>JARCFY010000001.1:31643325-33091950 GCA_029233225.1 Lepidodactylus listeri | reverse complement strand
TCTGCCCACTGCCAGGTAGGTCTAACTGTCCCCTCATTGGCCTGCTTCTGTCAGTGAAAACGCAATGGAATTTCAGCATAACCCCCTCACCTCTGCCCACTGACTTTCCTGTCAGAATAAACTGTCAGAAAATGGCTCTCTCTCCTTCTAAGCTTCACCATAGCTGGCTGGCTAATGAGGTGGGCCAGCAACCATCAAACAATTCCCTTCAACCCCTGCTGTGCGGCTGACTTTCCCCCTAGGATTGCCAAACTCCAGGTGGTAGGTGTAAAAAAATTGCAGTTACCTGTGTTTATAAGATGGCTGCTGTCTGTGGTTTGTTTAAAATCTTCCCCCATAAGGTTCAAATGAGCTGTAGTTTTAGAGAGGGGCCTGCAGGGGTATCACTCACTGGGTTGAATGAGGCTTCCTCATCTGTTGGACTACAGTTCCCAGTGGCCCCAGAGCCAAAAAGTGTGGGAAAAGAGGGACTGTCCCAAGGGGTGGGGCACCATCAATACAGACTCCAGCCCATCCAGGGAGGATTGTTTTTAACCCCTGTTGATTTATGCCCTGTTGCTTCATAGTATGTGCTCACTCCTACAGTTGTGCCTTATTCATTTAGTGTGTGCATGTATGCACTCCATAATTGTGTAAATAGTAAAATAAATTATTTTATATGGGCTAATAATCTGTGTTGTGCATAGTCTCCCCTGCTCTGCACAATACCAAAGGGAGGGGGTAGCCCAGGGAAGCAAGGAAAGGCCAGACCCTTTGGTTGCCAACTTTCCAGGGATCCCACAAAGATTGAGGATTTCATCTCCAAATTGGGAGAGTTCGCCACAGGGGACCTCTAAAAAGGCAGTGACAGTTCAGTGACTGATGGCAGGGAACTTAAGAAGTGAGATATGCCCAAAGGACGAGGGAGGCGAACAGCTGAGTTGCAAACTGGAGCCCATTTTGCAACAGTAGGCAACCAAGCTTGGTTCAGACAAAGAAAGGAAACCCTTTGCAGGCCTTTGTAAAGAACTTATTGGGACCAGTTCTGACTAGGGTTGCCAGCTCCAGGTAGAGAGATTCCTAGAGATTTTCTGGTAGAGTCTATGGAAGCCAGGGTTTGGGGAGGGGAGAGGCCTCAGCTAAACAGAATGCCATCAAGTCCACCTTCCAAAACAGTTATTTTCACTGGACAGGAGAGACCTGTTGTCTGGAGTTCAGTTGTGATACCTGGCGATCTTCAGGCTCTACCTGGAGGTTGGGTACCCTAGGCGTGGCAATCAGTGCTTCAGAGCAGGATCTGCTAGATCCAGGTTCTTGCTGTAGAAGCTGAGTGGGTGATTTCAAACCAGTCACAGACTTTCAGCCTAACCTACCTCACAGGATTGTTGTGCAAGTCAAAAGGGGGAGAGGAGAATGATGTAAGCTGCTTTGGTCCCCACTGCAGAGAAAGACTACTTTTCCTCCAGGGAAATTTATTTATTTAAATTTCTATCCCACCCTCCCAGCCAAGGAAACCATTGTTGCCAATCTCCAGGTGAGGGCTGGATATCGCTCAGAATTACAACTGCTCTCCAGATGGCATTGATCAGTTCCCATGGAGAAAACGGTGGACTCTGTGTCCTTATACCCTGATGAGATGCCCCCCATGACAGCCAATGAGACATGGCAGACAGGGCTTCAGAGCATGGTAGAGGCTGCAGGTAGGGGGGGGGGGGGGAGATGGAAAGCTGAACAGTGAGGGGGAAATTAAGGTAGGTTGATGCTTGGCTGGGAAAGAGATAGGGCTGTCAACTCCAAGTGGGGAATTCCTGGAGATTTGAGGGATGGAGCCGGAAGAGGGTGAGGTTTGAGGAGGGGTGGGGCCTCAGACAGGTAGAATGCCATGGACTCTGCCCTCCAAACCAGCTATTCCCTGTTGGGGAACCACTGTTGCCAATCTCCAGGTGAGGGCTGGAGATCACTCAGAATTACAGTTGCACTCCAGATGGCATTGATCAGTTCCCATGGAGAAAATGGTGGACTCTGTGTCCTTATACCCTGCTGAGGTTGCCACAGCAAGTTGACGTTGAGTGCCCAAGGCCTTGGCACTCTCACAGAACCTTTCTAGAGCCCGTTGTATTTATTTCCACAACGGGCCTTATTCCTAGTTGATTAAATATAAGTAAATAGAAACTATTTTCTGTAACAACTAGAATTGAATAGATATCATAGATATATTACAGTTTTTAAAATATCGATTTATTATAATATTTATGGAAATGGTTTTTATTCCATTAGCTAATCAACCCAATCAATCTGTATGCCCCTACTGCTGTCATAATACTTCCCAACCCAATGTGAAGTCATCACGACCTTAGGAGTTAAATCTATATTTTTCCTTTTCTACTCAGAAGGACAGAATATTGTTTTATCCTCACTATGATCCAGTGAGATAGGTTATGCCACCACATCATGATTTGCTTTGGGAATCCAATAAGCCTCAAGCTGAAATCTAAGTTGCATTTGCAAGGTATAGTTTTATTGCTAATCATTGTATCGATACAAAAAGAGATACAGCAAGGAAGTCTAGCAGCTGGGCAGGCTGCTATCAGTACATTCTCCAAAGAAGAAAAACATGTTGGCCACCAGTTCTCTGCCCATGACAATCTGCATGGTGCCTCTTATCATGGTGAAGTGACAAAGGTTTCTGGTTGTTAAATGATACCCTTTAAATTTTCCACCTAGGATTACCATCCTCTGGGTGGGGCTCGAGGTCTTCCAGAATTGCAACTGATCTCCAAGCTATAGAGATTAGTTCCACTAAAGTCCCCATATGCTTGCTGAGCTCCCTCCCCATCCCAAACTCCCCAGGTTCCTCCTCTCCCCAGACCCTGCCATCCCCAGGTTCCACCCCCATATCTCCAAGAATTTCCCAGTCTGGACTTGGCAACCCTGTCCACTTAATTCCATGAAACAGTACAGCCAGCTCTGGGACTCAATTTAAACAGTGCACATCTAGTCACAAAAATTAATGTCTAGTCAAAAAGACACCATAGAGGTCTTCTTCTTCTTCTTTTTTTTTTAAAGAAGCATTGCTACCATTATTCCTCATGTATAAAATATAGATTTATGTTTGGCGAAGGAAAATCGATCACATTAAGATTTAATTGAGAAACTGATGAGTGAGTTTTCTCAAAGTGCTCAGTTAACAGACCTTCTTTACAACATATAAGTATCACAGAGAGAGAGAGAGTTTAACCAAAAGCAATAGTGCAGTTGGAAGCAAAAGTTCAGCACATGTTACCTCTCTGATAAGTCCTTTCTTGATCTCCCTGAAATCTCTGCTCTGGCAGAGTGTCACAGGGTTAAGATCTGGAAAGTAGAAGATAGTCCCCCTCAGATGATTCCTGTCACATTTCAGGCTTCTCTTAGTCCTTCCCCAGACCCAGTCTTGAGCACAGGTTTGGGCTGACGTCTGTATACAGAATGATTGAATTTATTTGTGATTTGTTCCAAAGGCTTCATTATGAACACTCCAAGGAACCGCAACATCCCAGAAGAATATTTCCCTGAGCTATGGCACTGTGCAGAATGGACACCATCATCATCATTATTATTCGCCCTATCCCAGCTTACACTGGGCTCTGGACAATGTCCAAGGGGCAAAATGCCATAAAACAAAGATATAAATTTTTAAAAATCCATATACAGTTGATAAGAACTAAAACCAGAGTAAAAATATCCAAGGTGGCGACTTACAATTTTCTGTGCCAATTCAGGACTACTCGGCTATTTAGTGGGAAGGGTAGAGGGAGCTTAAAATGAAACGTGCAAGGGGGAGAGGGGAAGGGTGCCAGCCAATGCAACCCCATCGTTGCTGCCCTTAGCCACAAGCCTGGCGGAACATCTCTTCCTTACAGGCCCTGTGGAATTGCACTGGGTCCCACAGGGTGTCATTTGGCAGAGAGTTCCAGCAGGTTGTGGCCAGGACTGAAAAAGCCCTGACCCTGGTCGAGGACACCTGGACATTCCTAGGGCCAGTGATCACCAGCAAATTATCAGCGGAGTGCAAAGCTCTCCCAAGGACATAGTGGAGGAGGTGGTCCTGCAGATACATTGGTTCCAGACCACTCAAGGATTTGATAAGATCTTTAAGCAGGTATGAAGGGGGAAAAAAGATGTTCAGCAGTAAAACAAATCTGGGAATGTGAAGAAAGATGCAAAACAGCAAAGAGGAGATACATCACCCTAACCTGCATAGCCCAGGCAAGCCCAATCTCTGAAGCTAAGCAGGGCCGACCCTGGCAAGTACTTGGAAGGGAGACCTCTAAGGAATACCAGGGCTGGGATGCAGAGGCAAGCAATAGTAAGCCACCTCTCTGAAATATCCAAGCCCCACTAGGGGCCACTAGAAGTCAACCGTGATTTCCAGGCGCACACACACATGCACACACACACACACAGAGAAATACTCACCAAAAAGGGGGGGGATACGTGACTGGCAAAAGAGAAAGAAGAATGGAAATTCAAGGTCAGTGCCTAGGGACAATGGAGTTTTGCGGGAGGGTGGGCATCATGGATATGATGCCAAAAAGTCCAGCCTTCAAGCTGCCATTTGCTCCAGATAAATTGACCTCTGTAGTCCGGAGATCAGTTGTAATGCCAGGAGATCTCTGAGCCTGACCTGAAGGGTAGTAACCCTAAGTGTATAACAGATCTCTGGCCGCATTCCTTCATCACCTTGCTGTCTTCCAGCCCCCTCTCAGCTGGGCATGCCAGCTAAACCTTTGCCACATCACAGGGACATGTAAACAGGGAGTGTGGCTAGCATCAGCCTGGAGAAGAGTTAAATACCCCTTTTCAGTGTGTTATAGGTGTGGGAGCCAAATTCCAATTCTACCATGAAGCTTGAGTGACCTTGGTCCAGTCACCCTCTCTCAGTCTAACCTCCCTCATGGGGTTGTTATTGTGATGATTAAATGGAAGAGGGAAGAATGATGTATATCACCCTCAGCTCCTTGGAGGACAGTAGGGTTGCCAAGTCTAACTTATGGTTTAGCGGGGGGGGGGGGGGGAGTCCTGGTCCTCTTTGGGAGCCTTCTGGCATGCACACATGCCACAATGATGTCACCCGGAAGTGACATCATCACGTTGGGCACGTTAGGGGCAGGACCTTAATAATTCAAGGAAAAACCATAGAGTTTTCCCTCGAATGATAGAGCGTCCCCCCCCCCCCGAAACATGCCCGGTACAATGATGTCACCTCCGAGTGATGTTATCACACCAGGCACATCTCTTCAGCCTGGCAATTTGGGGGTGGGGTTCCCCCCAGTGGCCCAATCCAGGCCAGTGGGGAGTGGGCCAATCGAGCAGGGGTTTCCCCACCCCCCTGGGAGACTTGGCAACCCTAGAGGACAGGTGGGATACAAGTGAACAGGACTCTGCCCTCCACTCCCAGGGGCTTTTGGGGTGGGACTGATGTCCTGATGCAGTAAATCCCCCAAAACTTTATGGTAAACCCATAGGGTTTGGAGGCCTTCCTAGAGAGCCATGACGTTGCTTGCTGTCAGTCCCCCCATCAATTTTTATCTTGCCACTCTATTAAGCAAACTCCGGAGCATCGACAGGAGAGATCCCACTGCAAATAGGTAAGTGGCAACCTTAATCCCAGCCCAGGTCTGCGTCGGAGCATCTACTTTTACTGTTGGGGCCTGCAGAAGAGGGGCTGCATTGTAAGCCATAGGTTTGCCAAACTCCAGGTGGGCACGGAGATCTCCCAGAATTACAGTTGATCTCCCGACAATGGAAATTTATCCCCCGTGGAGAAAATGGCAGCTTTGGAGGGTGGACTTTATGGTATTAAACTTTGCAGACATTCCTCCCCTTCCCCAGCTCCACTCCCCCAGTCTCCCCCTCCAAAATCTCCAGGTATTTCCTGACCGGAATTTGCCCCCCCCCCCCAGCCACTGAAATGGATTATCCAGTCACCTTCAGCACCTTACAGTCTGACAGTGGCTGCTTCTTTATGTTATAGTCCACATTTTTCAAAGCAGAAGGAAAATGCAAGGCCTTCTAAGACAGGCAAACCAATTAAAGCAAGACATCTCAGGTAATTTATTTTGGTAATGCAGTCTTCCTGATCAATCTGTACATTTTTAAAAAGCTTGTGAGAGTGGAAGAATCGGCTTTTCTGTGGAGGAAGCTGTGTACCAAGCCAGTGACTTTATTTGTGAAGTTGCTATGAATTAGAGCATTTATTCTGGGGAAACAACATTGTGAGGCAAAAGTCCCAAAGAAGCACTCTGAAGTTTTTAGCATTGTTCTATGTAACGATCGCAAGTCATCTGTCTCTCTGGGTATCAGCTAGGATGCCAGTCTCCAGGTAGATCCTGGAGTTCTCCCAGAATTACAATTGATTGCCAGACTATGGAGACCAGTTGCTCTAGGGAAAAAATGGCAGATTTGGAGGGTGAACTCTATGGCATCACATCCCCGGCAAGGCTTCCGACTCTCTTGATGCCATGAGACTCCTCCTCACAGGAGACTTCCATTTTGATTCCTGTACACATGTGTGTGTTAGCATGTGCCTAGCAATGAAAAATGGAGTCTGGATCAAACCAATATCAAAATGACAGCGAATCATGCTGAGGGCATGCAATTAATGTTGAGCAACCCCTCCATTAATCACATGAAAGCCATATATGGTGAGAGTCAACCGCAGAGCCTTGTCCCTCAAGGACCTAAGGGGTGCCCTCCCTGATAATCTGGCCTTAATAACAACCCATATAATTGAGATGGTGAGCAAAGGCCAGCCCCAGCCATTTCCTACTTATCTGAAGTGCTGGACAGGAAGATTTCTCCCCCTATGCCATCATGTGAAATACTCAGCCATTGATACTTGCCTGTCTAAACTCTCAGTCTCCTTAAAGATAGATTCATGTGGGTATCAGAACAAAGTCTGAGTCCAGTGGTACCTTTAAGACCAGCAAAGTTTTATTCTGGGTATAAGCTTTCAGGTGCATGCACACATATATCCAGAGTAAAACTTCATTGGTCTTAAAGGTGCCACTGGACTCAAACTTTAGTCTCCCTGAGGGAACATTTTTCCTCGCTATTTTTACCTGTAATGCAAAAGAAGAAAAAGTGCCTTCCATAATTCAAACCAAAAAAATTCCTTTTTCAAATTAGCTCATCTCTGGAGAGATGGACTTTTCATCACTCCCACATTCCAATGCCAACACCTCTTCCCTGCCTCAATCTTAGTAAAAATGTATAAAAAGTTATCCCTCAGTCTACCCAATATGTAACAGGTTTTGGATCCCAGTCTGTTACCGCAACTCTACGTCTGGCTTCTGTATTTATCCATCCAGTTCTGCTGCACTGCTCCAGAGCTGCCCCACCATCTTTAGGAAGTTTATTCTCATTTCTTTTGAGTGGGTTACAATCTTAGTAATTAATACCCCACTACCAATGTTCCCTCTAAGCTGAGTTAGTGTGAGCTAGCTCACAGCTTTTTAGCCTTTGGCTCATGCATTTTGTCTTAGCGCAGGAAGGATGGCTCTAGAGCAAACTAATTCATGCAGTAGCCAAATTGCTCACTCACAACTTTAATGCCAATAGCTCACAAAGTAGAATTTTTGCTCACAAGACTCCACAGCTTAGAGGGAGCATTCTTTTCTCTTAACAAACAGGAAGATGTTTTTGCTAGCCACAGCGGCTGCATGTGTACTAGTGATTTAAGTAACACTTGCCAAACTCTGCCCTCTCAGAGTCTGCCCCCAAATCTCTGAGAATTTCCAAATCCAAAGTTGGCAAACCTAGTATCAATTTATGTGACAACTACATGCTGCCCAAGATTGCCAAATGTCCCCTCACTTAGTTTGGGATCCATTATGTTTTTATGGCTTTCTCTCATTTCGATATACCCAATTTTTCTACCAACTTAGACCCCAAAGTGACTTACCATAATGTTATCCCCAACTACATTTTATCCTCACAAGAACGCTGTGAAGTAGGTTAGTCTGAGGCCGATTCCACACAAGTGCTTTGCTTCCCTTTCCTCCCAGGTTTAATTGGTCCGAATCAGTGTGCGCATTTCTGCATTACATGAATCTGACCCGGTTTGATGCTGGTTCTTCATTTCCGCATCTGTCCTTGCCCCAGATCTTGAGCCCCCACCCGTCTCCCCCCTTTTTTAATGTAGGCAGAGTTGTGTTATGATGTCATGATGCAATAAAGCCGTGATTGGCCATCTGAGCTTCCAAGCCGTGAAAATCATCCGTGTAAGAAAAAAAAAGCTTGCGCCAGAGTTGGAGGGGAAATGGAGGGTGGGAAAGGGATGGGAAATGGAGGGGGAACATGCAACACTAACACATGTAACCCCTGCAAAAATTGTGTCCACACCACCCGCAATACATTGGCCCCACAAAAAAGTTAACCACACTACGATGGATCAATGTTGTGTTGTGTTGTTGTAATGCAACTGGGGGGGGGGGGACAGCTCACGCTGTGCCTCAAAGCCATCAATACATATTTTTATAGTGGCATGACTCAGGCACGACTTTTGTGCAAAAGATGCAACACAGAAATGGGCAGACATCATCAACAAAAGTACATTTTTAAAAAGACATTTAACTGCCAGTCAACGGTGGATCTATGTTGTGTTGTGTTGTTGTAACGCAACAAAGCAGGGAACAAAAAAAAACCCTGCTCATGCCAGGGCGGGAAAGGGGAGGGAAAGGGGAGAGAAAGAAGCAAAGGGGCGTTAAAGGGGTGGAGCAAGAAACTCCAATTTCAGAGTTCCCCACTTGAATGCCCCGACTTCACTCCCGTGGCAAACACCACCACCACCCCGAAAATACGGGAAACGGAAGATCTGGGGGAAATGATGATTACATTCAGGCCAACTGCAGACCCGGAGCAACAAGTGGGGAACTGTTGCTCTGTTCCGGATTTTATCGGGGAGTGATGCCGGGGCAACAACTAGTGTGGAATCGGCCTGAAAGAGTGTGACTGGCCCAAGGTCACCCAATAAAGTAAGAATCTGAAGTGAAGTCTTCCAGATCCAAATAACGACTATACCACCCTGGGTCTTTTTAATGGATTTTTATGGACTTTTGTTGTTGAATCCATTGTGGAGAAAGTATACAGCAATGAAATAAATAACATGTTGATAAAATAGAGGAAGTAACTTTTGAAGTGAGGAATGAGTGGTAGACCGTTTGTCTTTGGGAACTGGAAGGTTATGGAAATCAATTCTGGACGGTGAACACTTTGGGAACTTGATCCAGTTGCTTACGTGCTTTACATATTGAGAACTGAGTTCACTCAGGAAGCATTAGTGAAACGAAGAGAAAAAGCTGGCATATTCGTCTCCCTTCACCGGGTACTGTTCTGTGAGCCTTGTGCCCTAAGTAAAGAAGAAACATTTACTGCAATAGATATTTTCCCTTGTATATTGATATTCACTTGTCCTTAAATTAGTCTGTGGGCCTTGTGCCTGAGTAGTATAGAAAGAATGTATGTAATCAAGTTCTTATGCACTGTTTCTCTGTGATTAGGTGATGTTGATATAAATTGTGTTGGTATTAATTTTCTCTGCATCATTACAGTGCTTTTGTAGTTTTGTGGTTTACTTCTGTGATTATCGCCTTTGTTGTACTTCCTATAAAGTACAGTCCTTGACAGTGACAAGAAGGGTCTAACTCTGTTTAGGATCTCACTGAGAGACCTTGTGAGGGTTTGTTCCCCAAATGTATGGGCTAAAGTTACAGTGCCTTTTCTAATAGCTTTGTGAAGCAGGTTGAACAGTTAAGAGTCTTTCATAGGGCTCTAAATAGCAATTTGAGCTGTGGACAAGAAAAGAGAGTGGCGAAGGGGGAGGAGGAGGAGGAGATTGGATTTATACCCTGCCCTTCATTCAGAGTGGCTTACAAACTTCTTTCCCTTCCCCTCCCCACAACCGGCACCCTGTGGGGTAGGTAGGGCTGAGAGAGCTCTTTTCAGAAATGTCCTTGAGAGAACAGCTGGTACAGAGCTATGGCTTGCCCAAGATCATCCAGCAGGTGCAAGTGGAGGAGTGGGGAATCAAACCCGATTCTCCCAGATTAGCGTCTGCACTCTTAATCACTACACCAAAGGGCATGGGTATGTTCAGTCTAATGTATACATTTGCATTTGTTTATTTATTTGTTTGTTTATTTATTTATTTATTTATGTCCTGCTTTTCTCCCCATTTTGGTTTCAAAGCAGCTTTCTAGAACATTCTTCTCCCTTCCTCCATTTTCTTGCAACAACATCTACAAGAGGTGGGCCAGGCTGAGAGTTTCTATGAGGCCCACAGTCACCTGGCAAGCTTCCATGGCAAAAGTGGGGATTCAAACCTGGGTCCCCCAGGATCCTAGCCCCTAACTCCATCCTCTACATCACACTGGCTCTCCCAAAACGAACTGGATTATACAGAAAGTCACTTGAAAGTTTGTGGAAAGTTCATGCCGGTTGACCTGCCACAAACTTCACTTCACGAACCATGAACCGCCCAAAATTCATTGCGAATTTTAGTTTGTGAATCATGAATTTTAGTTTGTGAGCCAGTCCGTGCCCTTTTCTAGTGAGGCAGGGTAAAAAAGTATGTCTCACTGAGTGAAGCTGAGGTGAAGAGCAGCTTAAAGCTAAATGAGAAGAAAACTCAATTTGTAACAAAAGATCCCAAATGCTGGAATAGGGAAACAGTCCAGAAGTTCAAGGGAAAAGAAGCAGTGTAACCTCTACCTTACTTTCTTGAAGGACTCTGACAATTATAAAAGCGAAAAAACAAAACCCTCTCATTTTTTTTTTTAACTTTGCCATCAGCTGAGAAATCAAGGAGGAAGTTTAATTAGCACTAAAAAAAAAACCCTATCCACTTTCAAGGAATGACTGGCATTTTCATTTTCTGGGGTACATTAAAGGAGCACCATTTGAGGAGCAGACCTGAGACTGTGGATATTCCAGTCATCTTGCAATCCCTGGGGATAGCAGGATCTGGGGAGGGGAGGGACCTCAGCCAGACACAATGCCTTAGAGTCCACTCTCCAAAGCAGCCATTTCTCCAGGGTCACTGATCTCGGTAGTCGGGAGATCAGTTTTAATTCCAGCAGATATCCTGGCCCCACCTGGAGGTTGGCAACCCTACCCTGCAAGGCTGGACCATCTCCACACCCTCTTTTGTTTGCACAATTCCCCATCCCGCCACAACTTCTGTTGGCTGGACTGGAACCAGTCCTATGTGGGCTTGAAAAGAAATGTCACAAAGCATTCAATCTAAAACAATTTTTCCTTGTGTCCTGCTCAGCTGAAAAGAGTCTTCTGATTTCAAATGTTATCTGTTGACACAATATATACTGAAGCATACCATTTGGCCTTGGCAGAATTCCTGCAGAAATCTTTTTGCCATTCCTTCATAGATGCACCTTCCACATTGCTTCATGCAATAAGATTTCAGCTGGGGCGTCTTAGCTGTGTTGCCTTGCATCACACTGTTTTGCATTCAGAACAAACGGAATGCCTCCTAAGCAATTCTCTTTGAACGTAATCTTCAACAGCATAGGGCTCCTGTAATATATTTTGAAATATAGATAAAGAGAAGGAGCTTTGGAATCTTCAAAGATACATACAAATCTTCATAGGGGTAATATTGGTAGTCCAACTATACTGAAAAAGTATGAATAGAGAAAGAGGCATATTTTTAAAGCTTTAGAATAGGGTTATCTCACATGTGGGGGCCGCGGAGTTTATTGAACTTCTGATAGTCATAGCCCATTTACATTTTCAGAAATAAAATAGAAGGGACACTTCACTTATACCCCAAAATGTTTACTTGTTAAAGCATGTAAGTGAAATGTCTGGCTATAAAAGATGCTTTACACTGCATTGGTCAGGCTGCACCTGGAGTATTGTGTGCCGTTCTGGAGGCCTCACTTCAAAACGGATGTGGACAGAATGGAGCGCGTGCAGAAGAGAGCGACGAGGATGATTGGGGCCTGGAGATTAAGCCCTAGGAGGAAAGGCTGAGGGATTTAGGAATGTTTAGTCTGGAGAAAAGGGAGTTGAGGGGGGACAAGATTACTCTCTTTAAGAAGAAGAAGAAGAAGAAGAGAAGAGATTGGATTTATACCCCGCCCTCCACTCCCCAAGGAAGTCTCAGAGCGGCTTACAAACTCCTTTCCCTTCCCCTCCCCACAACAGACACCCTGTGAGGTAGGTGGGGCTGAGAGAGCTCTTTCCCAAGCTGTCCTTGAGGGAACAGCTGGTCCAGAGCTATGTCTTGCCCAAGGTCATCCAGCCAGGTGCAAGTGGAGGAGTGGGGAATCAAACCCGGTTCTCCCAGATTAGAGTCCGCGCACTTAACCACTACACCAAACTGGCTCTTAAGTATTTGAAGAGCTGCCACTTGGAGGAGGGCAGGGAGCTGTTCCTGTTGGCAGCAGAGGATGAGACTCACAATAATGGGTTTAAATTTAGGGCGGGAAGGTACTGGCTGGATTTTAGGAAAAACTTTTTTACAGTAAGAGTTGTTCAATAGTGGAATCAGCTGCCTAGGGAAGCGGTGAGCTCCCCCTCACTGACAGTCTTTAAGCAGCAGCTAGATAAACACTTGTCAGGGATGCTCTAGGCTGTCCTTCATTGAGCAGGGGGTGAAACTAGATGGCCTGTATGGCTCCTTCCAACTCTCTGATTCTATAATTCTGTGCCCCCCCCCCCAGCTTTATCCTTGCTTAGATTGCAACAATCATCATGACGTGACAGTGTGAATGTTGTATTTCCAGTTTTCAGTTCACGCTATTCAACGTACCTTGTCTATTGTTCTGGAAGGAAAATAAATCCATGAGTAATAGTTGAAGGAGGGTGCCAGGTATTCACACAAAGGATTGGTAGTGTATGCTAAGAGATCAGCTGCATTTGACTATTGGTTAACTGTTGGAAACACTGTGACCATAGGTGTTGGCATTAGAGTTTCCACTTACCTGGTTCTGGTAGGGAACCTTCCAGTGATGCTCCCCACCCCCTGCCTTTGCTCAAAGTAGTGACAGGAGGAAGGGGAGCAACAGCACTGACCATTGCCTGGAAGAGGAAGAGACATCATGTCAGTCTAGGAATTTCAAAGATCTCTGTGGTTTTTTAAATCAGTATTTGAAAATTCCTAGAGCATCATGATGTCACTTCCTGTTTTGGGATCTCCCAAAAATCCCTACCCTCTCCAATGTTCCCGGGATTGTCAGTCAAGATCTGTCCTCTCTAGTTGGAATGCTCCACTCTCCCATGTGAGAACTGGATTTCAGTTCGTTTATGTTCTTCCACCACCATGCATCCAACTCTTCCCCATGCATGGGTGAAGACCCACTGTGTTGAATATCCAGGAGGGCTAGCAACCACCCTACACAGGATTTTCTCTTCCCGTCACAATCTAAATTTCTTGCCTACCCTCACTGCACTAGAGTTCTCAGGGAGAAATTAAGAAGAATATAAACTGGGTTTAGGAGGACAAGAACTAGGCCTGTATGTAAACCCACCCAAGACCGGAGCAATTACATGAGGCATGGGATGGTTTCTTTTTAAAAACTGAACAGGAACGTTTATATAGAAAAAAAATATGTGAGATAAATATTAACACTTCTGTTAAACTAATCCTCAGAACCTAACCTTCTCTCAACCTTTAAATCCTCTCTCTCCAACTTCTCCTTGTCAGCTCCTAATCCACCCTGTTGGTGGTTTGAGAGCATCGCTCTCATTGGTTGCTTTGTTTTTGGACACCTTTCTTAGCTCGACCTGTCACACCTACTGGTGTACATGTTTCCAGTGGCAAAAAAAGTATCCTTCTGCAAGAAGATAGTAGCAAACCTACAGAGTTCAGTGGAGGCAACTCAATGATAGGATTGCTCTGTTAAGTAAGGTTGCCAGTGAAATATTATATTTTCCAGTTTGCAATAATAAATCTCTAGCTGACCTTCAATATTTTCCCAAATTAATGTTAACACAAATACTAACAGATCACTGCTAAAGAAAGTGATTACATTAATCATGGTGTTTAATGTCAAAACGATAACATCACATAGAAATCTCCAAAGAAGGGGAAAATCTCTTTCCTGGGATTTCATATTTTACAGTCTATCGATATGTTTCTCTCTCTCTCTCTCCCTGTTTGTAAAGGGAATAAAGTATTCTTATCTCTGCCTTTAGAAAGCTTTAGCATTTTGGTTTTACCTACGGGATAGGTCCTACGCTATTAAAATTAATTTCATTGTTAAGGTCTTTGGAAAAGCTTATAAAGACATAATGTGCAAAATGAAATGAATTTCAATGTAAGCTTCAAATCTTGGCATCAAAATACGGGGGGGGGGGGTTTGGGGGAGCACAAAGAAGTAACATTTTGCTGCTTATCTCAGGGGAGTGCTGAGATTACTAACAAAGCTGTTAGAAACTAAAATACTTTGAGAATTTGGGGCTTAATGGAAAGTTGAATGTGGTTCCAGTCTTGTGCACATGAACTTGGAAAATACGCTGTGTCATATTCCACAGATTTGAAATGCCTAAAAATGTTTCCGGAACTCATTAGAAATGGGTTTGATGTCATTGGCAATTGTCACAGAACCAAAACTAGAAGAAATCCAGCAGATACTTTTGCCTAACCACTTGCTTGGTGACACAATACCCTCTCTTTAAAGCACCCCAAAGAAAGGCATGTTCCTGTTTCGAAAATGTCTAAGTGAAGTGAACACACCACACTTCCTAAGCTTCTGTTCCCTGGGCTGCACCCCTTTAAAAGTGAGGAAAATTCATCATAATGGCAAAGCTAAATCTATACACCGCTTTTCATTTGCAACTGTAATGGAAAATGTTGGTCTTTCCTGCCTTGTGAGCTTATGCATGCATCTTTATTGCACAATCAGTGCTTGAGATAGACTTGAACCACATGGTGCAGGCGTCACACAGAGGTGGCTGGAAGTGGCCTCTCTGAGCATATCTGTGTGACTCCTGCACCACGTGGTTCAAGTCTATCTCAAGCACTGATTGTGCAAAAAAACTGCATAAGGCAGTTTTCCCACCTTGCACTGGAGAAGCCACAGCATGCAGGCAGTTTGATCCATGTGTGTAGTGATACTGGGTGTGTTTGGTCCATCTGCACTCCAGGGGGATGTGCAATGTGAGCTTTCTACTGTTCAGAGCTCCTCTTCTTTCCCCCGCCTCTTGTTTTGCTTCTTATTGGCCTGTAAGTCTTATTACCTCAACGTCACTTAGCTATTGGAAGACCTGCAGTTAATGTTTCTTGCTATTCTGTTGTTGTAGTGAACTTTACAGAATGCAGCTCCCAACCGTTACCATATTGACAGAATATGAAGATTGCTGGTCAAAATGGAATGATGCTGTAGATGTGAGAACAAGACAATTGGGCTTACGAAAGACATATAACTTAACCAAAAGAAGACAAACTTTACTCACAGAAAAGTTGCTCCAAAATAATTGGGATGCTCTTCAAACAGATGCTAGACTAAAATGCTAAAATGTTCAACCACACAGCTGAGTCCAACTCTTCACAACCCCATGGACCAAATCACACCAGGCCTTCCTGTCTTCCATTGTGCTCCAGAGCTTGTTTAATTTCATGTTTGTTGCATCGATAACACTGTCTTGCCATCTCATCCTTTGCCGTCCCCTTCTTCTTTGACCTTCAGTCTTTCCCAGCATCAGGGTCTTCTCCAGCGAGTGCTCCCTTCTCATTTGGTGGCCAAAGTATTTGAGCTTTAGCTTCAGTATCTGGCCTTCCAGGGAGCAGTCAGGGTTGATTTATTTTAGGATTGACTGATTTGATCTCCTTGCAGTCCAAGGGACTCTCAAGAGTCTTCTCCAGCACCATAATTTGAAAGCATCTATTATTTGGCGCTCGGCCTTCCTTATAGTCCAACTCTTGCAGCCATACATTACTGCTGGGAATACCATTGCTTTGACCATATGGACTTTTCTTGGCACAGTGAGGTCTCTACTTTTTATTATGCTGTCTAGGTTTGCCATCACTTTCCTCCCAAGGAGCAGCCGTCTTTTAATTTCCTAGCTGCAGTCACCATCTGCAGTGATCTTGGATCCCAGGAACATGAAGTCTGTAACTGTTTCCATGACTTCTCCTTCTATTTGCCAAAGAGTGATGGGGCCAGGTGCCATGATCTTAGTTTTTTTTTATGTTGAGTTTCAAGCCAACTTTTGTGCTCTCCTGTTTCATCACTAGCAAGAGGCTCTTTAGGTCCTCTTCACTTTTTGCTATTAGAATGGTATTGTCTGCATATCTGAGGTTGTTGGTGTTTTCCCCAGCAATCTTAATTCTGGCCTGTGATTCAGCCAGGCCAGCATTTAGCATGATGTACTCTGCATATAAATTAAATAAGCAAGGTGACAATGTACATCCTTGTCATACTCCTTTTCCTATGCTAAACCAATCAATTGGTCCATATCCGGTTCTAACTGTCGCTTCTTGACCCTTACACAGGTTTCTCAAGAGACATGTGAAGTGGTCTGGTATCCACACAAAGGCTTTGGCAGAGTCAGTGAAGCAGAAGTAGATGTTTTTCTGATACTCTCTTGCTTTCTCCATAATCCAGCGAATGTTGGCAATTTGATCTCTAGTTCCTCTACCTCTTCGAAACCCAGCTTGCACTTCTGGCAGTTCTCTATCCACATACTGCTGAAGCCTAGTTTGTAGGATCTTGAGCATGACCTTGCTGGCGTGTGAAATGAGTGCAATTGTGCCATAGTTTGAACATTCCTTGCCATTGCCCTTCTTTGGGAGTGGAATGTAAACTGACCTTTTCCAATCCAGTGGCCACTGTTGTGTTTTCCAAATTTGCTGGCATATTGAGTGCAGCCCTTTAACAGCATCATCTTTTAAGACTTTGAATAGCTCAGCTATTTGACTTCATATAGGAATTACATATTCCACCGAATTTAACCTGCCTTTTCACTTAAACATATTTTCTACTAGGAATAAGGCCCGTTGTGGAAATAAATACAACGGGCTCTAGAAAGGCTCTGTGAGAGTGCCAAGGCCTTGGGCACTCAATGTCAATTTGCTGTGGCAACCTCAGCAGGGTATAAGGACACAGAGTCCACCATTTTCTCCATGGGAACTGATCAATGCCCTCTGGAGAGCAACTGTAATTCTGAGTGATCTCCAGCCCTCACCTGGAGATTGGCAACAGTGGTTCCCCAACAGGGAATAGCTGGTTTTGAGGGCAGAGTCCATGGCATTCTACCTGTCTGAGGCCCCACCCCTCCTCATACCTTACCCTCTTCAGGCTCCATCCCACAAATCTCCAGGAATTCCCCACTTGGAGTTGGCAACCCTATCTCCTTCCCAGCCAAGCATCAACCTACCTTTATTCCCCCCTCACTGTTCAGCTTTCCATCTTCCCCCCTACCTGCAGCCTCTACCGTGCTCTGAAGCCCTGTCTGCCACATCACATTGGCTGTCATGGCATCTCAGCAGGGTATAAGGACACAGAGTCCACCATTTTCTCTGTGGGAACTAATCAATGCCATCTGGAGAACAGTTGTAATTCTGAGTGATATCCAGCCCTCACCTGGAGATTGGCAACAATGGTTTCCTTAGCTGGGAGGGCGGGATAGAAATTTAAATAAATAAATTTCTCTGGAGGAAAAGTAGTCTTTCTCTGCAATGGGGACCAAAGCAGCTTACATCATTCCCCTCTCCTCCTTTTGACTTGCACAACAATCCTGTGAGGTAAGTTAGGCTGAAAGTCTGTGACTGGTTCAAAATCACCCACTCAGCTTCTACATCAAGAACCTGGATCTAGCAGATCCTGCTCTGAAGCACTGATTGCCACACATAGGGTACCAAACCTCCAGGTAGAGCCTGAAGATCGCCAGGTATCACAACTGAACTCCAGACAACAGGTCTCTCCTGTCCAGTGAAAATAACTGCTTTGGAAGGTGGACTTGATGGCATTCTGTTTAGCTGAGGCCTCTCCCCTCCCCAAACCCTGGCTTCCATAGACTCTACCAGAAAATCTCTAGGAATTTCCCTACCTGGAGCTGGCAACCCTAGTCAGAACTGGTCCCAATGAGTTCTTTACAAAGGCCTGCAAAGGGTTTCCTTCCTTTGTCTGAACCAAGCTTGGTTGCCTACTGTTGCAAAAGGGGCTCCAGTTTGCAACTCAGCTGTTTGCCTCCCTCCCTTGTCCTGTGGGCATGTCTCACTCCTTAAGTTTCCTGCCATCAGTCACTGAACTGTCACTGCCTTTTTAGAGGGCCCCTGTGGCCAAATTTCCCTATTTGGAGATGGAATCCTCAATCTTTGGGGGATCCCTGGAAAGTTGGCAACCAAAGGGTCTGGCCTTTCCTTGCTTCCCTGGGCTACCCCCTCCCTTTGGTATTGTGCAGAGCAGGGGAGACTATGCACAACACAAATTATTAGCCCATATAGAAGAATTTATTTTATTATTTACACAATAATGGAGCGCATACACACATACACTAAATGAATAAGGCACAACTGTAGGAGTAAGCACATACTACGAACCAACAGGGCATAAATCAACAGGGGTTAAACACAATCCTCCCTGGATGGGCTGGAGTCTGTATTGATGGTGCCCCACCCCTTGGGACAGTCCCTCTTTTCCCCGCACTTTTTGGCCCTGGGGCTGCTGGGAACTGTAGTCCAACAGATGAGGAAGCCTCATTCAACCCAGTGAGTGATTCCCCTGCAGGCCCCTCTCTGAAACTACAGCTCATTTGAACCTTATGGGGGAAGATTTTAAACGAACCACAGACAGCAGCCATCTTATAAACACAGGTAACTGCCATTTCTTTACACCTACCACCTGGACTTTGAAAATCCTAGGGGGAAAGTCAACCGCACAGCAGGGGGTTGAAGGGAATGGTTTGATGGTTGCTGGCCCACCTCATTAGCTAGCCAGCCATGGTGGAGCTTAGAAGGAGAGAGAGCCATTTTCTGACAGTTTATTCTGACAGAAAAGTCAGTGGGCAGGGGTGAGGGGGTTATGCTGATAGTCCATTGTCTTTTCACTGACAGAAGCAGGCCACAGTTAGACCCACCTGGCAGTGGGCGGAGGAGAAGAGTGGACCCAGCACCCAGTCGGTCCTTCCCCTTCGCTGGCTCCCTCCAGACTGAGGCCGGGATGCTGGCCGGTGACTCTGATGGCGGGACTGAGGCAAAGCAGGAAGAGAATGCAACCAGTGGCCGGGGTCCCCCTTTTGAGTGGCAGTCCGTCCAGCCTACTGATTTTGGCGCCCCATGGAATCTTGCCCCTTGGAATCTTAAAACGGCTTTATATAATAGGAAAGATTCCAAAACTGAGACGGTCATACCATGGTTGCACACTGCAATACGTTTCCAACAGCCCAAATGAAGGGCCGTTTTCTCAAGACCCCTCTGGACCAGTGCTATTGTGACTGCCCTTTGACAGAACTTGACTTGGCATGTCATGTTTTCTTCTATCATCCAAAACATGCAGCAGCAAGAGAAAGATTCCTAAGAAAATGTCTGTTGAAATATTCATCTTTTTCTGATGCAGCAAGATTAAGACTACTTCTGAGCAGCCTCTGCCAAAATTGCATTGTGGATAAGGCAATTTTTTTTGTTTTATTGGGGTTTTTTAACCTTAATTTTTTTTATGGTGTATGGCCTATGGGCTATTAAACCTAAATAAACTTTGAAACTTTGTAACTCTGTATGTGTGGGAAAGGTTTATTTCCCCAATTCTGCTAATACCGTATCCATAACAGCTGGTGGCTAGGATTTCTGGGCACTGTCTGTGCTCCAGAGGGAGGGAAAATAGCAAGCAGAGCAACATCAAATGATGTTGCAACATCATGTCCAGTTGTAACAGAAGCAACACTACAATGGTCTAGGAATTTTCTGATCATTTTGATAAGAATCATAGAGATGTGGGGAATGCCTAAATCTTTAAGATGTCACTTTCAAGTATAACCAGAGATGATGTTGTGACATCACTTTCCTCTCCCCAGTTTGCTTCTGCTGGGGCAAAGTGTCTCAGTGGGGCTTGGAGCCTGGGGTGCAGGGGTCCTTTCGTAGAAAAAGAGGTGCAGGAGCTCATTAGCATAACTCATTAGCATAACTTATTTGCATATGCTACACCACCTGACATCACCAGAAGTATGTCAAAAGGCTAGAAAGAAAGAAAGAAAGAAAGAAAGAAAGAAAGAAAGAAAGAAAGAAAGAAAGAAAGAGAAAGAGAGAAAGTGAAAGAAAGAAAGAGAAAGAAAGAAAGCTGGCAGAGAGGGGACAGCTACTAATACAAGCCTCAGAAATACCACTGTTCAGGGAGGATAGCTTCAGTGGTGGCTGAAGCCTTCAGAAGGCTGGTCGGAGGAAGAAGGACCTCTCCAGGGGACGGAGTCATTTTGCTGCAGCCATGACACAAGCAGGCATTCCCCTGTGGGGGGGGGGGGGGGGAGCTGGCACCAACTCCTGGAGCTGCGCTCCCCCGAGCTCCTGCTCAAAAGGACCCCTGCTGGGGTGGTGGTGAAGCATTTACCAACCAACCCTGGACACATGGTCTCCTTAGTGGTGACACATCCTAATTCCTCATCATGATTAGAAAATCTCATTCTAGTAACAGTATACAAAAAGAACAGCTACATGTTACTGATGTGGTACAGATAAGCCATTTCCAATGAGTAGACTGAAATAAGTACCACATGAAGCATTCCACTAACATTTGCTCTTCCCAGATATTAAATTTCCCATTTGTTTTTAACAGTTTTCAGGACCAGGGCCTTTTCAGTGGCGGCTCCGCACTAGTGGAATAAGCTCCCGGATGACATCAGGGCCCTGCAGGATCTTTTGTAGTTCCACAGGGCCTGCAAGATGGAGCTCTTCCACCAGGCCTTCGAGTAGGGAGCCGTCCTAATAAATCAAGACCCCAGCCCCAGACTAAACTAACATCATCACTTATATGCCAATATTAGATTCAAATTACCATCTTTATCAACACATCTATGTTAGACGCCGCTACTGCCCGCCATCGGCTGCAAAGAGTACTAGTGCTTTATGCTGTTGTTTTATGATTGAATTGTTGCAGTTTTATCTAACTTTGATTTAGTGTTTTAAAATGTTTTATGTAAGCCGCCCTGAGCCTGCCTTGGCAGGGAGGGCAGGATAGAAGTCAAATGAATAAATAAGAGATTTCTATTCAAAAAACAACAATAAGAAAATAAGTATGTAGAATCATAGAGTTGGAAGGGACCTCCAGGGTCGTCTAGTCCAACCCCCTGCGCAGTGCAGGAAATTCACAAATACCTCCCCCCCACACCCCCAGTGACCCCTGATCTATGCCCAGAAGAGGGGGGGACCCTCCAAAATCCCTAATCAAACTGGCCTAGAGAAATATTGCTTCCTGACCCCAAAATGGCAATCAGCATTTCCCTGGGTGTGTAAGAAAGGGCCACAAGAACTAAGCACTGAGGCAAACTTTCCTGCCCTCCCTCTCATGATCTGCCTGAGTTCACAGAATCAGTATTGCGGTCAGATGGCCATCTAGCCTCTGTTTGAAAACCTCCAAAGAAGGAGGGTTTACATGGGGCTTACATGCTCCTGGCATGTGTTCTTCATCTACTCAGGAGTAACTGGGGTGAAACTTCATGTGTCTTTCATCTATATTATATATATTTTATCCATATTATCTCAAGCATCTTTTGTAGCCACTGTTGCTACGAACACTACTGAGGATGTGTTACCCTCACAGAGTCTTCATTAAGAACAACAAAGCAGTTCACAAAATTGCCAGTTAATGGGGCAACCGAAAAGGTGGCCAAATTCTGGATAGAAGAAAGGGTCTCACGAAATTTCAGGAATTCCAATAAGGTATGCATTTCACATCTCTGTAAAGTGCTCTCAAGTTGCAGATGAGTAACATTGACCCTGTAGGGTTCTCAAGGCGAAAGTCATCCAGAGGTGGTGCGTCCCTGGCCTTCCTTGGTGGTCTCCCATTCAAATACTTAACCTGGGCCGACCCAGCTTAGCTTCCAAGATCTGACGAGATGGGGCTTGCCTGGGCCATGCTAATTTTAAAGAGAGCAGGGACTGTGAAGAAATAATGGGTAATCTCCTCTGGCTTATGGGCAGGAGCTGCAGAAGCAGCAGTGAGGCATAGATGAGTGGAGAGAGCAGAAAAACACCTTGAGCCACCAATGATAGTTCCAGTCAGGGAAACTCAAAGATTGTCAGCATGAGGTTGTGGAAATTTAAACAGGACAGATGAATTCCATGCTGATGACACGTAGACTTATTTCCCCTTGGCAAGTTAAAAGGCTGACATCAGGGTTCTGCCTTAAACATTCTTTTATGGATGTCTGAACTAGGGTCCAAAAGAGATCTTGCGTGTTTTATTCCAGACAGCATTCCTAACTGAGTTTGTCCTTCTCTGACATAGACTTAATTAACTCAGGTACTGGGCTCCTGCCATCGTCCTGAGGATATTTTTTTGTACCTGAACAGACTTGTTACCAGTTCTAGCTTTGGTTCTTTGAAGGCAAAAAAAGAGATACATTTCATCACTGGGAAATATTTTTGCTTCAGTTAAAAATAGCTTCTCCACCTGTCTTGTTGTACAAGCTGGTCTTCTCCACCACTTCAAGGGCCTCCTATATGGTGGTGGAAGGGCTGTCATGTTGCCACCAGCTTCTGGTGACCCCAGCAAGGGGTTTTAAAGAAGAAGAGAAGAAATTGGATTTATACCCCTGCCCTTCACTACCCAAGGGAGTCTCAGAGCGGCTTACAAACTCCTTTCCCTTCCCCTCCCCACAACAGACACTCTGTGAGGTAGGTCAGGCCGAGAGTGCTCTGACAGAAACTGCTCTTTTTCAAGGACAGCTGTGCCAGAGCTATGGCTTGCCCAAGGTCATCCAGCAGGCGCAAGTAGAGGAATGGGGAATCAAACCTGGTTCTCCCAGATTAGAGTCTGCGCACTTCACTACTACACCAGACCGGCAAGGCAGAGGCAAAGTGGGCTTGCCATTGCCTTCCTCAGCAGAGTCCTCCTCATTTGAGTCCCTTCCAAGTACTGATTCGGCTTAGCTTCTGAGATCTGATGAGATCAGGGTACACCGTGCTTCCTGCCCTCTCCTACCTATAAAGCAAATAATAAAAGCTCAATATCCCCCCCCCCCCCAGCACAGCAGTTTTTTCTCTATGCCTGGTAGAAATGAAGATTTGCCTCCATATTTGGAATCTTGGATGGGCTATAGCAGCCCTTTCTGCACTGACAGCTTGCTCCGGAGAATCCAAGGAGTCAAGCCTTAAGGGTTGACTTTGCAGCCACAGACTTTGTAGCCACACACATTCCCTCTGCACTGGTTTCCCCCCTCCAGTTTATTTGTGTATCCTGTATACATCCTGCATCTACAAGAAAAGCCCACATTTTTGAGCTAACTGGCTGTTTTGTCTAAGATGAAGAGAAAGGCAAAGAGCTTTCAGAACTTTTAACTGCAAGCCCAACCCCTCCCTCCCTCCCTCTGTGATTCTGCAAAAAGAAAGGGAAGGGAAGGGAAAATCCACACATGCAAGAATGACACATTTGGGAGCAGGGAATCCCCTAGTCCTTTATATTTACTGATTCCTTCTTATACTCTCTCTGGCTTTTTAAAAGTTTGTCTGAACAGGAGGACATGTCCTCTTTTGTCTTTAGAGAAGGAGGGAAAGAAAATAGAATGGGAAGGGAGCATCAACATAAAGAGAGAGAGGCAGAAACAGGGGATGGCTGTGGGCAGCACTTAAATATCCACAGAAACAATTCTACTTTAGAAAGGATTAGGGATTCAAAAGCGGATGAGAACAACAAATCACAGCAAAAGAAGTTTTGATCACTGCGGGGCAACAGTGTGCTGGAAGTGGTTTGAATGCAGATTCCTGTAAAAAAAAAGTGCAGAAACAAGAAAAAGCCCCAACACAAACCAGAACTGAAAGCAGGAGGAAATGCAGAACCGAAGAATAGGGTGTGCTCAGAAACCAAGGCAAAATACGGGTGCAGAAAGGGCCAGTGACTTGAGGAGAGGCTGCTTTGGAGCAGAGAAAGAGTTAACAAAACACTCATACAACTATGGCTTCTCTGCTCCAGAAGTCCCCCTTCTGATGACCAGTTTCCCTAGGAAAATGAAGTGTTGGGCTTTGGTTAAATGCATATGCTTTTACTGCAGTGTTCAGCCCTGTGTTTTTTTGTGAGTTCAAAGAGCATTTAAAAACAAGAGAGTTCAACAGTATAACTTTATTTGGCAGACTGCACAGGGCCAGAGGTCTGTCTCCCATGGAGCCGACACTGTGAACAAGAAAAGAAAATTGCAGAACAGATGTTTCGGTTGTACAGTGCAGTGTCCAAACAAATGAAAGGGACTGCATTCACAAAGGAGCAGTCAGAGCTTTGCACAAGGATCTGGGAGACCGAGTTCGAATCTCCACCCTGCCATGGAAGCTTGCTGGGTGACCTTGGGCCAGTCTCTCTCTCACTGACTGCCCTACCTTATAGTGTGGTTATCAGGATAAAACTGAGAAAAGGAGAATATTGTAGGTTGCTTTCAGTCCCCATAAGAAGAAGAGGAGGAGGAGGAGGAGGAGATTGGATTTATATCCTGCCCTTCACTCACTCGGAGTCTCAGAGCAGCTTACAAACTCCTTTCCCTTCCTCTGCCCACAAGAGACACCCTGTAAGGTAGGTGGGGCTGAGAGAGCTCTGAGACTACTGCCCTTGAGAGAACAGCTCTGACAGAACTATGGCTTGCCCAAGGTCATCCAGCAGGTGCAAGTGGAGGAGTGGGGAATCAAACCCGGTTCTCCCAGATTAGAGTCCGTGCCCTTAGGGGGAAAGAAGGAAGGAAACAATGGAAGGGGAAAGAAGGAAGGAAACAATGGAAGGAAGTAAATAAAAATGAAATAATTCTGCCACACTTGCATGCCCCTAAACATAGGCATCAACTTCAGGGGGGCTGGGGAGCTGGAGGCCCCCCAAAAAAACTTTTCCAGGACATGCTGAGCCTCCCCCGGAGACAATGGCCTGTAATGTCTCTGGCCCAGCCCCAGGCCCCCCCCCAGGAAATTGGAAAGTCTACGCCCTTGCTCCTAAATATTTCCTTGCAATGTGGTAGCTCTTAAGACCTAGCCACAAGCTCTTTCTTTCTCCAGTCACTGACAAATGTAAAAAACTGCTCCTGATGTGCACATCATTATTGCTTTAAACTGAGCTCCCCTCACCCCGTTTCTGAGCTGCAAAAGAAGAGGGCTCATCCATTCCATTCACATTGATAATTGTCATGTTAAATGATCTGGCTGCTAGCTAAACAAGTGGAACGCCTTGTGCATACCGATGTTGCTGCCTAGCCTTGGTTCTCGGCAATAACCGTTCTGCTGAAATGCAGCGCCCTTGGCAGGAGCAGCCAGTATGACAATCTGATTAGCAAGGACATGAGGGAATGGTCAAGAAAAGGGATTGAACTTTCAAGGTAACATGCACTGCAATATGCTTGATAGAATTCTGTTCTCTGAAATACACACATACACACACACATACATGTACATACATACATGTACACATATCTAGAGGGGCAGCAAAAACCAAATACATCAGTGGAATACTGATTGTTCAGTCAAGAAAATCTGTGGGAGAGCTTTCTATGCCCACTTGCTATCTCCATTGACCATACTACCAAGATGTTCAGGGTCCATGTTGTTCCTTGTGCTGTAGAACAATAGTGCGTATGCACACACACACACAATTGTGTGGAAGCTCCATATAGAGAGCATATTGTGTCACAAAGACAAACCACAGCACCCAAAATATACTTGAAGATCCAGAGTGTCCACCAATTAAAACATTAGCAATGAAAGTAGCATCATGTAGTGGTTACGATGTCATGCTAGGGTTAGGTTTACAATCTCCACACTGCCATGAAAGCTTTCTGGGTGACCTTTCTTACACACCCAGGGAAATGCTGATCGCCACTTTGGGGTCAGGCAGCAATTTTTCTCCAGGCCAGTTTGGCCAGGGATCCTGGAGGTTTTTTGCCATCTTCTGGGCATGGAGCAGGGCTCACTGGGTGTGTGTGTGTGTGTGTGCGGGGGAGTATTTGTGAATTTCCGGCATTGTGCAGGGGTTGAAGACCCTGGAGGTCCCTTCCAACTCTATGATTCTATGGCCTCAGCACAGTCTTTCACTCTCAGCCCAGCCCAGCCTACCTCATTGGGTTGTTGTTGTGAGAATAAAATGAAGAGAGGGAGAATTAATTATTAATAATTATCATATGGCATTGTGTGTAGGTGTCAGGTTCTGACAATAGTATCCTTGTATTTCTGTTTCTGTGATCTATATTGTAGCCAATTGTTATTTACTGCTTGCCTTGAAGTATATTATCTGCTCTGCTGAATGTAACTGTCTTGTCCCGGGAAGGTGGCGTGCCACATTCCTGAACGTCACATAAACAACTGGGACTATCACATCCGTCCACTCCCATTGGCCTTTGAGGCTCACAGTATGTTATCTTGCTGTTCTAACCTTGGGGACTCTTGAATTGTTGTTAACCAAATGTTTAGCCTATCGTTTACACATTTAGGTCACACAGGGCAGGAAGGGAATTTTTATTGCTTTCCCACCTCTTCTGTGAGAACCAAACGGTTGCCACCTTTTCCCGCTTCTTTGTATCTCCTCTGATTGGTCCAGTGCCTATATTCAACTGTGACTGAAGGTATATTAATCCCTGTAACCTGCTATCATATATCTCTAACAAACATCGAGAACCTGAACCATTATTGGAATAAAAGAACTTTGCTTTTATCAAAGGTCTGGTCTGATAGTGTCAGCTCAGAAGCCTCACAGTAGTATAGCCAGGAGATCCTAAGGTTGTCTGGCAGCCTGAAGTTCTAGCTCTTTTAGTGTTATGCACCACTAGGTGGTGAACTAGACTTATTTTTTGAGCTGAGAGAGTTCTGAAAGAGCTGTGACTGACCCAGGGTCACTCAGGTGGCTTCATTTGTAGGAGTGTGAAATCAAAATCGGTTCTCCAGAGTAGAGTCCATCGCTCTTAACCACTACACCACACTGGCTCTCATACAAGGGGGGGAATGATGTTGTCAGCTGCTTTGGGTCCTTGTTGGAGAGGAAAGTGGGGTATAAATGAATAAATAAATGGTGTTTGAAGCTCCATAAGCAGACTACACCCCATCACAAATCTACATGGGAATTTAGCAAACCATGAATCTGTTTGTATTTGAAGATGTCACCTAAAGTGTGATGAGTGTCCGACTTGGATTTGGGAGACCTCATTTCAAGTTCTCACCCAGCCATTGAACTAACCTGGGATGGTTTTGTGTCTCTTACTTCTTAGTCAGCCTCGCAGAGTAATTGTTATAATCAAAGGGGGGCAGAAACAACCTAAGAGAGCCCATTTGTTGTAGTGGTTAAGAGCGTGGACTCCAATCTGGAAGAACCGGGCTTGATTCCCCACTCCTCCACATGCAGCTGCTGGTGTGACCTTGGATCAATTACAAGTTACTTCAGGGCTGTTCTCTCAGTTGTTGAAAGAGCTCTCTCAGCCCCACCTACCTCACAGGGTGTCTGTTGTGGGGAAGGGAAGGGAAAGAGGATTGTAAACTGCTCTGAGACTCCTTCAAGTAGTAAAGGATGAGGTATAAATCGATCTCCTCCTCCTCTTCCTCCTCCTCCTCCTTCCAAACCATCTTGGACATCTTGGAGGGAGGATGACAAATCAAAGGAGCAAATCAGGTGTTTATCGAGTTTCATCATACGGTGTCTAACCAAATGGTCACAAAAATTGTCCCTCAGAAATGCCCAGTTTAGTGGGGCAATGAAAACCATCTGTTGGCAGCTCTAGAATACAGGCTTTGCATGCAGAAGTCCAAGAATGAATCAACAACAACAACAAATACCTTTTATTGGCATAAAATCCAAGAATGAATACTTGACATTGGTCAATAAAAGGAACTCAAGCAGGGATTTGCCTGGAAGCTGCTGCCAGTCACAATAGACTGTATTGGATCAATAGTCTGGCTACACCATCCTTAAATGTTTGATACTAGTGCAGTCATTCATCTCTAGAGGATTTATCTGATTTCCCAAACCTGCAAGTCTAAGCTCAGGAGAAACTGAGACAGTTGGCATGGATAGGAAAATTTAACATTTCACAGCATTTCATAAAGGTTCTTGGGGTGGGAAAAAGGATAGGGTTGGATCCAGCCTCATCCATTTCTCCTTGTTAAAGCTCCTATCCTACATGGCTTTACTCTATGTGGATCCCATGATCCCTAGCATTTTGGATGGATAATTGACCCCTCCTTCCTTTTCACCAGCAGAAAAGCTGTTTGGATTCAGTAGAATACAGTAACTTGTAATCTGTCCTTTGTCCCATTGAAAAGGATGTCAAAGGATCTATGTAGATGGACAGATATGGGTCTCAGTGATCAATATTTGGGGGATCTTGTGTGATTTGTTCCTGTGCAGGTAACTGGTAAAACAGCCTGTGGTCTGAATATTCAGGCTGTATTTTAAGGGTTGGAGATGCTGCGAATAGGAAGCTAGTTAATACTGAATTTTCTGAACGAAAGACAAGGCAACGGGAGCCTGACTAAGTATGGGAACAAACCCAGACTGAGAATTTAAAAGAGTCCAAATCCCCTGAACAATTGAACATGTTTGAATGAATGCTAAAATATTGTCTGTGCTTATCCAAGCTTAATATTATTTTAGATCCAGCTAACAAACTGGCATCCAAGTACAGCAATAGTAAAGCTAGACAAAGGAATGTCTTAGGGCCAAGCTACATGATACGAAGGTTGTTAAAAGAAATTCCCTTAATTCCTCTTTACTCAAATTCTCCCTGAAATCCAGCAATCCATTTCTGTCCCTCAGGAAATCTGGAGTCATTTTCTAATCAACTCCACTTTGATCAAAGATCATTTCAAAAACAGGAGGTACAAGTGAAGAGATTCTGAAAAAATTCAGAATTTCATTATGTAAATGCTCAGAGGCAGGCAATGGCCTATTATGTGTGGGTGTTTTCCCTTGCTTTCACTGTGCATGTCCATTGGGTTTTCTTTGAGGTTCTGCACTGATCTTCCTCCCTTCAGCGCTCAGTTAGCTTTCTGGTTGCTGTTTCCCTGGGTTTTCTGAGAGTGCTTTTGTGCCAATATTTCTCTTGTTTTGCTTCAAGGCAAAGGTAATTCAAAACATTACAGATTCTCTCAGATTCCTCCCCACCCTTTTGCCACCACTCAAAGATTACTTCCCCACCCACACTGAGGTCATTCTGCCCACTCTACACCTTCTGCTATCCTTCCCTCTTCATCAATGCACAAACTCCATTTCCCTTTTGTTTTAAAACTTTTTTTTTTACAAGCTGCATGAATTTAGCTATATAAGACTATCACTCATCTCAGATCACTGAATAAAAAAATTAAAATTACAGAGAAAGTTTAAAAGGAGCTGCATGAGGTTTAGCTACCTGCTGGTATTAACTTGAAAGGGGGATCAGGGAGGAGGCAAACAGCAGCAACCCCAATGCAAAGGGGGGGAAAAAAGGATTTCAGTGCTGCATACAAACAAAATGGGGAGGGGAATCATCAGTGCACAATGAAGTTGACATGAGATGTAAAGAGAGAGATACTTGGATGGGAAGCCTAAAGCCTTAAGAACATTTTCCCCTTTCATGTTTTAGTGAACAAAGTTTTTTTTGGGGGGGGGGGATTTTGGCAGTCTCTGGAAGCCTAACATTAAAATGGTGGCTGAGCCAGGGGCGTCAAGTTTTAAATTCCCCGGGGGGGCAGGGGCTCGTGAGCGCGCATGCCGGGACAGCATCCCCGCTGCTGCTGCCTTCCCCCCCCCCCCCGCCTGGCCATTCCTGCTTCCGTCCCTCCCTCCCTCCGTCCAAGGGCCAGCTGGGCATTTGCTTAGCTCGCCCCTGGATGGACTGAGGCAGCCAGGCTGGTGGGGGGGGGGGGGGAGAGAGAGAGAGATGGCAGCAGTGGCACGGCGGCCCTACAAAGGGCCCAGGGACTTGCGGTGGCGGGTGCTCCGTTTTCCCGGGGGGGCTCAGTCCCCCCCGGGAAATTTTGGGGGTGGCTTAAGCCCTCGAGCCCCCCCGTAGTTGACGCCTGTGGGCTGAGCCACATGGACCTTCTGTGAACCACCAAACTTAAGAATTGATTGAGATCAATCCATTTGGAGGAAGCGTGCAATCCGCACAAGACAGGCTCTAAAAAACTGCCAAGATCATGACCAGTGTGCAGGATCAAATTAGAGAATCACAAAGAGAAAACCAGGCAAATTTGCAAGGAAGGGCAGGAAATTAGCATTACTATGAAGCTGTGCTAGGGCATCAGCAAAAATACCCCCCCCCCTTTTTTCTTCAATGTAGTGGCACAAGACTAGAAAAGCTCTCCAGAGCTTCTTCCAGAGGACTCCTCTCCCATACAAATTGCAGCCCTGCGCAAAGCATGGTGGAGTGGCAGCCAACTTTGCACAGGGGTGCGTGCACACACACATTGCCAACTATCACAGCTCACAATGCCAGTGTCAGTGGGTTCTACTGTGCATTCTGTACACTCAACATGCTTCCTCATATTATAAGATCATATGACTCATTAACATCTTTCACAGTGACCAATAACACAGCAGAGAATCCCCTAGTGTTTGGCAATATGGAAAATAGGGCTGTGCAGCTGCTTGTCAGTTTCAAAAAAAAAAGGCTGGTCAGTTTCAACACTGGATTCCCCTCCTTTGCCTGTTCTTTTCTGTTCCCTTTCATTCAGTGAACTAATGCTGACATACATGCACAAAACCTGAGGGGGGGGGGGTTTAAGTCACTCACCACACATCACGAGTGACTTTCCAACCTGATTTAGAAAAGCATGTGTGTGTTTTTTTTCATTGTAGCTGCAGAATAAATACACTGGAGGAAAAAGAATGGTACATAAGGTGGGCACAGAATCTGAAGCCAAGTCTGAAAATCTGCAGGAAGATGTGCATGCATAATGGGCCAATGTCTTCCCAAACTTTTCCATACTCTTATTAGAGCACCACCCAGTGGAAGAGCTAGATTTGAGCCCAAGAATACTTTAGAGACCAACAAGATTTTCAGGGTATAAACCTTTGAGAGACAAACTTCCTTTCATTTACCACCCTGTGGTGGAATATACAACAACCATAAATGCTGAAGTTACAGAAGGGTGCATTGATTCCTCTTCAAAGAGAAATGAAAGAAAAATCCGTCTTTTTAAAGCAAATAAGATGAATCAATGGATACATCTGAAAAAGTGAATCTTAGGTCCCTTCCACACGAGCAAGATAATCCAGAGGGAAAGCAAAACTTTTTTGGTCTGGAGCAATTTGCCCCGCAGTTGTGTGATTACACAGGTCTGCGGATAGGGCTGCCAAGTCCAACTTGGGAAATATCTGGGGACTTTGGGGGTGGAGCCAGGAGACTTTGGGGGTGGAGCCAGGAGAAAGGAAGTGACATCATTTTGTGATGTCACATCCTGTGATGTTGCTTCCACATGCTTCCACATGAACTCATGAAGTTTCCTAATACTGAATCAGGCCATTGGTCCATCAAGGTCAGTATTGACTACTCAGACTGGTAGTGGCACTCCAGGGTCTCAGGCTGAGATCTTTAATGTCACCTATGACCTGATCCTTTTTTAGCTGAAGAGGCTGATACCTCCTGCATGTCAAGCAGATGCTCTATCACTGAGCAACGGCCCTACTGAATCCTTCCTCATCTCAGCAGAATATGAAGCACTAAGTGCTACACAAGTGCTAAATATGATTTTCATATCATAAGAACAGGAGAGAAGCCACAGTGGATCGGCCCATCCAGTACAGCCCATCCAGTACAACACTCTGTGTCACAACAGTGGCCAAAAATACCAGGTGCCCTCAGGAGGTCCGGCAGCGGGGCCAGAACTCCAGAAGCCCTCCCACTGTTGCCCCCCAAGCACCAAGAATGCAGAGCCTCACTGCCCCAGACAAAGGGTTCCATTTAGACCTTGTGGCTAATAATAGCCACTGATAGACCTCTGCTGGATGGGGACAGAGAGAGAGACAGACAGACAGACAGACAGACAGACAGACAGACAGACAGAAAAAAGAAAGGGAGAGAGAGAAGGGAGAAAAACTGGCAGAGGCACTTACTTCCATTTAGACCTTGTGGCTATAATAGCCACTGATAGACCTCTGCTGGATGGGGACAGAGAGAGAGAGAGACAGACAGACAGACAGACAGAAAAAAGAAAGAGGGAGAGAGAATGAAAAGAGCTGGAAGAGAAACTCACCTTGCCAGCCACATGCAAAAGCAGCTCCTTCAGTCCCTCCTTAATCTCTGGGCGGACCTCTCTTGCTGTGGAAGCTCTCTTGCTGACTTCTTAAAGGGGAAATGTCTGGTGAGGCTTTTTACTGCAGGGCAGGCTCTCTGCAGACATTTCCCTTTTAAGGCAGCCATTTTGTCCCCCTGGTGGCCACCTTTGGAAAAGCGGGAGGTAAGCACTAAAAATCGGTGTTTCCCCCGCCCTACCGGGGGACTTGGCAGCCCTATCTGCGGACCTGCCGGGGCAACTTGCCACTGCATGATCAGATGCAACCACGGGCAAGTTGTTGTTGGTTTTATTGTGGTTGGTTTCTGAGGCACTTAAATGGGGGATTGTTGAACTGCCTCCCCACCCTAAGGGCTTTCGATGATGCGCACACAGAGATGGGGGGGGGGAAAACAACAGTGTGGCATCAGTATAGCGTGTAATCATGGTATCCGCAATGCCACACTTCAGCGCTGGAGTGATCACACGGGGAAACTTTGGCTGTGAACCGCAGCTAACCATTTGATACTGGAGTTTCATTAGCAGCTTTTTACCATGATTCCCCACCAGATCAAAATGGTTTGCGATGGTTTGACAACAGTTGCGGGACGCTTCCCAGATGTGCTGGTGTGATCACGCCGCTTTGATCCGGTGGCGAATCGTCCCTCTTCCGTGGCAAATGGGTGCATATGATCGCGCCCTTAGAAAGAAAAGAAGAAGAAATATCCCTTCCCATGGCAACACTACACAGTGTAGTGTCTTGGGTTCAGGTTTCCACAAAGTGACACAGCATCTATGGGGAAGACTGGTTTTAAAGCCTGCAGAAATGCAATTTGGCTCAGAACAGAAGCATGAGAGGAGGAAGGGGCTCCTGATGCTCCCCCATGCCCTTTTCCGGAGCCCAAATGGCCCTGGAGAGAATTTATTTGAATACATTTGGAGCTGCATGTGGAGTATTCCCTGCTAGTGCAGTTCCATGTTTATGCAAATACCTCCCTACAGTGGGTTTTTCAGCTCAGAAAAAAAGGGGAAGGGAAGGCTGGTGTCTCTCCTGCCCCCATGCTGCTGTTGTGAACCAGATCAGGCTCCTGCAAGCTTTAAAGCTAAGTTCTACACAGCTGCTATGTTACTATGGGAAAAGTGAGTTGGGTCTGGTTTCCCCCTGCACTAAAAAACCATGTTGTGTAGATCAGCAGTTACTGTTCAGCTGTGTAGCACAGAACACAAAAGCTAGAGGGATGGCCCTAATTTTTAGCTAGCTTTCCCCCTTAACCCTTGTGAAGAGCAATTTAGAAATCTGATACTGGGATCAAGCTGACCACAGTTATGTCAGTTTTTTAAAATAAATAAATAAATAAATGTATATGACACTGACTCCATTTTAATCCAAAATGTTTTGCTCCACATGCTGTCTGTCATGTATGTAAACTTTTGTGAGGTCACATGGACAAATTTTCCCCATGGAGGGCCAGGCCCATGTCTGGGTGGAATCCATTGTGGACTGAAGGGCACCAAGCTCTGTCTTCAGCCTTTTGTTGTGTCACAGACGGCCTTCTCGAAAAGCCTTTTCTACTGGCTGATTGATGTGATGGATTTATTGCCTTCACATTTTTGGGATTTTACCCTGGCTGTGTTTTGTATATATGTGCATTTCATGCATTCTGTTTCTTTTTGTCTGTGTTCTGGTTTTATGCCCTTTTACTATTGATGGGCTATGGTCGCACACACTAAATAATCCACTTTTAATGCACTTTCCAACTGGATTTTGTCATTTCCCCCCCCCCTTTCCACATGTGTTTTGCTCCCTCTGGGACTACTAGAGAGAGCAAAACACATTGCGGGGGGAGCCCTGAAGTGATAGGGACAAATGAGTGACAAAAGCGACAGTGCGGAAGTGGCCACAGTAAAATCCCAGTTGAGAGTGGATTGAAACTGAATTATTTAGTGTGTGTGACCGCAGCCCCTGTGCACTAACTGAGTACTTCTTAGTGGTCTGTATTTGAAATAACTGTAAATACACACATAAGAACATAAGAGAAGCCAGTGTTGGATCAGGCCAATGGCCCATCCAGTCCAACACTCTGTCACACAGTGGCCAAAAGTAGCAGGTGCCATCAGGAGGTCCACCAGTGGGACCAGGACACGAGAAGCCCTCCCACTGTTGCCTCCAAGAATACAGCCCTCCCACTGTTGCCTCCAAGCACCAAGAATACAGAGCATCACTTGCCCTAGACTGAGAGTTCCTATCTATACCTTGTGGCTAATAGCCACTGATGGACTTCTGCTCCAAATGTTTATCCAATTCCCTCTTGAAGCCATCCATGCTTGTAGCTGCCGCCACCTCCTGTGGCAGTGAATTCCATGTGTTAATCACTCTTTGGGTGAAAAAGTACTTCCTTTTATCCATTCTCACCTGACTGCTCAGCAATTCCATAGAGTACCCACAAGTTTTTGTATTGTGAGAAAGGGAGAAAAGTACTTCTTTCTCTACCTGCTCTATCCCATGCACAATCTTGTAAACCTCAATCATGTCACCCCTCAGCCATCGAAAACTCACACAAAGTTTTCCAGAGTCGGTGAGAACCCTCCACATTCATTCCTGAGAGGATTTTAAAGACTCCTACTACTTTGCTCATGGGTATTTTCTTCATACAGGTTAAATGCATGAATTTAAAAATTATTGTTAAAACATTTAAGTAGATTTTGTGGTGTTAAATGGCAGTTTTCACACTACTGGACATGCACTGTGGTTTATTTTTATAGATATACTAGAAAAAAGGTCTGTTGTGGAAATAAATACAATGGGCTCTAGAAAGAGGCTCTGAGAGAGTGCCCTGGCCTTGGGCACTCAGCGTCAATTTGCTGTGGTGACCTCAGCAGGGTATAATGACACAGAGTCAGGGGTCCGTTGGAGTGGGAGCACACAGGAGCACAGCTCCGGGAGTGAGAAGCCCAGGGGGCGGGCACATGACCAAGCCCCGCCCCCTCCTCGGCTTCCTCGAACAGTGCAGAGGCGCAGCGCCCCGGGGAAAGCCCTGCTAGGGTCTTTATTTTTTTAATATTTTGTTTTAATATTGATAATTTTATCATTGTTCCTTTTATGACTGTGTGCTGCTTTTCCAGAGACTTGCTCAAGGTGGCATATAAATTTTCTAAGTATACCATTTTTTATCTGGGCACATGGCACATAAGTACTGGAGAAATTTCACCAACCCTTCAGCAGCTTCCACCCCATCAGTTTGGTGTAGTGGTCAGGAGTTGGATTCTAATCTGGGAGAACCGGGTTTGATTCCCCATCCTCCACATGCAGCTGCTGGTGTGACCTTGGGCCATTCACAAGTTCTCTCAGAGCTGTTCTCTCATGAGCAGTTCTCAAAAGACCTCTCTCAGCCCCACCTACCTCACAGGGTGTCTTGTTGTGGGGAAGGGAAGGGAAAGGGATGGGTGGTGCACATGTCCTGGGTATCTCAAGTCTACTTGAAACCTGGTGGTTTCAAGGGAGCAGGAAGAGAATGAGGGTGTGTTCTTTACACTTATTTTTATTGCACAAAGTATTGGATGGGGAAGGGAATGAAGGAAGAGCAGGTCAGTTTCACTCACCTGTGGAGTGGAGCCTGAGGGGTGGGTGTTGCCTTCTGACACACTTCCGGTATGTTAGGGGGTGTGGCATATGCAAATGAGTTATGCAATGAGCTCCTGCACCTCTTTTTCTACGAAATGACCCCTGCACAGAGTCCACCATTTTCTCCAGGGGAAGATCCCTGCCATCTGAAGAGCAGTTGTAATTCAGCATGATCTCCATCCCTCCCCTGGAGATTAGCAACAATGGTTTCCCATGAGGGAATGGGTGGTTTGAAGGGTGGAGTCGATGGCACTGAACCTGTCTGAGGTCCCACCCCTGCTGAAGCCTCACCCTCTGGGGTCCACCTCTGAAATCTCCAGGAATTTCCCAACCTGGAGTTGGCAACCCTACCTTCCAGCCAACCATCAGTGTATCATTATCTGCCCCCTGGCTTCAGCTTTCCATCTCCTCCCCCCTCCCCCCCCAGAGAGCAGTTGCAATTCTGAGTGATCTCCAGCCCCTACCTGGAGATTGGCAACAAAGGTTCCCCATGAAGGACTCACTGGCTTGGAGGGTGGAGTCTATGGCATTGTACCTGTCTGAGGTCCCACCCCTCCTCACCGGGACCCCAGGCTCCATCTCTTAAATCTCCAGGAATTTTCCACCTGGAGTTGGTAACCCTATCTCCTTCCTAGTCAATCATCAACCTCACTCTTCAACTTTCCATCTCCCCCACACACACAGCCTCCACCATGCTCTGAAGCCCTGATTACTATGTCACATTGGCTGCCATAGGGGGTCCATCTCAGCAGGGTATAAGGACACAGAGTCCACCATTTTCTCCAGGAGAACTGATCTCTGCCATCTGGAGAGCACTTGTGATTCTGACTGATCTCCAGCCCTCACCTGGAGATTGGCAACCATAGTTCCCCTGGATGAAAAGTAGTCTTTCTCTGCAATGGGGACCAAAGCAGCTTACATCATTCTCCTCTCCCCCTTTTGACTTGCACAACAACCGTGTGAGGTAGGTTAGGCTGAAAGTCTGTGACTGGTCCAAAATCATCCACTCAGCAAGAACCTGGGTCTAGCAGTTCCTGCACTGTCTGCTATACCTAGGGTACCCAACCTCCAGGTGGTTGCCTAGCAACAGGCCCTGAGGTGAAAGTTGCCAGCTCTAATTAGGGAAATACCTGGAGATTTGGGGGGTGGATCCTGTGGAGGGCAGCATTTGTTTGGGAGGGATGGAAGGACTCAGCAGGGTATAATGCCATAGTGTCTACCCTCCAAAGCAGCCATTATCTCCAGGGGAACTGATTTCTGTCATCTGGAGATCAATTGTAACGGCAGGAGATCTCCAGCCCTAGAGGGAAAGTCAGCCACACAGCAGAGGGTTAAAGAGAATGGTTTGATGGTCGCTGGCCCACCACATTAGCCAGCCAGCCATGGTGGAGCTAAACAGGAGAGAAAGCCATTTTCAGTTTATTCTGACTGGAAATTGGCCATGCTGGCAGTGGGTGGGGGAGGGGGTTATGCTGAAAGTCCATTGTCTTTTCACTGACAGAAGCAGGCCACTGAGGGGACAGTTAGACCCACCTGGCAGTGGGTGGAGGAGAAGAGTAGACCCAGCACCCAGTCCTTCCTCTTTGCCGGCTCCCTCCAGACTTAGGCTGAGACACTGGCCAGTGGCTTTGTGGGCGGAACTGAGGCAATGCAGTGAGGGAATGCAGCCAGTGGCCAGGGACTCCTTTTGAGTGGCAGTTCTTGCAGCCAACTGATTTTGGCACCCCATGGAATCTTGCCACTTGAAAACAGCTTTATATATAAGGAGAGATAGTTGTGGGGTCAGGGCAGGGGTTAAAATACCAAAGAGTAATCTTTTTGTTGAAGGAAAATACGTGGAGTAAGAGGCAGTGCACTGGGGGGGCGGTATACATCCTGTTAATACCCTTTTGGGTCAGATGTGATGTGCAATGCCCAGAAGGATTAATCTCCAGAATTGCCTCCACTTATATCTCTTGCATTCAGTAATATATGAGAAGTATTCTGAACACTCTGAAGTGTGTAGAGGTACGATCAGTTACTGTTTAGTAGTAGGTGTTTAGTAATAAATATTTAGTAGCAAACAGACACAATTATTACAAATACTTCTTGCCCATTGCTTAGTTGCTAGATCGTTTCTTCCTTATCAATTTTTAATGCAGCTCATTCAGACATCTTGATTAACTTGTATGGCTTTTATATGATGTGTTCCTTTGTACAAAATATGGCTTGGCTTCAGCCAGCTTTTTCATTCCATCTCATTCAGTGTCACCCAATTCTGTTCCTTACTGCTGCCCCCTTCCCACCTGGCTTTTGTCCAAACAGATCCCATAATCCCCAGCATAACTTTTTTTTTTTTGGGGGGGGGGGGGTGTCCAAGGAGACCCTTCTCCTCCCTTTTTTGCCAGCAGAAAAGCTGGTTGGATCCAGTTGCAGGTGTTCAGCTAACACCTTAGCAGAAACAGTAAAGTGAAAACAGCAAAGGAAGAAATTCAAATCCATCCGTATTTGCAGCCTGCAAGGCTTTTTTTTTCTGTGTTGGCCCAAAAGGCGTAGGCACAGAGGGGGAAAAAAGTTTGATTTTTGTCAGAAACATGGAAATATAAGCAATAAATAGACTTGCCATCAAGGTTAATCCTGCACAAAAGCCTATTCATCCACTGTGGCTATTGTTTAAGTATTTGTTATTAAACTGCAAAATATTCTTCGACAGGGTGGCATCAAACGGAATAAGACGTTTTGCAATGCACAAGGCCATTTAAACCTGAGCAATGCAGATTCTTCCCCCCTTGAAAATAGGTTAAATCTTTATTAATGTTTGCGGTATGAAATATGCAATCTAAGTCTGCCATCTGCTGGAAGAAACTGAGCTGTGCTGTTCAGTATCTAATCTTAATTCTAGAGAAACGTTGCATTTTGCCTACTCAGGGACTTGTTTTCTGGACAAATTCTCATTAGGAAAAGTCAACTTATTGTAACTATATGTACATTGTACCTCTCTTTTGCCATTTTAAATTTAATAAGTAGTGGTGAGGTATCAATTAAGATTTCAGTAAGAGGGAGAACTTAGGCATTAGTAAGAGAAGGTCAGAACTCAGTAAAGTCCAAATTCTTGCTCTTGGAATAATACAAAGTTGAATTGCACCGGTGGGGCGGGGGGGAGGACACTTAATAATAATTTTTAATGGGTGTTTGGTAATTGCTGATCAACTCACTTTGGTGTTGTGTGAACACTGCAGTGTCCAATGGCGTATTTTTGATTTTTGAAAATCCACAACATTCTCTCAGTATCATCATTTATATGTTATGTGACTTTATTTATTTATTTTTGTTCTTGTTGACAGTCAACAGTTGTCAGATTTTGGACATTTGCTGTAACACATACTAAAACCATAACAAAAAGAGGTATGGTGGGTTCTTAAATGTTTGTTTAAGAAAGGGGAGGTTATATCTTTGGTGTGTATGAGCCCATAAAATTGTTCATAATAACTATTCAAACTGTAGGGCCAGTAAGGTGTCCAGGCCTTAACCTGGATGGCCCATCGGATCATAAAAGCTAAGCAGGTATATGGATGGGAGACCACCAAGGAAGTCCAGAGTCCCTACACAGAGGCAGGCAATGACAAAGCACCTTTGAACATTTTTTGCCCTGAAAACCCTATGGGGTCACCATAATAATGTTCCCAGGTGCCACCCAGCAACCAGCAGAGGAGGGGGGGGTGCTTACCAGGAAAGAGAGGAAGGCCAAGGAGACATGGAGATGCCACTTCTGGCATGCACAGGAAGTGATGTTATCAAGTCTGATGTCTTGGTGATGCTCTGGTATTGGGGCAAAAACTCTATGGTAAAAATGGCTTCTAGTGTTTCTGCCCCAATACCAGAGCATCACAAAAACATCATTGGTGTGATGACATCACTTCCTGTGTACACTGGAAGTTACCAGCCATGTTGCCTGGGTCTTCCTCTCTCTCCTGGTAAGTCTCCCAGCTGGCAAGCTGACCGGCAGTGGTGGGATGGGGCCTGGTGGCAAAGAACACCCGCCTCCATCGGGGGAGCTGGCAACCCTATACCATAAGTCAGCTGTGACTTGACAGCACTTTCCACCAGTACCAAGGTCACTAGAGAGACAGACAGAGAGAGAGAGGTGAACCTAAGGAATAATCACTTGTGGTCTAAACTGAAGGGGTGTAAGTAACTGAGCTCTATGTCTTAAGTGGCACCCAAGATCTGAGTCAAGGGTGGCCAACCTTTTCTCTAATGAGAGCTATTTCCATGTAAAGAAACTTATCCTCAGCCACTCTCTCCCCCCCCAGCATTTTGCCAAGTTTTTTCTCTGACCTAGAAATAAAACTTGGGCTGTGATCACACGCACAATTAGCCTCGACATAGGTATGAATGCCGGGTGGATTAAAGGAGCGTGGTTAGACAACAACATCTGGGAAGTGCCCTGCAGCCGTCGGCAACCTGGTTTGCTCTGCCACAGAAGCAGAGTTAAAAGACACCTTGGAAAGTCTGGTAGCAAACAGGTTGCTATGGGCCACAGACGGATTTTCCCACGTCTGATCACTCCAGCGCGCTCTCATGGCATCAGGATGGTCTGATTAGGCCATCCTGACTCGGTGCCGTGTTTTTTTTTCCTTTTTCAGTATGTGCATCATCACACACTCCATGGGGAGCCCATAGGGCTGAGGTGTGAATCATCAATCCCTCATTTAAGCACATCAGGAACAAATGGCAAAAAAAAAAAACCCAACTCACCTGTTGTTGTGTCTGATCACACAGTGGTGGGCTTTGCCCACAGCTTCAAAAGACTGTGTGATCACGCAACTGCGAGTCAACTTCTGCCAGAGAAAATAGCCTCTCTTTCCCCCCGCTTTATCTTGCATGTGTGACTGCAACCTTGAAGTACAAAAAGCATCAGAAATGGTGTTGTCAGTTAATCAGCAGAGGAGGGATCCTATGAAATAAAAGCTTTAAATCCAAAGCCTGGACCAGATCTTTTCCGGGGTCTTCTAGGGGATGCACGAGCCACTCTGCATTAGCTGATGAGCAACAAAGCTACCTGATGGAGATCTCTTCTCTAGAGTAATTCAAAACGCAACAGTTTTGTTTTGTTTTGTTTTGTCAGCCCACTATCCTGGCACTTTGTATGGACTGCTTGGTTTCCAAACATTTACTGCATTCCACATATGCCGTGTATGGTTATGATGAATTGTTAAGTGACAACAGCCAAAACTTTAATACATAGCTCCAGGGCTGCTGTCCTCCTTTGATTTCTAACACTTTGGTGAGTATTGTCTTCTTCTTCTTTTCTTTTCTTTTTTGTCTTTTTGCATTGTCTCCCCTTTATCATGCCAGTTTTCTCACCTGCCTCTTTTATGCCTGAAACAATAGTATTGTCTTCCTATACAACATGCCATGTTTCCTTGCATGTTTGTATGCTTTACAATTTCAATTAGGGGGAAAAAAACCTTAGAGCATATTGTTTCACAATCTTCTGGGCTATTCTGCAGCAGCTGGCGAGCTACTGGTAGCTCATGAGCTACCTGTTAGAGACCCTTGATCCAAGTCAAGCATTTCATATTTTACCTGTCTAGACTACTGAGCTGAACCATAGGTGAAGCTCACCCAGTAATATTTTTTTTTTACTGAGATCTAGCATTGTGTAGTAATCAGGACTGGGATCCTGGATATCTCCTCTTATCTTTTCAGAAACAGAACTAAATTATTAGAATTGTATTAGAATTGATATGTTTTGATGTATCAGAATTTGAAGCGATCGTACCCGTTCTTGGATTCCTATGCCTTTGATGTTTGCAAGCCACTTTGAGTCTTGTTCCAGGAGAAAAGCAGCATATAAGTATGCTCAACAAATAAACAAATACTTTCAATGGCAAGTTGTCCAACCTCTAGATGGGACCTGTGTTGGAAAATGCACTGTCTGGTGTACAAAGAAGAGAAGAAGACCCTGCAGGGGACAGCTAGAAGATAATTAGAGAGGACAAGAGGTGGGACCCGCGGTACTCGCGGGGGGGGGGTGTGTGGAGAAGGAGCTCTGACTCTTGAAAGTGTACACTTACACTGAGGAAGCAGCCTCACTCTTTTGTTTCCAAGGAAGTGGCTCCAGTGTCCCTAGGCCTTCTCCGTTCATCCAAAGGAGGTTGTGGTGGGCTGAAACCCCTCACCTGGCTTCTGAGCCTCTGCCCTCCTGCATCTTGCTGGCCTGGGCAGCAACTTGTCATAGCAAGAGCCCTGGAGAAGTCCTCTCCATTTGCTGAAGCCTGAGAAAGCAAGTAAATGAGGGGGTCCATCAGGGTTAATGTTGGCAACCTCCAACTGAGGTTGCCAACCTTCAACTGAGGACTGGAGAGCTCCTGGAATTGCAATCAATCTCCACATGACAGATCAATTCCCCTGGAGAAACGGGCTACTTTGGCAGCTGGACTATATGGCAGCGCACCCTGCTGAGTCCCCTCCCACTACTCTTCCCATGCTGCACCCTAAAATCTCCAGGGATTTCCCAGCCTGGAGCTGGGACAGCCACCCCCCCTAGGGCCCCCAGATCAGGTTCACCGCCTCTCTGAGATCCCGCCGCATCCCTGCCACCAATGCTTGTGCCACCGATGATCCCGAGATCACCGCTGCCCACCACCACTACCAGGACCGCCCCTGAGATCACTGCCGAGATCGCCGCCATTGTCTGAAACGCTGCACTGGGACTGGCCCTGAGATCACTGCCGCAATCACCGCTGCCACCCACAGCACCTCCGCCGCAGCGCCTCTCACCACCACAGAACTCGCCACGGTAAGAACAGCTGTGCCACTGCTTCCCAGGCCTAGGCCTCCCGAAGCAGCCACAGCTCTCGTGCTCACTGCAACCAAGCCGAGCATTCCATGAAGGCCCTTTCTCCCTTCCGCACGCTGAAGGGGAGCTACTTTTCTGCAGGCCTCTGAGTAAGCCACTCCCCGCCGGGTGGGCAGGGGTGCTCTGTGCATGCTCAGAGGCCACTCCCCCCAGACAATGCCAGGCCAGCCACTTCTGGGGCACTGCATGGGCCCGGGCAGCATCTCCATTCTCTGCCCAGGCCGGCACATGCTAGGCACACTCTGACTGGCCACGGTGGGGCTGGAAACAGACCGGGGACCAATCAGCGGCCTTGCCTCTTGGCTCCCAGCAGCCGAATAAAGAAGGTGCAGCGCGGTCACTAGGAGAAGCTTGGGCTAGTGGTAGAGGTGCTGCTGGGGCCGGGAGAGCCAAGTGGAGCCAGGTGAGTGGACCCCACTCCCCCCCTCCTGCGGCAAGCCTGAGCTTGGGCCACCAATTTTCCTCCCCACCCCACCCCACCCCTGGCTCCTGCGGTGGGCCTGAGTGGCTCTCAGCCGCCGGGCCATCACAGAGTCCCCAACAAGAATTTACTAGCATGAAAGAGCAAACCCACAATGAGGCAATACTGACATCTGAAATTGCAGTCAGTGAAAAACTGGAAGCTGGGACGTGATCATGGTAATTACAGAGGGGTAGCCATGTTAACCCATCACCTTAAAGACCACTGAACTTCTGTTTTGTATTAAAGACTAAGAATGTTTATTCCAGCATGAGTTTTCATGAGTCAGAGCTCACTTTCAGAGACTTACTGGAAGGAAATCCATGCGCATGCGCAGGGAACGCTCTTTAACTTTTAGGGGGATTTAAGTATCCCCCCAAAAGTTTTTTTAAAAAAACTTTTAGGATTTTTCTGCACACGGGGGAAGTCTCATGTGTAAGAAATCTCCCTGCCTCCCATGTGCCCCCTGCGCGGATTTAGATATCCGCACGGAGGGGGCCACTTGGCTTTCAGTATATAGATAGTGAGGTCAGCACCTTCTCTCCTGTTAAGTGTCATTTGTTGTCTGTCTCTAGATTGGTACTCTTAGGGCAATTTCCCCCTTCTTCTTGGAAGTGCCACATTCAGTCTTACCCTCTCCCTCAGCTACAGATGTAGTTAGGAACCTAGCTCTCTCTCTCCTCTTTCCTATCTATATTAGTTTTAAAATAAACCTTTATTTACTCTTTAATCAGGTCATGCACCGTTGCTGTGTTAATTACTCTGCCAACAGCCTGGAGATCTCCTGGAATTACAACTGATCTTCAGACTACAGAGAAAATGGCTCCTTTGGAGGATGGACTCTGTGGCATTATACCCTGCTGAAGTACCAGTTTGGTGTAGTGGTTAAGTGTGCAGACTCTAACCTGGGAGAACCAGGTTTGATTCCCCATTCCTCCACTTGCACCTGCTGGATGACCTTGGGCAAGCCATAATTCTGTAGCAGCTGTTCTCTCAAGGACAGTTGTTTCAGAGCTCTCTCAGCCCCACCTACCTCACAGGGTGTTTGTTGTGTAGAGGGGAAGGGAAAGGAGTTTGTAAACCACTCTGAGACTACAAGTGAAGGACGGGGTATAAATTCAGTCTCTTCTTCTTCTTCTTCTTCTTCCCCTCCCTAAACTCTGTCCTCTCCAGGCTCCACCTTCAAGTCTCCGGGCATTTCCCAATGTGCACTTGGCAACCCTATTAGAGTTACCAACATCCAGGTGGGTCTGGAGATCTCCCAGAATAACAACTGATCTCCAAACTACAGGTCTCAGTTCCCATGGAGGAAATGGCAGCTTTGGAAGGTGGATTGCCTGGCATCATATCACTTCTGATCTATTTGCCCAGACACCACCACCCCAAATCTCTAGGAATTTTAATAGGGTGTGTGTATAAAGTGTCATCAGGTCACAGCTGACTTATGGCAACCCCATAGGGTTTTCAAGGCAAGTGAGAAACCGAGGTGGTTTCCCATTGCTTTCCTCTGCAAAGTCTTCCTTACTGATCCTGCTTAGCTTCCAAGATTTGATGAGATCGGACTATACAATACCATTCCACATTTCTTTTCTTAGGGTACTGGGGGGATAAGTTGAAAAGTTGGAGGTCCAATGGAGCTGTCTGTGTCCCGGTCCTTTGGGTGAAGAGCCAAGCCTGCATGCTGAGCAATATGGCCTAGTGTGCCTCTGTTTGGTTTCCCCTGCAGTAGCACACAATGCAGGAACCCATCCTTCAAATACAGCAATTTAAGAAACCGTCCATTCGGTCACGAAGTGAGTGTTCACTATTTTGGTCATTTCAAGAGCAACGATGACCAAACTACAAAGTAACTTTGCTGCAAGATTCTTGTGCTTTTGAAGCAGCTCCATTTGTCATTCTGCTTGCCTTTTCGACACCATTTTGTCTTTTCATTGGCCTTGAAAGCCACTCCCAAGTTCATTGTCTGTCAGGTTGACCTAGGGCCACTGATTTGACTGTAGAAAAAGTCCCTTCCAGGTGTTCAGTGGAAAGAAAATCATGCTAGGCCCAGGCCCCCAAAAGCAATGTGACATCTGCCAAAACTGATAATCTACACCGACACCTTTCTCTTCTCTTTCAGTTCACCTGATGACAATTAAGTGACATTAAAGCATCAGCTCTCTTCTGATTCTAATTTTTTCTGACACTCTGCTCAATACTGTAATAGATCGTGCCAATACGAGTTTGCCTATCAACCTTAATTTCTCCCCCCCCCCCTTATGATCCCATCTAATTACTGCCACTGAAATCCATTCTCTTTCTGAAGTGAAGGACAAGAACAGAAAAGTGCATAATAAAAGCAAGCAGGGAAACCTTGTAAGATATAGCAAGCAAAAGAAGACTTGGGACAGCGATACCCATTTAGTGGCTTGGGAGCCACGTGTGGCTTTCACTTACCACCTCTGGCTCTTCTAAACAATCTCCCTCTAGGTGGCTCCCACCCATGTTCCAGGAATGGGGAAAAGCCATTGCCTGGTAGGGTTATTGATTAGCAAGTGGTTCATACCTTGAAAGTAAGGTTGCTGACCTCCAGGTGGAGTCTGGAGATCTCCTGAAATTAGAACTGATCTCCAGACTACAGGGATCAGGACCACTGGACACTACAGCCGTTTCAGAGAGTGAATTCTATGGCATTGGAACCCTAATGAGTTCCCTTCCCAAATTCTGCTCTCCTCAGGATCCACACCCAAACCTCCAGGTATTTACCAACCTGGAGTTGGCAATCCTGCTTGAAATCCTGGGGGATGGGTAACCTGCAAGCCTGCCTGAGCTGTGGGCTTTGTGCCAGGAATGGAAGCAAAGAGCCCATCCTCTATAGCAACCTTCTGCAGCCTCCATGCTCTCAGCCCAGCTTATGGTGACCCAGTAGGGTTTTCAAGACAAGATAAGAACAGCAGTGGTTTGGCCTTGCTTGTCTCTGCATAGTGACTCTGGACTTCCTTGGTTGTCTCCCATCCAAGTACTAAGCACGGCCAACTGTACTCAGCTTTTGAGATCTGACAAGATGAGGCTAGCCTGGGCCTAGGGTTGCCAGGTCTACTTACCTGGCTGGTGGCGGGTGGGAGGGAGCCTTCTGGGAGGAGGGAAGGCAGGGCAATGTCACTGTGCAAGGTGATGACATCACATGGAAGTGGTGTCATCATGCTGGGCATGTCACATGACATTGCTCTAGCATTTTGGTCAAAACTCTATGGTTACCTACAATGCTCCCTCTAAGCTGTGGAGTCTTGTGAGGAAAAATTCTTCTTTGTGAGCTACTGGCATTAAAGTTGTGACCGAACAATTTGGCTAGTGCATACATTAGTTTGCTCTGGGGCCATCCTTCCTGAGCTAAGACAAAAATGTGTGAGCTGGAGGCTAAAAAACTGTGAGCTAGCTCACACTAACTCAGCTTAGAGGGAACACTGGTTACCTATGGTTTTGGCCAAAATGCTACAGCGTTGCTGCACAACATGCCTGGCGTGATGATGTCACTTCTGCCTGATGTCATCACGCTGATGATGTCAATGCAAGAGGGGGCTGTTCAAGGTAGGGCTCCCCCACCAGCCAGCTGGATAGCAGTGGATTGGAGCCCCCCAAATCAGAGGAACCTTCACCCCGACTGGGGGTCTGGTAACCCTACCTGGGCCATCCAGGTAAAAGCATTAAAAACATTACAATATTTTATATGTGCGATTGGTGGGCGGACACACCGGGCTTACAGTAGTCCCGTAGCTCTTCTGGCTCACAGTAAAAGTGAATATGGCTCTCCGTGAGCCACAGAGTGATCGGCACTGACCTGGAGTTAGCGGCACTGTGAGTTACCAGCACTTGTTAAGACTGTCAGAAGCAGAAAAAGAGGAAATACATGCAACCAACTGCACACATGTCCAATGCCTCTGCCTAATGTCAGGAGCCAGCTGCATCAAAAGGAGACGTGTCCAAACATCTGGGCATTTAATCTTAACACTTCAGCCAATTTTGCCAGCGCTTTCCTTTCATTTTTGAAAAGTACTGGACTCGGGAGGCCATTGGAGGGATTTCAATCACAGCTCTTTTATTAGGGAGTCAGGATCATATATACAGCATGGTGGTTTGTTGCAGGTCAGGATGGAGCATGGGGACAAAGGAATGGGGAAGCCACTTATATTTACAGGTAAACCACACCTTGACCGTCCCCCCCTTAAGGGGGATTGGTCCAACAGGGATTATTCTCCCGCCAGGGGCTATCACAGGTCCATTCAAATATCCTCAGCCCCTGATAGGGGGACCGGCAGGATACCTAGGTCCATTGTTCTCTGGGGAAGGAAGCTCTGTTGTTATCCCACCCCATTACAGGCGAACATGCCCAGACATGTTCCCTGGCTGCAGACAAAGAGTCAAGCACCGGACATAACAATTTTCAATCCCATTTTGTAGTTGGTGAAGCCAGTCTGAATATTTGCAGTTGCCACCAAGAGGTGGGGTGGGGGGACTAACAGTATACTCCCTTAGCATGGAAGCAAGCAGGTCAAGGCATCTAAAGATGTGCCACCATAAAAATACAGAAAGCAGTGACCTGTATAACTACCTACAGGTAGTTATCCAAGGGATCCATTCACCAGGATTGTAATTTCCCCCCTCCTTCTCCTTTGAAGAACGGGATTTGAATTGCAAATCACCTCGCCCATCATCACAGAAGAGTCCAGAGCATTTAAAGTGCTCCATGCTTTTTTTTTTTTTTAATTCACGAAAAGAATGTTCTTTTCCTTTTATGTAGAGAGGGTGACACGGTCAGAAATCAGGAGGACCACTTGCCTTTCACACTTCTCTCCGCAGCCACACCAGCTTGCCATCCTGTAGCAGACGTAAGAGCAGCTGTTCACCTATCTCCCCGCTTAAGCGTGTGAAATTAATTTTGCTGCAAGTAGCATTTCTGATTAGTTTCGAGTCAGGTGGCCACTGAAGTCAGATTAATATTTTGTCATTGGAAGCATCCTACTGTGTTCCCTGAACGTTCATAATAGCTCTCTGAACTGGACCCACAATTCAGCAAATATGAATATTTAATCATCAGGAGGGTCACAAGGCATGGTGGCAGCTCAGAATCCCCATTCCTTTGTTAAAACTAAGAACCTACCAAGACATTTGATGGTAAAGTAAGGGGCAGGGATGCTGGTTACTTCTTCTCCTCTACTGAATAAGGTAGCGTCGGGTTCCACTGGGGTCTGATCTGAGTCCAGGGCTGTCTCACCCTCCAGGGTTGGTTTTCTGGGGCAAGTGTCCCAGGGGAGAGCCTCAGAATATAGCAATTTGAAAGGATTTCTCTTCACCCAAATCCCACACTTTGCTCTACCAATTATCTGTTCCCCCCTGAGAGGGAATGAATCTGGCTCCTCCTCCCTGGCTGATCCTGGGCATGCCTTTGAAATGCTCCCCCCCACAGAGGACCAAGCCAGTCCTCTAATCTGGACTCTGATCGGGGAGAACTGGGTTTGATTCCCCACTCCTCCACATGCAGCTACTGGTGTGACCTTGCATCAGTTACAAGTTCTCTCAAAGCTGTTCTTTCAAGAGCGGTCCTCAAAAGAGCTCTCTCAGCCCCACCTACCTCACAGGGTGTCTGTTGTGGGGAGAGGAAGGGTAAGGAGATTGTAAATTGCTCTGAGACTCCTTTGGGTAGTGAAGGGTGGGGTTTAAATCCAATATCATCATCTTCTTCTTCTCCCTCTGCAACTCAATCCGGAGTGACAGGCCCCTGGGCCAATGGATCCTTGCCTTGGTTTGATGTGCTCACTGGCCGTTCCCTCTGCACTTCTTTAAAGGGCTGGCTGCCCTGCCAGACCTCCCCTAAACAGGTCAGTGCTGCCTGCTCTCCCTCCCCCTTTGTCAGAGCTCCCCTGGGCCCTGGCACCAGGGTCATTTCTGGCAGGAACTTGGGTGGGTTGGCTTCTGCTGCGGAGCAACCACTGAGAGCCAGCTGAGCTCCTTCAAGCTGGCTGACTCCCAAGCAGACTGCATCGAGGTCATGCCCTGCTCCGACCTGTCAGATGACTTCCCCAGCGTAGGGGCTTACTGGCGTGGCAGGCCTTAGGTGGGGCTTGCATTCTCCTGAGGTAAATGCAGGGGCAGCGGCATCGACTGGTGGCATGTGTGATCTGGAGGGCAGAAGCCGTGCTTAACCTTTCCTCACCTGTATCTGTCTGACCACTTAACAAATACACGTTAGCATGTTGGACTAGGAGCTCGAAGATCTGGGTTCCAGTCCCTACTTGGCCGTGAAGTTTGCTGAGTGACCTTGGGCCAGTTATACTCCCTAAGGCTGCAGTCATCCACACTAAACCATCTCCAACTGGACTTTACTGTGTGAGCTGGCAAAGTCCAGTTGGAAAGTGCATTGAAAGTGGATTGAAAGTGGATTATTTAGGCTGTTTTTACATCTGACTTTCCCGCTGGAATCATTCTAGTTCCAAAAAAACCTGCCCACACCTCTGTGCGGTGTGAAACTGTGCTGCTACTGAAATGTCCACATCTACTAATTGCCCTCCTGTGGTCAAGCTAGTATTCAACCGGCTTGATTCTGCTTTAAACAATTGCTGTTGATTAGTGCACTTAGACCCCCTGGAGTGAAATTTCACACCACTGTGAAATCAGCACAGGAAAAGACAGCAGTCAAACTACTTTAGAGGGGAGGTGTAAAATGACCCTTAGTGTGTGTGTGTGTGACCACAGCCTAATTCTTAACTCTCTGATTCTTCACAGGATTGTTGTGAGTATAAAATGAGAAGGGAATACCAGGTAAGCCACCCTGAGCTCCTTGGGATAAACGTCTATAAACGGACAGAAACATGCAGCTATGAGCTCAGGTTGTGCTATTTCTGTTTAGTTTCGTTGTTGTATTATTCAGTATTGCACAATTCTCCTTCTTACAAAACTCCACCCCTATCCCTCATGGTTTTTGCCTGTGCAGTCCCATGATTCCCAGCTGTTGTGTTTGTGTTTTGGATCACTGAAGCAGCAATAGCTTGAAAAAGGCTCTGGTATCCTAAAGCTCCATGTCCTATTGGCTGATGAATAAAGACTCCCATTGGTCCTAAAGCCAATCTAGATACTCAATAGCTGAGCCCTGCTTGGGTCCAATAGTATTGCTTGTATATAGTAGCTTTGTTGAAAGTTATGTGTTGGAACAGTATAAATTAAGGTGCCGCTCTCATAGAGCTGTCTTTGGAGCTGAACAATATCACTGAATAAAAGCCTGTTGTTTGACTTCATCACCTCCCGCTCAATACTTAAAACCAGCACAGCCTTTTTGCATCGTCAAAGGGGACCTCTCTTCCCCTCTTTACCAATGGAAAAGCTTGTTGGATCTAACTCCATGAATGTTACGGGGGGAACCAGTCAAATGACAGAGTAACCTGTTGTCATATACATTAATCAGTATTATATGGGTATAACCTGCTCTAAAGGATAGTGTATAGCAATTAAATTTCAAATGTTTTATTTGTTGGACAATAAGGTGTACATTTATGTTTTAGGGAGTTTGTGGGATTCTGATTTTTATGAGCTTTTGTAAAATCGGAACACTGACATTAAATCCTGCAAGGCCTATAATTAAAAACTATATAAGGCACTACTGCTCTGGGCTAATTTGCATGTTAGAGCCAGCTTTATACTACTCCACAACTAAAGTGAGACAGTTTAGCAGCTCAACATACGGAGCAGTGAATTTGCTTCTATTTCTTTTTGTCATTTGCTGTAACACCGGGGGGGGGGGGGGGGGGGAGACACCGTAAGGAGGCCTCCCGGTAAGCAGCTGCATTTGAAATGCAAGGTGTCAGCTGCCATTTGAAGACATTTAAAAGCATCCTGTCCACATGGCAGCCATAATATTTCAACTAGCCTTCTACCTATCAAGGAAACATTCAGTGCCAGGCAAGATTCCAAGACCCTCTCCTTTTATTTTCCACCAGATGACTCCAGCTGCTAAAAGTCAAGAATTGGAAGTCAAGAATTGCTGGGGCAAAAATCACACTCCAGACACATCCCTTTTCTTTGGCGATGTCAAGGTAATTTTTTTTAAAACGCTGGCACTGAGGCATAGGCAGTCATGGGTCACAAGGCGTGAAAATTTGCATTCTCTTGCCTGTGCTGGACTTCTTCGCACAGCCCTTCTGCACTCATTCCTTTACATAATGTGGCTCAATAAATACCACAATTTTTTTTGCAAAAAAGGGGAAGTTTTACCAGTCAGATGGAATGCTTGGCATTCCCAGAGTGAATTTGGTCTGGACTGGAAGTGGGACTCCTTCACATGTGTGATCTTCCTGATCACATATGGTAACGGAAATTGAGCTTGTTTTTTCTAGCACTGAGTACATTATTTCTCAATATCAAGGGGAGAATATATTTCCTTGCTTTCCCTAAGTTCCATTCCGGGCGTGGGGGGTGGGGAGTGATAGGTGTATAACTCTTCCTTTGACTTAAGATGGTTCCATGTTGATGGTCTAGGGCTGCCAGCCCCCAGGTGGGGCCTGGGGATCTCCCACTTTTACAACTGATCTCCAGCTGACAGAGATCAGCTCCCCTGCAGAAAATGGCTGCTTTGAAGGGTGGACTCTATGGCATTGTACCCTGCTGAGGCTCCTCCCCTCCCCAAACCCCACCCTCTCCTGCCTCCCCCCCCCCAAAGTCTCCAGGTATTTTCCAACCCAGACTTGGCAACCCTATGATGGTCTGAGTAATCATCCGCTACTCGTCGTGGTGCTGTGCTGTAGATGTCAATGAGCAGGCATAGAAAGAAACAGGCTGAGGAACCAGTTGCCACTTTCCAAGATCCTTCCACCTAGAGAAGGAGATGGAGGCGAACAAAATTGGGTAAACCATGCATAGATCCCTATGACACGTTGGTTCCTACACACTGTGTCAGTCACATGATCCTAAGACTATGCAAGGACCTGAGAAGGAGCCTCAAAGAAAAGGCAAATCCAAAGAGGCTACAAAGATGGGAGCCTGCTGCTTTCTTCTTTCTGATTTATCATCTTGGCATAAGGTGGCCAAATGGCCAGTAAAAAAAAATAAAGTCCTGTCGCTTTAACAGAAGTGTAATGAGTGGGGAAAGGGCAACTGAAGCCATGTATAGCATGGTGGCAAATAACAGCAGTTCAAGCTAATACTAAAGGGACCAGTCCTGTGGTTGGCAGCTACACCAGCACAATGGCCCAGATTCAACCGATGGGGTTTTTCTTTACATTTCTGCACAGTGGAAAGCTTACTCTAGCAGCATTTCTTTGATATATTTCCCACACTAGCCCATGGCAGCTTGGAGTGATGATTTCCATATGCATTTTTGTTCCCCCAAAGGGATCCATCTAAAGAGTCCTGCCATGCTGTTAAAAGCACAGGAGACCTGCCTTCCTTGAAACCTCCTTCCACAGTCCTGCCTGGCATATACAAACAGGTCTAATGATGAAGTAGGCAGGGATATTTATAATAAATTTTATTAGTTCTGTTCTGTCCCAACTGCTGCAAGGCAGTGTGTACTGTAAGCCTGCCCAGCATTCTTATGAACTTTTCAGATGAGTTATGAGAGCAGTGAATGAACTATGATGCCAGTTATGTGAGACATGAAAGTGCACTAGGCAACCAGTGGGAAGATGGGAACAGATGCCTACACTATAGGGTCAGAGTACCATTTTCTGAGGTTGCCACCTCCAGGCAGGAGGTTAACGCAGAGAACAAAGACACTCTCTCACACATAAAGCCGTGAGGCTACAGGCTTATATCAGCAACTCCATAGAGGTATACACTCCAGGCCCATACACAGGCTTATGCCCCCTCCTGCAAGACCTCATTTCCATTCGCTACATCAAAGAACTTCACACCTGGGTGCGAAGACAGCAGGGTGCTTCCTGAGAGGTTCCCATGCCCAGCACTCATGTCATCCCAAAGACAGATGGCAGATGCAGCTGACGTCAACATCCTGTCCTGACCATCAGGTAGATCTGAATATTGACCACTCCTATAGCACCCCCTTAGTGGCTAGAGATAGAGAACGGATCATCCATAGGCTCTCTTGAGATGGCATCATATCATGCCATCCTCCCAGGTACCACCTCCCATTAAAAGCTGCTCCCCAAGAATCACAAGTTCGTTCCAGTTCCAGCTTAGTCCTATTCCTTGCTTATCTACCTTTCTCACGGACCCTTGGGTGCACCACTGGGGTCTGCCACGTGGCTTTCTGCTGGTTCAGAACCACAATCCTTTGTCCTCTTCCTGAAGACTTCTCTCCTTCGTTTTTCCAGACGGATTCCACTGATTCATATAGAGGTAAATATCACCCTCAACGGAAACCATCAAATACCCTGTTCATGCGAATGTCTTTGTATCTCTGCCTAATTTCCTAGTTCTGTATAATTGTGTGAATGATAGTGTAACATAGTTATGAACCTTTTATTGCATTTTAGTAAACAATCTATCTTTTATACCTTAACTTGAGTCTGTGTCAGTTCCTGAGAAGCCTCGGTTTAGCGCTGCCTCTGTATACATAGGCAAGATCCCGATAAGCCAGCTGCATATTGTTAAGAGCTAATATTTCCCCAAAATATTAATAGATAAAAGAGCAGTCAGGCCAACAGTACAGGCGCTAGAGGTGCCTCCGTGGCTGCCTGTGTGGTGAGGGACCATCACTCAGCAGAAGAACTTTGCAGGTAGGTTCAGTCCCTCAGTTCTAATTCTACGGGGTTTTGAAGGTTTTAAAAAATGGGATAATGACAGAGAAGGGTGAGGGGGAAGGCTGGTAAATGGATGTAGAATCAACATCTTAATTTAGTTTCAAAATTCTTATTCTAAACTTCTGTCCCTGTACTTTTGGTTATTAACTCCCAAGGTGGCCATTGAGATCCAAAGATGTTGTTAAAGCAAGTATAGGGCATGAAGTGATCACCCTCCTTTCCCTCTGTTGCTATTAATCTCTTGTGACCAGCAGATGGTGCAAAACAAAGCAACAGCATATTTTAAAAGGCCACCTTCCCTTCCTTGCCTGTAATGCTATTGTAGTGATTGAAAGTGCAACAGTAAAATTAGTCCGAATCACTGAGATGGGATTTTGAAAACCAGAAACAATGGGAGTTGTATAGGTTGTATTTTAATAGGGCTTTAAACCATGAAATGGGCACATGCTGTGTGCGTGAGCGGCTGCTCATTAACACCAGAAGCCCCGCTCAGCAGCAATCTGGAGCCACGCAGGGTCTTGCACTGCCCATTGCCCATTTTGAGATTATAGCAATTGCATTCTGCTCAGGATGTGAACTGCTCTGCTCAATAGGGGGAAAAAATTAGAGGTAATGTGGGTGCCAATCTTCATAGAATCACAGAATCACAGAGTTGGAAGAGGCCATACAGGCCATCTAGTCCAACTCCCTGTTCAATGCAAGATCAGCCTAGAGCACCCCTGACAAGTGTTTGTCCAGCTGCTGCTTAAAGACTGCAGTGAGGGGGAGCTCACCACCTCCCTAGGCAGCTGATTCCACTGTTGCACAACTCTCACTGTAAATTCCTCCCCCAATATCCAGCTGGTACCTTCCCACCCTTAATTTAAACCCATAATTGCAAGTCCTATCCTCTGCTGCCAACAGGAATAGCTCCCTGCCCTCCGCTAAGTGACAGCCCTTCAGATACTTAAAAAGAGCAATCCTATCCCCCCTTCAACCTCCTCTTCTCCAGACTGAACATTCCTAAGTCCCTCAGCCTTTCCTCGTAGGGTTTGGTCTCCAGGCCCCCGATCATCTTCATCACCCTCCTCTGTACCTGCTCCATTCTGTCCACATCCTTTTTGAAGGGAGGCCTCCAGTACTGCACGCAGTACTCCAGGTGTGGCCTGACCAACATGGTATACAGCAGGGCTGTGATACCTTGCGATTTGGATGTTATGCCTCTGTTGATACACTCCAAGACCTCATTAGCTCTTCTGCCACTGCATCACACAGACTGCTCATATTTAGCTTACAACCACTCATATCCCAAAATCTTGTTCACACACATTGTTAACCAGAAGTTATGTCTCCCACTCAGTATGTATGCTTCTTATTCTTTGTTACCCCCATGTAGAACTCTGCACTTATCCTTGTTGAACTGCATCTTTATATTCACATCTGCCCACTTTTCCAGTATGTTCAGATCTCTTTGAATTCTATCTCTATCTTCTGGTACGTTTGCCACTCCTCCCAATTTGGTGTCATCTGCAAATTTAATTAGTCCCTCCACCCCCTCATCCAAATTATTTATAAAAATATTTTAAAATACTGGGCTTAGAACCAAGTCCTGTGGTACCCCACTGGATTCCTCCCTCCAATTAGATGAAATGTCATTGATAACTACTCTTTTGGTGTGGTTCTCCAACCAGTTTTGTATCCACCTAACTATTCTGGAGTCCTGTCTGCAATCCTGCAGTTGACTCATCAGAACATCATGGGGAACCCTATCCGAAGCTTTACTGAAATCCAAATAAACAATGTTGAAGGCATTCCCATGATCAAGTAAAGCTTGTCACTCAATCAAAGAAAGAAACAAGGTTGGTCTGGCAGGACCTTTTGGGGACAAATCTGTGCTGACTTCCTCATATCAGCAAATTGTCCTTCAGATGGTCACAGACTGACCCCTTTAAAACCTGCTCCAATATCTTCCCTGGGACAGAGATCAGACTGATTGGCGTGAGTTTACTGAATTACAACTGAGCTCCAAACTACAGAGATCAGATCAATGGCTGCTTTGGAAAGTGGAATCCATGGAATTATTCCTTGCTTAGGTCCCTCCTTCCCCAAACCCCACCCTCCTCAGGCTCCACTCCCAAATCTCCAGGGATTTCCTCGACCTGGAGTTGGCAACCCTACTTACTGGCAAAAGAACCCTAGGTTTGTGAATGCCCTGGACTCTTTCTCTGCAGATATCCACTAAAGTCCCCCAAGCAACAGAAGTGTTCTGCCAAACAACAATGAAGAGAGAGAGAGAGAGAGAGAGAGAGAGAAAGGTAGGTAGGTAGGTAGGTGGGGGGAAAGAGAGAGAGAGAGAAAGGAAGGAAGGTAGATGGGGGGGAGAGCCTGTTGCAGCCTTTCCTGGGCTCTGAGCTTCGGCATGGAGCCCAGGAAAGGCAGTGGGGGAAGAGGCTGTTGCAGCCCAGGAAAGGTGGCTGGGGGGGGGGGGGAAGAGCCTTCTTTCCTGGGTTCTGTGCTTCGGCGCGGAGCCCAGGAAAGATGGCGTCGGGGGCAGCTGGTGCCTTCTTTCCTGGGCTTCCTGCCAAAGTGCAAAGCCCAGGAAAGACTGGGGGCAGCTGGAACCTTCTTTCCTGGGCTCCCCACCGAAGTGCGGAGCCCAGGAAAGACGGCGGCGGGGGCAGGGGGAAGCGGCCATTGCCTTACCTGCTGGCTTCTTCCTCCTCATGGCCCCACTGAGGGCTGCAGGAAGCAGGGGGAGGGGCTCCAGCCCCAACCAACCCCTGCTCTTTGCCCTTAAAGGGAAAGCTCCCTTTGAGGGCAAAGAGCCAGGAGGCCAGACCTCGTGCTTGATTGAGCATGGGGCCCTTTCCTGCCAGCAGGAAGGGGCAGGGCAGGCTCAGACGCCAGCCGGCAACCCCTGTGAAAGGGTCATTTGACCCCAAAAGGGGTTGTGACCCACAGGTTGAGAACTGCTGCTTTAGGGGGTGGAGTTTATGGCATTGTACCCTACTGAGATCCCTGTCCTCCTCCGACTACACTCCCAAATCTCCAAGAGTTTCCCAACCTGGATGTGGCAACCCTATGCCCTCCGTCCCCCAGTGGTGGCCAGGGGGGACCTCGCAACCCTGCCAAACAGGCAACATCACAGTGGCTAAGCAAATGGCTGAGCCATGGGCTAGAGGTGGCATTGCAATCTTTCGATTTTGCAGTATTTCCCTACTGAATGAACTGAACCACTCAGTGGCTTTTGATGCTGTAGTTCAGACTGCTGGAATGGAATTTCTTCATACTTTGAAAGTAGTAAGAAATATGGTTTGATGCTGGTTCTGCTCCTTCCTGATCCTTCACCTACAGAGTCAAATTCTGAGGGGTTATTCTGAACCTGGTTCTGTGGCATTCCACAGGGTTTTATTCTACTCCCTCCGATATGGCTCACATGAATACTGGGTATAGCCAACATCCCTATTCGTGGAGACTACTCATTTTTCCAGACAATTGTTTTGGTGGAAGAAGAAGAAGAAGAAGAAGAGATTGGATTTATACCCCGCCCTCCACTCCCCAAGGGAGTCTCAGAGCGGCTTACAAACTCCTTTTCCCTTCCCCTCCCCACAACAGACACCCTGTGAGGTAGGTGGGGCTGAGAGAGCTCTTTCCCACGCTGTCCTTGAGGGAACAGCTGGTACAGAGCTATGGCTTGCCCAAGGTCATCCAGCCAGGTGCAAGTGGAGGAGTGGGGAATCAAACCCGGTTCTCCCAGATTAGAGTCTGCGCACTTAACCACTACACCAAACTGGAAAGTAGTTATAGCTATTTTTTCCTGTACACATTGTTAAAGGACAGAAGCCATCATCACTAAAGACTTCACTTTCATAGAGTTCAGCATTACATTCAATTTTGAGCGGTTCATGGTTTGCGAAGTGACGTTTGCAAACTGAAAAACCACCATGAACGTCGACAAATTTTGGTGTCATTCATGGTGATCTGTAAAGAGCAGAAAGCTGGGGTTTATCCCTGCTTTTTGCTCTTCATGAGAAACAGGTGGAAAAGTGAAAAGTCGTGTGCAGAAAGCAGGGTTTAAATGGCTCTGAGCCATTTGGAAACCCCTGCTTTCTGCTTCCCATGGCTTTTCACAGAGAGCAGAAAGCAGGGTTTAAATGTCTCAGAGCCATTTGAACCAAATAGCTAAGCAGTGGTCTGTGAGGTTGCCCCAAAAGATGCAGTCAGCAACAGGTATTCTTAAACAGAAAGTCCTTTATTGCTAAAAAGGTCTTGTTGGTCACTTATACATCTTGTGTTAGTAATGTTGGACATTCATACAGTCAGGAATGATATACAGTATTCAAAGGTTAATTCATAATGGCTGCTCCAATCATATAGAGATAAAACGCCGCCTGAAATATACTGGCCATTTGTTCCCATAGTAAAAGTGGGAGAAGTTACAGTTTGCACCTGAAGGGAAGAAGTGGCTGGGAACTAGGCACTCAAGGTCGGGGATGCGAGGGAGGCGATAAGCGAGCTGCTAGCCTGAGAACAGTGAATACATTCCAAGAGAGGGGGCCCAACCAGGAGAAACCACCTCCCGCCTGGGATGGCAGCATTAGCTGACCTGCTTTCTGCTGTCCATGAAAAGCTGCTGGGAGCAGAAAGGAGTGGTTTAAACTTTAAATGGATCATGAACCGATATGAATCGGGTTGATTTGTGACCCAGCCTCCTGGTTCATATAAGTCATGGTTCGTGGCTGAACCATTAACCAAACCACAACAATTCTGTTAGTGTCCATCCCTATTGGAGACCTAGCCCTGGCAGCAACCACCACACAACTTGCTGCCATGTGACTTGTATGACTTACCAAGGCCTGGCTGCTTGCTATTGTTCAACAGCAGCCACCCTACAAAAAAAAAGTGTAGGGTAGTGGTTAGATTTTCAGACTAGGATCTGGGAGCCCCAGATTCAAATCCCAGTTCTTTCTTGGGAGCCCACTAGATGATCTTAGGCCAGTCATACACACTTAGCCTAACCCAGGGGTGGGCAAACTTGCTCAGCATAAGAGCCACCTAGAACAGGGGTGGCCAAACTTGCTTAACGTAAGAGCCGCATAGAATAAACATCAGATGTTTGAGAGCCACAAGACATGAACAAATATTACCTGCTTTTATTGGAAAATAAGCAAATTTGCTTTTTATTAACATTAAATGAGACTGCCAAAAATAATAACAAAAGGGGTAAAAGCAGATATTGATAATGATATTAATTTGTTCAATGGTATTTGTTTGCTAATGATATTTAGCTTCCCCAGCCACCCTGCTGGGAGCCACATAATATATGTGAAAGAGCCGCATGCGGCTCCCGAGCCACAGTTTGCCCACCCCTGGCCTAACCTATTTCACAGGATTGTTGTGAAGATAAAATGGAGGAGAGGAGAATGATGTAAAGTGCTTGGTTCTTCTTTAGGGAGATAGGTATACATGAAGTAAATATATAATATAGCTGAAGATGGGAGGCCAAATAATGGAGATAGGTTTGTGAGTGGGAAAGAGAGAAGGAAACAGGGGAAGCTGTTTGGGGGTTGCCAGGAGGAGAGAAAGGGGAAATAGTGGGGGGGGGGGGGGGATACAGAGGAAACTGAAGTGACCCCACAAGTCTTTACAGGTTACTGTGATGGATGGGCAAAGATCCTTCCCCTTTCTGAAAAACAGCCTTGTGTGAGCAGAGCATCTAGCAGCCAAGCGGGAACCCTGGAAAGAGCCAGATGGGATGGGGGAGTGAGAGAGAAAAAGCTATGGCACTGTCAATTCAGATCAGAAGGGTTCTGAGCCTTCAGAGGAAAACAGCCCGGAGGGAACCAATCTCAGAGTTTGCCTTGTGTATAGGCAGGCTAAACCAGCGAATGTGTGGAGATAGGGTTTGCATCTCTAGCGTGTTAGTTGGAAGAGAACCAGTCTTGGGAGACTTTGGAAGTCCCAGAACCTGTCTTTTCTGATTAAGTAGTCTAACTTGAGGAAGAATCTGTACCTGTCTTGAAGCCTCAGAGGGATGCTAATGAAAGATTTCTGGTTTCTGAGAGGAGCTCACATTTACACTGTGAGAATCCTGAGGTTGAGGGGAGGCCAATATTTACCTCAAGGGTACAAACTTGGCTGCTAATTTCTCTCTACTCTCCTAAATTATCAACTGTAAATTTAGAATTGAATGGGTCCAGCAAGACTGTGTTATACCTGTAGATAGTTTCTACCTTCATTTCTAAATCATTTTATTCCCCTAACCCTGTGATAATAAAAGTCACTGTTATTTTTCTGTTTCTCTCATGGGTACTGAACTTGTTACACTTAGAAGCCACTTGGGCTAATTCTGTCAGCTGAGGGCTGGGGTAGAGACGGTACTGGTTGAGCTTTGCATCACACTACCTCTGTTTCAACATCATTTAAGACCCCAACCTTCACACACTCCATTAGTCCTTACATGTTCCCTACTGTGCAACCAGGCCAAACCTGGACAGCACTATGCAACTTGGTCCAGCACAGCGCACATCCAGACTGTGCTGAAGACACTGCACTGGCTGCCAATAGCATACCGAATTTGTTCAAGGTGCTGGTACTTACCTTTAAAGCCCTATATGGACAGGATCTGGCATACCTGAGGGACCGCCTTTCCCCATATATATCCCAGAGAGCACTACGGTCGGGGTCACAAAATCGGTTGAGTCTCTCAGGCCCTAAGGTTGCTAAACTCACTGTCACCAAGGCTAGGGCCTTCTCAGTGGTGGCTCCATACTGATGGAATGAGCTCCTGGAAGAGATAAGAGCTCTGTGGGACCTATTGCAGTTTGGTGTAGTGGTTAATTGCACGGACTCTAATCTGGGAGAACCGGGTTTGATTCCCCACTCCTCCACTTGCACCTGGCTGGATGACCTTGGGCAAGCCATAGCTCTGTACCAGCTGTTCCCTCAAGGACAGCTTGGGAAAGAGTTCTCTCAGCCCAACCTACCTCACAGGGTGTCTGTTGTGGGGAGGGGAAGGGAAAGGGAGTTTGTAAGCCGCTCTGAGACTCCCTTGGGGAGTGGAGGGCGGGGTATAAATCCAATCTCTTCTTCTTCTTCATTGCAGTTATGCAGGGCCTGCAAGATGGAGCTCTTCCACCAGGCCTTCAGCTAGGAGCCACCTCCACTATTATCACCATCGAACCTCGGCCCAGATAATCAGCTTGAGTGCAGAACATCAAAACATCAAGAAATCTATAAAATCTTACGCCACCTCTGAAATTTTAGAGAAACATCAACAGCACATATTATTGTACGGTACTGAATTTTTAGGATGATTTTCTTGGGTTTTAAATTGTTATTTAAGCGTGATTCATGTATTGTGTAACTTGTTTTTTTTTAGGAATGTGAGCTGCCCTGAGCCTGCATTGAGAGGAGGGCAGGGTATAAGTGGAATAATTAACAAATAAATAAATAAATAAATAAATGGATGAATGAATGAATGAATGAATGAATGTAACTGAGCCAAATGCTTCCTGACAAAAGGCTTCCAGGGGAGGGAAAGCAGAAGACCGAGGGGCAGTTAAGGGTAGGTTGGCTGGTGGGTGGGAAGGAAAGGAAGGAAGGAAGCAGGAAAGGGGGAGAAGCTCTGGGGCATTCAGGGAAGAGAAAGAGAAATAGTGGAGGGGATGAGATGAGATGCCCCACCACAAGTCTTTGTGAGTGCTCTGCTTGTTACAATTACTCGCCAGACAAGAGAGATCAGTTCTCCTGGAAGAAATGGCAGCTGACAACCCAACAGAAGATTTTGGAGGTGGAGACAATCTCCTTGGTGATGTCACTTTCAGCACAAAACTGGAAGTGGTGTCATTGCATCAGGGTAACACTCTAGGATTCACCCAAAACTCTACAGTTACAATTCTTACAGATCCCCTACTGTGCAACCTGGACAGCACTATGCAACTTAGTCCAGCCCAGCAGGTAGCACCATAGAGTTTGGGGTGAATTCTAGAGTGATATACCAACATGATGGCATCACTTCCGGGTTTGCAACAGACATGACATCATGCATCGGTGCAACATCAAAGACCCTTCTCTTTCCCCCCACCAGCTTGTCAAGGAGCAGCAAGGAATTGCTGGCCCAGGGCAGGTCTCCTGCTATAATGGGACACCTGCCCCCCCTTCCATATCTCCAAGAATTTCCAGTGCTGGAGCTGGAAACCCTACTGGAGTCCCCTTTCTGTATGTCTGAGGATTATTGGGAGTCTTGGACCTGTTCAGTAGTTGGGAAGTAGCTGAAAGCGCATTGTTCAGTGCTGTGTTGGCTGTGTTCCATGGCAATAAAGTTTGTTATGGATTAAGAGAGACCTCCTGTCTGATTGCTTCCAGATCTAGCGGTCCCTGTGCTAAAACAGGACTGGCAGGAAAGTTGGTAGTCTCTCGTTTGTAATGATGGAAGCCTCATTTGTTGTGCACTCATCCAGTGCCGCAAGCGCCCCTCGTTTTTCTATCAGCATGCCTGAAGCATCACTGTACTTCTGTAGTCTTGCATCAGCAGCAAAGGACTTGAAGTATATCTTTGGAGCCTTACTAAACTCACAGATGTGCTGTGATGAAACCCATGCACAGCATGTGTGTTTCGAGAACAATGTGACAATGTCACCAAAGGGACTGACTGAGCGCCGTTTCAGAGGAGCTGCCTTAGAGATAGCATACGGTAACTATGCAAGATGTACAGAGCCAGTGTGCATGAATTTCATTTTAGTATCTCTGCAGTCGCAGGCAGATCATTAAATTCAAATAACCTATGTGAGCCTTTGGGATCTGTGACAGAATCCCTCGATATGTAACTTAGATGCAAACAGCAGCTATGGGAGTAATACGGATCAGGACCATGGTCCTGGAGACAGGAAGGTTGATTTTTTTTTGGTCTCACATCATAGCCCCAACTGAAAAGACCCCCTTCCCCCATGCTGTTTTAAGCCCAATTAAGGGGAATATATGACATATGTGGTTTTGTTGATTTTTTCTTATTGCTCTTGGATTCTACAGTTTTTGTCAGAACATTAATATTCAGCATTTATATACTGTTTTCTGAGCAAAGTGCTTCTTTTACAACCGTATCTCAGAGCTAGCAGGTACCTACAATGAACCAAAGAAAATTCCTAAACAGAAGTTGCATAATATCCTTTATTGAGATTAACCAAAATGAAACAAAGCCATGTGTGAACTTTGGAGTTCTACAGAACTCTCCCACCAGGGTGGTTGTTTAAAAAACGAGGGGAGGTAGAGATGTTTCTGTCCATGAACCTAAGCCTGTTTGGCTGAATCCTGGTCCGAATGCTGTACTGGCTGGAGGCAGAGTCGGGTTGACCTTTCGGTCTTCTGGAAAGGAGAAAGCGGATCATGTAAATTGCAAATGCAGTTTCAAACATCAAATGCCTCTCTAACACCAAACTAAGAACACATAATTGTTACTGACATTTGGGAGCCATCAGAAGGCTTCTAGTTTGATGGTTATTCTGGCATCTCGTTGTCTGGCGTAATTTTCCTGGGCAGAAAGGACTGGCAGTTACAGGAGAAAATGACATCGTGTTAGCAAAGGGATCATGTCCAACAAGAAGAGTTGCTGCTGAACAGGATCCTCCCAACTGGAGGATTACTTCCAAAAATTTTTTATTAATTTTTCAGTTTTCTTTAACAACCATAAACATAAACAACAGTGATAAACATGTGTAAATAAAATGTTTGTAGCAACTTCAACTACAACAACAACAACAAGACGCAGTGGAGTTTACATGGTATTAATTACTTCATAGTATAACTGTGGTACCCAACTGGAGGATTAAAACAACAACAACAAAAGCCCTAAGCATTCAGTTGTCTGCTTATCAGGGTACAATCTCACTGGTTTGGGGGATTTATTTATTCATCCATTTACTTCATTTCTATTCTGCTTTTCTTCCTGTTGAGGACTTAAAGCATCCTACCTCATCGTTCCCCCATTCACTATTTTATCCCTTTAACAACAACCTTGTGAGGAAGGTCAGGCTGAGGAATTGTGATAGGCCCAGGGTCCGGGAATGAATCTGGGAAGTGAAGTTGGCCCTGGAGCAATCCAAGATGAGTGCCCCCCACAGCTTTATAAGGGACACTGCAGGACTAAAGGGAGTCTTTAGAGGAGAAGAAGGACTGCATTCATTTTTGTAGTATTATCTTTAGTGACTGCTACCCCTGACCCTGGCATTGGCTGTCCATTGGAAAGAATGATGTCTGCAGTGCATATGCATCGTTCTCCCCTTTGCTCCCTTTGGTCCTCATCATAGGGCCAACTGCTGGTGCCTGGTCCATAAATAGCCCATTTATCATCCACTAGGGTGAGGGCCTTCTCGGTGGCTGCCCCTACCCTCTGGAACCAGTTTCCCAAGGTGGTTCATGCCCTGCGTGATCTATTATGTTTCTACAGGGCATGCAAGGCTGCCTTGCTTTGGGCAGCATTTAATTAACTAAGGGAATGGGTGAGCTGGCTGGCTGTCCAGGTTTGTTCCAGAGCTGATGACCAGCTGAATTTTAATTAGAATATGTTTTCTAGCAGTTATTTGTATTTATAGGTTTCATTGTCTAAGTTTTAATGGTATGCTCTGTAAGCTGTAAACCACCCCAAGTCCTCTATTGAGGGGAGGGTGTGGGTTGTAAAATGAATAGATAAATAAACTGAATGAATGAATAAACAAAAAAAACAAGAAGCAGGACTGTATTCACATTTAATTTGATGACATTATCTTTGTCATTACACCAGTTTGGTGTAGTGGTTAAGTGCACAGACTCTAATTTGGGAGAACCGGGTTTGATTCCCCACTCCTCCACTTGCACCTGCTGGATGATCTTGGGCAAGCCATAGCTCTGGCACAGCTGTTCTTGAAAAAAAGCAGTCTCTGGCTGAGGACAGACTTGCAATCTGCCTCAGTGCGGCAGCGGGAGCAAAAGCCGTGGGGGAAAACTGGCCCAGGGCTGTGCGTTCCCACTGGCCAGTTTCCCACAGGATCATGCCAGAACGGAGCATTCAGACTGCTGCAGAACTGCCCCGGGTGGGCTGGCCTCTGCAGCTCGTGGCGGGGCTGTTTCGGCAATATGCGCATGGGCACCTATGTGCATGGCCACAGCAGCACTCTAAAAATTTAAAATCTCCCCACCTCCTGTTTTGGGGCTGCTTGTGCGCATGGGTGCATGAGCACTCATGCGCTCATGCACATCTCTCTGCAGTGGCACATTCACACCACTGCCTCCACTTGAATCCCGCCTCCTCCAGTCTACACAGCTGGGAAGCGGGATCCAAGCGGCAGACGGCCCCTGGACACCGCTTTCTGCCGGTGTCCCTCTGAGGCGGCAGGGAAGCGGCTCCCACATGGGTGAGTATGGAAGGGAGATGGAGGACAGCTGCGGCTGTTTGAACTGGCTCCCTTCCCCCACTTCTGAAGCGGAGCTGTCCTGCCCCACTTTCCTAGTCTGTCCTCAGCCTCTGTCAGCCCCATGTACCTCACAGGGTGTCTGTTGTGGGGAGGGGAAGGGAAAGGAGTTTGTAAGCTGCTCTGAGACTCCCTTGAATAGTGAAGGGCAGGGTATAAATCCAATCTCTTCTTCGTCTTCTTTAATTGCCCCCCTAGACCCTCAAATCGGCTGTCCATTGAAAAGAATGGTCCAAATTCCAGAACTTGAAAACACCACATGGATTTTTAATCCAAACCAGTCATGCCCTACCCAAAAAGAGAAGCAATCATGGTAACTCCTCCTACCCCGAAACCTGGATCTGAAGCTGTAATGAATTTTTTCTTGATGCATACCCCTGTTCAGATAGACCAAACACACCCTGTATCAGTGTTTAATTTGAGCACATTCTGTCACTTCTCCAACAGAAGAATGCTTCACAACTATTACCCTCAGATATCTAATTATCGCATGAAGCCCCCAGACAATCACAAACCAGATTTCTCAAGAATAAATGTTAAAGCATTTGGAAGGGAGTTGGGGGCACATAATCAATCATAAGAACCTGCAGGAAGTGCCAAATAATGGACATTTTGCCGGTTCAGAATGGAAATCGCACTCCTGTGCTTATTATTTTTCTATCTGTAGCCCCACTGTCATGCTCTTAATAATCAAGATCATTCCCTCAAGAAGGTTCATAATGCCGAGACAAGTAACAAAACCTCATCAGATTCAGGGGTGGGTGGAAGAGAATGACTCTAAAAATACCTCAAAGATCTGAGAGGCACGAACATCTCCTCGCTAAGCTGCTGAGGGAGCCCTTCAATGTGTTTACTTCTCTGCCAAGTCTTTACTTTTGCAGCTTATGCATATAATTCAAAGTCAAAACATTTTTTGTTTTTAGAAATTCAGCTGTCACTTGAATTCAATTTGGCAGAAGTAAAACTCCACAGTGTATCCTAACTATGTCCTTATCTAATATCTTAACTCCCTCATACGTAAGTCCTTTCTATCCTTCACGTCACCTGTCTTGGGACCGGCTTCTTTCTGTTCTTCTAAGCGCTCCTGATTTACAGAGCCTCCAAAGATTAATTCAAATCAGCAACGGTCACAATAGCATATGTTGCCTTTAACAGAGCGGCTGCTTTGTCAGGCACTGCTTCTGAGACACAAAAATTAGCCCTATACCCAGGAGCTGAATTCAGAAGAAAAGTTGGGAAGTCTGGAAGTTTATTAAAACTTCTTCAAAAGCTTCAAAGCTTCTTCTGAAAAAGCTAAAGAGAATTTCGTTAGATCCACCCAGGGTTTGCGGGGGTTGCTCAGTCTCCCAAATGTTCCTCCTTATTACAGCCCCTATTCCATATGGCTTTGGTCCATACAGGTTCCTTGATCCCCAACATAGTCTTTTTTGTATGGTCAAAGGAACCCCTTCCCTCTGACTTTGCGAGTGGAAAAGCTGATAGCATAAAACCCAGGAGTTTGGCTTTCACTTGGATATAGTGTCTGTGTTTTGAAAGTAGATTCAGGAGAGCAGCCGTGTTGGTCTGAAGCAGCAGAACAAAGTTTGAGTCCAGTGGTACCTTTAAAACCAACAAAGTTTTCTTCAAAGGGTAAGCTTTTGTGTGCATGCACACTTCGTCAGTTAACAATAAAATGGAAATTACCAGTCTGTACATATAGGTAGAGGGTGAGCAGTAAATTAGCATACAGCTTCATGAAGATGTTTAACAGATTCGGGAATAACAGGCTTAGTTTATATGGTTACCATTTGTTTGGGTTTAATTCTGGGGGGAAACATAGTCAACCAATAAATATGTCAAAATTGGAGGTTGATGGGCAGCTGTATCCTTAATTATGGAATGTTTTGAAAGAAAGAAATAACATACTAGAGTTCGAAACATAATTGTTGATCTATATTCTACAGTTGTCAAAAAAAATCTTCAGTTTTGAGTTGAGGAACTTATCATTCTTCTTCTACTCCCAAAACCATGAAAATAGGGTTGCTCCTGTCACCTCTGTGCCTTTTGAGCACCACAGATCTTGTATAGTGTAAGATTTCATACATGTTTACAACTTGCATCCCATGACTGTTTCCCCCTGCTCTTTTAATTTCACTTTGCCAAATGTGAATTCTTTTTAAGAAGCATTCCACATCACTTATTTTGTGAAAAAAAAGTTAACTAAAGACTTCGCCAACATTTGTATAGGATTGCACCCCCAATGTCTTCTTTGGCCCAGTCTGCATCTAGCATTTTGAAAAGTACTGGAGTCTGGAGGCTGGTGGAGTGAGTTTCAGCATAGTGGAGTTTATTAGAGGTCAGGAACAAGCATACCTGAGGCGGCCCGGGGGTCAGCTTATATGCACAGAAAAGCCTCGCCCCCGTCCACACCCACACTGCGGGATAGGTTAATCTTCCTACCAGAGATTACATTGGTTCATCTGAATATGCTAAGCCCCGATAGGTGGACCTTTAGGAGCCTGGAAGCTATTGTTCTTTTACCTCAAGCTTGTACCTTTTCCAGGCCATGCGGTCAGACTGCATGGCCGGCACCATTACATGTTTGCTCGCATCAAAGAATTATACAAGTGTACAGAAATTGTGTCCAGGACATAACACATTTGCTCCGCTGTCTTTCCAAACCCACACTGGAACAGAAATTCCCATCTGCATTGCATGCCACTTTCACTTTGATTGATTGTCGAATTGTATGGCAGTATCCAGACTGCAGGCCTGCTTTCACTTTATTTGATCTCTGGCATTGTGGTTACTGTCTGCATAGATTTATGGCTGTTTTATGGCCATTCAGGGGTGACTCTGCAGTCAGTACGGGGTCGGCCTGGGGTATTTGAAAGTGGTTTTGAGCCACATCTTTTTATTTTCCAATGTGGGTTTGGTAAAACAATGGAGCAAATGCTAGATGCAGAATGGGCCTTTGTATCAAGAATAGAATATTCAGGCATTGGAATGGCAGAATGTCGAAAAGACAAGATGCTGTCACAATACAGTTGCTCTTGGGGCTGTGTAATAAAAACCACATGAACAATATGTTCTGGGTTGTTTAGCAGATCTCTTCACAGTAATGAATGCAAATTGAATAGAAGTTGAGTTTGGTAATTTCTATGATACACTGCTGCCAATAAACCACAATGTATGGATGTGGACCTTGTTTATACAAAGAGTTCTTATTCAGTTACATCTTCGAATTAGTGTTGCACACTGTGTAGTCCTGACCTGGACAGCCTAGGTAAGCCTGAACTTGTCACATCTAAGAAGCTAAGCAGGGTCAGCCCTGGTTAGTATGTGGATGGGAGACCAGCAAGGAAGTCCAGAATTGCTACAGAGGTAGGTGATGGCAAACCACTTCTGTTTCTCTCTTGCCTTGAAAGCCCTATATGGTCTTCATTAGTCAACTGTGACTTGAGGGCACTTTACACACAGACACACACAATGTAGGAGTGGAAACAGTGAACCAGGAAGTTACAGGTTCAAATCTTCCCTTGCCCATGAACTTAATTAGGTGGCCTTATGCCATTATACACAACATTCCACCACCAAGCCAAGAGCAGCAGCTCAGCATTGTAGTATTTGTCAGCTAATTGCTGCCATTCCCGGGTGGGAGGTGGATTCCTCATTGGGTTCACGTCATGATCCTCACCCCCAACTTTGGAATGTATCTCTCTTCTCACAGTCTGAATGCTATCTCCCTAACCTTGGAAATGAAGAACTTTCTCAACGACTTTGCTGCTTCTGCAGCAGGTGTTTATTGTAACTTTCCTGCCTATAGCCTGAGAATGAAATGTCTAAAAATGTATTTTGCAAGCTCCAGGCATGGAGCCCCCCCTCCTCATCACCAGGTTGAATGCACTATAACTGTAACCCCTCAACCCTTTCCTTTCATTACTGGCTCAAGAACGTGTAGACGACTAAAAGATCCACTGGAATAAAGACTTTTCTAGTTAAGAACTTTGTTTACAGTTTGAAATCCCTTAGACTCTCACAGAGAGTCAGTAATCCCTACATTGGAGTGATCTCCCCATTCCTGAAATGGCAGAAGACGGGGAAGAACCTCCTACGACTCAGGGCTCGGAAGTTCCGATATCCACTGCCAAGGAACCTCTGGTGGTGCCTATGTGCAGTTGGGTGGATGTGTGACCCAGGGGTCCCCGTCAGTCATGGGCGATCTTTGGGTCCAAAACTACCAAGACGTGGACTCCTCGGCAGGAGCCGAGTCAGAGTCTGGTTATGGCAGCCGACTTCTGGGAGGGGTATCAGCCCCAGGAACGTGTACCACCTCGGGACACGGGTCGGCCTTGAGGGCCGGAGTTTACGGATGTGTGGAGCCAGATGGACCAGCGTTTTGACATTATCGTGAACCAATTGGAACACCAGATGACCACCCTCCTGGAGGGACTCCCAGGCGAGATTCAGAGGCTGTTTGGAGAAGTCCTAGGAGCAGGAGGGGTGGCAGGTGAAACCAGGGCAGGAGCAGGAGTGGGGCAGCAACCTCCAGTCCAACCTGCTCCCACGGTCGTGCCTCTGGTGCAAACCCTGCACCTCCTGTGGGACCTGCACTGGGCCCAGGAATGGACCGTCGTCCTGTTCCCCACGAATTACTTGGGGCGACATTCGACGGGAGCCCAGCTAAACTGCAATTCTTCATTATCAAAGCTGGCTGATTTCTCCAGACCTGGGGCCATCTGTTCCCCATGGAAGGGGACCGAGTAGGCTACATCAGGTCCAGGCTCTGAGAGGAAGCAGCGGACTGGTATGTGAGCCTCCACAATCCCCTGGGACTGGAACTGGAGCACACTGATGATTTCATGTGGGCCTTGTGTAGACAATATGAAGACCCGATGAGTGAGGAGAAGGCTCGTAACCAGATCTGGTGGCTGACCCAAGGGAAGGATTCGGTGAGGGAGTACATGACAGCTTTTAAATGCTATTCTGCCAGAATCCAGGGTTAGCCTGAGGAAGTCTTTGTGGAGCAATACTGTCAGGGGTTAAATGTGGACTTATACAAAACTATTTTGCGAAATGTTAACCCCACTACTTTGGCGGTGTGGATATGAGCCTCAGAGGAGGCCGAATTCCAGTTCACTTTCATCAAGATGCAGGTGGGGGGGAACCCTATCCTCAACTACTTCGGTGACCCCCCACCAAGACCCAAGATGAAGCCACCTCTGAAAGAGCTACGGGACTTTTGTATGAAGAAGGGATTGTGTATGTGCTGTGGAGAAACCAGGCAGTTTGCTTCCATGTGTCCCGCCACCACCCCTCGAGGTGCCCAATCCCCAACAGCAACCCCAAGGCAGATAAAGAGGCCCCAGGCCATGAAGCCATGAGCCCTACAACTGGATACTTCAGGAGAAGGTGACAAGATAGCAGTGGTGGAACAGCTCCAGCCAGCGGGAAATGGCAGGGACCTGCTCTAGATGGCATGATCCAGCAGGTCCCCACTCCGGTAGCGCCAAAAGTAGTGAGCTCCCCTTCCCCCCTTCTCTACGTAGTGGTGACTTTAATCAATCAGAGCTCAGGCACCCAAATCAGGGTCTGAGCGTTAATAGACTCTGGCTGTGCTCGGAACTTAATAAGCTCAATAGTGGTGGATGGTCTTGGGGTTGGGGTGAACTCCCTAGATGAACCCTTAACTTTCACTCATATGGATGGGTCGGAAATGAAGGAACCTTGCCTGTTTGAAACCCAACCCTTGCAAGTAGGGATAGGGAAACATTGGGAACAAAGAGCTTTTGTCATCACCCCTCATGCTCAGTTTCCCATGGTGCTGGGAAGTCCCTGGCCCCTACATCAAGTAGAGTGAGGGAAGGATATGCTGGGTAACCCCAGATTGTACAAAGCATACATGGCAACCCGATTGGGGGTCCCCTGTAACCGCAACCTATGCATGCCTCACAAAATGGGAACTTTTATCCATACCTACCACATACCAGGATTTAGCGGAGGTGTTCGCCATCTTCCGCAGCGTCGCCCCGCCCCCCCTTTTTCAAAATTCAACTTTACCCTGCGCCATTTTCCGAGGAGGTCTAATTCACTTGCTGATGCTCTATCTCGCCTCCCCCAGTACGACTGCCACAGGGACACAGTGATCAACTGCATGTTCACTCCCGAGCAATTGGGGGGGGGGGGGCAGTGGTAACATGCAGTCAAGCTAAAGTAAAAAGCCCTTCTGAATGGATTGTTAAATTTGCCCAAGCTTATAAAGAAGGGGAACGGGTGGAATTCTGGAACGACGGGACTATTAAACAGAGCCCTGATCATTGCTGGGTCCGCAACGACAAACTGGTGGTGCCCAAATCCTTAAGGCGGGAGGTGATGCATGCTGTCCATGAATCCAAACTATCTGGCCACTTTGGGTATCTTAAAACTCTGAACTTGTTACAAAGGCAATTTTGGTGGCCACACATGTGACAAGACATGTCTGATTATGTCTCAGCATGTCAAATATGTTTAATGTATAAATCCAGGGGGGGGGACCCCTGAACTTTTTCAACCCCTCAAAACTCCCAAGAGACCTTGGGAAACAATGTCCATGGATTTTATAACAGATCTACCCCCTAGCAAGGGAAAGACAGTCATCTGGGGGGTTGTGGACACGTTTTCTAAACAAGCCCATTTTACACCGTTCAAGCAGCTTCCAACTGCTAAAGCTTTAGCAAAGACTTTCTTAAACCATATCATCAAATTGCATGGAAACCCGCGAAAGGTAATCTCTGATTGCGGATCTCAGTTGCCAACTTCTGGTGGGAGCTTTTAGATGTTATGGGAGTAGAACCCGCGTTAAGCAGTACTTATCACTCAGAGACTGATGGTCAAACAGAACATGTTAACCAAATCTTTGAGCAATTTTTGTGCTGCTACACTAACTATCAACAAGATGACTGGGTTGATTTATTCCCTTTTGCAGAATACAGTAACAATAACTCTGTGCACTCGTCCACCAGAGTCTCTCCCTTCATGGCAACTGCAGGCTATGAAGGAGTTCCCCTACCATCCTTGGGACCGGCACCTCAGGGTCCCAGTGGACTCACTCACTGGTGGAATACGCTTTGAGATTCATGGCCTCTCATTGCTAAGACTTTAGAGAAAGCTAAAACAGACTATAAAAAACATGCGGATAAGGGGAGGGGTCCAGGGTGGGGGCTACTCCCCGGGGACTCTGTCTATGTCTCTACTAAAACTATCAAAGGACTCCAACCCAGCCACAAATTGGGTTGGAAATATATAGGGTCGTTCAAAGTCATGAGGAAAATCAATGAAGTAACTTTTGAACTGGAGTTGCCTAAATCACTGAAAAATGTTCATCCAGTTTTCCATTACAGCCTCCTGCAAAAAGATCCTGGGCTGAACATGTGGAGAACCCAATGTCCAGTTCCTCCTCCTCTGATGGGGGGGGGGGGTGAGACTCATTTTGAAGTTGACCAAATCCTGAACTTCAAAATAAAAAGGGTTCATTTGTGGGATCTGATTAGTTGGAAGAATTTTGGTCCAGAATGTAATGAGTGGGTCGATTTAATGCATGTTAATGCTCCTGCAAAGCTTCGTGCCTTCCATAAATTATATCCCTTAAAACCGGGCGGGGGGGGGAGAAAACCTGGGGGGGGGGCAGTATGTCAGCTAATTGCTGCCATTCCCGGGCGGGAGGTGGATTCCTCATTGGGTTCATGTCACGGCCCTCACCCCCACCTTTGGAATGTATCTCTCTTCTCACAGTCTGAATGTTATCTCCCTAACCTTGGAAATGGGGAACTTTCTCAACGACTTTGCTGCTTCTGTTGCAGGTGTTTATTGTAACTTTCCCACCTATAGCCTGAGAATGAAATGTCTAAAATGTATTTTGCAAGTTCCAGGCATGGAGCCCCGCCCCCATCACCAGGTGGAATGCACTATAACTGTAACCCCTCAACTCTTTCCTTTCATTACTGACTCAAGAACGTGTAGATGACTAAAAGATCCACTGGAATAAAGACTTTTCTAGTTAAGAACTTTGTTTACAGTTTGAAATCTCTTAGACTCCCACAGTATTAAGAACATAAGAGAAGCCAATATTGGATCCGGCCAATGGCCCATCCACTCCAACACTCTGTCACACAGTGGCCAGAAATACCAGGTGCCATCAGGAGGTCCACCAGTGGGGCCAGGGCATTAGAAGCCCTCCCACTATTGCCCTGCAAGCACCAAAAATACACAGCATCACTTGCCCCAGACAGAGTGTTCCAGCTACACCTTGAGGCTAACAGCCACTGATAGACCTCTGCTCCATATACTTATCCAATCCCCTCTTGAAGTTGTCTATGCTTATAGCCTCCACCACTTCTGCAATATAGCATGAAATCCTCAGACTAATCAAGAAAGAAGATCCATAGGGAAACTGCAATAAAGCACTATCTAATATGACCAAGGTAAATATACATCTATATTCTAATTCCGAGAGGGTTTTTTTTTGTGTGTGTGGATACTTATATCTGCCAAAAATCTCCCCCAACAGCTTTTCCTACATAGTAAGGGGCCTTCCTCAGTCTGCAGAAAAATCCAAAAAGTTTTTAAAAACTTCAGGGACCGTTGAATTCCCCCCAATACCTTTTGAAATGGCCTTCTCAGGGATCTCTAACTCCAGACATCAACTGTGAGAGATCAGAATGTTCGGGGGAGGAAGGGGAGGGCCCTTTCCAGTTCTATTTTGGTCTTTCAGGGAGGGAGTCTTGGGGCCAGGCTGGGTTTGGGGAAGGGAGAGGCCTCACCTGGGTATAATGCCACAGAGGCCACCCTCCAAAGCAACTATTTCCTCCAGGTAGCCAGATCTCTCCTGTCTTGAGTTCAGTTATGATTGGGGGGGGGGGTCTCCAGGCCCACTTGGAGGTTGGCAACCCTAAGCCTGGCAGCAGTCTAGGGTTGCCAAGTACCCCACCCCCCAAAGCCACCAGCAGCAGATCCAGATCCAGGATGGGAAACTCCTGGAGATTTGGGGGTGGAGCCTGGGGAGGACAGGGACCTCAGTGAGGTACAATGCCATAAACTCCACCCTCCAAAGCATCCATTTTCTCCATGGAAAGTTATCTCTATAGTCTGGAGATAAGCAATAATTCCAGAGGATCCCCAGATCCCACCTAGAGGCTGGCATCCATAGGCAGCACTCTCTGAGTGACTTGATGCCACCAGATTTGCATGACTCAGGTAGGCCCAGCTGCTTTGCTACTGTTCATCAGTAGCCACCCTATGAAAGCCACTGTGATGTAACAATTAGAGTTTCAGATTGGGATCTGCGAGACCCAGGTTCAGATCCCCATCTTGCGGTGGAAGCTGACTGGAAGATTTTGGACCAGTCACATACTTTTAGCCTAAACAACCTCACAGGGTTGTTGTGCAGATAACAAGGAAGAAATAATAATGTACACTGCTTTAGTCTCCACTGTGGAGAAAGACTGTAATTTTCCTATGTAGAGGCTGTGGGGAAGGGGGGTGGAGATGGAAAGCTGAAGACAGATAAAGGTAGGTTGGCTGTTAGGTGGGAAGGAAATAGGGTTGCCAACTCCAGGTTGGGAAATTCCTGGACATTTGAGGGATGGAGCCTGGGGAGGGTGGGATTTGATGAGGGACTACAGACCAGTATAATGCCATAGACTCCACCCTGAAAACTAGCCATTTCCTTCACTTGAACTACCATTGCCAGCCTCCTGACAAGGGCTGGAGAGCACCCAGAATCACAACTGTTGTCCAGGTGAGAGAGATCAGTTCCCCTGGATAAAATGTCTGATTTGGAGGGTTAAGTCTATGGCATTATACCCTGCTGAGGCTGCTTGCCTCCCCAATCCTCACTGTCCCAAGATTCCACCCCTAAATCTCCAGGAATTTCCCAACCTGGAGCTTGCAGCCCTGAGGTGAATTGATCTCTGCAGCTGGGAGATCTATTGTGACTCCCAGAGCACTGCCACTGCTGCTGTGGGGGGAGAGGAAGCAGGCAGGAGGCTGGGAGAGTCATGGGGGCAGAAAGAGAGAGGGATGGAGTGGGGGGGCAGAAAGAGAGAGAAAGAGTGATGAGGTGGGGAGGCAGAAAAACAAAGAGAATGATGACAGGTCAGAAAAAGAGAGGAAGTAACATACATGGAGGAGAAAGAGAGAGTAAGAAAGGGGGCAGAAGGGAGAAAGAGTGTGAAAGAGGTAGGGGAGAAAGGAGGGAGCAAAAGTGTGAGGAAAGGGATAACCATCCCGCAAGTTTCTTGTATGATCTAATATCAAAATACAAAATACAAATAGTACGAAGTGCAGAAAAGGTCCATATATGTGATGATGATATATGTATAGTCACCTTGTTCATATTAGATAGCGCCACCACTTTTGCAGCAGTGAATTCCATGTGGCAATTACTCTTTGGGTGAAAACAGACTTCCTTTTATCTGTTCTAAGTCTACTGCTCATTAATTTCATTGAGTGCCCACAAGTTCTTGTATTGTGAGAAAGGGAGAAAAGTACTTCTTTCTCTACCTTCTCTACCCCATGCATAATTGTCGCCCCTCAATCATCATTTCTCCAAGCTAAAGAACCTTAACCTCTTTAGCCTTTCTTCATAGGGAAGGTGTTCCATCCCCTTAATCATTTCCATTGCCCTTTTTTGCACCCTTTCCAATGCTATAATATCTCATTTGAGGTGCAGTGACCAGAACTATACACAGTATTCCAAACGACACCACAAGATTTTCACAGGGGCATTATGATACTGGCTGATTTGTTTTCATTTCCCTTCCTAATAATCCCCAGTACCACATTTGCCTTTTTTATTGCAGTCGCACACTGAGTCAACATCTTCAGTGAGTTATCTACCATGACTCCAAGATCTCTTTCCTGGTCAGTTACTGCCAGTTCAGACAAGAACAAAAGACTGAAAACATCATCCAGTATCCTCACACAACCAGAAGTGTCTGCCCAACCCAAGGTTGTTGACTCAATCAAGGAGGACATTCAAGTCAGTAATTTGACCTCTAATCTCAGAAGTCATTTTTGCCTATCCAGGGTCTTTGTGCCCATCCAGATCTGGCTCACAATAGCCAAATCAAAGTAATTTCCCCAGTTTTTCCTGCTGTAGTATGATAGCAGTTAACTTTAAGCCTGCCAATAAGATTCAAACTTCTTATCTTGACCCAATCCAAAATCGGGATGGCCAAACTAGGGCTGCCAAGTCCAACTTGGGAAATATCTGGGGACTTTGGGGGTGGAGCCAGGAGACTTTGGGGGTGGAGCCAGGAGAAAGGAAGTGACATCATTTTGTGAAGTCACATCCTGTGATGTTGCTTCCACATGCTTCCACATGAACTCATGAAGTTTCCTAATACTGAATCAGGCCATTGGTCCATCAAGGTCAGTATTGACTACTCAGACTGGTAGTGGCTCTCCAGGGTCTCAGGCTGAGATCTTTAATGTCACCTATTACCTGATCCTTTTTTAGCTGAAGAGGCTGATACCTCCTGCATGTCAAGCAGATGCTCTATCACTGAGCAACGGCCCTACTGAATCCTTCCTCATCTCGGCAGAATATGAAGCCCTAAGAGCCTTCCCCCCCCCCCCCGCGCCTGGCTGGCCCCGTCTGGCCTCGTCCCGGGCAGGAAGGGAGAGGGGCTCAGGCACACACAGACACACACCTCTCCCGCCTACCTTGCTGCGGATCTGTCCCGAGGTGGAGACCTTGCGGATGAGCTTCTGGGGCCCCTCGTGCTCCGCCTCGCTGTCCGACGACTCCTCGCCCGCCGCCGCCGCCCCTGCCGATGCCCCGCCGACGCCGCAGCCCTCGCCTCCTGCCGCCGCCACCGCCCCCTCCTGCTGCTGCTGCTGCCCCGCCGCCGCTCCGGCCATCCTCGCCGCCGCTCACCCCAGCCCGGCCCCGGCCCCGGCGACGCTGCCGCGCCAGCCCAGGCGGGCAGGAGGAGGAGGGAAGGAAGGAAGGAAGTTCAAGAGGCTGGCCAGGGTAGGCTCCGAGGTTCCCCTGCTGGCAGCCATTTTGTCCCCCCGGTGGCCAATCTTGGAAAAGCGGGGGAAAGCTTTCAAAATCGGTGTTTCCCCCGCTCTTCCGGGGGACTTGGCAGCCCTAGGCCAAACCCTCACCGGGACCTGGAACCTTCTGTCCATAAAAGTAGGACCATCAGACACACCAAATTGTTTCTCAGATCTCCGGTCCCAATCTCTGCTTTTCAGAAGTCTGGTTTCTCTCTGAGAACTTCTGCTGCATTCCACAGGTTTTTCTCCCTGCTTTGCTGACTCCTTGCTCTCCTTCTTGGACCCCAAGCCCTTTGATTTAAGGCTGTGTACCCTTTCTGAATCCTTTCAATTTCCTCCCTTCTCCCTCTAGTAGGGTATGTTCTCTTGCAGTGTGTATGTGTGTGTGTGTGTGAGAGAGAGAGAGAGAGAGATTGCTTGGGGAATCAGTTCTCATTCACTTAGTGTAGGTTCTCTGCATTTTTCCTTTTTTGTATACAACAAAGTTATTTTTGTGTTTCAAATCACTCTCTTTCATTACATTTTTTAAAAGGGGTATCATTACTGAGATATATCCTGGTATACACAGGCTACAAGATCTTGCATCATCCCTTTCTGGAATCCCTTCTATAACTCCGCTCCTTTAGGCCCCAGTTAGGGTAACACCACCAAGACACACAGGCTGTCCTATTATCATCCCCCCCCCCCTCCCCAGCATTAGGAGTGCACTATCAGCTTTTAGCTGTGATATAAGTTTGACCTTCACTCCATTAAGCCCACAGAAATGTTCCGGTTATTTAATGAAAATTCCATTAGTGTCTCCCAAAGAGAAGCAATAGCAAAAGAGAAACCAATACACCTTTGGAGAGAATTAACCACTTCTAAAGATGATTAAAGGAGTGTGTGCAAACCTTCTTATTAAAAACCACGGAGACTGAAGTTTCAATTAATGAGCTACAATTCATGGTTATTAGCTTGACTAATAAAGTTTGTAAGTGAACAGAAAGCCGGCGATAATGAAGACAAAGTAGCAAGCCAAAGGAGATCCTGCCAGCAGCAAAAAAAAAAAAATGGGGGAAACACAACTTAAGTGAAACTGGAAGTTGCAGGGAAACAGAACATCAGTAAGTGTCTTGACAACAGTTTGCATTTATTTCCTCCCCTGTACCATGTTTTTCTTTACTCCGAGAAGGAGCAAAAGCAACAGCCTCGAGAACCAAATTCCACAGAGATAACACATTGAGAAATGTGAAGTTAATTATATTAATGAAACAAGTCACCTGTAACAGGAGCTACGGGGCAGGGGAGTGAGTATCTGCTGCTGCACCCAGCATCAGTCACAGCAGGCCTGTAGTTTAAGGTAGTTTGGCGGCATTCTAAAAGGAATCTAACAAAGTCATCCTAAGCGAAGGTCTAACTCTAGTGAAGTCAAGGGGCACAGAAAGGTATAATTTTGCTGAGGATGGCGTTGTAAATTAGCTGCCATCTTTGCTGCCTTTGTGAGATCTGAAGGCTTTTGTGACCAGCCTGCAGTATTTTATAGGTGAGGTGGCCAACAGGTTTTTCCTGCCTTCCTGTTAGGGCCTAACCAGCTTTAAAGATAAAGGTAAAGGTTTCCCTTCCTCAAAAGCCAGTCGAATCCGACTCTAGAGGGTGGTGCTCATCTCAGTTTCCAAGCCGAAGAGCCAGCGCTGCCTGAAGATTTTTCTGCGATTATGTGGCCAGCATGACTAAACACTGAGGTGCACTGAACGCTGTTACCTTCCCACCAAAGCGGTACCTATTTATCTACTTGTAATTTCTTGCTTTCAAACTGCTAGGATGGCAGGAGCGGGGCCAGAGATGGGAGCTCACTCCATCACACAGCACTCAGGTGTCGAACTGCCAAGCTACCGACCTTCCGGTCTGCAGCTTCAGTGTCTTAACCTTTGAGCCACCACAGCCTTAACCAGCTTTACTAGGCCTATTTATACCTCACCGTCTCTGACCATGTGGAGCAGGCGGAAAAAGGCCTCCCTCTCGGCCAATCTGAGTGAGGCCTCCAAAATTCCTGCTCAGCTTCGAAAACAAGCAACTAGCTAATCCCACATGGTCTAAAAAAGGGCGGGAGGGTGGTGAGCTCATGCTGGGCCAAAGTGAGGCAGGAGGGTGGCTGCTGCTGGACCTGGCTGGGGAGCCAGCCCTTGATTGGCCAGCACTCCCGTGCTGAGCCTTGATTGGCTCCCCCCCCCTCGTGCTCCCTCTGAGAAGATGGGGGGGGAGGCAAACTCTGGCACCTGCTCCATGGGCAGGCACTGGTCTTTTATGCATACCAAAAGTTGGCAGCCTAGGGTTTCCAATTCTGGCTTGGGGAATTCCTGGAGATTTGGGGGTGTTTCTTTAGGTGGCTGGGACTTGGGCAGGGGAGGGAACTCAGCAAGGATGTGATGCCATAGAGTCTGCCCCTAGAAGATGCCATTTCATCCAGGTGAACTAGTCTCTGTTGTCTAGAGATCAACTGTGATTTCAGGAGAGTGCCAGGCCTCACCTGAAGGTTGGCAACCACATGAGTCTTTGTCTTTAGACCCAGATAGTCATAGTCTGAAAAAGCAGTTCAGACTCTATGGCATTGCAGCTCTGCTGAACTCCTTAGTCTCTTAAAACTCTGCCTTCCTCAAGCTCTTCCTCCAAATCTCCAGGAATTTCCCAACCAAAGCCCATTGTAACCAATGGGATATGCTTCCAAAGAAACATGCATGGAATCAAGGTGGGGAAGTACCTCAGGGAATGTGGACACTGCTAGGGACTGCCCTCCACCGCAGGGAGGAAGATCCACCTTGTAATGTCCTGAGTCCAGTACTCTTCACACCTCCACTGGACTGTTCTGCCCCAGGGATCTGTGGACTCCCCAACTCTCTTTGGAGAATGCAGCCCATCCATCTAACCCTTCAAGCATTGCAGGGGGAAAGCACTGGGGAAAGCAGCATCTAAAATAAACCATAGGTGGACTCTCATTTTTTAATGTCTTTAAACAAAATAAACACTGCACGTTTTGAAAAGCTCAGTAAAGTAGATAATATCTGCAAAGCATAGTTTCCTTACTCAGTAGTAAATCCAATTAAAGAAGGTTACTTAAAGAGTGCTTATGAATTTTAGAGATGAGCTGTGCTTTAACAAAGCTAACATTCAGATGTGATAAATGTTTGATTGAGAAAAGCCACAGACTTTCCCCCCCTACTCATGGCTATTGCTTTGACTGGGTGAAGAAATCCAACTCCAAAAATGCATTTAAGCTATACTCCTTCTTTACTCAGGAGAGGGATGACTCCTGAAGAATCATCAAAATATCCCCTTTCCCGCATTATCCCACTGACCAGTGCAAAGAATTTGTATATTCTGAGAATGACCATCTCCAAGATACCCTTTACCCATCTTGTATTGGTGGAAGGGCAGAGGAAAAAATATACAGGGTGAAAGAAATACCCTGTCAAATTCTTTCTCTTTAAAGAAAACCTCACAGGTAACATGAGATGCCATATATTCAAATCTGGACTGTTGACTTGTAATAATGGACCATTATTATACAGTTTGCCCTGACCTGTAGCTTGCCTGATTTTATCAGATCTCAAAAGCTAAGCAGTGTTGGCTCTGGTTAGCATTTGGATGGGAGACCACCAAGGAATACCAGGGCTGACTTCTGGTTTTGGCGAGCTTCATGGCAGGCACATCCTCCCAGAGCTCTGGGAGGTGCGACCTGAACCCGGTGGAGAGAAGGGGCACCAAACAGGTTTCAGGCCCCCAGGAGACCTTGTAGGGGGTCTCCTGCCTGAGACGTGAGGGGCAGCCTCTCCCAAGGTGGCGACCAAGGGATCAAAGCTCTCCTTTGTCTCTAAAGGTTCTGTCACCATGGCACCTTCAGGCTCACAGAAGCACACACCAGACAGCTGCAGGAATCAAAATGAGCAACAAGAAAAAATCACCCACCTGGAACACATGGTGAAACTGTAAGTGACTGATCTTATAGAGATTCTCTGGTTGAAAATTGAAGTGTGGAGCAGGGGATTTAAACTTTAACACACACCCCTTAAAGAAGTGGCTCCTTATTGGCGACCGAGAATCTGACTATCTGCTGAATGGCTGGAGTTTAAATGGGACCAAGCTAGCTGAGAACTGAAAAAGCATAGCTTTTTAACTAACTTTTGGGAACTTTTTGAAACTTTAAACAAAAAATAATGAGTGGATGAGGAGAAAAGATGGCAGGAAAACTCAGACCTTCTCCTAAAGCTCCATCAACATCTCCAGCAGCTAAGCCTGAGTCGAGTACAGACCTGACTGCTGTACTGGTGACAGCATTGGGCCCTCTGATGGATCAACTGAATGCTGTTAATTCTAAGCTGGACAATTTACAAAAACAGGTGGCAGATGCAAGCATGAGGTCTGATCAGACAGCAAAAGAATTGGCAGAGGTTAAAGCCAAAACAGAGAAGACTGATTTAAGGCTGGACGTGATGGAAAAAGAAAGGACCTCTGATAAGGACCATATATTGAAACTACAGATGGAAAGGTCAACATTCTTTTTTTTTTTTTCACAATATATAATTTTATTGGTTTTCATTCGTTACATACTTAGAACTTATCAATATTTTTCAATAGAGAGAACACTCTCATAATTTTGTATTCAATTGGGCTCTTACAAAGGAGTAAACAAAAAAAAGAAAACAAAAAAACAAACAAAAAAAAGATTATCAATTACACATCACCTTTAGTCGTTAACATATTATAATATACCTAGCTGCAAATTCCTTATTCACATTTACTCTACTACCTAGTTCTTTCCTTTATCAAATTGTAGACTTTAGCCCAAATTATAGTAAATGATTCTTCCTCTTTGCCCTTTAAAGCTCTGGTCAATTTATCCATTTCTATCACTTCAAGAAACTTTTGTAAAAATTCATGACTACTAGGGATTAAGGTACTCTTCCAGTACCTTGCGTAGGTAATTCTAGCTGCTGTTAAGACATGTATTAAGATAAACTTATCCGATTTTTCATAGGTTTCTGGGATCATATTAAGGAGAAAGGACTCCGGGGTTGATGGAAGTTCTCGCTTAATTACTTCTTGTAATACAAATTGTACCATATTCCAGATTTTTTTCGCTTTTTCACATCGCCACCACATATGGAAGAAGCTCCCAGAGTTATTTTTACATTTCCAACAAGTATTCGTCACCGTTTTTGTATATTTAGAAAGTCTTTCAGGTGTTAGATACCATTTGAAAGCCATCTTGTATAAATTTTCTTTAAAAGCTGCAGATCTGGTAATTTTAATATTCATAGACCATATTTTGTACCAGGCATCCAATTCAATATTACATCCTAAATCTCTAGCCCATGAAATCATGGTGGGTTTCACAACTTCGTCCAACATCTTTGCTTCTAATAGGAAATTATAGGTTTTCTTAATGTTTTTGTTGTTGGTTACTAACCAGACCTTATCAAATTCAGTCGGTTCCCTATGAAAGCCTATTTTTTTATCTTTGTTGTGTCTGTCTTTAAGTTGAATTGTTTCTCACCAAGTTAAGGTGCTTTTTTGTTGTTGCAATAGTTCTTGTAATTTTAAATTATTTTCATTGTCCAAAATAGCTCCATAACTCCATTTCTTCTCTTCTTCTAACAGTGCGGGCCTAATAAAGGATTCACAAGGTGAGACCCAGTACGGGATCTTTGTATAAAAATTATGCCTAGTCTCTTCCCATGTTTTATAAAGGGCCCCTCTAATAAAGTGTTGTCTAAAAGAGGATGTTATTTGATTGTACCAGAGACCAGCGTGCCATCCCATTGGCAAGTCAAATCCCTCTAAGTTTAAAGTCCTGGTGTCTTTTAATGTTGCCCAATCTTTTATCCATAAAAAGGCAGCAGCTTTATAGTACAGTTGCCAGTCTGGGAGTCCAAACCCTCCTCTATCCATTCTTTCCTGTAGATTTTTAAGTCTGATTCGAGGTTTTTTATTTTGCCAGATAAAAGCCGATATCATTTCTTCCAAATTATGAAAGAATTTTTGGTTTTTAATTATAGGTAAGGTCTGAAATAAAAATAGTACTTTGGGAAGAACATTCATTTTGATTACGGCAATTTTACCCAGTAATGAAAGCTGTAACTTCCCCCAATTATTTAAATCTTTACTTATCTCCACGAGAAGTGTATTATAATTATCCTCAAACAGGGAACTACACCTATTTGTCAAATTGACTCCTAGATATTTAACCTTTTTAGCTATTTCAAAACCTGTTCGATCTTTTATAATTTCTTTAATTTCTTCAGTACAGTTTTTTGTTAAAATTACTGTCTTTTGCGCGTTGACCTTCAGGCCCGCCAACCGGCCAAATTGTTGTATTACCATATGTAATTTATCTATTGAGGCTAATGGGTCTTCCAAAATGAAGACCATATCGTCTGCAAAAGCTTGGACTTTGTAGTGTTGGCCTTTAATTTTTAGTCCTTTGATCTCTACTTCTTCCCTAATTCTTTGCAATAATGTTTCTATAACAAAAACAAATAATAAGGGGGATAAGGGACAACCTTGCCTAGTACCTTTAACTATTTGAAACTTTCCTGTAGGTTCGCCATTTAACAGAACCCTTGCTTCTTGTTCTTCGTATATTGCACTTACCATATTATAAAATTTCTCGCCACAGTCCCAATGTCTCAATTGTAACATAATAAATTGCCAGTTAACGTTATCAAATGCCTTTTCGGCGTCTAAAAAAATAAGAGCTAACTGTTTGTCTGGACTGGCTTCAAAAACTTCCAAAATATCCAAAATAATTCTTACATTATGCCGAATCTGCCTATTAGGAAGAAACCCTGATTGGTCTCTATAAATTGTTTGAGATAGCACTTTTTTAAATCTACTTGCCAAGATATTTGCGTAGATCTTGTAGTCTACGTTAAGGAGTGAGATCGGCCTGTAGTTTTTAATATCAGCACTATCCGTTCCTTTCTTTGAGATTAAGGAGATTAACGCCTCTTTCCATGATTTTGGGGTCATTTTCCCTTCAATTATATTTTGGATAGTCAATTTCAATGGATCACTTATCTGATCTTCAAAACATTGATAAAATTCAATGGGAATGCCATCAGGTCCCGGTGTTTTACCTTTTTTCATCTTCTTTATAGCCTCGGCTAATTCAAATGTAGATACTGGCTGATTTAACAGATTCTTTTGTTCTACTGTAAATTTTCCTTTAACGAATTTCATTAAGTAATTTTCAATGTCCATACTGTTAGAAGCCTCTTGTGCATATAAATTTGAATAAAATTTCTGAGCAATCTCTCTCATCCCCTCAGAATCCAAACAAATCTCTCCCATATCTTTTTTTAAAAAATTTATATACTTTTCTGCCCGGCTTTTTTTCAATTTGTACGCTAACCACCGTGATACTTTGTTGGCATTTTCAAAGTAATTTTGTTTAGCAAAGCTTAACTTTTGTGCCATCTCCTGAGTTAAGTAACAATTTAGTAGATGTTGGGATTTTTTTAAGTTAATTTGAAGTATTTCTGAGGCTGGGTCTTTTTTTAACAATTTCTCATTTTTTTTAATCTCAACTATTAGTTCCTTATATTTTTGTCTATTTATTTATTTTTCCTTAATTTCTTCACTGATCAAAAGACCTCTTGCATACGCTTTAAAAGCGTCCCAAACTACTGAAATGTTTACATCCGGTGTCATATTACTCTTAAAGAAAAATTGGATTTCTTCTTTACATTTTTTTACAATTTTTTCTTTATTAAGAAGCCAAATCCTCATTGACCACCTAGTTCTCCTTGTTTTATTTTGAAGAGTCAACATGATAGGGCTATGGTCTGAAAAAGTCCCAGGTAAAATTTCTGCTTCCAGCATATCTGGCAACATTAGTGCCGAAATCCAGACCATGTCTATACGTGACCAAGAACGGTGGCGGGCCGAAAAAAAGGTATAATCTTTTTTACTGGGGTTCCTTAGCCTCCAGGCATCTACAACATTAAGTTCCTCTGTCAGTTCTGTAAAGACTGTTGGGGGAGAAGTTTGTGAGTACGTTTTCCTTTTTGCATTTCTACGATCTAATTTCACATCCATTACCGTATTGAAGTCCCCTAACAAAATTAACTTCTCTGGCAAGTATTTTGTAAGTGTTTCTCTAAGTGAGGTAAAAAATTTAATTTGATTTTGGCCCTTATTAGGAGCATACACATTTACCAAAATATAGCTGCTACCATCAATAAAGATCTTAACCATCACCATTCTGCCGTCCTTAGATTGGTACATCAATTCCGGTTGTAGATGTTGTTTTACAAAAGTCACAACCCCTCTTTTTTTCTTTAGGGGATCAGAGGAGACAAAGGCTACACCCAATTTTTTGTGTGTCAAAAATTTATTATCTTTCATTTTTATATGAGTCTCCTGTAAACAAAATACGTCTGCATTTAATTTGCACAGTTGTCTAAAGGTTCTATTCCTTTTTTGCGGGCCATTTAACCCATTCACATTGTGGGAGATTATCTTAATTTTCTGTCTGTCCATTCTTTTCTTTAGAGCTACCCTTTTTGTGTTGAAGCCTGGTTGTAACGCTAGGTACGATTTTGTCTTGCCACTTAGTACTCTTAGATTTTTTTTGCTTCTGTTTTTCCTGGTCTCTATTCTCTGTACTACCTTCTTCAGAGGATGTGTCATCTTCCTTTTGTAGGCCTAACTCCTGGCCATACCTTTGCAAAAAATCATCCTTTTTAAATATGGATGTCAGGTTGTGCCTTTTCCCTTTAAACATAAACGTCAAACCTTCTGGGGAAAGCCATTTATATGGTATTTCCCGTTCCCTGAGTGTCCCTGCCAAATTAAGATACGTTTGCCTTTTTTCTCTTATTCTCCAGGGAATATCTCTAAGTACCGGGATTACCGTTTCCTGAATTTTAAGGGGGGTGTTATTGACTGCTTCCAGAATCTTATCTCTCATTGCCTTTTTATAAAATCGTACATGGATCTCTCTTGGGCATTTATTTCTCTTAGCGTAAGCTGAATTCCTGCGATAAGCCTGTTCTATTTCAGCTTGTATTTCCGCTACTGAGTGCTGACCTAGGTGCTCTGCAAATACAGAGGCCATATTTTCTTTTATGTTCTCTTCCTTATTTTCTGGGATGTTCTGAAGTCTAAGAATGTGAGAGGCTCTATCTAATTCTAAAGATAAGAGGGAATTCTCCATTGATTCATATTTTATATGCAGTTCTTGAGTTTGAAGGTCTATATCTTCTATTTTATTTTCAGTAGCATCAGTAGATTTTTTCAGTTTACTAATTTCTTGGGTATTTTCTGCAATCTGTTTTTTAAAGTCTTCTAATTGTTTGCTAATTTCTTGGTTACTTTCTTTAATTTGCTTTTTAACCTCTTCCTTTTTTTTTTGTAAAGAAATTTTATTTTTCAAAAAAAAAACATCGAAAATAATACATTTAACCTTACACAAATCCCTTTTTCCATATTAAATAACATTTTGTTCTATTTGTACATTCTATTTTTATCTTGTTTTGGTGGTTTCCCACCACATCTGAAGCATAACACATTTTCCATTTTATTCAAAATAGTAATACTTATATCTATGTTTCGTTTCTGGTGACGGTTATATAGCTTTAAAATACTTATACTTATACACCAATTCTTATTTTCTATACTCTTATGTATTTCTAAATAAAAACAGTTTCATTGTCTAATTTTAACTAAAACTAAAACATTCATATAATATATTTCTATTCCTTTATGCTATTATAACCATGTATAGATATAGTTTTTCATATCCCAATACTTTTCAACATATTCTTTCAAATCTTTCCAGTCTTCCAGAAAGGTCTCTGAGTAAAGATTATTCAATTTTCTAGTCCACTTATCCATTTCAGCCATATATAACAGTTTTTTCAACCATTCCCACACCTCTGGTATTTTTTCATTTTTCCAGTTTTGTGCATACACCATTCTTGCTGTTGTAATCATATACCATATTATTGTCCTTTTCTTTACATTTATCTCTTCTAGTTTAAGTCCTAGCAATAACATTTCAGGCAACTTCTTAAATGTACATTTCAAGATTTTTTCCATTTCTGCATGTATTTTTGACCAATAAGTCTTTGCTTTATCACAAGTCCACCACATATGATAAAAAGACCCTTCTTTCTTTTTACACTTCCAACATTTGTTAGACATATTTTGACCAATATTTGCAATTTTTTTTGGTGTCATATACCATCTATACATCATTTTAAAACAATTTTCTTTTAAGTTATAACACGTAGATATACTCATAGCATTTTTCCATTAAAATTCCCAAGATTCCATTTCAATGTCTTTGTTAAAGTTTATCGCCCATTTTACCATTTGTTCTTTTACCATTTCATCAGCATTAAACCATTTTAGCAAGACTTTATACATTTTAGAAATCATTTTTTCCCACCTTCCTCCCAAACTTGTTCTATTTCATTATTTTTTTCCCTGAAACCGTGTTTTTTATCACTTCTATACAAGTCATATATTTGTCTATATCTTAACCAACCATAATCAAAATCAATCTGATGCTGCTCCTTCAGTTTTAAATCCTTGCCATGTCTTATTAATAAGTCTCTATACTTCAGCCAATCTTGTCCTTTATATCTTGATGTTGGATGTAAGACTTCTGCGGGTACAATCCACATGGGTATCTCTTCTGAAAAAAAGTTTTTATATCTTGTCCACGTATCCATTAGTGTTCTTCTCAAATAATGATGTTTAAACATATTGTCCATTTTTGTTTTGCCATAATACAAATATGCATGCCACCCAAATCTACAATCATGACCTTCCAGGGACAATAACATTCTATCTTGTAACATAGTCCATGCCCCTACCCAGGTCAAACATATTGCATCATGGTATAACCTTAGATTTGGTAGTTGAAACCCTCCTCTTTCTTTGGCATCACACATTATTTTCATCTTAATTCTTGGTTTTTTCCCTCCCCACACAAATTTAGACAGCTCCTTCTGCCAACCTTTGAATGTTTTTACATCTTTCACAATTGGAATAGTTTGAAACAAAAACATTAATCGTGGTAACACATTCATCTTGACCACCGCAATTCTACCCAGCAATGACAAATTCAATACATTCCACTTTTTAATATCCTGCATAATTTGCAACCATAATTTTTCATAATTATTTTTATAAAGGTCAATATTTTTCATAGTTAGGTTTACACCCAGATATTTTGTCTTTTTCACCACCTCACATTCTGTAAGTTTTTGTAACTCGTTTTGTTTCTTATTTGACATATTTTTGCACATTACTTTCGATTTGTTTTTATTTACATAAAATCCTGCTAAGTCACCAAACTCTTTTACTCTCTGTAACAAATGTGGTAATGTGGATAAGGGGTCTTCCACTATAAACATCACATCATCTGCAAAGGCCCTATATTTGAAAGAAAAACCTTTAGTTGTTAAGCCTTTAATATCTTTGTCTTCCTTCACATTTAACAGTAGAACTTCTAAAATCCAAATAAATAGCAGCGGCGAAAGCGGGCATCCTTGTCTTGTTCCTTTTTCAACTTTAAAATCGTCTGTCTTTTCAGTATTAATTATTATTGAGGATTTCTGTTCTTTATGTATTGCTTTAATGAAGTTAAGCATATATTCACCGATCTCAAGATGTTCTAAAACTTCAAACATAAAATCCCAGTTTAAATTATCAAACGCTTTCTCCGCATCTAAAAAGAAAAAGCCCACTTCCTTTTCAGGATGTTTGTCATAGTATTCTATAGCGTCCACTACTACTCTTAGATTGTCCCTTATTTGTCGATTAGGTAAGAACCCTGCTTGTTCTGTTTGTATAGTCTCTTTAAGGTGCTCTTTTAGTCTATCCGCTATAATCTTAGCAAAAATCTTATAATCATTATTCAGTAAAGAGATCGGTCTATAATTCTTAACATTGGTCAAATCCTGATTTTCTTTCGGGATCAGTGAGATGGATGCATCTTTCCAGGTTTCTGGTACCTCTCCAGTAACTCTTATATCGTTCATCAATAGCAGTAACACCGGTGAAACTGACTCCTGTAACGTTTTGTAGAACTTCGCTGTAAATCCATCCGGTCCAGGTGCTTTACCTAATTTTGAGTCATTTATTGCATTTTTGATCTCTTGTAATGATACTGGATTATTAAATAGTTCTTTAATTTTCTCTGTTGGTTTTGGTAGCTTTAATGTTTGCAGGTATTCTTTAATCTTTCTTCTGTCTTTGTTTTCCTTCTTAAAAAGTTTTGCGTAGTATTTAAAAAATTCTCTTTTTATTCCTTTGTTATCTATTATCTCAATATTATCTCTTATCACTTTAGTGATAAATTTATTTTCACGTTTTTTCTTTAATTGCCATGCTAAGTATTTTCCGGGTTTATTTGCACCTTCAAATGCTTTTTGTTGAAGTTTTTTTAAGTTCCAGTACATCTCCTGGTTCAAAATGGCTTTTGCTTGGTCTTGTAGCATCCAAATTTCCTTTTGCAGTTTCTTTTTCCCTGGTTTCTTCTTCAGTTCTTCTTCCTTTGTTTTAATGGCTTGTAAAATATTTTCATATTGCTCTTTTTTCTTTTTATTATCTTTAGCATTTAACGATATCAATAGTCCTCTCATCACTGCTTTATATGCATCCCATACGGTTTGAATTTTAACTTCTTTCTGCATGTTTACTTGGAAGTATAGGTCTGTTTCTTCAAGTAATTTTTAAATTATTTCTTGATTATCTAATAAGTCCTCGTTTATTCTCCATCTCTTTTGTTTTTTAATCTGCCCAGCTGTCCATAAACACGGATTGTGATCTGAGATTATTCTGGGTAAAATTTCCACTTTTCTTGTCTTGAAGGTTAGGTTAGTAGTCATCCAAATCATGTCAATTCTTGAATGTGAGTCATGTCTGTTAGAGTAAAAGGTAAAGTCTTTTCCTTGTGGGTTAGCTTTCCTCCAAATATCTTCCAACTTTTCTTGTTTTATCAGTTCAAAAAAGTTTTTTGGAAGCTTCCCTAACGTCTCATCCTTTCTTTTAGAGCGCCTGTCTAGTTTATTATCTACAGTTCCGTTGAAATCTCCTAACATCATAATTTGATCATAGTTTACATTGTCCAATTCCATTTGAAGTTCTTTAAAAAGTTTTCACTCCTTGCAGTAAAATTTCAATAGCTAAATATCTTCCATCTTTGTCTTTGAATATTACTTTGGGTTCCAAATCTTTTTTGACATATGTTACAACACCATTTTTTTTTGTTGCTTGCTAAAGAATAAAATTCTTCTCCCAATTTTTTCCTTATTAAATATTTATGGTCTTGGTTTTTAAGATGAGCTTCTTGCAAGCAAATTATATTACATTTTTGTTTTTCCAACCAATGACCTACCATTCTACGTTTTTGGGGTGAATTTAGTCCATTTACATTCCATGTAAGTATTTTGTAATCCATTTTGATATATTCTTAAATATCTCCAAAATCATCTTTATTCTCTCCCAGGAATGCATACATTTCTTCTGTGCTTTTAATCACTACTCTGGATTTGCCATAATAAAAACTTAGTCCTTGAGGTATTTCCCAACGAAATCTGATTTTTTTCTCCTTCAGTTTATCCGTCAGACGCTTGAATTTTTTCCTTTCTTGCAGTATTGCTCTAGGCAATTCTTTCATTACTATGATTTTCTTTCCATCTATTACAAAGGGGTCAGTAAAGCACTTCCTGTAGATTTGTTCTTTTGTTCTTTTCATTGTAAATTGGACAACCACGTCTCTTGGTATGTTTTTGTCTCTTGCATATGTAGAATTAACTCTATAAACAAGATCCATGTGTTCTTTAACAACTTCTTCCTGTTCTTGTAAAAAATCTGCTATTGCTTCTTGCATTCTTGTAAAAATATCCTCATTCAATTTTTCCTCAATCCCTCGAAATCTCAAGTGGTTTTGCATATCTTTATAATGCATCATCTTTTCCATCCTCTCGTTCTCTCTCATTGTCTTATGGGTGTTTTCTTCCAGTTCTTTTACTTTAGTTTCTATATCTTGTGTTCTTGTGGATAATTTTTGAAATTCTGCTTTTAATTCCATGCAATTTTTATCTGCTTGAGCCGCTATATTATTCATTTTAACATTTACCTCTCCTATAGCGTCTAACATTTTCTTTTCCATTGCTTCCATAACGGCTAGTAGCTCTTTTTCTTTTTTTGCTGCCATTGTAGGAGAGGACCATGTGGCTGCTCTCGATCTTAGTCCGCGGTCCGTTTTGCCTCTTTAAAAAGATCGATTTTATCTTGTCTTCCAAATCAAACACCAATTAGTGCATTCAAACAAGCTAATCTTGCCAAGTCAAATTATGTTGGTTTCAGCCTTCTACGTTATATAATCTTTGAGATATTGCAGTTTAAAAATTTTATAAATCCAAAATGGCGGCCGCGACTTCTCTATGGTTAATGTCAAAGGTTATAGTCTTTTTACCTTGCTTCTGGCTTGCCGTAGTTTCCTTTTGTCCCTTCCTTTTCTTTACTTGTCTGCTCTCTGCACGTCACTTCCTGTTATGGTCTTTCTGGTCCGGCAGTATTTAGAGTCCCCTTTCTGGTCCGGCAGTATTTAGAGTCCCCTTTCTGGTCCGGCAGTATTTAGAGTCCCCTTTACCTTCTTCTGGTTCTTCTCCTTTTTCCTTCTTGTCTGCTCTTCTAGCCGTCACTTCCTGATTCAGTCCTCACGTCTTAATCTCGCGATGCTTGGTTCCCTTCTCCCTCTTTGTCTCGCGATGCTTGGCTTCCCCTCCCGACTCCTTTTAACCGCAGGAATGTTAAACAACTTGTTTTTTTGGCTTTTTAAGTTCAAATTCGGTTTTTTAGCACTTCAAAACTGCTCTCATCCAATCAACATCAGTCTATTGCTTCACCCGATCTGTTTTTCATCTTTCAAAACGCGGCAATGGTAAGGCAAAAAACTTTTTTCCGTTACCTTTTGTTGTTACTTCGCTTCAGATGTGGTCCCAACGTTTAAACTTTGTCTTCTTTGTTAAGGAATCAGGGGAATTGGAGGTTTTATGCTGAATTTTTCAGCTCAGCTCGGCTCCTTAGAGATACTCGCAAGAATCCTCTTCGGCTGCAGTGCTCAAGGTGTCGGAAAAGTCTCCTCCGAGACTTTCCCTTCACCGAGGTTGCTCAAACCTGGATTATATTGCTTGCTGGTCCTCACACTACCTGTGTGAGGTTGTGTCGGGTGGATTAACCCACCCAAGCTGTCAGGAAGAGCCGCTGTCCGCCTTGCACATTTGCAAAGCGTGTCAGACCTCCATTCTCCCAACCGGAAACTCCTTTTTAACCTCTTCCAATTGACTTATAAAATTTTGGTTCAGCAGGTCAATTTTACCTTGCATGGGTTCCAATGACTTCATTATCAGCGCTGGCAACATTTCCTGTATATTTTGGCCCATTGCTTCCATCAAGTTTTCTTGTATTTGTAGACCCCATTCCTTAATGTTTTGTTGCTCTATATTCATACTTATATTTTCCCCCCTCCAGGGGGGCCTGAAAATGAGCCTTTCCTTGCTTCACTTGCCATATTCCCTTCCAAGACTTATCCTATGATATGTATTTTTATGTATTAATATATTGATATTAACTTAAAGCCCTAAACTCTAAATTCTAATCTGGAGCCTTAAACTCAAAAATCTAAATTGTAACTCTAGGTCTATCTAATTTTATACTAGGTCTTTATCTTATCTTAAACTACATTTATATTGCCAACTGAACTATACTGTACTATACTATAAATTAACCTTCCTTATTACTAATAACTACTGAAATCCACCTTAAACTGAACTGTCTTAACTGTCTTGACCTTCTAGCTGAACTTTTACCCCTTATTTCATATGTTTCATATTTCATATTTCATATATAACTTTACATTCAGAGTTACCCACGTAACCACAATCCTTCAATAATTATAACTGGCTCAAGTTAATGCATCCTCCTCAAGTTTCTACACGAAAGGAAACCAATTATTAAACTTAAATATATTAAATCACGGTTTATCTTCTTTTCTTCTCTACTGTTTTTCTTTTTTTTTTCCCCAGCTGGGAGGGGGGCTGAGTCTCAAAGTATATTATATTCCGCTGTATACCAGCGTCCAGTCACTCCTCTTCCCCCATCACACCACCAGCTCCTTTGCTCTCAATAGACTCAGAAGTCCTCACCAGCTGCACCCAGAGCAATCCATCATGTCGCCTCCCTTCCTTCTTGTCACAGCCAAACTCCAAAAACGCCCAAAAGGAAGGAGGCAGTACCATCTAATGCTATACAACGTCAAATCGCTCCACACATTCAGCAAACGCCTCTATAACTTCTAGCGCTCCCCGCTCCAGATGCCGGCTGCCAATCTAACCACCGCAACTTGCGATGCGACCTCCTGCATCTCCCTCCTCCAATGCTCGGCAATCGACACCACGGGTCTTGGGGCTCCGCTACCAACACCCAGTTTGCACGTCGTCCCGATTCACCAATACTCCTCTCAAGCTGTCAGCCGTTTGGGGCAAAGAAAGAGGTACAAAACTATTTCCAATTCTTTCTTGTAAGAGTAGAGATGTTCTCAAAGGTTTCCCAGTTTTGCTGTGGTCTGGACTAATGAAGTCGAACTTCTTATCTCTCTTGCTTGCTTCGGTCTACTCCCGGTGCAACAGGGCCGCTGCCCTACTGCTGCCTGACGGAGAATGACTATGCTCGAACTACCCCTTCGGGGGGTTCTCAGAAATTTTCCAGGTGGGCTACAGCCCCCAAAAGCCAGAGAGAGTTCAGCCTGAGGTGCGGAGCAAACACCAACACCTCCGCTGCCGCGAAGACTGGAACCGGATTTCTGGTCAACATTCTTTTTAAGACTCCAGGGTGTTCCTGAACAAAAAGGTGAGAACCTCAAACAGATATTGAGTGAAGCTCTGGCTCCAATGACAGGGATTCAAGCAGATCAATTGCAAAGCGATATAGATATGGTTTACAGAACCTATCCTGACTTTGTAAAGAGAAAAAACCTGCCAGAAGAGATTATGGTGAGATTCTCAAAAAAAAAAAGAAAAAAGAAAAAAGAATCAGCTAGAGACATGGTGCTCAAGGCCACAAACAGAAATACCTGAAGATCCAAGAAGAAGATATTAAAGTTTTAAAGGACATTCCATTTGAGATTAGGATGAAGAGGAAACCCCACAAAAACTTAACAACGTTCCTGCAAGCAGGGGGCATCATGTACAGGTGGCCTATTCCTGAAGGCTTGGTGTTTAACTATAAAGACAAAAAGCAGAAAATTGACTCTGTTGCAAAAGCAAAGAAATTTATGGATTATTGTAAAGAAGGAAAAGAGAAAGCATCTACAGAGGACTCATTAGAACATCAAGAGAGCATTTATGGACTGGAAAGCTCAGACTCATCTGAAAGTAAAGAATCAGAGGAAGAAGAATCTGATTCAGAGTTGGGAATAGCAGCTCCAATAGCCCAGAGAGAAGAAAAGAAAAAGAGAAGACAGAAGAAAAAATAAACTGTGTTGTGTTAAAAGCTTAATATGTTTATTATATCCCATTTTGAATTTTAGCCATTTATTTATTTCATAAAGCTTTGAGATAAGTAGTATTTAGCTATTTTAATGCCTGTGACTTGAAGGCAATATATATCTGGAGACCCAGAGAGAGTTCAGGTACATTTCCCCCCTCCATTATATCCTTCTTTGTCCACAAATTCTTGCCACTATCTGGACTTTCTGAACTGATCACAGATGAAGGAGGAAACCATACCAGCAAGCACCAACCACCAACAACTACTTTGCCTTCCCCTCCAAAACAAAATATATTGTTTCCTCAGATCAAATCGGCTCATGACTTCCTCTCCTATTCTCTCCCCCACTTGGACCATAAGGCTTGTCTTTCCTTGTGGAACTATTTGCTCCTCAGACATCTTTTTGCACCTGTCTGTCTGTGCCATATATTGATGGAGAGTGTGGAAGGGCTAGTAGGAGGGTGGTTTGTGGTAAACGATTGGACTACATGGCCTACTGGATCTGTCTGAGAGCCAGTTTGGTGTAGTAGTTAAGAGTGGCAGACTCTCATCAGGAGAACCAGGTTTGATTCCCCACTCCTCCACATGCAGCTGCTCAGTGACCTTGAGTCCTCTGCGAGCTGTTCCCTCAAGAGCAGCCCTTGAGAGCTCTCTCAGCCCCATCTGGTGTTGTGTCCTAATGGTGACCATGCACACAGACAGGGAAATGCACATAGCCAGGCTGGCTACTGGAGCTTCACTTCGGTAGACAATACCCCGGAGAGATTGGATTCACACCCCACCCTTCACTCAGAGTGGCTTACAAACTCCTTTCCCTTCCCTTCCCCACAACAGATACCCTGAGAGGTAGGTGGGGTTGAGAGAGCTCTGACAGAAACAGCTCTTTCAAGAACAGCTCTGACAGAACTATGGCTTGCCCAAGGTCATCCAGCAGCTGCAAGTGGAGGAGTGGGGAATCAAACCCGGCTCTCCCAGATCAAACTGGCTCTCCCCAGCACCTCCTGGGAACTGTTGTTCCAAAAGGGGAGGCTAGGGCTTTGGAATAGGGCATGCTCTAACCCTTAACAAACTATGAATCCCAAGATTCTTGAAGAAGAAAGGGTTCAGAAAGACTGTGACTCGGTGGAAGAGCCTCTGCTAAGTGTGCCCTTCCCTCCAGCCCCCTTTCTCTGCAGCACACATCCATCTCTGTGTGAGTGAGTTGCAGAGAAGAGTGGTAGCAGGGCTGCTTGCGGGTGTGTGTGGGGGGGTGCCCCCTGACTTATTTAAAGCCCCCCCGAAATTAAAAAAAATCCTGGCTATGGGCCTGGCAGTGATGCTCCCAGCCACCACCCAGCAACCTTGGGAAGAGATCCTGCAGGCAGTGAGGGCCACGGTGACTGCAGGTGGTGGGAGAGCTTGCAAGTGGGGGGAAGATGTACAGGCACAGGTGGGCATGCAGTTGGGTGGGCAAAAGGGGAAGCCAGGTAGTGAGCACAGAGGGCCTCTGGACACTCTCAGGGACTCCAGAACCTGGAACTGGCCCCGATAGCCCTATTTTGCTTTGTTTCTGGCCACACAACTTTTTAGATGCAAGTCCCCCCCCCCCCCCCCGGCTGCCTATTTGTAATGACCTGCCATGTTGGCCGATAGATTAAGGAGAAAGACCTTTTCTTGGCACCTAATGATGTCCAGCATAATTGCAAGGATAGTTTCCAGGAAGTCAAAATGGGACCTCATTTGTTTTCTCACGGATCACTAGGAACAAGTGCTTTCATTAAACTATAACTGGGAGAAACGTTCAGTCTCCACATAATTAGTTGTGAAACCGTTTTTGGAGTTCTCAAGATTAAATAAAAGGATTATGGTAATGGGCCGTGCATATGTGCATTAGAGAAATAAAACATTTTGAAATCTGGCAAAAGCATTGGGAAGGAAATGAAATTAACAGATCTATCAAACATAATAAAAGGCAGGTGTTCAGCTGTTAAAAGCCATGGTTGTTGTAGCTACACCAGCTGATTGGAGGAAATCACAGCTGCTTCTTAGCTTTGATTTTCATGCGATAAAAAAATCCTTGTTTGTACTCCTTGAAATATGCAACTGATAGCCAATAAAGAGATACTGGAAGTGGAGAAACATGTAATGATCCACAGGCCTGCAGTACACTAAACATGAACAGAAAACAAACTCTCACCGCATCACTTAATCCTTTTTTGCTAAAGGAATAGCCTATGTTGCTAATTATCTGGAAACATGTCTCACAGCAGTTTGTTCTTAACAAATAACTGAATGTTACCAAATAGCATTTTTTCCCAATTCATATTAGGCTTCCTTGGCTCAGAATTTAACTCGTTAATATCCAGACCTGAACCCTAGTCTCAGGGGTCATTTCGAGCAGGAGCTTGGGGAAGTGCAGCTCCAGAAGTTGGTGCCAGCCCCCCCCCCCCCTGCAGGGGAATGCCTACTTGTGTCATGGCTGCAGCAAAATGACCCCGTCCCCTGGAAAGGTCCTTGTTCCTCCGACCAGCCTTCTGAAGGCTTCAGCCACCACTGAAGCTATCCTCCCAGAATAGTGGTATTTCTGAGGCTTGGATTAGTAGCTGTCCCCTCTCTGCCAGCTCTTCCTTTCTTTCTTTTTCTTTCTTTCTTTCTCTCTCTTTCTTCTTTCTTTCTTGCCTTCTGACATACTTCCGGGGATGTCAGGTGGTGTAGCATATGCAAATAAGTTATGCTAATGAGTTATGCAAATGAGCTCCTGCTTCTCTTTTTCTGCAAAATGACCCCTGCCTAGTCTATATTTCCTCTTCCCTCTAGTTGTGATATTGCCAGCACCAGAAGTGGCAAAAATCACCAAACAAAAGATAGTGGGGTAAGCGGCTGAGAGCATAGCGCAGTGGGGAACTGATCTTGGTCATCTGGAGAGCAGTTGTAATTCCAGGAGATCTCCAGACAACCCCTGGAGGTTGGCAACTCTCTCTTTGTTTGGGTTTGACCAGCAGTACAATGGCTGGACCCTGGCCTGGATAGCCCAATCTCATCAGATCTTGGACGCCAAGAAGGATAGGCCCCTGTTAATACTTGAATGGGAGACCATCAAGAAAGTCCAAGGTTGCTACACATAGGCAGGCAATAGCAAACCACCTCTGAATGACTCGTGCCCCGAAAGCCCTATAGGGTCACCATAAGTCAACTGCAACTTAACTGCACTCTCCACCACCACCACCACAACGGCTGGAGAAACTGACCACCATTGATGCATTTATTCAGGGTACATTTGTATAGATCTTTTGAATACAGTTATGACTTGTCAAGGATGTTTCTGTTGTGTACAAGGGATTTGGGGAGGTAATCAGTAAGAACAATCAGAAGTCTTGAGTAGGTCATAGGGTTGTCAGGTCTTACCGGGCAGCCAGTGGGGGGCTCCTGGGTCCTTTCCAGGATCTTCTGCCTTTTGTCTTCAAAACCATAGAATTTGCCCAAAAACTAGAGCATCACCCCCCAACATTGGTGACACAATGACATCACTTCTGAGTAACATCATCCTGTCGGGGACGTTGCACAGTGATGTCCCTGTTTGGGGGTAGGGTTCCCTCACTGGCCAGCTGGCCGGCAGCAGATTGAAACCCTCAAAAGTGAGGGAACCCCTGCTAGGACCTGGGGGTTGGGAGCCCTAGTATGTCATAAGAATAAATAGCTCGGTAAATGAATGGATCAGTCTCTGCAGCCTCAGTCTTGCTTGTGCTGGGACATTGCCATGGCCATCCCTAGTTCCTGCCCATAGCCTTGTTCCTCTTTAACCTCCTACTGTTGTTCTAGGCCATGAACTGATCGTCCGTCTTCAGATTTAGAAGACAAATGATGTCCTTTGCAGAGAATGCAGGTTTCCCACGGAGTTTGTTGCAAGCCTGTACTGCTGTGACTGAAGGCATAATTTGTACATATTTGCGAGTTGGATAGGCAGCTTGAAATAAAAACTGGGAAACTGCCGTTCTGCGTTAACGTAACAAGGTTGCACAACTGAACTATGTCATTAGGGTGAGAACCTTCCTTTCCCCTTTCCCTCATCTTCGATAAACCAAGCCCTTCCCACACACATTTCAGTAGCATCCGCCTTTCTTAACTTTCCCCTCAGCTGTACTTTTGCCTCATCAGATGCCACCGGAGTAGCTCAGCTTCATTTCGCCTGTCACAGATTGTATCAGATGTTTAAGTATTCAGTTGAAAATCACTGCAGAAGTGAGCACATACTGCCAACTGGATTTAGTAATAGCTAAATGGGGGGGGGGGGGGGATGAGAACAAAGGTCTTTTTCCTCAACCGGAATGCAAATGTATGACCTCTGCCAGCCGATCTGACATTCAGCTCTGCTACGGGAGAGAATGCTATTTTTTAACATCGACATGCAATTCCATCTCATTCGCCAAGAGAGAAGTAGACAAAATAAGACACATTTTGCAGAAAGACAGAAGAGTCAATAAACAGGCTTTTTATGAAATGCAAATGCTCAGGATTAAAATCCTAATTATGAGACGGCCCATTAAAATCTCCTTGTTTCACTCACTGAAACAGCGATGTATTATATCTGGTGTAGAGGGGAAATTCGTTTGGGGGGAAAAGAGATTATTACTTGATGAACTGATTGTTGTCCCCTGCTCTATGAATGTGTGGGTCTTTTAGATATGGGTTGGGTTTGTTTTTTTAAAAAAAGGCCTGTTTTATTTATGACTGTGTTTAAGTAAAGCAATCCTAGATTGTAATTTTAACTTTTGGGGGGGGGGGGGTCAGATTTTTCTATGTATTTTATTAATATTGTAAGCTACCTTGAGCTCTGTAGGAAGAAAGACACACCTGGAGTCACCTCTCTGGCCCCAACGATAAAACATCCCTCTCTCCACTCTCTCTCTGAGCTTCACGTCTCTCTCTCTCCTGTCCGTTTTGCCATCAGCTTCTCCTCCTCGGCCCCGCTTGTCAGGCTTCCTTTTATGCCTCCTCCCCCTTCCCAGCACCATCCCGAGGCTTCCCCTGGTCCCCTCTCCTCTGGCCCCGCCCCCTTCTTAGGCTCCTATGCCCAACCATCACCAGGGCCTCGGCCCCACCCCACCTTGTTAGTGCACAGCTGGCCGCGGCTTGTGGCGCAGCCTGTGGGGCTGCTTCCAGCGTTGGTTCGCCCTCCCTCCAGCCTGCCTGGGTCTGCCTCCCAGGACGTGGGGCCTTGCCCGGCCTACTTCTCCGGCAATGATGTCCCTCAGCTTTGGGGGCACTGGCCTCCAATGCATGCAAGCCACCTTACCTGGAGGGATGAAGGTGCGATGGGCTGTCAGGTGGGTGCACCCGGGCATGGTGGAGAAGACACGGGGCAGCACCATAGGAGGGTCTGCAGGTCCTCTCTTTGCCAATCTGAAGGGGCCTCATCCAATATAGGTTCTGTTGGTGGTTCCGGTGTCAGCTGCCAGGGGAGGGACCCATCCGACAGCTCCCCGGGGTCCTCGGCTAGCAGCCCTTGCTGCGTCTCACCCCCCGTTCTTGCCGGACATTCAGGTCGTTCATGTGGACATGTTTTTGTTGCTGTGGCCATGGACTGCATTTGACTTCATAGGATAGTGGGCCTAGGACCCGCAAGATGGAAAAGGGACCTTGCCACAGATCTTTCGAGGCCATGGACATCACGGCTCTTGACACCAGAACGCGGTATCCCACTTGAAATGTCCGAGGGTAGGTGCCCTTATCACACCAGCGCTTCTGCTCGGCCTATGCTCTTTCCAGATTGGCCTTGAGGCTCGGCAGCAGAATGGCTTCTGGAAACAAGTGGCGTAGTCCATAATGACTAACAGGTATTGGGCGCCCTGGGACGTCCTCGGCAAGGGCCCCACAAAATCCATAGCTATGCGATCGAAAGGCATATGCATGATGGGTAGTGGGGAAAGGGGGCACGAGGCTCTGCCCTTCAGTTAAGGTGCTGGCAGATGTCACAGGAGTGGCAGTAGGCTTGGACATCCCGGGCAACCGTGAGCCAAAAGAAGCAGGCCAGGACCCAGGTTAGGGTGTTTTTCACCCCTTGGTGTTCTGCACAAGGGTGATCATGGGCGTCCTGCAGCACCTTTGCTATATACTGCTGCGGGACTAACAACTGCCGGTAGGGGCCCAGCTGCCCTTTAACCTCCCAGAACCAACCCCCCTTCTCCTGTATAACCCGAGGTAGCTGCTGGCTGCACCAGTCATCCATTTCCTGTCCCTCACTCACCACCACATGGCTCCGTAGTCCGGCCAAAGCTTTGTCTTGCGCTTGGGCCACTTGGAAGTGAGGGTCTTGGGCCCAGCCTGGCTCGGATCTCCCTGGACTGGCATCTCGTAGGGGATGTTGGCATTGTCAGGTCCTCCAGCTGCCTCTTCTGTGGTTGCTGTGAACTCCCCCAACTCCGGCTCATTTGTGGGAGGACTGTGGGGTCTGGGGTCAGCTGCCTGCAGGGCCTCAGTGAAGCCTGGGGCATCTCTGCCCAAGAAGATGGGGAATGACAACCTGGGAACTAGGGTGACGGGGACCTCCCACCAATAGCCTAGGTAGGTCAGGGGGACCACCACCACAGGGCAATGCTCCTCATGCCCGTGAAAACACACTATGGTGGTCATAAGCTGGACTGGGAGAGCTTGTGGGAGCAGGTGGGTTCTTACCATGGATATGGAACTCCCACTGTCAAGGAGGGCTTTCATAGGGTGCCCTCCCAGTTCTACAGAGAGGAGCCATGCGGGTGGGTGGCAACCAACAGCCGCCATTTGCATTGCATCATCCCAGCCCAAGTTGCACTCCATGGTGGGGCAGTCCTGGCGTAGGTGGCCCCACTGCCCACATGTGTAGCAGGGGCTGATCATGGAGGAGGTTTGCCCCTGGGGGTTTGTCGGGTTAGCATCAGTTGTGGTCTGGCTCCTGGCAAGCTGGGCCTCTCCTCCTCAGCTGGGCAGCAAGGGAAGGGGCCGAGGCCGGGGGTCAAACCAATGTGAAGGGCCCTGGGCCGGGGTCTGTCGGGCACATCCTGGGTGCCCGCTGGCATCTCAGGGTCCGGGGTGGGCATCCTGACAGGGGCCTTACTCGCCAGGGGGTTGCTGTGTCCGGGGCGGCCAGGCTCGGTCTTCCCCAGGACCTCCCTTTTGTCAGCTGTCAAGTAGTTCTCCCACAACTCCTAGGCCTCGCTAAAACTTAGACAGCTTCCAGTGGCAGACGCAGGCTGAGAGTACCTGCAAGAGCTGCTCGATGACCACAAGCTCTACCATGCATCGAGATTTGTCCATCATAGGGTTGAGCCAGTGGGTGGCAGCATCTTTCATGGCCGCAATCACTGCCCAGGGGTGGGAGGAGGCCTGGACCTGGATGCTCCAAAAGCATTGGTGGTAGGTCTCTGGAGTGATTTCCAGATGATCCAAGATGGTGGCTTTCACTTTGTCATAGTTGGACGTGTCTCCCCAGTCCAGGGCTTTGAGGGCAGCTTGTGCTTCCCTCGTCAAGTGTGGACCCAATATGTGTGCCCACTGGGCCTGGAGCCACTGGGCTGCTTTGGCGGCATGCTCAAAGGCCTCCAGGAAGGCTTCTGCATCGTTGTCTGTCCCCATCTTGGTAAGGGTGGGCCACGGGCTCCAGGGTGTCACTGTAAGCCATCAGAGCATTTTATACACTCTTATGAACTTTGATAACATAAGTTTGACCTTTTGGGGTTGGTTTTCTGCCTAAGGCAAAAGCACTCTCTACAGCCATGAGAGGCTCCAGCCCACAGCGGGAGACTTCCTTCAGAGCTCACACTTGCATGGGAAAACCGAAATACATTTCAAAGATCTCTCTCTCATGAAGAACACGAAATACATTTCAAAGAGCTCTTACATCAACTTCACATGAGAACCACCATTCAGGAGACCAAGACTCCATTTCAAAGAGTCCTTTTCTCCTCTACTGCTGGCTCCTTTCACACCTGCCCCAACTATTCCAGTAAGAGATTAGGTTGCTTGGCAACTAATCGTCATCCATCAAGTGACCTGGCCAGAGATTGGCGAGACCAGAAGACTGACCAGTTGGCCCAGGTGTTAGTTCCTGATTAGCATTTTAGTGTTGCAATATTGCCCACTCCTTCCTGCCCCCTCCGAGCTATGACACTGACCAATAGAAAGACTAGAAAGGACGGACAACCTAGTGGGTGTGACAATGGGATGTGGTCAGCGCAACCCGCCCAAATGCCACCTGTTAAAAGATCTTGCTCAAGTTTTAGCTTAGCTTCTTCTACCCTCTCCGACCTCTATCTCCTGTACCAACCTCTCATGTCCAGCTTCCTTTACCCAGTCCCTAGCCTCCATCTTTAATCCCTGGTCTGTGCAGCCAGGACTGGAGCGTGTATCTGCAGGTTCAGATCTCGCTTCTCCAAATTTCCAATCATCCCTCCTCCATTCTTCTCGTGGAAGAGACTCAACCTCTATCAACCCAGGTAACGTGACTCCCCCTCAACGATACTCCTGCTCATGCAAACGTGCTATTTTCTACTTGATTTCCCCTAGACCTTGTATGTATGTGGTTTTATTATTATTCCTTGTATGCTTGTCTAATGATTTATAGTAAACATCATTTATAGAAACCGCTCTGCTTCACGCCTATTTACTGAGAACTTCCGGGGAAGTGGGACCTTGGTATAGTTGGCAAGAACCCATTATAGTGCCGATTGCTGAACGTAAACCAGAGCAATCAGGCCAACATCACCACAGGACCTCCGAGGGCCCATGCTGTGACTTGGGCCAGTTGGGTGGCCATGATCTGCTGTAAGTCTCACATCAAGGCGGCCTGGGATGCCTGCTGCTGTTGAGCCAGGTCCCTCCTTAGTTGGGCTTGGTGCTTGGCCATCCATTGCCCGAACTGGGTCAGATCCATCATAGCGGAGGCCAGGGCAGGCGGCTCATCACTGGGTCTCAGTGCCGTATCTTCACGGTCTAGTAGGCCAGGACAAAACTGTGGGGGCCGCAACCAGTGTCGGGCGACCGTCCAGCCTCGGGGAGTCATTACAAGAGGGTAAGTGCCCGCACTATCCACCACTGTGTTGCGCTCCACCTTCTCCCCAAGGGGCACACCCCGTGTGGCTGTGACATCGCAGGGTCGGGATGGCACTGGGCCGAGAGAGGAGTCGATAAAGGAGCACTACCGGGCCTCAGATTTGGCCAGGGGGTGGGGTTAGCAGCACCTGGAGTCACCTCCCTGGTCCCAATGACAAAACATCCCTTTCTCCGCGCTCTCTCTGAGCTTCACGTCTCTCTCGCTCCTGTCCATTTTGTCGTCAGCTTCTCCTCCTCGGCCCCACCTGTCAGGCTTCCTTTTATGCCTCCTCCCCCTTCCCAGCATCCCAAGGCTTCCCCCAGTCCTCTCTTCTCCGGCCCCGCCCCCTTCTTAGGCTCCGATGCCCAGCCAACGCTGGGGCCTCGGCCCCACCCCACCCTATTAGTGCGCAGCTGGCTGCAGCTTGTGGTACAGCCTGTGGGGCTGCTTCCAGCATTGGGTCACCCTTCCTCCGGTCGGCTTGGGTCTCCCTCCCAGGATGTGGGACCTTGCCCAGGCATGGGACCTCCTCTGGCTTGCTTGCACCAGGTCCCGGCCACGGCCCCCAGCAGCAGTTCTGGGCCTGTGCTCCCTGGGCTTAGTGCAGGCTGGCGCTGCCCATGCGAGAGTGGTCACCGCCTGCTTTGCTTGTCAGTGGGGCTGCTTCCTGGGCGGTGAGGCTCCTCCAGTCCCTGGCTGGGGAAGGTGGGCGGGTCTTGGATGGTGTGGGGGAGAAAAACAGCTTCAGGGTGGGGGGCCACATCCCGGACAACCCAGGACGGGACAATATTTTACATAAATAAATATAAAAATCAGTCTTGGTAGAGGTTTTTGTGACCTGAGCCTCCAACAAGAGGGAGGCATCTAGAATCACTCCCAAACCCCTGACAGAGGGAGCTGTTACTAGCTGTACTACATGAAGAGTGGGAAGCTGAATTCCCTGACCTGGGTCCCCCTCCCCCAATGCCAGGTCTAGCCACAGGACCTCTGTCTTCCATGGGTTCAGTTTCAGATAGCTCTGCTTTAACCATCTCACCACAGCCTCCAAACAACTGGCCAGATCTTCTGGGATGGTATCTGGCCAGCTGTCCATTAACAGATACAGCTATATGTCATCTGCATATTGATGACACCCAAACACAAATCTGCTAGCTAGCTGGGTGAGAGGGTTCATATAGATATGAAATAACACTGGGGAGAGGATCGCCCCCTGATGGACTCCGCACACCAGTGGGAGCCACAATGAGACCATCTCCCCTCTCCTCTGTTCCCTCCCTTGGAGAAATGAGCACAGCCCTTGCAAGACTGTCCCACATAACCCAATGGCAATGAGGCGGTGGGTCAAAAGATTGTGGCTGACTGTGTCAAATGCTGCTGAAAGGTCTAGCAACAGCCACAGTGCAGACCCGCCCCCTGATCCAGTTGCCCAGGGGTCATTTTGTAGAAAAAGAGGTGCAGGAGCTCATTAGCATAACCCATTAGTATAACTTATTTGCGTATGTCACACCCCTGACATCACCGGAAGTGTGTCAGAAGATAACACCCACTGCTCAGACTCAACCCCAAAAATCACCAGGTATTTCCCAAATCAGAGCTGGTGAGCCAGCTTTACACTTTGACTAAAGACACTTTAGGTTTCCTTTGCTCTTGCAGGGAAGCTATCCTACAACAAGCATTAAAATACAGATCAAGTTAGTATGTTTTTGCTTTTTTCCACAGTGCATCACCATATGTGCCCGCTCCTGGGCTTGTTACTCCCAGAATGGTGCTCCTGTGTGCTCCTGTTTGAAATGACCCCTGCAGTTGCCTATGAAGATTATCTGTAAGGGCAACCAGCACTATCTCCACCCCATATCCAGGTTGAAAGCCAGAATGGGATGGGTCCACAGCCAATGTGTCCTCCAGGAAGGCCTGCAGCTGAGCTGATAAAATGAGCTGAAAGCATCTACCATTTTTTAGCGAGAGCAGGGAATATCTCAACCTCCACCACTAAATGCCATTGAAGAGGGAGGGGAAAGCAGCATCCTTATTGGTGGGTATAGAGAAATGGAGGTGGAGCTACCAGGGTCAAAGCTACAAGCACCATGCAGTCATGAATCCACTGGGGGAATAGTAGAACCCAATGCCAGTGAGTAATGTCATCACCCTGGGCTTGCTCTAGATGTTGTTTATTTAGGTCATTATACCCTGCTTTTCTCCCCCAATGGGGATCCAAAGACACAACTTTATTCTTACCTTATCCATTTTATCCTTACAACAGCCTTATAAAGGAGATTAGGTTGAGAAAGAATGACTGGCTCAATGACAACCAGCAAGGCAAAGTAAGGATTCAAAACTGTCTAAAGTCTAAAGGGGGGTGGGGGTGGGGAGGGGGGAAGGGAGAGATTTATAAGGGTGCAGAAGAGCTCTCTCTCTCTCTCTCTCTGCGTATTTATAATTTAATGTCATTTTAATACTTCTTGAGGAAACTAGGTGATGTTCTGCCAGGGCCTTTAGAATTATGGATGAAATTTGTGACTGGCTAATAGGCAAGAGGAATTTCTGCAAAGTTCTTAGAAGGGTTCCACGCATCTCTAGTGCAGACCTCTCTCAAAAGTACAAGAAACACCTTTTCTATTTGTGTTATATGATTAAAATCCTAAATATCAGAAATCCTCGGTAAAATTTTTCCTCATCAAAAATGATCATCTGAGAATAACTTGTAATGAAAAAGAGAAATGTATAAGATTAGATCTATTTTAGGATCTATTTTATCAGAATTATCTGTAATCCTCACATCAGTTTAATCAGCTATTTATCACAAAACCTTACAAACCAAATGTTTATATTTGGTGTTTTGAATAGAAGGTATACTGAATATACAAAGCGAGTGATTTGAATGTGTCTAAAAAAACCCACTGCTGTAATTAATTTAATTAGCTTCACCTTCGTTTCTTTTACAGTGTTCTTCATTTTAATGTTTGGCCTTGCATTGATGTTTTCCCTGTCTATGTGTGGGCAGTAACCATTGTAGAAAAGTCAAAGAAGCAACATCCTTGGAGGAGGATCCTCTCCTGAGAAAGTGTAACCTTTCACATAACATTTGAGCACTAAATTCATACGATCAGGGTAAAATTTAGACTTTATTCACTGAACCAAAATTGGCACTAAGAAGTTAAAACTTATTTTTAATCACTACTCTTCTTTCTTGAAGTAAGAATATTCTATCATCAAAGGTTCTTGATGGGTCAAGTCCTGGTTGATAAGAGGAGATTCTTTGAGACATGTTCACAGCATGAACAAGATGGTGAAAGACTTTCTTGAACTATTGCTACTTTATAAAAAAGCAAAGGAAGAAAGACCCAACAGCCTCCATTCTATGCACAAATTATTCATGCAGTGCTCTGGAATTCAAGGCCACTTATTAAGGACTAGGTATGTTTAGGATCACACCAACATAATCCCAAGGACAAAACACTGTGGCTGTGTTTGATTGACATGCCACAGTTCATCAGTATGGGATTCTCCATATAGGAGTACACATTTTGAGTTTTATAACTTTAGACTGAATTCTGGGAAAAGGGTGTCTGGGTAAATCATCCCAACCTCTGACACACATATTAACCAGATCTGTATGAATGGTGTGAGAGATAGCCAAATGGGTATCAAACTCAGAGAACAATATGTTTCTCAAAGTAGTTGAAGTCACAGGAACAAATGTAATGATGGATAACAGAAAAAATATCCGTATCCCTTCTGGCATGGACCAGAAGTGCCGCATTGCTGGCGATGAGGCCTAGGTCTCCCTCCCACTCCTGGTAAGTCCTCCTACCGGCCAGCAGATTGGCAGTGGGAGCAGGGGCAAGGGGCAGGGGATCTAGGGGGATATAAGTGTCTAAGGCTGAAGACAGACTGATGTTGTGGCCCACACTACATCCACTTTGCAAGCGGAGGAGGTGGGCCCGTTCACACAGCCGCAGCTGTCCGCCGTAGCCCTGCCATACTCACCGGGTCCTGCGGTGCTCTCCTCCTGCATCAGCCATGCACTGGGAGGAACTGGTGTCCAGCCGTCTGGGCACACATGCCTCCCGCTTCCAGCCAGTGTGAATGCGCACCCCACCGTGCACCACGGCAGTAGGGTTGCCAAGTCAAACTTACGTTTTGGCGGGGGGGAGTCACTCGCTGGCCGGGAGCCGCCCGGGAGGCTCTCTGGCGCACGCGCTTTGCGCGCGCGCCCAGTGACGTCACCCGGAAGTGATGTCACCACGTTAAGGCATGTACGACGGAGGAGCCAGAACAAGCGACAGGTGCGCGTCCCCCGCCTGCCACGCCGCCTCCCTGGGCTCTGCCTAGCCGGCGTCTGCTGCCGAAGGAAGCTGGGAGAGAAGAGCTGGCCTGCAGACTAGGGCCATGCCGCCTCCCGGGCTCTGCCTCACCGGAGGAAGCTGGGAGAGAAGAGCCAGCCCGCTGCAGAGCATTGCTGTGCAGAGCGTTGCCCGGCTGTCGTCCAGGATGGACGACTTCGGGGGTGGGGTTCCCCCCGCCGGCCGAATGGCGGCCGGCGGGTTGGGAACCCCTATAGCGGGGGATCCCCCGCCCCCCCGGGCTGACTTGGCAGCCCTACACGGCAGTGCAGCCAGGAGCCGCCACGCAGTGTGGATGCTGCAGTCCATCTCCTCCCCGGGATTCTCCCACAGTGCTGCAGCCAGTGCAAATGGGAAGCCCCAGGACGAGTTGGCCCCAGGGCTTTTTTGCCCACTGCAGTTCCCTGGTCTGTCCTCAGCCTAAGTCACTCATTCTCTCTCTCTCTCTCTCTCACACACACACACACACACCATGCTGACATATCTGGTGGTGGCTACAAATATAAATGAATAAATCAATTTATTGAGTTTAGCCATAGGCCGTCACAAAGTTACGGGAGCCACAACTGGGTATAAATCCAAATCAGGCAGCCTATGGAAACATAAGGAGGTAAAAGGAAGGGAACAAAAAGAAGCTAAAGGACAGCAACCTATCTTCAAGGTTTTTTTCAAATCAGATCAGGAGCCCAACTAAACATGACGTGGCCACAGTTCGATTTTGTGGCTACCGACACCATTTTAGATGCAGATATAGTTCTTCCAACATTTCAGCAAGGCCCCAACCAAGATCAGGCATGTGATGGGGCAGCCCCAGGAGTTCCTCCCCCCCCCCCCATGACTTTTGAAGCACTGAAACATCCATGGGGTGTGTGTTTCTACTGGGATATTTGGTTAACATAGCTGAGTTTTTTCAGTCATAGAAGTGTGACACTGGGCGCAGTGAGATAAATCTCCCAAGAAGTATGTTGCAAAAATTAAAACTTGCATTTGTTCAAGCAGATTCAGTCCGCATACAGGTTGCAGTCGAGAGGAGAGGGAGAGGCCTAATTTAAAGAGTACTTCCCCTATCACAAGTTGCCAGCTGAAACTGGCATCATATATGTGGAAATATAACGACATTGTTTCTAAAGGAGAGTCCTGTAGAGACATGTGACTCCATGAAGAGCCATGTGGGGATGGGACAGAACAAAGGGCACAGAGCGGTGGATTCAGATGTTAGCTCCCAGCTTAAGACAAAGTGAGCTCCCATCTCTGGCCCCAGCTCCTGTCAGCCTTGCAGTTCAAAAGCAATAAGTTGCAAATAGATAAACAGGTACCACTTCGGTGGGAAGGCAACAGCGTTCCGTGGGCCTCGGTGTTTAGTCATGCCAGCCACATGACCAGAGAGAAGTCTTTGGACAGCCCTGGCTCATCAGCTTAGAAATGGAGATGAGCATCGCCTCCTAGAGTCAGATTTGACGGGCTTTCAAGTAAGGGAAACCTTTACCTTTACCTTTAAGACAAAGAGAGGCATCCCATTCAAGGAGATAACACTTATACACACTTAAGGCCGATTTCGCACTGGCCAGTTGCCTCTCATTCGCTCCGGAATTTCCCCTCCCAGTTTCCTCCAAAGTATTTTCTTCATTTTCCCACTTGGACCCTCAGCCCTTTCGATATAGCGAGACGAAAGGCTCCAAAACAAATGTAGAAACTCCCACAATGGGGCGGCCCTCACGAAAGGTGGGCGAGTGGGCGTGTTTTCATTTTGGGTTCTCCCCCGGAGCAAACAGGAAACTCCTCTCAAAACAGGATTTGTTTGCTCCAGGGAAACTCCGGTGCAGCAGGGCGATACTCCAGAGCAAAACGTGAGCCCGGAGCAACCGGTGTGAAATCGACCAGAAGCTCTGGTGCAAGCATGAGGGCAAACCTGGGGGCAAACGCTAGTGCGAAATCGGCCACAGAGTGATGCAGTGCCCCCTAATATCCAGGCATGCTGAGTTGCTCAACAGTTTCTGTAAGGCAACAAGAGCTCCTGGGGCTACCGAACCGCATGCTCAATCCAGATCAGGGCCTCGTGGCAATTTTTAAAGAATTACAACTGCTCTTAAAATGGTGTTGCTGGCCACAGGATGGACCCATGGCTATGTCACATTTAGTTCGGCTCAAGGCCTCTGCGTAGTCTGGCAACAATACAGTAAATAGGGAAGCAAATGAGCAAAACTGAGATGAGGATAATTTCAGTATGGAGTCTGTGGCACTGGCAACTGACGGCAGAAGCTGCCAGGGCATATATCATGTGAATCCAGTATAATGCTTGAAGATAGTCAGGTAGCACAACCACCATATTCAGAAGGTTTACAAGAAGCTGGAGACAGTAATCCCAGGCTGTCTCATTCTTTTGTTATCAAAGATCCAAGCTTGTGGCCTGAAAACATTTCTTCTTGTTGTTCAGTCGCACAGTCGAGTCCGACTCTTTGCGACCTTACATTTGTCAAAAAATGTGCTAGATGACATCCTGACTTTTGAAGAACTGTGGAAATTAGCAAGGTCAAAGCCAAAAGATGTTGATGGGCATAACTTTTTTGTGAATTTCTTTTGGAAAAGTACGACTTCCAACAAGAGAGAAAAGATACCGAGAACCTGGCTTGTTTGGAGTGCAAACAATCAAACACTGTATTGTTTTCCATGTTGGCTATTTCCTGAAGGGTGGGATAAACAGCATAGTATGCTGGCAGAAAAAAGGAAGGGTACTCACCAATTGCGAAAAGCCAGTAACTACTGCATAACCTGACAGAAATTTCATTGAGTTAGCACTTGCCAAAAATTGCAGGCATTCTACAGTGGGACAAGAACAGGTAGGTCGCCTTGCCATCTTGTCTAGGGATCGACACGAGCCTTGTCACAAACCTAAATTTGTCATGAAAATCACCTGGTTCGTGACCTGATAGTTATGCAATCGAGCCTGTAACAAACCTCCCACAAACCATGGAGGTTCATGTGGTTCGTGTTGGTGGTTCATGCGGCAGACATGCTGGCACTGATCAATTAATCATCAAAGCAATGGAGGGATGGACTTCTGCAGCCCTCTGCAGTCCTGGAAACACCACATGTCATCTTGATTTTCCAGCTTTCCACACACACACCCCGACACTAGAGCATCCCTTCCCCTTTTGCACTTTGGACCCTAGGATCCTCAACTTCTGTGCCTCTGGGCACTCTCCCACTTTGGTGCCAGTGGTGCCAGAGAGCCAGTTTGGTGTAGTGGTTAAGTGCACGGACTCTAATCTGAGAGAACCGGGTTTGATTCCCCACTCCTCCATCTGCACCTGGCTGGATGACCTTGGGCAAGCCATAGCTCTATACCAGCTGTTCTCTCAAGGACAGTTGTCTCAGAGCTCTCTCAGCCCCACCTACCTCACAGGGTGTCTGTTGTGGGGAGGGGAAGGGAAAGGAGTTTGTAAGCCGCTCTGAGACTCTTAAGTGAGTGAAGGGCGGGCTATAAATCCAATCTCTTCTTCTTCTTCTTCTCTCCTGCTGGACTTGGCAACATCAGCTTCCCATCCCTAGCCTGCCACTCATCTGGGTTTTCCAACTTTCCACTCCTCCAGAAGTAGACCTCTCCCCCTTTTGCTTGTAGCTTGCAGGGGGCTGTTCAACACATGCCTGAACCTGTGACTGTGATTTCCCCAGAGAACACTTTCCTGGGGTGACTTGCTTTGGTGGGTTGTAACTTGCCCCCCCCCAAAAAAAATCCAATCATCACCAGATTTGGAAGACAGATAGGGGAACATCAGCTGGAGACTTGCTATGAGTTTAGCATCTCCAGATAGCAGGGGGGGCCATTCGAGGCCGTGGCCATTCGAGGGCTCCCGGATTTAAAGGGGCCGCATTATTCAACCGCGGGTTGGGATGTCCATACATCCCAACCCCTGCGGCAGCACCAGCGGCAAAAGCAGCCGCCGCGGCCGCTGAAGAGGCGGCCGTGGCGGGAACGACTGCCGCGGCGGCTGTGGCCGCGGCGGAAGCGGTGGCGGCTGCTGAAAAGGTGGCGGAAGCGGCCGCGGAGTGAACGGCGGCTGCGGCGGAGGCAGCCCCAGCAGCAGGAGAGGCGGCTGTGGCGGCCAAGGACCGCCAGCCACCTGGGTAAGTTTTTTGGGGGGGTTTCCCTTTTAAACTTGGGCGCATGAATAGCCATGTGCCCAAGTGTAAAAAGGGGGGGGGAAATGGAGGGGGGAGGCCATCTGGACAGCCCTGCTCTCGCAATGCTTGTGAGAGAGGGCTGTCCAGATAACCTCCAATGCGGGTTCCTCCCGCGACTCCCGGGAAAACACTAGTTTTTCCCGGGGTCGGTAAAAGCGGGAGCAACCCGCATTGGAGCCCGCTTCACTGCGGGACTCACTGCGGGGCTATGTAGACGGCCCCTTTAAATGCGGGAGGAAGCAGCCCTTCCTCCCGCATTAAGGTGGCCGTGTGACCGCTGCCCTACTGCATCACAAACCTCACAAAATGAACCAGTTTGGTAAACAGGAAGGCTTGTGAAGATCTGTAGCTTGTGTGGCCCCATGAACCACAAACTGAAATGAACTTCAATTTTCCCAGTTTGCTCCCATCCCTAATCTTGTCTATCAAGTGTGAAGGTGCAAGAGTAATTGACTTCCGGCAGATAATTCATGATTTTGCAACAAGAAAGTCAAGAGAAATGAAGCTTTAAAGTTAATTGGCCTAAAGTTTGCAGCCATGTTGGTCCATTTGAATAATAAAAAAATCAAGGCATTGACAAGATAATGAACAAAAAAATTATAAAACAGTTAGCAAATGTGTAGATGTCTTCAAAGACTTCTGTTGAAGCAGCGTCATAACCAAATAATTTTCCATCAACACTGGGTGTGGCTCTGTCATATATTTTTTGTAACTTTATGTATCATCTTTACTATTTCTGCAACTGGAGTCATAAACAGCAGTATTTTTTTATAACAGAACAATCCTGTGTTCTCATGCAGCCTGACCATATGTGCATTTACTCAGAAGTAAGTCCTGCTGCCAAGTTAAGTGTATACAGGATTGCAGACTAAATGACTGCGAACTGCCTAGCTGCACTGCTAGGTGGCTAAAGCATCATGATTCCTGTGGTTCCCCTTCTCCGTTCCTGTGGGTTATCCTCATCTATAGCCACAAACAAAATAACCTTGGATATAAGGCTTCATTTGTAATAAAAGCTCAGTTGCTTAATTAGTCTGATTTATAATTTGGTTGAGCAAGTTCCTGCACAGTTCTTCTGCCTATTAAAACACTGCAAAAAAGCAGCTTTGTTTTATTTGGTTAAAAATATATACATACATACCATTGCATGCATTCTTTTCTCCCTCGTCTTTGTGAATAGCATCTTAATCCAGGGCCTAGCTCAGGGATTGTCTAACCAGAAAATTCAGGTATTAAAGGAGAGCTCAATATTTCTGCATGAAAGGCCCATTTCTGAAATAGATGGATTTTCAAAACGCTGTGCACTGAATTGAGACAAAGCAGACAGTAAAGATAATAGCAAAAAAAACACCCGTATACAAAACTGCAGAAACATTTCTAAAAATGCCTGGTTGGTGTTTTCTTTCCTTCTGAATGTGTAAAACCATAATGGGGCCCTGTGCTTTGAAAACAGACAAGAAAGCAAATTACCTGCTTGAATCCAGAAATCCACAGATATACAAAAACATTCTGCAAAAGATTTCAGCTGAAAGCAAAAGGGCTTTTTTCTTCCCCAACTGATCTTTCACCTGCCAGGTAAACTCGCCTTTAATTTCTACTGTATGTGGAATGAATAACACACAGTTGTGCTCCGCACATATTCAAATACTCTTTGCTTTATAAAACATTTGGGCCCCTGCTACTAATTTGAGGACATTAGCTACCTTGAGGTCAGGGCCACATTATGACTTCTATGAACCCTAGGCACTTTTGCCTTCCTGGGCCCCTCCCACCATAATAATATCAAAAACTATCTTTGATCTAACTTTAAATACTTCAACATTTCTTTTCCGTTTTAGACAAGAAAATAATAGATTTTCATGGGCTCTAAACATTTCATTTTTTTCTGATATGAGAAAAAAAACACATTTTATTCGACCCTAAAAGTATCATGGATTTTAGGCACTGAACCTACTTTGCCTGGATAAGTCAGGCTTGCTTGAAGTCCTCCCCATGTTTCCCCATGCTTCTTGGGGAAAAGAAGAAGAAGGAGCAGCAGGAGGAGGAGGAGAGTGCATTTATACCCCACCTTTCACTACTTGAAGGAGTCTCAGGCTGAGGACAGACTCAAGAGGGGAGGAATTGCCCCCGCCGCGTGGCGTTCACATGCCACCAGACTGCGGGCAGCTTGCTGTGGCGGCGGCAGAATGCCGCGCGGCTCCCCCAGCCCGGCCTGCGTTCACACCCGCCAGAAGCGGGTAGAACGCGCGTGCAGCAGCCAGGATACCACTTTGAAGTGGTGCCTGGGTACTGAGGGAGGAGCACAGCGCCAGACTCGTTGCGTCCGGGCCACCTCCTCCGGGCAGATGTGGCAGTCTGGACTGCCGCCCTGCCTCCACTTTTAAAGCGGAGGCAGAGCGAGCCAGACTGCCAGTCTGGCCTTAGCCTCAGATTCATTTACAATCTCTTTCCCCTCCACTCCCCACAACATACACCCTGTGAGATAGGTGGGGCTGAGAGAGCTCTTTTGAGGACTGCTCTTGAGAGAACAGCTCTGAGACAGCCATGACTGACCCAAGGTCACACTGGCAGCTGCATGTGGAGGACTGGGGAATCAAACCCAATTCTCTCATATTAGAGTCCACTGCTCTTAACCACTACACTAAACTGATTCCTATGATCTTAGAATCATCCCCAGCAGCTTGCCTCAACATGAGCTGTTCAGTTACTTAACTACACTCAGCAGCAACTGAACAATGTTGATAGAATAAGAAACACAAAATGACAAAACCACTCATGTCACATCCCTAGGAATTGCACAACTCCTCCACCAAATAAAATGTCTGCCCTGGATAGCTCTGCTAGTAACCACATAAGGAAAGCACAAATCCACCAAGGAGTAAGTGAAGGAACCAGGTAAGAGATCTTAATCCTTCTGAAAATGAGCAAATAAATAGAAGTTGGGTCATTAAGAAAAAAAATTAGTTGGTTTCTTTAAATCTGAATTCAAGTGAGTTAGAATTGGGAAATCAATCTAATAGTCACTTCCAGGCACACAATCTCAGTCTAATCCACCCCACAGAATTGTTGTTAGGAAAAAATGGAGGACAGGAGAATGATGGAAGAGGATTTGGGTCCCCACTGGGGGAAAGATGGGGTATAAATTAAGTAATTAAATAAATAAATCCTGTTGGTTTCATTTTTTAAAATAGTTTCTTATGGTTTAACTCTCGATTCCACCTGTCGTGAGCTCCTCGGGGATACACCTCTTGTCCATAGCGGCAGTGAGACTAGGGAATGCTCATCCCACAGAAGCTGGCCTGGGACTTAATTTACATTATTTTACCCATAAAGGATAAGCAATTTGCAGTGCCATACTATACAGAAGTATTCCTGTCCTGAGTAGGGATGGGCAAAAACAGGAAAAATACAGTTCGTGTCACTGGTGGTTCATGGCCAAACCACAAACTGAATGATGAACCAAACTGGTTTGTGGCTCCGCAAACCCTTTTGAAAGGGACTACAGTCCCTTTAAACAGAGTTTGCAGAAAGCACGAAAAGCAGCAGAACAGTGGGAAACAGGCTGCTCCCTGCTGCTCAGCTGTTTTTTGCACTTTCTTGCGCAGCCCCACCTTAAAGGCACTGTACAAGAAAGCACGAAAGAGCTGAGTGGTGGGGGGTAGCCTGCTTCCTATCACTCAGCTGCTTTCTCTGGAAACAGAAAGCAGGGGTTTAAAGGGGCTCAGAGTCCCTTTAAACCCCTGCTTTCTGGTCTATCCACAAACTGCAAGGAATTGCTTTAAAAGTTCATGGACATTTGTAACAGTAGACCCATCATCAACTTCGGTTTGTGAACCACAAACAAGGCAAAATTCCTGACAAATTTTGCTTTGTGGTTCGGTTCATGCCCATCCCTAGTCCTGAGCCTCACCGGAGAACCTCTGCAACAGACTGCATCATTAGAGCCGTTCTACAAGGAAATGTTATCACCCAACCTTGAGTTTAGAAAGTGTCACCTTTCCTATTTCTTTTTCCTTATCTGTTTGGTCAGTAGGGCTGTAACTTTGCCCTGCAACAGGCAGAGGAGCCAGAAGGAGGGCAAGGAGACCAGTAGATGACTAGGGCAATGATAATCCAACAACTGTTTTGTATCTCAAGAGCACCATCTCCATGCAGAGGTTGGACAGCTTCACCAGCTGGCCAGCCCTAATTTCAAAACAAAAAGAATGTAAATAAGTACTCAGTTTAAGTATCTGGTCAATGTGTGGGGGGAAATCCTGATGTTCCTAATGTGAAATTAAATTGTATGTTTATGGGTGTTTTCTTCTTTGTGATCCCCCCACACACACACACACACAGACACACGACACATTTTTATTGCAAGCTCTAAATTAGACTTTCTCAGGAAAGGTCTCTCTTTAAACTTTTAGGTCACATTGGTTCAGATCTTTTCATACCAAACCCATCAGTTCTAAAGCTGGCAAAATCCTTGGCAGGCTTGTAAATCTTTCAAAAGATGTTATCCAATTACCCTTCATGGTCCATGGGATTCTACAGTGTGACTATTCCTTTCTGTGTGAGGAATTAAGTGTTCGTGAAAGGTTAGGAATCAATGGAGTTGAAAAGCAGGGCTTTGCATTCTCTTCCCACCCCCCTCAGAATTTCACATCTCATGGACATATGAACAGATATATTATGGGAGAGGGGTCTTCTAAAGAGACTGGTAATTTGTCAGTGCCATTGACCCCTTTCTGAGATGTCCTAGGTTCCTGGTTTGTTTCTGGCTTATTTAATTTAATGCAGTCTGTTGTATAGAAATAGTGTCTTGTCACATGAGGCATTTGTATGCTGCTGCCTGAGATTGCATCACAATTTGGGGTGAGGAAAGCCCACCATTCCAATTTCAGCTCATGTACCTCTTTAACTGTCATATATGGTACAGCTCTGCTGCATCGTATTAAGGAACGATATTGAAACTCTTTAATGTCAGTATCAGTTGCAAAGATGTCCTGTCTGCTTCAGCTGCATTTAAAACATTCAGACAAAATAATGTTCATTGATATTTTACAAGTAGTAAAAGCTGTCATTTACAATAAAATATCAAAGAAAAGGTGGAAAGATATTTTAAACACATACGCGTTTGATTTTTGAACAATAAGTAAGGGGTTCTTTTATAGGGCTGCCAAGTCCCCCGGTAGGGCGGGGAAAACACTGATTTTTAGTGCTTTCCTCCCGCTTTTCCAAAGATGGCCACCGGGGGGACAGAACGGCTGCTTTAAAAGGGAAATTTCTGCAGAGAGCCTGCCCTGCAGTAAAAAGCCTCGCCAGACATTTCCCCTTTAAGAAGTCAGCAAGAGAGCTTCCACAGCAAGAGAGGTCCGCCCAGAGATTAAGGAGGGACTGAAGGAGCTGCTTTTGCATGTGGCTGGCAAGGTGAGTTTCTCTTCCAGCTCTTTTCATTCTCTCTCCCTCTTTCTTTTTTCTGTCTGTCTGTCTGTCTGTCTCTCTCTCTGTCCCCATCCAGCAGAGGTCTATCAGTGGCTATTATAGCCACAAGGTCTAAATGGAAGTAAGTGCCTCTGCCAGTTTTTTTCCCTTCTCTCTCTCCCTTTCTTTTTTCTGTCTGTCTGTCTGTCTGTCTCTCTCTCTCTGTCCCCATCCAGCAGAGGTCTATCAGTGGCTATTATTAGCCACAAGGTCTAAATGGAACCCTTTGTCTGGGGCAGTGAGGCTCTGCATTCTTGGTGCTTGGGGGGCAACAGTGGGAGGGCTTCTGGAGTTCTGGCCCCGCTGCCGGACCTCCTGAGGGCACCTGGTATTTTTGGCCACTGTTGTGACACAGAGTGTTGTACTGGATGGGCTGTACTGGATGGGCCGATCCACTGTGGCTTCTCTCCTGTTCTTATGATATGAAAATCATATTTAGCACTTGTGTAGCACTTAGTGCTTCATATTCTGCCGAGATGAGGAAGGATTCAGTAGGGCCGTTGCTCAGTGATAGAGCATCTGCTTGACATGCAGGAGGTATCAGCCTCTTCAGCTAAAAAAGGATCAGGTAATAGGTGACATTAAAGATCTCAGCCTGAGACCCTGGAGAGCCACTACCAGTCTGAGTAGTCAATACTGACCTTGATGGACCAATGGCCTGATTCAGTATTAGGAAACTTCATGAGTTCATGTGGAAGCATGTGGAAGCAACATCACAGGATGTGACATCACAAAATGATGTCACTTCCTTTCTCCTGGCTCCACCCCCAAAGTCTCCTGGCTCCACCCCCAAAGTCCCCAGATATTTCCCAAGTTGGACTTGGCAGCCCTATTCTTTTAAGGCTGGTGTTATCCAGCAACATGAACCGTTGACCTGTAGATAACCTTTGACATATGATGACCTTCCCTTTTTAAAGATTCATTCAGCTCCCATCAAACCCTGAAGAGAAGGCATTTTCCCCATAATTGCTGTGGGAAACAAATTACGTTAGCTTTGCTATTACAAAAAAGCACACTGCTCTAATCCATTCATAGATGTGTAAATTGGACCCCACACATGAGAAAAGGAGGGAGGAATTAGGATTGATCTTGGATCAATGCTTCCAAAATGACAGAATCATTCCCTGCAGGGATACTCTAAGTACAGAATGCTGAAATCCCTGAGAGATCAATGCTTGCTGCCATCTTAAGTACACTTAAGTCCCAATGAACTAGATGGGATTTACTTCTGAGGAGGCTTGAAAGACAAGCTCCTAATTGTGGCATATGGTTGCCAGGTCTGGGTTGGAAAATATCTGGAGACTTTGGGGGTGGATCCAGGAGAGGGCAGGGTTTGGGGAGGGGAGGGGCCTCAGCAAGGTACAATGCCATAGAGTCCACCCTTCAGAGCAGCCATTTTCTCCAGGGGAGCTGATCTCTGTCAGCTGGAGATCAGTTGTAAAAGCGGGAGATCCCCAGGCCCCACCTGGAGGCTGGCAAGCCTATTGTGGCACCTGACTTTTGTAAGCAACTTTTTAAAAAAATGTTATTTATTAAAATATTCACATCATTTTTCTTAAAATGTGGAACTCAAAGTGGTTAGCAGTAGATAGGCACAGGTCAACAGAAAAAGACATCTTAACATATTAACTAAGACAAGCTTTCAGACTGTATTTAGATATACATCTGTTAAAAAGTAAAAAAATGCAACAAGGGCACTGTGTAGCAGAGGTCCACAGTATGGTGCCCATGGGTGCCATCACACCCATCAACTTCTTTCCTGGCACCTGCCAACAGTTTTTATAAAATAGGTGGGGCCCCAGGAGGCTTAAGAACATAAGAATGTAAGAAGAGCCCTGCTGGATCAGGCCAGTAGTCCATCTAATCCAGCATCCTGTCTCACCAAGTGGCCAACCAGTTCCTCTGGACAGCCTACAACAGGGCATAGCGACCGAGGCCTTCCCGTGGTGTTACCTCCTGGCTCTGGGATGCAGAGGCTTCATGAGGTTGCCCTCAGTCACCATGGCGTGTTGATAGACTTATCCCCCACGAATCTAGCAAAACACAGACAAAACCCAGCAGGCCTTCCTTAATAACACTGCATCCCAATATACTATTCCAGATGAATTGTTGCAATCTTCGGGAAGCAATGTTGACTTAAGGAAATATATTTATAAAGAAGATGCCCTAATTGACAAATTTTTAATCAGTAAATAAAAATTTGCTCCATGGGACAAAACCATCAAAAAAGACCATCCAGTCACAGCCAGATCACCCTTACGTCCAAAAAACCCATCTTAGAGCACATTATTTGACTGAAATTACAATTTACAAGCTTAGGGTAGCACTCTCATCATTACGTTTCCAGTCAATCACAACTGAGATGCCGCTCAGACAATACAACCCCCCCCCCCCCCCGGTAGATCAGCTTGTATCTGTCTCTGTGGAACCTCAATGGAGGACCTGCCACATTACATTTTAATTTGTCCCTTAAACTCGGAACCAAGGGAAAGATTTCTCCCCAACATACTGTCTGGTCTCCATCTTTTTTCTGACTCTAATAAATTAATTTTTAAGTTGTCAAATACAGATTCTTTTGTTTCCAACAGGATGGCACTTATTGCTCTAGCTGCCAGGAAAATAAGAGCAAATGTATCAACTAGAAAAGTATCAACTGATACAGCTGCTCCTAGCTAGTTTGTTAGAAATTATCAGATTTTAAAGTTGACTAAGTCTTAGGTTGAGGACAGACTGGCAGTCTGGCCCGCTCTGCCTCAACTTTAAAAGCAGAGGCAGAGCGGCCGTCCAGACTGCCACATCTGCCCCCCGGAGGCGTCCCGGACTCGCCTGGTCTGGCGGCGCGCTCCTCCCACAGCAGCCAGGCACCTTTTCTATTTCTATTCAATCAGCAGGGCCTTTTCTATTTACAGATTTAGCAGTAATACAAGCTAACTGACTCCACAAAATTAACTGAATGCACACACAAACACACACCAGGACTCTCAGCACACTTTTTTTTTTAAAAAAAAATTTATTTATTATTTAAATTTCTATCCTGCCCTCCCCGCCTCTCGGTGGGCTCAGGGTGGCTAACAACATAATATATAATATAAAATGCAATACAGGCTTTAAAATACTTTAAAATACAGTACATGATGGTGAATTTCAGTACCCTTGCCCAAGCCGCATCACCAAACTTCTTCTGGCATTCCAATTGGTGTTGTTGGTCCATTGGCAGTTTCCAGTAGTCGGGCCAGTGCTATAAAATCAAGGTGGCCCCTTACTTAAAAGCCTGGCAGAAGAGCTCCATCCTGCAGGCTCTGCGGAACTGTGAAAGGTCCCGCAGGGCCCTGATGTTATCCAGGAGCTCATTCCATGGGGCCACCACCAAAAAAGCCCTGGCCCTCGTTACCGCCAATCGGGCCTCCTTAGGCCCTAGAAGAACCAGGTGGTTCTGGGAACCCGATCATAGTGCTCTCTGGGGTACACTGAGAAGAAAGGTAGTGAACATGTGAGGAGAAGGGAGCAAAATAGCAGGGATTTTTTTTAATGCTGTCCTGAGATCTATATGTTTCATTTTTATCCCTATCTCCTCCTTTAATTAGGAGTTGAGTCTGGTGCACATTGGGGCAGACTCATGGCTCAGTGGTAGAGCACCGGCTTGACATGCGAAAGGTCCCAGGTTCAGTCCCTGGCATCTCCAGTTTAAAAAGTTCAGGCGGTAGCTCATGTAACAGACCTCAGACTGAGACCCTGGTTAACTGTTGCTCATCAGAGGAGACAATACTGAACTTAAGAGGTCATAGGGTTGCCAGATCCATGTTGGGAAACTCCTGGAGATTTGGGGGTGGAGCCTGGGGAGGACAGGGACCTCAGTGTGCCATGGATTCTGCCTTCTAAAGGATCCATTTTCTCCAGGGGGACTGATCTCTGTAGTCTGGAGATAAGCTGTGATTCTGTGGGATCTCCAGGCCTCACCTGGAGCCTGGCATCTCTAAGAGGCCAACGGTGTCATCTAAGCAGGTCTGCTCCAAATCCTACTCAGGTCTGTTTAATGGTGCTTACTCCCAGGAAAGTGTGTGTAAGATTGCACTGCAGTAGTTTGACCCAGAAAGCAGTTTCATGTGTTCATGAGTTAATTGGATAACTGGCTTTTCAGATTACCAGGGAATGAATAGAGTTCTGTGTTTGAAGTTATTTAGTGATGAATATTTTCATACAAGACCTTTAGCTCCCAGAGCTTCTAGTATTACTATTTTCATACTCAGAAGGTATTTATTCCCCTGAAACTACTATTATGATTAGGATGATGCATAATTTGACATTGAAGTCTTCAACTGAGGCTGATGCATAGTGAGGGCAAGGCACCCCTGCCCTTCCTACAGGGCACCTCTGGAATTATCACATCTGTTTCAAGCAATGCATTCATGTAATGTAGGACTCCGAATTTACCAAGCCATGGTAGACTATTGAATTCTATCTGATCCATTTTAATCTGTGCCTGGAGAGCAGCATATATGACATATATGGTACTTCTTTCCTCATTTTATTCTCACAACAGTCCACTGAGGTAGATTAAATTGTGAGAGAATAAACTGAGGGAGATTAAACTAGCCCAAGGTCACCCAGTGACATGGTACATTTTCCCCAAGTCTTACCTGGGTCTGTTATGAGTACCATGCTGCAAACTCAATTCCCAGTTGCATGGGGCCACACTTGGATTAGGGCCATGGAACACACAAAGAGATAGTGCTTATGCCTTCCCCTCCCATGCTGTTTCCCAACCTGAAATGGCCCTGAAAAGCTGCTACATGTCCCATTGGGTGTACCCCATTACTACATGTGGACCTTCCAACAGGGTTTCTCTTGGGGCCACTTCAGCTCAGGAAAATGGGATGGGGGGAGGCATAAGGCTTCTCTCCCTGTCCACCACATTCCCATTCTGAATTGGGCTCCACACATCTGGGAACTGGGTTCCTAGAATGGAACTTAGAGGATATATCAGATTGTGTGGACCCCTGGAGGACCTGGAGAAAAACCACATTGATTCGAAAAGGTTGAAGGAGGGATGGCAACTTTTATGTATGTGGTAACATCTCAGCAAAATGCAAAATAGGAAATATCAGACAATAGAGATTTTCTCTGGTGACTGGAGATAGTTACGACGCACATAATTATGACAAATTCATCACTGGAGTAAGTGATACTGCAGCAATACCCACTGACACGCATTCTAGCATCAAATTGAACATCGTCCTCATAATCATTTATAATAACAATTTTTAGCTTATCTTTATATTCAATAAACCAGTATATAACTTTCTTCTTTTGTCTAGCTGATATCTGAAATGATGAATGATGACAGTAATTAACTCTGTAGTCCACTATTTAATTTTGGGAGCTTTTTGATTTATGAAACAGAGATAGCTAAGAAATACAGTAAAATTTAGAAAACGTCAAACAACCTTTTTTCTTCTTCTTCTTTTTTTTGCAGTAACATTATTCAGTTGAAATCCACATTCATCCATCTGCTTACTTCTTAACTCTCCAGTTTGTTCGGCTTGATTATATCACATTTCTCAGCTCTTGTTTTGTTGTAATTGAAGTGTGCCTAACAACAATCGGCTGGACTGAAAATGTCTATAGGTCTTTTTAATGAGCAAAAAGAAACCGTTACCAACTTTGAGATTGTTGTCCTTGCAACAAGCTTATGAGCTGCTGTTTTGGCCATTTTTATTTAGGCAATGCACAATCTCTCATCCTCAGCTGACAGAGAGCAGAATTTCAGATCTGCAATTAAATATTAGATTCCAAACCTCACGTCCACAAGGGAGGAGTGGAGGACAAGTGAATGCCCCGCTACTGCTTTTGGTGTAGTGGTTAGGAGCCTGGACTCTAATCTGGGAGAGCCGGGTTTGACACTCCACTCCTCCACATGTAGCTGCTGGTGTGACCTTGGGTCGGTCACAAGTTCTTTCAGAGCTGTTCTCTCACGAGCAGTTCTTGAAAGAACTCTCTCAGCCCCACCTACCTCACCGGGTGTCTGTTGTGGGGATGGGAAGAGAAGGATATTATAAGCCGCTCTGAGATTCTTTCGCATAGTGAAGGGCGGGGTATAAATCCAATCTCCTCCTCTTCCTCTTCTTCCTCTTCTTCTTTTCCTCTTCCTTCTTCTTCCCCTCTCATACCATTTCCCCCACAATGTGTGCAATAATTCCACTGGGACAGAAGTAGCTTGAAGAGGGACATTAGGGAGAAAGCTACACTTTGCTCTCCACTTCTCCCATGCCCCATTACTGCTTTGCATGTTAGCAACAATCAAAGGATTGGGGAGCCCAGTTTGCTACAAGATCCCCAATTCCAGCTTCACTGAGACCAGAGTTAAGCAAGCGTAACCTCAAGTCTATCAAGTGCAACTATAGAGTCCAGAGCTAGACCACACTTCTTGTTGTTGTTCAGTCACACCGTCGAGTTGAGTCTGACTCTTTGCAACCCCATGGACCAGATCATGCCAGGCCCTCCTGTCTTCCGCCATCCTCCGGAGTTTACACTACAACAGAGTTTACTGCAACAGTGGAAACAGTTCAAATTCATAGGCTCTGTTCAGATGTCACACAAGCCAAGTTGCAATTAAAATGATGGTTAACAGATCACTTGGATTTCATAGTAACCATTGAACCTGTAGGGCCAGTTGGGTGGCTAGATCCTGACATAGATGGCCCAAGCTAACACAGTCTTGTCAGACCTGAAAGCTAAACAGGGTCAGCCCTCGATAGTACTTGGTAGGTGATAAGTATTGGAGTCGGGAGTCCATGGAGTAGTGAAACAGCTAGATCTTTATTGCTGGTCTGGATGAAGCATACAACCCAGGGCTCCAAGCCCTCCTTTTCTGCTGGTCAGGGACAATCCCCTGACCTCACCCAACTGGCCTGATAGGCTATTAGAAGTCTATTTACATTTCATAGGTTCCCTGGGAGAAACCTAGGTACAGGATTGGTGGCCGGTTTGAATCCACCTGGCCTTTGTTCTACCTGGCTGAAGCTCAGGTAGTTTCTTGGCCATGTGCTCTGGCCATGCTCTGGCCATGTGCTCTGGCCATGCGGTCGCAATGAAGAGAGCACATGGCGACCGCATGGTCAATACATAACACCCCTCCCCCCATAGTCCAGAACCCCTCTGCACACATAGTCTTTGAGATAGTCCGGGCGTCTGCGCTCACGTCCAGAGCGCCGGGGGGTTGTAAGGCGGGGTGTGTTGCTAGTGTCGGCAGGTTGCGGTGTGGGTAGTTGTTCTGCTGGCGGGGCCTGTCTGCTCGGGGGTTGTTCAGGTGTGGATGGTGCGACTGCTTCGTCCGCGGGCAGGAGCGGCATCTCCGCAGTCTCCGGATCAGGGTCTGGCGCTGCTTCTGGAGTTGTGTCGATGTCACGGTCTGTTGGTGCAGGGAGTTCGGGGGCCTGGGTATCATCGTGGTTCTGGGTACGGCGTCGAATCTGGTCAATGTGCCGTTTCCAGACTACGCCATGTTCCGTAAGGACCTCATAGGAATAAGGCCCTGTGACTCGGACGATCCTCGCGGGGAGCCATGTTGGACCCCGCGCGAAGTTCTTTGCGTATACGGGGTCTTCGGGAGCAAATCCTCGGGCAGCTGGCCGGTCCTCCATTGTCGGGTTCCCCTCGATTGCTCGGTCGGGATGTAGGCGGTCCAAGACGGTTCCCAGTCGTCTTCCCATCAGAAGTTCGGCTGGCCGGCGCCCGGTCCCTGAGTGGGGTGTGTTCCGTTGGCAGAACAGGAACTTGTACAGCTGCTCTTCCCAGTCGCCATGCTCCATCTTCTTTAACGCGTCCTTCGTTGTCCTCACCATGCGCTCGGCCTGGCCATTGGTTGCGGGGTGGAACGGAGCGGAGCGGATGTGGCGCAGACCGCAGGCTTCCACAAACCGTTGAAACTCGCCGGAGGTGAAGGCGGTCCCGTTGTCGGTCACGAGAGTTTCTGGCATTCCGTGTGTCGCGAAGATCGGCCAGAGACTTCTTAAGGCAGCGTTGGTGGAGGTCGAAGCTACCGGCACTACCTCAAGCCACTTGCTGTAGCTGTCAACAACGATAAGAAACAACCGGCCCTGGACTGGTCCCGCGAAGTCTAGGTGCAGGCGGGACCAGGGCTTGTTAGTAGATTCCCAGGATCGGACAGGAGCGTGTGGCGGATCTGGCCGTGACTCCTGGCATTTGGTACACTTCTGGACCCGCCCCTCAATGTCTTTGTCCAGGCCTGGCCACCATACGTAACTCCGGGCCAGAGCTTTCATGCGCACAATTCCCGGGTGAGCCTCGTGGAGGGCCTCTAGCACTCGGGGCCGCAGGGGCCCGGGGATCACCACTCGAGATCCCCATAGCAGGCATCCCTTGTGGGCCGATAGTTCGTGCCTGCGTGCCGTGAAAGCGGCAAAATCTGGTCCCGGTTTTTCCGGCCACCCCCTTCCCACCCAGTCCGAGACACGGGAAAGGATGCGGTCCCGCCGCGTGCGACGGGCCACATCTGATACCTGTACGGGGCGCTCCGGTAGATCCTCTAGGAGCGCGACGTGGAAAGCGGGAGCCGGATCAGGGTCGCAGGACGGGAGGGGAAGATGGCTGAGGGCGTCTGCATGACCCATCGCCTTCCCCGGGCGATGTACCAATTCGTAGGAGTAGCCTGACAAAAAAATTGACCACCGCAGGACCCGCGGGGACAGCATGTGAGGGGTCTGCCTGTGGGGGGCAAGGAGACCCAGCAGCGGCTTGTGATCTGTGGCCACGGTGAACGACCGTCCGTAGAGATAGTCGTGAAATTTCCTGACGCCAGCTACGATTGCTAGGGCCTCCTTGTCGATCTGGGCGTAGTTCCGTTCTGCCGACGACAGGGTCCTGGAGTAGTAGGCAACCGGTACCTCCTTTCCGTTGGGTAGCCGGTGTCCCAAGACCGCCCCAACGCCGTAGGAGGATGCGTCGCAGGCCAGGATGACAGGGAGCCTCTCATCGAAATGCGCTAAGACCGCATTTGAAATTAATAAGTCTTTGACGGCCCGGAAGGCTGCATCATGCTTGGGACCCCAGGCCCAAGCCGCTCCCTTGTCCAGGAGACGATGCAGGGGTTCAGCGACCGCCGCCTTGTGCGGAAGGAAGGCGTGGTAGAAGTTCACAAGTCCCAAGAACGCCTGGAGTTCCGCCTTTGAGGACGGGCGGGGTGCACCTGTAATTGCCACTACCTTCTCCTTTGTAGGGTGAATGCCGTCTGCGGTGACTTGGAACCCCAAGAAGGTCACCGAGGAGACTCCCAGGGTGCACTTGTCTTTTCGAACCTTGAGACCCGCGTCCTGGAACCTTTGCAGCACCATCCGGAGGCGAGCTGCGAACGTGTCGGCGTCCGGGGCGGCGATGAGGACGTCGTCGAAGAACGGCTTCACTCCTGGAACATCTTTTAGGAGAGAATCCATTAGATTTTGAAAGATTCCGGGTGCTACGCTGACCCCAAATTGGAGGCGTTTTACCTTGAACGCTCCCTTGTGAGTCACAATCGTTTGTGCCTCGGCCGTTGCTTCGTCTACGGGAAGCTGCTGATAGGCTTGGGCCAAGTCTAATTTTCCAAATATTTTGGCACCCGCGAGGGAGGCCAGAACATGGCTGACCACCGGTACCGGGTACGCGTGGTCCTGTAATGCCTTATTAATTGTACATTTGTAATCCGCGCAGATGCGGACTTCCCCGTTAGCTTTGAGGGGGGTCACAATGGGAGTCTCCCACTTGGCGTGGGAGACCGGCTCGAGCACCCCTTGTGCCACGAGCTTTTCCAACTCTGCCTCCACTTTGGGCTGGAAGGCGAGTGGTGGCCGGCGGATGGCCACGCGGATGGGCCGGACTGCCGGGTCCAGGTCGAAGGAAACCGGGGGTCCTTTGTAGCAGCCCAATGAGCCATCGAAAACGGCGGGAAATTCCTCGCAGATGGATGAGAAGTCAGTAGAGCCCATGCGGTGTACTCCGGTCCACTGCACTCCGAGCGGCTTGAACCAGGCGCGACCTAGGAGACTGGTTAGATTGCGCTCCACCACGAGAAGGTCCAGCAGGCCATTAAAGGCATGGTACTGGACCCGGACCCTGGCTAGCCCCGTAATAGCCACTGGGTTTTTCTGGAAGTCTCGGAGGACCAACCCAGCCGGCAGCCGCAGCCAGCGTGCCCCCTTCGGGCAGAGGCGGCGGAACGTAGCTGCGGACACAATTGAATATGCTGACCCTGAGTCCAGTTCCATGGAGCAAGGAACTCCCTCTATTCGGAGAGACACGGAAATTGCGCCCGGGATGGGCTGAGGCAAGTTCATTACCGTGGCCGTGGGAACGACACTACCCACTTCTTCGAAGTTCACTGCTGGGGCACGGTGGCTGTTCCTCAGGCGGCAGGCCCGGGCGAGATGTCCTGCTTTCCCGCAGGCGCGGCAGATGGCATCACGGAAGCGGCATGTCCGTCTGTCGTGGGGGTCCCCACAGCTGGCGCACGTTGGGGCCTGCCTGTTGAGGGAAGCAGGAGAGGGAACAGAGACAGATGCTGGGCGCCGGCCCTTGGGCCTGGGGACGCCGGGCTCACCCTTCTTCGAGCGTGGTTGCATCCGGTGGACGTCCTCTTCTTCGCTTGAGTCGGGTTCGGGAGGAGCCGCCTGGTGGACTTTGGTGGCTGCCTTGTCCTTTTGCGTTGTCTCGAAGGCTGCCGCAGTTTCGAGCATCTTCTCCAAGGTTGGCTCCGGCATTGCAATGAGGCGCCGGCGGAGCTTGGCTTCCCGGACCCCTCCCATGAAGGCGGTCTCCACGTGGTCATCCATGTGGCGGAATTCGCAGCCCACGGCTAGTCGACGGAGTTCAGCCAGGAAAGTGGCGGCTGACTCCCCCGGCTGCTGCTGGCGCTGTATGAACTCCCAGCGCCTGGCCAGTTTTGATGGCTTCGGGGCGAAGTAATCGCCGAGGGTCTTGGTGAGCACGTCGTAAGACACCTCGGTGGGGTCTTGCGGGGCTAGTAGGTTCTGGGCCACCCGCATGACCTCCACCCCTCCGGAACTCAAGAGCCAGGCACTCTTCAGGTCCGCATCTGTGATTCCGCGGACCTTAAAGGCACAACCCAGCGTCTTGAGCCAGGACTCCCACGTCTCGGGGCGAGACGTATTGAAAGGGGTAATTGGTCCCGGAGCGTTTGCCATATTTACCAGAGCAGGAGCGGCGGCGGCTGTTTGAGCGATGTCCTCGTGTCTTGCGGCGGTGCCGGGGAGCGCTGAGGCTTGGCGCTGGCTAGTGCCGGAGGATTGGGCTCAGAGCGGCTTGCGGCGAGGCGTTGGAGCGCTGGAGCTCGGAGATGCCTGCGGCCGGCGGAACAGAGCTCGCTGTGCTGCTGTGGTCTGCTGGAGAGTCGCTCATCGGGATCCCATCCTCGTCGCCACTGATAAGTATTGGAGTCGGGAGTCCATGGAGTAGTGAAACAGCTAGATCTTTATTGCTGGTCTGGATGAAGCATACAACCCAGGGCTCCAAGCCCTCCTTTTCTGCTGGTCAGGGACAATCCCCTGACCTCACCCAACTGGCCTGATAGGCTATTAGAAGTCTATTTACATTTCATAGGTTCCCTGGGAGAAACCTAGGTACAGGATTGGTGGCCGGTTTGAATCCACCTGGCCTTTGTTCTACCTGGCTGAAGCTCAGGTAGTTTCTTGGCCATGTGCTCTGGCCATGCTCTGGCCATGTGCTCTGGCCATGCGGTCGCAATGAAGAGAGCACATGGCGACCGCATGGTCAATACATAACAGTAGGGGAACCACCAAGGAAATCCGGGTTTGCCATACAGAGGCAGGCAGTGGCAAGCCACCTCTGTTGGCCTCTCGCCTTGAAAACCCTATGGGGTTGCCATAGGTCAGCTGTGACTTGAGAGCACTTTCCACCACCACTAACAAAATTTAGACTACCTATCCCAAACCAGGATCGGGAATTGGTTTATTAACCACAGTATGAACGGGTAGTCCTGTGTGCCAGTTCTCACACTCTCCAGGCAAGAAGTGCTCAGCTGCTCAAAATCAGTGGTTCACCATGTCTCACTAACAGTCCCCCCCCCATCTGTGTTCATCACATCCTACTCTTAAAGGCCCCACTCTTAAAGCTGCATGCTCCGTACTTATTTGCAGCAATCGAAGGAAGCTATGCTTGTTTCACTCCACCAAGCAGGAGGGTAGTGATGCAGGTCTGGAAGTGGCACACCTGCCATCTCACCTGTGCTACCTCTGACATGGTCTGGGAAGTATGTCATTCTTCAGGCCTGTCTTGCTACCACCTTGGTATAAGACAACTTCCAGAAGTAGAATATGGAATAAGTTTGCCAGTTGTGGAAGGAAACTTGCTGGGAGGGGCATGTCTGTTGGACACTGATTGGTTTAGAAGGCATTTTTGTATGTTATTATATTCTTACCATTAGGCATGAGGAAAAGGTTAGTCTGAAAAGCCAGCCAGCTAAGGTGCCGTGAACTGCTCTATGTGCTGAGACAGCTCAGCTAACCCTGCCCTGCTGTGTTACCAGCCAATGAGAAATGACCGGGTGCTATGGCAGAAATTTGCCCTATAACTGCTGTTGCGATGCATGCTGAGGCAGCAGGTGGAGTTTTGTAGGAAAGGTGCAGGAAAGGACAGAGTCACTGCAACCAGGATTTGAAAAGACAAGCCAGGATTGAACAACTATTATAAGAATCCTTATAACACAAACTAAATACACGTAAATAAGTCGTGACTAGTGTGTTGCATCCAAAGTGAGCCAGAGAGTCCCATTGGTAGAGCAAATAGAGCTATCTAAACAGGTAAAACTAGGCAAACACCCAAACAGGATTCCATCCAATGACAAATTTGGAATGACATTTGGCAGACCAAGGTCAGTACAAATAACTTGATTTCTCTGAGAGAAACAGGAAAAGTTCGTGAGGTACATTTTCAGTCCACCAATTCTGAGCTTTTCTGCACTCTTATTTTTGTTGCATGCGTGCCTGTACTGTATTGTTGTTGTTGTTTTTCTTTTCCAAATGTGTTTTGCTCTTTCTAGAGGGTGCTTTGATATATCATCATTGTAACTCTGAGATATAGTGATAGAATATAGAAGTGACCACTAGAAAGAGCAAAACACATCCAGAAAGGGGGAGGGTGACACAGTATGGGAATGCAAGTGGCAGAAATGAGAGTGTGGAAAAACCCTCTATCTAGGAGTAGGATGGAGATTTCCACCAGGGGGGGGGGAGATATGATTATATAGGTTGGGCAAGGGATAATGTTAAATAAACTAAGGTACGCAATCATGATGGGTTATAGCCTAGAACTCCACCTACCCTAGGCTACTACTATTCCAGGATTCATAGAAAAGATTCATAAAAATATTAAGTGAAGAAGAAGGAGAAGGAGGAGGAGATTGGATTTATACCCTGCCCTTCACTCAGAGTCTCAGAGTGGCTTACAATCTCCTTCCCTTCCCCTCTGTGAGGTAGATGGGGCTGAGAGCACTGCTCTTGAGAGAACAGCTTTGAGAAAACTTTGGCTTGCCCAAGGTCACCCAGTGGCTGCATGTGCAGGAGTGGGGAATCGAACCCGGTCCTCCCAGATCAGAGTCCATGCTCCTAACCACTACACCAAACTGGCTCCTCATTTTTATAACTATAGTTCCAAAACAATGGCTTTAAACATCCTTGGCTATCCTCTCTATAGGATTCTAGAAACTTGAGCAGAATGCCTGAACCACATGTTAAGTGACATATTGTTCCTAATATTTTTTTTCTATTCTGAAGAAACAAAGTTATATGATGCCATCAGCGCAAGACTAGAGGCTTCTTCTCCGGTTTCCTTGGAGCCCAAAAGGAAACTCACACCTGGAGGCAACTAGTTGAGCCTTTCAACCCAGAAAGCACACCCAGATGTGACACTGCAACTTCAGCTACCACCTGGTTGTCTGCAGGATCTTCTTAGCTGTAGAAAAGGACTGCTAAAAGCAGCTGGAATTTGTCAGGATTCACCTAGTTATGTTGGGTTGGCGCACACAGAGACCCTTTTAGGGCAGAACAAGGAGTTTAAAAAGCACTGGAATAGAATGGGTAATCTGATCTTCCACTAGGGGTGCTAACAGTCCAGAATAAAGCAGTCTGATCAGTTTTGTTTTGTTTTTGCTTTTCAACCAGTTGTCAGAAATGCAAAGGTCAAGATTAGTCCTCCCTAGCATTTTTTTTTTGCAGGGGTGGGGTAGATGTTAGATAATAGGCAGTTTCGGAGCTGGGCTCTGCCCCAGACCTGTCCCCAAACGTCTGGTCTCTGCTTCCCAGTCCTGATTCCAGAATTTCTGAGTTGTTCCTCCTCCCTTCACCATTGGACCTATCTTGGACTGTGCTTCTAAACCCTATCCAAGTTTCAGACTTTCGATGTCAGGAGTTGGCAGTCTTACCTTGGAATGAACTGGAGCCACATTTCTTCCTTTAGGTAAACTTGGCTCTATATCAGTTAAATTGTTTCTCCAGTAGAATTTTTTCCCCTGCAAACACAAACTATGAAGGTAACACCAGGACTGCACTTCTGTACAGAGTTATTCCAGTCTAAGCCTACCGGTTTCAGATGGGCTTAGACAGGGGTCACTCACTATAGGATTGCACTGTAATAGTCTATGGCAGGGGTGGCCAAACTGCGGCTCGGGAGCCACATGCAGCTCTTTCACACATGTTGTGTGGCTCCCAGCAGGGCGGCTGGGGAAGTGAAGGGGAGGCAGTCTTCCCTTCACCAGCCAGTGTTCCCCTCCCTGGGTAGGCTTGAGGTGGTGGGGGGAGCAGAGAAAGAAAGCTTTAACTTTAAATTTAAATTTAAATGTGTTCTCAAAGCCTCCACCTCCCTGGCCAGCTTGGAAAAAACATTTGTCTCTTTAAATGTCATTATCAGTGGCTGAGGACAGACAGGCAAAATGAAGCACAAGGGAAGCGGGGCAAAAAGACCTGGGCCGAGTTGTCGTGGGGCTTTCCAGTCGCACTGTGTGGACTGATGCGGGACCATACTGGGGAGGAGGCAGAACAGAGTGTTTGCACTGTGAGGTGGCCCCTGGTGGCGGCACCACAGTGGTGCTGGACTTTGGTCCATTTTGCCGACCTGCGCATGGGTGCATAGGTGCATAGGCACATGGGCGCAGGAGCCGCATGGGCGCAGCAACCACATCAGCGGGTTCACGTTACCAGCACTGCTTGATGTGTGGCTTATTTGCATCCACACTGCCAGAAAACGGGATGAACACATACCCAGACGGCTTGACAACAGTTTCACCAGGTACGTTTTTAAAGCGGGATGAAAGCACTTCAGGATGGGGTGAGTGCCGCACGGCAACACCAGGCTCTCTTGGGCTCTCTTAATCCGCTTGCAAAGAGGGCCTATATCAGGCCAAACTGCCAGTCTGAACTCAGCCAAAATCTGTTTTCCCCCCTTTTGTTTTTATTTCTGACAGTCTTAGTTAGTGTTAATAAAAAGCAGTTTTGCATATTTTCCAATAAAAATGTGTGTAATATTTGTTCATGTCTTGCGGCACTCAGACTTCTGATGTTACTTCTGTGTGGTTCTATGTTAAGCAGGTTTGGCCACCCCTGATCTATGGTAAGGAATGATCATTTGACTCTTCTCAGATCATTTTTAAATGTATCCAGGCAATTGCAATGTAGCTATCAAACAATGTACCAAAACCCACCACAATAAATCTTAAATAACAGATGAAAAAGGCAACCCATAAACATTCAGTGAAATCATTCAGGTGCTTACATCAATGTTTGTCACTTTCCCATGTTCTCAGGCAGGGCTGCCATTTGAATTTTAGATCATTCGTACTGTCCCTTGTTGGAGTTTAAACTGATGCTTCTTTCCCTTGAAAAATCCAAAGCAACCTCACTGTAGGTTTGCAGACTGAACACTTCTTTCTGTGTTGATCAGTTCTGAATCCCTCAACCCTGTGAATTCTTTGTTGATATGGAAAGTAGCATACTTAATGCCATTCTAAGCCAGAACAAAAAAAAAATCTTTTAAATCCACATCCTGTTTCCATTAGTGCCCAACTAGGTACTTTTGCGGGTTTTGCCTGCATCAGCCTATACAAAAATCCCCTAGATCAGGGATGGCCAATACCTTTCTTTTCAGGAATACATTATCCACCAGAGAGTAGAATATATATTTGGGCACATTTTACATTTAAATTTTATTTTCAGATTCACCTCCTGACTTTATTCTGGGTCTATAATAAGGTTCCATAATATAATTGATGTCACGTGCCAATAAGGGGAATACTTCAGTGTTATGGAGTACAATGAAATGACACTCTCCACCCAACAGAAGGTAACTTGAATAAAATTTACAGCCTTAGAATGTTTAATTTGCACTCTGATAATACTTATAACTATGTTAGGAAATCTTTCTCAGATGGTGAAAGGCATCAGAAACAGATTCTCCAATTAGCTTAAGTTTTCTTAGCTACTGGGAAGCTGATGGTAAGTAGCTAGGGTTGCCAAGTACTTACGGTAGCGCAGCGGGGGAGTCCTTTCACTGCCGGGAGTCCCTTGGCACATGCTCGAAGTGCACGTGCTGCGATGACATCACCCGGAAGTGACATCATTGCGTCGGGCACGTTGGGGGTGGGACCTCTCAAAGGAAACCATAGAGTTTTCCCTCGACTGTAGAGCATCCCCCCAAAACTTGCCCAACGTGCCAGGCACGTCTTTGCAGCCCGGCAATTTGGGGGTGGGGTTCCCCCCCCCCAGCGGCCCAATCCAGGCTGGCGGGAAGAGGGCTGCTGGAGCGGGGTTTCCCCCCCCCCCCCCGGAAGGACTTGGGAACCCTATAAGTAGCCAACAGAAAAAAAGAGGTGACCTCCATTTATCATCAGAGCTTTTACATATGCAATGAAGTCTATAGAATCCTCTCCATTCAAGAGGCCAGAACTTTCCATCAATTGGAAGGTGTGAAGTCTGATGTGTATAAAAGAATTATGGGTGCCAGAAATTCCAAGAGACCATCCTCAGAAATTCTTAAGGAGTTATTCCCAGGCTGGGAAAGACAGACATCAGGTAGCCCAGCTGAAGAAAGAAACATGGCTTCAAGAAAAAAACCTAGACAAGGCCAAGACAAAAATATGACCACAGAAATCTTGTTACTAGGGATAGCATTTGTCTGAAAGCAGTCGTAGGATTGCTAGCTCTGGATTGGGAAATACCTGGAGATCTGGTGGAGCCAGGGGAGACCAGGGTTTGGGAAGGGGAGAGACCTCAGCAGGGTACATTGCCATAAGAATACATCCCCCAAAGCAGCCATTTTCTCCAGGGGAACAGATCTTGGTCATCTGGAGATCAATTGTAATAGTGGGAGATCTCCAGATGCCCCCTGGAGGCTGGCAACCCTAGGACAGTAAGCGATGTCGCACCGCTGGGTTCCAAGCCCCACTACAGCTCTCCACTGGTTCTCAAAGTGGGCGATACCACCCCCTCGGGCTGCTGGAATGATCCAGGTGGGCTGGAATGATCCAGGTGCACATCCACAAACTGCATCTTTTTGTCCCCTTCTTGAAGGTAGATGTCCAGGGGGGTACTGAGTATTTTTTTTCTGATAAGGGGGTGGTAGGCCAAATAAGTTTGGGAACCTATGCATCATGTCACAATGCTCTAGGAATGCCCCAAATTCCTCTATGGTTTTACCATAGAGATAGAGGAATTCATAGAACATAGTGAAGTCACTTCCAGGTACTAAAAGAGTTATTTTACTTATTATTTCTACTTGTTAGGATACATAGGCTATGGTGCTACCAAAAAGCCCTTCCAGATTGCACTGTTAAGGGACACTCTTACTATCAGTGCCTAGCTGGACTGTGAAGTGGGTGCCAGGGCAATGGACAGAGCTGTAGTCCTAAACTGAGGGCCCCATGCTGGACTATAAGCTGTATACTGTGGCCAGGGCAGCCTTGTGCCACAGGTGTATGCCAAGCCAGATCTGGACCTGAGACTACAGAGGTCTTCTGCCCACGTTCCACTGTGTCTGCACAAGCACTGTGATGTAGACCAGCATGAACACAGAAACAGCAGCAGACCAGAGGGAAGCCATGTTATGAAAGAGGCCATATGTTCCTGCAAAGAAGCCATGAACGAATCACTTCTCCATCACGCAGCACATTCCTTCTCCCCCTGAGTCATCCTCAAAGACAGTTGCCCAGCCAAAAACAAAAGATACCATTGAGCCTTCCTGCCACCGTTCCAGAAGACGCCCATGAGAAGCATCAAATTGTTAAAGTGATTGCAGCTTCCTTCCCCATTCCCTTATCTCACCCCTTCCCTAAGAGGTGTCACTCCCCTATACATATCAACCCTAAATTGTCCAACCATCATTTCTTTTGTCCTACCTGTCCAAGGTATTGTTTTTTCTACTCATCTCACCGGACAGGTAACGTATCACCCACCAATGATATTCCTGCTAATGTGAAAGTCGCTGTCTTTTTCCTGCCTAATTTCCCTAGAACTGTATTGAATGCACGTGTGTGCTAGAGTTTTTTTTTGTATCCTTGATAATTATTAAGTAAAAGATCAATTATCACATCAGTCTGGTCTCCTTGTCTATTCATGGGCCTTGGGAATTCTGACTGTGGTATACACAGGTTATGTCCCTGCACTATTTGCCAGTTGTCCTTTAATATCATAATTCCCCCAGGTTTGATGAGAAATAAGGCAATTCAGCTAACAGTGGTCACATGTGCAATTTGTGGCACTATAGTAGTGTTACCTGAGCAGAATAAATGGGCCCCTCCAGATGAGGACCTCTGCCTCCCGTGGGGCAGTCATCAGCAGCCCGTGCCATTCCGCAATGGAATCGGAATGAACAGATACCGGGGAAAGTCCAGTATGAATGGACTGTTCACGGTTCCCTCCAGGTTTTCCAACGTCTGAACTCTCCTGCAGCAAAAGGAACCTGGAAGGGATGTCTGAACTTGCAGATCTGTTTCCGCCACTTTTTTTTAGTTGCTGCCCATATGCACATATGTGCATCCATCTGCCTGCATTTAAATAAAACCCACCCTTACAGCCTGTCCCGTGGTTGAAGCATAACACTAATGTGGATGCTCCCCCATGGGACGGTCACAGGGGTAACCCATCACAGGGTGTGTGGTCTGGATTAAATGTACCCTTTGAACCAGTAAAATCTGAGGCACCACCATACCATGCCAAGCGGCCAGTGTGACTGCAGCCATAGTTCCAAAATGATCAATCAATTCTATTTTTTTAAAAAAAACAACAACACAAACCTAAATAAAAGTTCACTGGCTTGGATCCTATCAACAAGTTCCATGTATGTTACACTATGTAACATCTGCTGTAGAACATGCTTCCTCTTGTTCTAGGACTTCCACACAAGGGCCCATTGAAAAACCACTGAACTTGTGCAAATGGGAGTGTTAGCACTAGAGGAAGCGTGTTCTGAGGCAGAGGCTATCTAGCATGCACGGAACTTCTTCATAGGAGCCAAACCTCTATCTCCAAAATGGAAATGCACCATCGGAATACTAACAAACAGTAGAAAACTAGACAATAAAGAGTCAAGCAGCAACCTTGACAAATACAGGAAAGAATTCCTCATGCAGAGCTACCTCGACTAGGCTTCTTGCAATTCAACTGAGTCATTAGTGACAATTTGTTTCCAAGACTGCATTCCTCTGCATACTCAGTAGAAAATAAATGTCTTTGGCATAGCAATCATAGCTAGAGTCAACTAGCAGGAATCAGGTACTGCTCTTTTCAGACTACCTGTTCCTCACCTCTGGGATGAGACAAAAGCAAAAGTAAATGGACAACAACAGGAATGTTTATAAAGAACTAGCAATGGGGGAAATTTCAGAACAGGGGAGAGTTCAGAAGGCCCAGTCATATTAGAAGCAAGCCCCAAATCCCTCCAAACCTTGGGCCAAGAATATCATGGGACAGAGAGTGAATAAAATGTGGAATTTGCTGCCAGAGGATGTAGTGATGGCCACAGGCACAGACAGCTTTAAAAGGGGATTAGATAGATTCATGGAGGTTATCACTGGCTACTAGACATGCCACCAGAAGGGAACCTCCACATTAAGAGGCAGTCAGCATCTGAGCTCTGTTGGAAAAGCAACATCCTGCTAGGACTCTGATTGCTGTGAATGTTGCTAAAAGCGTAGTTTAGTCTCCTGGTACCCTAGGGGGAGCTGTGGAGCGTCCTCTGGTGTTTAGGGTTTATTGAATGTTTTCCTCTTGCCTAGCCCTTGTTGTTTCTCTCTCTGCTGTGTATTAGTATGTGTTATGCTTGTGCTCTGAAGGCCCCTCTGTTGCATTATTAGCCTGTAGTCAGTTATTGTCTTTTTTGCATAATCCTGTTGCAGTAACTTCATAGAAAGTGAACCCCAAAGCATTGATTGGATTTTTCCTGAACTCTGCCAACAAATCCCAGTGCTAGGAAGCAACATAAGGGAAAGCCTCGGTCTTTGCGCCCTGTTGTTGGCCCTCCAGAGGAACTGGTCAGTCACTGTGTGAGACAGGATGCCTGACTAGATGGACCACTGGTCTGATCCAGCATGGATCTTCTTATGCTTATCTCTATGAGTACAGCTGGCAGCCTGTCTCTGCCAGATCCCTGCCATCCCTTGAGAAGGCAGGGGTCTAGCGGCAGGGAGGGCTGGAGACATGGGAGACCTTGCAGGCCTTACCCTTCAAGCATTCATGTCCATACTCAGCAGCATTATTCAACATTGGGGAGCACGATAGATGTACATTCCAGGGTCTCCCAAGTGAATATACTGAGCACCTAGAAAACTACAATTCCCATGCAACCTATCAGGAAAGGATATTTCTTAGCATTCCCAATAGCATCCAGGCCTTAATAATACAAGGTCTTTAGCTGGGACTTCCTATCCTCCAGTGGAATAAGGTTGCTTGGGAAGAGGAGGGCCAACAAGCAAAGTCCCCCGGGCTTGGTTTTTCTAGGCTTGCTCAGGAAAAAGTTCAGCAAATCCATGAGCTCCTTCTGGAAGATTCTCTAAGAAAGTTGAGAAAACTGAACTCATTACGATGGTAACCGGGGTCAACTTGTCAATTGTCATGAAGAACTTGATGACATTGAATTGTGGCATGTAAAAGTAAAGATGCTTTCCTCCTAAACTACTCCAGCTTCTCTCGAAAGAGTTTTGATTGTTCAAATATGAGTAGATTCTTTTGAATCAGCATATATTTCCCCCAGTTTTGCTTAGCGAATCTTAAGTGATTGTCTTCATGCACTCGGGGTACCCTCACATTCTTGGGGAGGGGGGACTATGAGTAAGAGGTTTTAAGAAGGGCTGATGCATTTATCACCAGCATAGTTTCCAACTAGCATCTTCTGGGATCCATGCAGTGGTCAAGTTTCAAACAAAGAAAAATGAAATCAAAATCATCATTAGCATCATCATCCCTCAATAATCTGATACAGATTTTTTTAAAAACCAGCCAAGCAATATTTCATAAGTTACGTAACTAACAGTTGATCAAGCAGTTGGTTCCCTTCCTTGAACGCAATGAACTGGTGACAGTGATCCATGCTTTGGTCACCTCAAGATTGGACTACTGCAATGCCCTCTACATGGGGCTGCCTCTGTGCCAAATCCAGAAGCTGCAGCTGGTGCAGAATGCTGTGGCGCAGCTGCTGTTGGATCTCCCCATGCAGGAACACATCCAGCCTGCCTTAAAAGCACTGCACTGGCTGCCTATAGCATACCAGATAAGGTTCAAGGTGCTGGTGCTTACCTATAAAGCCCTATATGGCCTGGGACCTACTTACTTGAAGGACCGCCTGTCTCCATATGTTCCCCAGCGAGCACTTCGGTCTGGATCCCAAAACCGTTTGATGCTGCCAGGGCCGAAGGAGGCGCGGCTGGCGATTACAAGGGCCAGGGCTTTTTCAGTGGCGGCCCCATACTGGTGGAATGAGCTCCCGGAGAACATCAGGGCCCTGAGGGATCTGTTAGAACTCCGCAGGGCCTGCAAGACGGAGCTCTTCCACCAGGCTTTTAAGTAGGGGCCGCCTAATGTATACATCTTGGCCCTGGCCCAATTCTATCCGCCAGCCTGTGCAAATGTATACAAGGATTACATCTGAACGCTATTCTGATACACTTACTGAAGATATATTATTTGTATGCTGCTGACCTTGTTGCATAAGTTTAATTGTTTTAATTGATACTGTATGTATTATTTATGTGTTGTTAGCCGCCCTGAGCCCGCTGTAGGCGGGGAGGGCGGGATATAAATCCCATGAAATAAATAAATAAATAAGTGTTCATGGACTTGAGACTACAATTGTTGTCTAAAAGTGAGCAGTGTAGGAACTCTGATATCCCAATGGGCTTTCGCAAGCAGTGGCATCTCAATCTCTGTGATCTTACCTCCATTGCCTTACCTTCTCTGTGGAGAGACCTGAGAATGAGAATCTTGAGATCAATGAGCATCTTTAGTAGGTAATATAACCATACTCTGGTGATACTTGGTTGGCTCAAATCAAATGTTTTGGGGTGCTTTGGTGGTAGTAAGCAAGTGACACTTCCAGTGTATGTTACGTGGGATGTGGGACCAAGCATAGGTGAGATCTTGGAGCCTCAAACAGAGGAACAGTGTTGTGTCTCCTGGGCCAATTCTGCACCAGCCCTTTGCTCCCCTTTCCACCTGAATTGAATTGCCCCAACTCTGTTTGCATGGTTCCGCACTATAGAATTCTGCCCCACGTCTTCATTTCCGCATTTTCTCTTGCCCCGGCTCTTGATCCCCCGTCCCTCCTTTACCCAATTTTTTTTTTAAAAAAAGTAGGCGGAGTTGCGTTGTAATGTTATAACGTCATGATGTTCTCGCAACCCACCCTTTCTCTTTTTAGGGAACCCTCCCAGTAAGCTCCAGGTATGATCACGCATGTGCAGATTTCTTTTTTTTCCCCCACATGCATGGTTTCATTGTGATGTAACAATGTCTCAACATTGTCGCGTCCACACCTCCAAGATGCCATTTACCTCATAGTCTAGTAGCTGCTGCTATTTGCATACTAAATTGGGGGGGCAGGGAAATGGCCACTGTGCCAACAACATATGTGTATTTCAGCATTGCAGCCAACTTGAGGTCATTGTTGCGTTGCAATGAAACCAAAACACTGATGTCTCATTTCATGCCAGCAACCATGGAGGGGCGCAGGAGGAAGGCAGTTGAGGAAGGGAGAAGACAGTGGAACACCCCCACTGCCCTAAGGGATTTACATTCCCGTGACTCAACTTAGAATTAAAAAAAAAAAAAAAAAAACCTCAAATTCATGGAACAACAGCCCTACCAGTTCAACAGCGCACTTACAAGAGGGATCAGCAACCACACTCTGGTTGTTTTACTTTTTACTCTTTCTGCCTCTTGACCGCAGGAGTGCCTTTTTTTTTAATGCCCAGGCTGCCAAAGTTAGAAAAATGTCAAGCAGGCATTGATGGCATTGTAACATTGTAACATCGTTGCAACGAAACACTGGAGAAATCAGCCGACGAGTGGCGAGAGACTTTACATTGCATAGTGTTAAAGGAGGTCCTTGTTGTGTTACTTTGGAGTGTCGTTGTAACGCAACAAGGATCGGGGGACAAACAAAATGGAGAGGAGAGGGAAAGGAGAGGAGGAAAAGGGGAGGGGAAGAAGAAAGAGGAGCGTTGAAAGGCAGAAGCATTAAATCCCGACTCTGGAGTTCCCCACTGGAATGCCCCGACCTCACTCCCGTGGCAAAATAAAAAACCTGAAAATCCAGGAAACAGAAGATCCAGGGGGAATGAGGATTACATTTGGGCAAAATGCAGACCCGGGGTAACAGGTGGGGAACTGTTACTCTGCCGCGGGTTTTTTTGGGAGTCCACGTCGGAGCAACCGCTGGTGCGGAATCGGCCCTGGCCATATAGAGACTTTGTGATTCATTTCAGTTAGATTAAGAACTACGATCATATGTAAGAATGTTGTCTGTTTTTTATTTATTTTATTTTATTTTATTTATTTGATTTCTAAGCCGCTCTCCCCACGATTGCAGGCTCAGAGCGGCGTACAAGACCTGGTACTCCAGGATTCACATACTAAAACATTAAAACAATATAAAACATTAAAATACAGATTACAATTTTACAGTTAACAATCTAAAGTGCTCAGTTCTCAAAATTCAGATGGCGGCATCCTAATCGCTCCGGAGCCTCTGTTTACTTGTGGCTGCTAGTGCACGTGGCGGTCAGGCTTTAATAAATATGTTGCAGGAGAGACCCAAAAGGGGGGGGAGGGAAGGTGGAAGCAGTGCCCCCTACTCAAATGCCTGGCGGAAGAGCTCCGTCTTACAGGCCCTGCGGAACTGCACTAAATCCCGCAGGGCCCTGATCTCCTCCGGGAGCTCGTTCCACCAGATAGGGGCCGTCACTGAGAAAGCCCTCCCCCTCGTGGTAGCGAGCCTGGCTTCTCTGGGGCCAGGTATAGTCAGCCGGTGTTGGGCCCCAGACCGCAGTGCTCTCCGGGGTACATACAGGGAAAGGCGGTCCCTTAAATTGGTGAAAATGAATGAGGTATTCCATACAAAATGCATTATTTGTTTGTATTTAGATTTCTTGTCTCTTTGTTTGTTTGATTGGTTAATTGGTTAATTCTCCTCCCTGCCCCCAGACATTCAGATCCATTCTGTTTTGTGACACTGACCAAATGGTTTTCAAGTACTATCTCAGAAATGGGTTGGTCCATAATCTGAACACAGGCCAATCCATGCAGAAGTCCAGAATGCACTTGGCTATCTGCCATGGGATGAATAAGAATCTAATCATAGTCTCTTGAACCGTCCTGTCCAGGATTAACTATGATGTTTATAATTTGTGTTTTTAATGTATTTTAACTTTTTATGTAAGGTGCTTTAAGCCTGCTTTGGCAGGGAGGGCGGGATATAAATGGAATTAATTAAATAAATAAATCCTCCCATCAATATTTGTTGACACTGAAAGAATTCTAAAATCCCGATAACACAACTCTTCCTTTTGCAAAAGCCAGCTGTTCTTCAGCAAGGCTCATTCTGGACACTTCTGGACTTAGTCATTGTTTTCTAACATTTTGCCCAGGTCAAAAATTAAACTGATGTTCTGTGATTTCCTGGATGCTTGGTTTTCCAGAATCGTTTCCCTTCTGTTCTTTCGGACTATATCAAATTCTGAACAAACTTCTGCTCCTAAAAGGTTAATGAAGGGAACAATCCTTACTAAATTAACTCGGGATCAGATCTATTCCGCATGGCTCACTCATAGGAAAGTGTACTTAGGACTGAACTGGAAAACAGATAGCACAATTAAGTATTATCCTACAACCTGATGCTATTGCATGGAAAACATTAGATACATAAAACAGTCTCATGCTACTTATGAAAGAAAAAAGACATATGTAATATAGTAGATATTTATGTGTATTTGACATGCTTCTCTACCAGTTATACTGATAATAGGAGCATGCTCCATCCCAAAGATAACATGTTTGAGTCCCATCAATTCCAGTAGAGAAATTAAGCAAGAGTCTAACAGTGTAATCCTGTGCACCATTGTTCTAGTCTAAAGAGGCCGCGGGGGCGCCAGGAAGCAAACGGAAGTGTCATCAGAGCGCTGGAGCACTGTAAGGTGCCGAAGATCAGCAGTGGCCAGTGCGGGGATTGCTGATAAGACTGCAAAGGGCTGTGGGGCTGCTGTAGGGGTTGTAGAGCAATGGAGGGCCAGGTCTGTGTGGCTGTTTGCTGCTGCTGGTTTTTCCCCTCCCCTTCCCCCCCCCTCGACGGGAGGCTGGCTTCTCCATAGAACTGGCTGAGGCTTGGACTGTTCCCACTGTGGCCAACAGAGGGTGTTCCTGTGACTGCCTAAAGTACACCCAATTACTGCTGCCTGTAGAAGGCAGTGCGGGAAGCTCACTCCTGGGAGTGGCTGTTTGTTTGGCTCTGGTGAGAGCTGGATGCCTGGCCATACAGGTTGCCTTCACATGTCTAGAACTCTGCTGCCTTGCCATTGTCACCGGGCGAGTTATAGGGCCCCCAGGAGAAGGCAGGCGGCGTGAGGACTGGTTGATGGAGGGTGGAAATGGTTGGCGAAGACATTGGACGCTTACCAATGCAGCCAGGAGGCAGAGCCATCAACATCCAGTGGATCCGGTGGTTTCCGGTGTGGGGTGCTGGGCCCTCCCTGGAATCTTTTCTACCTTCCACATCTGGGAGCAATGCTTTTCTCCTGGTGGTCCTGTCCACCCTTAAATTAGTATTTTTTATACTTGTCGTTGAGGGGGGAACGTCAAGAGGGGAGGTCAGGGTGGGCCGGGGTTTTTGTGTTATGCTGGGTTAGTTAGATTAGGACTGGTTAGGATGTTAGTTGTAAGGCTCACTTTTGTGTAGTGGGAGTGTAAGTGTGGGCCTTATTTTATGCCCAGATTAGAATTAGGGTAGTTAATTGGTATAACCAGGCTAGGGAATAAAGCTTGCCAGATCATTCTAGTGTGCAGCATCTATGTTGACCTTGGTTGTCATCGACCCAAGTGGCTGGCCAGGGGCACTGTTCTGCAGTGCGGAGACCACCACAAATGGGGGAGAGAGGACAAGGGATAGCAGTGCTCCTGGGGAGGGGGAAGTATGGCAGTGGGACCAGGCGTGTAATGAATGGAAGAGGGTGGAGAAATGGTGAAGCTCAGCCCTCTTCCTGCCTGCGTCCTATCCCGAGGGTGACTGACAGTGGGGCTGGGAGTAATCCCCCTCCAGCATTGGTGTTGTGCAATGCCAGGTCTATATATAATAATAAGACCACTACCCTGTGAGACTTTTTGTCTGAGCAGGGGGCAGACCTGGCATGCGTGACTGAGACCTGGGTGTGAGATGGGGTGACAGTGGCTCTCTCCCAAATGGCTCTGCCTGGGTTCTCGGTCCTCCACCAATCTCGGACTGTGGAATGGGGGGGGCGGAGTGGCACTCTTCATCCAGGAGGCTTACTCCTACAGGGTGCTCCCGCCATTGAAACTTGAGGGCATAGAATTCTCTGGCCTGGTCTGGGATGCTGGGGAGAGTTTGGCTATCTGGGTGGTATACCAGCCACCCAATGCATCACCCAGATAGCCTGCCATCTCTGGTCAAGGCTGTGTTGGGCTGGGCATTGGAGCATCCTCGGCTTATTTTCATGGGTGACTTCAACGTCCATGCCGATGATGTGGCCTCTGGGCCAGTGATGGAGCTGGTGTCAGCCATGGTGGCACTGGGACTCACCCAATATGTAACAGTGCCCACACACCAGGCTGGGCATACGCTTGACTTGATTTTTGCAGCGGGGGTAATGGTGGATCAGATTACTGCTTTGGCAGTACCATGGTCTGACCACCATGCCCTGAAGGCTCGTTTGATCATGCCACTTGGACCCCGTGAGGGTGGCGAGCATATTTTAGCTCACCCATGAAGCCTAATGGACCCTCAGCAGTTTCTGATGGCTCTACGGGATCCCATGCCCCCTGGCGGTTCTCTAGATGAGCTTGTTGAGGACTGGCATACCCTGCTCTCTGCGGCCATCGATGAGATCACCCCCCGACACCCTCTGTGCCCTCATTTGAGGCGGGCCCCCTGATACACAGGGGAGCTCCGCCCAATGAAGTGAGGACTCAGACGACTAGAGAGACAGTGGCGGAGGACTCGCGACAAAGCTTCAAGAGCATCTTATAGGACGTTTATGAGAGTCTATGAGATGGCAGTCAAGGCTGCAAAGAGGCAATTCTATGCGGCCGAGATTGCATCTGCAAGCTCACGCCTGGCACAATTATTTAGAATGATTCAGTCTATAACTGAACTGCCACAGGGCACACCAAACAGTAGGGAATTGGATATCGACTGTGAGGCTTTTCCAAGCTATTTTGTAGATAAAATCCTGCTGCTCCGCCACGATCTTCCAGCCACAATTGAGACAGTAAGTGAACTCAAGGCTCCATGGTGTCAGAATCTGCAAATTCAGCCAATGTATTAGCCAGCTATAGAGTTAATTTCTTGCCTGCATGTCTTTAACTAACTAAGTATCTAAAGTGTATTTGAACCTATGTAACCATAATGCATTGTGTCTGTCTTGACCGGGAGGTGACAACCATGATTTGCGAGAACAAGGAGGCCTCACATCCCTGCCTCCGCATTCCAGCTGCTCCGGCAGTAACTTCAAGGGGAGGATGCTTCTCATCTCTTATCAAATGCTAAAGAACCTTGGAGCCATTGATTGTTATGTGAACTCAGAAACATCTGAGGGGTCGGGTTTGGGAAAGGAAATTTACTGCTTAACACCTCACTTTTTTCCTGTGAGAACCAAACGGTCAAGACACCTTTTAGCCCGCCAATTTTCCCTCCAGGGGATTGGCTACCTATGGGTAATTCAAACTCCTTGGAATGGTATAATAGACCCGCTTGTATTATTTGTCTCATCTCTGACAATAATCCGAGATGCTGTACTAATGTAGGAATAGGTAATAAAGAACTGTGGTTAACCAACCAAGATCTGATCCTTGACTACTTTGAGCAGAACTCTCACAGATTGTCAGAGATCCGTAATTGGGACTCAGCCGTTCCTGACTATGTCAGACGACGACGCGGTCCCCCTCAGACCTACTACTCCCGAAGAGACTCCCGTTACCCCGAAGGATCCGGGGAACGGGGGTGGTGGCGGCGGAGGAGGTCCCGAAGTGCCGGTGACCACGAGCCAAGGGGCTCACTACATCCCGCGCCTGATTCCTCACCAGAGCGTGACCCCCAAGTACGCCTGGAGCCATTTCGGTCGTCGGACCGTGGATTCGTGGGTGCACGATCGGAAAGGGGTGAGGGTTTCGCTCACCGGAGACCAGCTCGATCGAGGGAGACCGAGTTACCTCGGAGACGACCGCGAGCCGATCTACCGTGGAGAGCCGCGTCGCCCGCCTTTCGAAGGAGAGGGGACGGGTCCGTATGGGCCCGATCCGTACTGCGAGGAGCAGACGGTCCCCCTGGAGCAGATGATGGGAGAGTTGCGGCTTCAACTCACCGCCGAGCTCCGCGAGTTGGCCCTCGATCTCCAGCACCAATTTCGAGACGCCATGAGGGCAGTGCAAGGAGCTCTCCCTGGTCAGGGGGTAGGAGCCCCACAACAGCCGGCGGCCCCCGGAGGGGTTCCGGTTCAGCCGCAGGTGCCCGCTCAGCCGGCACAACCAGTCCAGCCGGTCGTTCCGGTTCCGGTACCAGGGCCCGTTCCAGCACCCGCCCCGGTCCCGGCCGCTCCCGCCGCCCGCCCAGCCCCCTCCGACCCTTTGACGACCACTTTCGATGGGGACCCGGAGAAGCTGCGTTTCTTCATGCTGGAAATAGGGAGATTCCTGGACAGCTGGGGCCACCTATATCCCACCGAGAGGGAACGGATTGGTTACATAGGGTCCAAGCTGAAAGACACTGCCAGCGATTGGTATGTGAGCCTGCACGACAACCCAGGACCGGAGTTGCGTTCCCTGAATAACTTCATGTGGGCCCTCCGCCATCAGTTCGAAGACCCCCTGGGGGAAGAAAAGGCCCGTAACCAGCTAAGGAAGCTGTTCCAGGGGAGGTCGACGGTGAGAGATTACACCGACAAGTTCCGTCGCATCGCGGCCAAGATCCACGGATGGCCGGAGGAGTTGTTCATGGAGAAGTATTGGGAGGGCCTGAATCCGAAGATTTACGAAACCGTGTTGTTGGGGGGCCGCCCGGGCACCTTGGCCACCTGGATGAGAGCTGCCATCGACATGGAAGAGCGATTCGCCCTGATCAAGATGGGAGCTTCGGTGACGGCCTCCAGCAAAGCAGCCCCCCGAGCGAAGCCCCGATCCAATGTGCAAGACGTCCGGGATGCTAGGTTTCGGCAAGGGCTGTGCATGAAATGCGGGGAGAGTGGCCACTTCGCCTCCGCTTGCCCACGAGGGGGGGGAAAAGGCCCGAAGACCTCAACACCCGTAGGGGGAGGCACCCCTAGCCGGGGAAAGACGCCAATGAAGCCCCGGGCGCTGCAGCTGGAGGGAACGGCCAGCGAGCAGGGGGAGCTGGAGCTGATGGAGACACAGATGTCGGGAAACTCCAACGGCCTGCAGTGAGCGGCGCAGAGCTGCAGGTCCCCCGCCAAGAAGCGCCATCTCCGGTGAGCATCCCCGGCCCCTTGTTATATATGGTAGTGACGGTGGTGACCCCTGGTTCGGGTACCCACATGAGGGTACGAGCGCTAATTGACTCTGGGTGTGCGCGAGACCTGATCAGCCCCCTGGTAGTGGAAGGGCTCGGTCCAAACGTCACCCCATTAGTAGAACCCTTAAAGTTCACTCAGATGGATGGGTCGGAGATGAAAGAGGAATGTATAGCCGAGACTGAGAGCCTGATTTTGGGGACGGGGGAACACTGGGAGAAGCGTGCTTTTGTCATCACCCCAAACGCCCAGTTCCCTATGGTGTTGGGCAGCCCGTGGCTAGGGGCGCACGACCCTTATATTAAATGGAGTGAAGGGAAGATCTCGTGGGTGGACGACCGCTGCCTCACCCATAAATGGGACCCGGCGTGGGGACCCGGGCCCCCGACCCCTCCTTCCCCGGCCCCTGCGCTCGCGCTCACCCCCACCATGGTGCCCAAGGAGTACAGAGATTTACTGGAAGTGTTCAGCGAGACTGAGGCGGATGAGTTGCCCCCCCACCGACTGTCAGACTGTGCCATAGAACTGCTCCCTGGAGAAAAACTCCCAAAAGGGAAATTATACTCCATGAGCCCGTTGGAGCGGGAAGAGTTGCGAAAGTTCTTGGACAAAAACCTAGAGCGCGGATTCATCCGCCCAGCCAAATCCCCTTTTGCCGCGCCGGTGCTCTTCCGAAAAAAGAAGGATGGGGGTTTGCGACTATGCACTGACTATAGAGGACTGAATGCAGTCTCCACTACCAACGCTTACCCCCTCCCTTTAATAAAAGACCTCTTGGCAGAAGCTGCTAAGGGGAGGATTTTTACCAAACTGGATTTACGAGATGCCTATTTCAGGGTGCGCATCAGGGAAGGGGATGAATCTAAGACTGCGTTTAATACCCCCCTGGGACAATTCGAATATCTAGTGATGCCGTTCGGCTTAAGTGGCGCGCCCGGGGTCTTTATGAGCTTAATCAACGAAGTGTTGCACAAGCACCTATTTAAAGGCGTGTTATGTTACATAGATGATATCTTGATCTATTCTACTGATAAGAAAGCACATGTGAAATTAGTCAGGGAGGTCCTCGCTACCTTGCTAAAAAATCAGCTATTTGTAAAACTGTCTAAGTGTGAATTCCACCGTGAGTCCGTGGACTTCCTGGGCTATCGCATCTCTCAGAAGGGGTTGGAAATGGACCCGGGGAAGGTGGAGGCGGTAGTGCAATGGGAGGCTCCGCGAACAAGAAAACAATTGCAGAGCCTCTTGGGGTTTTGTAACTTTTACCGCACCTTCATCAAAGACTTTGCTAAAGTTACTCTCCCCTTAACAGACTTACTAAAAACCAAGGGGAGAGGGCCCGAGGCAGGGAAGCCGGGAGAAAAAATAGCTTGGAACGGGGAGTGTCAGAGGGCGTTTGAGACTTTAAAGACTCTCTTTACTTCGGAGCCCATTCTGGCGCACCCTGACGAAACCAAAGAATTTGTAATTCATGTGGACGCGTCAGATGTAGCCATGGGGGGGCCATACTACAAAGTGGTCCGGAAGGGAAATTGCACCCGCTGGCCTATATTTCGAAGAAATTTAACGAAACGGAAAGAAATTGGTCGGTCTGGGACAAAGAAGCCGCGGCCATTAGATTGGCGCTCACTACGTGGCGGCATTGGTTGGAGGGCGCGCAGACTCCATTTGAAATATGGACTGATCACAAGAATCTGGAGGCGCTGCGCACTCAGAGATCCCTCAACGCCAAACAGCTGCGATGGGCCGATTTCTTCTCTAAGTTTAATTTCGTGCTCAAGCATTTTCCTGGGAAAGCTAACTCCTTGGCAGACGCATTGTCCAGATTGCCCCAGCATGAAAGTGTCAAGGAAGAAGTGTTTGACTCAATGTTCTCCCCCCAGCAGTTGGGAGGGGCGGTGATCACCCGGAGCCAAGCAAAAAGAACTCAGTTAGACATTGGGAAGTGCGACTGGGGGGGGGATTATGCTCCGGAAGAGGTTGAGGAGTTGGAGACTCTGGAGGAATGCTCCAAGAGGGAGGATCAATGTTGGCTACATGGAGATAAACTGGTGGTGCCAAAAGTTAAACGTAAAGAGATTCTATTAACCTGCCATTCGTCTAAGCTCGCCGGGCACTTTGGCTTCCTGAAAACGCTCAATTTGATCCAGCGTCAATTCTGGTGGCCGCGCATGCGCCGAGACGTTTCCGACTTCGTCTCGGCTTGCCAGACTTGTCTAATGTGCAAAAAGCGGGGGGGGGGAAGTTCCGGGCCTGTTGCACCCCCTACCCACCCCCTCAAGACCCTGGGAGGCCATCGCCATGGATTTTATCTGCCCCCCTCTAAGGGAAAAACGGTTATTTGGGTGGTGGTGGACACCTTTTCGAAGCAAGCGCATTTCACCCCTTTTAAGCAATTGCCCACCGCTAAAGGGATGGCCAAGGCTTTTTTCAATCACGTGATTAAATTACACGCTTTTCCGAAGAGAGTGGTATCCGACAGAGGAAGTCAGTTCGTTGCCAGCTTCTGGCGGGAGCTCCTAAAAATGATGGACATAGAACCAGCCCTGAGTTCGGGTTACCACCCAGAGACCGATGGCCAATCCGAACGAACTAATCAAATATTGGAACAGTTTTTGAGATGTTACACTAACTACCACCAAGACAATTGGGTGGAATTGTTGCCGTTTGCCGAATATAGTTACAACAATGCAGTGCACTCCTCCACAGGAGTCTCTCCCTTTATGGCAGTAGGGGGATTTGAAGGGAAACCGTTGCCTACCATTGAAAATGCCCCCGATGCCTCCCCATCGGATTTTAAGAGTTGGTGGTCTAGTCTCCAGGACTCATGGCCATTAATAGGCAAAGCATTGGACCATGCCAAAGAGGATTACAAAAAATACGCTGATCGAGGGAGAGCACCAGGATGGGATCTTCAACCTGGGGACTCTGTCTATCTCTCCACCAAAAACATACATGGGTTGCAGCCCAGCAGAAAACTAGGGTGGAAATTTGTTGGACCTTATAAAGTGCTGCGCAAAATATCGGATGTGTCTTTTGAACTGGAATTGCCTAAATCACTGAGTTCTGTGCACCCTGTGTTTCATTTCAGCCTATTGAAGAAAGATCCTGGGCCGAATGCTTGGCATCCAGCTCCTCCAGTTCCTCCTCCACTGATGAAGGAGGGGGCCCCTCACTTCGAGATAACTGAAATCCTCGATTCCAAGATGCGAAGAGGCCGTTTATATTATTTAGTTAGATGGTTAGATTTCGGCCCGGAACACAACGAGTGGATCCGTTCAGAACATGTGCATGCTCCTAAACTGACTAAACTGTTTCATAAAATGTTTCCTGACAAAGCTAGGTGAAGTGAATTATGAGGAGGGCAGGGTGTCAGAATCTGCAAATTCAGCCAATGTATTAGCCAGCTATAGAGTTAATTTCTTGCCTGCATGTCTTTAACTATCTTGTGTATCTAAAGTGTATTTGAACCTATGTAACCATAATGCATTGTGTCTGTCTTGACCGGGAGGTGACAACCATGATTTGCGAGAACAAGGAGGCCTCACATCCCTGCCTCCGCATTCCAGCTGCTCCGGCAGTAACTTCAAGGGGAGGATGCTTCTCATCTCTTATCAAATGCTAAAGAACCTTGGAGCCATTGATTGTTATGTGAACTCAGAAACATCTGAGGGGTCGGGTTTGGGAAAGGAAATTTACTGCTTAACACCTCACTTTTTTCCTGTGAGAACCAAACGGTCAAGACACCTTTTAGCCCGCCAATTTTCCCTCCAGGGGATTGGCTACCTATGGGTAATTCAAACTCCTTGGAATGGTATAATAGACCCGCTTGTATTATTTGTCTCATCTCTGACAATAATCCGAGATGCTGTACTAATGTAGGAATAGGTAATAAAGAACTGTGGTTAACCAACCAAGATCTGATCCTTGACTACTTTGAGCAGAACTCTCACACATGCATGTCTTCTAGTTCTATTCTGGATTCTTTCAGTCCACTCAGCCTGGAGGAGATTGACAGACTGCTCCCTACTGTACGTCCAACCACTTGTTGCCTTGATCCGTGCCCCTCATGGCTTGTAAAGGACGGCCGTGAGGGGTTGCGAGGTGCCCTCAGGGATATTGTCAACAAGTCCTTCAAGGAAGGATTGTTTCCAGAGGCACTCAAGGAAGCGATGGTCCACCCTCTCCTGAAAAAACCATCTCTGGATCCGGCTGAGTTGGCCAACTATCGGCTGGTTTCCAACTTGCCCTTTTTGAGCAAGATTTTGGAGAGGGTGGTGGTGCTTCAGTTGCAGAGCTTTCTGGATGAAACTTCTGCACTGGACCTGTTTCAGTCTGGCTTCCGGCCGGGTCATGGGACAGAAACAGCACTGGTCAACCTCACGGATGATCTCCGATGGCATCTGGATCGGGGCGGTACGGTAGTGCTGGTGTTGTTAGATCTGTTGGCTGTGTTCGACATGGTCGACCACCAGCTACTGATCCACCACCTTGCCAACACGGGGATTCAGGGGCTTGCCTGACAGTGGCTTGCCTCTTTTCTCCAAGGTCAGGGACAGAGGGTGGTGCCAGGGGAACAGATGTCCCGGAGGCAGCCGCTGGTGTGTGGAGTGCCACAAGGGGCGGTGTTATCCCTGATGCTGTTTAACATCTATATGCGCCCCCTCGCCCAGATTGCCCAGAGACACAGGCTGGGTTGTCACCAGTACGCTGATGACACCCAGCTGTATCTGTTGTTGGGAGGCCAGTCTGGAGCCACCCCAGATGACTTAGGTCGCGCGCTTCAGGACGTAGTGGGCTGGCTCGGGCTGAGTCGACTGAAACTGAATCCAATGAAGATGGAGGTCCTGTGCCTGAGTCGGAGTGGACTGGGGGGTTGGGATCCCACTGCTGGCCTTCGGGGAGCACCGCTGGTTCAAGTGCCAAGGGTCTGGAGTTTGGGAGTGCTCCTGGATGTCTCCTTAACCATGGAGGCCCAGGTAGCCACCACTGCCAAGGCAGCCTTTTACCATCTTGGCTGATTAGGCAGTGGGTTCTCTTCCTCGACTGCCATGACCTGGCGACAGTGATCCATGCTATGGTTACCTCAAGGTTGGACTACTGTAATGCTCTCTGCGTGGGGCTGCCCTTGTCTCAGCTCTGGAGGCTGCAGCTAGTGCAGAATGCCGCAGCTCAGTTGTTGTTGGGCCTCTTGGATCTGAGACCACATCCAGCCGGTGCTGAGGACGCTGGACTGGCTGCCTATAGCATACCGGATCTGGTTCAATGTGCTGGTATTAACCTTTAAAGCCCTATATGGTCAGGGGCCAGCCTACTTAAGGGACCGCCTTTCCCCATATATACCCCAGAGAGCACTGCGGTCAGGCACTCAACATTGCCTGACCCTCCCTGGCCCTAGGGAGGCCAGGTTGGCATCTACCAGGATCTGGGCCTTCTCAGTGGCGGCTCCATCCTGGTGGAATGAGCTCCCGGAGAACATCAGGGCCCTGCGGGACCCTTTACAGTTCTGCAGGGCCTGCAAAGCAGAGCTCTTCTGCCAGGCTTATATGTAGGAGCTGCCACTGGGGGAAAAGGGGCTACTGGAGCCTCTGGTCAGATGATCTTGGCCGGGAAATCAACCATGGAAATGCCACCTGCCTAGGGATACAGGGACTGTTCCTGTTGTGCAGGCTCCGCATCGCTGCTATCTGTTGGATTCTTGTATCTGTATGTTTTTATGACTTGTGTTTTAGGCAGATGGTTTAACAAATTTTAACTTTTTTGTGATTGCTGATTTTATCGACTGTTAGCCGCCTAGAGCCAGCCTTGCTGGCTAGGCAGGGTATAAATCCAAATGGATAGATAGAGAGAGAGAGAGAGAGAGAGAGAGAGAGAGAGAGAGAGAGAGAGAGAGAGATTGATCTGCAGGTCTTTTCTGCAGATGAAAGGGATTTCTTCCACAGACAGTGCCTTCCTCAATGCCCCACCCACTGCAGCCCAGAATGTCCCTGAAATGCAGCTGGGGGGGGAACCCCGGGAACATCACAGGGGGGAGTTAGAAGTCTGCAGCAGGAAATAAAATCTATGGACCTTAGACATCCTCTGATGGAATCAAGCCAGCCGAGGCCAGAATGGGCAGTGTAGAAATCAATAAAATCAATCAATAAATTACATAAATCTAAGCCCATTCATTGCAAACTGGGTATAGACTGGACAAACTCTGCATAAAATTTCACTGTACTCCCCCACCCCATTTAAACTTCAATTGGTACCTTAGTGGGGCTGGATTGTGACCTAGATGCTAAGCACAGCAAATAATTTCCATTTTTCACTGACATCAGCATGTAAGTAGACATGAGCTGAAGACAAAAAAGATTAAAAATATATTTATTTACTTACTTTCGTCATTTATACCTCCCCTTTCTCTCCAATGGGGACCCAAAGCAGCTTGCGGTGTTCTCCTCTCCTCCATTTCATCCTCACAACAATCTTGCCAAGTAGGTTAGGCAGAAACTGTGTAACTGACCAAAGGTCACCAAGCAGGCTTCCATGACGCTAGAGGGGATTAGAACCTGGGTCTCCCAGATCCCAGATCCTAGTCCGACCCTCTAGTCTCCTAGACCATAAGGCCAAACATAGATCATAAGGTCAAACATAAGGCCCGGGGGCTGGAACCGGCCCTTCCAGGGTTTTTATGTGGCCCATGAGCAACTAATTTAAGGGAGGAGACTGTTCGGGGGGGGGGGGGGATTGTGGCTTTGGCATGGTGGAGCAACCTCAGCTGCAGCAGTCAGGCAGAATGGGAGCATCTGCCCAGTGCTGCCCCACTGGCTCTCCACTCGGCCCATACGGGTTTTCCTTTGGGCCCCCCCTCCCAGCCCATGAAGACTTGCAGCAAGGATACACCCACTTGGAGCTTACCAGCTGCTGTCCCTTATACAGTTTCTATCTCTGGTACCTGGCATTACTTTTTATGGCACGCATGGCCTGGCCCAACAAAGTGACATTTATGTCAGATTCGGCCCTCGTAACAAATGAGTTCGACACCTCTGCCCTAGATCCTAATTTGATACCACCCTGACTCTCATTAAAGGTCAGGGTTGGAACTTGTATCAATGATATGTGAAGAGTATTGATGAGCTAGAAACAAAGAAGAAAGACAGGGACAAAGCTATTGAGCTCATTTAAATAAACACTGGCTTGAACAGTTATGCTGGCTGTTCTATTTTAAATGCAAACATAATAATGTTCCCTCATTTGTTTTTAAAGTTTCTCCGTTATTGCATTAAGACAATTTGCATCATATCTTAACACTCCTTTGCTTCACGGCCCATTGCATTGTCAAGGTAAGCACTTATCAGCAGTGCATCATACTGTTCTCCTTCTTGCTTACAAATACTGGCTTATTTGGAGGTGGTTTTAAAAATAATAATAATAATAATAAACACTTGTCCCTCAGACAGAGATACTCACTTGAAGGATCTACAACAGGCGTTTTTGCAACTACAACATCCTCCTGATATGGTGAGAAAGATTTCTGGAAAAGCCGGAATGATCCCCAGGGACAGCTTGCTACAAGAAAAGCCCAAGGAGAATGACAATAGAACGCTACTGGTGGTCACATACAGCTCACAACTCAAGCCAGTTCAATGTATTATTAACAATCGGAAACCCATGGGGGATAGTGACACTTCCTTCGCACAAGCACTGGGGAGCTGACCTTTTCTTGCTCACAGATAGCCTGCTAACCTAAAACAACTTCTTAGCCGCAATAATAAACTATTGGACAGTAACATGGACTCTGGTACCAAGGCCTGCAACAAACCAAGATGCCAACTTTGCTCTCATATAGATCCCAGCAACACCATCAGTGGACCCAGCAACATCAGCCATACCATCTCTGATTCAAACTCCTGCTCATCCTCTGTGATTTATGCAACCGCTTGTCAACAGTGCCCTTCCACCCTCTACATTGGACAGACAAGCCAATCCCTACAACAAGGAATAAATGAACATGTCTGACATTCAAAAATCATTGGGGAAACATTTTAACCTATGAGCAGCAGTTCTCTTACAAAGGAATTTCAAAGGGAGATTAGAAAGAGAGATTGCTGAATTGCAACTGATAATAAAGCTCATGACAATGCATCCTCCTGGACTGAATTGAGACCTAGGTTTTCTGTCACATTACCAATGCTGATTTCTCCAGGCCTACTACCCCTCGGCATATCACACCTAATCCAATCATGCCTTTTATTGTCCTTTTCCTGCTGTTGTCATTTGCCTGCTATTGTCATTCGGCATCTGAAATCACTCCACTCTCCAAGATATATGGACAGATGGACTCACATTCTTGCTGTATCTGAAGAAGTGAGCTGTGACTCACAAAAGCTCATACCCTGCCACAAATTTCATTAGTTGTTCAGGTGCTACTGGACTCTTGTTCTTTTCTACTGATACTGACAGGATAACACCGCTACCCATCTTTATCTATCAACTTGGACCTAGTTGAAGATGCCTCCACCAAATACTGTAGAGGAAGAGAAGTATGTATATGCTAAGAGAAAAAAGCCTTAATACTGGAACACTGAAAAACGAGTATTCCGTAAAATCAAATGTAAAAAGAATGTACAGAAGTATTTGATGTTCTGAAATTCCCTATCATAAATGAAAGCAATGCAAACAGCACCACCCTTAGGCATGGTTTCAGATTAGCAGGCACATGTTTCTTAAAACACATCACCTCCACATTTCCTTATTATTAAACATGTAAATGAGCATAACATAAGCCATCTACACAGCTGTAACTTTCGGGAATATTATTCTAGCCAAATATATTTAAAGGAAATATTGCTTTAATCATAATCTACATTTTGGAGTGGGTAAAAGGAAACATCTTAAAATATATCTGAACAACAGACTATTAGGAAAATAATTTAGACAGCAATAGGCATAAATTTGAATGTGAGTATATTATTAGGCACAGTTCATGTAACAGATTGCAAGAGTATGAGTATGTTTTTTTTCCTGTTCTTTGTCTTTTTAGCATTGAGTTGGATGTATAATAATCAATGTACAGAATATTCCCTCTGTGATGCATGGAAGATAAGTACAATAAAATAAATTTTATTATTTTAAAAAGCTACATTTTGGAGGAGTATAGAACTTGAAAAACATTATTCCATTTCATTTAGTAAGACTTGGCTTTCATACAGCTTCACACCAGAAAAAAAAAGTGTCCAACCTGAAATAGTTTCAAAGTGGATTCCTGTATATCAACATAAAATCAATGACAACAACCAAATTGGAACACCTGTAAAAATAAACAAACAAAATCACTTTTCACAAAAACAGCTACCTTAATGGGCAAAAGGGAAGGAAACTAGGGCGGGCAAGTAGAGAAAACTGAACATGACATAATATTAAATGTGAAAACAGGAACCAAAGCCATGTAAATACTTTTTTATTAGCATCATCCCAAATAGTGCAGGATTTCAGGCTCACCAGAGCTCTTCATCAGTCTGGATGTTAATTTGTTTTAAAAAAAGACAGAAGGTGGAAAGATTTTTCAGTCCATGATGTTACCACCTGATCTCGCATCCCTCTTCTGTGAGATGTAAGCAGGTGCTTTGCTTAACCTTATTGTTAGTGTTCAAGTTACAGCACATTTTCTGGGATGCTATGGCTGCAATCATATGGACAATTAGACCTGACATAGGTGCAAATGCCAGGCGGATTTAAAGGGAGCAATCAGAAAACAACACCTAGGAAGTGCCCCACAGCTGTCGGCAACCTGCTTTGCTCCACCGCAGAAGCAGAGTTAAAAGACACCAGGGAAAATCTGGTAGTAAATGGGTTGTGACGGGCCACGGATGGACTTTCCCCTGTCTGATTGCTCCAGTGTGCTCTCATGGCATCAGGATGGTCTGATCAGGCCATCCTGACTCTGTGCCATTGTTTTCCCCCCCTTTGCAGTATGAACATCATTGCAAACTCCATAGGGAGCCCTCAGTGCAGAGGTGTGATTCATCGATCCCTCATTTAAACTCATGGGAAACAAACAGCACCAAAAAACTCCAACTCACCCACTGTTGTGTCTGATCACACCCTGACGGACTGCACCTGCAGCTTCAAAGGGAGGTGTGATCATGCGATTGCGGGTCAAAGTTCTCCAGAAGAAATAGCCTCGCTTTCCCCATACCCACTTTCTCTCGTGCATGTGACCACAACCTAATATTCAGTACCCGTCTTCCATTCCTTATTCCTTCAAATACAGGAAACCACCCTTAGTCCATACAAAAAAAATTTCAAATGCCAAACAAGAAGCACAGTTCCCTTTGCAGCCTGAGAGTAATAGGAAGCACCTTGCAGTCTCTATATTAATCATGTTTAATTTAGGGTTTTACCCAACAATGTTTTGTGTCGATCTGATTGGTCCCAACAAAAGGAACCACACAGATCCAACCCCCCCCCCCCCCCCAGTTTTTGGAATTTATGTGACTGATATGGCTGAACGGCTTTTTCTACTTTGGTATTCGTCAGTGGCCTGAGAAACCAACCTGATAAACAGGCATTTGGGGAATTCACTACTTATTATGCATGAAGCGTAATGCCCACTGTGTCCATGCCCTCACATATTGTGTGTGTGTGTGCATGTGTTCACACATGTGTCACAGAAAGATGGGAGATATTTCTTCCTTTTTGGGTGGGGGAGATAAGCAGCTTTAGGATGGGCCCATTTGCAATAGGGTTGCCAGGTCTGGGTTGGAAAATACTCAGAGACTTTGAGGGTGGAGCCAGGAGAGGGTGGGGTTTGGGGAGGGGAGGGGCCTCAGCATGGTACAGTACCATAGAGTCCACCCTTCAAGGCTGCCATTTTCTCCAGGGGAGCTGATCTCTGTCAGCTGAGGATCAGTTGTAAAAGCGGGAGATCCCCAGGCCTCACCTGGAGGCTGGCAACCCTAATTTGCAACAACGTATTGGTTTCAGACTTCTACCATTTGGGACCCACCACTGACAGCCACCAGCGGTGCAGGTCCAGGACTGTCTGCATTTACAAGAACAATACACATTTCATACCTTTCCACTGAAAACTCTGCATATGCCATCCTTCCTTGTTGTTGGCTATTTGTAAAATATCTTCCTTTCCAGATCACCCCCTCCCAGAGTCATTTTGAGCAGGAGCTTGGGGGAACACAGCTCCGGGAGTTGGTGCCAGCGCCCCCCCCCCTCCGTGGGGAATGCCTGCTTGTGTCATGGCTGCAGCAAAATGACCCCATCCCCTGGAACAGTCCTTGTTCCTCCAACCAGCCTTCTGAAGGCTTCAGCCACCACTGAAGCTATCCTCCCAGAATAGTGGTATTTCTGAGGCTTGGATTAGTAGCTGTCCCCTCTCTGCCAGCACTCTCTCTCTCTCTCTCTCTCTCTCTCTTTTTCTTTCTTTCCTTCTGACATACCTCCGTTGATGTCAGGTGGCGTAGCATATGCTAATAAGTTATGCTAATGAGTTATGCTAATGAGCTCCTGCACCCCTTTTTCTACGGAATGACCCCTGCCCCCTCCTATCCCTTTCTGTTGATATGCTGTTATAGGGATGTGCTAAAGCTCAAGACAGGAACCATGGGAGAGGCCGACTGCTTGAAGGCCCACTGGCTATAACAGGAGAACAAGGAATGCCTATTGACTTGCATAGACTCCATCAAAATACAGTACAGTACAAAAAAGTTGGAGTGAAAATCTGGAATTGATTGCCAGAAACCTGCCCTATGCCTGGAAAGACGGTCCTTGGGAGTAGAATGATGATGATCTCTGGGCCCAGATAAAAGCTTTAGGATTTGAATTATGGCCCCTAGAACTGGAATGAGTGCTCTGGGGACTGTTATTCCAGGTCCAGAGCACTTTATATGGGCCCAGGGATTGTCACTCCACTCTGGGGCTGTCATTCCAGTTCCAGAGCATAGATTCCAGTTCCAGGGGCTGTCGTTCCAGTTGCAGAGCAGTCTATCTGGGCCCAGGGACCATTGCTGCACTCTGGGGGCTGTCATTCCAGGCCCAGGACAGACTTCTTTAAATCTTTTCCACATTTTCATTACAGTTTTTCTGTGCTGGTGTAATGTATTCCAGTGGAACCCATGCAAGTCAGTTGGGATTCCTGGCTCCTATTTTGGGGGAGGCTGGTGTGGCTGTTCTTCAACCGAATGACACCCAAACTGCAATAGAGTGGGAGCCGTCTGTACATTAAAGAACCCCCAAGTTTCAAGCAAATTGGACCAAGAGTTAGAATTCTACAGGCCCCTGAAAAAGATGCCCCTAGCTGTCTGTTCCCCCAGCCCCCCTCAAAGCAGGGAGGAAGGGGAAACTCTATGAAGCTTGTTGTCAAAGGTGATTGGGTGCGGGGGGCTCTGTGTTCCTCCCTGGTAAGAATCTGATTGGAAAGGAGAAATGCCAGTGCCCATGAAATCAGTAGATCCAACAAAAAAGCTATGGAGTGCTGCTCTCCTGGCAAGTCCCAAGCGCAAACAAACAACAAACCAAAACAGCAACCATGGATTTCTTCGGGGATGGGGGTTTCCTTACCCCCAACAGCCCTGAATTCATATTACCATTCTGGGAAATCACCCAAACCTGCCATTTCGGTGCATCTTTTCAATTTGTCAGTTTTGTTACGCACACCAGTACAAACCACAGCTTGGGAACCATGGCCTTAGATGGGCAACGTTTTGGGAACACTTTGACTAGGTATGTATTAACGGTCCTCATAAATTAACCACACCTTCCTAGCTGATAGGGCTTCAGTTAGAAATCTGTGCTACTACCAATAAGAGAGAGAGAGAGAGCACATGCAATCTGTGCTGCTTTGGTATTTTCTTACCTCCAGACAGGGTTCTCTCTTCCCGGTGCCCGTGTTGCTATTCTTAGAAACAATTATATGGGATCATGCAATGCTTTAACCTTAATCAACCCTGAGTTTTGGATCATCTTGCTTTTGTGAATTTCAATTATAGAGTAAGTGCTAGAGATCTGATTTGCCGTGCCCTTTTTTTTGTCTGCCGTTAGCTAGCTAATTAGCAAGGGAAACTTCTGAATTGACTCTATCCATCACTTGGACCTGAGAGTGTTTTTTTTCCCCCTCTGGTTCTTCATTTCCCAACTGGTTCTTCGTTTGTGTTTGAAAGGATTGGGTTATGCAGAACCCGTCGATACCCACCTTAGCCACGGAAAATAAATCAAGATGATTTCATCTGTATTGCCTGTAAATTCGAATAACAGTTGTTTGGAGAATCACATACATTAAAAAGAAATCATGGCACGAGTTAAGAAGTGAAAGAAATTGGAGAGAAAAGGAAGCCAATATAACCTACACTTCATTTTCGAGTAACTGTTAATGACAATAATTAACGCTTGTTTGTTTTACTATCCAGGAGTACCTAGATCTTTTCCTGAGACACCTGATAAATAATCACATGCTGGTCAATGAAATATGGACCAGAATCGTTATCCTCTTGCAATTCACATTATTGTATATTGTTCAGAAGAACAATGTATTAAACATTCACAATAAGATTTTTAAAAAAATTTCACTTTCCAGGGTTGCTATGAGAGTACAGTTTTGATGTCTTAATTAATACTGCCACCTACTGGTCAAAAATAGGGAACTTGGGAATTTATCAAGTTCAACTATTTCTGCAGAGGGAAAAAATTACTAACAATAATTTTAGCGAACTTAGGCTAGAACAGGAGGGCACTTGCAACAAAATGTTGTGTAATGTACTGAATTTCAGTTTACAGACATACAAAACACCTTTTCCTGCAATTCGAGGCTAGACTCAGCAATAAGGGACAGCTGCCAGTTTCAAAAGATTGTCCTGGAACTTCCCATCACAGTTGCCTATCCAGCCTCTAGAACACAGACAATGCCACATTCCAAGGCCCTGCAGTGAAAGAAAGGGGAAGAAAGAAATGGAAAGGAATAGGAAGGAAGGAAGGAAGGAAGGAAGGAAGGAAGGAAGGAAGGAAGGAAGGAAGGAAGGAAGGAAGGAAGGAAGGAAATAGATGGGGAGAGAGGAAGGAATGAAGCCCCTAGGATCTCCCCCATCCTTCCCTTCCCACCCAGGCAAGCCAGCAGTCTCTCCCTCCCAAACAGACCCTGCACGAGGCCTCTCCTCCTCTCCCAACAGATCCTGGATGCAACCTAGGCAATCCCCGGTCTAGGGTTGCCAGCCTCCAGGTGGGGCCTGGGGATCTCCCGCTTTTACAACTGATCTCCAGCTGACAGAGATCAGCTCCCCTGGAGAAAATGGCTGCTTTGAAGGGTGGACTCTGTGGCACAGTACTATGCTGAGGCCCCTCCCCTTCCCAAACCCCGCCCTCTCCTGGCTCCACCCCCAAAGTCTCCAGGTATTTCCCAACCCAAACTTGGCAACCCTACCCCGGTCCCATTGCTGTTGCTACCCTCCCCTCTCCTTCCCTGCTTACCCAGGCCAGTCAGCAGCCTCTCCCTCTCAAACAGATCCTGCATGCAGCCTCCCCCCCCCCCAGCAGATCCTTTATGGAGCCTGGGCATCTCCTGCCCCTGCCCCTGCTGCTACCCTCCCCCATCCTTCCCTTCCCACTCAGGCCAGCCAGCAGCAATGCTGGGGAGCCCTGTCTGGTTGCCAGCTTCCGGGCCTGCCAAAGCGTCTCCCCCCCCCCCCAACAGTGGCAATGGCAGGGAGCCCTGTCTAGCTCCTAGCCGCCGGGCCACCGAGGTTTCTCTTCCCCTGACAGCTTCTTCCTCGCAGCACCAACAGCTCTTCCCAGTGATCATAGCAGCGTTGCAGGCGGCGGAGCGGCTTTCCCTGGGTGGATCAGTAAGTATGTTCTCTGCGCACGTGTAGAGAATGCTGTTTTACTTTGGGGGGATTTAAGTATCCCCATTTATTTTTTAAAAAACATGTCAGATTTTTCTGCACCCCTGGGGAGTGCCCCAAGTGTGCAGGAATTTCTGTTGAGCTCCATGTAGGGCTGCCAAGTCAGCCCGGGGGGTGGGGGATCCCCCGCTATAGGGGTTCCCGATCCACCGGCCGGCATTCGGCCAGCGAGGGGAACCCCGCCCCAGAAGTCGTCCGGTGAGGACAACTTCTCCCGTGTAATGACGTCACCCGGAGGTGATGTCATCACGTCGCCGTGGCGCGCACGCGCCAGAAGAACTCCCGGGGGGAGAACAACTCCCCCCCACCGGTAAGTCGCCGGCACTTGGCAGCCCTAGCTCCATGTGCCCCCAATCTCCAGAAATAAGTATCCGCACGCACAACAGACCCTTGGCTATTAGATATATAGATAACTGCATGGGATGGCACTATAAGGCAATGAATAATTGCCACCCTATTTTTTAAAACCAATTCAATAATAATATTTTAAACATAAAACTGAGATCTAGGAGAATGTGTACATTCAAAAAAATTGGATTTGCTTCTTTTATTGCTTTATTAAGGACCTGGAATATCATAGTACATAACAGTCAGATCTGACTAATTTCCTTTGGCTTCAGTGTAGTCCAGGTATAACTTCACTACCACCAAGACCAGGATAAAATTCTCAGGACTTGTATCCGTCATTTAAGAGATACTTCCTGGAAAACTGCAGACAGATAATCTGCAGTTTTAGAAGCAAAAAAAAAAATTGCTCTGCATGTGGCGGCATTATAACATGGTCATGCAAATAAGTTCGTTTTTTCTGCCTTTCCCAGCATGAGCAAGCAGTAAGCCTCTTTGTATATAGCTTTATTTTAAACAAAAATGGCATATACAGAAAAGGGGAACTAAATCCCGAACCCCCAGGTTTACCTTACTGTGCTCCAGCACTTTCACCGTTTCCCTCATGTTTAACATGTCCCTTTGAAGCTGTTTTTCAATACGACAAGTCTACACTGCCTATGTGAGCAGCTCTTCCTTTCTTTTCCCTTTTCCCCCCATTTTTCTTACTTCCATGTCTTGCTGATGGGCTACGCTGGGGAAGAGTTATCTGGAGTTTGTTTCTTGTTATGTGTACTACCTTATGTAGAAAACAATTTTAAAAAAAATCAGAGGGGAAAAAGATGTCCAAAAGATCCAATGCTCCCTCTAAGCTGTGGAGTCCTGTGAGCAAAAAGTCTACTTCGTGAGCTACTTGGCATTAAAATTGTGAGTGAGCAATTTGGCTGCTGCATAAATTAGTTTTCTTTGGAGCCATCCTTCCTGAGCTAAGACAAAAACGTGTGGCTGGAGGCTAAAAAAAACTGTGAGCTGGCTCACACTAACTCAGCTTTTAACCACTATCTCATGCATAGAGAGAGAATCTGATTTTTTGCCATCACTCCTCTCTGTTGAATCTCTGTTGTGAATGTTGCTCTTTACTATTACAAAAGGACGATTTATGCCTCTGAGTCTGATATGCACTCTGCACATACCTTCCTGCCAGCGGATGCAAGCAAAGTCTTTGTTCTGTCTCTTGCAATGCAGTCAGGTAGACTGGCTGCCTATTGCAGAAGAGAAGAAAACTTCACCTCAGCTTCTATCCCTCCTGCCTCAACCTGTAGGCAACTTGTCCATCATCACAGGGAGGTATGGTGTAGTCTGGGTCACAGTATCCTCCCAATGTGCAAAGCCTTTCTGCAAGCAGATACAAGCAAATCCTTTGTCATTGCCTTCCAGCCTCAGCCACAGAGAACAAAATAGAAGATGAAGAAGAAGAGATTGGATTTACATCCCGCCCTTCACTCACTTGGAGCCTCAGAGCGGCTTACAAACTCCTTTCCCTTCCCCTCCCCACAACAGACACTCTGTGAGGTAGGTGGGGCTGAGAGAGCTTTTTCCCAAGCTGTCCTTGAGAGAACAGCTGGTACAGAGCTATGGCTTGCCCAAGGTCATCCAGCCAGGTGCAAGTGGAGGAGTGGGGAATCAAACCCGGTTCTCCCAGATTAGAGTCCGCGCACTTAACCACTACACCAAACTGGCTCTCAATAGCTCAGGTGAACTCAATACATGTGAATATACAGATTAAAAAGGATGGTGGTGTCCAGCAGGAAAACTGGACCGTTTTGGTTGGAGATATTTGTGCCAGGCATATATCTGCTGAGTTGCTTTCTCCCCTTTCTGCTTTCCCCACGGGTAGGAGAAATGGAACTCAACAGCGAGGCCCAAGAATGGCTGTCGCCTGCATGCTTGAGAGGCGACAGATGGAGCATAATGGCAGGGTCTCAATTAATTACTCTCAGCATTCCACAATTAAGGATACATCTGCCCATCAATTTCCAGTGCTGACATATTTATTTGCTTAGTTATTTGTTAGTTAAATTTATACCCTGCCCTTCCTGAAGCAGGCTCAGGGCAAGTGACATCAGGGTGCATGAACAATCAAACCCAAATTAATGTAGTTAATTCTTAAAAACAGTTAAAACCATTAAACAATTAAAAGATGGCAAAATAAACACAGCAGTTCAACCCCCCCATAAGCCGGACTGATGGTAGCTGGAGTCACACCGAGTTCATATAGTACCAGGACTCCACATGGGGCAGATGACCAGGACAGAATCTATGCAGGGAGGCCAACTCGTTGGGTGTCCATCGCCTCAACCAAAAGCCTGGCGGAACAGCTCCATCTTACAGGCCCTGCAGGACTATGTTTTCTCCCAGAATTAAACCCAAACAAATGGTAACCATATAAACAAAGCTTGTCATTCCTGTTTGGTCCTTGAATCTGATAAACATCTTCATTATGTGGTATACTAATTTACTTCTTACCTTCTGCCTATATGTATGGACTGGTAATTTCCATTTCATTGTGTCTGAAGAAGTATGCATGCGCTCGAAAGCCTATGCCTTGAGTAAAACTTTGTTGTCCTCAAAGATGCTGCTGGACTCAAACGTCGTTCTGCTATAAGCCAGCAAGGCATATTATATGCTCTTATGAACTGTTTAAAATCATAAGTTTGAACTTTGGGTTGTTTTTCTGCAAAGGGCGAAATGCACTCTCTATTGCAGTGAGAGGCTCCAGCCCACAGCAAGAAACTCCCCCAGAGTTCACACCCACATGGAGACCAGGACTCCATTTCAAAGAGTCCTTCTGTCTCCTTTACGCTGGTCAATTCACACCTTCTCCCAAAGTTCCTGCAGACATTACCTGGCAACTAATCATCGACCATCGAGTGACCTGGCTGAAGCCATCACGAGACAAAGGGTTGGCACCATGGATCCTAGCAGCTGCCCAGGTGTTAGTTCCTGCTTAGCACCCAGATTTGCAATATTGACCACTCCTTCCTACCTCCTCCTCCTCATTACACTGACCAATGGTAGGGCTAGTGGGGACGGACCAACTAGAAGGTGTGTCAATGGGATGTGGTCAGCACAGCCCACCCCAATACCACCTTTTAAAAGTTCTTACACACTATTCAAACTTAAGCTCTTAACCCTCTATGTGTTTTTGCTGGTTCAGAACATGCTCCCCATCTTTCCTTTCTATCCCTCAAATCTTCTTTTGGAAAAAGGATCACCCATCTCCAGGATAGGTAAAGTATTACTCTCAACAAAACTCCTGCTCATGCAACAGTGCTATTTTCTATCTAAGTTTCCTAGATCTTGTGTGTATGTGTGTGTGATTCCGTTTTTGTATGCTTGAACAACATTTTATAGTAAACATCAGTCAAAGAAACCACTCAGCCTCATTGCCTATTTTCTGAGAACTCCAGGAAGGGGCGGGACCTTGGTATAGCTGGCAAGAACCCGGTACTTTGCCAATTGCTAATTTTAAATTAAAGCAATTCGGCTAACACTGCTGTTTCAGACCAACATGGCTACCCACCTGAATCTTTCTGATTGAAAGGTTTCCAAACATTCCCAAATGTTGGAAACAATTCTGATCAAATTTAAAGCACGTTTGATGTTTATGAATGGGGGTTATTCAGGTCAGATCTTGCTAAGTCAAGTTTTATTTCTACATCTGTACCATATTATTCAATTATTATATACAATTCTAAAAGGCAATACAAACATGTCAAGGCAACAGCTAAATATGCCCCCAAATCCCTGTCCAAATGAACGTTGCTTGTAATATATATTCGTAACAGGCATTGGACAGGTTATGGTTTGAGGTCTTTATAGTCCCACAGGAGCAAGGAGGACCATACAATTTGTTTCTGGGCTAAGTTAAGCCACAGCATCTGCTGCAACAGTGTAAAAGGCCCTGAGAACCATTTCTCAGATCTTATGGTGTGTAACTGTAGAGCCTTAAAAAATATCACTGCTTTGAGTAAATGCTTGGCTTGATTCTCCTGCCAAGGCTGGCTGTGTCTGGTGGGGGGTGGGGGGCGGGGGAGAGAGAAAGACAGAGCTACCTGCCTGAGCTATCCTCACATCAGATTTTATCACCTGCTGCTGCCTCAGCTGAGTGGCTCATGGAACTGGACCGTAAATCAATAATTTCTAATACAGTTGTAGCTCATTTGCTTGCCACAGTCAACTGGATAATGTAGGTAAGCAATTTTTGGATTGGTGTGTGTGTGTATTTCTTTATTATTTCAAGGCAATGTTCCGACTCTGTCTTTTTATAGCTCGTTGTGGGTCTCCGGCTGGAACTAGACATTACAGCCCATGCATGGCTGCTGCTGAAAGTGGCAGTCATGTGTCTTCCCCTCCTTCATCTCCAGGGCATAAGATGACTGCTGAAGTTGGTGGTGCTCCAAAAAGCTTTCTGCTGCATTGTGAGCCAGGAACAAACCAAAAATATGGGCTGTGTAGTTGCTTAGGGAGGGTTGTGGTGGCTCAGGGGTTAAGACACTAAACTGCAGACCGGAAGGTCGATAGTTCAGCAGTTTGAGATCTGAGTGCTGCGTGATGGAGTGAGCTCCCATCTCTGGCCCCAGCTCCTGCCAACCTAGCAGTTTGAAAGCATGCAAGCAGATAAATAGGTACCACTTCGGTGGGCAGGTAACAGCGTTCGGTGCACCTTGGCATCCAGTCATGCCGGCCACATGACCACATAAACATCTTCAGACAGTGCTAGCTCTTCGGCTTGGAAACGGAGATGAGCACCGCAACCCTAGAGTCGGATTTGACTGGTGTTCGAGCAAGAGAAACCTTTACCTTTACCTTTAGTAGTTGCTTAGGAGGGGAATTCCAGACAGGTAGCCTCATTAGCCTGTAACAGAAAAACAAAAAAGGGGTCTCTGACTCATTCCCTTGCTCATCCGCCAAGGTAATATATGACATCATGTGTCCGGGACATTCTATTGCTGATCTGTAAATTATTGCTCTCCTACAGAGAAACTTCAAAGGGAAAATCCAAAGCAAAATAGTTTATACGTAATTCACAAACAAGTTCAAGACTGCTAACCTCCCAGATCTGGGACCTGGGATACAAGACATGCACTATGATATCAGCACATAGCGAATTTCCTCTGCCCGTGGGTTAGCACAAGCCAAAGAGCCGGTATGGAAACTTGCAACTTGGTAAGACACACCATAGATTTTGTCTCGCATCACTAGAAATTATGGAGAGAGAAGGAGACACAGATGACATAACATCTAATTCTGTCCACAAGCACCAGATGCGGAGTTCTCAGATCCCATTTTCCAAAGGATGACAAGCATGATGGTATCTAAGCTTCTTAAGGAAAGCCAACAGACTCGTCTTGTCATCAACCTTCATCATGAGGTGGACAAGAGAGGCAGTATAATTAGTTCATTCCAAAGTAGTTGCAAGCATGGAAATCATAGAAACCACTTAACAGCATTGATCTTCAGACTAAAAGTCCAGTTCACACACAGAGACAGGTATAAGATGTGCTTTGGTAGCTTGAAGGGGAAGCCACACCAAACTGCAATGAGAAATGATTATTACTGAATGAGCTCAGGAATGAATGTCTAACACCTAGAGAAACATTGTTTCTCGGCCACATCCCAGAGTTGAGCATCCTTGCTTAATCTTCTGTTTTCCTGGATTCATTTACACTTATGCCCATTCAACAATAACTCAAAGAAGTGAATTGTTGTAGTCACTGTTCTCTGAACTCTGTGTACACCAAAGTGTTTTTGCTACAATACATTTAACCAAATAACACATACTGCCTTGTTAAACAGAGGGCATTCGATCTGAATTTGAATTTCAACATTCCTGCTCCATTACTTGTACAAAGTGCTCTGGGTTATGTGCCATACTATAAAATGTGACTCATCACTGTACTGGGATGCATATTATTTGACATCAAAAATTCTGAATTAAAAAAAAGAAAATATTTACAAAATCCAGCACTGTATAATTTTTTCAAGAGACTGAAATTTTGGCCACATAACCAACAGTTTCAGTCTAACATGCATCAACACAATATATTGTATCTATAAGGTGCAGAAATGATGACTCCTTTAATTTGGGGAATGATATGTTCATTCTACCTTGCAGCATCTGAGAAATTGAACTGTTACATAGGAGACGTAGGCTGTGATCCATATATACACTATAGTAGTCTGATGGAAGCATATGGAAGTATGTGCAGGTGTGACTGCGTGTGTTGAATCAATCACCCAGGTGCCACGAGACACACATCTTCATGCTGGCCATCTACTGTAGGAGTGCCTTCATTATTCATTACTACTATTTAAGGAATTTTTAGTGGAGGTGAGGGTCTCCCATTCCACTGAAAATGTCATCTAGCTCGTAGCAGCAGCTGTGGCTTTTTAAAAAAAAAATCTGGAGTTTGTCTCCAATAGAGATTGGCTGGGAGTGCTCCTCCTGATCACTTTCAAGAGGATAATTGGAAGGGAGAAATGATATTGCCTGGGAAATCAAGAGAATCAAAGAAAAACAAGATGTCTGCTGCTGATTACAAGGGTAAGTACCTAAACACCATCTGATATGCCATCTGTACAGTGTTAATCGTTTTAAATGTTTTAACGTTTTATGATATTATCTGTTTTTTGTATTTGTTGTGAGCCGCCCTGAGCCACCGTATGGTGGGGAGGGTGGGATATAAATCTCAAAAATAAATAAATAAATAAATAAACATGAAAAATATCACAATTGGGGAGGGGGCTTGTTTTTGTAGTGCCTAAGAATCCTAGATTACCATTCTGGAAATCACAGTAATAAACTGAACAGTGATTTTCATGTATATTTTTGGCTCTGGAGTTTCAGAATGCCCACCTCTACTCACAACTTGATTACATGTTATAGTTTCTCTCTCTCTCCCCCCACCCTTTTTTCCCTCCAAATCCAGCTTCTGGGATTTCTCTATTGAGGAGAATGTCGTGGGGAGAGAAAACCTGTAACTTTTGACACCCCTGTTGTTTTCTCAGTGGAAAACACCACCCGTGCACTGCTTTTACTCATATGGAGGAAAAATTGTGGGTACCCATGCCCCTCCCCCACAGCACATTTTAGACTGCCTTTCCAAGGAATAACTTGAGGTGGCTTATGAACGATTGGAAAATCCACTGAGAAATAAAGAAACATCATTGATGGACTAATATGATTTAAGCATTGTTTAAAATTGATTGAGAACACCTTCCTTCTTGTGCCCATCCAAGTCAATTGAAGTAAATGGAGTCAGAAGGGTGTTACTCTGTTTAGGACAGCACTGCAATACCATCAAGCATCGTCTAAGATCAAAGTCTACCCCAAAATGGCTGCCCAGTGGGCCTTGAAAAAGACTGACAGAGAAGGAATCCAAGGTACCTCTTCTAGAAATACTTTCCACAGTGCAGGGACAGTGACATATGTGTACATGGTCAAGTATTCAAAATGGTTCCCCTACATTATACTCTTTACAGGCTTTGAAGTAGGTCAGTCTTCTTATTGCCATGATGTTGCTAGAGGGTGAGGCTAAAAGAGAGTGACTTGTCTAGGGCCACCTAATGAGTTCATGGCTGAGGTAGGAGTCAAAATGGAGGTTTTTTGACCCAGAACTCAGTTGCTTAGCCACAAATCTACAACAACTCTGGAAATATATATTAACCTGTTGCCTCCCTGAGTGATGACTCCCACAACTGAATGCCTCATTTTCTTCAGTTTCATTAGGTACCTACCGGCAACCTAGCAGCCTTGATGTACTCCCAACATTTGTTGCAAATGATGTGTACCAGGTGGATATAATTATTTTTTTTCCTGTTCACCTAAAGGAGAACTACTCTTCTCCCCTCACCTGCCCATTATTCCTTCCATTTCTTAAGTACCATCAAAGTTAAAGTGCAATTAAAAGAACCTAATTTGGGACAAAATAAAGAGAAAAAAAAGTAGGTTATTCTCTAAAAGAAGGTCTACTATGGAGGAATAGTAATTTAGTATACATTTATGGATACTAATTTAGTATATATTTAGTACATGTTCTCTGCCTGTGTGCCTATAAGCATAACCATTATCTGATGAACAGACTTTAAGGAGGGTGTTTAGTAAGCTGTGAGTGAGCCTAAATTCTCTTTATTGCCAGTGGGAGCGACCACTGTGCTCTCTAGCATTTCCCTCCTAATTTCAGTAAAAAGTACATTATTGGAAGCACTTATCTCAGTGGTGGATAGCCGAAAACACAACAATTCCGGCAGAGTAGCACTAATTGTTTTGCAGTGAAGCTCGGAGTTCTGTTTTCCGTATGCCTTCAGGTTTCTTTCTTGTTTTCCCTGCGACGTTCACGCAATGAATCGTTTTAATTAGCACAGAAAATGTAAATGGATAAAGACATTAGATATAAGAAGATGAATAAGAAATGGTATAATGGGACTTCAAAATAGCTGGAGGAGCTGGAAATCCCATTAGGGCTTTCCGTTAAGTGGACAAAGATAGCAGCTCTATGCAAACATCCATTTTTCGCCCCATGGTACAGATCACAGTGCAGTCTGCCTATGTGCTCTTGGGGTTGTGTACTAATGCCATCTTGAAATCATAGAAATTGGGGACAAGGGTGAGGGGTCAACTGGAGTCACCCACAGGAGACTGGGGGGCTGGAACATGAGAGGCAGGATCACAACATTGCCGTAATGTCACTTCTGGGGTGAACTCAGAAATTATGTCATTGCATCGGTGCCATGCTCTAGCTTTTGAGCCAGTTTGGTGTAGTGGTTAAGTGCGCGAACTCTAATCTGGGAGAACCGGGTTTGATTCCCCACTCCTCCACTTGCAGCTGCTGGATGACCTTGGGCAAGCCATAGTTCTGGCACAGCTGTTCTTGAAAAAAAGCAGTTTCTGTCAGAGCTCTGTCAGCCCCACCTACCTCACAGGGTGTCTGTTGTGGAGAGGGGAAGGAAAAAGAGTTTGTAAGCTGCTCTGAGACTCCTTTGGATAGTGAAGGGCAGGGTATAAATCTAATCTCTTCTTCTTCTTCTTCTTCTTCTTTCATAGTTTCTGGTGAATCCTAGAGTGTCATATTGATGTAATGCCATCTCTTCCAGGTTTGTCCCAGAAAAGACACCACAGTATTGCTGCACCACTGATTTTCTCACCATTTCCCCTTCCCACCACCTTATCGAGCAGCTATGAAGGCCAGAAGCTCCCAGCAGGAGGGGAAGCCCAATGTGCAGCCTTCCACATGTGTACTGATACCAAAAACAAACATTTGCACAGGGCTGGTGACCCATTGCTTCAGCATTCATGGAAAGGACCCCTTGCCACAGAGCCATCAGTTCTGGCCTGGCACATGGTGCAGAGAAAATGTTCCACATATCAGGTCTGCCAAAATTATGATCCACCAAATGGAATGCAGCCCACCAGCCTGCCGGGTGCTTGATATCCCCTTCCCTATTTTGACATGCCCAGGTAGGCATCCAAAATGGTGTCATCTCTGTGGTATTTCAGAAGAAGCTTTTTAATGAGTTGTTACATTGTTTTTACTTCCTCAGCTGCATCTCAAGCAGGTCTCAGGAGAAACAGCATGTACGCTTTCTAAGTGAATAAGCGGGAGGACACATGAGGATCCTCGCTAGGGTTGTCAGCTGCAGGTTGGGAAATTCCTAGAGATTTGGGGGGTAGAGACTGGGAAGGGTAGGATTTGGGGAGGGGAGGTATCTCAGCAGGGTATAATAGAATAAAATTCACCATCCAAAGCAACCATTTTCTCTAGGAGAACTCTCCAGGGACTAGACTGACCCTGAGAGATAATTTGAATAAATGCAACTATTTATTTATATGTCTGTATGTCACAGGCCCAGGTTCCTTTGCTTCAAATAACAATAGGTCTGCATTGATACGCTATAACTGAACAGCTGGTGTCTGATCAAGAAAGACATACATTTATAAAGTTTGAGTCCAGTGGCACTTTTGAGACCAACAAAGTTTTATTCAAGGTATGAACTTTCTTGTGCACGCTCACTTCTTCAGGTACATTGAAATGCAAGTTAACAGTTCATACATATAGACAGAGGTTGAACAGCAGATTAGCATGCAACATAATGAAGATGCTTTAACAGATGCAAAGACCTAACAGGAATAACAAGCTAAATTTAACTTTGCATCTTTGCATCTCTTAAAACAACTCTGTTAGGTTGCAGGCTAATTTGCTGTTCAACCTCTGTCTATATGTATGAACCGTTAACTTCCATTTCACTGTATCTGAAGAAGTGTGCTTGCACACAAAAGCTCATGCCTTGAATAAAATTTTGTTGGTCTCAAAAGTACCACTGGACTCAAACTTTATTCTACTGCTTCAGACCAACACGACTGCCCACTTGGATAAATTTACAAAATTGTGCGTGGTAGTGCGGAAGTAGGTGAGATATATTTTTTCTCCCACTCCATAGCATTAAAATTCAGCAATTTCAGACAGTTAAAAGAAAACACCACTTCACGCAAATCCTATTAATGAATGGAATTTGATGCCCCAAAAGATGGGCACATCCACTGGCTTAGGTGGCTTTGCAGAGAGCTAAAGGCAATCTCCGTGTTCAGAAACAGTTTGCTGTTTCATATCTGTTGCTGGAACAGGCAACAGGTGAAGAAGGGATGTTGTGTTCATCTCCTGCTTGCTGAAAGGTTCTCCCATGAAATAGGCATTTTTCTTCCTAACCTCTGCTGCCACACTCACAGCTGAGTGTATTATTGCCTTGGTCTTCTCTGTTATTATTACAGTATTAAGATTTAGGGACTTGTACATTGAATATGAAGTTAATGAAAGTAAAGCTTGTTCTTGTCTGCGAATGCCAGTAGAGGAATGTGCAACTTTAGCTCCACAACAGTTGCCTAAAAGGTACAGGACAGGTTTCTCATGCAGTGAGGCTTCAGAGCCCTGTCTGTCTGTCTGTCTGTCTTTAAAAAGTGCTTCTTGTAGTATCAGTTTTCAAAGGGATGTTATTCTGAAGGTGACATGCAGACTGTAGTGACACAAGCTGAAGAATTGGATTATTGAATGTTGGAGCATGATTATAAACATCATTATTAAATAAATAAATATGACTTTGGTTGTCTGGCTAAAGTAAACATTAATTTATGCAATCCAAGGGGTTGGGCTCCTTCAGTAGAATCTTTGATTTGCTTTCCTCTGAACAGCAAGTCCCTGTGTCATCTCGCAACATGTTTTTGAAACTCTACTCCATTTAAAAAAAAAAAAGATTTATTGTGTGGAATGGGGAAGGGCTGCTATTGGACAAAAAGGATATTATTAGTTTGTCATCAAATCAAAAGAGAATGCTATTTTGCAGGGGATTTCCAGCACCCTGAAGGCTGGCTATATTTTGCTGGGGACTTGAGTGGGAATTTATGTGACAAATGATTTCTAATGGATAAAGTGGTTAGACAAGAATGTAAGGTTTTGTGTCCTGGATCCAATCTCATCAGATCATGGAAGCTAAGAAGGGTCAGTACCTAAAAGGTAAAGGTTTCCCTTGCTCGAAAGCTAGTCAAATCCAACTCTAGGGGGCGGTGCTCATCTCTGTTTCCAAGGACTTCTCCGTGGTCATGTGGCTGGCATGACTAAACACTGAGGCGCACGGAACGCTGTTACCTTCCCACTGAAGTGGTACCTATTTCTCTACCTGCAATTTCTTGCTTTCGAACTGCTAGGTTGGCAGGAGTTGGGGCCAGAGACGGGAGCTCACTCCATCACACAGCACTCGGGTATCAAACTGCCGAGCTACCGACCTTCTGATCTGCAGCTCAGCATCTTAACCTCTGAGCCACCATGGCCCCCAGTACCTGAAAAGGAGCCCACTAAGGCAGACTGCGGAGGAAGGCGATGGCAAACCACCTGTGCTTAATCATTTGCCTTGAAAACCCCTTGCAGGGGTTGCCATAAGTTGGCTGCTAATTGATGGCTCTTTACACACTCACATGGTGTATCAATGACGCATGGCACATTACATGCCATGAACTTCCTAATGGAAGGAACAGTGGCACCCTTTGCATAATGGCATGACTTTATCCTAAATGCATCCTTGGGACTACTGAGAAAGCTGTGCTTATTGACGAACTTTGACAGCTTTGAGTGGAAGTTTCCAGGGAAATAAAACCAGCTGTGAGAAATAATTAGTTTATTAGCAATTACTTTATTGGCAATATCTGTAAAAAGAAGCACAAACACACCCCGATACGTTTAATGTAGAATCCTTTTTTGCAGTTATGCACACTGTATATCTCCAAGACGTTCTCCCATATACACAAGGTTGAGCTTGGTTTGTCCTGGGGGTACTGCTGGACTCTAGCTTCATTCTCACATCTTTTTGTTAACTCTTGCATTTATGTGCTAATTTGCTGCTATCCATTGATCTTACCGGCCCCCTGATCCAATTTCAGCTCCGCATATGCATCTTGGCTCCGAGTGGCCACTCCTAACAGCTACCCCACCCTCTTTTTTCCTGTAACCCTTGAGGAGATTTTATTCCATTTGTCTGCAGACGTGTGCTTTGCACATGAAAGTTTACCCTCCGAACCAACGCACCCTCTAAGTTGTGGAGTCTTGTGAGCAAAAATTCTACTTTGTGAGCTGGTGGCACTAAAATTGTAAGCAGGCGATTTGTCTACTGCATAAATTAGTTTCCTCTGGAGCGATCCTTCCTGAGCTAAGACAAAAATGTGTGAGCCAGAAGCTAAAAAAACTGTGAGCTAGCTCGCACTAACTCAGCTTAGAGGGAACACTGCACTGAATAAAACTTTGTTGGTCTTAAAGGTGCCACTGGACTCAAATTTTGTTCTGCTGCTTCACCTGAATTGTTTCTCAATGTTTTCTATACATTGCTTTTAAGTTCGATTATCCTACAAACAACATTCGGAGAAACTGAATGTTCATCACTGCGTTAAATACCGTTGCCTGGGGAAACCATTCTAATAATCCCGGAGGAGAAACACTAATCTCTTTTAAGTGACCCACAAAATGTTACTTGTAGTTTTCCTATGTATATGTTGTATGTGTCAATGTTATTTTCCCCCAAATAGATACCATTTGTACAATATCTCACTGGACTGTAACCATCTGTCTTTCTTGTGAAAAAGCTGCTAGTATTCAGATGTGGTATTCCCGGCAGTCTTGCTATGGCTCTGATTGGCATGCATCCAATTACCACATCCTCTTCAGGTTATAAAACTACTTGGGTTTAAGGGTCTCTCTTTTCATCTGCCTCCTACAAGATACTGTTGCAGAAAGTTCTGTTCTCCTTGATTATGAAACTGAAGGAACAGTCTTTCTTTCTTTTTCTTTTTTTTTAAAGTGCTTTTCAAGGACTCAGTAGAGCAGACAAGAGGGGAAAGCTCCATAGCTGTCAGTCATCTACCTTGCTAGAGCTGGGTCTCTACACCTGATCAGTGTGTTCCTATCTAAACCCATGTGACAGTGGAGTGATTCCTAGATCTGAATCATAAGGAATGGTGTGCAAATATGGGACATGACCTATGTCTATTGAAAGGGATTTCTGGAGAGTAACACACGTTTTATTTTATTCACATTAAGGTCTTTTTTGACCCCAGTTTCAACTGAGCTAAAGCTATGGGAGGTGTCATAGCTAATGGGAGGGTTTGTAACTCTGTCACATGATTTGCAGGGAATGTGCTTTGCATACAAAGCATCCTAGACAGCAGGTTCCACAAAGACCTTTGCCTGACACCCTAGAGAGCCACTGCTAGTTGAGGTGGGTAATTCTGGATTAGACAGGGGGTCTAAGGCTGAGGCTCCTCATACTTTGTCCGCCTCCAAAATTTGGGTTATTTTGGCAGTACTCCTAAGAACACTTTCCTAGGAATGTCCCTTTGAATAAAATTGAACTTGCATTTGAGTAGGCCTGCTTAGGTTTGTTCTTGTATTAAGCTGTATTGAGACTGGATTGTTGACTATTTTATTCTAGTTAGCTTGTCCTTCAATATAACAAAGTTTGAGTCCAGTGGCACCTTTAAGACCAACAAATTTCAACTCTGGGTGCATGCACATGAAAATTTATACTCAGAATTGAACTTTGGCTGCGGTCACACTGGAGGCTTGGCACGATCTGGTTGTGCCTCTACTTGTGGTGACTTAAATAGTTGTGGAAAGTTTTGATCGGACATCCCACCCTGAACCGGCTTCACTGCGCACTCACCCCATGGCCCAGATTGTTGTGGTATTCTTTTTTATTTGTCTTTCACCCATGCGTATAAGCATGTATTTGAAGCTCTAGCTCCTTTTTGACAATCCCACAGTCTCTCTGCCAAGTACTCGGGCCCCTCTTGGCCTCCTTCTCATTGTCTCTCTTCTGTGGAATACATTGGGGGGGGGGGTAATTTGCAGATCTACGCGAGAGCAGACCCGTTAACTTCAGTGCATTTACCCTTGTGTCAATCATGGGATACTCTAAGACTCTGATGCAGAAACAGGAGAGAGGGGTTTTGGGGGGAGTGGATTTGTTGCTTGAAAACAACCCCCCTGGAACTCCTGATCCAGAATGTCTACTTGGCTGAGTTGATTGACAATGCCAGGGGTGATTATGTGCTTATGCAAACATCACTACCTGATTCCAAAAAAAAAAAAGGAGGCAGAAATGGAAGGGAAGGTTCAGACTTCCCAAACGGCTTGACTTTGCAAGAGGGGAGTTCAGACAGGCGGCAACGTGGAGTGGAAGTGCTGGCATCCCTAAATATTGGACTTTTCCTGGTGCCTGCTTACTCCACTTCCAAAGTGGGGTGCCGACGACTGGGGTCATGGAAGGCAGATGTTTTCTGATTGTACTCTTTAAATCTGTGAAAGAAACACAACTATATCGGTGCAAACTGCTCATGTAACCACAACCCACACTGATCTTAAAGGTGCCACTGGATGCAAACTTTATCCTGTTGTTTCAGACCAACACAGCTACTCACCTGAGCCTATCTTGTACTTCAAGATACAAGGTACAACTTGTTATGGAAAATTATAGATAGAAATTTATTACTGAAAGAAGAAAGTAACAACAAATACTGATATAATCAAGATGTTATATCTCAAGGGGGGAAAACCTAGTTATATTTTATCATTCTTTACCTTTCCATGTTTCTGAAATCCAAGTACCGGTTCCCATTCTTATTCAGTTCAAGTCAACCCAAATAAGAAAAAAAAATGAGTTAAAGGTTTACATTTGGATATGCCATTCTGAAGATTTAGATATTGGATATGCCATTCTGGCTCGTTTTGTAAATTAATGGCCAAAGCATTATTTGTTTCACTGGAGTCAGAGCAAGGCCACTGTAGAGTACCTTTGGACATTTTGAAAACATAGCTAGGGAGGTTTTGAAAGTCGTCCTGACTCAATGTGGCCCAGTTTTATTGTTACAAAAACCACAGGGTCCTTTTTTTCTTTTTTTCGCATCCGCATGTAGCCTATACAATTAGCCAAATGCTGCTGAGTCAAGTTGGACTTCTCTTTCATAAATTTTGCACCTTCCATTTGAGAGGGCCATTAAATACTTCAGGAGTTCAAAAGGCTACTTTGGAGTCCACAGAGGAGGGAAAAAAGCATCAGGAAGTTGTATCACACCCACCCATCCACCCGTGTACTTTCTCTCCGAAGGACTTTGGGATGTACTGTGGTGAAGAGAAACCTTTGGAAACCCTGAAGCAAGAATAGACAAGGTGTATGCCTGCTGAGCGTACAGTGTACTAGCTGTTGCAAATGTGGTAAGAGATTGAAAAGGAAGCAGAAGACATGGAGTTTCTTTTAAGCTTGCTTGAAGATTCAAACTACCTGTGGCTGCCAATGCCCTTTTATAGGAGAAATTAGATGTTTAAAAATTGCTGAGAGGCCCTGATTGGGATAGAGCATGCAGCATGAAGGCACTGTGCACTTTTGTTTCTCCCCCCATGTGCTTTTTAAAAGACCAAAACAGCTTCCCACAATTGTTTCGTCACTTTAAAAGACATGGGGATGGAAGGAAAAGATTGCCCAGTGCCACTACACCATATACCTAATGCAGATGGAGCCAAATGGCAATTTTTAAACAACTAAATTCTTCTCTAAAATGGCATTGGTAGCCATGGGTTGTCCCATGCCCACCTGTAACATGTAGTTTGGCTCTGAGAAATCTGAGTCAAAGTTCAACCCAGCCACCATTATGATGTCTTATCACAGGAAACAAGGATCTACTAGTGTTGGCTGTTTTTAGTAAAGGTGGCAGAGTGCCTATGCAGTAGTCAAGACACTGAACTAATTAAAATGTGACAAAAGCTTCATTTAGGAACTAATAAACTGGATATGAAATAGAAGAGATAGGCCTAGTTGTCTTACTGGCTGAGAGAGTGTTATACACTGTTCTAGAGGAAAATAGGTTGCCAGGTTCCCTCCTTGTATTTCAGGGGTGGGCAGGGATGCCCAAGCTCTACCCTTAAGCCCCACCCCCAAGCATGACCACCCACCCAGCCACCCCTCTGCCTCCCCTCCTCCCTGATTTAAAGTGCTTCAGCTGATCGGCGGGGACCACATGGCCTGCTGATCAGCTGGAGGGCCCTTTAAATCTAGCAGGAGGGATGGAGAGGGGTGGTTGTGGGCCACACACTCAGCTCACAAAAATACCTGCTTTTTAAATCTGACAGGAGGGGAGGGAGAAGGGAGGCCAGGCAGGTGGTCAAGCTTGGGGGTGAGGCTTCTCCTGCTGACCAGCTGGCTGGTGGTGGATTGGAGCCCCTAAAAGTGGGGAGAAACCCACTTAGACCTGGGGGCATGCAACCCTAGAGGAAAATCCTAGGAGTAGCATTCTGTAGACTGACAAGGAAATGCCCCGTTGGAAAGAAGGTACTCCCCCTACAGTCTTCTCTAGCTTGAGCTTGCTGCCTCTTGCAGGATCTTCATTTCTTCTCTGTACACAAGACATTGCTATATTTCAGCAGATAAGCATCCATTCTCCGTGATTGCTGCCAAACCTGCTCCTTCTCTGACTCATGCAAAGGTTTGGGGAGAGGGGAAGAATCCATTTGTAACTTTACATTAAACTTCAGAGATAATCAGCAGCAGCCCGAACCTCTTTCATGACTTCAGAGTGTCTCCATTGTCATCCTGAAGCAAAAGCCTAAACCACGCCCTTCTCGTACATTGTATGCCCAGGGGTTGGGCGCTTCTCCATCACTCCTGCCCAGCCTGGTGAACAATGCTTTTGCTTCTGAGTTCTCCATAATGTCCCTGAAACTCAAGGGAAAAAAGGGTGTCTCCCTTGGCCCAATTAAAGGCCAGTGGCCACCAGAATCATACTTTTGAATGACCCCTTTTCAACTGTTTTTGTAGGCTCCTGGTTGAAAACCTAATTATTCTGTCTGATTTTTATCTGAAATATTCTTTGTACTCCTGGGAGAGGGGAGTTAATGCTAACTATTTTTAGTATAGTTTAGCTTCAAAGGATTAAAAATCGATCTTTTCCAAGACCCCACTGTATGGAATAGAATGCTGTTCTCCTGCTGATACACCATTCCTTAAATATATGACCATCCGACACGGAGTTCCATTTGCAAATTCTACGGGACCCCAATGAGAAGCAACCCCAAGCTCCATTTCTCTCTTGTTCCTGCTATCTTTTAACACCAAAAGACAAGAAAACTCTGGACTTAAACTCACCACTTTTTAAAAAATGTCATACAATTGATAATTGCTGCTGAAAGATCTGATTGCAACTTTCTTACAATTTACCCGAGATAGCTTTTGGATGGCACAGCGTGGGTCAAACGAGTCTCACCATGTTTGCATCGGTAGCTTGACAAATGTCAATCGATGAAAGGCTTCGTCTCATTAAATTCAAGAGCAGAGCCAGTCTTAAGTTCCGTAGGGGCAGGCACTTTCCCAACAGGGCTATCCGTTGAAACAAAGGATCTGCTTTGAAGTCCTTGATCGTTCCTTACAACTTTGCGGACTTTTGGTCAGAAGCTCATGGTAGGCAGATCATGGCCTTCACATCTCCGCTTCCATACATGTACAAAGAATAAGAGGGTTTTCTTTTTCTTTGAAAGGCCACGTAATAACATCCTGCAAAGTCACAGTAGGAGCTGAGATGGATCTTTATTGTGTTCCCTCAGATTGTGTTTAATTCAGCATTGCCGTTGTAATATTCCTGGGTCCACTGCAGAAGACTGACAAAATGAAGAATGGATTAAAAGAACTTTAACATAAAAAGCAACTAAGATATAGCAGTCTCTAACAGTGCAGTTCTAAGCAGAGTTACACCCTTCTAAACCCATTGATGGTAATGGGCTTTAAAAGGGTGCAAATCTGATTAGGACTGTTCATAAATCTTGTTCTAGAACCAAGATCATGGGATCTTAGGGCAAGTCCAAGAATGACCTGTTCCTTAGCACTCTAAAATATAGGGAAGTGTCTCTAAATTATAAATTCTGGTCAGTATCCCACTGTTCCACTGAGCGAAGTTCAAAGCTTTGTCTAGCCTGAGGAGTCTTCCTCCTCCAACTTTAGGAACTCTTCTACCAATGGAAGAGCCACTTGAGTTGGAGGAAGGCTTCTCAGGGTGAAGGAACTTCCTCTAAACTAAGTAGGTCACCTCCAGGCTGGATTGCTGTAACTCACTCTACGTAGGGCTTTCCTTGAGGTTGATCTGGAAAATGCAACTAGTCCAGAATGCAGCTGCAAGGGTGTTGACAGGAACACCCTTTAGAGTGCATATCCAGCTGGTGCTTTATCAGCTGCAGTGGTTCCAGATTGAGGACCAGATCAAGTTCAGAGTCTGAGACTCTGAGTAAAGCGTGGGGTATAAATCCAATCTCTTTTTCCTTCTTAAAGATGTCTGAACTAGTACAGAAAAGACCCAGTAATTTAGTCAAAATGCAGTTTTCCCTCTTTAGACATATGAAATGGCAGTGTTTACCGGTGCCTCCTCCACATTTATCTGGAAGATAGACAGCAACAGGCACTGGGTGGAGAAATCCAGCAAACTGGGAAATACGGCCACCCTAAATATAGTGAAAGAACCAGGGGTGGACTGGGAGCAACAAACAGCCCTGGGAAAGGAAGGGAGAAAGAGGCTGCCCAGCCAGCCATACATCATGCGCAGCTTGGCTGGGTACCTCTTTTGCTGACCAAGGCAGCATGTTCTTTGCTGTGCTGGATGAGGTGGGGCTTAGTATGTCCTTTGCCATGTGGGGAATGCCCATGAAACTAGGATTCTACTAGGTAGTTTTTCTGTCATTTAATGTGTCATGTTTAGACTTATGCTTTGATCCAGTTTTGCTTTTAGATTTCTGACTGGTTCTACAACCCTATTGTTTCTATTGTTTTGTTTATTGAATACTCCATCCTGTGGCTTGCATTGACTCACTCTGTGTCATCTGCCTTGAGTCCAAGTGAAATAGGAAGGGAGGGAGGGAGGGGGATGGGAGGGAGGGAGGGTTGGCTTTATGAAGTATCTGTCTAGGAACTTTTGGGAAACCATTTCTGTTATATGCATAGAACTTCCAGGCAAGATTGCAATGAAGGAGAATGGTGAGCAAAACCATAACTTACAGGTAGGCTTTGTGACTTGGAGAAGGATTTGTCAGCTTGATATTTATTGCTCTTCCAATAAGCAAGCAAAAGGAGAAGGTGACTGGGGAAAGAGGAATTTGAAAGGGGGGAGCACAGAAGAATTTGAATTTGAAAGGGTGGCACACAGAAAACCTTTCTCTTGAAAGACTTGTGCGCATCCTCTGGTAAATTAGTTTGGGGGTTCCAAAGATTAGTAAACCATTTTAGTTCAGAGTTCACTTATTGAGGATCAATTTTTCACACACATACTTATAAAAACTACTTTGTAAATAAATTATTGCCCTCCATATTTTTACTCCACTGTACCCCTGTTCTTTAAGCTGGGTTCTTCCTTTCGACCAGTCTTTTTGATCCGTTTTCAGCAGGCCAGTTATTTATTTACTCACAACAGAAGCTGAAATAATGGGAAGAAAGACAACATTTCAGACATTGTCAAAAGTCCCAGTATTTGCATTTTCCCGGAAACATTGGCAGTATTTCTTGTAAGACAGTGCCATCTAGAGGTAGAAATCTGCACTGTTTTGGCTTAGGCCAACTGATATTCTTTGTGAGTATTAGTTATACCTATTATTTAGAATACTGGCCTGCTGGGGCACACTAACATTCCATGTAGTTTAACTTTCTATTCCTATTGCGAACTAGTCAGATGCCACTGGGAAACTCAAACAGAACATTAAGGCAAAACTTTCCCCTATTTTCTGTCTCCAGCATCAGATTTTTGTTTTCTGCCAACAAGTCACAGCTGACTTATGATGAGTTAACCCCCCCACACACACACACAGGGGTTCAAGGCAAGAGAGTTTCAGAGGTGCTTTTGCCATTGCCTGCTTTTGTGTAGCAACTCTGGGCTTTTTTAGTGGTCTCCCCCCATCCGTCCTAACCAGGGATGACCTTGCTTAGCTTCTGATATCTGCCAAGATTAAGCTTGTATACGCACTGTCCAGGTCAAGGACCAGCATCAGGTACACATGGATACTACATAACATGAATATACTGTAGAACTGCTTCAGCGGGGGAATAAATCAAACAAATAAAAATAAACATGAAGGATCCACAGTCAAAATTACCATTCTTTGTTAACTTTATTTCCTGATTATGCAGTCCTGGAACAGGCAATATCTGGCATACAACGAAGAAGAGAAGACCCATAAGGGGGCAGCAAGAAGACAATTAGAGAGGCAATCAGCACCTTCTCTCCTGTCAAGTGTCATTCGTTGGCTGTCTCCAGATTGCTGCTCTTAGGGCAATTTCTTCCTTTTTCTTGGAAGTTCCACACTTAGACTCTCTCTCTCTCTCTCTCAGCTAGTGATGTAGTTAGGACAATATGGGCTGCGATCATACGCACAATTAGACCCAACATAGCTGTGAATGCCGGGCAGATTTAATGGGAGCGATCAGACAACAGCATCTGGGAAGCACACCGCAGCCGTTGGCAACCCATTTTGCTTTGCAGAATTGGAGTTAAAAGACACCAGGGAAAACCCAGTAGTAAACAGGCTGCAACGGGCCATGGGTGGACTTTCCCATGTCTGATTGCTCCAGCCTGCTCTCATGGCATCAGGATGGTCTGATCAGGCCAACCCGACTCCGTTCCATTGTTCCCCCCATTCGCAGTATGCACATCATCACACACTCTATAGGGACCTCTCAATGCGGTGGTGCGATGCATCGATTTTTCATTTAAGTGCATTGGAAACAAATGGAAAAACCACTCACCCGCAGTTGCATCTGATCATGCAGTGGCAGGCTGTGCCCACAGCTTCAAAAGACTTTGTGATCACACAACTGCAGGTCAATATCATTCTAAGATTCTATCGTAGTCTCCAATATCAGAGGCTACAATAGAATCTTAGAATGATAGTGCAGCCTTCAGGCATAATGGAGAAGGTGTTTATAACTGGTTAATGAATGTACTTTGGAGACTGCTACTCGGGACAAAACTTTGAATACCTGTTTCGTCCAGAACATTTGTCAAGTTCAGAAGAAGATCTCGAAACGAACGTATAGTCCGGGAAACTTCGTCAACATTTCAGCATTCTGCAAGCATCACTAGGAGACCTATGATTTTAATGTATTTGAATGTATCTTGAATGGACCTTGTTGAATTGATCACCTTATGAAAAACTCTTTAAATAGATATATGTGCACCACACAGTTTTTGTGCATTGTAAATTATGCACTTGAATCAGGTCATGTCCCTTTGCTGTGTTAATTTATTTTGTCAACATGTAGATGCACTATGTGCAGAATTCCTGGATTATTTGAATGCTCTGTGGAACACTTTGAATTAGCTCATGATCTCACATGCCTCAACCGGAGAAGAAAAGAACCTGGAAAAATTCACTAGGTGATGCTGCCATAATTTGGCCTATATTAACTCTTTACTGAATGCATCAACTAAAATTACTCTCCAGTAGTATTAAAATAAGGGCTGTTACTTTGTTCTAAGCTTTTTAAGGGACTGGCAAGCTCTATTTGACATCAGAGAGACATTTGATCAACTATCAGTTGTTATGTTTCCCAGCACACCAAGGCTGCAACCAGACACCATTAAGTCACTCTCTGTGACCACTGAAGCTAGCAAAGCATTCTACACAGGATGCTAGCAGAGAGAGGCAGGAAAGATCTTTTTGTCTCCCTCACCTCTTTTTGACATTCAGCCTTGTGCAGAGTTCATGAGAATTCAAAAGCTTGCATGGTGTGTTGTGGTATTTTGGTAGATCTACATAAACATGGTAATTGTTTTTGGGTTTTGAAAGGCAGTGTTCATTGTTGACATATGAAGCAGCAGTCAAGTTGATGCTACATTCTGAGACACCTTCCAGTCCCACAATACCCACCACAAAATGGAGGAGGGGCTTAGTCCACATCCTGCGGTGTCCAGACCAGAATGGCAGCTTGTCATTTGCTCACCTTCTTCTTTCCTTCGTTGGAGGAGACACAAGGTGTCTTTTAGGAAGCTAGGCATATGCTTCTCACTTCTGTCCCCAGAGTAAAAAATTCTGGCATGGGGAAGAATGGGTATCACTTGCTGCCTGTTAGCAGCTGGTAGAGCATAGTGATGAGAGGATGATTGGTGGTCAGGGAGATCTCTGGTTCAAATCACATATGATTCCTTCAATAGTGTTAGAAAGGCCACTCTCCCTCAGCCCCCTAGCTGCCTAGCTCTCTGATCATCCCCAGCCTGTTCCATTCAGTAGCTGGAATGGACTTCATTATTACAGTATAATTATCCAGAAGCAATATTCCAGCCAAAGTTAAAGTTTTAATCTTCCATATGCATAATTCCATACTGCTAGAATCAGTGGGACTTAAATTTGCCTAACTTAACTGCAACTGATACCCATAAACTATTATATACTTTTTATATAATTGTAGCTAAGGCCCATTTTCTACAAGACTTTTTGAACTTGGATGTGAATGCAATGCTGGAGTAGCAAAATACACAAATGGCTTGTCAAACGTGAACCATGCCTGCCCCCATTAATATTATTTCCAGTCCTCCTTTAAAACACACATGTGTGGCAATCACAATACACACAGGAAGGCAAAGATCAAATCTGCACACCTGCAGAGAATACCGTAAGAATATTCCGGGAGAACATCAGACAAAGAGAGAGAATGTGCTCCTCCATCTTCTTAAAAGTGGGTAGTACAAAGGCATAAGGGGCTTGCTATCTAGGAGAAAGTCCTCATGTTTGTTGATGGATGACCCAAGATGTTTGGTATCAGATGTGCAATTCCCCATGGGACACCAGCCCTTTTCTGCTTGCAACCATGGCAAACAGCAGCTTCACACACACACACACACACACACACACACACACACAAACACATCATTTTCATGTTCTCAAATTGTCCCATGTGTTAGAGATGCTGATCAACAGAGGGAACTGCAATGACTTCCAGTTTTCGGCGACTCAATGGCGGGCGCGTTTTCCCACAGCTCCGGAAAATGCGACCTGGACTTGAGGGGGTTCCAAACTGGTTTTGGACCCCCCAGGGACCCTTGTAGGGGGACCCTGCCTGAGGCACTTGGGGTAGTCTCTCTCTGGGATGGTGATCCTGAGATCGAGGGAGGCCTCCCCTGCCTCCATTGGCTCAGCCGCTGCAGCAGCCTCCAGGCACGACTAAGCACACACCAGACTGCTGCAGAAGTCTAAATGCAACAAGGAAAAGTTTATTCAGCTGAGACATGTGGCAAAATGTGAGTGAAGGGGCTCCTTTTGTTTGCGGGAAGATTATCTGATGTGAGCTTATTAGCTCAAAACGAAGGGGTTTTTTAAAGTTTAAATCCCCCCCCCAACTCCTCTTAAAGCTACAGAGCTACAGAGAATCTAAGTGCTCGGAGAGTGCCTGAAGACTAAATGAGATAAATTTAAGCGATCTAAAAGAAAAAGGAAGGCTTTTGGCTAATTTGTGGGACTTTACTGTGAATGTAAACAATAAGCGATGTCTGGACAGGGAGAAAAGATGGCGGGGAAACTAAAACCTTCCTCTAAAGCTCAATCTACACTTCCGGGCACAAAGTCTGAGTCCTGCACAGACCTGACTGCAGCTTTGGCAATAGCTCTACGCCCTCTGATGGACCAGCTGAATGCTGTTAATACTAAGCTGGATTCTCTGCAACAACAGGTGTCAGAGGCAAATAAGAGGTCTGATCAGACTGCTAAAGGACTGGCAGAAGTTAAAACCAAAGTTGAAAAGACTGATTTAAAGCTGATCATGATGAAAAAAGAAAGGACTCCTGATAAAGATAACTTGCTGAAACTTCAGATGGAGAGGTCTTCTTTTATTTGAGATTCCAGGGCATACCTGAACAAAAGGGTGAGAATCTCAAAAAGATCCTCAGTGATGCTATAGCTCCAATGACGGATTGGCAAGCAGATGAATTACAAAGTGACTTGGATATAATCTATAGGACCTATCCTGAATTTGTAAAGAAAAAAAAAATCTGCCTGGAGAAGTTATGGTGAGGTTCTCTAAAAGGTCAACCAGAGATGTGGTGCTCAAGGCCACTAACAGAAATGCCCTGAAGATTCAAGAAGAAGGTATTAAAGTGTTAAAGGACATTCCATCCGAGGTGAGGAAGAAGAGGAAACCCTATAAAAATTTGACTGCATTCCTCCAAACAGAAAACATCATGTATCATTGGCTTATTCCAGAAGGTGTGGGTTTTACCTACAAAGATAAGAAGCAAAGAACTGATTCAGCTGCAAAGGCCAAGAAGTTTTTGGACTTTTGCAAAGAAGGAAAAGATAAAGTGCCATCAGAGGACTCTTTGGATTTACAAGAGAGCATTTATGGTCTGGAAGGGTTGGACACCTCAGGGGGTAAAAACTCAGGAGATGAAGAGTCAGATTCAGCTTTGGGGGCAGCAGCACCGAAACCCCAGAGAGGAAAGAAGAAAAAGGGATCTAGTAAAGAAAAAGAAGTTGTAGTTGTTGAAAGTCTTATTTGTTTATACAGCCCATTATGTTTATCAGACACTCATGTATTTGTAAGCTTTTAATTTAGCAATGTTAGCATTTTAAAGCCTTGTTTATTTTAAGTTTTCCTTGAATAGATTGAAGAAAGACATTTTAATAGCTTTTTTTGACGACTTCTGTATACTTTAGGGTAGTTTAGGATTTTAGTTATGGTAGTGGTTTTGGGTGTGTGGTTGTAAAATCAATTTAAAAAATCATTAAAAAAACCAGAGGGAACTGCAACAAAGACTCTGGGATTTTCTGTGGCAACAGCTCACAGTAGCTTACTTGGGGGAGTCCGAGCAGTTGAGCGCTATTTTGTTTTCTCCAGTTTATTTTTGTGTATGCATTCTGCATCTACAACCAAAACCCGCATTTTTTGCTTAATTGTGGTTAACGTCACTTGTTACCTGTGGAGGGGGTGTCCAATTGCCACAGACTTGGCCCAGTGCATAAGCAAGGGGTGGGACACACTGCATCCTCCCCTTTCTCTCCTCTCCTCTCCACTCTCCCACCCCCTCTGGCTAGCTGCTGCTGGGCTACTCCAGGCATGCACAATTCATAGAGGGACACAAGCTCGGCGGCTGGCTGGCTGATCTGTCAGGAAGGGTGGCATCCCAAAAAAATTATTTTTTAAAAAAGAAACCCAAATAGTCCTTCAAGCCATTGTTTTCAGTGGGCAATTCTGTCATTCCTTTTAATACATCCCCCTCCAAGTTGCATGCAGATTGGCTTTGGGGAAAGGAGAAAGAACCCTCTCTAGGGTCCAATGTGCAAAGGATGAAGGAGTGTGTCAAATCCCCCCCCCAAAAAAAACTAGAAGCATCAAACTCACAGAGGACCACCCCAGCATGCCTCTGTACCTATCCTCCAAGTTGTGTGCAGATTGGCTTTGGGGAAGGTGGAAAAGATCCCTCCCTAGGGTTCAATATGCAAAGGATCCCAGCCTTTCCCCTGCTTGGAGGGGGGACATATCAAAATCAGTGATCTATCTATATTAGTGATAGAACTAAAAAGGGTTATTAAAAAGTTACAATGATGGGGTCACCTCGCCATGCAGAAGAAGAAAAGGGGGAAGGGGGAAGGAGAAAAATGCAGAGTGGGAGAGAGATGTGGCAAAAGAAAGGAGGGGTGGAAATAGGGGTGAAGATGGGTGGGAAATAGACGGTATTGCAGAGTCTGAGGAAACTTGTCTGCTTAGCATTACCTCCAACTTGGAAGTGGAACAATTTTTAAGTCCACTTCAAAAGCCCTTTTGGATAACCTCGGGTGAAGACGTAGGAAAAGCAATCTGATGGCTGAATGCCCAAAAATAAATGCAGAAACAAAGAGAAAATGCAACGGGGACATGAGGTGAATGTAGGAGTAAATGCAGATGCAAATTTAAATGGTGACTGAGATCCATGGAGAAGGGGAGGGGCAACAATTCAGAAAAGGCCTCTAGTTAGTACAAAGGACTGAAAATGCAGCTCCATGCCAGATGACTAAGGGAAGAGTTACAGTTGGTACCAGTTTATTGTAATAAAGCCTGAGTTAATGAAGCTAGCCCTCTTGTTGTCTTTGAATGTACTATTAAAACACCATGGAGCCACTACTGGCTCCATTGCAAACATCATGGTTGGGGAGAGGTAATTTTAGCAACAGAGCGATAACAATGGAGAAAGCATCTCTGTGAAGTCCTTGGAGAACTCAAAAATGGTGCAAGGAGGGAAGGCTGGAACTGCTACTCCCAGTGCCCCATGTAGGGTTGGCAGGCCCCTGGTTTGGAACAGTCCAACATTTTGTGTTTTTTGCCCAGGAAATAATTTGAGAAAATTCCGGACATCTATATCTCCAGTGTTTTCTAACTAAGCAGGCCAGAGTGCTTAGGATGTGCATTTGGATATAATTAAGCCAAAGCTGTATATTAAATACCTTATTGGAATTTTTCAGATATAGCCAGGTGTCGTGTCACCAATGTATCTGTGATTTTTTTTTGGGGGGGGGAGGTACAAAAAAGTGTCTTGAAAAACCCTGAAAATACTCAAGATTAACTGCGAATATTAGGAACAGGCATTTGCAGCTCCCAGGACCCCCCCTCCCCCCCCCCAGTGTCTCTGTGCCTTCCCAGGCTTGGCATCAGCTTGCCAGGCTGCTTTAGACAAGCTTCTGTCAATTTCAAGTGTTTTTGTTGTAGTTTAAAAATTCTGGTTCACAGGGTTTTGGTAGATTCTCACATTTTACATTGAGATTCTCACATTTTACATCGTTTCAGATTCTCGGGTTGTGCATAGGTTCATATTCGCTGGTTTTACATTGGTTGGGCTTAGCAATAGCTTGCAACAACACTGGGGGATGATTCTCAGGTTTTAAATTTGTTGCAATTTGTTTCCTATGAAAGGGAGGGAATGGAAGGACAGCTGGGGGCTCCTTGTTCAGGTGCCCACAGAATTGGACCCCTTGGTCCGAGTCAGTTGAAATCTGGTGTTATTTAAAAAACAGACACCAGCAGCTCCCTGGCAATTTTGGTGCCAGTACTTTTAAAACACCCCCAGGCTCCCCCATGAAAGATTTCCTATAGGGAATATTGGAACTGAAAACTTGGAGGTGGGGGAGCCAGTTCCAAATACCATATCGGTATTTGGAACCTGGGAAAATGGGAATACTGATTTTTTTCTCTCTCCAATATATTTGGATCTGAAATATGATTTCTGGTATTACCACTGTCCACTTTCTTTCATGGACTGATCCTGTGACTACATAGTTGATTGTTGCTGATTATTCTAGTGTGGTTTCGGTGCTCACGAGTCAACCCAGACACAGGTACACTTTGATAATATCCATATAACAACAATAATAACCTTTATTGACATAACTTCATACACATGCTCAATCAACAAGGAAGGGAACATTACCCAAGCTTTTAAAACATCCCTCTCCTCTCAACAACATGACAAATAAATTTAGCCACAGTCTCAATAATCTCAGAGTCATGAGTGGATAGTAGATGGGAGATCTTGCTGTGATCAGATTAACCATCATAGTTTTGAAGCAAAGGATCTAGATAAATTGCACAAATATCACAATAAAGCAGGGGTCCATTTGAGCAGGAGCGCACAGGAGCGCAGCTCCGGGAGTGAGGAGCCCAGGGGGCAGGCACATGACCAAGCCCCACCCTCTCCACGGCTTCCCCGAGCAGTGCAGAGGCGCAGTGCCCCGGGGAAAGCCCTGCTAGGGTCTTTATTGTTTTTAATGTTTTGTTTTAATATTGATAATTGTATCATTGTTCCTTTTATGACTGTGTGCTGCTTTTCCAGAGACTTGCTCAAGGCGGCATATACATTTTCTAAGTATACCATTTTTTATCTGGGCACATGGCACATAAGTACTGGAGAAATTTCACCAACCCTTCAGCAGCTTCCACCCCATCAGTTTGGTGTAGTGGTCAGGAGTTGGACTCTAATCTGGGAGAGCCGGGTTTGATTCCCCACTCCTCCACATGCAGCTGCTGGTGTGACCTTGGGCCAGTCACAAGTTCTCTCAGAGCTGTTCTCTCATGAGCAGTTCTCAAAAGACCTCTCTCAGCCTCACCTACCTCACAGGGTGTCTTCTTGTGGGGAGGGGAAGGGAAAGGGATGGGTGGTGCACATGTCCTGGGTATCTCAAGTCTACTTGAAACCTGGTGGTTTCAAGGGAGCAGGAAGAGAATGAGAGTGTGTTCTTTACGCTTATTTTTATTGCACAAAGTATTGGATAGGGAAGGGAATGGAGGAAGAGCAGGTCAGTTTCACTCACCTGTGGAGTGGAGCCTGAGGGGTGGGTGTTGCCTTCTGACACACTTCCGGTATGTTGGGGGGGTGGCATATGCAAATGAGTTATGCTAATGAGCTCCTGCACCTCTTTTTCTACAAAATGACCCCTGCAATAAAGTATATGGTGCAGGGAAACATGTTCAGCACTTTCTATGTCTTTTGAACCACAGACACAAAACCTATTAGAAAATGCAATTTTCTTAAACCTCCCAAGCAATACGACAGAAGGAAGGAAATTAAAATGGGCTAACATAAAAGCCCTACGAAGGTAAGGGAGGTCGAACAAGAAAAAATATTCTGCCAAGAAACCCACAATAATTCACTGCAAAAATTAGTTTGTGAAATTGTTTGACACAGTGATTTTTTTCTGTTTTTTGATCCTCCAGATCGGACCTGGACATCTCCTGGAATTACAACTCATCCCCAGGTGACAGAAATCAGTCCCCCAGGATAAAATAGCTGCATTATACCCTGTTGAGGGCCCTGCCCTCCCCAAACCCCACCTTCCACAGGCTGTGTCCCCAAATCTCCGGAAATTTCCTAATTTGGAATTGGCAGCCCTACCTCAGCCTCAGGAAGCAGCAGTGCAGGTGAGGTTCAGCTTGCTCCAGCATTCTTGGGGGAGGGGGGGTGTTTCCTTCCAGATCCAGCAAACAGTTCCCATAGAATGAATTTTTGACTTCTGGAAATGTGGGGATTTCTTGCAGGAAGTAAGGCCCACTTTTACTGCCCTGGTTCAGCTGCCAACAGTACTGAGTTTCATACAATATTAAGGTCTTTTCAATAATACTAACACTAATTTGAACAAAGAATTTAGCTCTTGGGGTGCAGAGGTGTCACTCAGCTGTGTCAAAGAAGGAGCAGAATTGGTGGTGGTGGGGTTTTTGTTACAGAACATAAACAGAATTCTTGGAGAATCATGCAGTCATGAGCTGATGAGTTTTTGGGGAGTATAAATCCCTTTCAGAACTTTGAATCAAGCTATATTGGCAGTTGTAAAATTCATTTCAGTCTTTATGCCCCTTAAGCAACAGGTTTAAACAGTTCTGCAGCTCAGGAGCTAAGTATCAGGGAGTTTCTTAAGGGATAAGGAAAGGAAAGGAACTTTCAGTTGCTTCTTCCCCATCAAAACCATCCTCTACAGAGTTAAAACCCTTTACTTCTGATCCTTTATTTATATTTGATGTTTAAAGCTTTTAAATTATCAGCAAGAAAACTTTCGTTCTGTCCTTTTAGGAAATGTTTCCGAATGAACAATTCCCCCTCCTCAAATTCCCTGTAACAACTATTTTCCTTATTTTGAGTACAATAGTCTCTTGCCCTCTTCTATTTAAGGCTGAAATGTTGTGCACAGTTATCTAGCAACCAGCCTATGGGCATCAACTATGGGGGGGCTCGAGGTCTCGAGCCTCCCCCGAAATTTCCCGGGGGGGCTCAGCCACCCCCGGCAAAATGGAGCGCCCGCCGGGAGCGCCCGCCGGCCAGCTGGCTGTCGCCGCCTCTCCTTCCCCCCCACCCCTGGCCTGCCCTCCTGCCTCCCTGGGGCGAGGGGGGAGAGAGAGGCGGCGGGGACATGGTCCCGCTCGCGCGCACAGCAGTCAGCCGGCCAGCTGGCTGCCGCCGCCACCACTGAGACTGCGCCTGCCTCCCTGGGGTGGGGGGGGGAGGAGCGGCGGGGACATGGTCCTGTGCGCGCGCGCGCGCTTTGCGTGTGCGCATGACAGAGCCCCCCCCCCGGGATTTAAAAAGTCTACGCCCCTGAACCAGCCCCACCGAATTCAGTGGGTCCTACGTTGAGTAAACATACATAGGTTCAGGCTGCCTTTTAATGTAGCAATAGCACAAGTTTTATTATATCTATCAACGAGGCTAAAGTTTTCCCATATCCCAAATGAAAGCCTATTGCACTACCTAAATGTACTCCCCATATTTAAAATTTTGTTACTCAGAGTACATTTAGATATATTTCTTAGTCAACTGATTGTTAAATATTGGGTTCCATGGATGAGCAGACCCCCAAGTCTATTGATCAGCTCAGCTTTATTTGTGATTCAGCAGGAACAAGACAAAACCCCAAGGCAACAGCCCTGTTTAAATAGCATGAAAAACCACACCAAACTCCCAATGATAGGCTATTTACATAACATTGATTCCTCATTGGTCACCTCTAGAATCCTGGTGAGCTATTTTTTTAGAGCTCCCAACCCAGCCAGTCTCTGGTGGACAGTCCTGGAATGTTCTAGCCCCAATACATAACACTGCCAAACTGTTCTAGTTGCCTTTCTTCTAATCCCTTGCGATGGCTGCTAAACACACTACACTCTGATTAAATTGCTAGGTTTTCCCCAACCCAGCTCATGTCTAACATGGAAGCTGGGACTCACCTTAAAAATAGTGGAGGGGCCAAATCAGCTCCTCTGCATGCCATGACAACAGGAAGGGCTTTAGCACTTCCTTCCTTTCCAAACCACTTTTCATTTTCACTAGAGGAAAATGTCCATGCGGCAATGGCCTGTTTGTTCCATTGCTGGTTCCACATGTCTCCTGGGCAGACGCATGCAAGCTGCAGCTGGACCCTCCTCATGGCCCCTTTCTACTAACAAAAGTGCAGAGGGCAGAAGGGAGGGAATGATAAACCCCCTCCTAGTGCCACACCACATTTGGGGGTGATTTGCCTCTCCCTCCCACCCACACACACACATTGTATTTTTAGGGTGAGCATGTCCCAAGTCTTGAAATCACATATTTATTAAGATGTCTTCAAAAAGGCCAAATTCATTGGCATGCAAAAAAGAAAAAAAAAAGAGGGCTGCCCCAATAACCAGAAAATGAAAATGAAAAAGAACAATTGGTGCAGTGGGAAAAATAATTTATTCAAGAATTCCTCAAGATGGGTAGCCATGTTAGTCTGTCTGTAGCAGTAGAAAACCTCAAGAGCCCAGTAGCACCTGAAAGACTTAAGAAAATATGTGTCAAGCTATGACCTTTCTTGAGTCACTGTTCACTTCTTCACTGAAGAAGTGAGCAATGACTCACGAAAGCTCATACCCTGCCACATATTTAAGAATTCCTGTGTATTTTGCCTATGTTTCATTAGGTGGACCCGTAGAATAGTGTTGTCACAAAGAACTTAGAAGCACAGATGAAACAAGTAAGGATTATTAAGATGAATAAATTCTTTTCTCCCACTGTGCCAATTGCTTTTTCTTGTTCAAATTTACTAGCTCCAGAAATGTGCCCATCTGAGTGAGCTCAAGAGTTACTGCTCCATCTTTTGCCAACAAAGTTTACAATAAACTGTTTTAACACTTGGTCCTGTTAGCAGAATATGTCATTAAACTGTATCAATGAAAAGTTCCAGTCCACTGACTTCCATATAAAGTTCCTTATATTTTCCTCCCCATAATCAAAGATGTCCTGTGCCAAAGAATCCTGGCACATTTGCAGGGCAAAAACAGAGTCAGGAACAGGAACTCTGGATTTTGGTTTCCAGCAGGTCATATAAAGCAATTCTTGGAGATTATTTATGTGATTATTGGTAAATGTCACTTTAAACCACTGTCCCTATTCTGTATGTTCTGTGCTGTGCTAGCGGTAGTGGTAGAATTATACTTATTAACCAGCAAGCAAATGCCAACAGCAATCTTTTCCCTTCTTGATAGGTTTGCCAAAAATCTGGAGATGAAATGTCCCATCCCTTTAACAGAGGCTTAGACCTTTTATGTATTGGTGATTTCCTTTGCTTTCACCACACCTCCCCATCAAGTTTTGTTTTTCATTCTGCACCCACCCCACCCCAGTTTCACCTTGCATGTCCATCCGATTTTCTTTTTAATTTTGCATTGAATTCTGTCCCTTCAGCTCTCAGTTCACTTCCCGCTCGGCATTTCTGAAAGTGGTTTTGTGGTAGCTTTCCCCCTTGCTTCACTTCCAAGCTGAAGGTAATCCAAAAGCATACAGATCCCCTCAGATTTTTCCTCCCCACCCTTTCCCCAGCACCTTCTAGGCCACTCCCACACCCATATTGTTCTGCCCACTCTGCCATTCTTTCACTGAAGAGGAGGAGGAGGAGGAGGAGGAGGAGGAGATTGGATTTATACCCAGCCCTTCACTCACTTGGAGTCTCAGAGCAGTTTACAACTCCTTTCCCTTCCCTTCCCCACAACAGACACCTTTTTTAAAACAAGTGTTCTGAGTCTAGCGACACACTGCTAGTATGGCTGGGGGTGGGGGGAAGAAACAGTGATACTGGCTGGGCTGTCCTGTGTTTGAGGAAGAGCAGCAGGAGTAGGTGGGTGGATGGGTGGAGGAAGGCAATTGTGAACCACCTCTGCTTCTCACTTGCTTTGAAATCCACTTGCTGGGGTTGTTGTGAGTTGGCTGAGACTTGATGGCACTTTACAACCATGCACAGCTATGTTAGCATCTGACACCAAAACACACCAGGGGCCTTTTCAGACTGGCCAGTTGCCTCTCACTTCCTCCTCATTTCCCCCTCTGCGACTCCTCCTGAGCAAACCTGCCGTTTTCGCACTATAGCAATCTGCTCCTCTCCCCCCCCTGAAGTTTTCTGTTCCCATTTGGGTTGCTTCGATGCTCTCTGTGCCCGCCCCTTGCATTTCCCCTCCCCTTCCCTCCCCTTCCTCCCCCCCAGCTCCTCCCTCGTTCCCCGCTTTTCCTTTTTTTTTTTTTAAACGCATGCGTGGTAACGTTATAACGTCATAGTGGAATGACAACAGTGCATCACCCGCCTTCCTCTTCCCAGAATTCATCAAGTCCCTCCTCAGTATTCAAATTTTCCCGCCGTTCTGGGTTGGTGCAAAACGATTGGCGGGCTACAAGGAGGACCCCCCCCCCCATGGGTGGATTCTCCGATGTGAACTGAAATGTCGTGTGCTTAACCCGATCAAGGCAACAAAATGGAGGATGGGCAACATGGCGTCAGCTGGCCCGTGTTAAGAAAAAAAAAAATTACATAAATGGTGGTGGTGGTGGCGGCAGCTGAGGAGGAGCAGCATGACACGCAGAGCAGTCTCCCCGCTCCGCAGGAATAGTTATAGCCCCTTGAAAACAGTTCAATCCATTTCTGTGACTTTTCTGCAAAGAAGCGCGCCCAGCCTGCTCTGCAGGGGCTGCCAATAAACAGCAAATTCACCCCCCCCCCATAGTAGATGTGAACGTGTGTTTATTATATAAAGACAACAATTGTGCCGTCTTCCCTTGCTGCATCAAAATTTCATTATGATGTTATAACGTTATAAGGGCCTTTTTTAAAAAAAAAAAAAGGAGGGGGGGAAGTGTTGCTTCAGGATCGTGGGACCGCACACAGGGAGCGGAAAGGAAGGCAAGTTTCCCCAGCCCGCCCGCCCGCCCGCTTGCCGCGGCTTCTCCACGGATTGCTAGAGGAAAGCACCCACCACCAGCTCTGCACAGGCTGTTGCCGGGGAAGCCCAAACAAAGGGCAGCAGTTACCGGGGAGCAAGCACATGGAGCTCTCGGGCCAATGGCGCCCGGCTCCGGCTCCCAAGAAACGGCAAATCCACCTCGCCAACGCAGTCCCTGTGCTGCGATCTTGCCTCCCTGCCTCCTTATTTCGATATAACGTTAGGAGGGCTCGTTTCAAAAAAAAAAATTCAAGAAACGCCCACCGCGGGGCGGGCCAGATGGAGGACGGGCGAGTGGGTGTGTTCTCATCTAGGTTTCTCCAACAAAGTAAACAGGAAACACCGCCAGGAACAGGATTTTCTTGCTCCAGGGATACTCCTGAGCAGTGCGGTGAAACTCCGGAGGAGTTTGTGAGCACGGAGCAACTGATGTGAAACTGACCAGAAACTCCGGTGCCCACTCCGGTGCTCGCCCCAGAAAAAAGCCAGTGCGAAAACGCCCCAGGAGACTGAAATACATTTTGCTAGTCTTTAAGGTGCCACTGGACTCCTGTTTTATTTTGCTGTGAACAGCTTTTCCAGATGCCCCTCCAGATGTACTTTCCAAGTGACTGGTGCTCCTTATTCCTTCACTTTTCCCTTTTCCTTTAAACTTTTTGACAATCCAAAGAAACAAAGAGAACAGAAATTACAGGCACTCGTGTTGTTGTTTTTCTGTTCTTCTAAATTTAATAATGCCTGAAGGCACCATAAACTCAATAGCCTTCTGGATTTATTTTCGTGTGTGTGTGTGTGTTTCAAGGGGGATAAAATACTTCCTCATATCATTTGAGGATAAACTGAGTTTTCTTTGACTAGCTTTTTTCTCTCTCGAGTTTGGGATGAGGAATGTGCAGAGCTTGTTGCTTTCAAAATGGAAGCATGCAGGACAAGGGAAACATAGGGCTGAAAAGGTGAACCTCTAACTACTTTACAAGAAGATAGAAAGATACAGACAGATTTGGGGGGAAGACGAAATAGTGGACTGCTTTATTGAACCAGACAAGAGACTTTTAGATGTTGGTACCCATGGACACCATATGCTCTCCGACAAGGAAAATTGATTTAGAGATGGCCACTCTGGTCTCCAGCCCGAGTGCCAGAACTATCCCCTTTCCTCACAGATGGTCAGGCTGTGTAACACAGTTGTGATTTCTGAGGGGAGTGTGAAGTCATCAGCTGAGGGAGTGGGATTACATTATGCATGAGTGCCTGAGGAAACAAAATGGCACAGGCCTTCCAACGTGTGCCTGAGGTAAATCGTGTGTATGTATAAAATTATATCATGGAGACATTTCTCCTTTCAGTGAGTGGGTGATGACTTTTGTTTTTTTGTTCTTGTTTTACAGTCCCTTGTTCAATCTCAGGATGATTCACTATCAAAATCCAAAAGAAAACAGTAGTCCGACTGCAGCTTAGAGACTAATAAGATTTTATTTCTCTCTAAGGTACCACCGGACCTCTGTTTTATTCAAAGATTTTTTTCAAAAAAAGAACAGAATGAAAACAGGAGTTCAGTGGCACCACAGAGGCTAACAAAATTTTGTTACAGACTAACACAGCTACCAGTCTGGAATGGTCAAAATCCACTTTTGTTCACTTGAATTTCTACTTTCCCTAACTCTTTGCACACTCTGCAGTGAACAGGTGTACATTCTGCATGGACGTGTGTACATTTGTTTGCAAGAAATGGCCAGCACATGTTCCCTTAAGAAAAAATGAGGACCAGTACCTGGATAAATGTCAGATTTAAATCATATGCTGAGCTGCGCTGCCACTGAATGAAATGGAAAAATCACTCAATGTGTGCACAAAGAAAAATAATCTGTACACTGTACACAGATCGTATGCATGATCACGCATTTCCCCACCCCCACCCCCAACATACACAGCTCAGTTACATTGGCCAACATTAAATACAGGTCACTTCATTCAACAAAGAAAAAGTGTGTCCACCATGAATGCTGCAATCAGAACTGGAGGCTATCCCAGTGAGGAAGGGATGTTTAACCCGTTCCCCTCTGACCAGACCAAGATGGGTAGCCGTGTTAGTCTGTCCGCAGCAGTAGAAAAGAGCAAGAGTACCTTAAAGACTAATAAAATATGTGGCAGGGGAGGAGCTTTCTGCCTCACGAGGTGTGGGGAGAGGAAGGGAAGCCACTCTGAGACTCCAAGAGAAAGGCAGGGTATAAATCCAACTCCTCCTCCTTCTACTATCAGCATCTTTCTACTGGCAAAGGTGATTTAATTATTTCTTGCCAAGTGCCAGAGATGATGGACCAACCACAGGGGGCAATTCAGCATCTAGCGTTCGTTCCACATTTTCTCAACTGGGAGGAAAAAGTGCAGCTCAAAACCACATTCAAATACCTTGGGGAAACACTGTAGTGACTGCAAAGTCATTCCTGAACGGCCATTAACAGGGATATTTGGGAGGCAGAACACACCGGAACAGCGTTCCAGCTGCATTCAAAGTCCACCCCACCCCTTCCCTCCCAACCTTGCCAAAAGCCCTGCCGTGTGTCCCACCACAGCACTCGCTGCTTCTCTTCCAAAACAGGCCAACCTGATGGGGCAAATGACTGGTGGGAAGGTGAGATGTCTCGGCCTCCCTCAGGCCTTGAGAGATGAGTCCCGCCCACCGAGAAGAACTGGAAAGGGGCGGTGGTGAGACTTCCGGGGTGAGAGGCCGGGCAACGGAACCTGCTCCTTCCAGTGTTCCCACCTCTCTTCCAAAACTGACATCGATTCTGTGCCTCGTCCCTCCCCCACCCTCCAGGAAGCAGAGGGGTAAGTGGGTGGATGAGGAGGAGGCGTTTCCAGTTCCAGTGGTGGTGGCAGCTGGAGGTGGGAGGCCAGAGGAGGAGGATGACAGTGACGATGTTGACAATGGAGAGCAAAGCCAGGCAGAGAGGCCTGAGCCAGGGAGAAGGCCCTGTTCAGCCTTGCCTCTCTCTTCCCCCCCCCCCACCACCTGCACTAGCCCGTGGGAGCTGAACGCAAGGCTGAAGAAGGACTGGGATCTCTCGGATCCCAGCCCCTGTTCAGCCTTGCCTCTCTCCCCCCACCCACCACATGCACAAGCCTGCGGGACTACATAGACCAGTGAATTGAACCTTGGGTTCTTATTACCTAAGAGACATTTCTTTGTATTTTACAAAATGTGCTCTGGTCCATGACAGTTTATGCCTTGAAAAACATGGGAATCTTCAAAGCTCCACAAAAGAGACTTCAGTAGCCAATGTGGGGTAAGAACAGGTAGACTGATGAATACCAAACTCTTTGGGAACTTTGAGCCTATAACTCTCCCTCAGTCTAGTTTATCTCCAGACTACAAAGATCAAAACATCAGTTCCCCTGGAGAAATGGCTAATTTGGAGGGTGGACTCTATGGAATTATACCACGCTGAGGTCCCTCCCTTCTCCAAACTGCACTCTTTCCAGGCTCCACCCCCAAAATCTCCAGGTATTTCCTAACCCAGAGTTGGCAACTGTATCTGGGATAATAAACACTGTAGATAAACCATCTTTTTCCAGTAATGACCACAAGTGAAGTGAGTTGTCTGATATTTTATGTGCTTGGCAGCTTACTAAGCTAAAGTGTGTCCCAGTGTTTTTGGTTTCCATAAGTGCCTTCTTTGGTTTCCATAAGTGCATGAGAGCCAGTTTGGTGTAGTGGTTAAGTGCGCGGACTCTAATCTGGGAGAACCGGGTTTGATTCCCCACTCCTCCACTTGCACCTGGCTGGATGACCTTGGGCAAGCCATAGCTCTGGACCAGCTGTTCCCTCAAGGACAGCTTGGGAAAGAGCTCTCTCAGACCCACCTACCTCACAGGGTGTCTGTTGTGGGGAGGGGAAGGGAAAGGAGTTTGTAAGCCGCTCTGAGACTCCCTTGGGGAGTGGAGGGCGGGGTATAAATCCAATCTCTTCTCTTCTCTTCTCATTCTCTCCCCCCGCCTCATAGCTCAAGCATCATGTTGAGGACTCTGATGCACCTTTAGTCTTCTGGGTTATCCATTGCTTGTGAATGTCACTGCTGGGAGATCACAGGATCTCTGAGTATTTATGAGGGAAATACTTTTCAAAACAGTGTATCTTGCTTGCTGCTTATTTCACGTAATTAGGCTTTGAAGGACTGTTTGGGAAATTATCTGCTTAAAGGTTCTGACGTGGTGGAGAGGTTATCCTGTGTTTCTTATCTATATATCTAATTCCCAAGTGGCCCCCTCCGTGCGGATATCTAAATCCACGTGGGGGGGCACTTGGGGGCAGGGAGATTTTCCTACACACATGGGGGACTTACCACGTGTGCAGAAAAATCCTAAAAGTTAAAAAAAAACTTTGGGGGGGCTATTTAAATTCCCTGAAAAGTTAAAGAGCGTTCCCTGCGCATGCACAGGGAACACTCTGGGAACTGCCGGGGCAAGTGGGGGCAGGGAGAAGAGAGATTGGCGAAGCCTGCAGCTCTGTGCCTCACAGGCCTTGCCGGGGCAAGCCGGGGGGGGGGGGGGGGGGAGAAAGGATGGCGAGGCCTGTGGCTCTGCACTGGACAGACCTTGCTGGGGCAAGCCGGGACAGGGGGGAAAGGATGGTAAGGCCCATGCGGTGCTGAGCCCTGGGCCTTGCCTCGGCAAGCCGGGGGGGGGGAGAAAGGATGGTGAGGCCTGTGTGGTGCCGAGCCATGGGCCTTGCCGGGGCAAGCCAGGGGGAGAAAGGATGGCAAAGCCCATGGCTCTGCACTGCACAGGCCTTGCCAGGGCAAGCTGGGGTGGGGGAGAAAGGATGGTGAGGCCCACACGGCGCCGAGCCGCAGGCCTCGCTGGGGGGAGAAAGGATGGCAAGGCCCACAGCTCTGCACTGCACAGGCCTCACCGGGGCAAGCCGGGGTGGGGGGGAGAAAGGATGGCAAGGCCTGTGCAGCACAGAGCCGTGGGCCTTGCCGGGGCAGGGGGGAGAAAGGATGGTGAGGCCCGCAGCTCTGTGCCGCACAGGCCTTGCTGGGGCAAGCCAGGGTGAGGGAGGAGAAAGGTTGGCTCTTTTTCTCTCTCCCCGTGGATCCCATGGGTCTAGGGTTACCAAGTTTTCAGTACTCACTGGCGGGGGGGGAGTCCTCCTCCGGCCAGGAGTTTCCGCGGTGTGCGTGCTTTGCGCACACGCCCGGCAACATCACCAGAAGTGACGTCAGCACATTGGGGGCGTTGCCAGGGCAATGCTCTGGCAATTGCCCCAAAACTCTATGGTATCATAGAGTTTTGGAGCAATTGCCAGAATGTCGCCCTGGCAATGCCCCCCAACATGCTGATGTCACTTCCGGGTGATGTCATTGCATGGGGGAAGTCGTCCTGGCTGGATGACTTCGGGGGTGGGGTTCCCCCCGCCGGCCAAATGCTGGCCGGCGGATCGGGAACCCCTGTAGCGGGGGATCCCCCACCCCCTGGGCTGACTTGGCAGCCCTACGTGGGTCCCGCTTCTTGTACTTGTTTCTAAAGGTTTTGAGTTACAATTTGGTGTAGTGGTTAGGAGCATGGACTCTAATCTGAGAGAACCAGGTTTGATTCCCCATTCCCCTACTTGCAGCTGCTGGTGTGACCTTGGATCAATCACAAGTTCTTTCAGAGCTGTTCTCTCAAGATCAGTCCTCAGAAGAGCTCTCTCAGCCCTACCTACCTCACAGGGTGTCTGTTTTTAAATGGTAAGTCGATATACATGAACAAGATGGGGGGGGGGGACATTCAGATCAGAGTCCTTTTAAAATTTCCTTTTGCTGTGTACAGTCCAGAGAGAACATTGGCAAGAAATGTGCACTTTGTACATGTTCATGTTCTTCATTGTGCTGTTACTTAAAATGGTGTGGTACAGTTTCAAAGGGACAACTAACTGGGACGTATAAAAGGAATGACAGGATTGCCCATTGGAAACAATGGGAGAGGCTTGAAGGCCCGTTGGAGATTATGGGAGCCAGGAATGCCGATTGACTTGCATGGGCTCCAGTGAAATACACTGCAGCACAAAAAAGAGTTGCAAAGAAAATGTGGAATGGTTTTTCCGTTAAGGGGCATGGGGGGCTTGCACAGAGTCTTTGCTGATTCTTGTTTGATTTTCATATGACTGTATTCTCTGTAATGTTTTATTGATTTTGTCCAAATTGTTTTGACAACAAACAAGGTAAACAGAATAAGAAGCAAAAAGTGGGTGTGGCTGGATGACCACACTTTTGGTAACATGGGGGTGTGGCCTGATATGCTAATGAGCTGTGTTGTCAGGGGTGTGACCTGATATGCTAATGAGTTTCTGCTGTTGGATGTGACTTATGATGCTAATGAGTTCCTACTGGGCTTTTTCTACAAAAAGAACCCTGGCCATAAATCTATGTGGAAGGTACCATAAATCCTTATGATCAAAGGAAGTGAAAGTGGCACGCAATGCAGAGGGTAGTTTCTGTTCCAACATGGGTTTTGTAAAACAACGGAGGAAAAAGCCAATACAGAATCAGCCAGCGAAAGCAGTGCTATTAATCCTCCTAAAGACATTTGAGGGGAAGTGTTCTAACTGCATACTGTCTTGTTAGAGACAAGTTACTCCAAACAGTCACTAGAGGGCAGCAGCAATATAAAAGCACAGTCACTGTGCAAGTTAGCACTGCTGGTACTTGGAAGAAAAAATAACATTTTCTAGAGTGCTGCACACATATTCTTCTGGCTATGCGTATGGTGATCCGGCATCTGATACAAACAGAGGCTGCCCGGTCAGCATACTTGCAGCAAAACATTGTTACAGCACAATCCGCTGTGTGTGTGTAAACTGCCGTCAATTTCGGCTAGAGGAGCAGACAAGAAAGGAAATGGAGAAGAACCGGAAGAAGGTAAAGGGGACTTTAAAAATTGCCGGACCAAAAAGACCACAACAGGAAGTGACGTGCAGAGAGCAGACAAGGAAGCAAAAGGAAGGGACAAAAGGAAACCACGGCAAGCCAGAAGTAAGGTAAAAAAAACTATAACCTTTGACACAAACCATAGAGAAGTCGCGCCCGCCATTTTGGATTTATAAAAATTTTAAACTGCAATATCTCAAAAACTATATAACTTAGAAGGCTGAAACCAACATAATTTGACTTGGCAAGATTAGCTTGTTTGAATGCACTAATTGGTGTTTGATTTGGAAAACAAAATAAAATCGATCTTTTTTAAAGAGACAAGATGGACCGCGGACTAAGATCGAGAGCAGCTACATGGTCCTCTCCTACAATGGCAGCAAAAAAAGAAAAAGAATTATTAGCTGTTATGGAAGCAATGGAAAAAAAATGTTAGACGCTATAGGAGAGGTAAATGTTAAAATGAATAATATAGCAGCTCAAGCAGACAAAAATTTTATGGACTTAAAAGCAGAATTTCAAAAATTAACCACAAGAACACAAGACATAGAAACTAAAGTAAAAGAACTGGAAGAAAGCACCCAAAAGACAATGAGAGAGAATGACAGGATGGAAAAGATGATGTATTATAAAGACATGCAAAACCATTTGAGATTTAGAGGGACTGAGGAAAAATTGAGTGAAGACATTTTTACAAGAATGCAAGAAGCAATAGCAGACTTTTTACAAGAACAGGAAGAGGTCGTTAAAGAACACATGGATCTTGTTTATAGAGTCAATTCCACATATGCAAGAGACAAAAACATACCAAGAGATGTGGTTGTCCAATTTACAATGAAAAGGACAAAAGAACAAATCTACAAGAAGTGCTTTACTGATCCTTTTGAAATAGATGGAAAGAAAATTATAGTAATGAAAGAATTGCCCAGAGCAATACTGCAAGAAAGGAAAAAATTCAAGCGTCTGACGGATAAACTGAAGGAGAAAAAAATTAGATTCCGTTGGGAAATACCTCAAGGACTAAGCTTTTACTATGGCAACACCAGAGTAGTGATTAAAAGTACAGAAGAAACGTACGCATTCCTGGGAGAGAATAAAGATGACCTGGGAGATATTTAAGAATACATCAAGATGGATTACAAAATACTTACATGGAATGTAAATGGACTAAATTCACCCCAAAAACGTAGAATGGTAGGTCATTGGCTGGAGAAACAAAAATGTAGTATAATTTGTATACAAGAAGCTCATCTTAAAAAACAAGACCACAAATATTTAATAAGGAAAAAATTGGGAGAAGAATTTTATTCTTTAGCAAGTAATAAAAAGAATGGTGTTGTAACATATGTCAAAAAAGATTTGGAACCTAAAGTAATATTTAAAGATAAAGATGGAAGATATTTAGCTATTGAAATTTTATTACAAGGACTGAAAACTTTGATTGTGAACATTTATGCTCCGAATGGAGCCAAAGAATTTTTTTTTAAAGAACTACAAGTGGAATTGGACAATGTAAACCACGATCAAATCATGATGTTAGGGGACTTCAATGGAACTGTAGATAACAAATTAGACAGGCGCTCTAAGAGAAAGGATGAGACATTAGGAAAGCTTCCAAAAATTTTTTTTGAACTGATAAAACAAGAGAAGTTGGAAGATATTTGGAGGAAAGCTAACCCACAAGGAAAAGATTTTACCTTTTACTCTAATAGACATGACTCGTATTCAAGAATTGACATGATTTGGATGACTACTAACTTAACCTTCAAGACAAGAAAAGTGGAAATTCTACCCAGAATAATTTCAGATCATAATCCGTGTTTATGGACGGCTGGGCAGGTAAAAAAACAAAAGAGATGGAGAATAAACGAGGACTTACTAGATAACCAAGAAATAGTTAAAAAATTACTTGAAGAAACAGACCTATACTTCCAAGTAAACATGCAGAAAGAAGTAAAAATCCAAACCGTATGGGATGCATATAAAGCAGTGATGAGAGGACTATTGATATCACTAAATGCTAAAGACAATAAAAAGAAAAGAGAGCAATATGAAAATATTGTACAAGCCATTAAAACAAAGGAAGAAGAACTGAAGAGTAAACCAGGGAAAAAGAAACTGCAAAAGGAAATCTGGATGCTACAAGACCAAGCAAAAGCTATTCTGAACCAAGAGATGTACTGGAACTTAAAAAAACTCCAACAAAAAGCATTTGAAGGTGCAAACAAACCCAGAAAATACTTAGCATGGCAATTAAAGAAAAAACGTGAAAATAAATTTATCACTAAAGTGATAAGAGATAATATTGAGATAATAGACAACAAAGGAATAAAAAGAGAATTTTTTAAATACTATGCAAAACTTTTTAAGAAGGAAAACAAAGACAGAAGAAAGATTTAAAAATTCCTGCAAACGTTAAAGTTACCAAAACCAACAGAGAAAATTAAAGAACTATTCAACAATCCAGTATCATTACAAGAGATTAAAAACGCAATAAATGACTCAAAATTAGGAAAAGCACCTGGACCAGATGGATTTACAGCGAAGTTTTATAAAACGTTACAGGATTCGATTTCACCGGTGTTACTGCTATTGATGAACGATATAGGAGTCACTGGTGAGGTCCCAGAAACCTGGAAAGATGCAACCATCTCACTGATCCCGAAAGAAAATCAAAATTTGACTAATGTTAAGAATTATAGACCGATTTCTTTACTAAATAATGATTATAAGATTTTTGCTAAGATTATAGCGGACAGACTAAAAGAGCACCTCAAAGAAACTATACAAACAGAACAAGCAGGGTTCTTACCTAATCGACAAATAAGGGACAATCTAAGAGTAGTAGTGGATGCTATAGAATACTATGACAAACACCCTGAAAAGGAAGTGGGTTTTTTCTTTTTGGATGCGGAAAAAGCGTTCGATGATTTAAATTGGGATTTTATGTTTGAAGTTTTAGAACATCTTGAGATTGGTGAATATATGCTTAACCTCATCAAATCAATATATAAAGAGCAGAAATCCTCTTTAATAATTAATACTGAAAAGACGGACGATTTTAAAGTTGAAAAAGGAACACGACAAGGATGCCCACTTTCGCCGCTGCTATTTATTTGGATTTTAGAAGTTCTACTGTTAAATGTGAAGGAAGACAAAGATATTAAAGGCTTAACAATTAAAGGTTTTTCTTTTAAATATAGGGCCTTTGCAGATGATGTGATGTTCATAGTGGAAGACCCTTTGTCTACACTACCATATTTGCTACAGAGAGTAAAAGAGTTTGGTGACTTAGCAGGATTTTATGTAAATAAGAACAAATCGAAAGTGATGTGCAAAAATATGTCAAATAACAAACAAAATGAGTTACAAAACCTTATAGAATGTGAGGTGGTGAAAAAGACAAAATATCTAGGTGTAAATCTAACAATGAAAAACATTGATCTTTATAAAAATAACTATGAAAAATTATGGTTGCAAATTATGCAGGATATTAAAAAGTGGAATGTATTAAATTTGTCATTGTTGGGTAGAATTGCGGTGGTTAAGATGAATGTGTTACCATGATTAATGTTTTTGTTTCAAACTATTCCAATTGTGAAAGATGTAAAAACATTCAAATGCTGGCAGAAGGAATTGTCTAAGTTTGTGTGGGGAGGGAAAAAACCAAGAATCAAGATGAAAATAATGTGTGATGCTAAAGATAGAGGAGGGTTTCAATTACCAAACTTAAGGCTATACCATGATGCAATATGTTTGACCTGGGTAGGGACATGGACTATGTTACAAGATAGAAAGTTATTGTCCCTGGAAGGTCACGACTGTAGATTTGGGTGGCATGCGTATTTGTATTATGGTAAAACAAAAATGGACAATATGTTTAAACATCATTATTTGAGAAGAACGCTAATGGATACGTGGACAAGATATAAAAACTTTTTTCCAGAAGAGATACCTATGTGGATTGTACCCGCAGAAGTTTTAAATCCAGCATCATGTTACAAAGGACAAGATTGGCTGAAGTATAGAGACTTATTAACAAGACATGGTAAAGACTTTAAATTGAAGGAGCAGCATCAGATGGACTTTGATTATGGTTGGCTAAGATATAGACAAATATATGACATGTATAGAAGTGATAAAAAACACGGCTTTAGGGGAAAAAATAATGAAATAGAACAAATTTGGGAGGAAGGTGGGAAAAAAATGATTTCTAAAATGTATAAAGTTTTGCTAAAATGGTTTAATGCTGATGAAATGGTAAAAGAACAAATGGTAAAATGGGCGATAAACTTTAACAAAGACATTGAAATGGAATCTTGGGAATTTTTATGGAAAAATGCTATGAGTATATCTACGTGTTATAACTTAAAAGAAAATTGTTTTAAAATGATGTACAGATGGTATATGACACCAAAAAAAATTGCAAATATTAATCAGAATATGTCTAACAAATGTTGGAAATGTAAAAAGAAAGAAGGTTCTTTTTATCATATGTGGTGGACTTGTGACAAAGCAAAGATGTATTGGTCAAAAATACATGCAGAAATGGAAAAAATCTTGAAATGTACATTTAAGAAGTTGCCTGAAATGTTATTGCTTGGACTTAAATTAGAAGAGATAAATGTAAAGAAAAGGACAATAATATGGTATATGATAACAACAGCAAGAATGGTGTATGCACAAAATTGGAAAAATGAAAAAATACCAGAGGTGTGGGAATGGTTGAAAAAACTGTTATATATGGCTGAAATGGATAAATGGACTAGAAAGTTGAATGATCTGTACTCAGAGACTTTTTTAGAAGATTGGAAGGATTTGAAAGAGTATGTTGAAAAATACTGGGACATGAAAAATTGCATTTATACATGGTTATAATAACATAAAGCAATAGAATTAGAGTATATGAATGTATTAAGGATAATTAGATAAGGAAGTTGTTTTTTATTTTAGAATTATATAAGAATATAGAAAGTAAGAATTAGTGTATAAGTATTTTTAAGAAATATGACCGTTACCAGAAATGTAAACATAGATATAAGTATTACTATTTTGGATAGAGTGGAAAATGTGTTATGCTTCAGATGTGGTGGGAAACCGCTAGTATAAGATAAAAACAAGATTATACAAACAGAACAAAATATAATATGGAAAAAAGGATTTGTATAAGAAAAATGTATTATTTTTAATGTTTTGAAAAATAAAAAAAAATTTACAAAAAAAAAATAAACTGCCGTCAATTTGCAGCCAATTTATGCTGACCCCAGCAAGGGGTTTTCTAGGCAAGTGAGAAGCAGGGGTGGTTTGCCCTTGCCTTCTTCTGCAGAGTCTTCTTTAGTGGTTTACCTTCCAAGTCCCGATGCTGTTTATCTTCCAAGATCTGGTGAAATCAAGGCTATACTATGCTGCCTTCCCTCCCCCAACCCAGGGTACCCTTGATTTTCTATACAGAAGTGGAATTCCATGTCGGAGGAATCATATAATGCACAAAGCAACTTTCATAAGACTTGTAAACACAAGAATGCTCTAGTTAGGTCAGCTGACTCATCCAAATCTTATTGCAAAGCTCTCTCTCTCTTCTTGTGGGACAGCCTCAACTGCCCGCAGAGAAATATGACTCGCCCAGGTGGGAAGCTGAAAGATGCCAGAGTCGGGAGACCAGTGGAAGTGATTTCATAGCAAGCTTTTTATTAGGTGGTCAGATGAGGCATGCTAACCTGGTCCCTCTTTTATTCTGGTCGGAGCCACACTTCCGACCTCGCCCAAATGTCCCAAAAGGACCTTACGATTCTGGTTACATGTCATAGGTCCCCTCAAGGATCCTCGGCACTAGATTGGTGGCCAGTTACAATCCGGCCAGCTATTGTCTCTGCCAGACTCAAGCTCAGGTAGCTGGCCTGGCCATGTGTGTTTGGCCATGTGGCGGTCGCCATTACACGGAGCACATGGAGACCACCATTACATACATTACAGAAGCCTTCTAAGAATGTGTGGTCATGAGCCAGCTGGATGGGATGAGCACAAAGATTTCCCAGCAGTTAAGAAAGATGAAAGGGGAAATGACCATGAAAAGAATGGAAGAATCAAAAAGACCAGGAAGGAAAACATACGAAGGCTGCGATCACACGTACTAAATAAACCACTTTCAATCTACTTTCAGTGAACTTTCCAACTGGATTTTACTGTGTGATTAGTGATGTGTGATTGCAGCCAAAGGCTGACAACCTTGGAGCAGAGGACTGGGAATCAGAATCCAAATCCTGTATCGTGTTTGATGCAGTTAAAGTCAGTGATGCAGGCTTGCACCAACCTGAAGACTGAGTGACTGGGCAGAAAATATTTAAGCGTCGGTGTGGGGGGAGGAATGATGTGATTTTAAGTGAAACTGAAAGAAACAAACCATCTAAGCCATGAAGTGTAATAGGTTTCTCTAAGCCATGTTAATCAGATATCACTGGGAGTACGGTATCCAGGGGTCCTTTCGAGCAGGAGCTCGGGGGAACGCAGCTCCGGGAGTTGGTGCCAGCCCCCCCCCCCCATGGGGGAATGCCCGCTTGTGTCACGGCTGCAGCAAAATGACCCTGTCCCCTGGAAAGGTCCTTGTTCCTCCGACCAGCCTTCTGAAGGCTTCAGCCACCACTGAAGCTATCTTACCAGAATAGTGGTATTTCTGAGGCCTGGATTAGTAGCTGTCCCCCCCCCCCCTCCTTCCTTCCTTCCTTCCTTCCTTCCTTCCTTCCTTCTTTCTTTCTTTCTTTCTTTCTTTCTTTTTCTTTCTTTCTTTCTTTCTTGCCTTCTGACATACTTCTGGTGATGTCAGGTGTGTAGCATATGCAAATAAGTAATGCTAATGAGTTATGCTAATGAGCTCCTGCACCTCTTTTTCTACGAAAGGACCCCTGACTGTATCCCATTCTGAGTAGTGCATTTTAAGTGCCCCGGACAACAATCCTCTCCATCCTCTCTCAGATCACTCAGACACAACAGAAACATCATATTAAAAAAACCTCACATGACTTTGTGAGCACAAATTGGCCAACAATTCATAATTTCTACATGCGCTTCCTTCTCTTCCCCTCGGTAAGGGGGAGTCCAGGTTTCCAGGCTGATGAGCCCTCCCCACCACTTTTTTCCCCTAGACACCACAGTAGTCCCAGCCACTATAATGAAGACTGCAATTCTTTTTTGTTCAAAATCAGTCATAGAAGTGTTTAAGTAAAACATTACCAGGTGAACACACAAATCTCTCTCTCTCTCCATCCATCCATCCATCCATCCATCCATCCATCCATCTATCTATCTATCTATCTATCCATCCATCTATCTGTCTATCATGTAATAACTGGCATGATTGTATATTAAACAGTATGTTTAATTATGTAAATGCTTCCATGGATGCTTAAACTTACCCCAGAACATTTTGATTTTGTGTATGTGTGAAAACAATTTTAATTTACAGTGAGAAAACAATTTTAATACCTGTTCTATACTTGTTTCCTTCATTAGCATGGCTTTTTCATGTTCTAATTAAACTTATAAATAGGGATGGGCACGAACTGCATTTTGAATCACGAACCAAACCACGAATCGATAGAAACCGGGAGATTGGTTTGCAAACCGAACTGGTTTGTATCGGTTTGTGAGCCGTTTAAAGTTTAAACCGCTGCTCTCTGCTCCCTGTGGCTTTCCCCAGCCATTTCACACACACACACCATCTTCTCTTCACAGTTTCAGAAAGCAGAGGTTTGGTTTGTCAGCCAGTTCATGCCCATCCCTACTTATAACAATACCAGGATTTTGCACAACAGGTCTCCAGTGCAAAACAGCAGGAAGATATACCAGAACTCTTTGGCTCAGATCCTTACATCTCTTTCTACAACTGCTAGGTATTTCTACTGACAGAAGAGGGGAGGGGTGTCTAGTGTCAGGGACAGTATTCTGATAGTCATTGAAGACTGGAATACAGTGCATTTCCCCTTGTACTGCATAGGATCCAAGCCACTGTACCTGATCATAACTGCACTGGTTTCTTGGATTTTGTGGCATCTGTACAGCAATGTGCTAAGTATTTGGAGATCAGCGGCACAGTATGCAGTGAACATCTTCCTACCTGAGGAATAGAAATTGAGACATAAAGATAGTCTCTGAACACAGAATCCTCTCACTTGGCTGATCGAATCTTGAGATGGAAGAGTAAAAGAAATATGACTATTAATGAAACAAGTGTCTCCTACTCTTGTTCATTTACATATGGAAGAGGCACATTTGTTTTCCTAAGAAGAGAAAGACACGTGTGGATGCTTAACTTTGACACATACAGCAGAAGTTCAACAATGTCAAACATAACGTGAATGAAGCCTTTATTTATAGTTATTACATTTTGACGCTAAAAATGATTTTTCAGACTGCAACGCCTGTTGTGGTGCTTTCGTTGCTTCCTAAACAGAAACCATCTGGAGGGGATTTTAATTATTTTTTTTTAAAAAAATTAACCCCTTCTCATTTTTTCACACACAATGTATTTTAATTATTTTCATGTCTGAGATAAGACCCAAGTAATAAAAAAAATAATAATTGGGAAATAATAATTGCTGCAAATAAAACTTTCATGAGGTTTGATGTTTTAGTGTTTTTTATATATCTCAGAGTTGCCAAATAAAAATTAATTGGACCCAAAGAAACTGATTGATATCAGGATGGATTCTATTATAGAAAACACCAGAGCTCAGAAATAGCTTATCTTTAATAGAGTTTTCCTCAGCTAGGACAGTGTATGCTTCACATATATGCTGAAGAGAGGTTGCATAGAACTAGTATCAAGGAGCTAGGTAGCTATTATTTATTATGTTTCCATTAAATTCATATCAACATCCCTTTTTTTCAGACCCAATCTTTAGTCATTAGAATCTCCATAGATCTACCCTTGGATTTTATCTCTCTCACTTTATCTCTCTCTATCTCTCTCTATATCTCTATACACACTTATCTATCTTCCTTTCTTTTTAAAAAATGACAAGGGGAGGGGACTTAACATCCTACAATTAAATAAGATTTTTTTAAAGAAAAGAAAAGAAATAGGCAAAAATATAACAACAGTGGTGGCAAATCTACACATCAGGTTTCTATAAATGCTTTCCAAATATCTAAAGATAAGTCCATACACACTTGCCATCAATGCTTCCTCTAACCTGCAGAGTCTTGTGGGCAAAAATTCTATTTTGTGAGCTACCGGCATTAAAGTTGTGAGTGACTGATTTGGCTACTGCATAAGTTAGTTTGCTCTGGAGCCATCCTTCCTGAGCTAAGACAAAAATGTGTGAGCCGGAGGCTAAAAAACTGTGAGCTAGCTCACACTAATTCAGCTTAGAGGGAACACTGCCTGCCATCGATATGAAGAAGAGTTGGTTTTTATACCCTGCTTCTCTCTACCTTAAGGAATCTCAAAGCAGCTTACAATCTCTGGAAAGTACTGGAGTCAGAGACTGGTAGCAGTGAAATCAGCAAGCATGGTTTATTTCAGGTTCAGATGAAGCATACTGCATGGGGCTTCAAGCCGTGCTTTTATGCTGGCTGGAACCACACCTCCGGCTGCACCCAGATGACCTGATAGGGTCTTACATTTACATGAATTGTCATAGGTCCCCCGGAGGGAACCTAGGTTCCTTATTGGTGGCCACTTTGGATCCAGGTGTCTATTGTTCCCCAGATCAAAGCTCAGGTCGCTGCCTGGCCATGTGCTCTGGCCACATGGCGGTCACCATTACAAGAGCACATGGCAGGCAACATTGTATCATAAAGCACAGTACATTACAATCTCTTTCCCTTCCTTTCCCCACAAAAGGCACCTCGTGAGGTAGGTAGGGCTGAGAGAGTTCTGAGAACTTGACCCAAGGTCACTCAGCAGATTTCATGTGGAGGAGTGGGGAATCAAACCCGTTCTCCAGATTAGAGGCAGGCAACTGTTCTTAACCGCTACACCACACTGCCTCTATATGCCATACATTCAAATACTGATAGAGTTCTAAGGTCCTTGATCCATTGGTTTACCGGAGGTGGGCTTTTATCTTTCCCATGCTGTAATACAAGGTTTTTAGCTGAAGTAACAGCAGTATTCTAATATTAAAGATATGAGCTCTATTGGTAACTGCTAGTGCAGTCGTAAGCATAGTTACATCTTGCATTGAAGTCAGTCCTTGGGATGACCCAGTCAAAACCTGCAAATTGACAGTAAAGGGACCAAGAAAATCTCTGCCTGAGATCTTGTACTGTCTTTCCATGAACTGCCCGCCACCTTGGTATACCCCTCTACTGTATATGATTGCATATATTTTGCCAGATTGTTGAAGAACCTTTTTTCCAAATAGTGTCAAGGGATAAATGACAAGTTATTTTGAGGACCGGGGAGATCCAGAAAGATTTTTAATAAAGGTTTACATATTTTAAATTTCCACCGAAACTAAGCATTTGACCATTTTTTTAAAAAAAAAGAAATTGTGCAATTTACTCATGGTACTAAAAAATAATTCCAAGTCCTTTCTACTAGGTCTAATTATAATATTTGCAGGGGGAGCGAGTTGGAGGAAGAAGCAAGTGGCACTTTGTATGTAATGTGTGCGATTTGTCATTGTCTCAGGACACTGAAGTTGCCCGTATCTCACAGAAAACCTCCCATCATCCATCACCTCAACTGAGACAAATGGCGGCATTGTCCTCCTGCCCATACAGGGGATTCAGCCCCATTCCGCACCTTGCTTCCATTTCCTGCGATGCATCACCAGAAAGGCAAGTGTTATTGATTGTCCGGGAAAGGGAGGCTGGAACCCCAGGCTCCTCAGATTAGGAGAAGTGATCAGTGTGTATGATTATGATTCACACAAGTTGAACGGGTCTGAAATAAAAACATATTGCTAGCGGCATTTCTGTGCGTAAATATGGACAATTCCACAATTCAGTTCCATTTGGCCACACGAAACATAACATAAATGCTGCATATGAAGATCCGTAATCCTGGCTACATCGTGCTCAGAAGCCTTCTACTTAGAACTTGGCTTGTTGAATTAAGGGGAGCAAGATTGTTCCTTAAATCAGGAATGGACATTTTCTCTGAAGGAGGGGAGGGGAAAGGAGTTCAGCAGCTTGGATCTCACTGAACACCATTTGAAGAGTCATGAATCAATTCTCTGCCTCTGCTCTGTTTAGCAAACCTGGGCCTCCTTTGCATCAGGGGCTGCACTAGTTTTGTTTGATCAAAGCATCAATGTAGCCTTCTGCAGATATCCCATTTCATTTACACAAACCAGGAGCAGTGTTCCCTCTAAGCTGAGTTAGTGTGATTTCTGCAGCAGCCAAATTGCTTGCTTACAGCTTTAATACCAGTAACTTACAGAGTAGAATTCTTGCTCACAAGACTCCACAGCTTAGAGGGATCATTGACCAGGAGTGTGTTGGCCATGTGTATTTGAAGCACATGCGCTTACTCGATAATATGGTCCCCATGTTGTGTGAACTGGATGTGGGGATTTTCTATGGAAAATTAGGGTGCTTGTGCCTGTGAATAGGACTTCTACCCACATGGAAAACACAAACATTGCCCGGTTCACAGGGTGAACATGCCCGTGGTCCCAGTATATGTGAATGGCTGTCCCCCATTTAATGTGACAAGAACAGAATGTCTGCACAGGGCTTGTGAATCTGTGTGTGTGTGGAGAATGTTATTGCTTGTCCTGTAGGGCCTTCTTGCATAATACACCTTGATCACTCTTGGAGCAACTTCTTCTGTAACATTTTTCACTTTGAGACACTGAAGTATAAAATACATATCAGATCTGAAGGATGCAGAAATAGCTACTTGTTTGAATACAGCACAAGGCACTCCTGTTCATTGGCTGTATGTATTTTAAAGGCAAATACAGAGCATGTCACACACATGCATCTTTCAAGCTGACACACTGCACATGGATTTTGTATGTGGGTTTTGTTCTTGAGAGTAAAATATAACGTAATAAATGCTCCTCACTGATATTTTATGGAGGATTCTGCCTCAGTGCGACAGGGAAGTCTGCATTCTAAGCACCAGTGTAGTGCAGCAGTTAAGGGTATCACTGGGAGACCTTTGTTCAAATCCACCCTCAGCCATGAAACTGAGCGATCGTAGGTCAGTCACCCTCAGCTTTTCCTACCTTGCAGGTTTGTTAGGAGGACAAAATGGGAAGGGAATGCCATAGGCTGCCTTACAGAAGAAAAAAATAGATAGCAAACAGCAATTGTATTGAATAAGTTCTCCTTACACGTCTATAGCTTGTAATCATTGGGATATAAAGAATTTTAAGTGGGATTTTTACATGAAATATAAAATACAAAAGTAGTGAATGGTGTTAATTTAGGATGGAAAGTGGAACAAAGCCATTTTGAAAGGACTGTATCTGTATCTATGGCCCATTATGCATGCACATCTTATTGCAGATTTTCAGAGTAGTAAGCCTTTAATCTTTACTTTGGATTCTGCGCTGCCTTATGCACCTTTATTTTTCCTCCAGTGTATATATTCTCCAACTACAATTAAAAAAACAACACTTTTCTAAATTGGGGTGGAATGTCACTTGTGACATGTGGAGGGTGGCATCCAAAGTTCTATTTAATTTATGCAGTTGCTCTATTGCAGGTGCGCAGTAGCAGCCATCAAGCACCTTCTATTTAAATCCTTGTGGTTCAGGTTTTGCACATGCATTTTAGCCTTAGTCCATTGAATGACTATAAACAAAAAGGAACACAGGCAAAGAGAGGAAACTCACTGTTGAAACTGACCAGACTATTTTTTTTGAAACCGACAAGCAGTTGCGAAGCCCTGTTTTCCATATTGCCGAACACTAGGGGATTTGCTGCTGTGTTGTTGGCCACTGTAAAAAATGGGAAAGAGTCACACAATCTCATAATATGGGGAAACATGTTGAGTGTATAGAATGCATGGTAGAACCCACTGACACTGGCATTGCAAACTGTGTTAGTTGGCAATGTGTGTGTGTGTGTGCGCGCGCACGTGCACCTGTGCAAAGTCAGCTGCAACCCTGCCATGCTATGTAGAGAGCTGCAATTTATAAGAGGGAGGAGTCTTCTGGCAGAAGCCCTGGAGAGCTTTTTTAGTCTTGTGCCACTAAACTGAGGGGAAAATGGAGGTGTTTTTGCTGATGCCCTAGCACAGCTGCATAGTAACACTAATTTCCTGTCTTTCTTGCAAATTTGCCTGGTTTTCTCTTTGTGATTCCCTACTTTGATCCTGCTCACTGGTCATGATCTTGGCAGTTTTTAAAGCCTGGCCTGTGTGGATTGCACTTCTCCTCCAAATGGATTGATCCCAAGCGATTCTTAAGTTCAACAGTTCTCAGAAGGTCCATGTGGCTCAGCTGCCATTTCAATGTTAGGCTTCCAGCCAAAATGGTCCCCCTAAAACTTTGTTCACTAAAACATGAAAGGGAAAAATGTTTTCAAAGCTTTAGGCTTCCCATCTCAGTCTCTCTCTCTCTCTTTACATCACATGTCAGTTTCATTCCATGCTGAGGATTCCCCCCCTTTATTATGTTTGCATGCCACACTGAAATCCTTTTCTTTCTTTCTTTTTGCACTGTTTGCCTCCTCTCCAATTCGCCTTTCAACTCAAAACCAGCAAGGAACTAAACATTGTGCAGCTCCTTTTAACACCCCCCACCATTTTTATTTTAAATTCAGCAATCCAAGACTAGCAATAGTCTCATATTGCAAGACTCATGCCACTTTTAAAAAAAAAAAAAACAATTTTAAAGTGAGGGGGAAATGGAGCTTGTTCACCAATGAATGGGGGAGGACGGTGAGAGGTGCAGAGTGGGCAGAACAACCTTGATGTGGGCGGAGAGTGACCTTCAAGGGGTGGTAAAAGGGTAGGGAGAAATCTGAGGAAATCTGAGGAAATCTGGAAACTTTTGAATTACCTTTGGCTTGGAAGTGAAACAATGGGGAAATTGGCACAAAAGCACTCTCAGAAAACCCAGGGAAACAGCGACCTGAAAGTGAACTGAATGCTAAAGAGAGGAAAATCAATGCAAAGCAACAAAGAAAACCTGACAGACATGCACGGTGGAAGAGAGGGAAAACGCCCATGCATAATAGGCCTATATCTGGGGGGGGGGGGGGGGGTATGTGTGTGTGTGTGTGGGGGGGATTGGATCCATCAGCTTTTCCATTGATGAAAAAGGGAGGAGAGAGTAACCATTCCAAAAGGCTATATGGGAGATTGTGAGACCCAAAAGGACAAATGGTACATGGGATGAGGGCTGCAGTGAGGAGGCTTGGGTAAAACTGAACAAAAAAGCTGACTGGATCCATCCCTGACTGGATCTACCCTGAATAGGTGCCTGGAGAATGTAATGGGATGGATGAGAACCAATAAGTAAAGCTCGGTCCAGACAAGACTGAGATGTCATTAATCAATGGAGAAGCTGCTGAGGACTGTGGATCTAGACTGTCCTGGAGGGGGTTACACTCACCCAAAGGAGCAGCTTTGTAGCTTAGGGGTGCTAATGGATCTTGGCCTATGGTTGGAGGATCAGGTCTGCCAGCTTGAGCCATTCCTTGAAAAGTGTGATCTGGTCACCGTAATCCATGCCCTGCTCCCATCCAAGTAAGATTAATGTAATGCACTCTGTGCAAGGCTGCCTTTGAAAATAGTTCAGAGCCTTCAGTTGGCCCAACATGTGGAGGCCAGGGGTTGTTTACAGGGATCAGATCACCCCTGTACAGAAAGACTTGCACTAGCTACCAATCTGTCTCTGGGCATGATTAAAAAGTGCTGGTTCTTACCTTTAAAACACTTAACAGCTTGGGGCCAGGGTACCCGAAGGACTGTCTCTTCCCAAACTATTCCACCTTCTAGTTAAGATCATCCTCTCAAAGCTTGCTCTCCATTCCTCTGCCTCCAGAGGTGAGGTGGTGACTAGATGGGGCATTTTCTGTGGTAGTGCCTCACCTTTGGAATGCTGTCCCCCTTGATGTTCACCTGGCACCTATTTTCAGTGCAAGGCTAAATCACATCTGTTAACCCAGGCTTTTAATTGGGGCTTTTATCTGGCCAGCTTTTTAATGGTCTGTTTCAGTTTTATGGGCAGGTTGCATGCTGCTTGTGTCTAATGGCTTATTTTTTTTTTCATGCCACATACACACACATGCCACACACACACACACAAATACTGTGGCTTTTAATCATTAGCCACCTCAAGCAGGATTCTGAAGAAGAAGAAGAAGAAGAAGAAGAGAAGAGATTGGATTTATATCCCGCCCTTCACTTGTAGTCTCAGAGCGGCTTACAAACTCCTTTCCCTTCCCCTCCCCACAACAGACACCCTGTGAGGTGGGTGGGGCTGAGAGAGCTCTGACAGAAACTGCTTTTTTTCAAGAACAGCTGTGCCAGAACTATGGCTTGCCCAAGGTCATCCAGCCAGGTGCAAGTGGAGGAGTGGGGAATCAAACCCGGTTCTCCCAGATTAGAGTTCGCGCACTTAACCACTACACCAAACTGGCTCTGAACAGGCAGCACTAAAATATTCTAAACAAATAAATGGCTCATTCTTATCACTACAGGTTTTATATTCACATTGTACCAGTAAACCAAGAGGAAAGGCAGATAAATGTATTAATACAATTAATAATAAATATAAGTTATAGATGTGGGATTTTAAAAAACCAACTAAGGGTGACATTCAAATATCACTTGGCATTAGAGATGCTGCATCCATACTGGGGATGCTAACATGGTCCATACCTTTCCTTTTCCATTGAGGAAATAAATGGATTGATTACTTGTGGAAGCCTTAATGTCTTAGGCAGCTGTGCAAAACTCTTAACAGTCATTGTAGAGATAAGTAATCTACCCTGTACAATGGTATGTCTCTGTTTAAGGCTTTAAGTGGCACATTGCTAACAAATTCAGCCTTTGCATAACTAGTTTGGGCTTTGGGAACTCAGATGCTTAGAACGATCAGCCCATAGTTTATTAGTGATTACAGCAAGGAGAAAAGAAGACCAGCTATCCCTGGCCGAAGCCTGGTGTTTATGTCTATATGGTCTGCCACTGATTAGACTGTGGAATTTGGCTGGCAGTTTAGCAACGGCCACCACAGGTAGGTGTGAGGGACCACGACGGTGATACCAACAACGCTGGTCTGATGTCCTGGGATTGGCCGAGGCCTAAGAGCAAAGGCCGACACCAGACTCATGACCAGCCAAGGGATCCTGGTGCTCCTGGGAATGGGGAGGTATGGCGGTGGGACCAGATCGAAGTGGAAAGGAAGGGAATGGAGACGCAGACGGGCTCGGTCCCCTTCCAATCTGTGTCCCATCCCGAAGGAAGTTGGCAGTAGGGCTAGGAGAGGAAACCCTGCTCCGACATTGGTGCTGTGTAATTCCAGGTCCATTAACAACAAGACCAGTATCCTGCGTGACTTTGTGTCAGAGCAGGACATGGACCTGGTGTGCATGACCAAAACCTGGGTGCGAGAGGGAGAGACAGTGGCTCTCTCCCAGATGGCTCCTCCCGAGTTCTTGGTCCTTCACCAATCTTGGACTCAGAGGCAGGGGGGAGTGGTGCTGTTCATCCGTTTGTGTGCAGTGTACCACAGGGTGCAGTGCTCTCCCCAATGTTGTTCAACATCTATATGCGCCCCCTCACCCAGATTGCCCGGAGGCATGGTCTGGGTTGTCATCAGTACACTGATGATACCCAGCTCTATCTGTTGTTGGGCGGCCAGTCAGACTCTGGTCTGGGTGATCTGGACCTGACGCTGAAGGCCGTGGCTGGTTGGCTTAGGCAGAGTCGATTGAAATTGAATCCGATGAAGACAGAGGTCCTGTGCCTGAGTTGGAGCGGTCCAAGGTTAGGGATCCCTCTCCCAACACTCGATGGGGAGCCATTGGTACCTGTATCGGAGGTTAGGAGTTTGGGAGTGCTCCTGGACCCCTCGTTAACGATGGAGGCCCAGGTAGCAGCCACTGCAAGGTCGGCCTTTTACCAGCTACAGCTGATCAAGCAGTTGGTTCCCTTCCTTTAACGCAAGGACTTGGCTACAGTGATCCACGCACTGGTCACCTCAAGACTGAATTACTGTAATGCTCTCTACATGGGGCTGCCCTTGTCCCAGATCTGGAAGCTGCAGCTGGTGCAGAATGCAGCAGCGAGGCTGGTACTGTGTCTCCCTATGCGGGAGCACATCCAGCCCACCCTTAAAACACTGTACTGGCTGCCTATAGCATACCAGATTCGGTTCAAGGTGCTGGTGTTTACCTATAAAGCCCTATATGACCAGGGGCTCACTTACCTGAGGGACTGTCTGGTCATGCCAGGACTGAAGGAGGCCCGATTGGCAGTGACCAGAGTCAGGGCTTTTTCGGCGGCGGCCCCACACTGGTGGAATGAGCTCGTAGATAACATCAGGACCCTGCAGGACCTTTTGCAGTTCTGTAGGGCCTGCAAAACAGAGCTCTTCCGCCAGGCATTCAAGTAGGGGCTGTCCTGGCTTTGTAGTTTGGGCCCTGGTCTAACTAACATCGACTGCCGACCTGCCCACTTGATACCAATCTGGAAGATGGTGTGCCTATAGACTGGCATGGGTAGGATAGGGTAGCTCGCCATCTTGTTCCTTGTTTTAGATTTTAGCGTTTATAGCAGTTTTTTATGACTGGTGTTTTATTATATGTATGTATTTATTCAATTGTATGAACTGGTTGGTAGCCGCCCTGAGCCCGCCATAAATGGGGAGGAGGCCTGGATAAAAAAAATCTCTAAATAAATAAATAAATAAAAAGGATTACACCCCAAACACACCCCACTCCCAGTGATAGGCTATCTACACACTATTGTTTCTTGACTGGTTTCCTCTAGGATCCCTGTCTCCCTGCTGGCCCATTCTAGGATCCTAGCTACCTATTGTTATGCGTCCCAAGCTAAGTCCTTTTGCAAGTAAATTCAGGCTCAATACATAACAGGTTTGTCTTCAGATATATGCACATGAAAGCTTATACCCAAAATAAAACTTTGTTGGTCTTAAAGGTGCCACTGGACACTTTGTTCTTTTGCTTCAGCCCAAAATGGCCACCCATCTGAGTCCATATTCAGAATTTATAGCTTGAAAAAATCTGAGTATTTTCTCAATTTTTCCAGGGAAATTTGGGGAGCACTGAAAAAAAGCTCCTTTGGAATATTTTGTCTTTTTTTCAGTGAGAAAAAAAAAACTGTCTTAAAATCATTTTACTTTTTCCAAATGTCTCGCGTGGAAAGTCTGAGGACTTCTTCATTTTTTAATGGAAAAAAAAATAAAGAAATGTTGAGGGATAGTGCAAAAACATGTTTTTGTTTTGGGAATGAGAGAAAAGAAAGGCAAGGTTTTACTCAAAATGTTTATGTAAGACAGTCTACAGAATTAGATAATAATAATCCCCATGTATACTGTAGACATATACAATGTTAAAATGTAAATGATTTTTGCAACTGGTAGTAGGCTATAATTTATTTAATGATATTGCATTATTAAAGCATTAAATGTTTTAAGTGTAATAAGGTTTAACCTAATGTCCAAACATATTGATAGTCCTATCTACTGAAAAGATATGCAAGTGTTTCTGTCCAAACAATACACTTTCTTTTGTTTTCTACAGAAAATGTTTTCTACCTTTTTTTCCAGCCTCCCAGGTGGCAAAAAGATCCATGTGCTAGGATAGTATAGGGTGCAGCAGTTTGCAACTGTTTCTCAAGTATAGGGTATGCTTGCAGTTTTTCTTCTAGAAAGTGAAAACATTACTTTTACATTCCAACAATATGTCAAATTGTACAATTTTATATGCTAAGTTATAAATGATACATTTTATGTTGTTAATTCAGTGACATAAGTTTAGGTATGATAGGAAAGTAAGTATTGCGTACATTTCACTGTTTCCCCAACCCGCTGGTTCCCCAGCCCACCCACCCCCCAAAAAAAAATCAGGGGGAAAAAGTTTCCCCCCTCCTGACTTCAAATTTTTTGTAAATTCTCCATCTCTGACATTTTATATGCTAATACATAAATTATACATTTTAGGTTTGATAGGAAAGTAAGTATTGCATACATTTTAGTGTCTCCCCAAATTGCCAGTTTTCCCCCTGAAAAATCAGAAAACTCCCCCCCCCAGTGGCTTCAACATTTTCATGACTTTTCCCTCTAAAATACTGTTGAAAAAATACTGTTCAAAATTATTTACTTCACATCTGTAATATTTTATCAGTCAAATTATATAGAAAGAAATATCTACTACTGTTGGTTGCTTAGGGGATGGGCTGGAGTGTGGGAAGCCCCAGGTTCAACTCTCTAGTCTACTGTGCCATGAAGTTTGCCAGGTGACTTTGGCCCATTCGTACTTTCTCAATCTCACCTCCCTCACCAGGCAGTTGGAAGGACAAAATGGAGGAGGAGTGACCCGTGCAAGCCACCTTGTGTTCCTTGGGGGAAGGATGTAATAAAAATCTACAAACATAATCCTGAAGAAAGAGGACTGGTTAGAGAAATTAGTGGAATGGATTTGTCTGTGTAAACTAACCTGTCTACTACATGGCCAAATGGATATGGAATGCTTTCCGGTCTAGAATGAGAAATTAATTTTGAGCTTGTATAACTGAAGTTTTATACTAGCTTTGTAGTTTGTATTTCAGAACTTTATTTGTAGTAGTTTAATTTCTATTTTTATCAGAAATAAACTAGAATTAAAACATCAAATAGGATGGGGAAGATGTCAGGTTGTACAACTTTTTGACTCCTCACACAAGCAATAAAGCTCAAATTCTAGATATTATAGAAATCCTGTGTGGACTAGAAAGTCTAATCACTTTTGCTTCAGAACATTAGCAATAGAATCCAGCCAATCTTAAGCACTTGCAAACTGGCATTCTTCATGTTTACTTGGAAGTAAGTTCCTTTGGCTTTAAGGGACATCTTACCCCTGGATGTGTATAAGACTTTAGCTTGGAGTCCCAATTATTTTCAAGGAAGAAATTGTGTTTAAATCCCTCCTACAGAACCAATTATGCTTTAACTTTGGAACTCTGTCCCCAAGGAGATTTCTCCATCTCCCTCTATCGGTATCTTCCACCAGCAGGTGAAGATCTTTTTTGTTTCATTTGGGATACTCCCAAAAATGGCTACTGGCCCTCCTCCCTGATTTTGGTATTATGTGTTTTTGTTGAATAATTTGATCATTTAAAATGTTGTTTTTAATTGTCCAAATGTCAATGTCTTTATTTTCATCATCTTGGGGACGCTGATGGGGGGGAAAAGTAGCACAAAATGTTTTCAGTTAAATAAATAAATGTGTGGATCTAAGTAGGGTTCAGACTGAACTAGTTCTGCATAAGATTGCATGGACCAGTTAAGTTTGCTTAATATTAGGAGTCTCACATAGGGAAGGAAAATCTTCTTTTTCACCACAAATGGAATCTGTTTGTAGATTAACTTTCCATAGAATGAACTGCATAAAAAGGCATGGATTTTCTGTCTGAAATGTCTTCACGTGCTTTGTAAAACGAAAAAAAAAATGCAAGTTTGTTTCGAGCTCAGCCCCCCCCCCCCCCCGGGCATGCATAATGCACATGCGAACCATTTCATTCGGGCATTTCATCCCTTTTTTCCCCACCGGGGATTCAAAGAAGCTTACAAAGAAACACAGAAACATAAACAAGACATAAATGAAAAAGAAATAAATAATACAGCTCCAACATCCTGGGTTGATCCTGGATTTACCGCCCAGCTCACTTAGGGCCACAGGCAGAGAACCAAGAGCCCCGTAGTTCAAACCTTTGGCCACACCCAGGCTTAAATACCTGCAAGGGGGAAGGAAACACAAGCTCAGCCTGTACCTCTCAGAGCTGGTAGAGATGCTACCGTTTGCAGGAAAAATGAAATCTTAAGTAGTCTAAATGTTACTGTGTAGCCCCCTGTTAACATCTATGGATTGTTCATATATCAGGAGAACAAGGTCTAAACAAATGTCAGTCCATCATTCGTTTTGAGGAAAACAACAACAACATATGTTTGAGACAAACAGGGTACCCAGAACCAGCAAAAGAGCAAGAAAACTTTTCGAACAAAATGTTTGGAATTAATACGTGTAAGTTGTTTTGCATGAATACAAAAGTAAGCATCATTTATCACCCTCATTATGAAAAAGGATTGTGATGTGGGGCAGTAAAGAACTATAATAATATTAAGCACTAGCAACTTTTTTTTATGGATAGGATCACTAAACTAATAACAATCTCATGACTTTTAGAGTACTTCAGATTTCATTTTTCTACAACATGTGAGAGAATGGAACATTAACTTTTTTGCAATGATATTTGTTGTAATTAACTACTGAGAGAGCCCTGCAATGTTGGACTAGTGGCATCTTGCTTACGCACACAGATGTGTTTATAGTCGCAAGAATGGTGGGGGGGAATCCAAAAACGGTTTGAAGAATACTTTTAAAATGTAGCATCTAGGCAGAATGAACAATAAGCTTTCATTTTGCTCAGAACTCTTACTTTTATGTGTTGTACATTGGATTGTGCAGAGGTCCATCACTGGCTATTAACCACAAGGTATAGATAGGGGGGAATTTCACACTACACTTTTAAAAACGTCACTGAACCGGCTTGGAATAAACCGGTACAGTGACAACCGTTTCAGACAGCCCTTCCCCTACCATTTTGGAGCCATCTTCAAAGCAGTTTGCCATTTCAGACTGCCACTTTCTTTTCAAGCCTCTTTTCACCACACACACACACACATGGCGTTTTAAGACTCAGCCTGGACCTTGATCTCTCTAGTTCTCTCCCCCCCCCACCCGCATTTTAAGACTCAGCCTGGATCTCTCTCTCACACACACAAACGCACAAACACATACGCACAAACGCACATGCACAAACACACACACATTTTGGCTTTCACAAAATGTTTATTTGGAAGGTCTTTCTCATGGAAAAGCCTAACAAAGTGAGCATGCTTCAATGTTGCAGTTAAACACCCCCCCCCCCCCCCCCCGGTTCCAGATAGTTGAGCTAGTCCAAATAGCCTGGCTTAGTCTGAGCTCATCAGAGCTAGGAAATTAAGTAGGGTTGGCCACAAAGAATAATTGGATGGGAGACCACGGAGGAAGCCTAAGTTTATGCAAAGGAAGGCAATGGAACAGCCTATGGACAGGGTTGCTATGAGCAGAAGAGATGGTAAACCCGTGCCTGGGCGTATCAGTGGACTGCAGACAGAGGCTTACACAATTGAATATCCCTTTATACAAAATGATTCCCACCACATAGAAGCCTTGACAACAGGGAGAAATTTATTTTACTTTGTTTACAGCCCCCCTTTCTCCCCAATGAGGACCCAAAGCAGCTTATAACATACTCCCCTTCTCTGTTTTTTCTTCTCAAGGTAGGCTAGAGCTGAGGTTTAGGCTAGAACTGAAAGGATGTGACTTGTGCTTCCGATGAGTTAGTGCGAGCTTTGGATCCAGTTTGGGATGGCTCCAGAGCAAACCAATTTATGCAGCAGCCAAATTGCTCACTCACAACTTTAATGCCAGTAGCTCACAAAGCTGAAGTTTTGCTCACAAGACTCCACAGCGTAGAGGGAGCATTGGCCATGACTCGCCCAAGATCACCCAGCAAGAGTGGGGATTCGAACCCAGGTCTGTCAGATCCTAGTCTGACACTCTCGCTCAGTTCCGCAGGGTGGGTAAAACAGAGATGTTCCACTGCTCCGACACTGTCACTCTGCCGTGGCCTCCCCATGCCTAGTCCACGCTGAGCAATATGGACGGAGTGTAAACTGATTTATGCCATTGTTTATTTGGAGGATGTTTTACTGATCTTGATACTAATTGCTTATTCTATTTGTTGTATTTTAATGTTTTATTATGATGCACACTGCCCTGAGCCCTCCAGGGGAGAGCTGTCTATAAATTTTAATAACAACAATAACAGCAGCAGCAGCAGCAACTACACCACACTCGCTCTCAAAACTTAGCCTTCTCCTGGACTGACTAGTTCCAGCTATATGTGGACATTGGTTTATAGTGTGAGAGGAGGACTCCTTTGGATCACCTCACACATACACACACCAGCTTACCTGTACTCTGACGTGTTTTTCCTTCTTTGGTACATTTTATCCTGCCTATCCTCCAGGGTGCTCAGCATAGCAAACATCACTTGAACCTCCTCCTCCATTTTATCCACACAACAGCCCCGTGAGGTAAATTAGGCTGAAAGAGAGCGACTTCATGAGTCCACTGTCACCTAACAAGCTTCACAGTGGAGGAAAAAATTTGGGTCTCTGAGATTCCTAGTGTGACATTCCAACCACAGCATCATGCCGAGCCAGATGTGAGGTCTCTTTGGATAGAAAGGCGGGGTACAGATTAATAAAATCAACGAATAAATATGCTGCGAAGTAGGCCTAGAGTTCCAGAGACTAAATTCACCCCAAAACTTTTCATCTGGTCCCCTGCATAGCCATAGAGCCAAAGCATCCCTTCGTATACCCAGGTGGGTAGCCATGTTGGTGTTAAGCAATAGCGCAATATTTTGTGTCCAGTGGCACCGTTAAGACCAACAAAATTTAATTCTGGGTATAAGCTTTTGTGTGCATGTGCACTTCTTCAGACTCTAAGCTGGGAGAACTGGGCTTGATTCCCCAGGCCTCCACATGCAGCTGCTGGTGTGACCTTGGGTCAGTCATAAGTTCTTTCAGAGCTGTTCTCTCAAGGGCAGTTCTCGAGAGACCTCTTTCAGCCCCACCTACCTCACAGGGCATCTGTTGTGGGGAGAGGAAGGGAAAGGCGATTGTAAGCCCCTCTGAGACTCCTTTGGGTGGTGAAGGGTGGGATAGAAATCCAATCTCTTCTCTTCTTCTTAAACTTTGCTGGTCTTCAAAGATGCCACTGGACTCAGACTTTGTTCTTTGTATACCCAGTCACTCTCTCTCAAGCGAAAACACAAGGCAAGGATCCTACAAAGTTGCAGTAAGAACAGCAAAAGACCCTGGCAGGCCTAATTTTGAACTCCCTGTGTAGGTGGGGAGGACAGGAGGAAATGATAGCAGCCAAGTGGGGATGCATCGTGAAGGGAGGGCTCTACTCAAATGTCTCTTGTTCCTCCCACAGCAAGAGAAGGGCAGCTAGAGGAGGAGGAGTCTGTATTAACTAAGCCTACTTCAGGCCCCCTTGAGACAGCAGCAGGACCATCTGAGGGCTGGACTGAAGTCTCTTTGTCTTCTGTCCAGGCCCCAAAGAAGATAACACACGGTTGTTGCAGCCCCTCTTTTATTCTTGTTAAGGTTTGACTCCAAGTCTTTGTTTTAAAACCATTCTGAAAGCTTTGTGAACTGCCGGGGGGGGGGGGGGGGGGGAGGGGGGGCTAATATTGGTATATATATCTGAATCAGTAATAGAGAGCCCTTTGCTGGTTTATCTGGCTTGTCTGGAGCATATCAGCAGCTGTATTCAGTGCCTGCCCTGTGGAAAATACAGCCTCTGTTTGCAAAGAGTTGCAAGCACAGATCTAAGTACACAAGTCATCAAACTGAATAGACCGTGATTTTCCCAATGTGGCTTATTGTATATGTAATACAAAACTTCCACAGACCGACAGTGCAAATCCTAAGCAGGTCTACCCTGAATCATACTACTCAACAGGACTGACTCTCAGGAAAGTGTTTTTCGTATCATTCACACATACAGTTGCCCTTGGATAAGCCCACAAAGTTCCCTAGTACTTCTCTTCCTTTCAAGGTTATGTTCTTACTTGGGAAAAAAGCCAACTGCAATGAGCAGGACTACTTATGAGTAAACATGGATCAGATTAGACTACACATGTGCTAAGGATGGCACAACTGCACAGCCAGATCCTGCCTCAGTGGCACTTATTACCAAACAAGTGTGCATATAACTGCAGCAGTCCAGTAAGATAACAACACACACATTTAGAATTATTTTGAACACTCGTTCATCCCCACTTTCCAATGTCATTATTGTGTCCAAACATTTAAATTGGTCTCATTGTCAGCTAAATTCTTTTTTAAATGTATGTTGTGCTTTCCCTTGCTCACAAATGTGATTTATACTTGACCACAAACACCCTTTTCCCCCTCTCAGTTTTGGCTCAAAGTGGATATGCAAAAGTATTGTTCCCTTGAAGCATTATGGAAAAAAACCCTAAAAATTATACGCCATGATTTTTTTCTTTTAGGTAAACTCAGTGAAAATAACTTCCCAATGCCATTTAAACTATACATGCAATTTTTTAAAAAAAGAAAAAGAAATTAAGAGGCTTCTTTCATTTGTAGGGAATGTATACAACAGATGTGAGAACTGGAAACCTCTAGAAAAATTTTAATATTGGCATGACAAGGCAACATTTTCCCTTCTTCGGGACATCAGATTTTGCTGCACAAAATGTAGTTCCACACAGCAGAAAGTAGCCCATCAATTTTTAAGTTTATGCAGACAACACTAAATGAAATTGTAATACCATAGCAACTTGGTTCAGAATGTGAATCTTTTCTATAGATTTCTGGACAATCATCATAAACATTCCTATTATAGGCAATAATCATTGCAAGATGTTACTATTTTCCTTTCTCCTTTATAAAGAGTTCGGCTATCACAGATTCCTTTTTTACAGACCACCCGGAGATCACATCAACAGTTGGTTACAATGTGGAGAATTTCAGTATCCATCGCTTCCTCTTTTAGGATTGGGGCTAAAGATTTTTTTCGGGGAAAAAAAAAGCCTGCCCAATGATTCTTTTAGAAACCACGGTAAAGCCAAAAGCAAACACCAAGGTTAGGCTGATGTTCAGAACGGATGTTTTTAGTTTTGGAACTATCTCCAGCGTGTATCAGTTCTTCAAGGGAAGAAAATGGATCCAAGTGACAAACTCGGCTGGGCTTTGGGGCTTTTTAAAACAGACATCCACGCGGATAAAGATGGGGAGGGGGAAAGCTCTCTCTTAACGGACCAAAACAACAGCGGCTCCAGTAGCTTCCAGTTCAAAAGACAGGGCAGGGGAAATCAGCATGAGCGAGGGGATGGTCCGAAACGGAGGGTTCGATTTTTTTTAAAAAAGATAGATCTGTTGCTTCTTAGAGTTTCCCGGCAAGCTCCAAATTACGGGACGTGAGCTTGGGAAGTTTGTGTGATATGACTGCGAGGGAGGGGGGAACCACTTTATTTGGAGACAGCCGGGGGGAGGGCGGTGGTGGGGCGAGGGACAGCGGCCTCCTTCCCCCGAGCCGGCATTTGTTTGCGCGCTCCCCTCCTTTGTAAGGCTCGCGCAGAGTCATCCCCCGGCTCGGACCAAAGGAAGGCTCCCGATTTTACTGCAAGTCCTGGGCGGTGAAGCCCCCAGCGCCTGACAATGAGACGCTAACCGTGCGTGCAAGCAGCCCGGCCTGGGGGGGGGGGGGGGGGCTTAGGCTCCACCTCACTCAGCCCTACGGAGCTGACAAAAAACAAGCGCGCGCGCGAGAGAGAGTGGATGAGCCGCTAACGGGGGTGAGCAAACACAACAGGGAGGGGGAGGGGCGGGATGCTAAAGAGCCCCGGCCAACATCTCCCCCCTCCCCTCGCCCCACCGCCCTGGGATGCGCGGACTCGAGGACCCGGGAAGCAAAAGCTGCCTCTGGCCGGCGCTCCCCTCTCTCTCCCGTTCACTTCCACGCAGTTCCTCTCGAGTCGAAAGCCTTGCAAGTACTTTTGGTGCGCTGGTTCCGCGCGGTGGACTTTCCGGGCGACGCCGAAGCGAAGTCCGGAGCGGAATTGGCTCGAAAAGGAAAACTTCCTCCAGGTGACTCGGTTCGCTCACCACGCGCCACCGTGCGCAGGGTTTACTCGGAAGAAGGTCCCGCTGCGGCCAGGGCGTTTTTCCAATGGCCTTGCAGCCCGATCCGATGCAGTTGGGAGGACGGGGGCTCTTAAATCAATCGGCTTACAGCGCTAGCCTAAGCAACCACGCTCCTTAGTGTGTTTAGGATTGCAGCTTCAGCCCCGATCAAGCACACATTTACTTGGGAATAAGTCTGAGCCCCCACCAATAATGGAGCTCAGTTCCGAGCGCACGTGCGGAGGATCGGGCTGCAAGACAGCGACGCGTTTGCAGACTGACTGGGGAGCAATTTCGGTGACGCCTACAATAGCTCATGGTCGCCCTCCTTTCTGGGCGACCATCCTAGAACGGGTCGTCAGGACAAAAGATATCTAAAAGACCACGTGCACTTTTAGCTTCAGTTGACTCCGGAGTATTCAAACCTACACCGCTTCTAGCAATTGTGGGGATTGCCTCTTCAGCCCATGCACGCTGCAATGCAATTCAACGAGATGCAGTTCAGTCCGCACATAGCAGTTGGAGGAGGGACAGGACTCCAGGGGAGCAGGTAGCACAAGCGTCCCTCGGGGGGGGGGGGAGTGAAGGGGACTAAATGTCCCGCTGCTCCCGGGTCAGCGGAAAACTAACCGTCCTCTGCCTTCCTCCCCTCGTGTAGAGAGACCACATTGCCCAGAGACGAATCGGCTCTCTCCGCACGCGGGCGGGGCCGAGCATAGTAGCGATAGTAGAAAAGCCGTAGTAAGAGGAGGAGCGCGGGGGGGCGTGGCTCGGCAGGGAGTGGGCGGGGCGCGCCCTGATTGGGCGGGCTCGGGGCTCGGAAGCACTTTGTTTTCTATGCTAATAAGGGCGGAGAAGAGGCTTGTGGATATTTACGTTGAGGCGGGAGCCGCCGCCCTTCATTCTCTCTCTCTCTCCCCCCCCCCCATGGGGCCCTCCCCGCCCCCTCTCATCCCGCTTCCTCTCCCCTCCGCCTGATACCGCCATCATCGCCGCCGCCACCTCTTCGCGCCACTTCCCTCAGAGGGGAAGGGGGGGGGATAAAGGGGGTGGGGAAAGCGGCGGGGCGGGCGAGGAGAGCGGCGGTTGGTCGCTGCCTCCCTCGCTCGACGGGCTCGGGTGAGTTTGGAGCGCTCCGACCCCCCCCCCCCCGCGCCAGTTATCGCTGTGGCGGTCGAGGAGGGCGGGGGGGAGAGGAGAGAAGTGCGCGCGCGCTCCCGCCTGCGCGTTCAGGTCGCCTGGCGAGGTGGGTTTGGCGGTTAGTCGGTCGGGGCGCATGGCAGCCGGGGTCTCTCGCCTCGAGATTACACACACGGGCAGGCGCGCTCGCTCGCTCTCTTTCTCTCCCCCCGCGCGTGCGCGCGCGTAACGGCAGCGGCGCCTCCCGCACGACGGAGCTGGCGCGCACGGGGGCGGGCGGGGCCGGAATGAGGGAGATTTGAAAAGGCTGCGCGGCGGCGGCGGCAGCGGCTTCGAACGCCTCCTCTCGTCGTAGCCGCCGCCCGGCCTTCGGAGGGACCGCGACGGGGGAGACGGCGGCGGCTCCTCGGAGGAGGAGGCGCGGTGCGTACGGCAGGCTCGGCTCGGGAGCAACTCCGGGAGAACAAAAGCGGAGGCGCGTGGGAAGAGGGGGCGGCCGGCCGGGCGCTCACCACGCGGTGGGGGGAGGGGGGGCGAAGCAGAGTTGCGAGGAGGGAAATGCGGGGAAAGTTTGCGCGAGGGGCGGGAGCGCGCCGGGGGAGGGGGTGGGGAGGCCCGGGCCGGGCTCCGCGTGGGCTTTTGTTCTGGCGGGGGCGGCGTTCCTCGCGCGGGGCCCGGGCCGGACTGGGTGGGTGTGCGCCTCCTTCCCTTTCTCCCCCAGCCGCCCCTCCCCTCCCCTCCCCTCCCCTGCGCTCCGGTTTCCCGCCTCCGCCCGGCGGGGGGGGGTGTGGAGAGGGAGGGAGGGAGGCAGAAGCGCGCCTTCGTTGTGCGCCTCCGAGGGCCGCGGGCGAGGAGGGGGAGGCTGCGAGGGAGAAAGTCGCGACTCTCGCCTCAACTGCGAAGTCCCCGGCGGTGGTTGCGGGGCCGCGGCGGCGCCATGTTGCCGAGGGGGGCGGGGCCGGGACATGGCGGCGGCTGCGCGTGCTGAGGCCGATTGTTCCTAGCTAGGCCTCGGCCATGTGGGAGCCCGTCGCTGGGGCTGCCGGGGAGGGGAGGGGGGAGGTGAAACGGGCGCGCGGAGCGACGTGAGAGGGGGGGTCGGCGGGGAGCGGAAGGCGGCGGAGGCCGTCCCGGAGAGTCAGGGGAGCGAAGGAGGAGGCCTGGCCGGCTTCGGTGGGTGGTGGGGGGGGGGAGAGGGGGAGTTCGCCGCTCCGATAGCCGAGCACTGACCTCCCGTCGCCGCCACAGCGCCCCCTGCCGCCCATCCCCGACGGAGTGGCTTCCCGGGCGCAGCACGTGCAGCTGGAGAGGAGCCGCGGGCCCCGGCTCGGGGGCGCCATTGTTTGCTCCATCTGCTTCCCGCCACCGTGACCCTTTCGCAGCCCCCCCCCCCTTGCTTTAGCGGGAAATTCGCCCGAGTTTCTGGCACCCGTGAGGCGGTGAAGTTTGGGCGAAGCTAGTTGGTGCTAACAGGCGTGATGGGAGTGCACTGCTCGCCGTTTGGCAGGTCGTTGATGTAGGGACTGAAAGAGTGTAATGTAACCCCCCCCTCCTCGTTCTTAAGTGTTTTGTTTTCCCCCCCCCTTTCTGTCTGCAGCACCAGCACAATCAGACCGTGAAACTTGGAGGCCTAATACCACTGAGAAATAAAGTTCCCTTTTGTGTAATAGGGGTAAGTTTCAACCAACTAAGTAGTTGTTCTGGGCTGTTGTGCGAATGACTTGCCTTCGTTTCCCTGGAAACAGAGTTTGTTTTCACTTTTTATAGCATTTATTTACACTACGAGACTTAAACCATATAAAGATGCTGCTGATCCTTAGATGTCCACATAATGAAGACAATGAGGAATTGTTTCATGGAGAGAGCTCTGGAGTTCATGATGGTTTAAGTAGTTTGGCACCATGATCACAAAGTCATCTTTATTTGGAAGCACGTGCGTTTCAGTCTTGATCTGAGATGGCCAACTAGTTTTTGAGTGCTATAAGAGTAATGCCCGTTTCTACCATTTGATTATTAGACTGAAATATAATGTTGGTATCAGTTGCTCTTTGTAAATAGTCATGTAGTCAACGTTAGGAAGGAGATGCTGTCATAATGGAAGAACACGTGAACATTTTTAACTCTTAGTCTGTTAGTGAAGTACATGTAATTTAGTATGCTCCATGATGACAGGAAGCTTTTATATAGTCGCTGTGACCTTTTGAGTTTGGTTGTTGGGCAGGCATATATAGCTTTTATGGCAAGTGTGGAGTTATTTGAAGAAATGGGGCAATATGATTGCATATGCTTTTCTATGGAGGATTTAAGGTGTGTTCAAATAATTCTGATAGCTCTCAAGTTGTGTCCTAGAGAACTCAGTTGTTTTGGGTAGGTGATCTTTGCTTCAAGTTAGGCTAAATATGATAAGTTACTTGCTGCGTCTCAGAATGCTTCATGTTAATGAAAACTGTTGTTTTCTTTGACAGGTAAAAAGGCAGCCTGCTTCGAAAGCATTGAAGACACTGGACACGTCAGAGTAATGTCAAAGTGCTTACAGTGCAGGTAGTGACATATAGAACCTACTGCAGTGAAGGCACTTGTAGCATTATGCTGACAACTGCCTCAAAGGTTTGACAAGCTATTGTGTAAAGATCCTAGTCTGGTGTTTTAATGCTTTTTGTTCTAAGGTGCATCTAGTGCAGATAGTGAAGTAGACTAGCATCTACTGCCCTAAGTGCTCCTTCTGGCATAAGAAGTTGTATTTTCATCCATTCACTCATATTGAGTATAGGACAGAGTAATGTTTTGCAGTCCTCTGTTAGTTTTGCATAGTTGCACTACAAGAAGAATGTAGTTGTGCAAATCTATGCAAAACTGATTGTGGCCTGTTATTGCCTACATAAAACCATCTTGATGATTTCTCCTTTAATTTAACTTTAATGTCTTCTCAAAGTAGCAGGCAAAACAGCTCTCGTAGTGCTAAAGTGCTTATAGTGCAGGTAGTGAGTAAATAATCTACTGCATTAGGAGCACTTAAAGTACTACTAGCTGTAGAACTTCAGTTTTACCATATTTTTCCTATTGGCTGCTTTTTTGTTGTTGTTTGAACACTGTGCTCTGGTTAGTTTTGCAGGTTTGCATCCAGCTGTATAATATTCTGCTGTGCAAATCCATGCAAAACTGACTGTGGCAGTGACAATTCAGTGAATAAAGCTAAATTGGTACCCCTTTCTACACAGGTTGGGATCAGTTGCAATGCTGTGTGTGTGTGTCTGGTATTGCACTTGTCCCGGCCTGTTGAGGTTGGTGGGGCTAAAACGTGGAACATCTTAGAAAGTTTCTTTGTCACCTGATGGTACTGGAACAACGCAGAAGATTTCCCCCCTGTGAGTTGGTAATTCTTACACCAATTTTGAGCCAACTGAATAACGGTTTACTTATGTATTCTTGTGGATGCAGTGGCATTTTATCCATATAAAGCCATTGTATGAAGGACTTAAGATACTGAATAAAATGCTAGTATTATACATTGATAATGATATGGGTGTGTTCTTTTTTTTGCCAAATCAAAGCATTAACAATTAAAGGTAACGTGGTACCGCAGTAGTCAGCCTGTGTTTGTCCCATCCCCAAACGTACTGTATGGAAAGAACAGTGCATGATTGCAATAAGGGGCAATAAGGTTAGTGGTGGGAGTGCTGTGTGCCGGATTGTCTTCTTTTGGGGCAGGAACTGTTTATCTAGTACAGGTCATCCCTCTGACATCAGTTCATTGTCTTGGTGGTTAATTGTCGCATGGTCTGGGGTATTTGGTTCAAGAGGACTGTTCATCCCAGAACCATTTGTAGGAGCTTATAGCAGAGTTTTGTTTTAAAAAGCTCTGTGAAATTATAATTAAGGAGTCTTTACATTCTTAAGAGGCTTGAAAACATTTATTTTTAGTGGTATGGAATTTAGAAATGACCATCTGTAAAATCTTAAAATTCTAAAAGGACAATAGCTTAGATCCAGTGAACAAGCTCCATATGCACAAGATAGTCTGCTGTAGAGCATGCCTCCTGCTGTGTCACTCAGAATTGGTGAAATAGAAGAGAATATCTGGGATCCCACTGGGGAGAAAAGGGTGTTATAAATGGGGTAGATAATTCGTCCTCTGCGTAAGTAGAGGTGTGACTGCAGCTAACTGTTTTAGACTGCTGTCCTATGCACACTTGAGTAAATTTCACATAATGTGACTTGGAGTAAAAATGGGCTAGGACTGATCAGTACTTTCTCAATCATTGGTTATGTATGCTCATGTTATCCTGGGCATTTACAATTACTGTTTGATATAAGTAGTGGAATTGTTTTTGAAGGACCCTTGTAGTTCACATCTGCTCCTGAAAATGGGAGTTGTGGTAATGCCTCTTTTAACCACAAGTTGTGGGAAGTCTTTGTCTTCTGGGCATTTGTTCTTTAATACTTTAAGTAAAGTTTGATTGGGTATGCCAGATTAGTTAATATCGTTTAGCAAAATATGTATTTTGAAGATGAGCAAACTAAACCTTCAGGGCAGCTGTAAACAAAATGATGACCAGGCTTTAAATACTTGATGAAAAGCACTTTTTTTGCAGTCAGATCTCATTGAAGCTCATTGTAGCTTGTGGCTAGCTTGGTGGCGAGGGTGTCGTATACCAAATGTAAGAGTAATTTTTTCCTCTGAAAGAGTGAGGGCTGATTTAACTGACCTGTTCTGCTTGCTGTACATAAACACCAGCATTCATGTAAAAATCTGATCTAAATTGTGTGCAAGGTTTAAGTATGCAAGCCACATGGATTGGGTTTTTCTGTCCTAGTTGAACATACATAATTATCCAGGTGGGTAGCTGTGTTGGGCTGAAGCAGTAGAATAAAGTTTGAGTCCCGTGGCACCTTTGAGAACAACAAAATCCTGGGTTTATGTGTTCATGCGCATGCATCTGATGAAGTGTGTATGCACACGAAAGCTTATATCTAGAATTAAATTTGGTTGGTCTTAAAGGTGGCACTGGACTCAAATTTTGTCCTATACATTATTATTGTATACTTAAGGTAGTTCAAATTTTAAACTCTTAAAACTAATGATTTGAATATTTTATGTGGGTTAAAGGTGTTGGTACTACTAAAATATGCAAGTTCAGATTTGCATCATTGTTGCAGTGTTCATTCTGTTTTTGATGCCCACCTTACATAATCTGAGAAATGCTATCGCTAGGGAGGGTGTATAGTTGTAAATAGTAGTAGAGAGTGGTACTAGTAATCTTTTTTTTGTTCTAAATACATCTTCAGAAAACAGCCTTTTGGTGGCAGATGACTCAAAGTTCAGTTTTTTTGTGTTTTCAGTGCCTGTTGCAAGTTAAAACATACTGACCAACAAACTGCTCAGCCTCATGATAGGAGCTAGTTGTAGCCAATGTTCCCACTAAGCTGAGTTAGTGTGTGCTGGCTCACGGTTTTTTAGCCTCCGGCTCACACATCTTTGTCTTAGCTCAGGAAGGATGGCTCCAGAGCAAACTTAACTTATGCAGCAGCTGAATCGCTGACTCACAACTTTAATGCCGGTAGCTCACAAAGTAGAATTTTTGTTCACAAGACTCCACAGCTTAGAGGGAACATTGGTTGTAGCCCAGTGGAATTTTCTGGTTTTCTCTGAACATCTGAGCATTTCTTTTTGCAACTATATTACTACTTTAGCATTGCCTCTTAGTTTCAAAAGTTGCTGGCTGTGGGTGTGGAAATGACTATTTGATAGTAAGCTTTGTTGGGTTCAAGAAGTTAAGCTATGCTTTTGGGAAGTTTAGTCACTGGCCAGAAGGTATACCATTTTTAAAATAGATCTTTGCTTTTTATCCCACATAAACGTTTAATATTAGCACAAAAGCTTCAACCACAATTGCTTAGAAGCATTAGTAACAACAAGTTGGCTTGGATGTTTATGAGTACTCCTTCCATGATAACTGTCTCTGGGTACAAAAAGCAGGCTTGAGAGCCATGTCTGCAGGAGAAAATCCCATCTCAACAAAAGTTTAGTCACCTGTGTCCCTCAACATTTTATAAACTGCTTAAACTTCATAAACCTTGTGGTACAAAAAGCAAGATTTGTAATTGGTCTTTGATACTTTTTTTTACTAAGCATTGGGGTAGGAGTATGATTAGAAAGAAGAAAATGTTCAGGAAGGACAGATGAGATAAAGAGTAATATTTGCAACCTTTTCTGAATAATTGTTTATCTCTGCTTTATTCTTATGTATTCTAAATTTTAAAGCTAGGTATCTTTACTGTAACAATTCAGTACAGCATTTATTCATGTCTTGTAGATGATGGCTTTGTGCTATGTTTTATATAGCATGACTTAAGCTTATTTTCTATAAGAACAGGAGTTTCAGTTGGTTTAAAAATAAACTTAATGCTGTTCAGCTCGCATACAATTTACTGTGATGCATAATGGTGAGGTTCAAAGTGTCATGTGTTTCCCGTGGTTGTCCTGTTATAATTAAATGGCTTTAATTCAATATGTGTGATGGTAATTGATTCATTAGGTGTAGACCATGTGTAGGCAATGCATCCCCTAACCATACAAGCTGACAGTGACATATTAAACTGTTTAACTTGACACCCCAGGTCTCTGCCTAAGCATTGGCAACATACCTGGGAGTAGTGATTTAGGAAAAGACAATGGGCATGGCTTATGGCCATCATTGTCTCCCAGACTTCCACAACCACCAGTAAAGTCTCCGCAAATCCCTGAGATGCTGGCAGCGCTGCTGAGGCTTGGCTTGCTCTGGGTGTGTCTGGCCCAGTATAACTCTTGTGCCCCCCCCCCCCCCCATTGCCGCATACCAACATTTTTGGCCAAAAAAAGGTAGCCTTGCTCTGGTGTACACTGATATGTATTTGGACATACAAAAACTAGTCACTGCTCCTTCTGGGTCAGTACTATCTTGACTAACACTGGCTCTCCACTTTTCAGCACAAAACCTAGTCTGAGATCCTCTAAGTGGAGAAACCAGCAGTTGAATCCAGTTGTATTATTGAACAAAGTTTAAAATGGGTTGTTTTTAGGGGCATGAAATTGAAATTCAAAAATCTGACTTGTTTTTCCCACCCCTTAATAGCTATACGTTGTCATGGCTTTTCACCTTGTCCTGGTCCCAGACCAGGAATGGGATCCAATGAATCATGCCAAATGCACAATGCATCAAGATTTCTGGATACCAGATTTGGATTACCTGCCTGTTTATTGCTTCTGAAACATCCGGCGTGAATCTGCAGAATGTAGAGGTGGGGAAAGATAGGAAAGTCCTTACATGGATTCATTTGTTTGCTTAAGTCATTACTTGGATCCTGCCCTGGTAATTAAGTTACGGCATTTTTCTTAACCAGTTTTTCTCCAAATGATTCCTTGTGGCTTGGATCCTAATATCAAAGTCGAGGAGGGAAAGGTAATTTTTTTTGTTGATCCCCACCCTTGCTGCAGCCCCTCACTTTGACTTCCAGTGTTCCTGAGGATTGTAGAATACTGCAGCAGGAAGGGAAAGGGGAGAGTTGTCATTTGCACAGCTCAATTGTGCTTGTACTGCATATAATCGCCTAGTTTCCCACCTTAGTATGTTCTGTTAGCGATACTCAAGTTCTGTGCTGGAAATTAGTGTACCATTATTCAGGATATCTCACATTAAATGTTTGGAGGACTATTTGATTTTGTGAACGTCAAAATTGTGTGCCTCAGAATAAAATGTAATTCATATCAACAAAATAACTGCAAGTTAAAAACAACACGCTAACTTGATCTTTAGAAATGTTTATTAAGTTATATTTGTTTTGTCTATTGCCTACACCCTTTAAAATATAATTGGCACTACAAATTAAAACCTGCAGCCCAAGAACTGGTATGCTATGTTAATGCTAGACATTGCAACACATTTAATAATGTATCGTGTTATACACGTAGGCCAAATCACTATGATGTGGGTATGTAAATAGGTTTTACTAGGTGAACAATTTGCCAAAAAAAAAGTTCAAGCATCCCCCCCCTCCCCGATTAATACGTTGGAAACTTTTTATGTTGTATGCTTAGTGTTTAAATGTGAAATACCTGTTAAGAAAAGAAATGACTTGGCCAGTTGCTATTGAACATATAACTTTAAAATATTATGTGCATCTGTAATCAGACGCTAACTATGAAGGCTTGGATCCTGTGACCACATTCCACATGCACTTTTCTCTAGCTGCAGTTCAGTTCATTCCCTCTGTCACTAATACTTCTATTTGCAGAAGAGTCTTGAAATGGAAGTACTAGGGACAGGAAGTGAGGTGTGCTTTGGGTGGAGCAGAATGTGTGTGGAATGCAGTCATAGGTTCCAAGCCGATATTAAATGTAACAACATCGCACATCTGTCTGCACTCATCAGTGTCCGTTCTTCCACTAAGAAGCTTTATCCGATGTGGTGTGAATCTGCTAAATACTTGTCAAGTCTGTAACTCGTGACTCAAAAACTAGTGCAAGGTTTGTACATACTGTGGCAGCACACTGCCCGCTGGTGTCTAGAGCAGCGGTTCCCAGCTTCCTTTTCTGTCGGGGGTTAACCTACTCTGTCAACCTACCCAGCAATACCCAGACCGCTGCTTGTGCCTGATCATGGCAACCAAAGTGAGAACCAGTTTGGTGCAGTGAATAGGAGCGTGGACTCTAATCTGGGAGAACCAGGTTTGATTCCCCACTCCACATGCAGTTGCTGGGTGACCTTGGGCAAGCCACAGTTCTCTCCGCTGTTCTCTCAGCCCCACCTATCTCACAGTGTCTGTTGTGGGGAGGGGAAGGGAAAGGAGATTGTAAGCCACTCTGAGCGTCCTTTGGGTAGTGAAGGGCAGGGTTTAAATCCAGTCTCCAAGAAATGCACAAAATGTGGGGCCAAGATGACCCAGAAGACATAGATGAACTTTAATGCTGTTACATTTTTTACTACTTTGAGCGTGGAAATGCTTGGTGTTGTGTCTTCTGGCGGCTTCTTTCCACTTTGTTTTTAGAGGCTAGAGAGCTGTAATCACAGCTTTAGTTCATAATGCAGACTATTTTCCCTGGGTCCTTAGATCAGAAGGGAGCATGGATTAGAATTTCAGGTAGCTAATCTGCATTTCTCATGAAGCTTTAAGATACTCCAATATTTGAATTGTTTTCTATTTACACAAAATATTAAGCATTTTTTGAAATGTGGGATTGTTGGTGTTCAGCAGTAATGAAGGGAGCTTGCTCCAGTAGGTAGTTAAGTTTCTCAGCACCATGAATGACAAACTGTTGCCCAAGGGAATCTTATGCCGCTAGCCTCAACATGTCTTGGGATTTTTGCAAGAGTAGTATAAGAACTTGTATTTATTGTGAGGGGCTGGATAAACATGGAGCCACTGGCAGACTTACAGCCGCATTTCTCCTTTGTGAACACTTATATCACATATATGTACAGACACTGATAATATAGGTATTTCCTGTTACATAAAAACGATTAGATCAGGTTGGGAAGCCGTGTTGGGCTGAAGCAACAGAACAAAGTTGAGAGTCCAGTGGCACCTTTAAGACCAACAAAGTTTTATTCAAGGTATGAGTTTTCCTGTGCACGCGCACTTCGTCAGACGATGAAATGGAATCTCATCATAGTTGTATATAGAGTAGTGTCTTGTTAAATTAGAATGCAAAATAGTGAAGATGCTTATTTAACATCAAAATAATGACAAGCTGTGTTTCTGGTTATCAGAATAATAATTCTATCTTGTGCTGCATTTCTCTGTTGCCCCGTACAGAAGAAAGATTTGATATTGAGGACAGTTAAGTACTACTGTAGAATAACTGAAAGCAGTACCCCAAGAACAGCCCCATCAAGAGGGAACATATTAATTGCCCACTGAAATTATTGAGCATGTAATTTGTGCAGTATCGGGAGAAGAGAATTTTGACCAAAGTGCAACTCATTTGTGGTAGTGCATCTGCCCAAGTTACCACTTTGTCACCTGAGTGAGTATTGTCAGTATGGATTCAACAGCATAACTAGGTTCTTGCAAGATCAACTATTAAAATATCGAATGAATATTAGGTACATAGTCCATAAAACTATGTAACTTTAATTTAGATGGGTGGAGTGTATTTAAGAGTATAAGGCTGCTCCCTTTTCTATTCTACTCAGAGAAGCTCTATATCGCCATAGACTTGTAGACTCCAGAGGCCCAGTCAACCTTCTGCAAGCTGACGGAGTGGTAGCCTCAGTGTGTGTTGGCTGGCAGGGGGTGGAGTTATGAAGTAGGGAGTCAGGCCCTCTCCTCCCACAAACAGCAGCTGCAAGACAATATTTCCTTCTCTTTATATGATTCTGTAAGATAAAGTCCGTTCTTTTTAGCCCATTAAATGTTGCAGAGTGCACTACTCGGGCATTACTCGATTTTATGTCTCTAGTCTTTAATCAACATTCCCTGTCACTTTTTTGGGCTAATTTCTGGAAAAATTAAAAGTCATGGGGGGGGGGGCACTTTCCTGGGTGAAATGGAAATTGAAAAGAAGATACAAGATTTTTCTGTAAGCCTTAACTTATTCTGTTTTAACATAAAATATATCATTTATAATGAAGAATACAGAATTGTTAATTTTTCTGTATTTTTATGGAATTTAAAGTATAAATGCTTTACATTTCTAGATGGAAAATGCAAATATAGCCAATAATAGAGAGCTTTAGACTGCTGTCTTAGCATGTGTAATGTACCTTTTTTCCCATCTGAGAGTCAGGAAGAAAAAAGGTTAAATTAGAAAACAAAATGTATCAGGACAAACAGTCTCATGTAGTCACCATAGGGCTACAAACATTTAAATAAGAAAACACAATTTGTAATGTACAATCAAATATCTTATAGCATATTGTTGCCAAAAGTAGTCATTTAAGTAAACACATCCTTGAAATTACACTGTACACTATAGGATGGAATTATTCCTATATCTAATTTTGAACATAGTCCCAGAAATGTGGATCTAAAACTTTGCACAGTTGGACATTTTTTTAGAGTTCTGCTGATCTCCCATATCTGTAGAAAAATCCAACAGGTTAAATAAAATGTTTTGGGGGGAATTAAAATCTCTCTGAATGAAAAATGTGAGGTTTTAAATCAACAGTAATAGAAACTCAGTATTGTATATTAAGAGGCGTGCCACCAAATCTAAGAAGAAGAAATTGGATTTATATCCTGCCCTTCACTCTGAGTCTCAGAGTGGCTTGCAAACTCCTTTCCATCCCCTTAACAGCCCCTGTGAGGTAGGTGGGGCTGAGAGAGCTCTCTTGAGAACTGTCCTTGAGAGAACAGCTCTGACAGAACTATGGCTTCCCCAAAGTCATCAGCAGCTGCAAGTGGAGGAGTGGGGAATCAACCCAGGTTCTCCCAGATTAGAGGCTGCACACTTAACCACTACACCAAACCTGGAGAGCAGTGTGGTTACCAAGCAAAGAAAGTGGAGGTAAACAAGGAGCTCAAACGCTGGGAAAACAGCAGGTGAAAAAAGTCACCATATTGTCCAAGACATATGAAGCAAGTCTTTTAAATACATCAAAAGCAAGAAACAAAACCAGGAGGTTGTGGAACACTTAGCTGATAAGAGGGTGAATAGATTGTTAAACGAAGATGGGGAATTTACAGGTAAACGGATGATTCCTTTGGAACCAATAAAGTAGTAACCACAGAAGCACCAGAGTGAAGATTAATCTCCATTCGTTAGCACTGACTATCTGGGCAGTAAACTTTACTTTCAGGGTTGGCAAGGACACATTTTTGCTGCTGCATTCAGAAGAAAGCCATGAAAAAAGATTCTTGTTTTTTTTTCTTTTCTTCAAAAAAAGGGAATCTTGTTTTTCTTTTGGTTAACGTTTGTATGAAGAAATAGTCAACAAAGGTGTGTGCAAATTCAGTAAGTTTCCCCACTGCTATAAATTATATCTAAAATAATGGCTATGGATACTTTGGTTGGTAAAAGTCCTTTGGCTTAACTCGGGGCTGTGCTAGCAGTAGAGAATAAAGCGATGCCCTTTTCAGTATCCACTGATTGTTTAGCCTTAGCACATACGAGAGAGAGAGAAAAGTGGCTGCTATTTATAATGTTTAACTAGGTGTGACGCACCTAAAAAAACAAAAGCCCAGTTTGCTTGGAATCCTCCTCTCCTGCGCCAATTCCTAGAAATCACAATTGTAGGAAAAAATTTGGAGGCAGAAACAGCATCATTGAACTACAAATCCCAGTTTACCTTGAAATTAGAGACATGTTCAATCTAAACCAATCAAGGGAGAAGAGAGCAAAGCGGCACGCCCACTCTACCGGTGTTTACTGCTTTCAAGAGCTAGAGCTGGACCTCAGCGTAAAAAGCGTGGTGGCTTTGGGAAGTTTGTTCCGTTGCTTAGCTCCCCCCATAAATTGTGTGGGGGATAGGTTTTCTGTCCCTCTTATTTTCAGCCAGATTGTAGCATGCGATAGGAGCTGAGCGTCTGTTTCCCGGACAGTGTTTACTGGCTTCCTCCTGTCCGAGTCCACCATTTCCTTTCCTCCATGGGGGAGGTGAAGTAACCGTAAGGGCAGCTGTAGCCACATCCCGTGCCCCAGCAGCTGCATCGTAACCTCATACACCTCATAGAAATGAGCAGAAATTTAGGGAAGGTTAAGTCTCAAGCAGGTAGCAATGGTGTGTGTGTGTATGGAGAGGATGGAAGTTTCATGACTGCAGTTGAAACGAAACAGATTGTCCTCTGTCTTCTGGCCAGGATTCTGTGCCTTAATCCTTGACTGACGAGGAAATGGAAGCAAACAACCATCACTGAATCTGCATGCTGGCAAGAAGTGCCACTTGCTGAATTTCCAGCGTGTGTCCATAGTCTTGAAATTGCTTTCTATCTGATCCTCCTGTATGTATGGCACTTCAGTTCCCTTCTGGACTTTCCTGGTAGCATTTCGTTTTGCTTTGACCTAACAACACTGCCTGTTTTAGATAAAATATATTGCCTTATTTCCATGAGTTGTAATGTATATTCACTTCTGTTGATTCTACGATTTTGTTCAGACACTGGCATCACTTGTAAATAGGCAAAGGCCTTTTAGTAAGTCCATGTAACTTGATGCTTAAAACAATGAAGTAGCCAGTAGTGCCACACATGCTTCGTAAAAAGATTCAGCATTTGATGCACCCACTTTTATTTTGTTGCAGTGTTTCTGTGCCTTAAAAATTTGTCTGAAAAAACTAGCAGTTGGTGCGTATGGACATCTTGCTAGTGCTCACAATATTAAACTTCCTAACCATTTTAATAGTAGTCAGGTATAAGGAATATAAGGAACAACCACCTTATTCTATGACGCTGCAGTCCTAAATTCACCAGGATATAGTCCCCTTGAGAATGATGGGATGATTCTGCATAAACATGCTTGCTAATAGACCGCAAGCCAGACATTGTGCAGTGTGAAGTGGAAAGCCTCAGTCCAGATCCTCCTACTGAATAGTGTAACTTTCTTTTTATAGTTTGGTGCCTTTCCACAGATACGTCCAGTTAATTAAAAAAATTGTGTAGCGGACAGAATTAACTGTGCTCCCATGGAAAGATCAGGGCTTTAAGGAGCCAGAGGGACTGAAAAAAAGTCCAAAGTTGAGTACAAAGTTTCTGTCCTGATTAAGTGGTTAGGGATACTGCATGGGGAACCAGGAGAGGAACACTAGGCAGGTGTACATAAAGAAGCCAGTTTGGTGTAGTGGTTAAGTGTGTGGACTCTGATCTGGGAGAACCAGGTTTGATTCCCCACTCCTCCACTTAGCAGCCTGCTGGATGACCTTGGGCAAGCCATAGCTCTGTGCCAGCTGTTCTCTCAAGGACAGTTCTCGAAAGAGCTCTCTCTGGCCCACCTACCTCACGGGGTGTCTGTTGTGGGGAAGGGAAAGGAGTTTGTAAGCCGCTCTGAGACTCCAAATGAAGGATGGGATATAAATCCAATCTCTTCTTCTTTTTTCCAGTGGTACTAGGACTTTTAGGGTTGCAGCTTTTGAGACCTAATTTCAGATCTAGCTCATGGTAGATGTTCTGGCTGTTACCTGTCTGCAAATGCTAAAGTTTATATTGTTAAGCACTCCCCACTTTTCTAAACAATGAGCAGTCCAAAGGGCAACCCTCTAGATTTAACTTTTTTGGATGACATAGTGCTTGAAACAGATGGTGTTTCTATAATATTTGCTTTGTTTACACAAATCTAGCAGATCATATGGGGAACTAATGTGTTTTACTACTACAGGAAGTAAATCTGCTGGACTTGGAAATTCCCAGGAAGAGTACCTGTACCCTAAAGTGCTTCATCTTCAGGCAGCCCATAACTCAGTGTATCAATTTCCTCTTAATTGAAATAGCAAAATTGACTTTAGCTATGTCTTTATCTGTCTCAGTAACTGAAAGGTATCTGTTTCCAAAAACAGAGGTTCTCCAGTTATCTAGACTTTTTTTTTTTTAATCTCAATGTATCATTGAAGAAATACAAGGGAATCATTCTGATGCTAGTAAATGATGAATTTAACAAAGGATGGTCAGGCAGAATCTTTAACATTACGTGAAATGACTACTAATGATCCCATGTGAGTGGTCTTTACAATTATCTTTTTTTTGGGGGGGGAGTTTCTGGATTTTTTTCCAGTGCTCTACAATTATAGTGTGGTTTGTTGTGATTTATAGTGTACAAAATATAAAGGGTAGCCCATGTTAATATACAGCAATGCAGTCTAGATTACTACAGTCTAGATGCGATGCCCCCCCCCCCGATGCACTCTGCGCCCTCGTTCGAGGTGTGCCCCCGATACACGGCGGAGCTCCGCTAGATGAAGCGAGGACTCAGATGACTAGAGAGACGGTGGCGGAGACGAAGCATCAAAAGCATCTTATAGGACGTTTATGAGAGCCTATGAGATGGCAGTCAAGGCCGCAAAGAGGAAATTCTATGCAGCCGAGATTGCATCTGCAAGCTCACGCCCAGCACAATTATTTAGAATGATTTGGTCTATAACTGAACTGCCGCAGGGCAGACCAAACAGTAGGGAATTGGATATTGGCTGTGAGGCTTTTGCGAGCTATTTTGCAGACAAAATCCTGCTGTTCCGCTGCGATCTTCCGGCCACAATAGAGACAGTAAGTGAACTCAAGGCTCCATGCACGTCTTCTAGTTCCATTCTGGAGTCTTTCGGTCTCGTCTTACAGTGGCTTGCCTCTTCTCCGAGGTCGGGGACAGAAAGTGGTGCTGGGTGAACAGATATCCCGGAGGCAGCCGCTGGTGTGCGGAGTGCCGCAAGGGGTGGTCTTATCCCCAATGTTGTTTAATATCTATATGCGCCCCCTCGCTCAGATTGCCCGGAGACGCAGGCTGGGTTGTCACCGGTATGCTGATGACACCCAGCTGTATCTGTTGTTGGGTGGCCAGTCTGGAGCCACCCCAGATGACTTAGGTCGGGCGCTTCAGGACGTAGCAGGCTGGTTCAGGCTGAGTCGACTGAAACTGAATCCAACGAAGACAGAGGTCCTGTGCCTGAGTTGGAGCGGACCGGGGGTAGGGATCCCACTGCCAGCCTTCGGGGGGGGGGGGGCATTGGTGCCAGCGCTGAGGGTCCGGAGTTTGGGAGTGCTTCTGGATGCCGACTTAACCATGGAGGCTCAGGTAGCCGCCACTGCCAAGGGAGCCTTTTACCATCTACGGCTGATTAGGCAGTTGGTTCCCTTCCTTGAGTGCAATGACCTGGTGACAGTGATCCATGCTGTGATCACCTCGAGGTTGGACTACTGTAACACTCTCTACATGGGGCTGCCCTTGTCTCAGCTCTGGAGGCTGCAGCTAGTGCAGAATGCCATGGCTCGGCTGTTGATGGGCCTCTCAGTCCGAGGCCACATCCAGCTGGTGCTGAGGTCGCTGCACTAGCTGCCTATAGTATACTGGATCCTGTTCAAGGTGCTGGTATTAACCTTTAAAGCCCTATATGGTCAGGGGCCAGCCTACCTGAGGGACTGCCTTTCCCCATATATACCCCATACATCGCCTGACCCTCCCTTGCCCTAGGGTCCGCTGGCTAGGCGGGGTATAAATTGAAATAAATAAATAGATAAATAAATAAATAGGAAGGCCAGGTTGGCATCTACCAGGACCCGGGCTTTCTCAGTGGCAGCTCTGTCCTGGTGGAATGAGCTCCCAGAGAACATCAAGTCCCTGTGGAACCTTTTACAGTTCCACAGGGCCTGCAAAGCGGGGCTCTTCCGCCAGGCTTACATGTAGGAGCCTACACTGGGGGGAAAGGGGCTACTGGAGCCTCCGGTCAAATGATCTTGGCCGGGAAATCAATCATGGAAATGCCACCTGCCTAGGGATACAGGGACTGCTCCTGTTGTGCAGGCTCTGCATCACCACTGTTTGTTGGATTCTTGTATCTATGTTTTTATGACTTGTGTTTTATGTTGACGAAGTTTAACAAATTTTAACTGTGTAGTAAGTGTTGATTTTATCAATTGCTAGCCGCCTAGAGCCGGCCTGCTGGCTAGGCGGGGTATAAATCCAAACAAATAAATAAATAATGCTTTCTATATGGGGCAGCCTTTGAAATGTGTTTGGAAGCTTCAGTTGGTGCTGAACTCTACAGCCAGGATGATGACTGGAGTGGGTCATAAGGACTAGATCACTCCAGTCTTGGCCCACCTAAACTGGCTTCCAATTTGTTTCTGAGCACAATTCAAGGTTCTGGTCTTGACCTTCAAAGCTCTATATGGTTTAGGACCAACATACCTGAAAGATACGCAATCCTTTATGAACCTGCCCAACTGGTATGATCATCTTTGGAGGCCCTGCTTCAAGTGCCCTCATCTTCTGAGATTAGGCAGGTGGTAACACAGGCATCGAGTCATGCCGGCCACATGACCACAGAAATGTCTTCGGACAGCACTGGCTCAGCTTGGAAATGGAGATGAGCACCGCCCCCTAGAGCTGAATTCGACTGGCTTTTGAGCAAGGGAAACCTTTTAACGCAGGAAAAGACTTTCTCAGTTATGGCACCAAAGCTCTGGAACTTTTTACCCTGGGAGATTCACATGTCTCCTTTTGTTGTCTTCTGCCAGTGGGTGAAGACGTATTTGTTCAGTTCGGCATTCTTTCAGTTAATCCCTCCTTCCTGGCGCATGTTTTGTTTGTATTTTAACTGTTTTTAATTGTTTTAATGATATGTGTTTTAGGGGGGGTTGATTTTAATAGCTTTAAAATGTAACTTTGTCATGTATGTTTTAAATTGTTAGCTGTCTTGGTGGCCATTGTAAGAGCAGAAAGGTGGGATATCAATTTTGTAAGTAAATAAAAACCTTGTGCTCCAGTAGTAACACATATTTCATCTTCCATCTTTTCATGCAGCCCCACATGAGACTGTGCTTGTGCAGGCTGGTTATGTACATTCTCTGGGTTAATTTTTTTTCTAGAACTGGGCTATCCACAGGGCTGGTCCTACCATTAAGGCCAGGTTAGGCGACCGCCTAGGGGTGCAGACCCCTGGTGGATGCAGAGGCCATCGAGCGGGGTGAGGACGATGGCGAGAGCAGCACTGATGATGAGCAGGAATCCTCGTCTCTGGCTGCCTCAGGGCTCACATGACCGGGAGAAAGGGAAGCAAGCAGCCCCTCACCGCCTGGTCAGTGCTGTGGGCATACCTTCCCAATCACCCTTGCTGCCCCTCCAGGAACCCCTGGGCCTAGCATACAATGCAGGACTGGCCAGCCACGGCCTGGGGGACACCGCCCCCCCCCCATGTCAAGAAAGGTGGGAGGAGGAGCCGCTCTTTTGGCCGACTTGACCCACCCAGGGCACACGCCAGTCCCTCTCAGCGTTTTCTGCCCTTGCACATCATCCCACTCTGTTGGAGCTTCACCAAGGGGTGCTGAGGTAAAAGAACAGCCCCTGCCTTAGGGCTACCTAGAGAGTGTTCTCCCTCTGAGAGGAGGACATCTTGATGGGTGTTTCCCACCCTATCTCTAGGGAGGCAGGAACTAATTCTTCACTTCCTGTCCTCTGGTGGGATACGCCCCTTCAAGTCAGTTCTGTTCCTGCCTCAGTAGGGAGAGCAGCACTTAGTGGCCACTCATGCCTTTTTTGTACTTTCACTTTCCAATTCTTCTTCATACCTTTTCAAACTTTTTCTTAAATCTTTTTTAACACCATACCTTTACATCTAATTTCTATCCTTCCTTTTTTTGTTCTCTCCCCCCCCCCCCCTTCTCCCCACATTGGAGGGAACAGATGGATTCCTCTCGGAGGGAGAGAAAGAGAGCGAGCCTCCCATGGAGCAAAGCCAGAGGGAGAGCTTCAAATCCGCCGCCAAAAAGAATGCACAGAAGGAAAAGTGAACCAAAAAATGGCCCCAGAAAGATGCGGATGATCGCGCGGGCACCATTTTGAATCGCCTCGATGCCGGGAGGCCACAGAAAATGGTGCAAGGCTGCAGAGTGGCTGTTGCCACACCCATAAGTCCAAACATGACTAGCGACAATGGGCAGGAGCTTCCCAATGCCCAGGTTGCATACCGGCCCCATTTGGGAGACACACCAGCCGAAGGTCAACTCGTGAGTAACTCCGGAGACGGAGAACAGACTATTTCCCCTGCCCTACTCCTGGCCCTTAAACAAGTAGTGCGGGAGGAAGTATCGATCATTCACCCACGGGGGGCCCCTTGTCACCGGGACCAACCCCATAGAGATGTGCCAGGCAGGCACTACCATGAGGGTGAAGAGCAGGAGGATGAGGAGGAAGACAGACCTCGCTAGCCCACTAAAGCAGCTAGGAAGGAACATTCCTACCCTGGCTGGGTCCTTCATCACTGGATCCCACCTAATTATGAGGACGGTGATACTGAGGAAAGAGAAGAGGGTGAATTCCTCTCTGATGATGAGGAGGAAGAGGACTTGGAGGTTCTAGAGCTCTCCATGCGCTTCTTTAAACCTGAAGAATATCCTTACCTCCTCTCCAAATCCCTGTCAGCATTAAAGTTACAACCAAAGCTGCAGGGAGAGGACCCAGCCAGATCCTCAAAAGCAGATGGCTCCAGACCCAGAGGGAGTAAAGACTACTTCCCCAGAAAAGGTCTTTCCCTTCCCAGAATTTCTAGAAAATCAGCTAGTCAAGGAATGGTCCAAACCCGTGGCAAACAAACGCTGCCCACCTAACGTGAGAAAGCTCTATACCTTACCATCTTTTACTAATAAGCTTGTACAGGTTCCTCTAGTGGATGCTCCTGTTATTGTGCTCCAAACTTCGGGTCTTCTTTCTGAGGCCTAGTTAGAGACAGTCTAGACCGCAAGACTGAATTTGCACTCAGGAAAGTGCACGAAGCCTCCGTTATGGCCATCAACAGTCGTGGGCCATGCAGCCATTGCCTGGTCCAGGAAGCTAATACAGCTTTTTCCACTGTCTAGTAAGTGTCTCGCTGAAGGAGGTAACTGCCTTCTCAAGGCCTCCTTCTCCACTGAGACTACCCTCGACGCCATGATTTTTTCTTCCAGGGCTCTGGCTTCAGCAATGGCTGCCAGGCGTACCCTCTGGCTCAGGGCCTGGCCAGCAGACCTGCGCGCCAAATCTACCGTCACTGCTTACCCTTTCCAAGGAGATTGCCTATTCGGAGACTCCCTAGACAAAATCCTAATAGAAACTAGGGACAAGAAAAGGTGATGCCACATACCCTGGGCAGACCTGATAGGAGGGGATTCAAAAATTACCCTTTTAGTTCCCTAACATCACTACCCAGATTTAATAGGGACATGTACAGGCCCTCCTGGGGATCAGCCAGACAAGGGTTCAGAAGAAACCCCTTCCACGGCCACCCTGGCAGACCCTTCTTCTTCAGAGATGGTAAAACAGGAAGGGACAAGTTCAACCAGCCCAACAACGCGTGACTATGACCGGGTCCCGGTTGGGGGATGTCTGCTTCTATTTCAACACCAAAGGGCCCTTTCCAAAGCAGTTTCATCCAAGGGCTACTCCATAGAATTCCAGATGACACCATTAGACTGCTTCGTCCCCTCTCCCCTGGTCAAAGACCACTCCAAGCTACAAAGAACGATAAAAGCTGTCCAACACCTGTATACCATCTCAGGCATCGAACCCGTCCCTATCCAGGAATGCGGACAGGGAATTTATTCCAAAAGGAATGGCAGCTGGAGAGCAATACTGGACTTAAAATACATCAACAGATTTATAAAACTAAGACACTTCCGAATGGAGATCCTGCAATCCATCGCAGGGGCTCTACAACCGGGAGAGTTCTTTTCCTCCATCGATCTCACAGAGGTGTATCTGCATGTCCCCATGTTCCCGGGTCACAAGAGGTTCCTCCGATTCTTCGTCCTAGGCCAACACTGGCAGTTCAGGGCGCTCCCATTCAGACTCTCCACTGCTCCAAGAGTCTTTTCCAAGATCCTCATCCATCCCATTGCCCTCCTTCGGGAACGAGGTACCCACGTCCATCTGTATCTGGACAACCTGCTGATTTGCTCCAGCTCTAGAAACAAAGCGCACAAAGACACTCAGGAAAGCATCTGATGCCTGAGAGCACATGGCTTCCTTGTAAACCTCCAGAAGAGCTCCCTGAACCTCTCAAAGTCCCTAGAGCACCTCGGGGTCATCTTAGACATGGTTTGGAACCGCATGTTCCTACCTCAACACAAAGCAGACAAAATCCGCCTCTTCACATGACAAATCATCACAGCCAGACGATCCACCCTGATGTCCCTGGCCAAACTACTGGGCCTCTTCATCTCCTGCATGGATTCCGTGCCCTGGGCATGCCTCCATGCCAGACCACTACAACAACTCCTACAGTCCTTCCAATCCAGGATAATGCAAAAACAGGACCTCCCCATGTCAGTCCCTCACCTAGTCAAGGCCACCTTATCCTGGTGGATCACGCCATGAAACCTATCCCAGAGGAACAGCTTCTATGTCAAAGACTGGAAGCAGATTGTCAAGGATGCCAGCCTCCTGGGATGGGGCGCAGTCTTCCTCCACCTCCCTGTGCAGGGATTATGGTTCAAGGAAGAACAATTCCTGCCCATCATCCTGCTAGAGCTTCGGGCCATCTGTCTAGCCCTCCTCCACTCCAGGGAACAAATCGTCGGTCATCACGTCCTCATCAGGACAGACAACATAGTGGCAAAGGCATACATCAACACCCAAGGAGGATCCAGATCCTCAAAACTCCATCGAGAGGCTCTGAAGCTCCGGTCCTGGGTGGAACGCAACATACTATCTATCAGAGCGGAACACATCGAGGGCTCGCTGAGCACCAGAGTGGACTGGCTCAGCTGTCAGATGCTACAGGAAGGGGAATGGTCCCTCAAAGAAGATCTATTCAACCTCATAACATCTCACTTGGACGTCCAACGGTGGACCTGTTTGCATCTCCACACAATCACAGGGTTGCCAGATTCTTCACCAGATACTACCATCAAGCAGCAGAAGAGACGGACACCCTGGTCTCCCAACGGCCCAAAGGTCTCATGTACGCTTACATGACTCCAGTTTTACCAAAGCTCCTCAGAAAAATCAGAGAACAAGTCGTGATCATAGAGGTAGCCCTGTATTGACCTAGAAGACCTTGGTTCTTGGAACTCCAGAGCATGGCAGCCACCCCGTTATTCACACTCCCGGTATCCCCAGACTTGCTGACCCAGGGCCCCATCTGGCACCCAGATCCTGCATGGCTCCGTTTGATCGCCTGGAAGTTGAACGGCAAAACTTGCTCAGCATAGGCTACTCCAGACCCGTAACAGACACCATGTTAGCCTCTCAGCGCCCTTCCACCAAGAGGATCTACAATGTCACCTGGAAGGCCTTTCGTTCGCTGGTCCGGGAGAGAGAAGGTCGACCCGTTACACCCACACTTGTCCAGCGTTCTGTCCTTCCTTCAGGACGGTCACGACTTGGGTCTGAAGGTGTCCACTCTCCGCCGTCAGGTAGCTGTCTTGGCGACTGTGGTTCCCAGAGTAGAAGGCTTGACCCTGTCCAGACACCCTCACATTCACCATTTCCTAAAGGGGTGCATCACTTAAGGACCCACCGGTTCCCCACAGGTTCCCCACATGGAATCTTAACCTGGTTCTCTCTGCATTAGCCAAACCCCCCTTCGAGCCAGTCCAAGAGATCCCTCTGACATGGCTGCGAATGAAAACCCTGTTCCTGGTAGCTGTCACCTCCACCAGAAGGGTCTCTGAGCTTGGGGTCCTCTCCGCCAAACCAACTCTCTGCACCTTCCATAAGGACAGAGTAGTCTTCACCACCGACCCTTCCTTCTGTCTGAAGGTCAACTCAAGATTTCACTGTTCACAGGAGATCTGCCTGCCGTCCTTCTTCCCAAACCCTACCCACCCAAAGGAAAAGTTGTGGCACTGTCTGGACGTCAGACGTTCACTTAAAACCTTTCTGCATCGCACCAGCACCTTCTGTAAGATGGAATCATTATTCATCTCAGTCTCGCCCCCCAACAAGGGCGACAAAATGTCCACAGCATCCATCAGTTCCACTCTCAAAAGATGAATAGCAGAAGCCTATAGGGCCCTCAAGATACCCCCTCCTCCGAGTATCACGGCCCACTCCCATCAGAAGTGCAGCAACTTCTGCAGTCTTCACCAACCGAGCCTCGGTGGAAGAAATCTGTCAGGCAGCCACATGGTCTTCCATTTCTACCTCTGTCAGGCATTATAAAATCAACCTCTACAACTCGACCGATGCAGCCTTCAGCCGGAAGTCTTACAGCAAGCTCTCATGCCTGAAGACAATGTCCCGCCCAGTTAAAGGGACACTGCTATGGGAGGTCCCATCAAGATGTCCTCCTCTCAGAGGGAGAACGGACCAGTGGATACTCACCGTGAGGGGTCCTTCTCCTCTGAAATAAGGAGGACATCTTCACCCTCCTAAGATTCATCGTCTTCCTTTTCTATATTCTGAGTTTATCTTCCTTCCTGTCTTGTTCAAGCCATGTTACCTGTTTACTGTTCAGACTAATTATGTTCATATTTTTCTAGTTATGGTTAGCCTTTGGTTTACAGCTGGCTACTGCTTCTGGGAGTCCCCAAACTGATTTGAAGGGGCATATCCCACCAGAGGACAGGAAGTGAAGAATTAGTTCCTGCCTCCCTACAGATAGGGTGGGAAGCACCCATCAAGATGTCCTCCTTATCTCAGAGGAGAAGAGTCCGCCGATGCTCCCTGCACCTCAGCACCGAGGTCCACATCGATACCGACTGATAGTCACATCTAAGCCTCCTATATCTAAGGCTTCTTCTGACTTGGGCACCACCTCGAAGCGTCAGGCACCCCCCCCCCTTCCTGTTCTACCCCAACCAAGAAGAAGAAGGATAAGGCAGAGAAACACTTAAAGAAAGCCGCTGCCGGTAAGCCCCAATCCAAGGGCTCGGAGCAGGCTCACTCCCCGCCAGTCGTGTCTGTACCGACTCCGAGGGCAGCACCGGAACAATCCTCCGCTTCAGTCAGGATTATACACCTCCTGGACTCCCCTATTCAGGAGGTCGACATCGATCTCCCTGATCAAATCTTGGACACTCAGAGATTCCCGGATGCAGGGGTATACTGCGGACCCTATCGATCGGGCTTGATTGCACCGGGACTCCTCCCCATCTCCATCCCAATCGGTGTCGTCCGACAGAGACCTGGACGTCTGATGCCCATCGGAACCGAGGTCTCCACGCCGATCGCAGGTCGACTATAGGACGGGAGAGTACTATGCCCGGTACCATCCCATGTCGTATTCCCCGGCGCATTGGGATCACCGCCCGATCTATCCATATGGAACACACTCAATGTCGTCCACCATCCCTTGGCTCCCTCTGACACAGTTGCCTGACCATCAGCGGTCCCATCAGTCTTGTTCCCCAGCTTGCGCTCAACACACAGACCTTGCCAGACCTGCTCAGGAAGACCCTCGATACCGGGCCTTTGACAGACCACCTGAGGACACTCAATATCGAGATTTCTGGCATCCACGATCTTCATCACTTCCGTGGAAGCCACGTCAAGGACACTCTCACACAGTGCAAGCGACCTCACCTCCACCATCGATCCCGATACAGTTTCAAGGCCAGGAGCTGGACCTCCCAGCCCCACAGCCTTTGGACTCAGATTCATCTGACGGGGACTCGGAAGAGGATGCATCTTCCACGCACACGTCTCCAGGGGTTCCCTCCCCTAAGCCTGACATCACTGAAAATCACCCTATCTCCCCATCGGAGGATGTTGCATCCTACGGGGAGCTGGTGAAGCGTATGGCTCATTCTTTGGGAATTCTGATAGTGCAACCCACCCCAGTTGTATCGGATCCAGTCTTCGACATCGTGCAGAGAGACACTTCGGCATCGGTGGTGCTGCCCACGTTGTCCGTCTTACTCCAAGCTACGAAATCCCAGTGGGAGAAGCTTGCATCAGCACTGATCTCGTCGCGTAGACTGGACCATATGTACTGTCTACAAGAAGCAGGAATGGAATTCCTCCTCAACCACTTCAAGCCGAATTCCATGGTGGTCTCCTCGGCTTCAAGGTCCAAGAGATCACACTCCACACCTCCTGAGAGGGAAAGTCAGAAGCTTGATGCCTTCGGCAGAAGATTTTATTCCACTGGTGTCCTGGGACTAAAAACCACCAACTACCTAGCGTGCATGGGGCGCTATCAGTATGCTTTGTGGGAACAGCTAACTGATTGCTTAAATTACCTCCCAGAGGAGAAAAAACTGGCCTTTAGACACATTCAGAAAGAAGGTTTGACCCTGGCTAAGCAGCAAATCAATTTGGCCAAACATGCTCTCGATGCTTTCTCAAAGACCACGTCCTCTGCCGTGGCCGTCAGACGCCACTCCTGGCTCCGTACAACCAGCTTACAACAGGATACTAGGTCCCTCATAGAAGACTTCCCCTTTGATGGCCAGGGGTTATTCCATGCCACCACTGATGCTGTGCTGCAAGACCTAGATGAGCATCAAGGCTTCCCGCACTCTTGGAGTCTCCACCCAGCCACCTCACCCCTACAAGGGCCGCCAATGGTCAAGACCATGGTCTAGGAGACCCTCCTCCAGAACATCCCCAGACAAAACGTGGTGCCTGCGTCCGTCCCCCACACATCAACGGCAAACCTATGTACCTAAACAGAAGTTTACTTCACCCCCACAGCAGGGCCGTCAGAAGTTTGCACGCACGCCCAAGCAGGGGCTTTGACTTCCACTTCACTTCTCTCCTGTCCACCTGTCTTGCTCCCCACATACGGTCATGGACGACAATCACTACAGATGCCTGGGTTTTTTCGACCATAACCAAGGGGTATTTCATAGAACTGATTCAGACCCCCCCCCCTCAGTATTCGTCACCACCCCACCATCACCATCTCTTCTCTGGGAGGTGGACACTTTCCTGACAAAGGATGCCATAGAGCGGGTTCCTGCTCACCATCTAGGAAAAGGTTTCTTTTCCTGCTATGTCACCATCCCCAAAAGAGACAGCGGCACGAGGCCCATTCTAGACCTGCACGGTCTCATCAATATGTCATCTACAAACTCTTTCGCATGGTCACTCTACACTCCAACCTGCCTCTCCTTCGCAGAAATTCCTGGATGGTGACCCTGGACCTTCAAGATGCCTACTTCCACCTAACGATTGCTCTGGCACACAGGAGGTTCCTGAGGTTCATGGTAGGCCACAACCAGTATCAATACAAGGTCCTACCATTTGGCCTAGCCTCCACACCACGAGTATTCACAAAGACTATGATAGCGGTAGTCGCCTATCTACGCCTCCAGGGCATAAAGGTTTTCCCATATATCAACGACTGGCTCATGGTGGCAGAGTCAGAGTCTCCTTAACACATTTCACATATCCTCCAACTCCTCTTGGATCTCAGCCTCTAGGTGAACAGGCCGAAATCTCACCTTTCCCCTGCCCAGCGTATCCAGTTCATCAGGGCAATCCTGGACCCAATGTCCCTATGGGCTTACCTGCCCGAGGACAGAGCATCTCCTATCGCCTCCCTGGCTGCACAGATCAGAACTCAATCTTCAACCTCAGCACTAGCCATCCAGCGCCTCTTAGGTTTGATGGCGGCCACCACCTCCATTTTGCCATTCGCGAAACTACAGATGAGACCCCTCCAAATTTGGTTTGTCGCCCATTTTCGACTACAAACCCAGGCTCAATCTACCCACCTCTGTCCCCCGACAGAGGTCAGAGACTCCCTTTCTTGGTGGGTGAACTATGCCAACTTGTTCCAGGGAGCTCCATTTCATCTCCCTTCACCAACTGTGACACTGACCACAGATGCCTCCCTGTGGGGTTGGGGAGCCCACCTATCGGATCACTCCACCGGAGGCCCCTGGAAAGTAGCCTTATGCAAGAAGCATATCAATTTTCTAGAACTGGTGGCCGTGGTTTTCGCCCTCTGGGCGTTCTCACCACTCACAGAGTCCCAGTGCATTGCTATCCTCACGGACAACACCACAGTGGTGGCGTATATCAACAGGCAGGGCGGAACAGTGTCCCATTTGCTGTGCAAGCTGACTCTGCAGCTCTGCAACGACTGCATTGCGAGGAATATTTTCCTAAGGGCTACCCACATCCCGGGAGTGCAAAACACCACAGCAGACCTGCTCAGCAGAGGCGCAGCTTGTCCACACGATTGGGAGCTTTCCCCCAAGTACCTTCAACCCATCTTCGACCGCTGGGGGACCTCCGAAACAGATGTTTTCGCAAACCACTCCAATTTGAAATGCAAGATGTTCTGCTCTCAGGGCGGCTTAGACCCAGCCTCTCTAGGCGATGGTCTCATCTACCCTTGGACCACCGGATTCCTCTATCTGTTCCCCCCCCGCCGCTACTTCCCAGGGTCATGAGGAAGATTCTACAGGACGAGCCCAGTTGCATCCTCATTGACCCTTGGTGGCCAAGGCAGCCGTGGTTTCCAGTGCTCCTCTCTCTGGCACAGGGCCACTACCTTCACCTCCCTCCCGACCCGGACTTACTGACCATAGCCGGGTCCCCACTGCGGCACCACAACGTGCCGCATCTCAAACTGACGGCATGGAAACTTTCCCTGCGTCCTTCTCCACCAGAGTAGCTAATGTACTTCTGAACTCACGCAAACAATTTACTAGGCGCTCTTACGCTTACAAGTGGGCACGTTTCTCTTCTTCCATACAAGGAGATGTCTCACCTACCTCTGCAGGTTTGGCGGCCATTTTCAATTTTTTACACTCTGGCAGATTCGGGGTTATCCCACTCCTCCCTGAGAGTCTACTTAGCGGCCATATTGGCGTTTCACAACAGAGTGGACAATTTCTTGGTTTTTGCTCATCCCCTCTCCAGACGCTTCTTGAAGGGAATGCTACACCTCTACCCGCCAGCAAAACAGCCACTCCCTCTCTGGGATCTTCCGCTGGTCCTGCAGCAACTTACCAGGAAGCCCTTCGAACCAATGTCAATTTGCGACCTTAATCTCTTGTCCTGGAAGATGGCCTTCTTGGTGGTCATCACTTCCTCGAGGAGAGTCAGAGAAATCAGCCATGACTCTCCTTACCTCTCCTTTCTCCCCAATGGGGTTCGCTTACTTCCAGACATATCCTTTCTCCCCAAGGTCGTCTCAGAGTTCCATCTGCAGACGGAGGTGTTTCTCCCTGATTTTTTCCCAAACTACTCTTCCAAGGAAGAACACCTCCTCCACACCCTCGACGTCAAGAGGGCGCTTCTACCTGCATCGAACTAAGGCAGCTAGGCGAACACCGCGCCTCTTCGTCTCTTACGCGCCTGGACGTCAGGGGATGCCCATCACATCCCAGAGGCTTTCACGCTGGATCATGCAACTCAAAATACTGCTATGAGCTAGCGCGTACCCCACTCCCGGGACCCCTACGAGCCCATTCCACCAGAGCAGTGGCAACATCAATGGCATTCCTCAGAGGCACTGCGCTCATAGACATATGCAGAGCAGCCACTTGGATCACGCCAAACACCTTTATAAAGCACTACGCTATCGAGATTCGAGCGTCATCCCCTATGGAGATGGGCAGGAGTATCCTGTCGACGGCATCTCGTTAGCAGCCTGTCTGCACCCTCCTCCAGGTAAGTCACTGCTCGCTAATCTCCATGGGTGTGAAGCACAGAGACCACGTCGAAGATAGACAGGTTGCTTACCTGTAACTGATGATCTTCGAGTGGTCATCTGTGCATTCACACCGCCCGCCCGCCCTTCCCCGCTGCTGCCAGGCTGCCGAATTTGCACCGGTGGCGGCGGCCAGAAGGAACTGGCGGGATGTCCATGCCCAGAGGCCCTGGGCGGGAAAATCCGTTAAGCTTTCCAGATACCAATGAATTTCGACGCAGGCACAGAAACCATGGGTGTGAATGCACAGATGACCACTCGAAGATCATCAGTTACAGGTAAGCAACCTTTCTTTATCCTATCTCCTGGCACAAACTCTGCTCCCTGGCCCGATCTGAGCTCACTCTACCAGGGCCATGGCTGCATCCATGGCCTTCCTTAAGGGCACCTCCTTAGTGGACTTCTGCACAGCAGCAACTTGGGTAACTCCCAACTTCTTTATCAAGCATTATGCCCTTGACACTTGGGTTGCTAGATACTCTGTAATGGGTCACCTCATTCCCTCTTCCGCCTCTCTGTGACAGCTTGCCTGCACCCTCCTCCAGTGGAGGCACTGGGCGCGAAAATCCATTAGAGCTTTCTGCAACACCAAAGGATTCTCACGGAGGTACAGTAACCCATATGTGTGAATGCACAGATGACCACTCGAAGATAATCAGTTACAGGTAGGCAATCTGGATTTTTGGGCCACCCAGATTTTTCCTGTTTAAATACATCTATATGGTTTGGATTAGTTTTAATAGGTCAAGGTGGGTTATACATTTTTTAACTGGTGTAAGCTGGTTTTAAATAGGGAAAACTGATTTGAACTAACAAGTGAAAACTTGTTTTCACTTGTTTAAATAGGTCTAAGCTGGTTTTAAGTCATCTTAAATTGATCTGTACTGGTTTTACTTAAACTGATCTTAACTGGTTAAAACTGTTTTAAGCTGGTTTGGATCAGGTCTTAACTGGTTCCAGATGGTTTAAATTGGTCCAAACTGGTTTTAAACAGGGTTCAATTCATTTCAAAGGATGATCTGGTCTGAAGTGATTTGAATGTGTTTGAACTGGTTTTAGCTGATCTCCGGGGCTGCTGATAGTGTTTAGACTCCCTACTTTCTCTTCCCTCCATGTAGTGGTGGTCCCATTAAGATGGTCTGCTTCAATGTGCAGCAGAAAAGAGTAAGAGTCCAGTAGCACCTTGAAGATGTAACAAAATTTGTGGCAGGGTATGAGCTTTTGTGAGACACAGCTCACTTCTTAAGGTAAGCCCTACGTGGTGGATCCTGATGGCTTCCTGACTGCAGTTGGGGATTTCCCAGCTTTGGTTGCTTCCAATTCTGTGAAGGCCTTGACAGCTGTCTGCAATAGGGAAATGGCTGTTGAAACAATTACCCCAGGCTGACACAGGCTGTTGACACAAACACCTCCAAACACCCCCTCCCCTGAGCCAAGCAGTCTCCCTGGTATAATCATAGGTGAATAGATGCCAATGAAATTGGAGGAATGATGGCTATGGCATCACAGATGAAAAACTCAAAGTGAGGTTGCCCAAGCATGGCATAGAGCCCATATTTGGGCCCATTTCCTGATGGCAGCTAAAAGGAAATATTTCTCTGTCACTATTGTATATGTGCATAATTGTCCAGTGGAGCTGGTAGAGGCTTCCCTAGGCTTGCATGACAATCCAGCACATATGGCTGTCTTTTTTGGGTTTTTTTAGATTAGCTAACTATGACTCTGGCAAAACTGTTCTATTAGATGACTGGAACCAATTGAAATTTTCAATCATGACCACTGGGTGGCAGCCCAAGGCTACTTACTGACAACATAAAATCACCAGGTTCTTTGCTTCAGCAGTTCCAGGCTACCATAAAACACCTTTTCCTTGGCAAACAATCACACAACTACTCAGGTGACCTAATCCATTTAGTCCAAAATGTTCATGGCCTTAACTTTAAAAAAGCTGCTTTATGTGATGTTTCTTTTAGAGCAGGAATGGTTTCCCCAGTGTTGAGAACTCAAGAAAGATGTTACCACAGTGCCATTTGTGATAGAAAAACCCTGTTTTAATTTCTCTTCCCCCCCCCCCCCAATCTCTTTAGTTTCTTGGAGACTGCACAAGAAATTCATTGCAACCTGGTGAGAAATTGGTATTTCTTGTGACTTGCTACCAGGGTGCTGCTGTGGCCGCTCTAAGACCTGTGCTGCCAGTTTCTCTGGTGGTCCAGGAGTGGGGCAGTCCTTCAGTCCTCACTCCTGGGAAGCTCCTCCCATCCTTCAGAAGCAGGGCCAGCAAAGTTCGATCTGGAGGGGGAGGGGCTACACTCCGGCTCCCCAGTCTATCTGGCCCTGCTTCCAAGCAAGACATGTCGGTGGTGCTCCTCCAAGTACAAAGATCTGGAAAATGAAGAAAGAAAAAAAAGAAGTTGGAGGGGGTGAGGGAAGGTAACACCTTCCAGAAACTCCCCTCCCCCTCACTCTGCCTCCCGTTTACCCACAAGAGCTCATTATAAAGAGAAAAGAGCCTTGGGAAGGGAGACCATGGCGGGTGGTCCTGGAGCAGCCGCGTTGCCGCACGATTGCCTGAACCCAATGGGGAGAGCAGTGAAGCCTCTCTCACCCCCCCTTTTTCCCTTTTCTCCCTGTGGCACTGCGGATGCAGAGTCAGGCTTGGACGGAGCCGGGGAGAGAGGCGAGGCTGGGCACAAGCTGTGGGAGGCGCAGAAATGCTGTTGCCTACCTGTTCGGCACTGGAGTGGGCCCCTTCTATTCCAAAGGGACTGAGGTGGACACAAGGCTCCAGAGAGGTGTGGAGGACGGTGGAGTATGGTAGGACCAACCCCAGGGGGGGTTAGGGGTGCACCAACGACAAAGGAGTGGGGAAGGAGGCATATATCCCCTGCACCCACACACCCCCACGGACTCCCCCCCTCCACCACCATGCCTTTCCCTCAAGGAACCTGCTGGGGCAACACAATATGGGTACAGGAGCATATGTACAAGTACCCCCCCATCCCACCCTACCCCCACCTGCCTTTGCAGAGGGTTGGAAGACTGCCAAGAAGGGCACACTGCACATGGTTGAGGCAAAATGGCCGACCAAATAGGAGCCACAGGATCACCCAGTTTTCCTGACATAGAAACATCCCAAAGCAGTTTGCCAGGCCTACCCATAGGGCAAACTTCAGAAGAGGAGACCAGACATTCTCTGCTCTCCTGGCTCAAGACAGAACTAAGGAAGGAATTTAGGGGATCTGAGCCACAGTCACTCTCTGACCAAGGCTCAGATCAAAATTATGAGGCAGAAATCCCCAATAAAAGAAGGAGATTATCTATGCCAGGTAAAGGGTTTGCCCCAAGGATCACTGATTTTGAGGAGGACTCAGACCTAGGGCCCCCTGCAACTGAGGAGGAGGAAGGGGAACTCTCAGAGGAAGAAGAGACAGTCCCATCAATCCAATCCAGACTATTCCCTCAAGACCTCTATCACAAACTCCTACCAAAGATTATTAGGACCTTAGAGCTCAATTATACTCCCAGTGGGCTCCACCAAGGCCATTCCTAAAATGTCGGCCAAGCCATTGGGAGTACCAATCCCAGCTGCCTTCTACAACATTATGATGGCAGAATGGGAACGACCAGCTAACCTCAAGATGGGTAACCCGCTAATTAACAAACTCTCTTATTCCAGAAGTGAACAAAAAACGTAAGCTTCTGGCTGTGGATGGTCCCATAAACTCTTTGGCATCCACCTCAGTCCTCCCCATGGACTCTGACGGGCTACCAAAGGACAACTGTGACAAAAGAGTGGAGAAAGTCCTCCCCAGAGACTTTGAAGCATCAGCAGAGATCAGCCACAGGCTCACTGTTTGCCAGGGCTGCGTACACCTGGGCCTCAGATCTGACCACAGCAGGCAGCGAGGTTCCTAAGAGGCTCAAAGACAAGCTAAAGAAGAGGGGACTTTCAGATCCATTCTGACTTCAATCCAAGTGAAGGACTTCCTGGCCTCCTTAGACCTGGCGGAGGCATACCTCCACATTCCCATCAGACCCAGTCATCGCCGCTTTCTCCAGTTCACATACAATGGCAATCACTACCAGTACTGGGCACTCCCCTTCAGCTTAACATCGTCTCCACGAGTATTCACTAAAGTACTGGTGTCACTGGTAGCAGCGCTGAGACTACGGGGGGGGGGGGGGGGGGGTCGTGTTATTCCCTTACCTAGATGACATCTTGATAAAGGCAAACTCACACAGCAAGGTGGAACAGGACCTGATGATCCAGCTACCCAACTTGCCGATCCAGTTACTCCAAGACCATGGGTTCAAAATAAACAGGGAAAAGAGCACCCTGATACCAACACAGGTTCTTGACCACTTGGGGGTTAGAATCAATACCCTATAGGACACAGTGTTTTTATCCTCAGAGAGGGAAGTAAAACTGTCCAGCCTGCTCCAGCATATGGTGGATACACCACAACAAGATGTTCTCCAGCTAGCAGCCCTACAAGGAATGCTAGTGTCTTGCCAAGAGCTACTGCACTGGGCCAGGTTCCATACATGCCCCCTACAGAGGTTCTTACTACAGCACCAGACACAGATAATGTTCAAACTACCAAAACTAGTGTCCCTACCTCAGGAGGTACAATAGGAACTACGATGGTGGCTCAATCCACAACGTTTCTCCGAGGGGATGCCCCTTCGGGAGCCACAGAGAGTAGAACTGACAACAGATGCAAGTTTGTTTGATTGGGGAGCTCATTCCCAGGGAATCACATCACAAGGGACCTGGTCGAAATCAGAGAAAACCAGGAGTATCAATTTCCTGGAACTTTGAGCTGTAAAATTGGCCTTGATTCAGTTGCAAGCACATCTTGCAAGCCACCATGTGATCATATGAACAGACAACACCACAGCAAAGGCCTACATAAACAAGCAAGGGGGCACAAGATTCAAATGCCTTCATCAGGAGGCGGTCCAAATATTGCACTGGGCAGAGGAATACATACTATCCATCAAAGCAGTTCATGTGCCAGGAAAACAGAATGTGATGGACTGGCTGAGCAGGCACTCGGTAGATCAGGAAGAGTGGCAACTACACAGGCCCACATACCTAAAGGTCTGCGAAAGGTTCGGAAAGGTGGAGGTGGACCTCTTCATGTCAAAACAGAACCGCCAAACTCATCTTTTTGTGACCAAACAGCTGGTGGAAGGGTCCCTGGGGACAGATGTCCTGACCCTCCAGTGGCCAAAGACATTTCTATATGCATTTCCTCCAATCCCAGTGATTCCCCAAGTAGTACAACACATAATAGACCAAAAGGCAGACATTATTCTGATAGTCCCCTATTGGCTGAGAAGATCTTGGTTTCAGGACTTAATAAGACTAGCAATAATGGAACCCTGGAAACTACCGGTCCACAGAGACTTGTTGACCCAAGGGAGTCACCCCAGACCAGAAATGTTCCAATTAACAGCCTGGAGGTTGAGAGGAGGCAGTTAGAGGACTTAGGTTATGAACCTGAGGTGATCTCCACTATGTTCGCATCCAGGAAGGTTTCCACCAACAAAATATACAACAGGACTTGGAAAACTTTTTTGGGGTGGTGTGAGTCAAAAGGGGTAAACCCACTCAAGGCCCGGGTGGGAGTAGTTTTGGCATTCCTTCGACAGAGTCTGGGAAAAGCTTTGGACACTAGCACTCTTAAAAGACAGGTGGCAGCTCTGTCGGCTGTGAGGGGAGCAGGCAAGGGTAAATCCTTTTCCAATCACACACATGTCCGAAGGTTCCTAAGGTCGCATAGATTCCTGACATGGAACTTAAACACGGTTCTTAGAGCCTTATGCAGCCGACCCTTCGAACCCATGGCTACCTGTTCAATGAGGGATCTCACTTTAAAGACTATTTTCCTAGTTGGGATAACATCGGTGCATAGGGTATCAGAACTTCGAGTCCTATCAGTTCACAAGGATCCTTAGATCGGACCCAGCCTTTATCCCAAAGGCTAATTCCAGTTTTCATAGAGCAGAAGAGATAGTACTGCCTTCCTTTTGCCTGGAGCCCAAACATGAGAGGGAAAAGGTCTGGCACTGTCTTGACATCTGTAGAGCCCTGAGCTTTTATATAGTCAGGACTAAGGGATGGAGGTATACTGAGTCCCTGTTTGTCTCATTTAGTAATGCATCCATGGGGAAAGGAGTGTCAGCATTGCCCATAAGTAGATGGATTAGGGACTGTATTATACAGGATTACAGATCACAAGGTGCCATTCCACCAGAAGGGGTCACGGCACACTCCCTCAGAGGGGCAGCCACCTCAGCGGTGTACCGGACCTTTCCGTCACTGGAGGTAATCTGTAAGGCAGCCACGTGGAGGTCCGTCCACTCATTTACGAAGCACTACCGCATTGACAGATTGGCCCTTGAAGGAGCGACATTTGGGCAGCAGGTACTACAGCAGGTACCCTAAGCACGGGAAGTCGATTTTACCCACCCAGAGGGACACTGCTTTGTTACATCCCAGGAGTGAGGACTGAAGGACTGCCCCACTCCTGGACCACCAGAGAATGGAAGATTGGTACACTTACTGTGAAGCTTCCTTCTCGGTGGTCCAGAGTGGGGCAGTCCTGCTCGCCCTGTTGAAGGGTTGACTTCCAGTGTTTACAGATTCTGAGTTTTTTTGTGGGTCACCCCATCAGCCTCAGCAGGGGGCGGGGGGATCTGAAGAGATTCAGGTATTCTGTTAAATGTTCTTAGTCTTACTGCTGTTAATAAACATTAACCGTGTTTGGACTGTTTACCTGAGTCTTGAGTCTTCTGTGCCTGCCTTTGCTCAGTCATTGGTAGAGGGAGAAGGTTGGTGTATTCTTGCTATTAGCTACAGGGGGAAGGTTGGCTTTCAGAACAACTGGGGAGCCGGAGTGGAGCCCCTCCCCCTCCGGATTGAACTTTACAGCCCTGCTTCCGGAGGATGGGAGGAGCTTCCCAGGAGTGAGGACTGAAGTACTGCCCCCACTCTGGACCACTGAGAAGGAAGCTTCATGGTAAATGTACCCATCTTCTGCTCTCAAAGCCAGGCATATGGGGGACATGTGGACTGAAAGGTACAGAATCTTCCCCCACCCAGCATTTCCTATGATCTTTCTGATGGATCCATGCCATGGTATACCTTGAGAAATATAATCCCTGAGTGCCTGATGATATATTAGGCAGTTTGGGGATGCATTTCTCAAATTGTGCCAAGGTGTGGTGACTCAAATTAATTTACATGTTACAAAATACACAGGTTGTGTTTGGAGTCTCCACCCTGTGTAAGAGTTGAACATGAATTGTGAGTTTTCTCAATTCGCACCTGTATGGTGTCTGATTTGGGTCAGGGTCATAGTGTACATAGAGAAGGGGGTTTGCCCTCCCCACACTATTCTCCTTTTTGAAATGACTGGAGTGCCCACTGGCCTGTCTCTGGCCCCAGGCTGGCAGAGCACAGTAAGGTAGACAAGAATAGAGGGAGATGAGAGGCAGACAACCTCCATATCAGCTACATTATCCTCTCTCTTCTACCCTTTGACCACTATGAATTCTGACTGCTAGGTGAAGGGAAAGCAGATGTATAATAACATTTGTCATTTAAAAATTCACCTTGGTTATAATGTTAAATGCAGTTTTGGGTTTGTCATTTGATTTGTTAATATTTGGAAGTGGATTCCTTCTTCCAATAATTTCTGGTTGAGGAGAACAGTCTCTTAATGCTCTTGTCACATGTCAGAGTGTCAAGCAATTTAAACTGTGTTTGAGTTGTCACTGTGGGCTGTGCTCTGGGTTGTGATGCTCATTCTGTGCTTATGTGAGAATGTCCCAAGAGATATAATCCACAAGTCTCACGAAGTAGTATGTCCTTTATTTGCAGAAGAGATCATTGGAGTCAAACACTTTCACTGTTAGTAATACTGGGTTTAGGGATTACAGGTATTGATATACTGGATACGAAATATGGCTTAAGGATATTCTACCAATCACCAGACAGGAATTTACGCACTCAAATATACTGACTGACATTTCTCATGGAAAACACAGGAAAAGAGGTTCCCAGAAAATAATGATGTTGAAGTTCAGTTCTCAAAGCAGAGGAATACAAAACACCTGTGTGTTTGGCTTTCATATAATTGCAAGCAGTTCCTTTCAAGGACAGGGCACAGCGATAGCAGGGAGTAGCAAAGCACTGAGTCACACAGAGGCAAACTGAGCGAAGCAAGCAAGCAAAGCAAAGCACATTCCTGAGGAGGGAGTCATGGCCTGTTGAGAACTCCCGGGCGGGACCTGTCACCAAGTAGGAGGAAAACACACATGAAAGCCAATAACCTTTTCAGTAGCAGTAACAGTTATTGAACATAATTTCATTGCAGTGTGCTGACAGCTTATCATGATTAAAATATATTGAGGAACAACTTTGACCTAATATTTCATTCTAGCAGGACTTCAAAACCAGCACTTACTACAGTAAGTTACTTATCTAAGTCCTAGCCTGGTACCTGTACTTTGCTATAGTATTTAAGTTCCGTAAACCCAGTTATAATATTGATGATGTAAAGTTTGAAATGTAACATTTGTTGTAGGAATTCTAAAGAAGAAGATTGTCGTGTAAAAATAAAGTGAGACATATGTACTTTTTTTTTTTTTCTTCTGAAGGACCTCTCTGTAGACCACATTGGTGGTTCTGCCTTCAGGTGCTAGGATTACTAGGCTGCTTAGTGAGCTCACTCTGGAGCATGCCACATAGAACTGTCCATTTAAGAAGCAGTCATCTGTTAACTCCTACCACCTTCCATGAAAGTGATGGCCTTTCTATTGGTATTCCTGGATTGTTTTGCTCATATGGAGACTGTGTTGTTCTGAGCCCCTCGGTAATCTTGCTGGTACTTGGCCTGCGCAGCTTAGTGCTCCACAGGAGTACTGTCTTTGCTGCATTCCTAAGTTGCATCCTCCTTGTAGAAGAAGAAGAAGAGAGATTGGATTTATACCCTGCCCTTCACTACCCAACAGCTGAACAGAGAGAACAGCTGGTTTAGAGCTGTGGTTTGTCCAGGGTCATCCAGCAGGTGCAAGTGGAGGAGTGGGGAATCAAACCCGGGTTTCCCAGATTAGAGTCTATGCATTTAACCACTACACCAAAATAGCTCTGGTGTTAAAGTACCCTGGCCCTCCTCTGACACCTGACAGACACCCGCCTGTTTAGTGTGTGTGGGAGGATTATGTTTAAATGCATCTGGGAGGCTGGGCCAGCAGCAGGGCTAAGGCAGTCTTGCTGAGCAAACCTCCCTGGCTGCTGTAAGCATCCCACCTCCTCTATTACACCTGACAGGCAGCTGCCTGTCCAGTGTGGAAGGGAGAGGAGTATTAGAAGCCACTGTGGATGTGGGGCCAGCAGGATCACTAAGGCATTACTGCTGAGGCGGGCTCCCTTGTGGCTTTAAGCACCCTGCAACTGCTGCTGCACCTGACAGACAACCGCCTGTTAGGTGTAGGAGGTGAGGGGAAGTGTGCTGGAAGCCATTGGAGAGGCTGGGCCAGCAGCATCACTGCGCCTCACAGGTGGTTGTTGGCCATTCCTGATTTCCTCAACTGCCGTTAGCTCTTTGTAGTTTCCTCTGTTTTTTCTTACCTCAAAATGCTGAGCTCTGCAGCTGACCAATCAGAGAGTGGGGGGTGCAAGGAAGCAGCCACATAGGAATCAATGGGGAAAGCACATTTCCCCCCTTTTGACCCATTTAGGGGTCAGATTTCTAAAAATCCCTTCTTAGTGAGCACCTACACCATGATAGGAGCGCTCTCCCCAAATTTGGTGCTTCTAGGTCCAGCGGTTTGGCCTGGGTGTGATTTTATGGTGACGGGATTCTCTTTTATATAGATTAGGCATACCATATAGGAAAATTGACCATGCACTCAGGCTTGGGACCTATGAATGAGTTGTGTGCATGCTACAGCATGCTTCCTCTTGTGCTAGGACTTCCATTTGTGAACAAGCCCACTGAAAACCATTAATTTTGTATAAACTGAAGAGCTAGCACAAGAGGGAATATGCGCCATGATAAGAGACTAATAAGTGTGCATGGAACTCATTCCTAGGACCAGGCCTTAGACTCTTGAAGCCACTTTCTGATCAGTTCTCCAGTTGAGCAAAAATGTCTGAACTTTTAGTGGATTCTGATTCATAATAAAATGAGAGCCACCAAGACACTAAATAATAAGAGCTATGCAATGACATCTCTTAATGGAATTAATACTGTTTGTTTCAGTAGGATGTTTATTGACTTCATTGGAATCTTTTGCAGCTTTAATTCCAGCAGCTTCTCATTGCACATGGGAAGGTGGTTGAGTACTGCCTCCCTGGAGCACAAAGGAGCATTAGGAGAACAGGCACCAATTTACTGCCTCCCTGGAGCACAGAGGGGGGTGAGGAGAGTAAATACTGTCTTCCCACTTCTCCAGGTAAGGAGAATGGGTGGCGGGGAGGGGGGGGGACTGAGCTTAGGTGCTGAGAATGTGTTTCTGGAACACCAAGAGTTGTAATACACATGGCATTTTTCCTTTACCCATGCTGGAAAATGTGTATGCCATCAAGTTTAAATATGTGTGGCTACTTTGTAACTGACATTTTGTATAAAACAACCCTGGCTGTTAGCAACTTCAGCACCTTTCTAATCAGTGCCTGGAATGGCAAGAACAAGACTGGCGCTGGCCTACGGAGCTGGTGCCAGCATTCACCCCCCCCCTTTTCTGGGAGCAAAGCATAAGGCTGGGGGAGCCTATCAAGGCTACACTCCATATCCTTGCAACCAGACAACAAGGCTAAAATAGAGGACGTACCTTTTGATGGGGATGGTCTTTTCCATGCTTCAATGGATGAAATCCTGTCCTCGGTTGATGAGAGCAGAAAAAGGACCAGAAACTGGGGTGTGTCTCAACCACCTTCTCAGTGCTGCTACAAGAAAAAAATCTTGGAAACCATTGTATCCTAGGCACCAGTGCTCTCCTCAGGCAGGGTACACCTGGAGAAAATGACCTTTCCTCTTGAAGCAACCTTATCAACAGAAGTCAAAATTCTCTACTACCAAGAAACTGGACCAATAATCTAAGTGGTGTCTTTGGCTCTCTCTACCAGACCAAAGCATTCTCTCCCCACACTGTCACCAGACCCATAGGAACCAGGCTATGTCCATTCCTTACCAACTGAGACACTGTCATTTTTGATGTCTGGGTCCTCACTATCATCTGGGTGGGTATGCCATAAATTTTGTTTCTCTACCTCAAACTCCACATTTTGTGACCACACCCCCATCCCACTTTCTCCAAGAGGAAAAACAGACATGCTAGCCAAGGGAGAGATCAGTGTGGTCCCCCAGTCCCTTTGCCATCAAGGGCACTACTCCAGGTATTTTATTGTTCTGAAGTGGGATGGGGGCAGGTGTCCCATTATGTATCTGAGAGAATTCAACAAGTACATCAGGAAAATGAAATTCACATGGTGACCTTGCAATCGAGCCTTCCTTTGATTCCTACGAGAGTGTGGCTGGTGTCCATCAACCTCCACATCACCATACCGCCACAACATCATCCTTACCTTCGTTTCGCAGTCAGTTGGCAGCACTATCAATACTGGGTCTTCCCTTCTGGACTCACCACTCCATGGGTCTTCACCAAGTGTATGGCCATAGTGGTGGTGGTCCTCAGGATCCAGGGCATTGCTGTCTATCCTTACATTGATTACTGGCTTCTGGTAGCGTCTTCCCCTGGGCACCTAGAAGCTGACATCACGCTGACCCGTCACCTCCTGTGCAGACTCAGCTTGTGCATCAATACTGAAAAATCTGCACTATAACCTACTCAGATGTTCCAGTTCATCAGAACACAGATAGACAACGTCCACAAGAGCATTTCTCCCTATGGACAAAGCTTCCACTATGCACTTTGTCCCGGAAATTTGCAACAACACCTATGCAGCAAGCCAAATTGATCCAGCATCTGCTAGGCCTTATGGCATCAACAACATTTGTTGTTCCATATGTGAGGCTGCAGATGAGGCTGCTACAGTTATGGTTTCTACATTGTTTCAATCCAATCTGCCATCATCAGTCAATGATGCTCTCTATTCCTCAGGAAGTGCTTTTGTCTCTCCTGTGGTGAGAATCCAATGATAACCTTCTACCAGGTATGCCACTTTACCTTTTACTTTCAGGAGTTGTCCTCATCCCAGACACCTCACTTTGGGGTTGGGGAGCCCATTTTGAGGGCCTTCATGTTCAAGGTCAATGGTCAGTCATGGAGCAGTAGTCTCACATCAATTACCTGGAACTAATTGCAGTGCAATGGGTGTTGAAATCATTTTTGCCATCACTACAGGGTGAAGTTATACAAGTTGCCATTGAAAATGTAGCAATGATGTTCTACATGAACAAGCAAGGAGGTACTGCCTTAACCAGACTTTACAGAAGGGCTATCACCATGTGGGACTGGTGCCTACAACATGGGAATTAGATAAACATATGGAGCAGAGGTCCATCAGTGGCTATTTACCACAAGATATAGATAGGAACTCTCAGTCTGGGGCAAGTGGTGCTCTGTATTCTTGGTGCTTGGAGGGGTGTAAGCCTGCACAGCATTCTTACGAACTTTTCTGATGATTTATGAGAGTAGTGAATGGACTATGATGTCAGTTATGTGGGATGTGAAAATGCACTAGGCAACCAGTGGGAAGATGGGAACAGATGCCTACACTATAGGGCCAGAGCACCATTTTCTGAGGTTGCCACCTCCAGGTGGGAGGTTAACACAGAGAACAAAAACACTCTCTCACACTCAAAGCCATGAGGTTACAGGCTTATATCAGCAACTCCATGCAGGTATACACTCCAGGCACATACACAGGCTTATGCCCCCTCTGGCAAGACCTCATTACCATTCACTACATCAAGGACTTCACACCTGGGTGTGAAGACAGCAGGGTGCTTCCTGAGAATCGATTCCCATGCCCAGTGCTCCTTTCATCCCGAAGACAGATGGCAGATGCAGCTGACATCAGCATCCTGTCCTGACCATCAGGTAGATCTGAATATTGACCACTCCTATAGCACCTCCTTAGTGGTTAGAAATAGAGAACGGACCATCTATAGGCTTTCTTAAGATGGCATCATATCATGCCATCCTCCCAGGTACCACCTCCCAATAAAAACTGCTCCCCAAGAATCACAAGTTAGTTCCAGTTCCAGTCTAGCTTTCTCCTCCTTCCTTGCTTGTTTCCCGTCCTTCCTCATGAACCTTTTGGTGCACTGCTAGGGTCTGCCACGTGGCTTTCTGCTGGTTCAGAACCACGATCTTTTGTCCTCTTCCCGAAGACTTCTCCCCTTTGTTTTCCAGATGGATTCCACTGATTTATATAGAGGTAAATATCACCCTCGACGGAAACCATCAAATATCCTGCTCATGCAAACATCTCTGTATTTCTGTCTAATTTCCTAGTTCTGTATAGCTGTGTGAAAGATAATGTAACGTCGTTTATAAATTTTTATTACATTTTTAGTAAACAATTTCTTTTTTATACTTTAACTTGAGTCTGTGTCTGTTCCTGAGAAGCCTCGGTGATGTGCCGCCTCTGTATACATAGGCAAGATCCCGATAAGCCAGCTGCATATTGTTAAGAGCTTATTTCCCCCCAAATATTAATAAATAAAAGACTTCCGGTTTAGGGAGCAGCAAGGATAGACATGCGTGTGTGAGCTCCTCCACACACTATCTTTCCTAAGGTTTCTTTGTTCTTTTAAGACTCTTAAGACATTTCCCATAGCATTGGAAAACATGCAAGAAGCTTCTCTCCAAGTACTCAGAATGTTTGGCAGACGTTTCCAGGGGGAAAGAGAGTGCTTCGGTGCCGAGAAGGATGCCCATTACTATTCTGGTACTATTGGGCCTTAGCTGACCGCACTGGACCACAAGGAGTATACAAGGATTTCTATCAGAGTGTCAACTACGAGCATAAAGAAATTAAGATAAGTGACTGTTATAACTTCTTTTGTGGGGAAATAGGTTCCGGATAATCCTTTGTTTGCTTCCCCCTATGCAGAGAAAGAAAGAGGAAATAACAGAAGAAAACTTAACCAGCTGTGTAATATACTTACGGTTTGCAGGAGGTGGTTTGTGGGGCACGGTCAGAGAGTCGACTCGAGAGCCGGTGAGTGGGGCAAGGATTGAGAAGTTACAGGAGGAGGCTGCGGCTTGACTCAGTGGTGTTCTTACAGAGCAGCGGCAGCAGCAATTGACAGCGGCGGTGAGAGGTCGACTTGCAAGAAGGAGAGGATGACTCAGGAGCCAGGGCATGGAGAGGGGCATGGAGACAAGTCCATGTGCTGACATGCCGATGTGTGGATGTGCTGATGCCATTAGAGAGGAACTTCAGAGGCTGATGACATCAGAGAGAGGACACAAGAGTAGACATCATAAGAGAAAGCCGAGACATAGCGGACATTACTTATAAGAAAAATTAGCTTTAAAGAACTGGGGGCAATCTGCTAAGATAAAGATACAGTGGAAAGGAGAGTAGAGGTGTACAGAAAAGTTAGAGAGATAGAGGGTGGGGCTAAATTAGCAAAAAAATGGAGGGGTAAATGAAAAGAGGGGAGTAAACTTGGAGATAAAGCAGTATACAAGTAGTCCCATCCCTGTTGTGTTTGATTCTGTTTCGTATGAGTTATACCCATGGGGTATTCTTCAAGGATTAGGAAAATAATTAAAAGATAATAATTATAAAAGTTATTTGAAGAATAACATACAACAATAGATAAGTATATAGGTATTTTGATATAACAGTTATGGAGGCCACGTATGTCCAACTAAGGGCTCAACGGAGAATTTTCTGAGATGGCTTCAGGCACAGGTCAATTAAGGAAATCCTCTCTTCCCTCACCGGGTACCATATCGAAGTTAAAAGCTAACACTAGTGGCACGGTACAAGTCTCTCTAAATGATTTGAAAACACTAATACAAGATTCAGTGAAAGAAACAGTAGAAAACACCAACATTATTAAAAGGAGAATTAGATCCAATATGTGACATCACAAAGCAAATTTATTCTGAAATGAAAGAGATAAAAAACAAATAACATAAAACAAAGAGATAAAAAAATCACGAAGTCTAGCTTGAAGGTGGAATCCAAAGTTAGAGAGCTAGATGTTGATTTCCAAGAATTAAAAAATAAAAATGAGAAGGTAGAGGAGACCCTGATTTCACTAGAAATGGATAAAGCAGCACTAATTATTAGATGCCAAAATATTCCAGAAAATATAGATAAAAATTTAAAAGAGGAAGTGGTCCATATGATTGTAGATCAAATGGAGATTGGTACTGAAGAAGAAAAAGGAAGAGAAATAGATGTAATCTACAGGAGAAACTCAGCATTTGCCAAGAGGAACAAACTACCAAGAGAAACTCATATTAAATTTTTGCAGGAGAGAAATAAGAGATAAGATTCTACAAGTATCACACATAAAGAAAATAATGATAGGTCAAGAGGAAATTAAATTTTTGAAAGATACCTCTTGGAGGGTAAGAGGAAAGAGATGTAATTATGCAGAATTGACTAATCTTTTATGAAATAATGATGTCTCCTATAGATGGCTTTACCCAGAAGGAGTGGCATTTACCCTTTCAGATAGACAATTTAACTTAAATTCCACCTTCAAACTAGAAAACTTCTTGGATGAATTTGGAAAAGATTTAGGCTGGCAGCGCCATGAGGGATCATCATCAGAAGAAAGCTCAGATGCAGGGGACACAGGTCTAACCACAGAAGAAACAGAATCTGAAGTTAAAAAGAAAGAGTAAAAGACACAAGAAAGGACCCCTTCGAATATTTTTACAAGGTTCCAGTACATAGCTTAGGGAAAGTCTGGTAATAATAGAAAAGATGGAGAATAAAAAGATCAATGTACTTTCAGTAAACGTGAATGGACTTAATAACCCCCAGAAAAGATCAAGAACATTTCACCAGTTAAGGAAATTAAAAGCTGACATTATAAGTTTACAGGAAACACGTATTAAAATGGGATGAAAAATATCTACACTCAAAAAAGCTAGGAAAATTATTTGCTGCATCAGATCCACAAGAAAAGAAAAGGGTGGTGATATATGTTAAAGAGTCCTTAGTACCAGAATTACAGATTCAAACAGAAGATGGTAGGATAATTGCAGTATCTATTAGGAGACAAACTAGAAGAATCTTGCTAGTTAATATCTATGTGCCTAACCAAAATCAAGAAAAATTCTTTGCAGATCTCCAGTATCTACTAACTAAAAATAATTTTGAAGATATTTGCTTGGTAGGAGATGATAATGCTGTGTTTGATCCCATCAAAGAAGGAATCCGAAAATTAAAAAAAATAAATCAGGAAATAAATTACCACAAACATTCTTGCAAACAGCAGATGAATTTAACTCGGTAGACGCTTGGAGGGTAAGAAACGGTGATAAAAAAAGATTTTACATCTTTTTCAGCGAGGCACAGTTTGTGGTCGAGAATAGACATGATTTGGATGTCTAGTTCAATGATTCAAGAGATAGCTGAAGTAGAGATTCTACCAAACACATTTGCTGATCATAGCCCTTTGATGTTAACACTTAAGGATGTACAAAAAAGATCTAGATGGACATTGAATTTATACTTATTAAGAGATCAGACCTTTATGGAAAAAAATAAAAGAAAAATTGTAAAAAAAATTAAAGATAATATGTTGGCAGATACTCCGATTAAAATAGTTTGGGATACATTTAAAGCAGTGCTAAGAGGTTGGTTTATGAGTCAAGGAGCGTGGAAGAAAAAACAGGATGGGGAACAATTTGAACGTTTGAGAGGAAAAATTAGAGAACAAGAAGATAATATGAAGAAAACCAATAATGTATCAGAAAGGCTGAAACTAAGACTAACATCATTGCAACACCAGATGAACTTACTACTCTCGCAAGAAGTGGCAAAGAAATTAAATCATGTTAATACTATTTTGAAAATGCCAACAAACCAACTAGATGATTGGCTTATAAATTGAAAAAAAGAAAAGGCAAAAAAGACAATAATTTTTTTTAAAGACGAAAATAGACAATGTTTTGAACTACCCAAACTTAAATCGATTGCAGAAAAATTTTACAGCTCTTTATATTAACAGAATGATCAAGATCAGAGAAAGTTTCAGAAATATTTGGCTAAATGGAATTCCAAGATATTCTCAGATGAACAGAAATGAATACTAAATGAGCCAATTGCAACCTGGGAAATAGTAGAAGCAATTAAAGGTGCAAAAAAGAAGAAAACTCCAGGTCCAGATGGGATATCATCAGAAGTTTATCAAATATTCAAGGAACAGATTACCCCTATTTTTAATAAGCTGATACAAAAGATTCAAGTATTGGAAGAAATGCCAGATACATGGAATGATGCACTGATAATGGTGATTCATAAGCCAAACTCAGACCCCCTGGAAATTAAAAAATTTAGACCTATATCCCTTTTGAATACAGACTATAAGCTCTTTGCCAATATACTAGCAAATAGGTTGAAAAAAGTCCTTGTGCAAATAGTCCACTAAGACCAAGCGGGTTTCCTTCCCAAAAAACAAATTAGAAATAATATTAGAACGGTGATTAATGTATTGGAGTATTATGAACAACATCTGGATAAAGAGATGGCTTTAATATTTCTAGATGCAGAAAAGGCATTTGATAATGTGAGCTGGTCCTTCTTATTGCAAAAATTTAAAGTATGGGAATGTGGAGATAATTTTTTCTCTATGCTTAGTGCAATTTACAAAACCCAAAAGCTAGGTTTATTATAAACAGGGACATCACCCAGAATATATCTATACAGAAAGGAACCAGTCAGGGCTGCCCGCTGTTGCCACTATTATTTATCTTTTTATTGGAGACACTGACAGATAAAATTAGAGATAATAAAGAAATAAAAGGAGTTCAGGTTAAAGGTGAGAGATTCAAGCTACAAGTGTTCACTGATGATTTAGTATTTGTGTTAGAGGACCCATCGGAAAGCATCCTATGCTTATTAGAAGACATACAGGAATATGGGGAAATTGCTGGATTGAAGGTTAATTTATTAAAAACTAAAATTCTGACTAAGAACTGTACACAAGCTCAAATTCAGGTACTTAAGGAAGTTTCTTCAATGGAGGTGATAAAGTAAAATGGGGTTAATTGTATCTAAGAAAACTACAGAATTATTGGAAAATAATTACATGTTACTGTTAAATGAAATTAAGAAACATTTGCAGAAATGGGGGATATTACAATTATGTCTAATCGGAAGAGTAGCCACAGTAAAGATGAATATTCTACCAATATTTTTGTTTTTAGCACAAAACTTACCAATTGTTAAGAAATTTAAATATTTTAGGGGGGGACTTCCGGTCGGGGAAAACGGAGATTTGATGCACCCTGTAAATGCTCAGGGTGGATGGTGGTTCTTTCTGACAACTCGGGGGCTTTTAGCACCCGATGCAACCTTCCCCAGGCAGGGGAGTGTCCAGCAAGCAACAAGACCCAAAAGAGAGTTGAGATCGGTGAGCAATAAATCTCGGAGATTTGTTGACACTTTGATCTCCTCCCCCAGTGCAGGTTTTGCAAGGAACTCTAGAGAGCTGAACCGGGCTGATATATTCAGCATAAAACCTCCACTCCCCTGATTTCTTGACTAAAAGAAGACAAACTCTAATTTATGAAGCTTCACCCTTACCTGAAAAACATCTAAAGGTAACAGAATTTTTTTTTTTTCTTATCGGCACTGTGTCTTTGAGAGCAAGGAAAACAGAGATATAAGCAGAGGATCAGTTGAAGAATATACTGAGACTTTTGCCTTTTTTAAAAAGAGTTGGATTTTAGCTAAAAACTGTCAGAAAAGTGTTTTGTTTACCATTCCTGTGGTCACGGAGGAGAGGGCTGGAGGGATTGGAGGCATCGCAAGATCTGCATGGGTGTGAGAAAAAATGAAGACAACAGGAAGTGACATTTAGCTGAGAGCAGAAAAGAACTGAAGAGGAAGGGATCTGGGAAGACTGCAACTCCAAGAGCACTTCCAGGTGAAAGAGAACCAGGAAGTAAGACCTGTGACCAGTACCATAGAGAAAAGACGTCCACCATTTTGGGGAGGACTAAAACTTTAAAATCAAATATCTCAAAAAGTAAACACCTTAGAATGGCGAAAATAACGGCATTTGTCAAAGCTCTTTAAGACTGATTGATACAACCCAAAAACATTGCAATTGGAAGATACAAAAAATTTGGCCTTTTTTAAAGGGTAAAAACGGAGTCTGAACAGAGAAAGTGGGCGGTAACCTGGTCAGCATCCAAAATGGCTCCTAAAAAAGATATTGAACTAATGGCTATGATAGAGGCGATGGACAAAAGGATGACAGAAGCTTTTAGTGACCTTAGCCAGCAAAATCAACAATTGGATAAGAAAATAAATGACTTAGCTGAACAAGTGGATAAGAATTTTGAAGACCTAAAGACTGAAATTCAAAATGTGGCAAAAAAAATCGAAAGAGATGAAAAACAAAATGCTTGTTGGAAGAAAACATTCAAAAAGTGACAAAAGAGAACTATAGAGTGGAAACAATGATGGTATACAAGGAGATGCAAAAGCACCTAAGATTTAGAGGGATTGGCGAAAAAATAGGCGAGAACATACACATAAGGATTTCTGAAGCCTTGAGTGACTATTTGAAAGATGAAGAAGACATAAAATCTAATATTGACTTGGTCTACAGAGTTAGTTTGGAGTATGCTAGCAGGAAAAATCTGCCAAGAGATTTGGTAGTGCAGTTTACCACTAAGAGAGTAAAAGAGGCAATTTATAGAAAATGCTTCAAGGTATCTTTTGAAATGGATGGAGATAAAGTAATTGTGATGAAAGAGCTTTCTAGAGCTATGTTGCAAGACAGGAAGAAATTCAAACGGTTGATAGATAAATTGAAACAGAAAAATTACAGATTCAGATGGGAAACTCCTGAAGGTGTAAGCTTTAACTACCAAAGTACAAGAGTTGTAATCAAGAATATGGAAGAGATGCTTTCTTTCTTGGCAAAAAAATATTGAAGAATTTGGAGACATTTAACATCATTATGGATTACAAAGTACTTTCATGGAATGTAAATGGACTAAATTCACCCAATAAGTGTAAAATTGTTGGACATTGGCTTGAAAAACAGAAATGTGATGTGATTTGCCTACAAGAAGTACACATTCAAAAACAAGATTGTAAATATCTGATCAGGAAAAAATTGGGAGAAGAATTTTCCTCATTAGCAACGATAAAGAAAAAAGGAGTAGTAACATATGTCAAGAAAGAATTAGATTCAAAAGAAATTTTTAAGGTAGATATATTGCAACAGAGATAACTATGCATAACAAAAAAAATCTTGATTCTGAATATCTATGCACCCAATGGTGCAAAAGAAAAGTTTTTTAAGGACTTAATTGTAGAATTGAACCAAGTTAATTATGAACATTTAGTTTTGATGAGTGAGTTTAATGGAACTGTAAATAACAAAGTAGACAGATGTTCAAAAAGTATGGATGACACAATTGAAAGTTACCTAAAGTTTTTTTTTTTGCAATGGTTAAACAGGAAAGTCTGGAAGATGTTTGGAGGAAATGGAATCTTCGAGTTAAAGGCTATACTTTTTACTCCAACAGGCATGACTCACACTCAAGGATAGATATGATGTGGATGATGTCAGAATTAATGCTGGAAACAAAAAAAGATAGAAATTTTACCAAAGCTTATTTCTGACCACAATCCCTTGATGTGGACCTTGAGACAGGGAGAAAAACAATGGAGATGGAGATTAAATGAAGAACTCTTGGATAATAATAAAATAATTAATAAAATACAAGATGACACACAAACTTATTTTCAAATGAATCTACATCAAGAGACCAAACCACAAGTCGTATGGGACGCATATAAGGCTGTAATGCGTGGAACATTGATATCTTTAAACAATAAAGAGAATAAGAGAAAGAAAGAACAACAGAATAGTATTATTCAAGCAATTAAGTTAAAAGAAGAAAGAATTAAAGAAAAGACCTGAAAGAAAGAAACTTCAAAGAGAAATACCATTCCTACAAGATCAACTAAAGGCTATTTTGAACCAAGAAATATATTGGAAATTTAAAAAGTTGCAGCAAAAGTCTTTTGAAGGTGCAAACAAACCCAGAAAATATTTGGCATGTCAACTAAAAAAAGAAGAGAAAATAAGATTATAAGTAAAATTGTGACAGATAAAAAAAAATGGACATTAAAGGAATAAAAAGAGAATTCTTTAAATATTATGCTAAACTTTTTCAAAAAGTGACAATAGACCAAAGTAAAATTTCAGAATATTTAAAAACATTGGGAATACCCAAACCAACTGAAAAGCTTAAAGAAATGTTGAATAGCCCTATTACAATTCAGGAAATATAGAGGGCTATTGAAGACTCTAAGTTGGGGAAAGCACTGGGGCCAGATGGTTTTTTGGCTAAATATTACAAGAAAATAAAAGGAAGTCTTTTACCAGTTTTGGAACTTTTGTTAAACAAAATAAGAGCTACAGCGGAAATACCAGATTCATGGAAAGAGGCAACAATATCACTGGTTCCAAAAGAAGGACAGGATTTATCAGATGTTAAGAATTATAGACCAATCTCTCTACTAAATAATGACTATAAAATCTTTGTGAAAATATTAGCGGAGAGACTGAAAGAATATCTAAAGGAAACGATACAACAAGAACAAGCAGGTTTTTTGCCAAATCGCCAAATAAAGGATAATTTACGAACAGTCCTTGATGCAATTGAATACTAGGATAAACACTCTGATAAAGAGGTTGTTTTTTTTCTGGATGCAGAAAAAGCTTTTGACAAAAATTGGGACTTCATGTTTGCGGTATTGGAGAAATTACAGATTGGGAACTTTTTGCTGAATATGATTAAATCGATATATATGGAACAGAAGTCATTGATTATAATTAATGGCGAAAAGAGAGACTATTTCAAAGTTCAAAAAGGAACGAGACAAGGTTGCCCACTTTCACCATTGTTATTTATCTGGATTCTTGAAGTTTTACTTTGGAACATAAAAGAAGACAAGGAGATTAAAGGTTTGTCAACTAAAGGATTTTCTTTCAAATATAGAGCATTTGCTGATGATGTGATGTTCATAACTGAGGAACCTATGACTACTTTACCACTTCTATTTAAAAAAATTAAAGACTTTGGAGATCTTGCAGGTTTCTATGTGAATAGAAGAAAATCAAAAGTGATGTGCAAGAATATGTCAGGTAAAAAGCAGTTGGAATTACAAAACCTAATAGACTGTGAGGTGGTGAAAAAGACTAAATATTTAGGTATTGACCTAACTATGAAAAACATTGACCTCTTTAAAAGTAACTATGAGAAGTTATGGACACAAATTACACATGATATCAATAAATGGAATACCTTAAATTTATCATTATTGGGAAGAGTCGCTATAGTTAAAATGAACATTTTACCAAGATTAATGTTTCTATTACAAACAATACCAATCATGAAAGATTTAAAAGCCTTTAAAACATGGCAAAGAGAACTTTTAAAATTTGTCTGGGCAGGAAAAAAACCAAGAATAAAAATGAAATTAATGTGTGATGCAAAGGAAAGAGGAGGCTTTCAACTGCCAAATCTAAAGTTATACCATGATGCGGTCTGTTTGACTTGGTTAGAATCATGGATCTCTTTAAAAGACAGAAAACTATTAGCATTTGAAGGGCATGATTGTCGATTTGGTTGGCATGCATACTTGTACTTTAATAAAATGAAGATAAACAATATGTTCAAGCACCATTACATAAAGAGAACTTTAATAGATACATGGTCTAGATATAAGAGTTTCTTTCCAGTAGAAAAGCCTCTGTGGATTGTACCAGCAGAAGTAATAAAACCTTTTTCAAGTTTTAAAGGACAAGACTGGTTGAAGTATAGAGACCTGTTAAAAATTGAAAATAATAAATTTGTATTGAAAGAAGAAAATCAGATTTTAAATATGGTTGGTTGAGGTATAGACAGATTTTTGATCTTTTAAAAACAGATTAAAAAGGTGGTGGTTTTAGAAAGAAAATTAATGAGATTGAACAGGTTTGGGAGGAAGGAGGAAAAAACATTTCAAAAATGTATAAAATTTTGCTGAAATGGTATAATGCAGATGAACTTGTAAAAGAACAAATGATAAAATGGGCAATTAATATGAATAAAGAAATAGCTATGTCATCTTGGGAATTTTTGTGGGAAAATGCTATGAGTATTTTTACCTGTTATAATTTAAAAGAAAATTGCTTTAAAATGCTGTATAGATGGTATATGACTCCGAAAAAAATAGCAAATATTGATCAACGGCTGTCTAATAAGTGTTGGAAATGTAAGCAAAAAGAAGGTTCTTTCTACCATATGTGGTGGACTTGTGATAAACTAAAGTCTTTTGGTGTATGATTCATGCTGAAATGGAATTTTTTTTGAAATGTACTTTTAAAAAGCTGCCTGAAATGTTACTGTTGGGTCTTAAGTTAGAGGATGTAAATGTAACTAAAAGGACACTAATATGGTATATGGTGACTACAGCAAGAATGGTCTATGCTCAGAACTGGAAATGCGAAAAAACTCCAGACTTATGGGAATGGTTGAGAAAATTGCTATTTATGGCAGAAATGGACAAGAAAACTGAATAATCAAGACTCAGAAAGGTTTATAGAAGAATGGAAAGACCTGAAAGAATATCTAGAACAACACTGGGATATGAAAAATAATATCTTTACATTGTCTAACTGTTGATTTTAGATGTTTAAAAGAAGAAACAATCCTTTTAAAGAGAAATATACTGGATGTTTGAAATGATAAGAATGAAGATTAGAATACATATTATAGATATGTAGATAATTCTTTTAAATGTAAAAAAATTTCTTTTTCTTTTTTATTGTTATAACCAAATATGTTACCTGTAAGAGTTAATACTTTTAAATCTTTATAATTGCTATTTTATATATAATAGTATAGGTGAGGCGGGAAGTCCTAAAGATTTTGAAATGTAATTGGAATACATAGTTTTATAGAAAATCGGATAATGATGATAATATTTTGAAAGTAACTAAAATTTTGAATAAGTAGAAAAATAATAAAAATTTATTTCAAAAAAAAAAAAAGATATATCACTGGTAAAAACAATAAGTGGCATTACCTTACAACTAAATCCTGAACATCTGCTTTTGAACAGCTGGGTTGAAGATTGTCACTCTGTCACAATCAGAGAAAGGGTTTCTCTTATGATTTTTGCAGCAAAAACTGTAATTGCCCAGAATCGGAAATCGGCTTTGATACCCACTCTTTCACATTGGCACAAGAAATTGTGGGACTTGTATATAATGGCCAAACTCTCGGATAATCTTATGAGATTTGACAGACCTTCAGCCTCCTCTCTCTTTGTAATGGTGTGGTACTCTATATTGGAATATCTCAATAAGCAACCAAATATACCTTCAACAACTTCTTTATTGTGGACGTGGTAATGTGTAGTACAACTGTTTCTTATATGCTGTTAGCTTTATAACATTGGACAATTTATATCATATTCACAGTATATTTTGCAGTAACCTTACGTGGAACACTTTGTTAAGAATTTGTGCACTGTCACCAATTACTACTATTTTATTAATAAGAACAATGTCAAAACTAAAGTTAATAATGTTGATCTTTACAGAAATTTCTGTAACTTCTCAAAGTTTTATCTGTACTTAGCTTTTAATTCATCTTTAAAAAAAAAATCACCAAAAAAAAAAAAAAAGGGGATGTCAACAGCAGACTTGTTGTTTGCCAGGCCAACACATTTTTGGTCATCAGGGCTCACCTCAGCTAATAGTGGAATCCCAAAAGAACTTAAAGACAAACTTAAGAAGATTGCTTTAGTGATAGTGATCGTGGTAGATACTTTACTGGACATCCTGCAGCAGTTAGCTAGAGCCATGGCATGTGTGAGACTTCCTGGATGAACTCACCCCACACAAAGGATCTTAAACAAGACTTTCTTTATTGGGGGAATTTCTTCAGGTACACTTGTTGAGTTAGTAATGGAGTTGAACAATAGTGTTAGGATAAATATAGTGAGTTCAAATGTATTGCCACCCAGGCTCCCCCAATCCCCATCCCGGGGTAAAACCCACCTAAAAGCTTTCCCAGGCTGAAGCGCGGGAAGACATTAATAGATGACACCTGCAAAAGAAACTGAAAACACTAAACATGTCTGTGAAGTTACCAGTAGCCTTGAATCAAGATAACAACCCTGTGAAGCCAGCAAGCGCAAGGAAGAGAGTACATTCCAGTGAGAGGAGGGGGGAGGAGTGGTGTTGTCTCGTCTATCCCAGTAAATCCCATCTCCCACCCTGGAAAGTGGCAGGAGTACCTGACAGCATGCAGTGTAGCAACCAGGACCATGTAGCTTAGAACTGGGATGGGGACTCTGACACAATTAAAGTGATGGCAATTCCTATCAAGGGCGTAAACCTTTTCAGAGAGGGACTTGACAGATACCTTATTGAAGATAAAGACATGCTTTTCCTCTGAGGCAGAGGACCTCTTGGGTATTTCCCTATCCAATCAGGGAGAGGCATGAACTAAATTTCTTCCTCTTGCTGTGGAGTGGGAACGTCCCCTTCTCAGTTCTTTTCCTTCCTCCACAGGGAGAGGTTGTAGGCTCTGCCTCCAGCCATTAGTCAGGATAGATTTTTTTCTCTACTATTCTTTATTTCCTGTGCTTTCTCTTCCTTCCTACTAACTTTTACCTCAGTGGAATCTCAGCGGCATTGGTAAAAGCCACAGAGTTTATTTTCTTTCTACCTTTCTCTTTAACTCTCTGAATTTGGCATCATGCCAAGAAGATTGATGGACTGCTTCCTGTCAGAGACGGAGCCCGATCTTGTCATCATGGAGCTGGCTAAGGACCTAGCCAGAGCCAGCATGATCTTTAGGCTTGCTGCGGCTGCTGGCAACAACTCCAAATTGAGCAGGGAAAAGAGCCCAAAGTGGTGCCTCACTGAGGAGCATAGTGAAGAATCCTGTTTGGGCGAACAAGCAGCATGTGGTGGCCATTTTAGATGGGCGGTTGGGGCAGGTAATACTCTTGTGATCTACTAGACTGAGCGGTTAACATCCCAGCTCCTGGTTATCACTCTCCCGGCGAGAGATCCAGGCAACCGCCATTCCACAGAACTCTCAACTGCTGATTCCAGACTTTCTCAGTGTGGTAATGTACCTGGCGCGGGCAGAATCCCTTTGCCCCCTGACTTTATGGCCTCAGTGAGACGTACAATGAGAGAGAAATTTATAAACCTCTGCCACCTGCGGGATGTTGGGTCCTTTACTCCCTGCATGAATTCCCCACATGAATTCCCCGCTCCCTCAAACTGTAGACAGACATAGACATAGGAAATGGGGAGGCTGGCCCACTAAAGCTGCCAGGAAACAGGCACCCAGGGACACTCAGTCTGACTCTGAGAGAGAGCATTCTCCAGAGACTGGTATCCTATAGACAAGAAGGAGATTTCCTCACTGATGAGGAAATAGAGGACACCAGCGTGCTGCAACAGTCAGTAAAGCTCTTTAAAGCAGAGGATTTCCAATACTTTCCAAAACCTTATCTGTTCTGGAGTTACATGAACCTCCATCAGAGGAGGATATGCCCACCCCAGGAATAAATCCCAAAAATAGATCCAAAGGTACAGAGGAGTTATTTCCCAGATACACAAATACCGAGAACGTGTTCCCCTTCCCGAATTCTTTGAAAGGTAGCTGAAAGCTGAATGGGCCAAACCTAACGCGAACAGACAGCCTGCTGACGTTGTCAAAAAAATTACATAACTTACCTTCTTTTGCTAACGAAATACTGCAGGTACCTCTAGTAGAAGCTCCAATCATTTGGCCTTCTATCTGAAGACGTATACAGTTTGGTTAAGGACAACCTGGATAAGAAAATAGAGGTGGCTCTCAGAAGATCACATGAAGCCACAGCTATGGCCATCAAGTCCTCAGCCACCATGGCAATCATCACCAGAGCCATCCTGGTATGCTCCAGGAAACTCAGTCAACTACTTCCGGGAAATAGCAGAAGGCTGCTAGAAGGTGTGACTCACATAATGAAAGCATCCGCTTTTGCAACAGATGCAGCATTGGATTCTCTCACTTTTGCATCCAGGGGAATGTCTTCCGCCCTCATCTTGGCAATCGGTTCCTCATGCATTCTCCGATCTTCCATCCTGGCTGCTCTGTTGTCCTCCCAAGCCTGTATCACTAGGTGTTCCCCAACGCTCTGGAGAGCAGATATCCACTTTTTCCTGACCTTGCACAGGGCTGCTCTCTCATCAGGGGTCAGGTCTCCCATGTTCACATCTGGGGGCAATTCTGTGCAATCAGGGACACATGGACATCACTGATGTGGCTTGACTACTAGCCACTTCCCCCTGGGCCGTGTGCTAGAGGGGTCCAGTACCTGACCCTATCCCATGCTGCCACTTATGGTTGGGGTGGCGACCAGCGGCCTCCATGGGTTCTTTGTCCTCCTCCATTTCCACATCCAATGCTGACTCTGGTGTCCCTGGGGAGAAGAGGCTTCCATTACAGAAGTCACCTTCCTTGACATCATCCTCATCACTGCTCTCTGGCTGCGTTGGGTCCACGGACTCAGAACCTGCATGGGAAACAGAATGGAGGTCACCTGCCATGATTTCTGTCTGGTAGCCTTCTGTGGCACTCATGTGGCCCATGCACCCTGTGGGTGGCAGCCCTCTTTCCCTGAGGGACTTCTGATCGGGTGACCCTGTGGACTGCTGACTGACTGCATGGTGCCTCCCTGTTCCCCACCTGGCACTGTGCGTCCCCTGCTGCATGCCACCTGCCACAGTATCCTTCCTCTCCAACCCCTTAATGTGCATTCCAGGATGCTGTGGCTGCCTGGACTACCACCTGACCACTGTGGAGTGCAGTGGTATGCTGAGTGCTGTTGGTGTCTCCTGCACAGAGACCCTGGCATGCCACAGACCTCATGCCTGTGGACTGCCAGCCTACAGCTTCCATGGGGCAGGAGCTCCTCTCGATGAGAGGCTGGCCACAGGACCCATGCAGGGGAGCAAGAATGATCCCACGACACTGAGGGCTGGGATGCTGTGGTCTCATGGTGCTACAGGAGGTGCCTTCTGGACTTCTGTTCCCCAATCTAGGGATCCACTCAGAATGGTCCTGGCCACCACCTTGAAAACTGTGTCTTGCTCCTGGTGCCACTTACCTGTCTGGCTGCTGGTCGATGGCAGGGGCTCAGATGACTTCAAGGAGTCCTTGTTGAAAGGACCCTGAGATGTCTTCTCTGATGAGGTGCTGGGGCCCTTTAGGTCCTGTCGCCACCGCCCAAGAGTCTGGAGCACCAGCCCAGGGTCTACATTTCTGCTCTTACAGAGGATCATGTCCAGCTCCTCATTATAGGGACAGGTAATTCTGGGTTGGCCAGATTTGGAATTGTTGGCCACAACCTTTCTGTACTTGAGGCACATGTCCTTAGTTTTTGAGTGACATACCTCAGCATCCTGCCTATGGCCCCATGCAGCCATGCCCATGGCAACCTCCATGAACACTTCCATGTTCCCTGGTGTCTCCCCACAGAGTCAACAAATCCCTCACCTCCGGCCATGTCCATGAGTGGTCACGCATCTTGCCCATTGTACTCCTGGCACTTGTGGGTGCAGGGATGGGGGCAGATGGAAGTTTGGGGGGGCAAACTTTCACTGATCCCTGGCTGCACTTCTTTCGGTGCAGTGCTAGTCTCCCTCATGCGACGATACGGCCACTTGTGCACTTGTGCAAGTCCTTGCTTTTGCACATCTGCAAGCCTCCATTTATACACATTGGACATAGAGTCAAAAAAATCTGGTGTTTATGTGGGAGCCCAACGGGCACTGGATACGACTGTTGACCAGCAAGGCACTGCTAGTGCTCTTAAGAATTGTGATATTCATAAGTCTGAACTTTGGGCTGCCTTTAATGGGAGGGCCATGTGCTTTCTTCATGATAGGAGCCAGCTCCAGCCCATGCCAGGAGGCTGACACCCTAAACAGTTCACCTGGGACAGAGACAAGGCCATGAGGTTTCTTTCTGTTTCAGCACACGCTGGTCAACCCCTGCCACCTCCAACATATCTGCATAGTTATGCTAATGCAGTTGCTTAGCAACTAATGTTCGGGCCATCACCCAGTCGGCCAAGTCATTGAATAACAATAGATGTGGCCAGGTGAGTCATCGGACCCCAGGCCAGGTGTCCACTTCCTGGTGAGATCATAGTTTGGCAACATGGTCCATCCCCTGGCCCTCCTCCCTTTGTCCACCTTTAACCTATGGAAAAGTCCAAGAGGGACGGACCGCCTAGTAGGTGTGTTAGTGGAATGTGGTCTACACAGCCCACCCCAAGACCCCCTAATAAAAGTCCAAACCCAGAGGCACTCGCTCTCTTGAGCCGTCATCCCATCAGCTGTACTACCCCTTCAGTCCAGCTTGCTGTACCCAACCCTTGCCTCCATCTTTAATCCTCTCTCTCTGGAATTGCGATCCAGGAGAACCACGTGGTCTTGCAGGTTCGAGCCTCATGTCCCCATAGCCTTTCTATTTTCTCCCCATCCAATTCTGTCATCGTTTGGACAATGCATCTAAGGTAAGGCACTGCTTCCCCACCAACGATTACCTGCTCATGCAAACATGCTATTTTCTGTATTTCTTAGGCCTGTGTGAGTGTGTGTGTGATTACATTTTTGGTATGCTTGAGATACATTATTAAGTAAACAACATTTAATTTGCCATCTGCCTCACGTGCCTCTTTCCTTGAGAACTCCCGGGAGGGGTGGGACCCTGGTATAGTTGGCTAAGATCCCGTGTATTTTTGCTGATTGCTAAACGTAAATTAAAGCAATTTGGCTAACACGACAGCATAACTACAATGCCACACCCGCCTGCTCCCAGGTTTTCTGGATACTACTGCAGTTTTACTGGTAGCTTTTTGAAGCGCTTCAATGGCTGTTTGCAATGTTTTGCCGATGGCTGCACTACACTTCCCAGATGTTCTTGTCTGATCGTGCCGCTTTGAACCGCTGGTGAATCGTCCCTCTCCCATGGCAAATGGGTGCGTATAATCGTGCCCCGTATTAGTTTTCTAGGAAAGGTTCCACAAATACTGTATATAACACAACCTGGCGGGTTCTTCACTCTTGATGTTCAGAACATGATTGGGAACCATTAAATGCATCAGCTAGAGGCATCTTAGGCCCAATTTATACCTTCCCTCTGAAGTAGTTTGACTGCTGTCTTTTCCTATGCTCATTTCACGCTGGTTTCAGATTTCCCTCCCTGGGTCTGAAGAGTACTAAGCAACAGAATCTGTTTAAAACAGGATAATGGTAGCTTGACCACAGGAGGGCAGTTAACGAATGTAAACAGTAATTTTTAAACTAGAACAAGTGTGGTTTAAAACTAGAAACAGGTATAGACAGGGTTTTTTTGAAACTAGAATGATTCCAATGGGAAAGTCAGATGTAGATTAGACCTTAGCTTTCTCCAAGATGGTTTGGATAGAGAGCTAAGTGTGAGTACATTAAAGTGAAAGGCAGCTGCCATGTCAGCAGTGATGAGTAGCAAGGCAAGTCCCTTAAATTGCCATCCACATGTTAAGAGATTCCAAAAGAATTTACTATGTAATCAAAACTAACACAAGTAGAGAGGTTTCTGACTTGAAACCCACATAGGGTCCTGACAGCATAGTGTTGAGAACCTTTGAACCCATGGAGTTTCAAGGAATTAACATTCAAGACTATATTTTTTAGCAGGCATGTCAATTAGGCAGGTGTCAGAACTAAAGACCATGTCAGTTGACAGGGAACTTTGTTTTTCACAGTGATAGGGTGATGTTATGCTTGGATCAAGCCTTCATTCCCAAGGTTAATCCAGTTCTTTCACAAGTCAGAGATCATTATCTTACCTTTTTTTATCCCAATCATAGACAGGAGAGGGAAAGGGAATGGCATTGCCTAGATGTCCATAGGGTATTCAGTTTTTACATTGGCAGGCCAAGCATTGGCATGTTTCACATACCTTATTGTTTCCTTTAGGATATTTTCCTTAGGTAAACTGGTATCACCTTTTACCTTAAGTAGGTGGTTTTAGGGGTGGCATAATTGTTGTATGCAAGGCTCAAGGCTGGATCTACCCCAAAGTGTTGCAGCATATTCTCTACGGGTGGCTGCTGCATCAGCAACTTACAGATCACTTCCATCCTTGGAGACAGTAGGTACGATGGCCACCTGGAAGTCTGTGCACTCTATAGAGTGCAATATAGAGAAGCTGACCTTGGCTGCAGTGGCTTTTCATCCCTATAAACCAGAAACTGGATTTCCCACCCTGGGGCACACTGGAATTTTCTGCCCCAAGAGTAAGGACTGCCTTACTCCCAGGACCACTGGAGAATGGAAGATTTGTATTCACTTACCATGAAGCTTCTTTTCTCAGTAGTCCAGGAATGGGGCAGTCCTACCCACCCAGTTTTGGGGGGCAGCTTCTAGAGGTTAATTTTTGTGGGATGTAGAAACTGGATGAATATGAAGTTTCTCTGAGATCCTAAAGCAAAAAAAAAAAAATGAATTAATCAGGTGAGAAACTGACAGAGGGTTTCACCCTTGGTCTACACCTGCGAGAGGGGCAAAAAATTATAAGGCTGGTTGCCCCCAAAATCAAGTTTCACTATGATGGGGAGAAATGTTTTTCTTTTCCTTAGTGTGATGTTAGGGGATGCACGGCTTAGAGACAACTGGGATGTTCCCAGGGGACAGGCCCCTCCCCTTCCTGAATTGATCTGAGGAAACCAACCCTGTTCCAGAGTAGGAACCTATTCCCAAGAGTAAGGACTGCCCCACTCCCGAACCACTGAGAAAGGAAGCTTCATGGTAAGTGAATACAGATTTTTCATTCACTGGCACACTCTTTGTACAGTCCAGATATAGTGTCATATTATAAATCCATACAACTACTGTGCCCTGGTACTGACAGGCCCTGCTGATGCAGAGGCCCCTGTAGACTCTGTCCCTTCTGCTGAAGGATCACTCATGGCCAAGCCCTGTAAATTCCAGCAGGTAGGTCATGGATGCTGCTGAGATCTGCTGGGGCTATTGCCCGATTAGAAAGAAGCAGATGAGAAGCTGCTGATCAGCTCACACATGGCCACAAACCAGCTGGAGCGGCCCTTTAATTCAGCTCCATGAGCCTGCAAAAGCTGCACTACCCTGTTTAAAGAGCTGGTCGACACACTGCTGATTAGCTGTAGTGTGGGCAGCTGGCTGGCAACCAGTTGGAGCACTTGCCATTTATAGCTGCTGTGGCTGCACAATCCAAGACCAAGCTTCTGCTGCTTCTGGAGCACTGGGGCACTATAGGAGAACTGCAGGGGCAACAAAAAGAAAAACCGCTGGAGAAAGCCAGGAGGTGAGACAGTCGCAGCTCTGACTTAGTCACAGTGGGTGATGTTACTCTGCCCTCCAGGGTGACACCAGCTGATGAGTGCCAGACAGCCCAGCCTGCAGCTGATCCAACCCCCATTTGACCCTTCAGGCAGCACCACACTGCTGGATATCCTTCTCTCTGTCTCGCTACCCCCCTGATCAGCAAATGGTACATTGTAGCCTGTGCTGTACTTCCTGATAACAGAAGGAGGCAATTATTGCTGATTCCCTCCTCCCACTGTAGACTAGAAGGGTATGCTCTACTGTCCCCCAGAAAGAACATTTAGATGGGCATTTGGAGCTGCAGTGGGAGGGGAAAGGCAAGAAAGTCCCATTCCACTAACAGAAACCCCTTCTATCAGCAGGTATTTACAGTGGGGTCCAAGCCATTAAATAAATTGACCCCACTTTTCAGCCTTGTACATGAGATGAATATACAAATGTCACTGGAGAGTTGTTCCTCCCAGAATATGTAGCCTGGATCACTTTGATATTCTTGTTATTTATCAGAAAAAAAGTTTTCTGAGAAGAAAGTTTTAGATACTACTAATAGACTAGCCTCTTTCTTAGACTTTGATAAGCATTTAAAAATATGAAAATCTGAACACCACAAATTTATGAATAATGTGAGACTCATTAATGGAGGACTGATGCAGGCATGGTATGACATTGTTGCAGCTTTTTTGTTACTTTCAAAGAGAACACACTGGAAGTCATGCACGTGTCTTGTAAAAAGCAGCACAATACTCTTTGCTATTCAGAATTACTGATAAATTGCACATGGACACATTAAACATCACTGAATTTCATTCAGCTAAAGGAGTTCACTTTATTAAACTACTAGGAGTAAGGCCTGTTGTGGAAAGAAATACAACGGGTTCTAGAAGGAAGCTCTAGGTGAGTGTCCTGGCTGTGGCTGGTGGGGTGACAGAGGGAAAGGGAAAATAGAGGGTGGCAAGCCAAGTTTATTTCCTTCTGCCTAGCTATAAGGCAGGGCTGTCTCAAGTCATTTTGCTGCCCCAAGTGGGTAGTATGGGAGGACAGCCTCATGGTAACAGGTATGGTCCCCTCCATGTTGATTTGGGGTTATGCAGTGGCAGCTAAGGTAGAAATGCACCTCCTCCTATGCCATGTCTTCTGGATTCCAAGGGTCTGGAAAGCGGTTCCATAGCCAGTTACAGGGCTGCCAACTCTGGGTTGGGAAATACCTGTAGATTTGAGAGGTAGAGCCAGGGAAGGGCAGGGTTTGGCATGTGGAGGGACTTCAGCAGAATATAATGCCATAGAGTCTACTGCCCAAATCCGCCATTGTTTCCAGGAAAACTGATCTTGGTCATCTGGAGATCAGTTGTAATAGCTGGGAAATTTTTGTAGGGAAAATGATGTGCTGTGGCTGCAGAACATGGTGATTTCTGGAAAATCTCCAGGCCCCACATGGAGATTGGCAACTCCAGTGACTGTTTAAGGGAAGATTGGGATATGTATTTTACCTCAGGACACATTCAATGACTCCCAACAGCAACAGTAAACTGCTTAGAATGTTAGAGGGAAAGGCCAATCAGGCCACATATGCAAACAACCTCTGTGTTCCAACTGGCTATGGGAGGGGAGAGGAACAGCAAACTGTTTAGAATGTTGGAGGCAAGACTCGGGCAACACAGCTAGTGGATAGGGACAGCTTCTGAGTGACACATCATGAAGCCAACTGATTTAGGAGCATGAGGAAGGTTCAGAAAGTGCCACCTCACTATTCATATATAAGAAGAGATAAGCCTTTGGTATGTTTCTTATTTCTAAAGTTTAGGGAGACTGGTTCCTTCCTTCTGGCAGGGATTTTTTCCACAGTAATTTCACTGCCTGATTTAAGATTAAAGCTTTAAAGTTTCAGTTATCTGTACTGTGTGAAATGTCTATCCTGCACTAGAAATGTTAGAATAATGTAATGCTTTTTAATGCATTCTTGAAATGTAAAGGCAGTTAATTTTTTTATTTTCCCTTCAAATAAAGTGCATATGTCTGTGATTTCCAGATAGACATGGTGCCTACTAACATGTTTTCTGCTGCTCCCTTGCTTCTTCCCCTCAACAAAGAGCCAATTGTGGTTTTTCTTCAACACATTAGATCAGAAAAGTACCTCTTGGCATGCCAGCCTCCAGGTGGGATTTGGCAATCCCCTGGAATTACAACTCACCTCCAAACCACAGAGATCAGTTCCACTGGAGAAAATGACTGCTTTGGAGGCTGGGCTTTCTGGCCTTGTACCGCACTGAGGTTCCAGTCCTCCCTAAACTCCACCCCAAATCGCCAAACCTGGATCTGGCAATCCTACCCCCTATCCTCCGCCAGTGGCCTGCAGTACCTGGAAACCCTAGATATATCAGAAGGTTCCAGGAGATATTGACTTTGTTTCTTCAGAAGGACCCATTTGGAAACAACTGCTTTCATTGTAAAAGAATGCTTGGTTTGGAACCACCCAACATTTTGTGGAAACTTCCAGCAATTTTATGAATCAAATAGATAAACAGCAGCATTCACCAGAAGTTCCCAACCTTGTTAAGTTTATGGGCACTTCTGGAATTCTGTGAATGAGTTAGTGGCTGCCCACACAAAATGGCTGTTGTTGTAAGGAGATAGGGCCAAGCCACAATGTTCTATCTGTTTCTCCCATCTTCTCTCTTTGCTGCACCTTCAGAAGGCTGGGGGGTGGTTTAAAATAGGCTATTGCTATTGTGCGAGAGCATTACAATGTTGTTAACAATCCATTGCCACAATGTACTAAGTAAAATCTCCCAGAAATCACCATGTTCTGCAGCCACAGGACATCGTTTTCCCTTGCTCGAAACCTAGTCAAATACAACTCTAGGTATGTGGTGCTCATCTCCGTTTCTAAGCCAAAGAGCCAGAGCTGTCCAAAGACATTTCTGTGGTCATGTGGCCAGCATGACTAGACACCGAGGCACATGGAACACTGTTACCTTCCCACCGAAACGATACCTATTTATCGACTTGCAATTTCTTGCTTTCGAACTGCTAGGTTGGCAGGAGCTGGGACCAGAGACGGGAGCTCACTCCATCATGGAGCACTCAAGTCTCGAACTGATGAACTACTGACCTTCCAGTCTGCAGTTCAGCGTCTTAACCACTTGAGCCACTGCAGCCCTTATCACAATGTACTAGTTCCTCTAAGTTCTCAGCATAGGAGACAATGTCATATGGATGCCCCAAACAAACCTGCTCCCAGTTTACATGCCAAACTGAAGCAACCTCCATGTGGAAGCAGCCTATTTAAAACAATAGGCTTGCAAGTGCTTAACAAAATCCACAAAAAAGTGGCAACTTGATGTGTTAACATGGAACAATATGTAATTGGCCAGTCTGTTCATTAGTAATTCAAGAGCCACAAAAATCTTATAGAAGTAAAAATCTCATGTTGTCTGCTTGTGTGGATAAGTGCACCAGTGTTTGGAAAAGTGGAAATGCAAAACTAAATGAAGGCTTAGCAAATCCCTGGCTGTTACAATTCCACAGTAGCCTGTCTGATAGTGCTTTGAAATGATATCTGGTAATTAGAGATAATGCAATATCAGTTTAGCTGAGAAAAACAAACTTTATTAAACTGCCACAAGTTCTCCCCGGACCACACCTACTCCACCAAGATTAAACGTCCAGATCTTCCTTGGAATGGAACAACAAGATGTTGTCATACTGAATATTCTTGAAAGAAATACTACAGTATCCATGGCTTGGAGACACTTTGTATCCCATAAATGTAACTTTACTATCCAATTATGCTTAATTTTAACAAATGTTTTTGTTTTAGAATAATCTATCAATGAAGGTTTTGGAGCTTTGAAGAGTTGTCAGTAGCAGATGACTCCTGTTCATCAGAGACTATAAGAGCAGTCCTCTTTAGGTTAGTATTGTATGGATTTGTTCTGCTAACATTATTCTGGTGAAAGGACCTTCCCTGGTGCAAGTGACTTTTCCATCCACTGTTCTGTAGCTGTTGCTACCAGTTGTAAAGATCTTTATTCAATCATTACATTGCATCTCAAAAATACATGCTAGATCATTATTTACAATCAGTTGTATTTTTACTACTTTTTTGTCAATGTTTCTTTTAAGACAAGAAGGGCAGGGAAAGAGAGAAAAGAATGTATGCATGGGGAAAATATATATTGACCTGATGCTGAAGAGAACAGTATTCTTTTACTTTTGGAGGCACTCTTAGAATTGCAGTCATAGGTGCTCTTAGGTATAGGGCGACTAAGGCACCCTGACTGCTGTGAAGCAAGGTGCCCTAGTTGCCAGCTGCTGTGCTCTAATCACTGTGACTACAATGCTGAGGATTGGAGACTGTGGCCCCCCCTTCAACTGCCATATAGCTGGGTGCCCCTCCATCCTTCACCTCAGTCACCTCTGGAGTCATGGTGGCAGCATTACATAGGAAATAGCTGGCAATTATCTGTATGTTCGTCAAGAGTCACTACCCAGATCATTTCTCCAGCCTGGAGGGAGATCAGAAGAGGGGTGGCAACTTTGACTGGCCCCTTGCATGCATCCAACATGGGTGCTCCTCCTTCTGGTGACTGCACTCCCCAAGGCTGCAAGCACACCTCACTAAGCCTAGACATTGCTACTATAATAGTTGCTGCAGCCAGAATTGGCTAGAGCTCAACCACCCTCTGCCTCCATGTGACAAGGTGGAGAAGGAAGGTGTGAAAAATGAAGGGAGAGGAAGGAACCAAGCTGGTTGAGAAGGGAAAAGGGGAGGTCATAATGATGGTGAATGCAAAAGTGATGACTGACCCTGGCAAGTTTCAAGCCTGAGCTGGAGTAAGGAAGTCCCAGGAGTGAAGGGCTGCATGTGGAGAGCTTATCACAGGCTGGAGGGGAAGTACTGGGACAAGGCAAGCCCCAACCCTCACCAGGCGCAGCAATGGTGAGGGGGGGCAGATTTGCCTCCCGGAGGCAAGGAGAGAAAAGGCAGGGGTGGAGCCAGCTAGTTATAAGCTGGCTCCTCCCCTATGCTCGGCCTCTTCGTCGGCGTGCTTGGCCCACCCTCCCACCCTGTAGTGCAGGTCACACCGGTCACCTTTGTATGGGGCCAGGTAGGAATTTTTCGCCCCTTCCCGATTGGCTGTATGGGAGGGAGTGTTTTTGCCTACCTTGCACTACACGCGGAGGGGTAATGGATAGAGTTTGGCATATTGGTGCTGTTGGATGGTCACTTACGTATGGGCAAGGTAAAAGTGACCAGAAAGTATAAATGGTGAGCACCTAAACATTGTTATGGTAATTAAGCAGGCATCCAGGAACGGCTCTCGAGCTTGGCAGCTCGGGAACGGGAAAGGAGGTCCTGCTTGAGAACAACATGGTTCGGCTATCCTAGCAGGCTTTGGGGCCTCGGGGTGGTGGACCGGGTGTAGCGGCTACAATTGCTGAGCTACTGGTCAAGAGTCCTGGTAAAAGGCTCGGGACCAGGGCAGGTGCATTGCCCACTATGATAAGAAGGTGGTTGGGAATATAGACATCTATCTGGTACGCAATACCCAGCCCCTCGCCATAATAAAGAATGCATAAATTAAATAATAAAGTGGCCCTTTGGTCTCAGTCTCTTTCTTGCTGGTTCGGGGGGCAAAGGAAAATCTGTGAGGCTGCCAAAAGGCATTCAGGGAAAAAGATCTGATGTCTTCACTAGGGATAGACAAGAACTGGGAAAATGCAGTTTGGTTCATGGCATGCCCGGTTTGTGAGCTATGAACTGTCTCAAACATTTAGGCACCAAATAAACTGGTTTGGTTTCTCAGGTTCATGATGTGGTAGAACAGCCTCCCAGTGTGCTAGAGACACCAGACTCACTGAAGATCTCCAGCTGACTGTCCTCTACTTGCTCTCCAAGTTTGGTGAGGATTGTATTTACAGGGTCTGAGTTACAGCCCCTCAAAAAGGTGCCCCCAGGAAAGTGCTTTCTGCAGAAATAACAGGCACATTTTCAGGAGTGTATGAAGTGTACCCTGGGCAAGCTAGAGACATCAAACTTGCAGGGGACCTCCCCCTGATGCTTCTCTGTGTGCTCTCAAACTTATGTGCAGATTGTACTTAGAGCCTGAGATATGACACTCACACCCCAAAGAAGATTCCCCCAGAAAAGTGCTTTTTGGGGAATGTCAGATGCAGGTTCAAATGGCAAGCTGCATACACCAAACACACACAGGGAACCTCATCCTGTCACCCACTCCTCTACAGACTCTCCCCTGTTGCTTTGATGTTTGGTAAAAATTTTGATTCAGGAGACAAAGTACTTGAAAGTTTGTGCCAGTTGAACTGCCACAAACTTCAGTTCACAAACTACAAAGTGGGCAAAATTCTTCATGAATTCATTTGTGCCCATCCCTATTCTTCACCTGCTTCTGTGAGGATTGGCTGTGGTTATCAAGAAATCAGCTGTACAGCCCTGGGAGGTATAGCTCTGACTGCCTTGCAGCTGATTGCTGGCCAGTGCCCTGAAGCTGTCTTGACTCCAGGGGTGACAACAGGATGGATACTGGAATGGCTTGGCTCTGACCTCTTTGCCAGCCCTGCCTCCCCTTGGAAACTTAACTAGTCTATCACTCTTGGAAGCCTTGCTACGGGCTACAGCTATGCTTGAAGGCGGCATGTGTGACACACGCTCCTTCTCATCAGTGGCCCAAGTTGCCCTCTCACTGTGCTTAGAGCCTCAGAATGACTGAGGCTACTCCTATTGCAATATATGCACCTTTCCACATTCCAGTGTACTAAAATGATTAAAAACACAGGGGACCCTGCCTATCTTTGTATCTGATCTCGTCAGAGAGAGATGGACATAAAACATTGAAATTGAGTCCTGTGATACAGGGTAGCACTGAAAGTGGTTACTGGGTCGAAAACATTAATTACTACAGTTTTATTTTTGGCTGGATAGTACTTTTTAATATATATTTTCTTCTGCTGTATTTCCTCACATGGGGCATGTGGTGGAGCTGTTGCTAAATGAGTTGAGCATTTGAACAATATTCCAGCTCAGTGGAAGAGCATTATTTAGTTTGTAAACTGGCTCCCTCTGCGTTGTTTCCTTTTATATGTTAACATTTTGAGGACTGTCAGGATGTGGAGAATATTAAAATGTTAATGATTTTAACACCAACATGTTCATTGTTGAATATCCCCCCTCAAGAGCTCACTCTACCATGTAGCTGATTTGGATCAGTGGTTTCTTAGTTTAGTTGCATTAGTTTAAAATGGGGGAGACAGGGCATGCTGCCCTGAGATTCTTGGAGAAAGGGTGGAGTGAGTGGCAACTACCAGGTCAAACTGCTGAATACAAGAGCATTTTAGTATAAATAGTTTAATTCATGATCATCATGTGTTCTCTGTTTGGATCAGAAAGGAAGGATTACTACCATTCTCTACATGAGCTGAAGGCAGACTGTCTCTCCCCCCTCTCCTTTTTGTTATTGATTTGTACTGCTGAGACTTGGATGGGAAAGTTTTGCTCCTAGATGACCAGCCCATCTTGCATTAAATTGCCTGTACTCTTGAAGTTAAAGTTGCCAGCTCCAGCTTCAGAAATTCCTGGAGGTTTGGGGTAGATCCTGAGAAGAGTTTGGGGAGAGGAAGGAGCTCAGTGGGATGTGATTTCAAAGCTGCCATACCCTCCAGGGGAACTGATCTCTGTAGTCTGGAGGTCAGGTAAGTCTGTGAAAACTCCAGGTCCCAGCTAGAGGATGGAAACCCTGCTTAGGGTTCCAGTTTTGCCACTGACCTCTTTGCCAGATCATTAATGTTCATGAGCCATAGCTGTCCCTGATCCTTGTTATGTATTGGGACTGAAACATTCCAGAACTGTTCTACCAGATACTGGCTGAGCTTGAAGTCCAAGGACAATAGCCCACCAGGACTTTTGCTTTGGGACACCCCTGGTAAAATTAAAGTGACTGTGTTATAGAGGAGATGGAACTGGACTCTGGGTCCTCCATCCCAATCATCTTGGAAGAGACTTTCCAGAGGCTCTGTTGACGGGGTCTCCACCTTTGACCCACTGGTTTCACTCTCTGGGACTTTCAATAGAACGAGGTGGCCATTAAAGGGTGGGGCAAATTCCATGTGAAATACAGACAGTTTGAGGGAATTTTGGACTTGGTGGTTGAAGCGTGGCTCAACAGTTTGCTTAGACTGTCCTGGTTTGCGCCCTTGGGGCTCAGAGTAATGGGTGCGCCGCATTCAGCCCTCAGACTTCAGTAATGTGTGTCATGAATTCCCTGCTGTCTTCGATGGGACCCTCGGCTGATACACAGGTCCCCCTGTATTGCTCCAACTTAACCCTGAAGTGTGACCCATCTGCTTCAAGGCCTGGAGAGTTCCATTTGTGCTCAAGCCCAAAATTGAGGCGGAGCTGGACTGCTTGGTGGTGCAAGGAGTTTTAGAGCCAGTTCCCTATTCCACCTGGGAGACCTCCATTGTAACCCCAATTAAACCAAATGGGGACATCTGCGTGGATTACAAATGTACTATCAACAAGGCACTGAGGGACCATGCTTACCCAGTGCCTCTGATCAGCCATGTTCTAGCAACACTGGCTGGGGCCAAGGTCTTCAGTAAATTGGACTTGGCCCAAGCATACCAGCAACTCCCGGTGGATAAGCCGACCACTGAGGCATAGACAATTGTCACACTGGGGTGCTTTCAGAGTCAAGCTTTTGCAGTTTGGGGTGAGCGTGGCCCCAGGGATCTTCCAGAACTTGATGGGCTCTCTTTTGAAAGGCATCCCTGGGGTCCAACCATTCTTTGATGATGTATTGATGGCCGCTCCCATGGCAGAAGACTTTGACACCCACCTCTATGCCATGCTGCAGTGATTTGACTCCACTGGCCTGAAGGTGAAGCAAGAGAAATGTCTCCTGGGATTCCCCCATGTAGAGTTCCTGGGGTTCTCTGTGGACATTGACAGCATCCATCCGGCCTCCAGCAAGGTTTGCAACATTGTGAACGTGCCTGTTCTCACTTCCAAGGCTGAGCTGCAGGCTTTTGGGGGGCTTCTGAACTTTTACCACTCCTTTCTGCCCCATAAAGCCACACTTACGGAGCCACTCCACCACCTGCTCAACAAGAAGGCCCCGTGAGCGGGGCCAGCAGCAGGCCATCACTTTCCAAGCCATAAAAGAGTTATTCACCTTGAATGACATCCTCACCCATTCTGATGAGTGTGATGGCGTGCGACACATTTTGATGACGTGCGACACTTCTCCCTATGGTATTGGGAGAAGTCCTAGGCCATCAGCTGTCGGATGGGAGAGAGGTGCCAATGGCCTGCTACTCAAGGACCCATTCGTCAGCCAAGCAGAACTACTCCCAGATAGACAAAGAGGCCTTTGCAATCATGGTGGAAGTGAAAAAGTTCCACAATTACCTGTACAGCTTCCCCTTCATCATCGCAACTGACCACAAGCCCCTGTGCAGTCTCCTCACCTCCAACCACCAGGCACCACAGATGCTGTCATCCAGAGTCCTGCACTGGTCCATATTTTGGGGGGGGGGTACCAATATGTCCTGCAATACTACCCAGGGAAGTCTATGGGACACTCAAACACTCTTAGCCACCTCCCACTCAGCTCCATTGATCCAGCCCCTACAACCAAGTCCTGATGATGGAGGACCTGCCGGACCACCCTCTGCACGCTGTGGATATTTCCTGCCACACTGCCAGGGACTGCATCCTCTCCCAGGTTTTGGACTGGGTGGGGAGTGGGTGGCCCACCTGTAATTTGCAGTATTTGCATTCTACAGGGACAAGCTCTCAGCTTACAAGGGGTGCTTCCTATGGGGTAGCCGGGTAGTGATTCCCCCACCACTGTGTAAATGGGTTTTGGTAGCCCTGTATGAGACCCACCCGGGAATCATGAGGATGAAAGTCCTGGCCAGGAGCTACATGTGGTGGCAGGGAATGGACAGCAAAATTGAGGCCTGAGTATAGCAATGCTAGGCCTGCCAGGAGATACACCCCAACCCTCCCAAGGGCTCCCATTCACGAGCGGGAGTCTACCCACATGCCATGGGCATGGGTGCATTTGGACTCTGCCGGCCCATTCCAGGGGCAGCTGATCTTCCTCTTACACCAAGTAGCTGGAAGTCATGCCAGTTGCATCTACCTCATCCCATGCAGCCATCTGGGCCCTGAGACACATTTTTAGCACCCATGGCCTATCAGACACCATCATGACTGATAATGACACTGCCTTCACCTCAGGAGAGTTCAAGGAGTTCTTGGACCAGAACTTCCTCAGGCACATGCGGTTCACTCCTTTCTGCCTGGCTACCAACAGACAAGCTGAGAGGATGATGTGGACTGCCAAGGATGCGCTAAGGTGGCTCACCCATGGGGATTGGGACTGCCGGCTTGCTGTCTTCTTGTTTGGCCACTGAGTGACCCCAAGTGCATCCACTGGCTGCAGCCCCATAGAACTCTTAATGGGCTGTCACCTCACAATGCAGCTGGACCATCTACACCCAGACTGAGCCCGAGTTGTGCCAAGCTCCAGTGAGCCAGGAGGCCCCCTGTGGGTTCTCTCCAGATGACCCTGTCTTCGCGTGGAATTATTCCAGCGGCCCCACGTGGATCCCAGCAAGGGCTACCCGAGTCACCAAACCCCTCTTGTATGAAGTATTGACAGATGGGGGGCAGCTTGTACACAGGCACATAGACCAGCTGTGCCACTGCCTGTTGCCTGAGGAGCCTGAATTGTCCTTCACCAAGGAGAAGGATCGCGCCCTGGAACCATCACTGCTGCTATTGCTGACCAAGAGTGACCCCCCACACACAATAGCATTCAGCCGGATTGCTGGGAAGAGGAAAGCCCTGCACAGGCTGCTACAGACCTTCCGGACTCTGTTCCTGCCTTGCAAGGCTCCAGAGTGGTTTCTGCCTCACCAAGCCTGGCTCCGATGTTGTCTCCACCCCCGCAGGAGCCCCAGCGTTGTCAGAGGGAACAACGCAGTGTACCTTGAAGAGTATGTCTGTTAAGGTGCTTTGGAACTTAGGGGGGAGGGGTGTTATATATTGGGACTGAAACATTCCAGGACTGCTGTACCAGAGGCTGGCTGAGCTTGGAGCCCAAGAACAATAGCCCACCAGGACTCTGGAACCAATCAAGAAGTAATTTTATGCAAATAGCCAATTGTTGGAAGTTGGGTGTGTTCAGGTGTGGCAATTGCATACTATTTAGTTCAGTCTTGTACTTGCTGAAATCACTAATAAAGTAGAACTGATCACTAGTAGTGAGTCAACTGCTCCATGGAACCCACTATTAGTTTGCACTTGATCTGAAAGGAGTCACTTCTCAGTTGGAAGATCAGTGGAATTTTGGAGCTGGATGCTGAGCAGCTACCATGTGGAGCTGCAAGGATGTGTTCTTGTTTTGGGGAAATTCTTACTCCTATAGGGTAAGACTGTATCTCAAACGTCAGTTTAATTTCAGAGAGGAAAAATCTAATTTTCCAGGCATCTGCATTTAAATGTCACAGGGAATTGCAGCTTGTTTCAAGACCTCTCAGACTTGCAAATCTTGATCATACTTCATTTATGAAAGGAGAAGAGTGTATGCAGGCATCGCAACAACAACGAAAAAGCATTTGTGCCTCTTGTGGCAAAGATTTAGTTACAGCTTGTCATGGCATCCGAATGTGGGTTCTGACTAACTAATCAAATATGCTGCTCCCCCCCCCCCCCATGAGATAGTAAAACCACTGGATTTTGAACTGTGAAACACTTTTTCTCCATAAAACTTCTCTGACTTAGCATAGTTGAAGTCTTTATATTTATGGTCACTTGCTGTGAATGAAGATGAAAACTAGTAAGTCTTTTTGTTATTAGGAAAGATGGCAAACATCCATAATTTTCCACTGAACTGAAGGCCATAGATTACTTCCTTTAAAGCAGAATGAGGTAGGAAGCCAGACAAATGAGCTCCATCAGGCATGTGGGAAGACAATATGTATGTGAGCCCTGCTCCCCTACAGCGAAGGAAACATGCCTCCTATTTACTGAAATGAAGACTTGAGGGGGGGGGGGGGGGAGTCTGCCAAAAGCCACCAGGAAAAACAGGAGGATCATCTTAAATTCACATACAAGTTATAGTTATGTACAGTAATTAAAAAAAGCTTTTGGTGTATAACCATTCTGAGGGGGACCAACTCAGGTCATCTTCCTTTCAGGTAGGTACAAGTACTCCTCTTCTGTTTGCAAGTCCAGGCTACTGTTTCCTGCAGTTAACGTTGTAACACTCTTAGGAGATGCACAGAGCAGTCCACAAGAGACGCCCTACATGGATCCAAGGACAGATAAGACTTCAAAGAGTAACATTTATACTAAATCACATTTTTAGTCTAACCACCTACTGAATGCTGTTGGTTCTGACGAGGAGTAGCCCTCCAAGGACTCTTCTGGTAGAGGTCTTCACCAGGGGTTGGAATTGGCACTTACAGATGCAGTGCACACTCCATGCTACCACTCAGTGTCCCCCTTTCCCTATATTTGATATAACTTCTCCAATATGAGAGCCTCATCCGTGGATTCCCTGACAGATCGGGAAAGCACCAGGCTCAGAAATGCACTTTGCTTTATTTCACTAGCTTTATCCCCCCTGTTGTTTCTCTCTTGTTCTTCCAGAGTGTTTTGGACTAATATTTTCTGATACCATGTTTTATGTTGCAGTTATTGTAGTTGTATGGACAACCTCCCTTGCTTTGCATGAATTATGCCCCCCTCTCAGACAGGCTTGTAACTAATTACATTCCAAAATGTGAAGTTCCCTGTAGAAACTTGCAACCAGTCCCAGACTATAACTTTTATTTTCTTAAGCAAAACCAAGACCCGTCTTTGGAGGGTAATATATTAATGGCACATACCTAACATCTGACATAACGTCTTAGAGCTACGACTGGCATTGGCATTTGGGGGTAATATTTCAAAGCAGTGCCTTAGGGATTTAAAATGGCTAACTCTTGTTATTAATGTGACCTCCATGTTTAATCCTTTTCACATCTGTGAGATTAAAGTTTAGCCTCCCCCCACGTTCCCCTTTCGGAGGCCAACTGGTAAAAACTGAACATCTCTGGTTTGGAGGCATTTACACAGCATGACACAGAATGCCATCTATATTTGTATGTTTACTCTTCAAGCCTGACAGATTAAATGTTTAATGTGAAAAGCTTTTCTTCTGACCTTCAAAAAGGGTTTTTCCCCCTTTCATTTTGCTGCATGTGCCATTTTCTTTCAAAAGCGGAAATTTTCTGAGTGCTGGAGAAGATCATTTAGTTTTAAGTAAACGGAAGATTTTTTTTAAAGCTTTGGTTTTCTGTTATTGCAGTATTTCATCACATTTACTTAGATACACCTGTTAAGAGTTCTAAATAGAGCCTTGTAGCTTTGTAAATTTCATTAGCTTTTGTGAGGGTGCCGGGCTCCATGAATTGACAGGAGTGTATTTTGTCCTAAAGATGAAGTCTGAAAGTGGAATTTTTCCTTGTCTTAATCATTGCTCCCTCTAAGCGGTGGAGTCTTGTGAGCAAAAATTCTACTTTGTGAGCTATTGGCATTAAAGATGCGAGCGAGCAGTTTGGCTACTGCGTAAATTGGTCTGTTCTGGAGCCATCCTTCCTGAGCTAAGACAAAAATGTGTGAGCCAGAGGCTAAGAAACTGTGAGCTAGGTCACACTAACTCAGCTTAGAGAGAACACTGGTCTTAATAGTAAAATGTGGCAGGGTGTTGAGCATGTTTGAAGGGTGAATGATAAGTCAGTGACAAGGCAAATGTGCCTTTGAACTTACAAGGAACTACTTCTGTGGCTTCCAGTTTAGATATGGTTATAAACAATTAGAGGTGTGCATTTGGCTATATCTGAGCTGAAAAAATATCTGGAAAATGCCTCATTAGTATTGTCTAGCTATTCTTTCAGCCGAATATAGAGGGGAGGGGGGGGTTGGCTATCCAAAATGGCCAAGCCCCCAAAATCCCAGTTTTGGGGGGGATTTTTCAGAATTGCTGTAGGGTTGCATGCCACAATGATTACCAGCACCTTTGTTTCAAAATTGGCTTGTTGCCTTCCATCCTTGTTGGTGTTAAATTATTTCTGATATTTGGGTGTTAAACTTAATAAATTTTAGGTATCTTGTAGAATTCAAATGTCGTCTTCCTATCTCTAATTCTCTCAGAACCAAGTGGGCCCCCAACTCTTGTAGAGGCCAAGATTGGGGAACTCTTGTGTAAAGGGACTGTCAAACCTGTCCATACCTTTGGGAAAGAAGAAGGTTTCTATTCCAACTACTTCATCTTCAAAAAGAAGGGAGGAGGTTTCCGACCTATTTTAGACCTTAGGGAATTAAATACTTGAACATAAGGAAATTCTGTATGTTATCCCTAGAGGAGGTCTATCCTTCCATTACTCCACATTGTTAGTTTGCAGTGACTGATTTAAAGGATGTCTGCTTCCACATTGCAAGTATGACACTTGCAGACAGTACCTGCATTTTAGGTTTGAGTATCAGTCCTATCAATACTGTGTGTTACCTTTTGGTTTGACTATGGCCCTGAGAGTGTTCACTAAATGTTTCTCTGCTGTCCTAGCTTTCTTTAAGGCACAGGAGTGCTCTGTATTTCCCCATCTAAATGATTGGTTGCTGATGGCAGAGTCCAGGGATGATCTACTATCACACATTTCCCTGACAGTTTGTACTTTGGAGTGGTTAGGGGTGATCATTAACTTTGAAAAGTTTGACCTCACACCATCTCAGATGATCAATTTCACAGAAGCCAAACTTGACTCCATTTCTCACAAGACATACCTTCTGCTCACTAGAGCCAGAGCCATTCAAACTATGGTCTCCTTTTCCTGTAAGAAGTTTCAAACTACTTTACAGATTCAAAAATGGTTGTGTCTCATGGCTGCCATAACACCCACAATTTGATACGCTAGACTCCATATGCGTCCACTTCAAAACTGGTTTATTAGGTCTTTAAAACTGGGCTCTCAATGGAAAGCGCTGTCCATCCCAAGATATGTAATATGGTCTTTGTCATGATGGGCAGAGGATTTCAACCTCTTGGAAGGCATACTATTGTCACGTCCAAGACACCAGTTGCACCTATTTACTGATGCAACTTTACAGCATTGGGGTGCCTACTGTGGATCATTCCAGGTTCATGGTCACTGGACAGTTCATGAGAGGTCACTTCACATAAATGTGTTGGAGGTCAGGGCAGTAAGATGTGCCCTCATTTTTTATTTTATTTATTTTTGCAGAAATGGTATCTGGCAAGACGATTCTACTGTTTGGTGTAGTGGTTAAGTGTGCGGACTCTAATCTGGGAGGACAGGGTTTGATTCCCCACTCCTCCACTTGCACCTGGCTGGATGACCTTGGGCAAGCCATAGCTCTGGACCAGCTGTTCTCTCAAGGACAGCTTGGGAAAGAGCTCTCTCAGCCCCACCTACCTCACAGGGTGTCTGTTGTGGGGAGGGGAAGGGAAAGGAGTTTGTAAGCCGCTCTGAGACTCCAAGTGAGTGAAGGGTGGGGTATAAATCCAATCTTCTTCTTCTACGGTCCACCAACAATGTAGTCATGAAATGCTACATAAACAAGGGGGAACAGGCTCTCTAACACTATTCAGGGAAACCTCCCTCCTTTAGTAGCACATTATTCACAACAACATGTACATAACAGCCATACACATTCTGGGCAGGAATGTTCTAGCCAATGTACTCAGCAGATCCTGGAATGTGAATCATTTCACTGAAATACCTGCAACCCATTTTTCATGCTTGTGGTCACCCGGACATAGATCTCTTTGTGACTGAGTCAAACGCACGATGCCCCATTTTGTGCAAGAAGTCCCAAATCTGAGACCTGTCTAGGGGATGCTTTTCCCCTCACATGTTTGGTGCTCTATGCATTCCCATCCTTTCTGCTAATTCAGAAGGTTCTCTCAAAACTCAAATGAAACAGGTTGATGTACATACTGATAGCATCTTTTTGGCCACATTGACCATGGTTCCGCTTACTATGACTCATCTTGAGAAAGATTCATTCCTCTTCCACTAGTTCAGTAGGTCTCAATAGGTCACCTGCTGCACCACAACATCAACATGCTCCAACTACATGCATGGTTCATTTCGCCATAGACAGGTGTTCAGACAGGGCAGCTGAGATTTTTGCTCTCCTCTTGCAAACTCTACATGGTGTTCTTATAGTTCCAAATGGGACAAATTCACCCTGTGGGCACATGCCAGGAGAATACAACCCAAGTCTTGTCTGTTAGTGTTTTTGAGTACCTAATGTCCCTCCTAGAGAGTACCTAATGTCCCTCCTCTCTGCGATGTCTGTTAAGGTGCACTTTGCTGCCATCTTGGCATTTCACTTAGGCATAGATTCTAAGCCTATTTTTTCGTAACACTTTATCTAAAAGGTTTCTTAAAGGTTTGTTTAATATGCACCACCACCACCACCCTGGTTAAGCCTCCTGTGCTTCAATGGAGTTTATCTTGTTGTGTTGTCCCATTTAATACATTCACCATTTGAATCTACGACTGTCTGTGACCTTTTTGTCGTATAAGACTGCTTTCTTAGTTGGCATCACGTCTGCCCATAATGTTGGTGAGCTAACAGCTTTGAGGCATGAACATACCTTTTCTTAAGTTTCATTTTGATAAAGTCGTTTAAAAACCCAGTCCTTCATGCTTTAATTTCTGGTTGTTACTCAAATTTCATGCCTGACATATACAGCATGTTTCAGTGTAGGGTTTGGTATTTTGGATTTGGTCTTTGTATCATAGGATGTTTTACTTTAGTCATGCTCTAATATATTGAGTAAAGCTTAGAAATGGCAGAATTAACAACAACAAAAAGGACTACTGTGTGAGAGTAAATTCAGTATTAATGCCATTGACTCACGTCTCTGAGATTTGGCTCACATACTTAAAAAAAAACCATTTGGAATATTGTAAAATGTTGATTATGTTCGAAAATTTATAAGGCACAACTGCAGCTATTCCACTGAAAGGATTCTGTGTTTGAAATGTGTTTTAAAAGTGCCTGCTTGGAATCTGTAGATGGCATCAGTGTGCTGTACATGAACAGAGGTAATTAGCAAGATGAGTAGCATTAAGAGTCAGTCCTGCATCTGAAGCATTTGTTTCTCCATCCTTGGTGTCAGCTTTCTGAAACTGGACAGCACATCATCCCAAGAAGAAAAATATTGTATTGTGCTTGTATTTCATCCACACACTCCCTTCAAATAAACCACAACCTATTCCTTATCAGTCACATCAGCAGTTTTCATAACTGTCCTCAAACAGTAGGAGAATACAGTGGAGTTAAAAAACCTATTGATTACTTGTATTTGTTTACGCTGGTAAATTTTCCATGTTCTTTGATTTCCCAAAAGCTGAACAGTGACTTCCTGCTATCTGTCTACCAGTGTATATGTAGAGGGCAAGAAGATCCAAGAAGGAATGGGCTGTATAATCTTCGACGTGGTCTCTGTGCTTCATACCTATGGGTTTTCTGTGCCTGCGTGAAAATCCATCAGTATTGTAGAAAGCTTTAATGGATTTTGCACCTAGCGCCTCCAGGCATGCATGGAGGTCCCATCATGCATGCCCAGAGGAGCAGGGCATGGAGGTCCCACCAGTTCTATTCTGACCGCTGTGCTGGTAACATCTCTGTTACTTTGTGCCATCAGCAGTACTGTGGAAAGCCTTCGCTTCTCATTCAACCTTCATTCGGTTTGCCTTTTCATTTTTCATTTTCCTCCTCTTCTCTCTTTTTTTTTTTTTTTTTAAATCTAACTTTACTTTCGACCGAAGGTCCTTCAGGGCCTTTGCCCATCTGTTCACTCCTAACTGTATGGCTAGCAAGTGGGGCTGCTTCAAATGCTGCTCATCTTGCAGGAGCAAGTTTGCCGTTCCGGACGGACACTCCCTCTGTCTCCTCTGTCTAGGTGAGGGACACTGCCCAGATTCATGCCCTCATTGTGCAAAGTTCTCTAACCAAACCAAAAAGAATAGAGCAGCTCGCCTATGGGTGGCCCTCTTAGAATCGGCCTTGCTCCCTGCAGTGCCCATGGATTCTGCACAATCATGGCCGTCGACAGTCAACACCCTCCCTTCAACCTTGAGAGCCACTTCTGATATAGTCAAGGCAATGTCGAAACGCCCATCCTTAGCTCAATCCGCTTCTTCGACGCCAGTCAAGAAGAAGAAGAAGGACAGGTCTGAGAAATGCAAGGCTGTTGAAGCAACTAAGCTTCCTATGCCACCGCCGTCTCAGCGGCGCCCACACTGCCACCTATCTCTGCCAATACACCTCAGAGTCTCGAGGTATTGGCACAGGCTGTCTCTACACAGATGAATCCCCCAATCATTCATCTTCTGGATTTACCAATCAGGCAGGTCGAATCCATACCTCCAGAAACCATTCTTCAAACGCAGGCCTTTGCAGAGTCTCCTCCCAGGCAGCAATTGCTCTCCAAATCTCCTGCCTCATACTGATCAATCTTGCCGTTCGACACGGATCCTTATCGATGCCAACATGTATGGGCCACAATTCCGACCCACTATCCATCTTGCTGATAAAGACCCCAGGCACGGCTACCAAGAAAGATTGCCTCTCCATCAATCCCTGCGGCTTCAATCACCTTGTCGCTGGGGCTATCCCTCACACCCAATGTCTTCCTGGGAACACCAACATGATTGTCGGTATGGCTCTTACCGCTCCATAACATGGTCCTCGCCTGCGCACCACGCCGAATGGGACTACTACCAGCCACATCATATGCACCATCTTCCACCTTTGGCCTCCCTCTTGAGACCACCTAATCGGCCTCATGCAGAAGTGGGACACAATTCTCTGCCTTCGCCAACATGCAATCTTTTGGCCTCTCATCAGGTGCATACAGTGGTGCAACCCACTCGGGATCAATGCTTGCCTTCCCCACCGAAGCTGCCTGAATCGACACCGCCTGTCCCTATCCCAAGGCTAGCCCTGGATCGACCGGTCACCACAGATCTTCCCCTGCCTTTGTCTGACTCCTCTGATAAGTGCTCAGAGGATGATCAGTCTGACGATTATAGCCCCCCAGCCGAGCCGTCCCCTACACCAGACATTGTGAACAACCTCCCCATTTCACCATCGGACCTGACTTCATAGAGGGACCTGATCAAACATATGGCTCTATCCCTAGGTCTCTCAGTGGTCAAGCCCAAACCAGTCATTACCGACGCAGTCTTCGATATAGTACAGCTTGATGTCTCCACATTGATCATGCTCCCTATGTCAGCGGTCTTGCTCCAAGCTGCCAAAGCTACCTGGGACAAACCCTCCTCCACTCCCGTCTCATCCAGAAGGCTGGATCATATGTATTGAATCCAAGAGGCTGGGGCAGAATTCCTTTTAAACCACCCTCGCCTGACATCGATGGTGATAAACTCCTCAAAATCTAAGCGGACCCACTCCACCTCCACTGACAAAGAAGGAAAGAAGCTAGATGCCTTTGGTAGACATTTTTATTTTGCAGGGGCCCTGGGACTCAAAACTTCAAACTACATAGCCTGCTTGAGCAGGTATCAATATGCGCTTTGGGATCAGATGTCTCAGTACATTGCTTCCCTTCCCGAAGACCATCATCTCACGGCATGCAAGATCCAAAAAGAAGGGCTGGTCCTTGCCAAACAGATGATAAATTCCTCCAAACACAATGTAGACACTGTCTCCAAAACAATGACATCAGCTATCGCCCTCCACCGCCACTCATGGTTGCTCTCTACCATGCTCCAGATGGACACCCGGGCTTACATGGAGGATCTCCCCTTTGATGGTTTGGGATTGTTCTATTCCACCACAGACTCAGTCCTGCAGGAAATGGACAAGAGTATTAAAGCTTCCTGAATGTTGGGAATCTCCTCCGCCCCTAGACAGTTCAAACCACGCTCCTGGTCCCACGCTTGGTCCAGGAGATACTTTAGCAAGAGCTCACCTGACCGCTCCTGACAACCTCATACCTCACCTTCCACCCAGAGGGTACTGTATACCCAGAAGCAAAAGTTCTTGCCAGCCCAACAATCCAGCCACTCTAAGGCGTCCTGGCAGCCCAAACAGGGCCTTTGACTCTCCTCTTCCCATGGCTACAGGCACTCGTTTCAGCCCTTTTTTGTCAACCTGGTCCCTCGTGACCACGGATTCCTGGGTACTTTCCATCATCACTCACGGGTACCTGATAGAATTTGTTTGCCCTCCACCCACTTCCAGAGTCATTTACACCCTGTTATCAGAAGCCCTTCTCCAGGAGGTCTCCGTCCTATTGGCCAAGGACACCATAGAACCGATACCTGCTCAACAACGGACTGGCTTTTACTTCTGCTATTTTGCAGTCCCCAAGAGGGACAGGGGCACCAGACCAATACGGGATCTCCGAGGGCTAAACCAATTTATCAGTTGCCATCGCTCTTCTCCATACTCCCTCTTCTCTGCAGATATGCGTGGATGGCCACGATCGACTTCCAGGATGCCTATTTCCATCTAACCATCTGCCCTCCACATTGCAAATACCTCCATTTTACAATCAGCCAAGACCACTACCAGTACAAGGCACTCCCTTTTCACCTTTCTACGGCTCCCAGAGTCTTCACAAAAACCATGGTAGTGGTCACAGCCTTTCTCCATTTAAAGGGCATCATCGTCTTTCTGTACATAGACGACTGGCTCCTGGTGGCGACCTCCCGAGAGGACCTCCTCCAGAACATCGCACTGACATGCCTCCTCCTGGAAGACCTGGGCCTCAAGATCAACTGGGACAAGTCACACCTCACCCCATCCCAACAGGTCCAGTACATAGGAGCTGAGATAGATTCTATTACTCTACGATCCTATCTCCTGGACGACAGGCATTCCCTCTCATCACTCTAGCTTGGCAGATCCATTCCCAACTAGTCTCTTTTGCCCTCTCTGTACAGTGCCTCCTGGGACTCATGGCTGCCACCACAGCCATCCTCACATTTGCAAAGCTCAAGATGAGGCCTCTGCAGCTGTGGTTCATACACTCCTCCCACCCCCAGGTTCAACCACAGTCGCTTCTCCTTTTCCCACCAGCAGACGTCCACGACTCCCTACTGTGGTGGACTCAGGTTGCCAACCTCTTTCAAGGGCCCCCCTTTCACCTCCCCGCTCCACAGCTTACTCTTACCACCGATGCCTCCAGATGGGGATGGGGAGCACATCTCCTAAGTCACAACACAGGCAGACATTGGGATCTGCATCTTTTGTCTCATCGTATCAATTACCTCAAACTACTGGTGATCTTCTTTGCCCTTCAGGCTTTTCTGCCTCTGATCCATGGACGATGCATTGTGATTCTCTCAGACAATAAGACTGCCATCAGCTATATAAATAGGTAGGGTGGAACGAAGTCCCGACACCTTTGCGTCCTTGCCATCCAAATGTGGGATTGGTGCATCAACAACAACATCTTTCTCCGAGCCACCCATATCCCGGGTTCTCTCAACACCCAAGCAGACCTCCTCAGCAGGGGTCAGGCCCAGGCCTGTGACTGGGAACTTGCCTGGATGTACCTGCATCCAATATTTCTCCGCTGGGGCTTCCCAGACATAGATGTTTTCACCAACAGAAGGAACAAGAAAAGTCCCAAGTTCTGCAGCCAAGGCGGCCTCGACCCCCTTTCTCTAGGGGATGGTCTCCTCTACCGTTGGTCAGCAGGATTCCTCTACCTGTTCCCACCACTGCGCCTTATGACCCGAGTTGTCCACAAGACTGTCAAGGATGCAGCAAATTGCATCTTCATATCCCCTTGGGGGCCCAGGCAGCCTTGGTTTCCGATCCTCCTGTCTCTGGCCAAAGGGAAATACCTTCACCTCCCATCTCAACCTGACCTTCTCAGGGTCTCTGGCACCCCCCTCCTGCACCATGACATCCCACACCTCAAACTTAAGGTGTGGAGAATCTCTCCTCCATGTTCTTGGATCGCGTAGCAAATGTTATTCTTAACTTGTGCAAGGTATCCACACGCAGATCCTATACCTACAAGTGGAATCATTTCTGCTCCTCCCTCTCACAAGATCAGGTTTCACCAACTTCTGCTGGTCTGCCTAGGATCTTTGATTTTCTTCTCTCTCTAGCAGAGGCAGGACTCTCACATTCTTCCCTGAGGGTCTATTTGTCAGCCATCTCTACTTTCCACGCTAGGGTGGACAACTTTTCAGTTTTTGCACACCCTCTATCTAAGTGCTTTCTGAAAGGCCTCCTACATTTGTATCCCTCCCCCAGGACACCTACCCAGCCGAGGGACTTACCCCTGGTCTTAAGGGCACTCACCAGGAAGCTCTTTGAACCCCTGGATTCTTGCAGCCTAAAGCTACTAGCCTGGAAAACAGCTTTTCTGGTTGTGACAACTTCAGCAAGGAGAGTGGGTGAACTCCTTGTGTTCAGACATGACCCCCGATTCCTCTGCTTCCTACCCCATGCAGTAAGAATGGTTCCCAACATCTCCTTTTTACCAAAAGTGGTATCGGAGTTCCATCTCCACTCAGAAGTCTTTCTTCCTGACTTCTACCCTACATATACCTCCTATTCAGAGCGTCTTCTTTACTCACTAGATGTCAAGTGAGCTCTCCTATTTTATCTTGCCGGGACCAGGCTGACCAGACAAACCTCCCGGCTCTTCATACCATATGCACTTAACAGACAGGGCACACCTATCTCGGCTCAAAGACTTTCCAGATGGATCGTGGAACTCATCGAGTTTACCTCCTGGCTCAAGTTCCACTCTTGGACCAACTAGGAGCCCACTCTACCAGAGCCATGGCAACATCCACAGCCTTCCTGAGGGGAGCATCCCTCTTTGACATTTGCAAGGCAGCTACGTGGGCGATGCCCAACACCTTCATCCATCATTACACTCTAGATGTTTGGGCTGCACAGTGCATGGCAATGGGTCGCCTCATCCTGTCCACCGCTTCTCAGTGACAGCCTGCCAGCACCCTCCACCAGGTAGGACACTGCTTGCTACTCTCCCATAAGTGTGAAACACAGAGACCACATCAAAGATAAACAGGTTGCTTACCTGTAACTGATGATCTTCGAGTGGTCATCTGTGCATTCACACCACCAACCTTCCCCTCTGCTGCCAGGCTGCCTTCACATCTATAGTCTGGTTCACAGCGGTCAGAAGGAACTGGCGGGACCACTGCACCCTGCTCCTCTGGGCATGTGCGATGGGGCCTCCATGCATGCCTGGAGGCGCTGGGTGCAAAAATCCTTAAAGCTTTCTACAATACTGATGGATTTCCATGCCGGCGCAGAAAACCCATAGGTGTGAATGCACAGATGACCACTCGAAGATAATCAGTTACAAGTAAGCAACCTGTTTTTCCTTTCTCCCCAGGGTCATCTCTGAATTCCACCTGCACTCAGAGATTGTTCTGCCTGACTTTTATCCCACTTATGCGTCGGAAGAGGAATGTCTCCTCCACACCCTAGATGTCAAACGAGCACTCCTGTTCTACCTTGTGTGTACCAAGCCGACCAGGTGAACTGCTAGGCTGCTCGTCTCATATGTGTCAAATAGACTGGGCACATTATCACTGCTCAGAGACTCTCCAGGTGGATAGTGGAACTCATCAAGTTATCCTACCTCCTGGCACAAACTCTGCTCCCTGGCTCTATGTGAGCCCACTCTACCAGGGCCATGGCTGCATCCACGGCCTTCCTTAAGGGTGCCTCCTTAGTGAACATTTGCACAACAGCTACTTGGGCAACTCCCAACACCTTTATCAAGCATTATGCCCTTGACACTCGGGTTGCTAGACACTCTGCAATGGGTCACCTCATTTTCTCTTCTGCTTCTCTGTGACAGCCTGCCTGCACCCTCCTCCAGGTAGGACACTGCTCGCTACTCTCCCATAGGTGTGAAGCACAGAGACCACGTTGAAGATAAACAGGTTGCCTACCTGTAACTGATGATCTTCGAGTGGTGATCTGTGCATTCACACAGCCCATCCTTCCCCTCTGCTGCCAGGCTTCTCTTCTGCCTTATTTACTTGGTTGCAGCGGTCAGAAGGAACTGGTGAGATGTCCGCACCCTGCTCCTCTGGGCATGTGCACTGGGGGCTCTGCACATGCCTGGAGGTGCTGGGCAGGAAAATCCATTAGAGCTTTCTACAGCACCAAAGGATTCCCACGCAGGCGTGGAAACCCATAAGTGTGAATGCACAGATGACCACTCAAAGATCATCAGTTACAGGTAGACAACCTGTTTATTTGTTCTGCTAATATTAACATTTCCCTATAGTACAAGGTGCTTTCTCTGATGCCCTGGACAAAAGGGATCTTCTTCATGGTCTCTTCTTCTGACCTCATCAGAAATCTTTTAGTGCCTCCTAACAGTGTTCTGGTTTTTTAGCAGTCTTGCCCTCTGCTCTGGGGAGCAGGCATGCATTCAGCATGCCTGGAGCTGAAGAAAACCGAGCCTCTCACTGAGTTCCTTCCTTACCACTATACCTGCTGGTTGGACCTCTCTCATCTCCTGCTTTGATGCTCTCACCTCACATTTCTTCTTCAGTTATTTTCTTTTCTGGTTTCTTCTTTACCTAAAAAAAGAAGACACTTTATTTTCTCACTGTTCGGCTTTTTCTCCTCACACATCCTTCACCCTCCCATCCCCACCTCTTTTCTATTTCTGAGAGGAGTCTTATGGAAGGGACTGCCTTTTTTAAGTAGTGTAACTCGAAGACTCCACCACCAGCTGACTGCCACAATCGCTGCTTGTTTTGCCTTGGTGAAGATCATCATACTGATACTTGCTCTCATTGTGCATGATTAATAAATTTATTTATTTTGTTCAATTTATATCCCACCCTTCCTGTAGGTGGGCTTAGGGTGGGTAACATCAACAGAAAATATCCAGACAGTTTAAAATAATCATATAAACAATAATAGTTAAAACAGTTGAAAGAAAAATAAATGGCAGGCCAGAAAAACAGGGCCACATGCCTCCAAACTTATCTTATTGAACAGTCTCTCAGACTGTTGATGACACAGGCTTCTGGTGCCCAGCCAGTGCCACCTCCCCTGACCATAGCGCTGGGAGATTTGGCACCTTCTCATCAGATCCTGGTTTTGTCTTGCAAATCTCATCTGGACAAGTCATCTAACACTCACCAAAATCGACACATTTGAAACCAAAACCTTCAAAGTCATCCCCCTTGGCATTGGCCACTGTGTTGGTTTTGATATAACTCCTGGACTTGACTCAGAACCTGACAGCTGCAGAATTGATAGTGCTTGTGGACCTCTCCTCTACATCTCCCTCCACTGAAGCTCTGGCAGAACAGCCTGCTACACTTGTTAGCCAGTTAGCACCTCTGTCCTTGGTTTCACAGAGTATTCTCTTTGGGGAACCACCGATCTCCATATTGTCTCCATCCAAACCCTCAGCTCTTCCATTTATTCTGTTGGCTTTGGATGAGCATCACCCTTTCTTGTGGGACTGACACCATTCCGATCCCCCCAACCCTGAGGCCATGCCATTTCTCTTGAGATTGTTCACACTCCCATTCCTGCAACTCTGCTAGCAACTGCATCATCTTGCTCAGGCATTATGACTATAGGGAGCCTCAGGACCACTATTTGTCTGCCTCAAGATCACCCTACTACCGCTATGACATCTGCTCCTACTCTCACCAGCAGTGTTATGCTCAGTCCCTTCTCCAGGCTACCAGCATAGCCACATGGCACATCTCCCATCGGACCTTGCTTGCACTAGACCAGGGATGTCGAACTCATTTGTTATGAGGGCTGGATCTGACATAAATGAGACCTTGTTGGGCTGGACCATGTGTGTCATAAAATGTAATGCCAGGTAGCAGAGATATACACTTTATAAAGGACACAAAGATTTTTATTTACTTAAAATAAAAACATGCTTAAAACATTAGCACTCTTGCAATATTTTGTTTATTTAAGAGTATCTGATAAGTGACACCTCTTGCTCTGGATTATTGCATCAAAATGTCTGTGCTGTTGTAATCTTGAGTGTGCTGTTCAGGTGTGTATCTGTAAGCTGCAAACCTACTTTTTGATTTATTGACATTCACCACAGAAATCTCATGTTCAGAGTTCTGAGTCTAAGACCCAGGGGAAAACATGAAATGGCTCAGTGATTGAGGGAGTCTGGCGAAGCAAGCTATGATGCAGCAGCAACAGAACTGGAAGCAGGAGATGGCCAGTTCCAGTGTGAGTCTGATAGAAGCCCCCTGGGGGCCTGATCCAGCCCCCTGGGCTGCACATTTGACACCCCTGCACTAGACATTGTTGACCCATGGATCACAACCCAAGCCAATTGACATCTCAGTCTTCAGATCCACTGCGACTCTTGGGTCTGAAGCTGGGATCAGTACCTGTTTAAACTGACGGTATTACTATGAGCAATATCCAAGAACAACATTCTCCAGATGATCTTGAATTTGACTCTCCAGGGTCATCAGATGTCAAGTTCCATGCTCATGGGTCCAAGGCTGAGGACGTTGCTGAAGTTATTGTCAACCCACAACTCGACTGCAAGACCACTCTTTCCCCTTCAGAAGGGGCTCTTTCTCTTTCAGAAGGGGCTAAAGGCGTTCTTGATTTTTTATAACACATGGCAACAGCCTTAAGAATTTAGCTTATCCAGATGTTCCAGCAGTGACTGACATAATGCATGATATCCTGCAATCTGATCTGCCAGCAACAACAGTGTTATCTAAGTTACCTGTCCACTTAGCCACCCTTAAAGAGGCCTGGGCAAAACTGGCCACCACTCTACCTGTGGCTAAACATTACGAGGCCATGTATAAGATCCAGTGTGTGGGGATGCTAAATTTTTACATTCACACCCTGAGCTGAATTCCATCATTGTCCATTCCTCTTCTAAGACTAAGTTAGCACAAAACCTGACACCTTCTGATCAGGAGGGCAGTAAAATTGACTCTTTAGAGAAGAAAGTTTATTCCATGTCCTCATTGGCTTCTAGAGTGCATACATATCTGTCTTACTTGCCAGCAAACAATTTCCACATTGCAACAAAGATCACTGCTTTGATTCCTTATCTCCCTTCAGAATTACAACCTAAAGCGGCTTCTCTGATACAAGAAGCCTGTAGAATATCTAAACAGCAGATTACTACAGCTAGATGCATGACTGTCTGTTTTTCCCATACCCTTGCAATGTTTGTCGCTCTTCACCATCATGTGTGGTTATGCTCAACATCACTTCTACCAGATGTCAAATTGAAGATTGAGGACCTCCCTTTCGATGTTGAAAGACTCTTTCACTCTTCAATGGATGACATTCAAGTCAGTTGACAATGGTCAAAAATACACCCAGAAGTTCAGCATTGCTTCTCTGTCTGCTCCTCCTCACCAACCCATAAGATCTAAATCCTGGAAACCATTCTATCACTGATGTCAGTGCTCTTTGCCACAATCTGAGCCCTGGTGAAAACCTACTGTGACTTCAAAATGGACGTACTATTTCAAGTCAAAAGCAACATCCATGAAAATGTCTACCCAACAAACCAAGCAGTCTCTTTGCATTCATGGTATCCTCATCTTTCCCTACATAGATGATTGGCTCCTTGTGGCTCACTCTCTGTCAACTTCAGGATATTACAAAGACGCTTCAACTCCTCAATTCCCTCGGCCTTTGCATAAATTGAGAAAAGTCCTCCCTTCAGGTATTGCAAACCATCCAGTTCATAGGGGCTTAATACATTTCAGTATAAGGCATTTCTCCCCATAGACAAAGCCTTGATATTGCAAGCCCTGATGCTTCAATTTCTTCCATCTCCTGCTCAGAAGGCTGCAATGATTCAATGCCTTTTGGGTCTATAATATACTGGGTCCAGACACATTGTAGCAAAATCAGCTCATAGTTTATTAAAGGCAGGTAAACCCGAACTGAAGAGCAGGACTCGAGGGTCTGCTTATATGTAGGTACAAACCACACCCCTGGTCACACCCACTCCCCGTGATAGGGTTATTTACAAGGCACTTTTGACCATAGGTCACCTTTAGGATCCTGGGTGGCCGATTGGCCCAAATTATGATCCACATGGGCTATTGTCTACTGAAGCAAAGCTCCGGTAGTTTGCCCAACCATGTGTGCGCTCTGACCACATGTATGGTCACTATTAGAACACAACACCCTGCCCCCCCACAGTTCGGACCTTCCCTAGCACACAAAGTCCCTTAGGTAGGTGGACCTCTGCCATTCCCTGGTTGAGCGGCATAGTACTGGTTCTGTGGCAGACTGCTCGGGGGCTGCCTCTGCTAGTTCAGGGGAAGAGTCCAGCCAGGGCCAATGCTGGAGGGATGTCAGTGTGTGCATCGGTCGATGTGCTTGGCTGAGGTGGTGCTGGTGTGGATGCCTAATGTTCACCCTCTTTGTCTAGTTCTGAAGCAGGGTGCTTCATCCTTGCTCTCCCCAGGTGCATTAGTGTCTGCAGGCAGGAGATGGCAGTGCAGCTGGTCAACATGACACTTCCAAAGTTGACTGTTGTCTCCCGAGACCTCGTAGGATAGGGGCCTGGTCACCCAAACTACCCAGCCGGACAGCCAGGCGGGACCTCTTGTAAAGTTTTTGGCATACACTGGGTCCCCCAGGAAGAACCTGCGGGGAGCCTTCAGTTGATCTGGGGCCGTGCCGTGTTCCGGGGCATGGTTGGGGTGCAGGCAGTCTAACCTGGTTGTGAGTCGCCTCCCCATTAGCAGTTCCACAAGACTGCCCAGTCGTTGTGTGAAGGGTTGTCCATTGGCCAGACAGGAACACAGCAAGTTTGTAGTTCCAGTCACCATGATCCACCATGAACAGGGTCTTATGGCTTCAGTGATGTTCACTGTTCCTCTGGCAAAACTACAAATGAAGACCTTACAACTGTGGTTCCTCAGGCACTACAATCCCTCCTGCCCCCCAATCCGTGATTCTAACTGTTCCATATCAGATCCTTCCCTCCCTTTGATGGTGGACATCGATGGAGAAGCTTCTCCTTTTGACCACGGGCACCAGAGATTGTTGTATACACAGAAAACTTGCTGTGGAAATGGGGAGCTGTCAGATTCTACATCCTCTATACACTGGCTCTTTTATTCATGTTGCTAAATGTTTCTTTCTAAAAGAATCTGACAATGATATGTATGCTGACTGATCTGCATGTTACTTTCGTTTTCTATGTAGTGCCAAATGCCTGAATGCCCATTTGGTTTATTGCCCCCCTTGATGTAAATAGCTGGTCTGCTTAATGTTACTTCTTTAGGCGGGAGGGTGGTTTCCTGCATACCAAGGTGTCACATAAACAAAGGGTTATCTTGTGCCTGTTCCCTCCCCCTCCCCCTCTAGTCTCTCAGGGTGGTATCTGGCTGGTTACAACCTTGAAGGTTATTTTATTGTCATTGCTTCAATGTTTTGCCTAGGACTTAATACATCTGGGTCACACAGGCCAGGAGGGGAATGTTTATGACTTTCCGCACTCTCGGTGGGAACAAACGGTCACCATGTTTTCCCGCATTTTCTGTGTATGCTGATTGGTAGAAATTCATTTTGCATTTATGCTTGTAGGTATATTAACCCCCCACCCTCTGTAGTTGGCATCTCTAACAGACATCGAGACCTGTTCCAGTATATGAAATAAAGGACTATGTTTTAACCAACAAAGGCCTGATCATTTGCTGATAGTGCAGAAGCCTCACAGGAGCCCACTGCGAGCACCTCCATGTGCAAGGCCAGTGGTTCCCACTATAGCAACTATCCCACATCAATATGCTAGAACTGCTGGCCTTTCAGAAAGCTCTGATCTCCTTTCAACCAGTGGTGTAAAGCAAAGTTGTACAGGTTGCCACATACAATCATGACCCAAGCCAACTGACATCTCAGTCTTCGGATCCACTGTGACTCTGGATCTTAAGCTGGGATCAATACCTGTCTGAACCAATGGTATTACTGCAAGCAATATACAATTTGGCAGCCATGTTCTATATAAACAAACCAGGGAGGTCAACCTCAGCAACTTTGTGCAGCTCAGCGGTTGTCCTCTGAAACTGGTGCATTCTCCATCATGTCTCCCTGATGGCAATCCATGTACCTGGGGTGCAGAACATGCAAGTGGATACTCTGAACAGTATAAATTCAACTGAGCACAAATGGACGTTCAACCCCGCTTATCTCATTCCTTTTTATTTATTTATTTTTGGAGATTTGGTTAGCCAGACCTTGATGTGTTTGCCACTAAACACAACACAAAATGCCCCCTCTTCTACACCAGGGGCTGTCCAACACACAGGTCTCTTGGGGATGCATTCCTCCACTGACAGACTCATCACCTGTTTTATGTTTCTACCATTCCCACAGATCCTTCAGGTCCTGCAAAAAATTTTGAACGACAGCATGTCCTGCATCCTCATAGCACTGTGGTGGCCAAGACAACCCTGGTTTATGCTTCTTTTGCTTCTCTCCTCTGTCTCCCAAACAAGCCGGACCTCCTGTCTCAACAGGGAGGACAGGTTCTCCACCATGACCCAAACTTCTTCAAGCTCACTACATGGGGAGTTTTGCCCTAACCTTTCCCCCACAAGTCCCTGAAATGTTGTTGAATGCTAGGAAACCATCCACCTGGTGTTCATATAGTCAGAAATGGAAATGCTTTGTCGTCTATGTCTCAGCCCAAGGATTCCTTCCAACCTGACACCGCCTCATTGTTGGTGGTTTTAACATACCTTACTGTTCCACAGAACTTTGGTTTGGGGTTCTCTTCTATCAAGTTTCACCTTTCTGCCATTTCAGCTTACCGCATTTTTACTGACAGAACCACACTTATTTTCCACCCAACTATCAAAGCCTTCATGAAGTGACTACTGAATCTCCACCCACCATGTAGGCAATTAGTCCCAGACTGGAGCCTCTCTCTTGTTTTATGAAAGTTAATGGGGAAACCATTTGAGTCACTGCACCTCTTGTCTTGGAAGACTGCCCTTCTTGAAGCGCTGGTATCTGTTAGGTGAGCTAGCAAGTCCTGTGCCCTTAGAATGGACTCCCCATATATGATTTTTCATGCCGACAAAGTGGTCTTATGGTCAGACCCTTTGTTCCTCCCAAAAGTGGTCTCCACCTTTCATCTACCAACCAGTGGTCCTTCCATCCTTCTTTCCCCATCCTGCTAATGAAGGCCAATGAGCACACCATACGTTAGATGTCCACCAGGCTCTGTCCTTTTATCTATCTCAGATGCAACCATTCCAGCAGGACTCCTGTTTATCTCCTACTCCACTCCTACTAAGGGTCAAACAATTTCATCATAATGCATATTGGAATGGGTCTCTTCAGCTATTGCACTTTGTTACCAACTGGCCAGTGTACCCTTTCCTCATCAGCCTTAAGCCTATTCCACCAAGATTGTTGTGATGTCTTCAGCATTCCTGGCAGGGGTTCTATTGGAGAATATTAGTGCTGCTACTACTTGGTCACCCTCGTCGACCTTTATAGCCCATTACACTCTAGATATCAGGACATGCAGGGATGCCACTTTTGGCCAGGTCATCCTCGTCTATTTTCCGTTGAAGGTGTTTTTTCTTTCTTTTGTTGCTGTAAAAAGGAATTTAAAAAGTCATTTGAAGTAAATGTCTGTTAATCTTGGATTTCTTGGTTGTCTTCTGCCTTCATTGCCTCTCTGTGTAGTTATGGGTTAGCATTCTTTGCCAGCACGCACTGTCCACTACCTGGTAGCCCACTAGTCACCTAGAGTGTGGCCTACATAGAGACCATGAGAAGATAAACAGGTTGCTTACCTGTAACTGATGATCTTTGAAGGATCATCTGTGCAGTCACACATGCCCACCCAGGCCTGCTGGCATCTCTCTGTCACTTACCATGAGTTGATGGGATTTATTAGTGGTGCGCAGAAGGAACTGAATAGGAGGCGGGGTTTCCCTTAGCTCCAGGCATGCTTAATGAATGCCTGCCCCCCAGAGTGGGGGGGGGGGGAAGCCCACCAAAAAAGAGCTGTCTAGGAGCTCTACAAGATTTCCAGTGAGGTCCAGTGCAGGTGCAAAACCCAGTGTGTGACTGCATAGATGAACACTCAAAGACCAACAGTTACAGGTAAGCATCCTGTTTTTCCATTAGTGTAATAAATCCAGAGGCTCCAACCCATTGTGTCTATTATGGTTACCTATTTTCCTAGATGCCTTGAGAATGTGTATTATACACTCTCAGTCCCTTGCCCCACAGATACCCTTTTTAGTAGAGTCTGCCATCTCTGAGATATTTTATTAATATGTTGCTCTAGGCCATATAATGATTTTTCCTCTTGAATGTAGTCTCTGTATGAGAGAAGGGAAAGGAGGAGAAGGAAAAGTCTCACACAGGATTTGGCTGGCATTCTACCCAAAACAAATTTACTACCCATAACAACATCTACATGAGTTCTTTAAAGACATCAGATGTTAGGATCCACTGAAGTGCTCCACCATTTACACCAGTTGCTTAGCCTGTAATTCTCAGGTGCTGTACCAGTTACAAAATATACATCCTCACTGGTCTTCCTTTATGGTGGTACAGTGGTAGAGGTAGCTCTGTATCCCCTCAAGTTTTTGCAGTGGCTTTGGGAGTAATACACAGTGGCGTGCTTGGAAAGAGAATTGGAATAATTAATTTACAGTTATTGTATGGCATTGTGTATAGAATAACCAGGAGATCCTAACAGTGTCTGGCATCCAGAAGTTTTAGCTTTTTTAGTGTTATGCACCAGGTGGTGAGCTAGACTTGTTTTTAAGGTAAGAGACGTTTCAGGGGTGGTTTGCCATTGCCTGCCTCTGTGTCATGACCTGGTATTCCTTGGATAGCACCCTTTGAAATATTAGCCAAGGCGAACCCTGCTAAGCTTTCGAGATCTGATGGGATCAGGCTAGCCTGGGCTATCCAGGTCAGGGCAGAGAACTGGAAATCTGCCTTAATATGCTGAGCTAACCACAATACCTTCTGGATCAAGGCCTATGATGTAAAATTCTTTCATTGAGAAAAGGAAGTATAGATAGCAGAATTTTATAATGACTATTGTAAATGATATGAAGATATACAAGTGTTCATCTGCAGGCAGCATTACTTTCCCCCCCAAAAGTCTGTATTACTACTAATAACTATAAATTAAAATGCCCCCAGCCCCATCAATATGCTATGTGATTCTTGTGCAGACACTTGGCACTCAGACAAATAAAGTTTTTTTAGGTAAGATCTATAAATTCTTGATATTTTTACATGCAGCATGCTCTGTTAATCATGAAGACCTCTCTTGGGGGGGTCTCAGGTTCAATCCTCTGCATCTCCAGTTAAAAGGACCAAGGCTGCGATCGCACACACAATTCGCCCTGACATACGCGGGAATGCTGGGTGGCTTAAAGGAGCACAATCAGACGCCAACATCTGGCAAGTGCCCTGCAGCTGTTGCCAACCCATTTTGCTCTGCTGAACACACGGAGTAAAAAAACACCTCAGAAAGTCCAGCATATTCCCATGGTGTCGAGATAGTCTGATTAGGCTATCCTGATTCCATGCCGTTGTTTTTTTTCCCCTTCTCAGTATGCGCATCATCGCATATTGTCACAGGAAGCCCTCAGGGCGGAGATGCAATTCATCTGATCACACAGTGGCAGGCTGCACTCACATCTACAAAACCCTGTGTGATTGCGCAACTGCAGGTCAATTTCATCTGGAGGAAATAGCCTCACTTCCCTACCCCCCACTTTATCTCGCACATGTAACTGCCCCCCCCACCCGGTTAAAGGACCAGAAAATGATATGAATCACCTTCCCCTGAGACCTTGGAGAGCTACTGCCAGCTAGGCCATATTGACCCTAATATGTCTGACAGTATAAGGGAGCTACACATGCCTCCATCTTGCTAGAGTTCCAAAAATGTGGGAAATATGTCCATTTCTGACAGTCTACAAAATGCCATTTATATGTTTGTTGCCAACCCTACTAAAAGAATGGGCATTGCAACTGGATCCTAAGACTTTCTCTGTCTTTATGGCAATTCCTACTTCTTTGATTTCTTTTCACCACTCTGATGTACCAAATCATTAAACAGCTGCCTCTGCAAAAATGGAACTGAGTATGTTTCCCCTGTATTAATTGTGAACTGATATATGCTCATATTAATTACTCTGGATAGAGATAATATTTCATTAGTTGCTATTCCAAGCAGCTATTGTCAGTGCACTCACACTGGTGCGATGACTTTCTACGCTATGATTTTTAAGACCATAATTATATATTTGCCATGAAGCCATTGTCATTCCGTTGCATCCCAAATAGCAAAGCTATTTAATTATTTGCTGTGTGCCATTATCCTTTCTTTCTTTTGGTCACTGAGTCAAACTCCCACTTGACAATATTCTTCATGCAGTTCTGTTTAGCCCCCCAGGCTTTGCTTGCTTCAGCACATCTGAAACAGCTGGAAATACTTTTTTTTGCATAGACATGGTTAACCTGTGGGATTCATTGTGTTGTTGCAATGGTGGAGGTTCCTGCTGGTGAAGATTACTTAGGAATGGATGCCAGCTTGGATAGTTGTAAAATACAATCTTGTGCTTTTTATATGACTACTTTGCAAAAGTAGTTGCCCTGATAGCTCATACCACCAAAGAAGACCAGGGCTGCTATCAGAGGAAGGAAATGGCAAACCACCTCTTGCCTCATCTCTTGCCTTGAGAATCCCATAAGGTGGAACTTCATGGGGTCACCATGAGTTAGTTGCAACTTGACGGCACACTTTCCTTTTACCTTGCTAAGTCCTGTGACAAGAATTGCCAGCCAACCAGGGAAAAAGTGATTTAGCTATTTTTGAGATGGAGCTCCCCCCCCCCCCCCCCCCCCGCTTGACAGCTGAGAGAAAAGCTGATTTTACAGCCTTACTCCCTCTAATATGATCTTTTTTTAAAAAAAAATGTTTCTGTGTATAAGTTCATTATCACAACCTGTGTCCACAGGTAGCCCAGAGGCTCAAATCTCTTGTCCACCACTCAGGTTATCTGGCCCTCTACTCAAGAGCCCTCCCATCACTAGTCTTTAGTTGCTCTCAGCACCTGACTACCTGCTTGTTATCCTAGTGTGGTGCTATTCAACAGGAAAGCAGAAGTTATTGGGGGGGGGGTTTCACAATTCCCATTGTTGTATGCATGGGAGATAGGGAAGGAGCAGGCTTTTGCTTCACTTGCTTCCTTGAACGATCTGTTCTGTACATATCTGGAACTTTCTGCTGCCATTGATTCATTCAGTTGTCTGCTGTAAAATGGGTAACTGCTTTCCAAGCATTCAGTTCCTCATAATGAGTAGTATGAAGCTCCTTAGCTAGAGTGCTGCACTCCTGTGTTTTGCATTCACTGCATGGATTTACAGATTGTCCTAGGAACTAGGGTTCGTCCTCTGTATTACCCATCTGCAAAATGGGTAGATGTCATCAAGAATGTCTTCTAAATGGTGATATTTTGCATTTATGTAAGTTATACTTCTGAGGCTTGCAGCTGGACTCACTTTTGTACCTGTTCTGCATACATGTTCAGCTCCTGCCTTGTACTTGTGACACAGCGATAGCCTGAATTGTGCTGTATTGCTTTGTGCTGGCTTGATATCATGTGTGGATGGTATAAAACACTGACACAACTACTTTTAACTTTAAAAGGGGTAACTTCTCTGATATGAGGGGATATGTGAGGAGAAAACTGAAAGGAAAAGTAGAAAGGGTCAAAACCATTGGGGAAGCTTGGAGACTATTTAAAATTACAATCCTAGAGGCTCAGAGAAAATATATACCACGAGTTAGGAAAGGCACAAATAGGTATAGAAAAAAGTCTGCATGGTTAACAAATGAAGTAATGAAAGCTGTAAAAGGTAAGAAGGATTCCTTTAAGCAGTGGAAAGCTAGTCTTAGTGAGGCTGATAAAAGGGAACACAGGCTGTGGCAAATAAAAATAAGTCTGTGATCAGGCAGGCAAAAAGGGAATATGAGGAGCATATCGCAAAAAACATAAAGACCAACAATAAAACTTTCTTCAAATACATTAGAAGTAGGAAACCAGCCAGGGAAGCAGTGGAGCCCTTGGAGGACCATGGGGTAAAACGTGTAGTGAAGGATGACCAGGAAATGGTTGAGAAGCTGGATGCATTTTTTGCCTCTGTCTTCACTGTGGAAGATGAGAAGTGCCTGCCCACTCCAAAACCGCTGATTTCGGGAGTCAGATTGAGTCAGATTGAGGTGACTAGAGAGGAGGTCCTACGACTGATGGACAACTTAAAAAACAAATAAATCACCGGGCCCGGATGGCATACATCTGAGAGTTCTGAAAGAACTCAAATGTGAACTTGTGGATCTCCTGACAAAAATATGTAATCTTTCCTTAAAATCTGCCTCCATTCCTGAGGACTGGAAGGTAGCAAATGTCACTCCCATCTTTAAAAAGAGTTCCAGAGGAGATCTGGGAAATTGGGTAAGTTGGTGGAAACTGTTATTAAGGAAAAAACTAGTAGGCACATTGATGAACAAAATCTATTGAGGAAGACTCAGCATGGGTTCTGTAAGGGAAGATCTTGTCTCACTAACCTGTTAGTGTTCTTTGAGGGAGTAAACAAACGTGGACAAGGGGGACCCAATAGATGTTGTTTACCTTGACCTCCAGGAAGCTTTTGATAAAGTTACTCACCAAGGGCTCCTAAGTAAGCTCAATTGTCATGGGATAAAAGGACAAGTCCTTTTGTGCAGGGGTGGGCAATTGTTTTGGCTCGGGTGGCCGCTTTGTGGGAGTGGAGGTTAGTGGAGGGCCGCACCTTTTAAAATGATTGCATTCATTAGTTAACTTTGCATTTCAGAAAAGGTATAAATTGTATCATAAAAATCAATAAATATAAATTAAATAAAATAGTGGTGGTTTTATTCAATTTATTTATTGTGCTAATTTCATATCATCTCTAGCTGCAAGCACATTTAATTTTAGAATCAGTTTTATGAGATAAATGTACCCTATCACACTTTTCTACAATTTTTTTCAAATCAGGAGTGAGATTGCTTGTTGAGATTCTCATCACAGCCTGCAAGTTAATGTCTGTCAAATGTCTGTTAATGTCTATATTTACTCTTGTTGATTTTCATGCAAGAAAAACTTTGCTCACAAATATATGTAGACCCAAATACAGAGAACATTTTCCCAGCAAATTTCTTCATACATGGAAACTTTTCAGCAGACAAAGATTTGTAAAAGTCAACTAATGTCACAGCGTTAAACATTTCTTTCACAGTGTGATCTGACTGCGTGTAAATAAGTTCAAGATGCAGCTCCTCAGGTGCTGACAGTGGCCAACTGTCTTGGCGGGCCACAAAAAACTCTGTGGCGGGCCACATGTGGCCCCCAGGCCGCCATTTGCCCACCCCTGCTTTTGTGGATCAAAAACTGGCTAATTAAAAGGAAACAGAGAGTGAGTATAAACGGGCAATTTTCTCAGTGGAGGGAGGTAAGCAGTGGGGTACCACAGGGATCAGTACTTGGTCCAATGCTTTTTAACTTGTTTATTAATGATTTGGAGTTGGGAGTAAGTGGTGAAGTGGCTAAATTTGCAGATGACATGAAGTTGTTCAGGGTGGTGAGAACCAGGGAGGATTGTGAGGCACTCCAAAGGGATCTGTTGAGGATGGGCGAGTGGGTGTCAGTGTGGCAAATGGGGTTTAATGTGGCCAAGTGCAAAGTGATGCACATTGGAGCCAAAAATCCTAACTATAAATACAAGTTGATGGGGTCCGAACTGGCAGAGACTGACCAAGAGAGAGATCTTGGAGTCATAGTAGATAGCTCAATGAAAATGTCAAGACAGTGTGCGACTGCAATGAAAAAGGCCAACACTATGTTGGGGGTTATTAGGAAGAGAATTGAAAACCAATCAGCCGGTATCATAATGCCCCTGTATAAATCGATGGTGCGACCTCATTTGGAGTATTGTGTACAGTTCTGGTCGCCACACCTTAAAAAAGATATTATAGCACTGGCAAAAGTGCAGAAAAGGGTTGGAACACTTTCCCTATAAAGAAAGGTGAAGCGCTTGGGGCTCTTTAGCTCGGAGAAATGACGGCTGAGGGGTTACATGATCGAGGTTTATCAGATTGTGCATGGGATAGAGCAGGTAGAGAAAGAAGTCCTTTTCTCCCTTTCTCACAATACAAGAACTCGTGGGCACTCGATGAAATTGCTGAGCAGTCAGGTTAGAACAGATAAAAGGAAGTACTTCTTCACCCAAAGAGTGATTAACATGTGGAATTCACTGCCAGAGGAGGTGGTGGTGGCTACAAGCATGGACAGCTTCAAGAGGGAATTAGATAAACATATAGAGCAGAGGTCCATCAGTGGCTGTTAGCCACAAGGTGTAGATAGGAACTCTCAGTCTGGGGCAAGTGATGCTCTGTATTGTTGGTACTTGATGGGGGGGGGGGAACTGTGTCCTGCCCCCACTGCTGGACCTTCTGAGGGCACCGGGTGTTTTTGGCCACTGTGTGACAGAGTGTTGGATTGGATGGGCCACTGGCCTGATCCAACATTGGCTTCTCTTATGTTCTTATGTTCTCTTATGTTCGATGAAATAAAACTTGCAAAGTAAATGCAGAAACATGGTATTTACTGTGGGCTACCTCCTCCAGGCATGCTGACTTTGCCCCACACCAACAGGCATTGCACCTCAGGCTCCTCTCCCACATACCAGTGATTTTGATTTTCAAGAAATAGCAAATGGCTATTTGTGGCTCATCAGCCATGTATTTATGGCCTACCATATGTTCAACCATCTCCATATTTTTGCAATCCCGAGCAGGAAGCAAAAATTGGTCATTTCAGAAGCCAGGGCTGCAGGGCCATTTCCAGGGTTTTTGGGGGAGCCCAGGCAGAGAGTAAACAAGGTCCCCATACTATTGCCTTCTGCTGCCATGAGACACCCCTGCTCATGTTCCCTTCCTGCTCAGCTGCTTATGCTCTTCCCATATACTGTTCCCCTCAACCACTTGCAAGCCCTTCCATCAACCATTTGCATGCCTAGCCTAGCCGTGTGTGCCATCTAGTGCCACCAGAGAAAGGTCATAAAGGCAGTGTGCAGCTGTGGAAGTGAGTGGGCCACTGCCACTGCACCTTTCCTCCACCAGAGGAGGGCCAAAAGCAAGTGAACAGGTGGTCAGGAGGGTGGGCAGTATGGGGTGGTAGCACTGGGTCATCAGAAGTTCTGGGCCTTAGCAGCTGCTTCACCTCAGGGTCTACTGCTATCAGCTCTGCATGTCTGATCAAGTATGTTTAGCTTGATGTGTCCTGAGTTTCCTCTTCCAAATGCTGTTCTAAGGAACTCTTCAGGTATATCAGCAGCATTTTTGTGTGACAGAATCTCAGGAAAAACTGGTAATATCTGCCTATCTAGTACAGGTACCTATCTAGTACACCTGCCTAGTACATTTGTATCCTGCCCTTTTATCCTTTTTATCCTGGCTTTTCTCCAAGGAGCTCAGAGTGACACATATCTCTCTGTGGATCTCATCCTTTCATGTGTCAGGCTATCAGTGATTAATAATTATTGGGGCTGAGTTAAATTTCTTCTTTGAGCTGTTGATCAGTTCATCCTAGTGGAGGAACTTTCAATTTGTGCTATTAGATAGCCTTTTAGAAAAAGTAATATATTTTATACTCAAAACAGCAGAATCACTAGGTCAGCTTTAATCCAGTCTAGTTGTTCTCTTACCTGACAGTTAAGAAAAATTACTCTGTTTTAGCGAGAGCATGAGAGAGAAAATTAATTCCTAATGGTGATCATTTACTGATTGAATAGATGTGCTGTACTCTCCCCACCACCCCCTCCACACTCAATGAGTATTCTTGAAGCCAAGTGCAATATCACTCACCCTTGCAAACTGCAAATACCCAGCGTGGCATCCTTAAATTCCCAGTGGTTGATATAGAACACAGGCTGTGCCATATAAATTTGAAGCAAACAATTTTGACATCAGTGCTGCAGCCGTCTGTGCGAAAACAAATATCCTAGACAATTCCCTATTGATACATCTGTGATGGGTAAATGAATTATTCTGTGCACCAATGTGAATACATAGGGTATTACACAATTCAGCACTCCACATTTGTAATTTGTTTCAGTCACTTCCAGCTGATGAAATATTTTGTGTGCTTTGTGTTCACAGAGTGATTTGCTAAAGAACTGGACACATTCAGTCCATTTGATCCATCTTCAACATGCAAATTAACTTGATATATCAAAATATATATCAGAACCAGTGCGTTTGTGAAGCTGTTGTATTCTGAGGCAGGCCAGCTCTCCAGTTAAACCAGTGCTGTCTACTCAATCCATGGCTTCCCAGGAACTTAGGCAGGAGTCTTTGCTAGCCCTGGTACCCAAAGTGCTGTTTAAACTGGCATTGTCAGTGGTTGAACCTGAAGCCATTTGTCGGTGAGATTATGCCATTGAATGATGCCCCCTCTCCAGGGGCCAGTCCCCAAGAGCATAGCCTTTGTTCAACGATGGTAACTAAACAATAGCTTGGCCTACATGAAGGTTACAGTTGACTTCCCAAGATGTAATAATCTGGTTCCTTTTCACAAACGCATCATCAATAGGTTTAACAATTTTGTTAGAAAGTAGCTCCATTTTAAAGCTTTGATACTGATAACATCTATTTAGATGCTGAAATCAATGGGACTTAGGGTCAAACTATACATTATGCCCCCCCCCCCCATATACTCCTTAAAAAAAAAAACATGTTGCTTATTTTTCAAAGGCAGCTGCCAGGACAGTTTTATTTATTTTTTTCATGGAAACTGGTGTGGGGAGGAAGGAAAACTTTCCCCTCCATTTCTGCCATTTTTCCTGCTTAAAGAAGCTGCCCCAAATCCATTTTTACCTTTGCTGAGGAAAAAAAATATATAGATAATCTAAATTTTCCCCAGTAGGGTAAAAGCAGCTCAGTGGGCTGTGTGGCTGTTCTCAGCAGGGAAGGAAAGGGTTAAAGTTTTCTGTCTCACACTGTTCTCCTTAGCCCAGAAGTTGTATTTACAAAAGGAACAGAAGTTGTTTAATGGGAGCACAGGATAAAAATGTAACATGTGAATCTTATATTCAATTAAATGTTCTTAGGAGTGTTATCATGCATTTCTGGACCAGATAACGTTGATGTATAGTGAGGCCCCGAACACACACAGAATTAGCCATGTGATAGGCATGAATGCCATGCGGATTTTAAGGACACGATCACACCAGAACATCTGGCAAGCGTCCCACACCCATCGGCAACCTGTTTCTCTCCACCGAAGAAGCGGAGTTAAAAGATACTAGGGAAAGTCCAGTATTAAACAGGTTTGCGACAGGCCACAGACGGACTTTCCCCATGTGATCGCTCCAGCGTGCACTCATGGTGTCAGAGATAGTCTGATCAAGCTATCCCAACGCCATGCCATCGCCCCCTTCTCAGTATGCGCATCATTGCATACTGCCATAGAAAGCCCTTAGGGTGGAGATGCAATTCATCAATCCCCTGTTTAAGCACATCAGAAAAAACGGCAACCCTCCTGACTCACCCGTGATTGCATCTGATCACGCAGTGGCAGGCTGTGCCCGCAGCTTCACAGAACTGTGTGATCATGCAACTGCGGGTCAAATTACTCTGGAGCAAACAGCCTCTCCCCCCCCCCCCCCGGATTATCTCACTCATGTGACTGGGACCTGAGTGACCCAAACTGCAGTGAGTTGCTCTGACTGAAAATCTTCTTGATGACCATGGCAAATAGAATGCAAGTTACTGGGTGAAACTGTCAAAGCAGCATTTCAGGGATGCTTTGATGCATCATGTTGGAACTGGCGAAAAAATAGGAAGCTCCACCCTGACCTAGGAAAGTGGTGCTTCAAACTCTATCACATCCTGTGCTGTTTCCATGGAGCTTACACACTGGAGCGGTAGACGTAGTCCAGAATCAGAGTCAACAAACAGAGCCAGAGGTCAGAGAGCTGGGGATTCCTTCCAAGGTTACAGGGTTCAGGAACAAGGAGCAGTTGCTACACATGCAGAAGCAGGTCTGGAATGTGCAGAGATGCTACCACACTGAGGCAGGTGTGTGAAGTGCTTATCAGGAAGTTCTCCCTTCCCAGGGAGTGGAGTCTGCCAAGGCTTACAACTCCTCCCATTGCCTTTGCAGGAGCTGCAGTCTTGCACTCCTTCGCTCCTGCATAGTCAGTCTTTGGCATGCCCTACATCTGGGGCATTCAGGAGAACTGGGTGGGGAATCTGGCCTTGGGGTGTCTGCAACTGGGGGTACTCGGCCAGGCTCAGGATCAGTCTCTTTTTGTGGCTGCACCTTCTGTGCAATTGCTGGGGACTCTTCCTCCTCAGGTACTGTGGAGGGTTCTTCCTGTGGGCTGACTCCCGAGGAAGCTGGGTTGCTCCCTATCTCTTCCTCATCTGAGGAGGAGTCAGCCTCAGCAGAGCCAGTACCTATGACACATCCTATGTAGAATTATTTCAGTCTAAGCTCACTGAAATCAGTGGTCTTAGACTGAAATAGCTCTACACAGGACAGCATTGTTAGAAATGTAGTATGGTATTGGGAGAATATAGGGAACCTTTATAACCCGCAAAGCAATTCCAGATGGTTAGCTCACTTCATCAGAAGCACTGGGGCATAAATCCACCAGTCTGATTTATATACACAACAGAAAGGTGGGGAAGGGGAATGTTACAAAGATGGGCTGGTTCAAAACAAGAACTCATCAAGAGCCATCCGTTCTCTCAAAATGGGTTTAAGATACTGACAAGTGAATTAAAAATTCAATACAGGATGAAATCAGACAGTGAGCCAACAGAGAAAGAAAATGAGCAAAATTAGCAAACCAGTGTTAGCACAAATATCAGAGAGATCATTGCCACAGTTTCTCGAGTCTGGTTTGCAACTAAATAAGTACATTGAGAATTTAGTCCTAGACTGATTTCCCACAAGGCGCTGCTATGGCATCGTTCTTCCCTTTGCCCCGATTGCATGCTTGAATTTCACACTATTTGCCCATGCCACATTTTGACCTGTGGGTTTGCCCGAATTTCCAAAAAACAGGATCACTGAAGCGGGGGAATTCGGGCGAAGCAGTGGCTCAAAATGTGGCGTGGGGCAAATAGTGGGAAATCCAAGCACACAATCAGGACAAAGGGAAGAACGCCGGAGCAGTGCCTCATGGGAAATCGGTCCTAAAGTTACTTTGAAACACTTCATAACTGGGCTTTAGTTAGCCTAATGTGGACCTTCTAAGGGCTTTGTAATATATTTTGAGCCACATGAACAGCTTTAGTGAGGCAAGTGCCATTCCCCATTTAGCACACCCCAATTCTACTCCTTACAAAGTCAAGATGATAATCTAAGTATGATTTGGTTTTTAATGGAGGATCTCATGGTAAAGGATAGAAATTGCCCCAATTTGAGAGAAATAAGCTGAGAAATTAGTTTTAGTAGTTTAGATGTTGGGAGCTAAGGGTGTTTTGATGCATACTTCCCAACATTGTTTGGTGGTGGGGAAACAAAAACCCTTCAGTCATTACTGTCACATGTACTGGAAGACTGGCAGTCATGCATATTGAGAGTGTGCACTAAATGGGATCTTCCCATTACACATGATCTGAAATCTGTTTGAAAGTTGCACCACGTGAATACCAAAATGCTGAAAAATAAGAGCTCTGGTACATGTTTTCCTAACCTGTAGTATGCTCTTGTTGGCCCTTTCAGACAAAATTACTACCACACATACCAGGAAGATTGCATGGAGTGCTCCAATATGTTTTGCAAAATGTGACAACTGAAAGGGGCTATACTTTCATGCCAGCTGCCTGCAGGTGTAGGCATTTTAGAAAACTGCTCAGACGGGTTGTCTCAGACCAGATCTGGCCTATGGACAAGGGATCATGAAAGAGTGAGGGAAAGGATGGGCTTTGCCTTTTCGGCTGAGTTCTCCCTCCTCACAATGTGCCTCTAACAAAAACTAAAGCAATCAGAGTTCTTTTTAAAAAGCTCAAGAGCAGGCACTACCCAGCACCAGCAGTTGAGGTGATAGACAAGAGTTACAAAGCATTCTGTTGGTAAGTAATGGCTGAGAGAAAGGGAGAACCTGGCACTCTTACTGGAGAGTAGTAATATGCAGGTGTGTGGCTTTGGGCCCTGGTGTCAATGGCCTGTATTGAGCGCTGCTAGACACTTAACAGCTGTATGTCTGCACAGTGCCAAGTTGCTAGTTCCTATGCCTGTGTAGCCACTGCATGGTGCCCTCCGGGAAAGGGGGCCAAGTTCGCTCCTGCTCGTTTTCCCTTCAGCCACAGATGCTTTTGTATTTCCAAGCAATAGAGATAATAGTGGGGAGGAAGTGACAATTACAGAAGTGATTTTCTTGTACCATTGTAAAAGTCCAGGGCCTTTTTTTGAAACTAGAAAGAGACTAGGCTACCACACTAAAAGAAAGGAAATGGCAGGCAATTTAAGTTCTCTGTTACACAGGTCTACAGCTACTTGCATGGGAGTGGGAATTAGAGGGGTCTCTTTCACAGCTAAGTTTCTAAAAACAATTGTTCTCAGAGACAGAGGGGACTCACCAGAAACTGGTCCTGACTTCTTCCTCTTGCTTCTTTCTTCCCCACTGCCTTCTTCCCAACATCTCCTGCTGCTTTTCCTCTCCCCGTCTCTACCACCTTCTCTCTCCCCCTCATCCTCCCCAGTGCTTCTTCCCTCCTGCTCACTTGCCCTGCTGCTGTAACTTCTCTCCCCCTCATCCTCCCCAGTGCTTCTTCCCTCCTGCTCACTTGCCCTGCTGCTGTAACTTCTCTCCCCATCTCCCTTCCCACTACCTCTTCTTCCCTGCCATCACCTGTAGTTGCTGCCACTCTCTCCTCTCCCCTGCTTCTGCCACCACCCTCTTCCCACTGCCTCTTCTTCCCTGCCATCACCTGCTACAGCTGCCACCCTTCAGCATGGTTTATGGGGTTGCTAGGTGACTCTCACAATGGCAGCTGAGATGTCACAGTATAGCATTGTGACGTCTCATTTTTCCATACATGTTAGACTTTGGGGGGACTTTTAAAATCTCACTTTTTTTCATTCTCAGAATTTTTCTGCAAATCTTGGAGTTCCCCCCAGTGACCTGAGAGTGTGGATTTTATTTTTTGTCTGCATTCTGGGGGCACGTTAGATATATTGATTAAATCAAGCAAAGGATTTGGGATGTCAAACTTCAACATTTTTTAAGTTCTGCTGCAAAATAATGTCACCATAGAACAAGAAATTGGTGTTGTCAAACTATTTAGCTACTTTTTAAAATTCCCAGACACAGGATAGCTTGACTCTGGCCCATCTGATGGTTCTTCCATCCACTTTATTAAGAGGGAAATACTGTGGTGGGACACTTTGTTTATGCCTTGGGCTACTGGGGAAATAGAAATGGTTGAACATGTTCTGCTGCATTACTTCATCTATGATGATCTTTCATACCTATCCTCCCCAAAAAAATCCCAGGAAGATTGGAAGACTTGAATCTAGAACTCAGGACAGAGTTCCTAGAGTCTGTGCTCAGGTTGCCAACTCCAAGTTGGGAAATTCCTGGAGATTTGGGGGTGGAGCCTTGGAAGGGACCTCAGCAGGGCATAATGACATAGAGGCTACCATTCACAGCAGCCATTTTTTCCAGTGGAACCGATGTCTGTCATTTGGAGATCGGTTGTAACTCTGGAAGATCTCCAGGCCCACCTGGAGATTAGCGACTATGTAATCTGTACAGTGGCCAGATTCTACCAAAGTACAGTGCTGATTTAGTGAAATGTATTTGCTATTTTTATACTGCTTCCTGTAAGGCTGTGTGTGTGTGTGTGTGTACGTGCACGTATAATAACTATTCTGCTGGTCTATGACTGTGTTAAATAATTGATTGATATCTTGATTAACGGGAAAATATCTGGATATTAAGGAACTGCCTGGAAATGAATACTGCTACCAGATTGTTTCCTTTAAAAATATATATGTCCCAGACTTCTGGTTTTCAGCTGCTTTAATGGCAGGTGCAATCTCCCGTCGTCTCGGGGATCGTGGCCCAGTCCCAGCAGCAAGAACGGGATCCGAACTGGATTCGGACCCCCAGGAGACCCTGGAGGGAACTCCTGCCATGAGGCGCCAGGGATAGCCTCTCCTGGGGTGGCGATCCAGGGATCGAGGCTTCCCTCTGCCTCCATGGTTCTGCCACCAAGGAGCCTTCAGGCGCAATGAAGTGCTAGCCAGACAGCTGCAGGAACCAGAAAGTGACAAGAAAAAGAATGCATACCTGAAACACCTGGCAAAACTGTAAGTGGCTTTCTTGTAGTAAGATTCTCAGATTTCATCTTAAAACAAGGGGGATTTAAAGATTAAATCCCCCCTCCCCCCTCCCGCCCTCGCTGGCTGGAAATAAGAGCACACATGAGAATCTCCTTGTATGCGGAATGATTGGAGACTAAAAGGGACTATTTTAACTGCCTGTTAAGAAAAAAAGAGTGGCTTTTAGCTCACTTTTGTGAACTTTTCTAATTGTAAATAAAAAAAGCAATGACTGGACGGGGAGAAAAGATGGCAGGGAAACCAAAACCTTCTCCCAAAAATCCTATAACACTTCCTGCCACAAGGTCTGAGGCAAGAACAGACCTATCTGCTGCATTGGCAACTGCTTTGCGCCCCCTGATGGACCAGCTGACTGTTGTTAATTCTAAGTTGGATGCTTTGCAAAAACAAATCTCAGATGTAAGCTTGAAGTCAGACCAGACAGAAAAGGCAGTGGCAGAGGTTAAATTGAAAGCAGAAAAAAATGAGTTAAGACTGGATAGGATGGAGAAAGAGGATTTCTGACAAGGACAATTTATTGAGGCTTCAGATGGAAAGATCTACTTTTTTCTTGAGATTCCAGGGTATTGTTGAACAGAAAGATGAGAACCTAAAAAAGACTTTGAGTGATGCTTTGGCTCCAATGACAGGTTTGCAAGCAGAACATTTGCAAAGTGACATGGATATGGTCTATAGGATCTACCCTGAATTTGTAAAGAAGAAAAACCTGCCTGGAGAAGTGATAGTGAGGTTCTCAAAGAGATCAGCTAGAGATGTGGTGCTTAAGGCCACAAATAGAAATACCCTGAAGATCCAAGAAGCTGATATTAAAGTTTTAAAGGACATTCCATTTGAAATAAGGAAGAAGAGGAAACCCTACAAGAATTTAACTGCTTTTTTACAATCAGAGAACATCCTCTATCAGTGGTTAACCTGCTATTTACCTACGCAAAGGATAAAAAGCAAAGGATTGACACAGCGGCGAAAGCCAAAAAATTTCTGGATTTCTGTAAAGAAGAAAAAGACAAGGCTGCCACAGGGGACTCTTTAGAACTACAAGAAAGCATTTATGGACTGGAAAGCTAAGACTCAGATGGAAGTAAAAGCATGGAAGAGGGAGAGTTGGAGGAAGATATGGGTGCAACGGTGGCAAAACCCCAGAGAGAAAAGAAGAAAAAGAAGACATAAAGAATAATGAACTCTCTTTTGTTAAAAACCATAGGTGTTTTTTATTGTGTCCCATTTTGAATTCCAGTCAATCTTTAATTGTTTATAGGCATTAGTTAAGCAATATATACAGCAAAGCAACTTTTAGCCTGCATTATTTACTATTTTCTTGTACCTAGAATTAATATCTTTACAACAGTACAATATTCTGGTTCCTGTATACTTTAGGGTAGAGTAGGTTTTTAGGTTTTTAGTTACTGTAGTGATTATAGTTGTGTTGTAGTTGTAGAAAATAAAATTATATATATATATATATATATATATATATGTCCTAGGATAGAAACGTTTACTTAAACAGATAAGTTAAGGCTCTGTCAAAGGCACTCATGCTTCAAGTATTGACAATGTATGTTAACTCTGAAAGAATGAAGGACATGGCAGCACAATTCATGTATGCTGGGGTTTTTTGTCTTTTGGGTTGAGGACAAATAAGATACGCAAAAATGGGAGAGAGTTGAAAAAGGAAAAGAAGTGAATGGGTATGGAATGTATAGTGACAGGCAAGGCTTGAGGAGCAAGTGATGGGGGGCACTGTGCTTGGATGGAGTATCAGAGGGAACAGAGTCAACTAGTGCTAGGAAGCAGCATGTTTATGGGCAAGGGGGAGCTACATATTTGTAGGGATATATGGGGGGAAGTATTAGAGATGAGTGATGTGTATTAAGGGACAGAATCTATCAGCCAACCTGATATCACATGGCTATGAACAGAGGAGGAAGATTCAGTGCATAATACTTGGCTTGGAAGGTGCTACTCTCAGCTTCAGGACTGGAATGGAAAATCAGAGAAGCCAAGAAAAAGTAACAGGGATGGGATCAAGACAGAGTGGAAAGGAGGGATGCAGCCAGTGTTCCCTCTAAGCTGAGTTAGTGTGAGCTAGCTCACAGTTTTTTTAGCCTCTGACTCCCACATGTTTGTCTTAGCTCAGGAAGGATGGCTTCAGAGCAAATTAATTTATGCAGTACCCAAATCTCTCGCTCACAACTTTAATTCCAGTAGTTCACAAAGTAGAATTTTTGCTCACAAGACTCCACAGTTTAGAGGGAGCATTGGATGCAGCTATGTACAGGTAAATTTGTAGCTCTTGTGAACAATCTGCTCATTCTCATTCTACTATAGATATGATTATTCCACCTTCTTTAAATGCCTCAATGGATATCCTGCTCATATCCCAAAAGAAGTATTAATCCTGTGTAAAAAAAAAACCCAGGCTAGCCAGATCTATGAAGCTAAGTAGAGTCAGCCCAGGTTAGTACTTGGATGGGAGACGTACAAGGAATACCAGGGTTATGCCGCAGAGGCAGGCAATGACAAAACACCTCTGTATCTTGCCTTGAAAACCCTATGGGGTCGGCATAAGTTGACTGCAACTTAATGGCACCTTACACAGAAACTATCATTCTAAAATAATTGTAAATTGTTTTTTAAAACAGTCTCACTACATAGATCTATAGAGAGCTAAAGTTAATGTACTTCTACAAAATTCAGAAGAATAAACAATTCATTGATCTCCTACTTATTTTAGGAAAAGCCACTTTACATTTTTAATGTTTTTTACATTTTTTTTTGCCTGCTAATGATGGGTGCTAATGAATTCTATTACATTTCCTTACATTTGAAAATGATCTTCCAGAGGGTTTTTTTCCCCTGTCAGGGAGATGTTCTGCCTTTGATCCTCAGGTTGACACTGAAAGACTTCTTAATTGAACTGAACATCTCAGACTAGAGTTTCATGATGAGAGAGGTTACAGTACATCAGGAAATCAAAGGCTGGCTACCTAGCTGCGCAAGAATGAATCTATATCCAGAATTGAGACAAGAGTTTGCAAATAGTTATTTCATCTGATGTTAATGTCTCAATTGTGTATAAATCATTCATTACAATATAAATTGAATAAAAGAGGAAAGCTCTTCCATTTTTGCTTCATGTAAATGACATTAACAGCCATTTAAAAGCTCCTGTGCACTGCCAATAATCCTGCACAGACGCCTGATGATAAAGTAGAGACAAGTGAACTGCATGGTCTGAGGAGACCCTGGTGCTTATAACATAGTGCTAATTAATGTTGTGCTCGCAGCATTGTGCTAATAAATGTTGTGATAAATGCCTGGATTTACTGACTGGTGCCACTCCCCAATGGAGGTGTTATGGTGACCTATTAGCCCCTTTCAAGCTGGATCACAGAAATGTCAATCCATTTTTAAAAAAAATCTGCAATAACATAGTTTGGCTTTTTGTGCAAAGTCTCTAGAGTTTTCATCATTCCCCTTGGATGTGGTAAGTATGAACAACTTGAAGCCAGAAATGTAGCCTCATGCCATGCACCCTACTGTATGAGATATTAATATCCTGGCTGGATTTAAGGATGCCAGCCTCCAGGTGGGACCTGGGGATCCCCTGGAATTATAGCTCATCTTCAGACTACAGAGATGTTTCCCTGGAGAAAATGAATGCTTTGGAGGGTTGGACTCTATGGAATTGCACTCCACTGAGGTCCTTGTCCACCCCAGGCTCCATCCCCAAATCTCTAGGAGTTTCCCAACCTCGATCTGGCAATCCTAGTTGGAGTTGGTATAATGCTTGAGAGAGCTGAGATTGGCTGCAGACAGGATAAGATCCTATGGGCTTGTACCACTGACGGTAGCAGCTTCCTGCAGCACATGGTGCCCTCTGCTGATGCAACATGCTCTTCAGCGCAGCATTCGTGGGTCATTACCTTGGAGTTATGCACCCTTGGGGATTTATTCCTATCCCGAACAGTTTACCAGTTTTCCTTAGAATTGTGCCCTTTTAGTTTTCATTAATTTTAATTGTTCGGTTTCAGTTACAGTATTGTCTAGTACAACAACATCCAAGGAGTCCTGCTTGGTTAAGTAACTGTCCACCAAAACTTTCTTAGCTTGACTTAGACCATTGGTGTATTGTCTCCTTCAGGGCTCCCCAGTGTGGTGCCAGCGGGCACTGTGGTGCCGACTGATACCTTTCCTGGTGCTGCCCATGTGTTTTTAGAAAGTGAGTGGAGCCAGATGGGACTTTTGCCCAGCAGGGCTACTAAGTGGCCACTGGAGATCTGATTGGCTGTGCAGATCTTTTAAGAAGAAGAAGAAGAAGAGACTGGATTTATACCCCGCCCTCCACTCCCCAAGGGAGTCTCAGAGCGGCTTACAAACTCCTTTTCCCTTCCCCTCCCCACAACAGACACCATGTGAGGTAGGTGGGGCTGAGAGAGCTCTTTCCCAAGCTGTCCTTGAGGGAACAGCTGACACAGAGCTATGGCTTGCCCAAGGTCATCCAGCCAGGTGCAAGTGGAGGACTGGGGAATCAAACCCGGTTCTCCCAGATTAGAGTCCGTGCACTTAACCACTACACCAAACTGGCTCTTTGGTTACTTTGGCAGCAACTACTATCATAAGCACGAGGAGCTTCACTGCGTGACTGAAGATAAGCTTTGTGTATGCAAGGAAGTATCTTGAAACAATGTTTTCATTTTAAAAGGCATCCTATTAAGCGGAGCTTCTGCCTAACATATTAAACAGTTACTATTAGAATTATGCCCAGGAGTCCTTTCGTAGAAAAAGAGCTGCAGGAGCTCATTAGCATAAATCATTAGCATATGCCACACCCCCTGACATCACCGGAAGTGTGTCAAAAGGCCACACCCCCTGACATCACCGGAAGTGTGTTAGGGAGTTGGTCTTGACCTTTAAAGCCCTGTCCTACAGTTTGGGACTCATAGACCCAAAGGATCACACCCCCGCCAGACAAACCTCCCCACTCACTCTGGCCATCCTCAGAGACCCTGTTCTGGTCCCTCCCAATTATCTGAGGCGAGAATTATACTCCCAGACCAGAGAAGCCCAGCTCCACCATCTTGGGCCCCTCCATGTAGGGGGTTGGACAAGATGACCCTGAAGGTCCCTTCCAACTCTATGATTTGCTTGCCTTTCAGGAGAATAGAGGCCACTGTGCATCAGCCAATCCAATTATCACTCCAGCTAAAGAACTACAAACGGAGACTGGGGGGGGGGGGGACAAGGTCTCCTCCAGAGGTTAAACAAACACTTGGGTTTCCCTGCTGTCTAGAGGACCTTTAGCATAATTCATAGGCCTCCTCAGTTTTTCTCCATGAATTTCGTTATTCTGGGCATTTCTCTCTGTTAATTTACTTCACTTATGCCCCACCTTTCTCCTCGAGTGGGGACACAAACCTCATTCTCATTTTATCCTCACAACAAGCCTATGACGTGGGTTAGGTTAGCTTGAAAGCCTGTGACTGGCCCAAGGTCACCCAGCAAGCTTCCACAGCTTGAGCTGGAATTTGAACCCAGGTCTCCCAGGGGAATTAGTCCCACCCTCTGACCACTACGCCCCATGCACTGAATCTTTTCTCAGGCTCTTCAGAGTCCTGCTCCAGGCTGCCTCCAATTCAAACAGCGTTGAACTGTGGAGGGGTGGCTTTTCACCTGCGCCTCCCTTCCTCGACCTGGGTTGGGTTGGGTCGCAGCCCTCCCCCCCGCCCAAAAAACCCCCACCAAACCCCGTTTGCACGGAGCGACCCCCGTCTGGGCTTCCAAACCCGAGAGCGGCCCCGCTTGCCGGCTGTCCCCGTCCGTCCTCCAATGGCGTTCCTAGGAAGGCCTCCCTTGTTTCCTCCCAGGAGTCCCTTGCAGAACCGCCCTCCAAGGGTGCCACCCAGCTGTTGCTGCACTCGAAAGGGGAACTTTGCGCACAGGACTTGGCCCTCCCGGGGGAAGCAAAGGCTTAAATAAACACAGCAGGGAGTTTCCAGCCACAGCGGCAGCTTTAACACAGAACTTGCTGCTTCTTCTTTTTTTCAAATAAGGTGTGAAATGTTCTAAGCACTTATGACATGTAATAGCAATCATGTCCAAGTCTGTCATACTGACACACCAAAAAAGGGAGGGGGGAAGGGACAGAAGGAGGGCTTTACATAGGCTGTGATGCTGCAATGAAGTGGATTTAGAAGTGAATCCCAGGTAGCTGGGATATAGTGAATGATGGACTGGCACAGAGGAAACAACAGCAGATTAAATTAGCTGCCAAAACTTAGTGTGATGGTGGAATCCCCCAAAGTTTGAGGGAACAAACCTGCATGCAGCTAATGGCTGGAGCTCATTATATCCATCCAACTTGATGGATATATTTCTCCCATAGAAACACCCAGGGCTCTTCTTGTAGAAAAAGCCCAGCAGGAACTCATTAGCATATTAGGTCACACCCCTGACAGCACAGCTCATTAACATATTAGGACACACCCAGTGTTCCCAGAAGTGTGGTCATCCAGCCACATCCACCTTTTGCTTCTTATTCTGTTTACCTTGTTGTCAAAATAGTTTTGACAAAACCAATAAAAACATTATTTTCTGTCCCATCTATACAAAACCTTGCCTGAACCAATATCTTATGTCCAACAATTATTCCCACACTGGATTGGAATCAATTCCTAAGGGTTAGGTTCCCATGGAAATCAGGTTGCCTTCCTGCAGAACTAGTACGCTGAATATGATTTTTTAGGGTTGCCAACCTACAGGTGGGGTCTGGAGATCTCCTGGAATTACAACTGAGCTCCAAACTACAGGTCAATGGCTGCTTTGGAAAGTAGAGTCCATGGCATTATGCCTTGCTTAGGTCCCTCCTTCCCCTAAACTGCACCCTCCACTCCCAAATCTCCAGGGATTTCCTCAACCTGGAGTTGGCAACCCTAGTTCACTGGCAGAACAACGCTAGGAGCCAGTTTGGTGTAGTGGTTAAGTGCGTGGTTTCTATTCTGGTTTCTATTCAACACACACAACAATGAAGCTACTTTTTCAGATGTTTTCTCTTACATGGCAGTAAGCACCAAACCACTTTAATACAGACTTTAAACACACATATATTTGCAAGCCATTCCCAACAAGACACTACTGAACTCAGGCTTCAAAGTTACTTTTCTTAAGCAGAAGATGCCATGAGAAAACTAAAGAGATTCTCAAAAATTAAAGATATTGTCAAAACCAGCATTTCCTGGGCTCTCTGCTTTTTTACATCCACCCCCCTTTTCAATTTTTTTTAAAGGGGGGGGCAGAGAGAGAAAGAAAGAAAGACAGAAAGAAAGAAAAGTGGGGGGGGGCAGAGAGAGAAAGACAGAAAGAAAGACAGAAAGAAAATGGGGGGGGGGCAGAGAGAGGGAGAGAGGGAGGGAAAAGAGAACAGAGAACTTACTGGTGCAGGGAAAGCCACGCGAGTCGTCAGCAAGCCAAATGCAGAAAGCCTAGCCCCTGTGCTTAATCTTTGGGCGGGGCTTTCTCCTGCTGGCTTTTTTTTTGTTCTTAAAGGGAAAGCAGCCGGTGGAGCCTATTCCTGCTGGCTCTCTGCAGGAACTTTCCCTTCAAGTATAAAAAGCTCAGGTCGGGCAGGGAGGGGACGGGGCAGGCTCGGAGGCCAGCTGGAACGGTTCCTGCGCGTTCCTGCTGAAATCGAGCCCTGGAAACACCTCTTCTGCTCCCTTTAAGTTCAGATCAAAAATTTCTGTGCTCAGTGTAAACAATGAAAGATGAGATAGTATAACTGTTGAATTCAGACACACATTTGATCTTCTGTTGTCTCACCTATGCCTCCCCCTCCCAAAACTAAGTAGAGTTCTTTGTTGTAATTGAATATGTGCAGGAGATAATGGTATACTTGTTAATCATTCCTTATAGAAAATTTAACCATGTTTATTAAATGATCCCCAGAGAGGGGGAAGCGGGGGGGGGAGGTCCAGCCTGCACCTCCAGACGAGCGCTGCAATTGCGGAGCAACCGGGGTGTGTGTGTGTGAAGCAGCGCACTGGCAGCTCCGGGACACACGAAGAGCTCGGGCTGGAGGGGCGCAGCCGGCCCCCTCCTCTCCCCTCCCCTCCCAGCCGCCACTCACCCAGCCGTGGGGGGGGGACACTTTCCCCCAGGAACAGCAGCAGCAGGATGCAGTCAGGCAAGTGCAAAGTAGCCGCAGCGAGCAGAGCGGTGGCGGCACGAGCAGCCTCCACGACTCGGTGTGAAAGCGCGGGCACGTTTTTCCTTGGGTCGCCCGCTGGTGGGAGGTCGGTCCCCGAAGGGGTCGCCCCGTATTCATCTGCCGTGCCCTTTGGCCAGCCCTGAGGGGAGGGGGTGCCCTTCCCGCCAAAAAGGGGGCGCATGCTCCGAGCCACGGTGAGAGGCAGCCGAGGAGAGTCCGAGGCAGGAAGCACCGCAGCCGGGAAGTGGAGGACCCTCGCCGAGGGATTCTCCTGTGGCGAGCCACCTCAGGAACCCCTCGCTCTGCCAGCAGGAAAGCTGCTCGAGCGGGGAGAGGGCAGCTGGGGAGAGACCGGGGACGCCCCCACAGACTCCCCGGAGCGTCTCCCCGGAGCTTCACACTCCCGGGGCTTCTTCCGGGGCGGCAGCGGGGCGGCGGCGGCCTGCCGGGAAGAGTGAGCGGGGGGCGGGGCTTTGTTAAGTCCCCGCCCCTGCCCTCCTCTCTCCCGGAGCGGTGCTCCGGCGCGCCCCGGCCCCAACGGAGCCCTGAGTATGCCTAACCTCACTCTTTGATATTTTGTAATTGGTTTTGTCTCTCTTGGCAGCCATTTTGTAGTAGCCCCCACTACCCTGTGTCAGAATTTTGAAGATTCCAGCAGGCTCGAAAAGGTTGGGGATCCCTGGTCTACTCTGACCAGGAGTGGCTCTCTAGGGTTCCAGATGGAGCTGTTTTGTGTCACCTACTGCCTGATCTTTTAAAATGAAATTGTCAGGGATTGAACCCAGGACCTTCTGCATGCAAAGCAGGTCCTATGCCCCTTGTTTACTCTATTCTGGATTCTAGGTTGATGCTTTAAAATATCTGCTGCTGTTGGTTTTTTAGACACTAAAAACTACAAACCCACTCTGTGTGTGTTTAAATGGGATTTTGAGTTTAATACAAACATTGCTAATGATACCTTCTGCTTTATAAATCCAGAATAAACGTTATCTCAGTGGGGCAGGCAGCTGACAAGACACAGGAAATTCATCTTACTAATTGCCAACTGCATGCCATAATAACATAAATGTATTCACTCAGGAGAAGGCCAGATATTTCAGAATCTTTTTGCTTGGAGTCAAACAGAACACTCTGATAATAATTTAAAGAGGCTGCTCCAGGAATGTGTTAGCCCAGCTATCTTTTCTCCTCCGAGAGACGGGAGATTTAAGATCTGATCAGAAATGCTCTAAGATATGCAGCAATAATATACAAAGCAATGCCATCTCAAATGAATAGGTAAATACATAATTCAAGGTATTTGTAATGTTTTCAAGTTTTGTATTAAATTATTTCTGGAGCTAATACTCAGCCAAACTGCCTACTATACCTAATTAAGGCTGAGCCTGACATTTCTTCTAGAAACTTGTTTATGGTCATCTTAAATTCTGAACTGTTTTAACTGTAAAACTACCAGTTTTACTTTGAATTAAGGAGAATGCTTCTGGAACAACAGTACATATAGTAGAATAATCTGTAGGTATACCCTGCCTGGCCGTTTTTCATGGGACCCGTTTTAAAACATCACACAAGGAGGTGGTGCATATCCCATTATCTAATATAAGTTTCATTCAGTCATAATGCAGAACCATGGATTATTTTAAATGTTTTTTTGGTTTGTGAAACCAGGCTTTGGTTTGTGAGTAATTCGTATTTTGGTTTGCCTTGACAAATGCTGGCTTCATGACCTTCACTCTGGCCAGGACAAGAAATGAAGCTGTACAGAGCTTGATAAGCTGCCAATATTCTCTGTGGCCCCAGAGAAATAACAAGAAATAGAAGGATGCCCCTTTAAGATATCCACCCTTGTGGGTATTTAAACGATACAGGATGTCATGGGATAAGGCTTGATGACCTGACTGGAAAAGTGTTCATTTGATGTATTCCCCTGTGTGGGGTAAGTCTTTTGGCCCCTTTATGGGTCTTTATAATGGATTGCCATATGAGTTGTTAAATATATATTTTTGTATTCTTAGGTATTTAATGATTAAAGACATACTAACATATATAGACGCCTGATGCTGAATATCTACCTCTTGTTCTGGTAATATATATTTGGTGAATATTTTGTAAGAGTTTTAATGTATTTATTATATTTATATTATTAATTATGTAGAAGTATATATTACCTGGGTGTGATTATCTAGTTTTACTATATATTTTTATAAAGGTAAAAATAGGGGTACAGAGGAAGATCTATAGATTCAAAACGGGAGCTATTCCAGAGAATCTCGTCACCAACTACCAACTCAACAAAGGAATACCAACACAACAACAACTGGACTGCAATTCTGTGGCCAATTATTCTCTTTATTCTGTTGCTTTGTTGTGAAAAACACTGTAGAGTTTGTTATAAGTTTCCTTTATTGCATATAAAATATCGGCAGCATATCAAGCTCTGCACAGCTTCATTTCTTGTCCTAACCTACATCTGGCAGCTGTGTTCCGATTCACTGTCTTCACTCTGGCCAGACATCTCCCCATTGTAAAGATGCCAGCCTCCAGGCCAGTTGAGCCAGTTGTCTGGAAAGGCAGGATAAAAATGTGATAAATAAATAAGTAAATAAAAATAAATCTTGGGATCCCCTGGAATTACAGCTCATCTCTAGACAACAGAGATCAGTTCCCCAGGAGAAAATAGATGCTTTGGAGGGTGGACTCTATGGCCTTGTCCTGTCCAGGCTCCATCCCCAAATCTCCGGGAGATTCCTAGCCTGGATCTGGTAACTCTGTCCCCCACCCTCTGCCAATGATCAGGATGACTTGGCAGCCCTACCCCATTGGACAATGGCCATGGATTATTGGTAGAGCAATTGCCTGACATGCAAAAGGTCCTAGGTTGAATTCTTGGCATCTTCCATTAAAAGGGATGATGTAGTAGGTGAAGTGAAAGACCTCCCCCCCTCCCCCCGACCCTGGAGGGCTGCTACTCCAAGTAGATGATACTGTCCAAGTAGATGATACTGATGGACCAAGGTTCATGTGTGTACTCTGTCCCTGGGGAGTGGATGAGGGCGGTGATGAGAAACAAGGCAGGATTAAGCCAGAATGTCTGCATCTGTGTATGTCATGAAATCATTGATAGGACCAACTATTATTAACATGCCATCTTCAGACCCTGATTTCAGATCTGGGTCTGACCCAACATAATTACCATTAATGGAATAGCCACATTCAGATAATTAAACTAACCATAGTCAGTTGAATTAAACTGTCTGAACAGAGCCAACATTAAAAATTGTAACTTGGAGACAGACAACATTTTCCCTTGATCCTGTCAGAATCTATGGATTCTAACAAGGGCTTCTGGGGCTTATTGGACTTATTACTATACTATTCTATGTAACCTGTGTAACCTATCCTTGCATTTACTATGTAACCTATATTGGATGCTTGATGCTTGTGTGTTTAAACCATGTTATCCACTATGCACTGTCCCTTCTCATGTCTTTATGACCCTGGGTTTATGGCTCTGGCTAGGGCTGGTTAATGTAACCATTTGTCCGGGAGGGTGGCGACTTCAGAGCATGAGAACAATCGGCCTCTCACCCTCACGCCTCCGCATTCCTTTCCTCCCTGCCAGGGGAGACAGGACCAGTTTCTTATCAACGTGTGAAGGCCTTGGAGAATGCTATTTGTTATGTGAAAGATGGTTACATCTGAGGGGTCTGGTTTAAGAAGGGAAATTTACTGCTTCACACCTAACCTTTTCCTGTGGGAAGCAAACGGTCAAGGGACCTTTAGCCCGCGGTTTTTCCGTCCTGTTGATTGGTTACCTATGGGCAATTCAAACTGTGCGGGAGGGTATATTAGTCCTGCTTCTATTGTATGTGTTATCTCTGACAATGATCCGAGGACCTGTACCAATGTAGTAATTGGAAATAAAGAACTGTGTTTCATCAAGAAAGATCTGATCCTTGACTACTCTGAGCAGAAGCCTCACAGATCCCTAGTTTAAATGGGTTGGATTCAGGGGTCATTTTGAGCAGGAGCTCAGGGGAGCACAGCTCTGGGAGTTGGTGCCAGCCCCCCCCGGGGGGGGGGAAGAATGTCTGCTTGTGTCATGGCTGCAGCAAAATGACCCCGTCCCATGGAAAGGTCCTTGTTCCTCCGACCAGCCTTCTGAAGGCTTCAGCCACCACTGAAGCTATCCTCCCAGAATAGTGGTATTTCTGAGGCTTGGATTAGTAGCTGCCCCTCTCTGCCAGCTCTTTCTTTCTCTCTCTCTTTTCTTTCTTTCTTGCCTTCTGACATACTTCCAGTGATGTCAGGCGGTGTAGCATATGCAAATAAGCTATGCTAATGAGTTATGCTAATGAGCTCCTGCACCTCTTTTTCTACAAAATGACCCCTGGTTGGATTCAACCAGCTTTTCTGCTGGTGATAACAGGTGGAGGGGTCTCCTTTAGTTATGCTGGCTTTCATAGGATCTGCATAAAACAAAAGCCATGTGCAATGGGGTCTGTATTAATAAGGATACTTTGGCAAGACTGAGTGAAAATGCTGGCTGAATCCAGCTCATGGTCTTTCAGCTTTGTCTTATACCTTCTTTCAATGTTGGAACAAATGTTAATGATGAATACCTTTCCCCCTTGCTAATTGTCTACTCTTTATATCTGTTTTATCCAAGTGGTTCTTAGCTGTTTTTAAATTATTTTGGGTACTATTCATTTGGTTTTCATCTATATATACCTCACCTTGAGTTGGGGATTATTCTTTGAAAGACTGAATAAATGCTGTAATAAAGAAATCACTTCTAATTATTTTCAGCAGAAGGTTCATTTTGCTACTGCGTGACCTCAGAACCCACCTACTACTACTAATATTCTTTCTTTCTTTTAATGACACACTGCATCCATTTGATTGAGTTGTGTTTGTATGTATCACATTTATATTGTGATAAATATATATAAATTGCAATTCTGAAAGAAGAAAGCACGTATGTATGGTACATTCATCGGTGTTAAAACTAGGGATAGTGAGGAACAAAACTGAAGTGATATATGACACAACATTGCAGCCATGCAGGGCCAGTTAGGAGCCACCACTGATCAAAGCGCCAAAGGAACATCTTCTGGCCTATGAGACTGGATCCTGCCTTACCATCGGATTCTATTCTGAATGTCGCCATCATCTGCATTGTTTTATCTGTATTTGATTCTGTTTTTAATACTGTCTTTATTGTTTTATTGTATTTTAATGTTGTAAGCCGCCTTGAGCCAGCTTGCCCGGCAAGGCGGGATAGAAATGAAAATAATAAATAAATAATATAAATAATAAATAACATTGGTCTAGATCCATGTGTATGCATTGTATATATAACAGCCAGGAACCAAAGAATCATGCCGCTAGGTCTCTACACCTCAGGGAACTCGATGAATATCTTTATCAGCAGCTCACCCAGGCAGATCGTTGGCTGCTTTTGAAATGGAGGGCCTTTTTGAGTTTGTGATATAGCAAAGCGATCTACAAAAAGATCAGAACTCCCAATGGGCCCTTGACATACTAAAGTAGTTTTTTGGCTCTTATCCAATAATATACATCTTTTGAGACAGTATTATATTATTTTACATATCCGAGACTGGAGACTTCTCCAATATTTGGAGCAGGTTTTTGACATTGTGATAAACCCTGTTTTTTTTTTTTATTCCAATGATGAGATTTTTTTTTTTTTAGTGTAAAACACCAGCTTTGCAGAAATTTTTGTCATTATGTTGGACTTATAAGTCCAAGATCAGCAGCAATCAGAGGCTGGTTACTACTGCCTATTACAACTTGCTCCTTGATATCTGTTTGAGAAATAAAATTACTTCTTTTTTTCTCCATTAATGATCACCCTTTCCTTTTTTTGTCCCAACATTTGCTAAGTCATTCATTGCCATGTGGTGCCAAATTCACATGTTTTTATTTTGTGATTGCCTTTGGTGAATGGCATTTAGAAATACACATGCCTCTATTACTTCAAGGAAAAGATAATGCAATGCAATTCCTGTGATGCTGCACAATGTAAATGTGGTCATAAGAAATTCTAACTATGATAATGTTTAGAATTTATCGCGCACTGTCTCCTAGAATTGCAACACATTTCCTATTTTTACTGTATTTTAAATGTTACATTAGTCACGTTTAACAATATATATATATGTACACAGAACAATCTATACATGAATTGTTAAAGATTCTTTAAACAGAGAAACAAATTACAGTGCTTTCACTGACAGGATTGTCATTAGACTTTCTTATCTGAAACAACATTGATTTCTATGGTAGACCTTGAAAATATTTTGAAGAATCTCCATGTCTAGCTTTTGACGAATGATTCCAGAAAGCGAATGACAAAGCTGTGCAACACAAAGCATTTCAAATAAAGGGGGGAAATCCTTGGAGTAAAGAGAGATGTTAGTTCTCTGTAAACAGATTAGTCATTATGTTGTACTTCATCTGTTGGGATATTTTCAATTAATTAAGGGCAGCAAGATATCCTGCAGTGGAGGTTTTTCCAAGATCTAGAGAACCATGCATCTAGTTGTGGATCCAAGGAGTCTTTAGACTTTTTTTTTTTTAACACCAGGGCTGCTCTGTCCCTTAATGCTACATGGCTTTTGAAATCACAGCTTTTTTCAGTAAAGTGGGTATGCTGCATACTATTACCAGACACTTCCTATTCTTGCAGGGTGGGGGAGTTAAACGGAAAGTTGGAATGATTTATTTTTATTTATTTGTTTATTTTTTCATATTTTTATCCCGCCCTCCCCGCAAGCGCGCTCAGGGCGGCTCACAAGGGCACAAAGTGCCAAACCCAACAACAGCTTAAAACATTTTTAAAATACAGCACAACAATCAGGGGTCATTTCGTAGAAAAAGAGGTGCAGGAGCTCATTAGCATAACTCATTAGCACAACTGAAGCCATCAGAAGGCTGGTCGGAGGAACAAGGACCTTTCCAGGGGACGGGGTCATTTTGCTGCGGCCGTGACACAAGCAGGCATTCCCCGGGGGGGGGGGGGCTGGCACCAACTCCTGGAGCTGCGTTCCCCTGAGCTCCTGCTCGAAATGACCCCTGGCAACAATAAAAACCATTTCAGATAAAGTGCTTCCAGTAGTGATGTTATTCAGTGATGGCTTCCTATCAGGGTCAGTATCCGGCCATCCATAACCGTCCGGCCTGGCTGCATTTCAGGGCCGACCCCCATCGCTGGTATCACTCACGATGGAGATGGTACTAATGGTGGTGGCTCCTAGTCGAAGGCCTGGCAGAAGAGCTTCATCTTGCAGGCCCTGTGGAACTGCATAAGTTCCTGCAGGGCCCTGATCTCCTCCGGGAGCTCATTCCACCTGACAGGAGCTGCCACTGAAAAGGCCCTGGCCCTGGTTCCAGCGAGCCTGGCCTCCCTGGGGCCCGGGACATGGTGTTGCAACCCCGACCAAAGTGCCTGCTGGGGTATATGCGGGAAAGGCAGTCCCTCAGGTATGTTGAACCCTGGCCATATAGGGCTTTAAAGGTAAGTTCCAGCACTTTGAAGTGGACTTGGTACGCTATAGGCAGCCAATACAGTGCCGCCAGCACAGGCCGAATGGGATCCCACTTTGTGAGACCCATCAGCAGCCTGGCCACGGCATTCTGCACCAGCTGCAGCTTCTGAATTTGCACCAAGGGCAGCCCCATGTAGAGAGCATTACAGTAGTCCAGCCTCGAGGTAACCATTGCATGGATCACTGTAGCTAGGTCATCATAGTCGAGGAAGGGAACCAACTGCCGGGCCAGCCAAAGATGATAAAAGGCTGACTTGGCAATGGCTGCTACCTGGGCCTCCATTGTTAAGGAGGGGTCCAGGAGCAATCCCAGACTCCTAACCCCTGATGCAGGCACTAATGCAGGGGTGGGCAATTGTTTTGGCTCGGGGGCCACTTTGTGGGAGTGAAGGTTAGCGGAGAGCCGCACCTTTTTAAATGATTGCATTCATTAGTTAACTTTGCATTTCAGAAAAGGTATAAATTGTATCGTAAAAATCAATAAATATAAATTAAATAAAATAGAGGTAGTTTTATTCAATTTATTTATTGTGCTAATTTCATATCATCTATAGCTGTAATGTGCCCACCCCCTGGACACTTCACTCCTGGAGCGCCACTTCTCTGTGCTCCGGGCCCAACAGAGGCCTGACTGAAACCACATGGCCGACTGTCTTGGCAGGCCACAAAAAACTCTGTGGTGGCCCGTGGGCCGCAATTTGCCCACCCCTGCACTAATGGTACCCCGTCAAAGCTCGGGAGCAGGACCCCCCGCCCCGGACTGCCCTGACCTAGGCACAGAACCTCCGTCTTCGCCGGGTTCAATTTCAGCTGGCTCAGCCTGAGCCAACCAGCCACGGCGTGCAATGCCCAGTCCAGGTCTTTTGGGCTGGAGTCCAACTGGCCACCCAACATCAGATAGAGCTGGGTGTCATCAGCGTACTGGTGACATCCCAGCCCATACCTCTGGGCAATCTGGGCAAGGGGTGCATATAGATGTTAAACAACATCAGGGAAAGCACCACCCCTTGAGGCACACCACATTCAAGTGGGTGCCTCATGGATTGCTGCTCCCCAAGCACCACCCTTTGTCCCTGACCCTGGAGAAAGGAAACGAGCCATTGCAAGGCCTGTCCCTGCAACCCCACGTCAGCGAGGTGGCAGGTCAGCAGCTGATGATCGACCATGTCAAACGCTGCTGACAGGTCTAGCAACAGCAACACTGCCATCCAGATGTCTCCGGAGGTTGTCAGTAAGGGCAACCAGAGCAGTCTCCGTCCCATGTCCCAGGCGGAAGCAGGACTGGAAGGGGTCTAAGACCAAAGCATCATCCAGATAACTCTGTAGCTGTAACAACACCACCCTCTCAATTAATTTGCCCAAATAGGGTAAATTGGACACCAGCCAGTAGTTAGCCAATTCGGCCGGGTCCAAGTCTGATTTTTTTCAGGAGAGGGCGGACCATCATCTCCTTGAATGCCCCCAGGAACCGCCCCTCACTGAGGGATGTGTTGGTAATTTCCCAGGCGGCACCTCGCAGCCCCTCGTGGCCTGCTTTAATCAGCCAGGGCAGACACGGATCACGGATGCATGTGGTTGGGCGCACAGTCATGAGTAGTCTGTCAACTTCCTCTAGGCTGAGCAGGCCAAACCCATCTAAGCCTGGAATAACCATACTGAAAACCTGCAAGGGCTTCAGGAGTACGCTGTCCTCATACAACCAGCATTCTGAGTTGCAGAGTACAGTTTTCAGCCAACCAGGGCTGAGAGTTGATCAAGCTGAATGGAGCTAAGATGGTGTTCTGCATGCTCCCCTTTATCCCGGAACCTAATAAGGGTCGGGAGAGAAGCAAACTTGACTGGGAGAACTCATTCCCTGTAACATGTTTCCTCTACAATTGTCTACCCATAACAATGGGGTGGGGGTGTCTTCCTTGCCACTGGAAGATGCCAGAAGAATTTGTCTTGGAGGATGCAGTTTCTCTAAATTCGGTTCTCCCAGACTCCAAAAAAACCCAAAGGATACTACTGTCCTTAGTAGCTGTGTGCTTACATGGTGCTGGCTTGGTGCCTCTTTTGCCACTCGGTAATGTTCTGTGGTAAAGGAACTCATCCCCTTCCCCCTTCAGTAACACTGAATCTTCTCAGTGATCTGCTATGTGAGCCCCTGCTAATGTACGGTTAGCCCACTTCTATAGTATCACCCCAAAGTGTATTCAGTGCACAAGGTGAATGAAAAGATAAAAGAGTTCATGACAGCTATTTGGAATCTGCTGCGAGTTTTGGATCTGTGTGTATTGTTACAAAACAATAACATACACAATACAAAGATCCAAAACTAGGAGAGGGAAGAGTTTTGAAGAGAACATTAACAGTCCCATTTTCTTCTACAGATTGACCATAAGGTACCCAAAAAAGAAATGAACGGAGGCAAGAGTACCAATAAAACACTTACATTACATTTGGCTATATTGTACTGACTTATATAGTTTGATCTACCCAACTTTTCCCCAGGTAAAAAAAGTGAGGAGAGGTCACCTTTGACTACCCCAAAAGGCTGTTCTAAAGATCATGGGAGCTGCACGGACAAAAGCCCTATGGCAGGGGTGTTGAACTCATTTGTTATGAGGGCCAGGTCTGACATAAACGAGACCTTGTTGGGCCAGACCATGTGTGTCATAAAATGTAACGCCAGGTAGCAGAGATATACACTTTATAAAGGACACAGACACCAAGGGTTTTATTTACTTAAAATAAAAACATGCTTAAAACATTAGTACTCTTGCAATATTTTGTTTATTTAAGAGTATCTGAAAACTGACACCTCTTGCTCTGAATTATTGCATCAAAATGTCTGTGCTGTGGCAATCTTGAGTATGCTGTTCAGGTGTGTATCTGTAAGCTGCAAACCTACTTTTGATTTATTGACATTCACCACAAAAATCTCATGCTCAGAGTCCTGAGTCTAGGACCCAGGGGAAAACATGAAATGGCTGAGCAGTTGAGAGAGTCTGGTGAAGCAAGCTATGATGCAGCAGCAGCAACAGAACTGGAAGCAGGAGATGGCCAGTTCCAGTGCGGGCCTGATAGAAGCCCTCCGGGAACCTCATCTGGCCCCCGGGCTGCATGTTTGACACCCCTGCTGAACAAAATCTGGCTGAATCCAAAAAGAAGAAGAGGAGGAAGAGGAGGAGATTGGATTTATACCCCGCTCTTCACTACCCGAAGGAAACTCAGAGCAGCTTACAATCTCCTTTTCCTTCCCATCCCCACAACAGACACCCTGTGAGGTAGGCAGGACTGAGAAAGCTCTGAGAAAACTGCTCTTGGCAGAACAGCTCTGAGAGAACTGTAACTGACCCAAGGTCACACCAGCAGCTGTGGAGGAGTGGGGAATCATTCTTGGTTCTCCTGGGTCAGAGTCCATGCTCCAAACCACTATGCCAAACTGGCTGAGTGAAGATGACTATTTTATAATTTATTAACATTATTTTGTATGTATCATATCTTGATATACATGAAAGTAATTATTTCAAAGACAATAGGGAACCCTTAATGTATGAGTATAGATACAAATAACACCCACCAAGGGAAGACCATCCAGAGTTCACAACTATAAATGCTCAAAACTGTATATTACATTCACTGAAGTACAAAGAAGGGTTAGTGGTCACAACCCAATCGAATATATAGGCACATATCCAACAGATAGCTCATAACAATTAAGCATATTTTACAAAAAGGGCATGTTCAAAGCCAACAGTGGGCTCCTCTGTAATTCCATGCATAGATAGTGTCCATAGATCTCCAAACAAAAAGTAACTGCAGGAGAAGACGCCCACTGTGGAAAGAATAACAACCAGATGCCTCTCCCAGGTATAAATCAAGAAGTTTCAATGATCTTCAACAGTGGCTGGTAAAACAGAACCAGGAATGGCAATTGATTTGCATGGGCTCCACTGAAATACATTACAGTACAAGTAGAGTTGCAAAGAAAATGTGGAATGGATTTTCCATTAGGGTCTCTGAGCCCATATAGACTACTCTGGGACTGGAATGACAGGCTCCATCTTGGAATAACAGCCCCAGGGGGTAGCAGAAGCCTTCTGGGACTGGAATGACAGGCCCCTGAGTGGAATGACAGGGCCTGGGGGTAGCAGGAGAGTTCTGTGAATAGAATGAGAGACCATGGAGTGGAATGACAGCCCCTGCTGGTAGCAGGAGCATTCTGTGACTAGAATGAGAGACCACGAGAGTGGAATGACAGCCCCTGCTGGTAGCAGGAGCGTTCTGTGACTAGAATGAGAGACCACGAGAGTGGAATGACAGCCACTGGGGGTAGCAGGAGTGTTCTGTGACTAGAATGAGAGACCACGAGAGTGGAATGACAGCCTCTGGGGGCAGCAGGAGTATTCTGGGAATGGAATGACAGGCCTGGAGTGGAATGACAGCCACTGGGGTAGCTGGAGTGTTCTGTGACTAGAATGAGAGACCACAAGAGTGGAAGGACAGCCCCTGGGGGCAGCAGGAGTGTTCTGTGACTAGAATGAGAGACCACGAGAGTGGAATGACATCCCCTGGGGGTAGAAAGAGTATTCTGGGAATGGAATGACAGGGCCCAGAGTGGAAGGACTGTCATTCCACGTTGTGGACTCTCATTCCAGTCCCAGAACAATGCCTGTTTATTGCCGTTAATTCAAATGACTTTTCTTCTGAGTTTAGTAGTACAAGTGTTGAACATTTGTAGAGTGTATGTGATGCTGAGAGATACTGCATCAGTGCATAAGATCTGGGCCATAATCTACGAACATTGCTTAATTTCATTTGATTAATTGGCATCCTAAGGGTTACAGCCTTCTAAGCCAAAGGACTTCAGTGGATTTAAGAGGGTGTTGTAATTCTGTTCAGGATTGCACTGTAAGGCAGGCATCATTTGATCTCAGAACTGGTTTTGGTTTTTATGTATTTCTGTATTCTATTTTATATATTTTATCTATAATGTAAGCTGTTGAACTCTGTAAGGAAGAAAGACAGCTAATATATATTTTAAGTAAATAAATAAATAAACTCTAGGACATGCTGAGGTAGAGATTCACCCTATGACCAAATTGATGCCTGTTGACTTTGAGTGTTAAGGTTGCAAGAAGCATATCTTAAACATCACTTGTCCAACTGACTATGTAATCCACATTCTCTGCTCCACACACGTCTGCCACTTACATAGCTACATGATGACTTCCCTAGCCACTGAATTCAGAAGGGTGATTTTGATAGTGCAACATATCCCAAAGGAAGGAAGATCATTGATTTGCCTAGAAGGAATGAGTTTTGATGCCTGAGAAATGGGGAATTGGGGGAGGGGTGGATTCTAACAGATTCTTTGTTTTAAAAATTTGATACCCAAATAAAGCTCCCCTAATCTGGTTGTAGGTTTTTTTGCCCTCATTTGGATGGCCCAGGCTAGCTAGCCTGACTCATCAGATCTCGGAAGCTGAGTAGGGTTGGAAACCACCAAGGAAGTCCAGGCAGGGGCAGGCTATGGCATCTATTGCCTTGAAAACCCTATGGGGGTTGCCATATGTCAGCTGTGACTTGACAGCACTTCCTCCCCCCCCCACCAATCTGTTTCATGAACTCATTTTGATTTTATTATGTCAATAGGAACCTTTAGGAATTGATTCCAATCCAGTGTGGGAGTAATTTTTGGACATAAGATATTGGTTCAGGCAAGATTTTGTATAGATGGGACAGAAATATTTGAAATAAACAAGTTGTTCATCCTCTCACCTGCATTCCACAATTCACCACTTTGTTCCATCCTTTTTTCCCTCTCTGTCTGGATGCTGGAATGTGGAATGGTATGGTTTAGCCCAATCTTATAATCTCTCAGACGCTTATCAGGGTCAGTACTTGGATCAGGGATCTCCAACAAAGACAGAGGAAGGCAATTACAAACCACCACTGCTTCCCAGGTGCCTTAAAAGCCCCTTGCTGGGGTCACCACAAATCCGTTGTGACTTAATGGCACATACATACATATCTGGATGCCACCGATTTCCATAGTAAACACACCTTCCCTCTCCCTTTCCACCTCTATATGTAAAATTGTAAACCAAAAGTCCTTGGGAAATTGTGCAGCCCAGAGGCAACTGGTGACCTGTCACCATTTTGGAAACTTTTGGAGGGATGAATTCAACTTAGATTTAAAGACTTATCTCACCATTTCAGTATAGTTTTCCAAGTTCCAGAGTGTTTATTGAGATGTTTGCTTATGTTACTGTTAATGTTACTTTTAAAATAAATATAATATTAATTAATAAAGGTATGGAATTGGAAACTTTTTTTAAAAAATAATATTTTTATTGGTTTTGTCAAAACCATTTTGACAACAAACAAGGTAAACAAAATAAGAAGCAAAAGGTGGGTGTAGCTGGATGACCATGGGTCTGGTAACATGGGGTGTGGCCTAATATGCTAATGAGTTTCTGCTGTTAGGTGTGGCCTATTATGCTAATGAGTTCCTGCTGGGCTTTTTCTACAAAAAGAGCCCTGCTGGTAAGTACTTGGATGGGAGACCTCCTTGGAAAACCAGCAGTTGGGAGGTGGGGGCAGGCTTTATTCAGCCACCTCTCTAAATATCCTCCAGGCCCCCAGTAGGCCTCAGTCACCAGAGGTCACCTTGACTTCTAGGTACGCACACATTCACATGCATGCAGGCACTCACATGCACATATGAAAAATACAAAACAAACAAACAAAAAGACTGTGGAAAAAGTCTTCATATGATAGAAACTACAATATTAATTAGACCTTTATTGTCTAGATGGTCAAAAATTCACAAGACATTCTAAAGATATTTTGTGATATTTTATGTAATAAATAATTTTGGGTGAGAAGGCATTTTTACAGTATTATACCCCTTTATGCTCCACATTTCATCAAACATTGCCAGAACACATTAGGCTGGAGCCTTCTCTAAAGCCTTAAAGAGCTCTCAGCAGGAGTATGAAATGAATAGAAGAGTGGACAATTAGACATCTGAGGAATGGGGGGGATAAGATGGTCAAAAGACTTCCTAAGGAATGAATATGGCATCACTTTTCGGGGCATAAATACCTTCTTCCCATTGTGCTTTGTGCCTTGCCAATTATATAAAAAATCACAAAGTAGCCATGCAGACAAAGCATGTCGAGAGGACTTTTTTTTTTGGGGGGGGGATGTCACAGAAAGAGAATTTAAGCACAGAAATATGCCATTGTCATATGAACACTCAGCAGCAAGGCATCATCGTTATCTGAAAACACAATGCACTGATTCTGCTTCTTGAATAATAGGACTCGAGGTGTGCACCTGAGTCAGTTCAGCTGAGCCACAAGTTAGGGGTGTGTACGGGTGAGTAAACTTTTACTTGGGCTTCAAGTACGGTATGCTTCTTGTGGAAGATCCCTGTGTGGGACCTCCAAACATGAACTGCCACAAATGCAATTAAATTGATCTTTGGGAATGAACTGCCTCTAAGCTTCAATCCAAAATTTCTTCCCAGCCCCTTACTGGACATCATAGTAGCTGAAGCTCATCGGAACATTTGATGTCAATACAAAGCAGCTGGAAAATACAGGCAGAGTTTACTAAACGTCCTTGGGATTTCTAGAAAAACTGGAGAGTACTTCATAGATATACCATTACCCATAAAGAAGATGACCCTGAATGCAAGATGAAAAGGTTATAGACTGTACGTAAACCCAGACTAGCCTGATCTCATCAGATCTCAGAAACTAAGCAGGGTTGATCCTGGGTAGTATTTGGAGAGGAGACCTCCAAGGAATACCAGGATCCTGACACAGAGGCAGGCAATGGCAAACCACTTCTGAATGTTTCTTGCCTTGAAAACCCTATGAGGTCCCCATAAGTCAGCTGTGCCTTGATGGCATTTTCCTCCACCACCAATGCACATATAGGCAAAAATTGGCGGGAATGGATCTGCAGGTTCAGACCACCAATCCGTTCTGTGCACGCTCCCCCATGTTCAAACATCCAGCCGTGCTCGTTGGAGGCGCAGGGAACCAAAAACACCACTTATGCTGTGGTGCCTTTTTAACCTGGCTCCAAGTCATCCAGGATGAAGTGAGTATGCCTGCGGAGCGCCTGACAGAGATGGCTGCGTCACTGCACCTGTTTGATCCAGAGGGGAGGGTGCTTATGTCAGGCCAAACTGCTTGAGTGATCACACCCTGTGACTTGAGTGCAAACAAACAAACAAACAAACAAACACATAACTGTACACAAATATAATACAACCTTCTCTTTTTCTTGACGGCACAAAGACCCAACAATAAAATAAAAATCCAGTCTTCTTTTCAGGTAAGTAGGATGAGCGTCTAATGGGGTAAATCCATCTATATGGATTAACTTTTATGAACAGATCACAATATACTAGACACACATTATATAGGAAGAGAGGGGGGTGGGGGAGAGAAAACATCCTGGTAATTAATGCCCAAAGCATTAGGGGTTCACTGAAGATGCCTGATGTTCTGGTGGAAGGTGGGGTTTTCCAGGCAATGAGACTGCAATATTCAGACCATCACCCCTTTGTTTTGCAAGGGAACAGAAGGAGAAGCATCTGGCGAAGGAGGAAACAGCAGCAGGAGTGTTCATAAAACCACTAAATTGTAGGAGATTTACTTCTGAACACTGGCTCCATCTGATTAGCAACTGAGAAGAGTGCTTGAAAGGCAAATAAGGAATCAGAAGAGCAGTGAACAGCATAAAACCATTACCATATGGGGAGGGTGCTCAGCAATGACAAGTTGTTCAGACAGAATGGAGTTAATTCCCTTGGGTGCTATATGCATGTATTTCCCCCCATACCTTTTCTTAATTCATCTGAGATGGCTGAATAAGGAAAATGTTTGCAAATGAATCTTAAACATAATTTGGACACGTGGTTATAAACAATTGGGATTTACAAAGGAGGTTCTCTTCTGTGGATATATGTGTGGGGTTTTTTTTTTAGGCTGACACTGACCTGGATTCCCCCCCCCCCCAAAGTATTTCACAAGCAAGATTCCCACCAAACAGCTGGAATGTTTGAAATCTGCAGGTATGCAAATATTAGAAAGGGCAGAGGAAGGTGTCTGGCTTCCTGAGAGCTGAACACAACTACCTATAATTATTTTTCTTACCTTAGTTTCTAGAGGGATGGGGCATTTGGGGGCAAGGTGGAAGTTGAGATGTTCTTCCTCCTCTTCCATGTCTCACTTCTGGAAAAAGGTGGGGCTGCCCTTTGACCTGCTGTTTCAGGGGGGAGGGCAACAATGACCCTAGAACAATACAAATGTGTAATGAGAGCTTTGCTAAGGACACAAGGAAGCAAACATGTCTCCATTCCTGTTCTTTCCCAGCACATTCCCATGGAAATAAAGTTTGCAAAAGATTGTGTCCCCAAGAATACGGTCATTGTGAATTCTTTCACCCCACTTTTGGCAGGGGCAGAGAATTGCGTAATGCTTAGACGTTGATACTAAGAATAATTGTAAAAGGGAATGAGAATTGTAATAAATTTCCAGTAACAAGTCTGTAAAAAAAAGGGGGGGGGGAATGGAGCTTGTACACTGATGAAGAAGGGAGAATGGCGGAAGGTGCAGAGTGGGTGGAATGACCTTGATGTGGGCAGGCAGTGACCTTTGAGAGGCAGCAAAGGAGCAGGGGCAGAATCCGAAGGAATATGTATGTTTTTGAATTACTTTTCACTCGGAAGCTAAACAAGGGAAAAATCAGCACAAAATCTCTCTCAGAAAACACAGGAAAACAGCAACTGAAAAGTAAACTGAGTGCTGAAGGGGGGAAAATAAATGCAGAGTGAAAAAGAAAACCCAACAGAGAAGCACAGAAAAAGTAAGGGAAAACACCTGTGCACAACAGACCTATGTTCTGTCCCTCTCAGCTGACTAGCATTATCTTTCCTGCTTGACTAGTGAGGTAATTAAGGAGAAGATGGGCATGTGTACTTCAGGTAAAATACTTCAGAAATATTCAGCACATTGATAATTTTTTGTCAGCTTCCATTTCTATTATACATACAAAACTACCAATGGGAAGGATGAGGTGGTGACTCATTCTGATAGAGTCCCTCTGTTCCTAACATCATATAACCTATCCCTCTTTCCAACCCACCATTTTGTAACTGATGAAAGAAAAAAAGGCATTATCTTCTCAGCCCCCAAACAGAGCTGTATACACTATTTCTACATCATCATAGCAAAACAAGAACAAAATATATATATATATTCAGGAGTAGACCTAACCATAAAGTACTCCCTACACCAAAAACATCTGTATAAGTACTACAGTGCTGCAGCTACAGCTACCCCATACATGCAATTGAAATATTCAATACACTACTATAAGCTTTATACAGATCATAGAGAAAGTATACCTGGACTGAATATAAAGGAGGCCTTTAGATGTTACTCAAACTACATGAAAACCATTTTCCATGACTGGCTCCTGTGAGTTTCAGGTATCATGAAATGGCACCAGCTGAAAGATAGGTATCAGTTCTTTGGGAAAGTCCCATACAACCAGTCCTACCTACATACTTTGAAAATCTAAAGAAATATTTAATATTTTAAATATTAAAAGCGGTCGAGAAATGCCTTGTCTCCTGGGTGCTGGGCAACAGGCAGGGCTTGGCTGTGAAGTTTAACCAGTCTTTTTGCCCTCTGAGCGAAGAACAAGCAGCAGGAAGGAGGAAAGTAGTCCATAACATCTGAGGATGCGAGCAGGCAGCCATTTTTGGACCATGTGGCTGGGCTAGAGAGCTGGACTAACCCTCAAGGAAATGGAGGATGTTTAGAGAACTACGACACCTAAGATAAAGAGTCTGTTCTAATGTTAACATTTAGTAAGGGCATGTTTCAGAGCGGGACAGAGAATTTGCATTTTATCCATTTCTTTTGTTCTTCCTTGCTTCAATCTGGTGTGGTGCTAAAAGTAGGCTTGTAAACATTTTCTTTTTAATACATATTTTAAACTTTTGCTCTGGAAGTGGTTCTCTGTAGCATATAGACTCCCAGTGTTTTTGACATGTTATTTTAAAAGGGACCCAGGAAGGGGGAAGGCAAGTAGTTGGCAACTGGCTATTCCCCCAGGGGCATACAAGGCAGTAATGTGTCCCCGTGGTAGCCAGGTGCTGGGCTCACAGGAGACACTGAGGCAAGGTCTCTGAGCTTGGAAGGGGAGCTGAGGGTCCTGGTCCCTTCAGTGGGAAATCCCTATATTGACCAGGTGGTGGTGGCAGCTACTGGGAGAGAAAGGAAAAGCCCCTTGTTAAGTTTCTTATGTTGTTTTACATTGCATCATTAGGGCTCTGGTATTCTAGCTCCCTCAATCTTATTGGCTGCTGAATAAAGACTTCCTTAAGCCAATCCTAGGAACCAATCAAAGAGCCCTGCTTAGGTCCAATCAGATTTAGTATCCTTAGTTACAATGTATATAGTTACCGTATTTTTCGCTCCATAAGACACACCTGACCGTAAGACGCACCTAGTTTTAGAGGAGGAAAACAGGAAAAAAAATATTCTGAACCAAATAGTAGGTAGGTGGGGGGGAGAGAGAGAAGAAAGGAAGGAAGGTAGGTAGGTAGGTAGGTAGGTGGGGGGGGGAGAGAGAGAAGGAAGGAAGCAGGGGTCCTTTTGTAGAAAAAGAGGTGCAGGAGCTCATTAGCATAGCTCATTAGCATAACTAATTTGCATATGCCACACTCCTTGACATCACCGGAAGTGTGTCACAATGCAACACCCACTGCCCAGGCTCCATTTATTTCCCAACTCAGAGCTGGTAAGCTCTTCAGAAGACCAAAGCTGCTGTGACATAGTAGAAGATGCAGCCTCTCATGAAGGGCCTTGTACATGGCAACCAGTACCTTGAATGGACCAGCAACTGATGGAGTGACTGCAGGATAGGTTATTCTAGAATGAACACAAATGTAGCTGCCTTCTACTGAATCAGACCCTTGGTCCCTCAAGGTCAGTACTATGAACTCAGACTAGCAGCAGCTCTCTGGAGTCTCAGGTTGAGGTCTTTCACATCACCTACTGCCTGGTCCTTTTAACTGGGGATATCTGGGATTGAACGTGGAACCTTCTGCATGACAAGTAGAAGTTTTTCCAGTGAGCCACAGCCCCTCTGCAGATGTGACATGTATTTCCTGCCTTGCACCCACTAGTAATTGGGCTGTAAGTTTTGTATCAACGGAAGCACAGCTGGTCAGCTTTTCCACAGTAGTCCCAATATTGTGTTTGAGTTTTAATTATGGTAACTTAACCACAAGGATAGAAATTGCTACAACAAAATACAGAGCCCGGAAGAATCTTTGAATATCGTAAAAAGTATCCCAAAACATAACAGCCAGTAATATCTGGGGTAGGGATGAGGTGGTGCACTCCCCAACTGTTTTAATCTCTGAACAGCAAGTTCTTTTACTTAGGCTTCCTCCCCATTCCCCAATAAAGCACATGGTAAGCTGCCCAGATATTTTTAGGGCTTCTATACAAATAATACAGTACCTCTACAAATATTATATAGTTCAGTGAGACAAATGGACCATAAATGACAAATAAGCTTATGCCTGGAATAAATAAAGCTGCCACTGAACTCAGACTTCGAGCACCTCTCCCTATACCTGCTTCTAATTTTTGCATTTGTGTGACTGGTCCCATGCTTTCTGCACAGGGTGGGATGCGCAATCAAACCCATGCTAATCCATATGATGATGCTCACACAGAAGGTTCAGTGTTTTGTGGTACATGTAGGAAAGGCATGGCTAATTTAAACTCCCCACGTATTGAGCAAAAATCTTGCACATGCATCTGCCCCATGCTACGTAACGGTCATGAGAGTGCCATGTTAATTTCTGCATAGAAGTTCGTTCTGCATAGTTCTGTCAACATGTAAAGCCCCCCGACCTGGATGACCCAGACTAATCCGATCTCATCAGCTCTCCACAGCTAAGCAGGGTTGGCCTTGGTGAGTACTTGGCTGGGAGACCACCAAGGAAGTCCAGGCTACACAGGCAATGGCAAACCACCTCTGAAGTCCCTTGCCTTGAAAACCTCATAAAGGGTTGCCATAAATCCACTGCAACTTGACAGCACTTTCCTCCACCACCAACATGCAAAGTGTCCCTCAAAGAAACTCTCTGGGCTTTTTCCCACTCACATTGTGCCGGTGTTCTGCCGCCGTTTGTCCCGGCGCTGGGTGTCAATTTCACACCCTTTGCTGCGGCGCGTGTGTTAATACGGGGCTTCGCGTCATTTCCTCCACGCCTTCGGTAAATCTTTTTTTTAAGGTTTACCGAAGGTGCGTAGAAAATGGCGCAAAGCCCCGAATTAACACACGCGCCACAGCAAAGGGTGTGAAATTGACACCGAGCGCCGGGACAAACGGAGGCAGAACGCCGGCACAATGTGAGTGGGAAAAAGCCCTCTGAATAACTGATGACAGCTAGGATCAATGCAGCAAGCACCCACCAGATATGCTCTATTTCAAACTGTTTGCTGGGATTATGATACTACACAAGCCGTTTGTGCTGGATTTAGGGACATCAGCATCCAGGTGGGACCTGTAATTACAGGTCATCTCCAGACTACAGAGATCAGTTCCCCTGAAGAAAATGGATGCTTTGGAGAGTGGACTCTGTGGCATTGTACTCCACTGAGGTTCCTGTCCTCCCCAAGCTCCATCCCCAAATCTCTCAGAGCTTCCCAATGTGGATCTGGTGTAGTGGTGAAGTGCACAGACTCTAATCTGGAAGAACTGGGTTTGATTCCCCACTCCTCCACTTGCAGCTGCTGGATGACCTTGGGCAAGCTGTAGTTCTGACAAGAGCTGTCCCTGAAAAATCAGTTCTTGAAAGAACTCTCAACCCTACCTACCTCACAGGGTGTCTGTTGTGGGGGGGGGGGGGGAGTCTGTAAACCACTCTGAGACTCCTTCAGATAGTGAAGGGTGGAGTATAAATCCAACCTCTTCTTCATCATCCCCCTTTGGTAGCCAGGGTGGTCTGGCAACTCTCCCTGGACTATAGGGTTCCCCCCACATTTTCTAGATATATGTATATTAGGGTTGCCAAGTCAACCTTTGCAGCTGTACCTTTAATAGCTGTTGAACTGGTGGTAATTAGCACCTGATTGGGTTTACCTGCTGGCATCAAATCATTTCCCCAATAATTTTTGTGCAGCTGATCAAGGCAAAAGGACCTCTCAGGTCGGTTTATTCCTTGTAAATAGTCAAAGTTTACCTCGGCTGCCACATTTTCCGAGGGCTGCAGCATATGTAGGGTATGTTTGTAAACACATATTCAAAAGTGCACACCTCCAGCCTCTTTGACCTTACCCTCCGGGTCTTGCATTTCCCCTGAGTTGCAAGGAGGTAATATTGGTGGCAGCAACTGTCTCTCCAGGGGCTACAAAGGAATCCAGGATGCTAGCTCGGAATCCGGGATCCGGGCTCTGGAAGCTGAGCAGAGCAGTCTCTCTCCCCAGGGCTGTGATCTGAGAACCTGGCATTGGAATACAAAACGTGCCTCCCTCCCAGGTTCCCAGCAGCCCTCCGGGATTTCACTTTTCCATGCACCATCAGAATGGGAAGCAAACTTTGGGAGAATTGAACTCTCTGGACGCCTCTTCCATTGCCATGGGTGAGTGGAAGATCCTGGGGGGGGGGGGAGGTAGAGGGGAGCTTCTCTCTGCTTGCTGGATGGAAGAGGAGGGGAAGGTGCACGGTTAACTTTCCCAGCTGCCTTGCTCGCTCATCCTCCTTCCAGGATTGGGGGGGGGGGGAGAAAAGGAGCCCATTCTGTCTCCTCCTCGCCCAGCCCCAATTGGTCAGCCTAGCTCGTGCACAGCAGAACAAATGAGACACAAGTGCATGCGGCCATCCAAAGGCCTTAGAGGAAAATCTTCAGGGAGGGGGAGAAACGAGGTTGCGTGCAGCTGCTTCTTCCACCCCCTCCATTCTCCCTTCTCTGCAAGTTCTTTGCACAAGTTCTGAGCGGGGGAGGGAGGGGGGTTTTCTCTCCGGTCCGGCGGTGTGCCGGCCCAGGAAAGGTGAGTGGGGAGGGAGGGGGGGTTTCTCCCCAGGATTCGCTCCATAAGACACTCACACTTCCCCCCCCCCTTTTGGGGGGAGAAAAAGTGCGTCTTATGGAGCAAAAAATACGGTATGTGTTGGAACAGTATAAATTAAGTGCCACTCTTGTCAGAGCTGTCTTTTGAGCTGAACGATATTTAGAATAAAAGCTTGCATTGGATCCATTGCCTCCTGACTCAATACTTAATACCCCTCCAGAGAGTTGGCAACCCCAAGGAGGACAAGGCAGGAATGGGGTCTACAGGCCAAAGCAGGCACATTCTGCCACAAAAGCAGACAGCATTTTTATGAGGTTGTTTTCAGAAAAGATTCAGTTTTGTTTTCTGACTATCTCAGTAGTGGTTTATTCTTCACTGAAATGCTATGAGGCTGTTTCCTCAAGAAATGGGATGCCCTCATTACTGGCAGGCAAACGAAGAAAAAAACCTCCTTGACAGTCGTCTAAAGAAATCCATACAACATATAGCAGAAGTATAATCTGATGAATGGTTGTGACTCATGGTCAAGCCAAGTTTTCACTTGGCTTCACAATGGTACCTATCTAATTATCACAAAATCGTGTGTGTGAGAGAGTTACTTGGAAGTACCCTTTCTAACTGCAATCTAATTTTAGTAGCATAACAGTTAAATTATTTCAGGGTACACTACACTTGTCTAAATTTGTGATTTTTTTTCTGCATATAGTGTCCATTACTTATCTATGTATGTATCTTTAAAATATTTCCAAATGCATGTTCTTCGAGTCGTATTATTATTTGCAACTGTATTTCCCAGAGTGATGATATTCAGCTTAGTCATGGTGAAGTCAAACACATAAAGACATTCAAGAGGCCTCCACTGTAGAGCGCTGTTTCTAGGTCATAACATTTTATTGTGTACCATCAGCAAAGGTGGTGTGGCTGGCAAACCCTACATTGGTTTTTGAAATTACTGTGCTACCAGTATGTTCCAATCAATGAGAACCTTTCAGCCATGAACTTTTATTGATTTGTATTCCCCTGAGCAACATAAATGGCCTTCCTTAAGTCTTCCAATTTCACTATCATGATTTATTTTTCTGGGATAAAAATGGCCGCAGAAAGAATGATAGATTTATTTAGGGAGCTGTATAACTTCTACAAAACTTGGAGAATACAAAGCCCTTTTACTATAAGAACATTGTGCTAATGAGGATAACACTTGTGCTTCTGGGGAAGAGAATTTTGATTCTGGTTTCAGTTGGGTGATCACTGCAGGAACCATCAAATGCAGTGAGGATGCAGCCAAGATGAAAAGGTGATATTTGTGTACACCTGCATCTCCATATGAGCTGAGTTTAGGAGGTTATCCTAGTACCAGTTATCATGGGATACTTTTGAAAGTAGTCACCATGAGTACCTGTGCAGCTGAAAATATGCTACTGGCATGGAGCTGATAGTTTGTATAACCACCACCTCTGTGTGATCTTAGCCAGGCTGCCCGGGGTGGTGGTGTTTTCACAGGGGCTACCTCATAGATGACCAGCTCATGGCAGAAATGAATTGCCCTCTCTGTTCCCTTCCAGCAGCAAAGCTACACTGCTGAAAGAGGGGTGATTTAAACCCCCTTCTCCTTCTTTACTATAGCCCCCAGACCTGAACAGATTACTGGCTCCGTGGGTCCCACAAACCTAGGAATAATCTTTCTGGGGTCAGAATGGGATTGTAAAATAGGGAGAGGGAATCAGCATTCCACCAGTGGTTGCTTGGATTCATGTAGTAGGGCTGCCAACACCAGCATGGGAAATTCCTGGAGTTGGGTGGGGCAGTGCCGGGGGAGGTTGGGGTTTGGGAAGGGGAAGGACCTCAATGGGTTATGATGTCAGAGACTGTGCCTTCTGAAACCACCATTTTGTCAATGGGAACTGATGTCTTTAGTCTGGAGATCATTGGTAATTCCTGCAGAGCTCCAGGCCCCACCTGGAGGTTGGCAATCCTAGATGTAAAACTTGATAATGAAGTTCTAAGGGGGGAGAACCACATGCTCCACACTGAGCTCCTTGGAGGAAGGAAGCAATAAGAAACGTTAGATAGATGTTAGGGCAGAATAATTATGAGAAATCCCTGGAAGGCATAAGGATGCTGTTCTTTACTTCTTATTTTCTTATCTCCCCAGAAGCAGTAGCCTCTTACTTAATTTTGCAACCATCATTAGTGATATTTAGTATTTGAACACAGTAATATTAGTAGAGTAGTAGCAGCAGCAGTAGTAGCAGCAGTATCTTGCACTTCTCTCAATTAAAAAACTCCCCAATTTTTAATGTTTGAAATTACAGGAAAATTGGTATCCCTTTGCAGAAGTTTAAATTGCCCATACAGTTGCTAAGCCAAACAGCTGAGGCCACAATGAGTGGGGGGGAAACAGGTTAAAAGTGATCAATTAATTAAAAAAAATTAAACTACTTTCAACTTTAGGATATAAGAAAGCAGCAGTTTACACGCAACTTCTGATGTATTAGAGTTTTGCCTCATCTAATTCTTCTTTGACCAGTAGTGCCACAAAACCTAATCAAAAATATCCTGGTTTGGATCCTATGACTATGTTCCATATACGCTTTTCTTCAGCCTCAGTGGAGTTCATTTTTGCTACTATTTGCTATCCATTTGTGCAAGGTTCCTTGATGATCCTTGATCTTGCCCAAATGGAAGTCCTAGTGGCAGAGGGGCTATTACTATATAAATCGGTATGGCTTTTACTAAAGTGACATATTAACCTCACACTTGAGATTCCCTGTTTTGTTTTTGGAGGAGGTGATTCCAATTCGGGGTATCATCTGATACAGAGTTGAATGACTTGTGCTCCCTCCATTTGATAAATCACACTTAAAAAAAGAAGGTGGATTGATAACATGCCATTTTTGGGAACCAGCACCTCCATGTGGAGACTGACTTGGATCCTATGACCATATTCCACATGGAGTTCACTCCAGCTGCAGTGCAGCAAACTTACTTTGCTGCAAGTACTTCCATTTCCACAAGATCCATGGTTTTCAGTGAGCTATTGCTCAAACAGAAGTGCTATAGGTACAGGAGGTAAGCTGTGCTGCAGCTGGACCAAAGCATGTGTGGAACGGCATCATAGGTTTCAAGCCTATGTGTCTAGCTGCTGCGACTTGCATGATCCCCATGGCCTGAAAAGGGACTGCACTGATTGTGGAAACTGGCCACAACCATTTCTATAGTCCCCTCATGGAGATGCCAGATACAGTGCCTATGCCGAAGTGTCACCCAGCTGTGATACCAAACAGACCTCCACGTGCTCCTGCAGTGGTCTCATGAGGTATGAGCCACAGATATCAGCCAGGCCATAATACTTTTCCTTCTCATGAAATTGTGCAAAGGGTGCAGCTGATGTATGTTTTATTGTGAAATCTGACAGAAAATCAAACACAGGAGTTGTTGTTGTACTTGGATTGAGATTAGTGGCCAAGTTACAAACCACTGTCTATTAGGGGATTGAAGAATATGAGATATTAATTCTATAACCGTGGGCAAAACCATTCAGAAACTCAATGGCTTTTAAACATGCTTATAGAACTCTCATATTTGATTTTCTGTATGGCACATGAAAAAGAATAATAGAGTACTTAAATCCACTAATGAGATATTTTTATTTCTGATAGTGTAATAGCAGCCATAGAGAAGAAATGGATAAATCATGATCTTTGTTGCTAAGAAGAGAGAGGAAAACTATGAGATGCATTTTAAAACTATATGAAATCAGTTACAGATTTATCTTCAGGTAGACTGTAATCTAGTTAAAATCCAAACAGCAATTAATCGACTGGTCTGCTTTCCATTATTCAGCTCTTTGGCCTCCCTTCTGTTTAGCTCCCAAGTAAAGAACCTTTTATACATGCAGATGTTAACTTTCTATTAATGTAAAAAATCAGCCCCGTTTACTAGACTTATTTAACAGCTTGAACAATGTGTCCAACTGAGTTCTGTAATCATTCTTCCAGCAGGACCATCAGGGGAATAGAGGGCAAATCAAAGGGGAAGTTTTGATCATCTAGTGTCAGACTGACTTTAAAAAGTACAGGGATATCCTTTGGGGATCCCATACCTCTCAGGAAATTGCCTATCTAGGTCTGGAAATGACCAGTGTGAATGTGTATTGCATTGAAACCACAGCTGAAAACCTATTTTGGGAATGTTCAGGGGAAAGCTCCTATGAAGTTTCACACACCACAGCCCTAAATCATATTAGGCAGCATGACTCCCAAGATCAAACAATTTCTGATATTCCCCTAGAGAAATCTGAACAGCAATAGAGTATGCTTCCTTATCGCAGAACCAATACACAGTATACATGCACAAAGATAAAAGTAACACCAGTTTTCCCATTGCAAGGTTGATGTAAAACGTAACATCAGTTTTCCAATCCAAGGTTGATCTACACATCACCACAAACGCAGACAGCTTGAAAAAGAGATTAGACAGATTCAGGGAGGAGAGGTCAATCAGTGGCTACTAGCCATGGTCACTAGAGGGAACCTCCACATTTAGAGCATAATAACATGCTTGTTTTGGGGAGTCTGGCGAGCAAAACGGACAGTACTGGGTTCTTACAGACCATGATGCTTCTGCACTGCCACCACCCCAGCAGGATCAAGACAAGGAACATACATCTTTGTGTAAATTAAGTTTTTTTTAAAAAAAATGTTGGATAGGTTGGGTGAATGGAGGAGGGGCACAGCCATGAGAAAGTGGTAGAAGAACCTGTGTGTCTAAAACAATAATGCTTGATATAGAACCATTTCAAGTGTTCCATGAAAAGTGACTGTTTGTGGGGGTTGCTCACAATCTTGTGAACAGAACAGAGAAAACTGCATATATCACTGTTTCATAATTGATCCTTAGAGAGGACTCTGCTATTGCTACCTTGTCCCCGGGCCGACGCTGCTAGGTGTCGTATTATGATGAGGTTAGCATACTGTATGCCTTTGAGAACAGGGTCACAGAATTGATCCCACCAGCTTTAGGTTATCATGGCCTCTTGACAAAGAGAGAAAGCGAGAGAGAAGAAACCCACTTAAAATGGCTGATGGGACATTGCTGAATGTGGCACCTGAATGCACCATAGAGTGTGATCTATTTGGAACATATGAGAGGGACATCTTGTTCTGGACAAAAAATTACAGGGCTACCCAATGAGAATCTATGCATTCTTCCACATTAATATTCATACGTTGAGAGAAGTCTTAGTTAATATGCCTCACTTAGAGTAATAGATAATGGAATAATGGTTTGTATAGATAACATTATGGAAATGAGGTCCCATAATGAAGTATTAAAATAAGGAACATGCTTATTGCTTTTTAGTTCATCAATTTCATGTTATGTTAAATGGTTATTAACAAAAGGCATGTGTCCTTGAATATGTTAGCATTCATAAATGAATGCTAATATGGCACTGACGATTCTTGATTGCTCTTCCTTGTGTGGGTGCCATTTATTGATTACTGTGCCCTGTAGTAGTTTCATTGACTTCAGCGGAATTGCACCGTATAGACATACCAAATACAAAACGATGTTATTTTCATAATAAAAAAGGTGTAAATCCAATCTGTCAGCCCCAAACCTTGACACTTTAGGTATGCTATACCTCTATAAATGTTTTAGTGAATTATCTTTGAAGCTGAATGTCTGCATCAGATGTCAGTGTTTAGTTTACAGAGCAGTCCACAGCATCCAATTTACTCATTATAGAATGTTGCAGTAAAAAAAGAAAAGAGGGTGAGGCTGCTGTCATTTAACTTCTGTAGTTTTTATATGTGCCATTGGAGAACCATAACAATTTGCTCTTTCATTTTTAAAGGCGTACCCATACTTGAAGTAGCTCATGCAAAAATCCTGCTGTGCGATAGGGTAATCCTGGCTTACTGATCTATTGGTCCCTAAAACAGGGTTGCCAGATCTGAGTTCAGAAATTCCTGGAGGTTTGGGAAGTGAGTTCAGCAGGGATGTGATCAATTATAATTCCAAGAGATCTCCAGGGCCCACCTTGAGGTTGGAAAACCTACTATAAAGTGAATGCAAAACAAAACAGCCCATAATCTAACAATACCTAAAACATTTGTGAAATTGTCAACTATTCAGTCATTAACATTTTGAAATAACACCTGGAATCATAAATACACTTACTTGAAATTAAGACTCAGTGATCCATGTGACCAACTGCGAGTAGGAATCTCAAGCACTGGGCTGAATGACATCCAGAGAGGACCTCCTGCATCTGATTGTAAGGAAGGAGATAATACTTGAGAGGAGAGAAGCACAAAAACCTACAAGTTTGGCTGAAATCTTGTGTGCTGGTCAAGAACAGGAACCAGATATTTAAACAAGCTGGTTCGAAAGGTTGCTGATTTGTTTGTCAGTCTTCAAAAGGTTGCTTCATTGTATTCCTTCTCAAACAGACAATGCAGTTGGCTTTTCACATATATATGTTCTCACAGTGTGAAAGCCTGCTGAACAGAAGCTTCAGATGTCTTTGCTGTGCTTCAGCCTTCCTCAAACCCAGCAATGGGGGGGGGGGGGGGATTAGAACCTCATTTCAAGAATAGGTTTCTAATCACCCACAACATGATGCAAATGGCCACCAACCAGTTTGAATTGGCAGTATCTTTGTACACGCACAGGTTGGTGAAACCCGGTGCAAACCAGTTCAGCAGATGTTTGAGGCTGTTTTGTATGAACCAAACAGATTGGATCATAGACTTGTATCTGATGGGCAGCTTCGAATATGAGAAGTTCCATTTTTCAAATGTGTTTGTGGCAACATGTGCAACATCCCTATTTGAAGATGTCCCAGACCCAAGCTGTTCACCTTAGTAATATAAAAGACAGTAAACAAGTATTTAGGCATACCATACGGCTAGAGATGCTCGAACACTCTCCCATTCAGCTCACATTATGTTTGCAAGTCACTGTTTTTCATCAAGTAGTTTGGCCATTCATGAGCAATTCAAGCTGGGCTGGTTACTTTCCTCATTTTCAGACTGTACAGTATAGTGCAGCTGGCAGCATTTCACACATGCAAATTTTTGCACAGTTGTTTTATGATAATATTAACATAAATTTCTTGAGAACAAGTTGGGTGACCAGGAGGTGTATAAACATGTAAAAGAAACAAAATACCTCTATTACTGACATGCCTGCTACATCTTCTCTAGCCTGATTTGCTGCTGTCTAAGAACAATGCATGACCAAAGGTCCAGGTTACAGAAATGTAACTTCCTAGACTCATAGAATCATAAAGTTTCCTCCACATCCTGGTGGATTTTCCCATCCATGATCAGGGGAGGGGGAGCTGCAGGATGAGGTCTCCATTTTGAGGGTCCCAGATCCTTCTTCAGTAGACTAAAATGGAAAACAGGATGGATGTGTTGTAAATTTTTTGGTAAGTCCACTTCCACAGACACCTTGTTGATTAGTTTTACTACCTTGAAAGGCCCCAGGTATTTCCACCCCAATTTCTTCCCAAGCTGTAAACCCCTGAGATTTCTCATGGAAATGTACACAATCCCCAGGGCATAAGTCCAATTCAGGAGCCTAACTCTTGTCAACATACTGTTTATAGTCTTCTTTGGTCTTAGTTAGGGTTTGTTGGATCACAGGCCATCCCTGTGACAGTTTGGCCTACCAGGCTTGGACACCACCTGATCCCTGCTCCCTTGCAACCACCGTGGGCAGTGCCCCCCTCGTACCCATGTACCACCTTGAAAGGGGAGGCCCCAATGGAGCCATGCACTGAATTGTTATAGCTGTATACCGCAAAGGGGAGCAAGTCCACCCAATCGTCCTGCTGGTGGTTTGTAAAGCATCTCAGGAATTGTTCTAGGACTTGGTTTGTCCTCTCAGTTTGCCCATTGGTTTCTGGGTGGTATGTACTACTGAGCCCCTGCTTTACCCTCAGCAGTTTTAATAGTTCTCTCCAGAACCTGGCTACAAATTGTGACCCCCAGTCAGAGATGATCTTGCAGGGCAATGTATGTAGTCTCACAATGTGCTGCATGAACAACTGGGCCAGTTTCTTGGCTGTGTGTAGTTGTTTACAAGGAATAAAGTGTGCCTGTTTGGAAAACAGGTCTACATCTACCCAAATCACAGTCATTCCCCTGCTTGGGGGTAAGTCAGCAATAAAATCCATTGAGATGACCGACCAGGGACACTCAGGGGTCTCCAGGGGTTGTAGTAGCCCTGGAGTCTTCCCAGTTTGCCTTTTACTCATTAGGCACACCTGGCAGGAAGACACGTATTGGGAGATATCACCCCAAATGTGGGGCCACCAGAATTGTCTTTGGATGAGATGCAGAGTCCTTAGGTATCCAAAATGACCAGCCAGTTTGTTATCATGTCCCAGAGAAAGGATCTCGCCCCACAAAGAGCATGGCATGAATAGTTTGTGCTGCCAATACCAACAGTTGTCCTCCTGTTGCTCTAGGGTGCCCTCTTTGTATCAGAGTCTCTAGTAATCAGCACTCAACAATGTTCCATTAAGCAGGATCAGTTTATTGTAGTCAGTTTACTATACTTCTCTAAACACTATCTGTGTTAAGACTAAAGGGGGAAAGTGGGAAAGGGATTTTATACGGGGTTCATACTGGGGTGTCAGATGGCTACAAGCCAATGAATGCCACATTACCCTCGCACAGAAAATAATGGCTTTTTACTTCCAATTGGGAAACTCACAAGAGAAACCTGAGATCTTATGTAAACAGGGACAAATGCTAAAGGGGAGTCTAAACAGAGACAAATGCCTGAGGAGAATTGAAAGTAGGATTCCAGTGTCAACAACCTTCCCCCCTTCTCTTTACCCCCACCTTTTATTTATGGCAGCTTAGCTGACACTTTGTCTACTTCCTCTTTGTCCGCTTCAGTGAAAGCGGCCTTAAATTTTTCCACCCAGGGCTCAGGAGTGAGAGGGCTCCCCCCTTTGTGTGGCTGCACATCAGCATTACCCCCTCCAGCTGGGCAGGTGTGAACATCAAGTCCACAACTTCTTCCCTCTGACTGGCATGTCGAGGGAGGTGTGACAGTGCATCCGCCAAAAAATTAGATTTCTTTGGGAGGTGCTTAAGGGTAAAATGAAACTTAGAGAAAAACTCCGCCCACCTCAACTGTTTGGCATTTAGGTAATGAGGGATCTTTAATGCCTCTAGGTTCTTATGATCAGTCCAGACCACAAAAGGCACCCAGCCCCCCTCTAGCCAATGTCTCTAGGTTGTTAATGCTAGCTTGATGGCAGCAGCTTCTTTGTCCCAAACTGCCCAATTCCTTTCCGTGGCTGAGAGCTTCTTGGATATGTAGGCCAGGGGGTATAGGTTCCCATCCTCCCATCTCTGCAAGAATGCACCCCCCCCCCATAGCCACATCGAATGCATCCACCTGGACCAAAATTGGCTTGTTTTCATCAGGGTGGTGTAGAATCGGCTCCAAAGTGAACAGAGTCTTTTGTTGGTCAAAAGCCTATTGACACTCTGGGGACCACTGCAGTTTACTGCTTGTTTTTTTTACAGTCTGGCCCCTTCCCGCTCATTTTTAGCAAGTCCGTGAGGGGTAGGGTGAACTGGGCAGAGTTTGTGATGAACTGGCGGTAGAAATTGGCGAGTCCCAAGAATGATTGCAACTGTCTTCAGGTTTGACGGGGTCCCCACCCCACCCCATCTTGAACCTTGTGGGGGTCCATACCCAAGCCCTTCCCAGAAATCCGGTACTCTAAAAAGTCCAACTCCTCCCTATGAAACTCATAGTTAGACAGCTTTGCAAACAGATTTTTTTTTTGTAGAGGGCTTTGAGCACATCTTGAACTATGAGACTCCTTATCTTTGGAATAGATCAAGATATCATCCAGATAAACCAGCACCCCCTTGTATAAATGCTTGTGCAACACCTCATTGATCAGGTTCATAAACACCCCAGGGGCACCGGCCAATCCAAATGGCATCTCCAGGTATTCGAACTTCCCAAGTGGAGTGTTAAACATAAGCTTATGCTCATCTTCCTCCCAGATGTGCACTCGGAAGTAAGCATTCTGCAAATTCAGCTTAGTGAAAATCCACCCTTGGGCCGCCTCAGCCAGCAGATCTTTAATGAGCAGGAGGGGGTAGGCATTACACATGGACATGACGCTTAGCCTTCAGTAGTTCGTACACAGTCTCAACCCCCCATCCTTTTTTTTAGAATAGCACTAGGGCCGTGAATGGGGAACCCGCTGGCTGGATAAACCCTCTGGCCAGGTTTTTGTCAATAAACCTCCTCAACTCCTCCTTCTCATCTGGGCTTATAAAGTTTACCTTTCGGCGTTTTGTGGCCAGGTAAAATCTCAATTGCACAGTCAGTCTTTTGGTGAGGGGGCAGCTCATCCACCTATCCCTCTTCAAAGACTTTGGCCAAGTCCCTGTACTCAAGAGGAATAAGATTCAGTTCTTGCCAAGCAAGGCACATGTGGTCCACTGCAGGCCTGGGCATTTTCCCCCATTCTGAGTTCCAGGTGTGTTCTCTGCACCTGGGGTCCAGCACTCCATTATACATAGGGATCATGGGCTTAAAGTCAGGGACTCCGCAACACCATTAGAAATTTAGCGGAAGGATTTACTATGAATGACTGCAGCTCCCAATGGGAGGCCACCCCCACTGGCAAGTGAACAGTGTGATATCGGCAGGCCCCCCCTTTCATGGGGGTTCCATCCATCTGGGAAAACACTAGTGGCTCCTCTAGCTGGTGCACCTTTGCCACTAATCCCATCACCAAAGTGGGACTAATCAAATCCTGGGTGCACCCAGAGTTAATAAAGGCTCGTACCCTGATGTGGGTCCCTATCACAGGGTTGACCAACATAACAGTCAAGTAAAAGAGGGGGAATGAAGTTCTCACTGGGTCTGGCATGGGAGACTTTTGGACCTGCCATTTAGCGACCTTCACATCAGGTCCTGACCTTTTCCTGCCGGCTGTGGCTGTTCCTCCTCACTGGACAAGATGCTCTCTACTTCCCCTTGCTCTCCCAACTGAAGAGCCTTGGTAGCCTTAGGGTGGCTTCTGGAGGTGCTGCCCTTCTTCTTGGGTCCCTTGCAGTCTTCCTTCTTCACTCCCTTCCAGGCTCTTGTCTCATGGGCAATTTACGGTGAAGTGGCCCAGGGCTCCGCACCTTAGGCACAGGCCGTTGCACATCCATTGCTCCCTGTCACACGAGGATCCCAGGGTTTGGCTCCATGGGCAGGGCTGGCTCTCCCACTTGGCCAACAAGGTGACCGCCTAGAGCAGAAACCCCAGAGGAACGCCGAACTGCTTATGGGCCTGCTCCACCTTGCCCGCTTCCTGCCTGGCTGCCAGCCAGATTGGAAGGGAGAGGGAATCGGGGCTGGCGCTGCTCCTTGGGTGCCCTTCCTGCTGCTGCACCTGCTGGTAGATGCCCACGATCGCCCACATCTTCCCCCTCTGACCTCCTGTGTGAGTTGCCCAGGTGCATGGGAGGGAGGAACCTCCCCTCCTCCCCTCCCAAGGTCTGTGAAGCGCCCTGTGTGGGGGCCACATCAGGGTGGAGGGCCGTGCTGCTGGGTGGGCAGGAGGTATGGCTCATTGGTGCCAGTCACCTGTCCAAGTGACTGGCTTTGGAGACAGGCAGCCCAAGGGGAAGGAGGCCAGGCAGGGAGGAGGAGGAGGGCTTTCAGCCCCGGCCCAGCAGCTGCTGCCCGTGCACCACCGCCCTGAAATGCGCTGGTAGGCTGAATCGTCCTGCGCCACGCAGCCGCCCATGCTCAGTCGGGAGGTTTGGGGTCGGCCAGCAGCACAAACATCGAGTCAAGGCTGTGCAATGCAGGGCAAGTGGGGGAGACTCCCTCCCGGGGAGGCAGTCAGCAGATCTGGGGGAGTTCAGAGACCATGCACAGCAGTCCCCGGCCAGCGCAGTTGGCAAAGCCAGCTCTAAGAAAGCAGCGGGGGATGAGCAATCCAGGGGGGAAACGCAACACACACACACCACTGCATGGGACTGGAGGCTCGCCGCTTTCCTGATGGGGAGGAGGACACTCACTCGGGCTTTGGTTTTTGCATTGTTGGCCACCTTATTTTACCCCACAATAATGGGATTTTGCTCCACCCCCATTTTCATTGTTTCTAAGGAGTAGCTCCTCTGTGTTACAACCACATTTTTTAAAAGCGGGGTTAATGTGAGCAAACTGATTTATGCAGCAGCCAAATCGCTCACAGCCAATAGCTCACAAAGTAGAACATTTGCTCACAGGACTCCACAGTTTAGAGGGAGCATTGGCTGGTGGTCAAAAGGATGGCATCCCCCCCCCCCCATGGTAGAGTTGCCAACCTCCACGTGATGCCTGGAGATGTCCCTGAATTATTGCAACTGATCTCCCATTTCCCCTGGAGAAAATGGCTGCTTTTATGCTCCGTGGCCTGATGCCCTGCTGAGATCCCTCCCCTCCCCAAGCCCTGCCACCCCCAGGCTTTGCTATAGACATCTCCAGGTCTTTCCCCAAGGAGGAGTTGACAACTCTCTTTTGGTGGGGAGGGAATATACAGTGCTCTGCCCAAAGGTATTCCTTCAGCAGGCCAAGCTGGGGGGGGGGCACCAGAAGGTATCCTCGCCTAGTGTGCAAAAAAACCTGGGGCTGGCCCTGTCCACAGCCCACCCGGGGCTTTCTGGGGTGGAAGCTTTTGGGTGGTACATCCATAACAGGTTGCACCTGTTCTCTGCCTCGCACGCTACCTGGATCCAGTCGTTGAAGGTGAGTGGATTATCTTGAGCCAAGGCTTCATCCAGAATGGTGTGGTTAAGCCCAGCATGGTAGAACTCAATCAGCACCTTCTCTGGCCACCCTTGGAGCTTGGCCACATGCATTTTAAATCCATCTGAGTACTCTTGGACCAAGCAGCTCCCTTGCCTCAGGCCTCACAACTGGGTTCTGGCCCACTCTAGCGGATCTTTGTACTGCCGATGTAGGGCTCTCATGAAAGCATCCATGTCCCACAGCTCAGGGCCACTGACATTGTACAGCCCTACAAACCAGTCCACTGTGTGATCCTGCAGCCAAGACCCCACGTAGTCCATGCAGTGCTCATCCGATCTGAAGGTGTGGCTCCATTTCCTCAGCAATTTCTGCACTTGCAATGTGAAAAATGCCAGTTTTTCAGGGGTCCCGTCGAAAGTCACCTCTAGTTCATTCTGCAGCTGGGCTGGGACCAGACTTGGTTGAGGTGCAAGGGGAGGGGGGGCAGTGACAGTTGAATTGGTGCTTGGCTGGGCAGCTCCTCCTCAGGGACAGGTCTTGGTGGGAGTCCTCCCCTTGGTCCTGCAGCTCCTGCTGCAGGATTTCCCAGATGGCTCCTGGGAGTTCTTCTAGGATTGCCCAGGTGTTCCAACATAGCTCCTCCAGCTCCCCTTGGAATTCCATTCAGACCTGTTCAAGCCCTGGTTCTTCCATCGTAGCTCCTACTATCTGCAGTCATTTGGGATCATTGTGGAATGCTCTCGAGGCTTGCTGCCAATCCAGGTCGGGTTGATTCCTCCATGCGTGGGCCCCTGAGGTCAGCAACCAGTAGGGCTCATCCCATCATATGGTGCTTTGCCAGGCATCTTTTGGCCTCGCTCCCCTCTCCATCGGTGAAGCTCCTTTCCCCATCTTAGTTGCAGTCTTCCCCTCTTCCTTGGAAGGAGGGGTTTCATAGGCCGGGATCTCAGTCAGCGAGCCGGTTCCCATCCCGAATTCCTAGCCATTGTCGCTCATCATGGCAGTGGTGTGACGGTCAAAGAAGAGGGAGTTCTGACACTATGTCACTATGTCTTGAACAAAGTTACTCTCAACAACACTCTCCTGGCAGTGATTTGTTTATTGAGTGGTAAAGATGATTCAAGCTGAGACATTCTGTGTCAGAACTAAAGTTGTGGTGTGAAAACCCAAAGTTATACATGATTCAAACAAGTCCCCAAGGGTCCAGTCCAATCATAGCTCACAACTAGCCTGCCTAGGCTTCCCACGCTCCAACCTGCAAGACTACGGTTACATTATCTACCAGAGCAGAGCAAGCAAAAACATCAGCCAAGGTCACTTACATTTCTTCTCAGAGAAGAGATGCATCTTAGAAAAAGTTGCCTAGCCACTACAATAAGCATTCCTATGTGCAACCCCCCCCCCCCAGGACTACCCCCTTAGGAATTCCAGCAGTAATTCATGGCAAACAAGGCCCTGAGTTTGACACTTCCCCACCTTTTTGCTCTTTTTCTTCTTTACTCTGAACTGCCCTCCACCTTAAATTGATGGGAGTGCATGGCTCACAAGGAATCACCCCCACACCAAAACTGTGAGGCTGCCTGATGTTTCCCCTACCCTGCCTGTCTTGCCATCACAATGGCAATGCCACTGTGGGGATGGGTTGACAAGATTGCTTTACCAATGGCAACCTCTCATTTGCCCTATATCTGGCTGTTCTACATTTCAGGATGGGTCGCTAACCAACTTGATTTGCAGAACCAAGCATAACATTTCTTCTTGTTAAATAATTACTTCTGAGGGTTGACTGCTGAGATGTCTCTCTTGGGGGAGTGGAATCCTTCCTTCCAATATAGGAGCAGTATTAAAAAGGAGCTGAAAACAAACAAACAAAAAAGATGAGACCAGTACCTTCTGGAGATGTTCTCTTGTGACTATGTGCCAAGCATTTATAAAGAGCTTCATACAAGAGGCTTAATGTAGGAAAGGCAATAGGTTCCCCAACTTTTAGTTCCCATGGGCTAGCATCTGAACCTTTCTTTTATTACTAAAGGCTTTGGCTTACTTCAATCTATTGCAAATCTTCATAAATATTTAATAAATACTACTCTGTGAGTCTGATTAGGAAGAAAGTGACACTGGCTTCATTTTCATGAGCCACATAGTTTACGACCATGGATTTGAAGTAAATCTTACAGGACAGGTTCATAGTCTCTCTTTGACTTCATTCTGTCTCTTGGCCTCTGCTATTTTAATCGAAAATGAGTTTTAACATTGCCAAGATTGTGCCTTTTCTGTCTTGTTTTCCTCCACCCATTGCGTCTCTTGGGACTTCTTTCTTTGCTGGTTTTTTTTTTGGGGGGGGGGGTGAGGGAGAAAAATTTAAGGTGGCAGTAGGTAGGATCTACATGTCAACAGTACTGGTTCTTCTATTTTGGGAGTAGGGAATTGTATTATACACAACCTTTTCATCTCATTAAAATAAAATGAATGCATTTCAATCACCTCCAGCAAATCTACAAATAATTGATCCTAAGGGATGTACAGTGATTAGTGCTACGGGGTAGACATTCATAACCAAGCTGAGGAACAGAAAGGACCTTCTCTATGACCATCACTAAATACAGGATTTCAACATTGCTAGTAAATAATCCTTTTGAGCTCAGATGTTGTTCATTTTATTTATTACTTTCGTATCTTTCCTTTTCTCCAAGGGGCTTAGGATAGTGTATGGTTCTTGGGGATTTTCCCCATTTTATCACAGATGTTTGCTCTTTAATAAACTGCAACAACTTCTACAGTATATCCAGTTTTTGCCATGTTCCAGCCACTTGAGATATGCCTCCTACCATTTCCTTACTTATCGGAAATATTAAAAAATATCTGGTCTTGTCCAATAAGTATGGTAGAGATGGTCTTTTGCTCCCGTTATTTCCCACTTTTCTTTTCTCTCCTGCTATGAAGTCCAATTGTTTTCATAACTTGTTCTTGCCTTGTGTTTGTTTAGGTGTAGTGACTGTAGCACTGCTATGTGGCAATGTAGCAACTTGCGTACTAAAGCTGATCTTATCCAGAGTTGTCTGTGGGTTGCTTCAGAGTGATGGGCCCTCACAGAAGGAGACCTTCATGAAGAAATATTTGAGGCAATCTGCACATGGGAGGGAGGGTTGAAATAGCCTAAAATCAGATTTCTTTCTGCATAAATCCAGCTGCCACTCCCCCCCCCCCAACTCAGAAGAAAGATCATGGATTCTGCAGTTCCTGTGCTCTCTGGTGTTTTCCAGATATGGAACTGTATTACTAGAACCAGCAGGTGGGCAGGATATTCTCGTATATGTACATATCCTGCACAGGCCAGGTATTTGGACAGTCCAAGTATGTAGCATCTACCTATACCTCCCTTGTCTACATACATCATCCGTCATTCTTAATCATACCATCAATGACATCTGGGCTCTGTTAGGATATATTGAGCTGAAGGTATGCCGTCTATATAGATAAGTTGTTTTATATGTTTTAACGTTTTTATGAACTTTTTGTATTGTAGTGTATGTTTGTTGTGAGCCGCCCTGAGCCACCGTTTGGCGGGGAGGGCAGGATATAAATCTCAAAAATAAATAATAAATAAATAAATAAATAAATAAATAAATGTCTTCCTTGTATACAGCAATCAACCCTCGCCAGCCAGACACTTTAACCATCATGGATTTGCAAATACAGACTGAAAGATTTGCCTGGAAACTGAATTTCCAGAAGTAGCTTAAACAGCAATGGATAAAACTAAGAGCAGAATCAGTGGGGGGGGGGGGGGGCACCAAGAGGATACAGTGATCATATTCACATATTACATTTGCTCACATCAATCCCTTGCCTCTCCCTATCTCCCCTTCCTTTGATTTCTTTCCCTCTTTGGGAACACAGATTCCCCTTTACCTGTAACTGGTGACAATGGCTTTGATGCAATCAGTGCCACATCTCTTGACACTTCTTCTTGTTTGGACATCAGCCACAATCTTCCCCGGGGGCATAAAACAGACTGGCCACAGCAAGGTACATCACAGCTGTGCTGTGCTACCAGGGCCCTCGTCTCAGTGGGTTGGTTTCACTGATTTATTTAACATATTTCTCTGTTGCCATTCCACAGCTCTGTCCAAGCAGCCTATATTAAACATTAAGAAACAAAAATAAACCCATGAGAAGAAAACAACAAAAGAAACATATGGCCAACACAGCAGAATCATATAGCTGCATAAATCAAGCATAAAGCCAGAAACTAGTCATTCTAAGAAAATAAAATGGTTTTTACTCAGTATTCACTAGCAAGCACTCTCTCTGGAGCACCACACCAGAAAAGCTCATGTCTCAAGTAGCCACATGCCTAATCTCATAATACCGAGGGTCACCTTGAGCAGGAACGCAGAGCATACTGACATTAACCTGATCACCAGGCAAATTTACCTTGATACAACTTCCTGGCTCACATGCAAAGAAAGCTCCGTATTAGATCACCTTATTGTTCACTGTTGTTGAAATCTTTCTCAAGCACCATGATGAGCAGGTCTGAACCTGTTCGGTGGTTCTTTGTACTATAGGACCAAGCTGTACATTGGCAGTAAAAAAGAAGTTGCAGCTTGGCACATGAGAAGACATAAAAGGCACACAGTAATCCAAGTAGTAAATTACAACTCAAAAATCACAAATGGATTCCCCCCCCCCCTTAATAAGTTGTTGGAGAGAGAGAGAAAACTGAAGGAAGTGGCTGTGTCTTGCTAAGAGAAGAGGCTATAGCCTGTAGCCTAGGGAAGAGACTATAACCACAGTCCTCAGAAACTTAAAGGGCTGTCACATGGAAGAGGGCAAAGACTTATTCTCTGTTGCTCCACAGGACAAGACTAGAAAATAGGCTGATTTCAACTGAAAATTAGGAGAAACTGTGGTTCAGCACTGGAAACAATTACCCGGGGCCTTCAAGTAGAGGCCATTCAGCCCATATTTCAGATATGAATTGAGTAGAATGTTAGACAAGGTGGCCCTTTGATCTCTGTGGCTACTGCCCAAGTTGCAAAGTTGTTCTGTCAAGGGGAAGGCAATTCCTTCCCAGACAGGTGAACCACCACTTCCCTGGGGAGGCAAATCCATCCCCCATCAACACCTCCTTCTTTTCTAGATTGAGTTCAAATTTATCAGCTCACGTCTAGCCCATTACCATTATGAACACCTGTGAGCATACTTGTAACTTACCCTTCTCCACCACTACTGTGCTGTCATTTTGTTTAGTCTCTTAGTCAGTTTGGTGTAGTGGTTAAGTGCGTGAACTCTAATCTGGGAGAACTGGGTTTGATTCCCCACTCCTCCACTTGCACCTGCTGGATGACCTTGGGCAAGCCATAGTTCTGGCACAGCTATTCTTGAAAAAGAGCAGTTTCTGTCAGAGCTCTCTCAGCCCCACCTACCTCACAGGGTGTCTGTTGTGGGGAGGGGAAGGGAAAGGAGTTTGTAAGCTGCTCTGAGACTCCCTTGGGTAGTGAAGGGTGGGGTATAAATCCAATCTCTTCTTCTTCTTCTTCTTCTTCTTTGTGATGAAGACTCCGTAAACATTTACCAGACCTTCCTTGAAGAAAAGAATCTTGGGCTGCAATCACACGCACAATTCGGCCTAACATAGGCATGAATGCCGAGTGGATTAAAGAAGTGCGACCAGACACCAACATCTGGCAAGTGCCCTGCAGCCATCGCCAACCCATTTTGCTCCACTGCACATGCGGAGTAAAAAAACACTTCAGAAAGTCCAGTAGCAAATGGGTTGCTATGGGCCACAGACGGACTTTCCTGTGTCTGATTGCACCAGCATGCTCCCATGGCTTCGGGATAGTCTGATCAGGTTATCTCAATGCCATGACATTGTTTTTCCCCCTTCTCAGTGTGCACACCATCGCATACTGTCACAGGAAGCCCTCAAGGTGGAGATGCGATTTATTGATCCCCCGTTTAAGCAAATCGGAAAACAACGGCAACCCCCCCCCCCAAAAAAAAACCCCGACTCACCCGTGGTTGCATCTGATAATGCAGTGGCAGGCTGTGCCCGCATCTACAAAACTCTGTGTGATCGTGCAACTGTGGGTCAATTTCCTTCAGAGGAAATAGCCTCGCTTCCCCCCCTGCTTTATCTCGAGTGTGTGACTGCAACCTTGCCTACCTAAACTGATTCTTAGTGATAATTAATGGGGTTTCACCTATATATAAGCAAAAGATTAGTCATACAATTAAGTGCTATATCAACAGTGTAATGCAAACAAAGAACTCTGTGAAAATGAATATTCAAATATTGAACTGGAAACAGGTTAATTATCAATTTAAAGCACTTGTGTAGAATATAAATATATTTGCTTGTAACTTTTCTTCAGCATTGATGAAAATGGATAGTATTTTGGGACCAAGTATGCCTATTAAACTGATGTGATGCATTACCATGCTGGCACAGAAATAATGAACACAGATGGTGGGTCTATTACTTCTCTAGGAAGAAATTTGTCTTTTTTCCCCTTCCTGAGTCTCAGATCTACACACTACTTTCTCAAGTCAAGCTTCCTCATGGGAATCTTTAAAATGGGTTTCTTTTTCATTACTTGTACATTAGTAGGGGGAAAAGGCAACACATTTTTCAACTCAACAGGTTTCATATTTGTCTGAAACAAAGTCAATGGAGAGGTAATTTTACATACCATGCCAAGATCTCAATAGATCCACTTATTGTCAATAAATCATCTAAAAATGATGGTGAAATTTAGATCTTAGCATAGTCATTGTACTAAACAGAATCCGGAGAGTGAGAAGACTGCACATAATTAAAGCTATGTGATATTTCAGCTGTGAATTTGGGTAGATGAATAATCTATGGTATAAAATGCATTATGTGAGTCTGAATTCTCATTGCTGTTGGGATGTATTGAGTATTACCATTTCCATTTATGGTCCAAATGCGCCTGCCACTCAGTTATTCATGTACCATTTGAGTCACAGTCACTCACACCCAGACTGGCTCAGATCCCAGTCCCCAGGGATGTCCCTAAAGGTTTGGGTAAGTTCAGAATAGGAATCCTAGCAGTCAAGACTCCTGGGCTTGACTGTCTCACTAGCTATTGGTAGCCAATTCAAGACTGGCAGATGGAGCTCTGGTTGGCCATGGTTGTCCTCCTTCATCCATCCACCCAATGCACTAACACACACACACAAAGTACAAAAGAGGTGTTTACCTTGATTGTCTTGATCCTGCTGAGATGTGGGAAGCTGTATGGCTTCTCTCTCAAGTGCTCCTGCCTTGCCCATCAAAGACTGTGCATGTAAAATGCAGTCAAGTCTCAGCTGACTTATGGAGACCCCAGAAAGTAAGAAGCAGAGGTTGCTGCCATTGCCTTCAAGTGCAGAGTCTTCCAGAGTCTTCCGTGGTGGGCTCCCTTCCAAGTACCAAGTCTGATCCTGCTTAGCTTCCAAGATCTGACAAGACTGGGCAATACCATGCCACTTTCCCTCCCAACAAAAGATCCTTATTTTCCATTTATGAAACGTTGAAGCGTATGGAAACTGCACCAAGAATCCCCATCCTGCAAAGTATTTATATCAATACATAAATCCTATAAAGTGTCATTACAACTACTGACCTGCCTGATAAAAAAAAATCCAACATAATTAAAACACTTATCTACCTTAATTACTCATAATATTAGGTCAGAAAAAGATAACAATAAATATTTAAAGACTAAAGAGAGAAAAGCTTGCCTGTAAATATGATTAACAAACTTATCATTCCTGACAAACAATTTGAAAATGAAAAGCAGCTTACCAGAACAAACTAGTAAGTGCATCAAAAACGAGGCTGCATTTAACTGCATGAGCACCTTCAAGCCGTCACTGTAACAGACACATGTAACTGAAAGCATTGTTGAGCAAGCATTCTTGTGACCTCATAGAGAAGAAAGGCAGAGAGGAAAGGTGATTGGCTGAACTGAAACTGATCTAAAGGTATGGTAATATTTAAAGAACGAACTGTTTAAGAACTGAAAACAGGGGCATCCTTGTGTAGGTATAGCACTATTTTCATGCCAGAGACCACTGCCTAACAACCTCATCACCCTTGCTCATCAGTGAAGGCCTTTCAACTTGATGGATTCCTTTTCCGTGTAACAGTCTGTCCTCTGGCTTCCGAAGCAAGCCAAGAGCTGTCTTTTTATAAAGCTTCTTTTAATTTCATGATTGATCTGGTTGGGTTTCCAACAGAATAGAACTCAAAAACATTTAGCAGCATTTGTTATCTTGATAGGTGGTTATGGGAGGGAAATTCTCTTGAGCGCAAGTGTGGGAAAAACTCAAAAGGGCACTTCTAGTATCTTCCAAAGAGGCAAAATAGGGAAAGCGGTTTTCCAGGGACAGGTAAATCAGGGACTGTCCAGGCGAAACCAAAACTGTCAAAACATATATTCCTCCAGATGCTCAATATAGTCTTTGTTGGAGTTACATCCTTCTAAGAGCTTTCACTCCCTTAATGTAAAAGGATGTAACTTTCATTAGGACTGCACTGACTGTGGCTTAAATTTGATAGTGTCTCCATTGCTGAAAGAATCAAAATAGTGTAGTTAGTTAGCAGTTGGGCTGTCCCATTAATTGCTTAAATATTTGCACTGTGTCTAGTTGCAGGTCTGATGTTAGTATGTGCTTTTGCCTAAGAAGATAGCTTAAAGAGAAAAACCAAATCAAAAGTTCTCAGTACAAAACCTACTCAAGAAACAGAACAGCGGGCTGCTGAGGTGATCCTTTGCTAGTCATGGTATAGCTGAGATGGTCATTGTAAAATTTTCACTGTGATGTTTTGCAAATCATTGTCTCACATGAAGGATGCTCCTGAGTTTTGGCAATGATTACTTTGTAGATACTTATGAAGACTAGACTCATGTCCTACTGGTTGGTTGGTTTATGGGATGCAGTGTTTCTGAAATGAACACCTTATTTGATTGCTAGGTTACAATAGCCAATTACAACTTGCAGGAAATGATGACATACCTATGTTTCTGTATCCACTGGGATACCTAGGGAGTAAACGTCTTGATTAATTGTTGAGTTGGCTCTGGCAATGCCTTTGTGTCTGCCAGGTCACTGCATCATATTCCGCAAAGACCATGTAGAGCAGGGGTGTCGAACTCATTTGTTATGAGGGCCAGATCTGACATAAATTAGACCTTGTTGGGCTGGGCCATGTGTGTCATAAAATGTAATGCTAGGTAGCAAAGATATAAACTTTATGAAGGACACAAGCACAATTAAAGATTTTTTAAAACTTTAAATAAAGCGTACTTAATATATTAGCACTCTTGCAATATTTTGTTTAACAGTCTCTGATATCTGACTCCTCTTGCTCTGAATTATTGCATCAAAATATCTGTGCTGTAGCAAACTTGAGTATGCTGTTCAGATGTGTATCTGTAAGCTGCAAACCTACTTTTGATTTATTGACATTCATTACAGAAATCTCATGCCCAGTGTTCTAAGCCTAGGATCCAGGGGAAAACATGAAATGGCTGGGCATTGCAACCTTTTGTACACAAATTGTTTTGTGTGCTGGTCAAGAACATATGAAGGCATCATGACATAGAGTTAGGGCTATGTGTTTGTCTACAAAACTGTAGTTCCCAGAGAATTAACTATGACTCCTATGAGGCATTGCAAGAATAGAGAGACAGCAATGTATAGTGTTCAGTATCAGCCTAATATCTGGGAAGTTTAGGTTCAAAACCCCCAGTCTACAAAGGAAATGTCCTGGGTGGGCTTAGTCTGGACACATGCTCTAACCCACCACACTGGCTTGTTGTTATTCCTCATCTAAATGGTTCACATTGCTTTCCTACTGAGAAAGACTGGATCATGAGGGCATGGATACAGTGAAAAGGGAAAGGAAACCCAGTTGCACCCAGGAAAGCCTCAGCATAATGAGCCCAACAAAACACACACTGTAGCAAGGTACACAAAACCTCATACCTTGAATAAAACCTTGTTGATCTTAAAGGTACTTTGTATTTCTCCCTGTGATTGAGGCAGCTGAACAAAGAAAGGCAGGAGGAAGGGGAGGAGCCTCAACCAATGGAGGGGAAGAAAGGCTTGGCTTTGTGTCCTGTGCAATTGAAGCAGCCTGGCTAGGAAGCAAGCTCTGGCCCATTCCCTCCCTCCCCCTGGGAGGAGGAGGGGGAGGATCCTCAGCGAGTGCAAGGAATAGAAGCTTCCTATCTATCTCTTCTGCACAAATGAGAGAGTCTAGTAAAGCAAACTGCAATGCAGCAGCAGCAGAAAAACTGGAGAAAGAAGCAGGGGACAGCCAGTTGGTTACAGGCCAGATAGGAGCCCTCCGAGGGTGTGATCCAGCCCGTGGGCTGCATGTTTGACACCCCTGATATAGAATTTGGGGCACTGTCACCTTATGACCTTTTAACCTGATGACCTCTTCCACCTCTTCCATCACTGTATCTATTTATAATAATGGGGAATGAAATGATCCAGCCAATTACAGACCAATAAGTTTACTAGATGTTATAGGTAAATGTTACACAAGGCACACTCTATCGGAGTTAGAAGAGTGGATGTCTGAAAATGACCTGTTAGAAACAGGGCCATCCCCAGGTTTTTTTTTACATACTAGGTGAGGCTACCTTCTGGTGCCCCCCCCCATGTGCCCCCCCCCCCAGTTTTCAAACATAAATGCATTTTAACAACATCATGCAGACTACTAGTCTCCACTCAAGCACATGCTTAGCTAGGGTTGCCAACTCTGGGCTGGGGAATTCCTGGAGATTTGGGGGAGTACAGGCTGAGGCGGGCAGTGTTTGGGGCAGTTGGGAAGAAACCTCAGTGGCATATCATGCTGCAGAATCCACCTTCTGAAGCTGCCCACCACCCTACCCTCTGCCCGCACATGCAGCCACAACCCACTTACCTCTACAGGGGGAGACAGAAAGCACTCATGAAGGGAAGGGGAAGGAAAGCAGCCCAGTGCCAGCTTTGCTCCTCCTCTTTGCCAGCATGGTCACTCCTCAACCCCACCTCTGGCTGGGTCATGACTCACAGCAGGGACAATTTTTACTCTTCCTTCTGCTGCTGCTTCATGCCCGGCTTTGTGTGCTCCCTCCCTGCTGAAATGGCCAGAAGCAGGTGAAGGGCCATGCCTGGGTGGTCCCACGTGCTGGGTGCTTCTCGCTGGTGACTCACAAGGCTGTGTGCCTGGGTAGAGGGTGGAGAGGTAGGCAGGGTGGAGCATGGGGGAGGAGCTGCCTTGTAAGCTGAGCTGAGAAGGCAGCACTGCTTGGTGGGGCTCAGCAGCCGGGCCAAGCATGGCATCCTCCAAGTGGGACTCCAGCAAGCCAGCCAGCCAGCTGTGGGCAGAAGGTTTTTTTGGGGGGGAAGAAGTCTGTGCCCATCCATGCTCTGTGGGTGACTTTCCATTCTGGAAGCACCGCTGTGCCTGCCTGGGTGCCCGAGTTGCACATGGGGAGGTGGGGGCAGACTTGTTGGAGTGTGTCTCTCTCTCTCCACCACCCCATTTGCCAGCTGTGCCCCTAGGTGGATGCCTAGTTGGCCTAGTGATAGAGCCAGCCCTGGTTAGAATCAGAACAAATTGGATTTAGGGTGGGTCATTCAACCTTAGACCACTGTTTTTTATTACAACTGTTGCACGAGCCTTCTGACCCTCCCTCACTGTCACTGGACCCTGATGAAGCTGGCCACCTTGCAGGGCCTCCCCTTTGCTGGGTAGCCAGGGCCTCAGATGTGTAAGCAGGGGCAGGTTACTTCACCTCACCTCAGTCAGCTTACCCAAGGACTCTGTTTCTTTCTGAGTGCTTCAGCAGAGTTCCCCTGGTATGTCCTCCCTGGCCCTTGATGGCTCCTGGCTTTTATTTCCTCTTCCCTCCGGTCGACCTCCCCTGTGCTCTCTCCTCCCTCTGCCCCACCCCCATACTTAATCTGTGATGCCGAGCTCCCGCGGGAGCCTGGACATCTGGTGCCAGTTTCTGCCCTGCCTGCCTGTTGCTGAGCGAGCCCAGCCATGGTCACCTTGGGCGGGGTTGAGCTTGGGGGCCAGGCCGCCGGCTGGGTCCTGTCAGAGTGCCTGTGGACAGCTGGGATTCAGGCCACTGCGAGGGAATGCTGGCCATGGCTGAGGCAGCCTGATGACTTCCTGGTGTGGTGGCGGCATGGGAGCTGGCTTCCCGAAGCCTCCTCCAGCCTGGAGGACCATCCTGACTTCCCCGGCCTCCTGGTAGGTGCTGTGGGGTCATCCAGGGGGTGGCATTGCCCTTCAGGGGGCATCGGGGGTGAGGGGGTGGGTCCCAGAAATTCTGCTGGCAGGACAACAACATTTCGATAACAAATATGTGAATGGGCTATCCAGGCAATTATGTGTTGCTTTTACTGACCTTAAAGCTGCTTTTGATTCTATCCCGAGGCAGTGCCTATGGGACAAATTAAATAAATTGAATATTGATAGTAGATCACTGGACTGAATTAAAGCTGTCCATACTAACACCATTCTTCAAGTAAGATTAGGAATCTCTGGCCAATTGTCTGACCCAATTCCAACTTCAAAAGGTGTAGGTCAGAGCTGTATCTTGGCACCCTTGTCCTTCAATTTATATATAAACGATATTGTTGAATATCTGACAGGAACCCAATATTTTTCAGTTAGGCTTGGAAAGAAACCATCTCGACATTCTTTTATGCTGATGACTCATTACTTATATCTCATTTATAAGTTGGCCTCAGAAGGCTTTTAAAACAGTTTAGCCTTTATTGTAAAAACAATTTATTAAAAGTCAATTATGATAAAAATAAAATAATAGTTTTTAGATTGGAACTGGCTCTGCTGTCATTACTAATCTTAGCCCATAAAACTATTATCAATTATTGGCTGAAATTCCAGTTTGGTTTAAGTTCAGTCCAGTTTGGTGTAGTGATTAGGAACATGGACTCTAATTTGGGAAAACCGGGTTTGAGTCCCCACTCCTTCACATGTATGCAGCTGCTGGTATGACCTTGGGTCAGTTACAAGTTTTTTCAAAGCTGCTCTCTCATGAGCAGTTCTCGAAAGAGCTCTCTCAGTCCCACATACCTCACAGGGTGTCTGTAGTGGGGAGGGGAAGGGAAAGGAGATCGTAAGCCACTGAGACTCCTTCAGGTAGTGAAGGGTGGGGTATAAATCCATTCTTTTTCTTCTTCACCATGATTTACAAGGAAGGGAAAAGTAATATGTGGCAAAGTTATATATTGAACTTGGTAGCCAAACTTAGATTCTCAGAAGATTATTTAAGAGGGCTTGACCTTTTTTTGCAGCAAAGCAATTAATAAAACAAAGATTGCTAGATATGAGAGTGAACTTCTCTTAGGGCGTTTTCGCACTGGCTTTTTTCCGGGGCGAGCACCGGAGTGAGCACCAGAGTTTCTGGTCAGTTTCACATCAGTTGCTCCATGCTCACAAACTCCTCCGGAGTTTCACCGCACTGCTCAGGAGTATCCCTGGAGCAAGAAAATCCTGTTCCTGGCGGTGTTTCCTGTTTACTCCATTGGAGAAACCTAGATGAGAACACACCCACTCGCCCGCCCTCCATCTTGCCCGCCCCGCGGTGGGCGTTTCTTGAATTTTTTTTTGAAATGAGACCTCCTAACGTTATATCGAAATAAGGAGGCAGGGAGGCAAGATCGCAGCACAGGGACTGCATTGGCGAGGTGGATTTGCCATTTCTTGGGAGCAGGAGCCGGGCGCCATTGGCCTGAGAGCTCCATGTGCTTGCTCCCCGGTAACTGCTGCCCTTTGTTTGGGCTTCCCCGGCAACAGCCCGTGCAGAGCTGGTGGTGGATGCTTTCCTCTAGCAATCCGTGGAGAAGCCACGGCAAGTGGGCGGGCGGGCTGGGGAAACTTGCCTTCCTTTCTGCTCCCTGTGTGCGGTCCCACGATCCTGAAGCAACATTTCCCCCCCTCCTTTTTTTTTTAAAAAAAGGCCCTTATAACGTTATAACATCATAATGAAATTTTGATGCAGCAAGGGAAGACGGCACAATTGTTGTCTTTATATAATAAACACACGTTCACATCTACTATGGGGGGGTTTAATTTGCTGTTTATTGGCAGCCCCTGCAGAGCAGGCTGGGCACGCTTCTTTGCAGAAAAGTCACAGAAATGGATTGAACTGTTTTCAAGGGGCTATAACTATTCCTGCGGAGCGGGGAGACTGCTCTGCGTGTCATGCTGCTCCTCCTCAGCTGCCGCCACCACCACCACCACCATTTATGTAATTTTTTTTTTTTACTTTACACGGGCCAGCTGACACCATGTTGCCCATCCTCCATTTTGTTGCCTTGATCGGGTTAAGCACACGACATTTCAGTTCCCATCGGAGAATCCACCCATGGGGGGGTGGTCCTCCTTGTAGCCCGCCAATCGTTTTGCACCAACCCAGAACGGCGGGAAAATTTGAATACTGAGGAGGGACTTGATGAATTCTGGGAAGAGGAAGGCGGGTGATGCATGGTCGTCATTGCACTATGACGTTATAACGTTACCACGCATGCATTTAAAAAAAGAAAAGAAAAGCGGGGAATGAGGGAGGAGCTGGGGGGGAGGAAGGGGAGGAAAGGGGAGGGGAAATGCAAGGGGCGGGCACAGAGAGCATCGAAGCAACCCAAATGGGAACAGAAAACTTCGGGGGGGGGGGAGAGGAGCAGATTGCTATAGTGCGAAAACGGCAGGTTTGCTCAGGAGGAGTCGCAGAGGGGGAAATGAGGAGGAACTGAGAGGCAACTGGCCAGTCTGAAAAGGCCCTTAGTGTCAGCAGAGAGCTTAGCTAAGCAAGTGGAACTCTTACTATTAGTATGAATGGAATATTAGAGTGGATGCTTGAAAGTTCTAGTTCCAGAATTGTGAGACAGTCTTCCAAGCAGGATATTGTTAGGAATACCATGTAGCCCTAACAAGCCATCCTCATAATAGATTTATTCATGATACTAAACGTCATGGGAGACAGCAAAATAACCATTCCACAGAACTCAAAAGTACAGCACTCAGCTTTGCTCAAAACCATGTCTTGAGATTTGGCCAACATCATTTGAACTCTGATCGCATTCAGGTTATATCACCATAATCAGCTCTACATGGGGCTGCTTTTGAAGCCTGTCCAGAAACGCCAAATGGTACAGAATATGTTAGCAAGATAATTTACTGACAGGAGATGTAGAGAACATATACAGCCAACAGGAAGATGACAACCCTATCTGCCAACATTTCTCTAGGTACAAATGAAAGTTCTAGTTCTTACTTTTCAAGTCATGAATGCCCTGGAGGCATGTAATGAGCCACTCTGAAGTTGTCACCCTTTGAACGGGTTGCCACTGGTGAAAGGAAGGGTCCACCCTGGTGTGAGAATGTCCCAATAGATATAGTCCACAACAAGTCTCCTTAAGCAGTAAGTCCTTTATTTGTAGAAAAGATCATTGTAGTCAAACACTTTTCCTGTTAGTAATGCTGTGCTTAGGGATTACATGTATTGATATACTGGATATGAAATATGGCTTAAGAGCTGTCTACCAATCACTAGACAGGATTTTGGGCACTCAAATAGTCATACAGTTATTGGAACAAAATCATGGCAGTTAACTGACATTCTGCCCTCCTGATAATAAACTCCCCCCCCCCGAGGTTTCAAGGGATACAATTTGTGAAAGGCACAGATTTTATCAGGAGCATGAACATGCAATTCCTCTACCCACTCATTTTCCTCAGGACCAAAATGCAACCATTTAATAAGATAGAACAAATGACCCCATTTCATCTTAGAGTCTAAGATGTGATCAATTTCATAGTGAGGCTGATTATCCTTTATCAGAGGAGGAGGAGAGGAAGAGGAGGGTCTCCATTTGTTCGGCCCAGGATCTTTCTTCAAGAGGCTGTAATGGAAAACAGGATGCACAAATTTCAATGATTAAGGCAGTTTCAGTTCAGAAGTTACATTATTAAGGCACCTCACCACTGGGAAAGGTCCCACATATTTCCAGCCGAGTTTTCAACTTTGGCTTCCTCCAAATCAGCTTTGGCTTCCTCCAAAATTTTGGCAATTAACGGCCAAGACTCTTTTAAAGAGTTCCACCATTGGGCAAACTTGATGGTCTTTTCTGCTTCCCGAGTTAGGTCAGAAAGAGGAACCCCTTCGAAGCCTCCCACCGCCATGAAGGGGGACACTCCAGTGGAGGAATGCACCACATCATTATAACTGTATTCCGCAAAATTCCACTCCGGCAGCCACTCCCGCTAGATGGTCTTGGAGTACCTGTGCCGCCACATTCGGTAAATCAGTCATTAGCACAGTCATCTCCTGTTGCAGCCTCCATTGGATCGTGTTGAACCGACTATCCATTTGAGCCCACATCTTGGCTGCCTGGGAAGCATCCACAGCACTTCGCTTCTTGCCTCAGATGACAGATGACCTAGCTCCCCGCTCCTACTGCGGGGACCAGGATTCTGTGGTATGTGAGCCAAATTGGGCCCAGGATTGAGTCCCCCCACTCCCCTGGGGATGAACGTTCACACCGGTGGTACTAATCGGTCATATCGGCACCTCTTCAGAGGTGACCGGTACTTTGGAGTAGGTGATGGGGACTTCAGCGCCATCTGTATCCATAGTAGGGTGATGGACTAGATCCCAAAAATGATTACTAACAGCCTGTGAGAATGTCCCAATAGATATAGTCCACAACAGGTCTCCTTAAGCAGTAAGTCCTTTATTTGTAGAAAAGATCATTGTAGTCAAACACTTTTCCTGTTAGTAATGCTGTGCTTAGGGATTACATGTATTGATATACTGGATATGAAATATGGCTTAAGAGCTGTCTACCAATCACTAGGCAGGATTTTAGGCACTCAAATATACTGGCCTGAAGTTCCCATAGAAAACGCGGGAAAAGGAGTTCTCAGAAAATAATGATGTTGAACATTTCTAAAAGCTAAGTTCCCAAGACATGAAGAAAAAGAATACATAACACCGGTGAGTTTGGCTCACACAGAATAGGAGGCACTCCTGTTCAAGGACAGGACACAAGAGATAACACCAGGGAAGCAAGTAATTGAGTCAGGGCATGTGCAAGCGAGACAAGCAAGCAAGCAGGCAAGCAAGCAGAGCACGCATTCCAGAGGAGGGGGTCATGGCCCCGTTGCGAACTCCTGGGTGGGATTTGTCACCAAACTTCGGGGGAAAAGCATATGTAAGCCTGTGACCTTTTCAGAGACCATGTAAATACACCTTGAAACAGTCATACAGTTGTTGGAATGAAATCATGGCAGTTAACTGACACCTGGTAATGTTTACATCCTCTGGAAATCCCTTCAGGTTCTATGGATGATGACCACGGCTGCCACCACCAAGACTTTTGTTTAAGGGACGGGAAACACTTTGCCTTTGGTTTGTACAAGGAGGATCCTACATGTCTTCTCTCTCTTTTTCTCCAGGATGCATTGCAAGGAACAGCCACAGCATGACAAACCCACGGTCTTTTTAAGACTAATTTTCACAGAGGTGGGAAGAAAGCAGGATTTTATTGAAGGGTAAAAAGAAAACAGTAGTGAGGATGAATTAACATATATAAATAGCACTGCTAATTATTATTATTATTTAGCTTATTTGCAGCCTGCTTTTCTCACTGAGACTCAAGGCAGATTACAGAGTATGGAAATAGAAAAAATATATAATCATACAGGATAGGACATCAGATGAACAATGCAACAGGACTAGAAGTACAACACTGAATGACAATGTGAGCCATAGTCTTATGCTCCCTCTAAGCTGTGGAGTTTTGTGAGCAAAGTTCTACTTTGTGAGCTACTGGCATTAAAGTTGTGAGCTTGTGATTTGGCTACTGCATACATTAGTTTGCTCTGGAGCCATCCTTCCTGAGCTAAGACAAAAATGGCTGAGCCAGAGGCTAAAAAACTGTGAGCTAGCTCACACTAACTCAGCTTAGAGGGATCATGATGTGAACATACAGTATAAGATTACTTTGAACAGTGTAAATGAACAATGTAATAGAACTAGAAATACAAAATTGAATGCCAGTACCAATGCACTAGGACTAGGCAGTGAAGCAGGGTCGACCCTGGTTAGTGCTTGCATGGAAGACCACCAAGGGCATCCTGGTTGCTATACAACAATGACAAACAACCTCTGTTTATCTCTTGCCTTGAAAACCATATGTGGTCACCATAACTTAGCTGTGGCTGAGGACAGACTGGCAATCTGCCCCGGGAGAGCTCCACTTGGGAAACGGGGGAAGGGAGCCCATTCAGACATCCGCAGCTGTCCCTCGGCTCCCTTCCGCACTTACGCGCTTTGAAGCCGGTTTCCTCTCGCTGTAGAAGGACATCAGGAGAAACTGGTGGCCAGGGACTGTCTTCCGCATGCCTCCCGCTTTCAGGCAGTGTGAACCGGAAGAAGGCAGGATTCAAGCAGAGGCAGCTGAACATGCCATTTCGGCAATTTGCACATGAGCGCTCATGCGCACATGTGCACATACACACATTGCCGAAATAGCCATGCCACAAGCTGCGGAGGCCAGCCCACCTGGGGCCACTCCGCAGCAGTCTGAACGCTCCGTAACAGCATCCTTGCGCAATACACTGGCCAGTGTGAATGGCCAGCCCTGGGGAATCCCCCCCCCCCGCAGCTTTTGCCTCTGGATTCCTCCCGCTCCAGATTGCCAGTCTGTCCTCGGCCTGTGACTTGACAGTACTTTCCACCACAAAGGTGCATCCCTTAACCTTCCAAGTACCTCAACAGGATGGCATGGTCTACTGTATCAGAGGCTGCTGATAGATCCCATAAGAGCAACAGCAAGGCACTTCCTTTGTCTGTATTCAACTGGAGATAGTCAACTAAAACCACCAGCACTGTCTCCATTTCATAGCCTAATTTGACTGAAAGAGGTCTGGGCAGATGAGTTACCCAGGAAGGCCTGGAGTTGTTCTGCTACTGCTCTCTTGGTGATCTTGCTGAGAAAGGGTAGGTTGAAGACTAGGCCATAATTGGTGACAAAATTCTTCTCTAGTGATTTTTTTTTTCAGTAGGGAAGAATTAATGCCCATTTTAATGACATAGGAAAGATATCTGAGTACGTGATTGATCTGTGACCTATTTCAGGGCTTAATTGATGTGATCCTTATGTGCTTTCAGCAGCCAAGAAGGGCATGGAACCAGGGCACAAGTGGTGCAGTTCACAGATTGTAACATTTTGTCAACAGACCAGATGCTGCATTGGGTGCTTTTTAAAATGTGTCACCACTGTATTACAGTCAGCATCCAAATGTGTTATCTTTGAGAGGTCTTTTCCAGAAAAGAACTTAGCAAAAGCATCACAGCTAATCATTAATTCCTGTCAATTCACAGGTTCAGACCTTGGGGTCAGCAGGTCCTGAGCTACTTTGAATAGCTGAGCTGGACATGAATTAGCTGATGCAATGATAGCAATGAAGCAGGATTTCTTTGCAGCCTTCACTGTGGCTTCATGGGTTTTGAACAAGCTATACAGGACACTCTGTGCAATTTGGTTTGAGTTTTCCACCAACATCATTCCAGATGTCGTTCAATCCCCTTTAAGTCACTCAGCTCAGTAGTAAATCAGGGAGCTGGATTCTGCCTAGAGAGTGGGAGTGGATGACAAGGGACAACCATGTCAATAGCTTCCAGGAGCTTCTCATTCCATACTTTCACTACAATGTTTCCATACTTTCACTCAGCAGAAGTCTTTGCTGGGATCTGAAAATCCCTTAGGGCACTCTGGAAACCAGTTAGATACATTAGTCGCCATCAGGTCTCTTTTTGTAGAAAAAGCCCAGCAGGAACTCATTAGTATCTTAGGCCACACACCTGACAGCTCATTAACATATTAGGCCACACCCTATGTTACCAGAAGTGTGGTCATCCAGCCACACCCATCTTTTTCTTCTTATTCTGTTTACCTTGTTGTCAAAACAGTTTTGACAAAACCAATAAAACATGATTTTCTGTCCCATCTATATAAAATCTTGCCTGAACCAATATCTTATGTCCAACAATTATTCACACTGGATTGGAATCAATTCCTAAAGGTTAGGTTCCCATGGAAATCAGCTTGCCTTCCTGCAGAACTAGTACGCTGAATATGATTTTTTAGGGTTGCCAACCTACAGGTGGGGTCTGGAGATCTCCTGGAATTACAGCTGAGCTCCAAACTACAGAGATCTGGTCAATGGCTGCTTTGGAAAGGGGAGTCCATGGCATTATGTCTTGCTTAGGTCCCTCCTTCCCCCAAACCCCACCCTCCTCAGGCTCCACTTCCAAATCTCCAGGGATTTTCTCAACCTGGAGTTAGCAACCCTAGTTCACTGGCAGAACAACCCTAGGAGCCAGTTTGGTGTAGAAGAAGAAGAAGAAGAAGAAGAAGAAGAAGAAGAAGAGACTGGATTTATACCTTGCCCTTCACTTGGAGTCTCAGAGCAGCTTACAAACTCCTTTCCCTTCCTCTCCCCACAACAGACACCCTGTGCGGTAGGTAGGGCTGAGAGAGCTCTGAGACAACTGTCCTTGAGAGAATAGCTGGTACAGAGCTATGGCTTGCCAAAGGTCATCCAGCAGCTGCAAGTGGAGGAGTGGGGAATCAAACCCGGTTCTCCCAGATTAGAGTCCACGCACTTAACCACTACACCAAACTGGCTCTCTGGTAGTGGTAGGCCCCTTCCCGCCAGCTCTTTGCTCTTAAAGGGAACGTTCCTTTTAAGTACAAGGAGCCAGAAGGCCAGGCCCCGTGCATGGAGATCCAGAACATGGGGCCCCTTCTTGCCAGCCCTTTGCTCTTAAAGGGCCCGTGCTCAATCTCCGCATGGAGATCTGGTGCGCGGGGCCCTTTCCCGCTGGCGGGGGTGGGACGGACTCAGACGCCAGCCGGAATGCCGTTCTGGTGCGTTCTGGCCCCAAAAGAGCCCTGGTTGCCATGGGTGGACCAGTTTTACCAGCACTTCCTTCTTGCAGAGTGCCAGCACCACATTCACCTGTGTCTTGATTAGGCAGTGATCAGACCACACCCCTTGGACTAGATCTTCCTCTAAAGATTCTGTACAAAAGATTAAGTCTAAGGCATGTTATATGTAGGGTCCTTCACCACTTGAGTGGCCAGAGAGGCTATGAAATCCGCTGGTCCAGATGTGGTCCCATCTATATGAATGTTGAAATCACCCAGAGAAATGGTCTTAATTCCACATTACCCAAACTTCTCCCTGAAACCCAACAGTCCATTTACCTTCTTTTTCAAGGAATCTGGTGAAATCTGTAGCAGAATTCCCCTCTGCTGATGTTTCAGAGGCAGGCAAAGTCTTCCCAAACCTCCCAATTCTCCTTCTAAAGCACCACTCTATGGTGTGTAACATCAAAACAAAACAAAACAAAACCCTGCAAGGACTGCCCTGACCTGGATAGCCAAGGCAAGCCCAATCTCATCACATCTCAGAAGCTAAGCAGGGTTGACTCTGACAAGTACTTGGATGGGAGACTCTGACAAGTACTTGGAATTCCAGCAGTCAGGAGGTGGGGGCAGGCTTTATTCAGCTACCTCTTGGAATATCCTCCAGGCCCCCAGTAGTCACCAGAGGTCACCATGACTTCTAAGTGCACGCAAACACACATGAAAAATACAAAAAAATACCAACTCCCTCCCCCCGTAAGTGCTGAAGTTACTAGAGGACATATAGAGCAGGAATCACAGAGAATTCAGGAGTAGAGCAGGAATCACAGAAATTTTAAAAAGAAATTCTTCTTTTGAAAAAGAAAAAAGAAATAAGAGGAAGCAATGGCAGTATCTAAACAAGTGAATTTGGGGAAAAGAAAAAGAAACCATAACTACACTATACATAAATCTGCAGGGGGGCTGGGAACTTAGGCTCTTATCTTTTGTCCAACCTAGACATTACACTTTTTAATGAGTTAAGTCAGGATTTCTATGCAGTCAGACAGCAGCTTCACTGAACTGTAAATGAAGTTTCTAGGTGCTCCAGGGGCCTAATTCAGGTTGGGACCATGGTGTGTTTGTGTGGGGAGGGGGGGAGATGCAGCCTTCTTCCCCCATGCTGTTTTCCTGGCCTGAAATAACACTAGTGTCATGCCTGCTCCTGACCCTGCTCCTGACCCAGCCCCTGCAGAACAAGATCAGGCTCCTTTAACGGACCTGGACGTAAGTCCTGAGGAGTCAAGCCGGCAGCAAGAGCCACCTGAGATTGATCAGGCTATACCTGGACAGAGTGAACTCCCTGAATCTCCACCACCTGTCAGCTGGCTCCGTGAAAGGAGACGCCAGGAGCTAAGAAACAGGAGGAGTGAGGCACGCATGCGGGGGAGACGAACTCTAAGTCCGGAGTATTAGCAGAAGCAGGACTGTGTCTGGCAGCTGCTAATTGTGTAACAAGCCAGCACGCTATATCAGCAGATCACTGGCCTCAGCAAAGCATGCTGGCAACAAATGATCGTCCTTGACGAGCCCTCGCCCTGCACCCTCCTGACTTCTGTGCGTTCCTGTGGACCCTTGACCCAGCTTTGGACCTCGGACCTCTGACTCTGGACTTTGCTTTGTGGACTTTGACTTCGGCGTTCTGGCTCTGTTCCTGTTGCTCTCTCCGGCTATCTGACTTGGCATTCCTGTGACTACGCCTCCCTACTTTGTCCTTCAGCTCTGACGGTAATTTATGGCTTGATTACTGGACTGTTGAATAACCTTTGCTCTGCACCCTGCTTAACTACCGGCCGGCTGAGAAACTCCTGGTTAGACGCCTGAACTGTTGCATCTTCTGCCTCAACCCAGAGGCTCTGTCGTGACAACTATCTGCTTTGTTGGGGGAGCTGTGTGTGCCCATTGGAAAATGCAGGAGTCTGTTGGGGCTGGAGCAAGGCGGAGCAAAGCTCCACCAGCTCAGGATTGGCCACTAGGGCAGCCATGGGCCGAATCAGATTCTCTAATCTGATTCAGCCTGCTGCTGAATTGCTGCCGAAATTCCGCGGCAACTTTAAAAGCAACTGGAGGAGAGGGGATTTGAGGGAGAGGCTCCAAACTTGCAGGGTAGCTGCTGGGGCCTCTCCTCGAAATACCCACCAAGTTTCAAGAAGATTGGACCAGGGGGTCCAATTCTACGGGCCCAAAAATAGGTTACCCCCATTCCCTCCATTGTTCTCCATAGTGGGAAAAAAGTAACTTTTTTTCCCACCATAGAGAACAATGGAGGGGATGAGGCAATCTGTTTGGGGTCCCATAGAATTGGACCATGTAGTCCAATCTTCTTGAAACTTGGTGGGTATTTTGAGGAGAGGCCCCAGCAGCTACCCTGCAAGTTTGGAGCCTCTCCCTCAAACCCCCTTTCCTCCAGCCCCTCATATACCCTATGAGTTTTTGCCATTGATTTCAATGGCCCATAGGGTATAATGGGGCTGAAACTGACATTCCTTTTCTGACACACTTCCGGTGATGTCAGGGGACGTGGCATATTCTAATGAGGTATGCCAATGAGTTATGCTAATGAGCTCCTGCACCTCTTTTTCTACAAAAGGACCCCTGGGAAAATGGCACAGGAAGGGAAGGCTGAAGCCCCTTGTCGCCCACATAGTGATCCTGATCCAAGTCAGACACCTGCTGCACTTGAGGGCTTAATTCCTTGGCTCCTCTGCTTAAGCTTCCAGCAGTTGAACTAAATGAACCATTCTTTTTCAACTGTCACCAGGTTTTCCTGGGAAATAGACTCTTCAGTGGTTGGCTTACCTACTCATGACAGGGCAGGATACTCGAAGGACTACCTTCTCTGCATCAACCTGCCTGACAAGCATCTGAGGCCCTGCTCTGTTTCCCTCCTCTTCTGAGGTTAGTTAAGGTGGTGGCCAGACTGAGGTCATTCTCTGTGGTGGCGCCTTGGCTGAATTCCCATTGCAGTTCTGTTAGCACATGTATTTTGTTTATGTTATCCAAGTTTTGTCTAGATGGCCCTAACAGAAATTTTATTACGGCAGAAGTGGGTGTAAGCACTGAAAGATCATTTCGTATGATATTCCTGTCATGTTGTGTATCTTTGCAGTAGCATGTGTGTGTAAGGATGGGGGCTATACTAGGGTTGCCAGGTCTAACTTGGGAAATTCCTGGAGATTTGAGGGCAGTGCCTGAGGAGGGTACAGTTTGGGGAGGAAAGAATGTGATGCCACAGAATTTGTCCTTGCAAACTGCCTTTCCCTCCAGGGGAACTGACCTCCATAGGCTGGAATTCTAATTCCCGAACTCCTGACCCTATCTGGAGGCTGACAGCCCTATCTATAGCTAGGCTTCTGCAGTTCTGGCCCCACTGGTGGACCTCCAGATGGCACCTTGGTTTTGGACATTGTGTGACATGGAGCATTGGACTAGATGGGCCATTGGCCTGATCCAACATGTTTTTTCCTTTGGTTCTTATGTTCTTAATCATATCTCTACCATTTTAAAGCAGACAGTAATTAGATGTGTTTGTTAATACCAGAGCGAAAAAGGAATGTTGTGGCACATTAAAAGATGGACCAGGAAGCAAGGAAACCACAAAGTTCCTTTTTTGTTATCATTTTCAAGATAAATATGGCTCTATTTCTGCCTCAGTGTAATCTGACCACCATATCACAAACTTGTCTTTTGAAATGTGTTATTTTTGTCAACTGATGATGTGCTTGTCACTAGGGACACTAAGAACAACACAAACATCATTGCCAGCCAAATCCACCTCGGCTAAACTCTTCATTTACATGCAAGTCAGCCCCTTCTCCTTGCCAGATCAGCTCAATGTTTAACCTTAAGGTTGTGTTTGGTACAAGGTCACAGAGGGATTCTGGCTGTATTCATAACTTCATGTTGTAACTTGTGTGACTGCTTCAGCGAACTGTTGGTGATTCCAGAATATGTCCCTTTCTATTTGCAAATGCTGATGACAGTTGCAGTTGAGCAGAAGTTGTAGCAAGGAGGTTAAAAAAAAGAAAAGATTCCGTTAATACCTTGCCAATGATGATCTATAAATTGCATTCTCCCCCAAATTGCACTCTGCCTGGTTCTGTGACTGTTTCGAACTTTGTGCTGAAACTGTGGCATGCCAACTGCAGGGGTTATTTCCATAACACCTTTCAAAGGATCACTGAGCATGCCTTGACCCAGGCACACTTTTCTGTAAAGAGCATATTTTGATAATCAACTCAGGGAAAATTTTAGCTGAAGCATTTCAACAAGTCCATGTGACAAGCAGCATATGATCTTCTGAGAATGACAAAAATGCTTTTTGCATAATACCCTTCAGAAAGGAAGGAGTGGGTTTAGTAGCAGAGCAAGACGAATAAACTGGCTAGATATAGCGGAATCCCTGCAGCACAGCTGTGTTCATGCTGAATAAATATAATGAAGTACTATAGACAGGGGTCATTTCGTAGAAAAAAAGATGCAGGAGCTCATTAGCATAACTCATTAGCATATGCCACGTCCCCTGACATCACCGGTCGAATATCAGTTTCAGCCCCATTATACCATTGAAGTCAATGGCAAAAACTCATAGGGTATATGAGGGGCTGGAGGAGAGGCGGTTTGAGGGAGGGACTCCAAACTTGCAGGGTAGCTGCTGGGGCCTCTCCCCGAAATACCCACCAAGTTTCAAGAAGATTGGACTACGTGGTCCAATTCTACGAGTCCCCAAACAGATTGCTCCATCCCCTCCATTGTTCTCTATGGGGGGAAAAAACGTTACTTTTTTCCCACCATAGAGAACAATGGAGGGAATGGGGGTAACCTATTTTGGGACCCGTAAAATTGGACCCCCTGGTCCAAATTTCTTGAAACTTGGTGGGTATTTTGGGGAGAGGCTCCAGCAGCTACCCTGCTAGTTTGGAGCCTCTCCCTCAAACCCTCTCCCCTCCAGCTGCTTTTAAAGCTTTTGCCAAATTTCAGTGGCAATTCAGCGGCGGGCCAAATCAGATCAGAGAATCTGATTCAGCCTGTGGCTGCCCTAGTGCCCACTGCTGGGCTGGCTGAGCTCTGCTCTACCTAGCTCCGGCCCCAAATGACCCCTGAGTATAGAAGCTTAATACTGGTAACAGGATTGCTGAAGTAAAGGAGTGCTTATTACCAATTGGTTGCAAATCAATTGTGCTATTGTTCTAGACTCCTAAAGTTCAGGATTAGATGAGCAGAAAGATATTCCTCTATCCCAAGTGCTCCACAATCTCACATTATTGTACTATGGAGGGTGGGATTCCCAATTTTTTAAATTCCTTGCATGAATTCTTGTTGCCCTCCGCCCACCCCCATCATACTTGCAGGGCCCTGGAATAGATCCACAGTGTTATTTTTATTTGAAATCATTCAAGATGTTCTGTTCCTTGGCTCTGTCATCAACCCAAATAGACATTAAAGGTAAAAGTTTCCCTAGCTCAAAAGCCAGGTGAATCTGACTCTAGTGGGTGGTGCTCATCTCCATTTCCCAGCTGAAGAGCCAGCACTGTCCGAAGACCTTTCCGTGGTCCTGTGACCTGTTTGTCTACTTGCAATTTCTTGCTTTTGAACTGCTAGGTTGGCAGGAGCTGGGGGCAGAGACGGGAGTTCACTCCATCACACAGCACTCAGGTCTTGAACTATCGAGCTACCGACCTTCCGGTCTGCAGTTCAGTGTCTTAACCTCTGAGCCACTGAGGCCTTAAAGAGACATTACAAACCAAGAAATCAGGAGACAGACTGGGAAGGGAAGCCATCAAAGAGGCAGAACAGATTCCTAAGTGTAGGGAGGCATTGCTGGTGATTAAGTTAATTCATGCCATGGTATCCTCCATTATTATGTATGGGTGTAGAACAGGGGTGGGCAAATTGCGGCCCAGGGGCCACACGCGGCCCGCCACAGAGTTTTTTGCGGCCCGCCAAGACAGTCAGCCATGTGATTTCAGTCAGGCCTCCATCTGAGAAAGTCAGGAAGGCTCCCGCTCTCTCCTGGCTTACCACTATTTTATCACTAAACTACCACTATTTTATTTAATTTATATTTATTGATTTTTATGATACAATTTATACCTTTTCTGAAATGCAAAGTTAACTAATGAATGCAATCATTTTAAAAGGTGCGGCCCTCTGCTAACCTCCGCTCCCACAAAGTGGCCCCCGAGCCAAAACAATATCCCACCCCTGGTGTAGAAGCTGAAGAAAGCTGACAGGAAGAAAGTTGATTCATCTGAAGTGCAGTGTCAGAGTTTTATAGATACCGTGGACCGCCAAAAAGGCAAATAATTGGGTTTGCAATCAAATCAAGCCTGAACTCTCCCTAGAAGCTATTAAAAACAAAAGTTAAAATGATAATCCCTCCTTTGTTAGTCAATCGGCACCCTTTATAAAGCACTGCACAAATCAATACTTTCTGGGCCATTTTCTAAATCCTCCTCCACTCTGATCACAGAGCTGTGCTACAGTTAACAGGATTGCATTTTCAGTCCATTTACTGGGATGGTGCCTCTACACACAGTATCCATTATGGGGCAGGTGCTCCCTGAACAAGCCTGTTTTGCACCTAAATTGCTTACAGCTATTTTTGGCAATGGCGGGGGGAGCCCTCTTTTTGGAAGCTTGTTAGCAGAGCAAGAACACTTCTCTAGCCTTTAACTCTAGCAGTGAATTAAATAAAGGATGTCGGGCTAAAGTATGTGCAGAGAAAACCAGTGCTGGGTATTGAAATATAAGGAGCGCTAACTCTTCCTTGCTGTGTGCTAGACAAGAGACATTGAGGGGAATTTCCAGGTGTAGATGGAACTACAAGCACGTATTGTGCACCTTTGGTATACATTATATGCCTGCAGCAGACTTTTGTAAAACACATTGTAGAGATCATAACCTTATGTGAGACCAAAGCAGTTCCAGATGCGCCTCCCCCAAAGTAGTCTTTTCTGTGGCCTCGGAGATGATTCCTGGGATGCTACCTGCTTGCAATTTTTATAGGCTGTTGATATTTCTGGGCAATAGCTTGGATCCTGCCAGCATTTTCTACTTGCAGAATGCACTTAGAAGGGAATTTTCTGCCAATTCTCCTCTCCCACTTCAGCTCACCATGCCCCCCCCCCACTGCCAAATTGTGTCCCCCTTTTCGTACATACCTCATTAAGCTGCTAAATAATTGCTTGAAAATAGAACAAAACTGGATTCCAGTGGCATCTTTAAGACCAACTAAGTTTAATGCTGGGTATAATTCTGGGCTTTCGTGTGCATGCATACTTCTTCAGATACACAAAAGCTTCTACCTAGAATTAAACTTGGTTGGTCTTAAAGGTGCCACTGGACTCAAACTTTGGTCTGTTGCTTCAGACCAACAAGGCTGCTCTCCTGAATCTACTTGAAAATAGTAACCTTTGGGCGCCAAGAAGAAGAAGAGATTAGATTTATACCCCACCCTTCACTCACTTGGAGTCTCAGAGTGGCTTACAAACTCCTTTCCCTTCCCCTCCCCACAACAGACACCCTGTGAGGTAGGTGGGGCTGAGAGAGCTTTTTTCCCAAGCTGTCCTTGAGAGAACAGCTGTGCCAGAGCTATGGCTTGCCCAAGGTCATCCAGCCAGGTGCAAGTGGAGGAGTGGGGAATCAAACCCGGTCCTCCCAGATTGGAGTCCGCGCACTTAACCACTACACCAAACTGACATAAGAGTTGAACTAAAACAACTTCCATATTTCCCCCCTCTAAAAATCAGGGGTTTTCCACTGCACCACTTTCCTGATCTGAAATGGCCCCAAGCAGCTGCTAGTTGCTCCCCACAGGTGCAGAGTATTGATACAGATATCCAGTGGAGCAACATCCCTGGGGATGTTTTGGGTCAAGCGGCAGTCCCAGTCCAAATGGGCCTCACTTCCATCTTGTCAGGATTTGCACTAGTTCAGTTTTAACCACTTGCCCACTTGTCAGCATTGTATCTGCAACAACATCTAAGAACAATGCAATCCAATAGTATATAAGAAGTATATAAGAAGACTTCTTATATAAGTAATGCAATAAATTATAAATTAGAGACAGTACAACCCCCCCCCCCCGATTTGGTATGTCAAAGAGGGCAGAAAATGGAATTACAAAAGTAGAAATGTAGCACCTTGACCTGAATAGCCCTGGCAAGCCTGATCTCGTCAGCTCTCAGAGGCTAAGCAGGGCCGAAATTGGCAAGTACTTGGAAGGGAGACCTCCAAGGAATACCAGGGCTGGGACATAGAGGCAAGTAATAGTAAACCATCTCTCTGAATGTCCAAGCCCCACTAGGGGTCATCAGAAGTCAACCATGACTTCCAGACATGTGCGCATGCGTGCACACACACACACACAAAATACTCACCAAAAATAAAATAAAGTAGAAATGTAGTAAGTGCAGGATAATGCATATAATAGACCAACAATGCATACTAAAAATAGTGGCATGGACTACAGTCTTGTTCTCTTTATAAAAGAGCCATAGAATCATAGAGTTGTAAGGGGCCATATAGGCCATTCACTCCAACCCCCTGCTCAATGTAGGGTCAGCCTAAAACATCCCTGACAAGCATTCATCTAGCCATTGCTTGAAGACTGCCAGTGAAGGAGAGCTCACCACCTCCCTAGGCAGCTGATTCCACTACTGAACTATTATTACTGTAAAAATAATTTTCCTGAAACCCAGCCGGTACCTTTCTGCCCATAATTTAAACCCATTATTGTGAGTCCTATCCTCTGCTGCCAACAAGAACAGCTCCCTGCCCTCCTCTAAGTGACAGCCCTTCAGATACTTAAAGAGAGCATTCATGTCCCCCCTCAACCTCCTCTTCTCCAGACTTCTTCACAAACCCTTCTGTTACACTGCAGCCTCTTCTGAAGATAGCACATCACATCCCAAATTCCATATTGTTGGTATTAGGTATATAACAAGAGGTGGGACCTGCGGTACTTGCCGGGGGGGGGGGGGGGAGAAGGAGCTCCACAGAGAGGAGGAAGCAGCCACAGGTGAGTCTTCTCCCCCACCCCACCTAGCACCCACAGCAAGGCCTGGGCCCACCAATCCTTCTCCCCCACCCCCCTGCACTGACGGTGAGATCCGGGCCCGCCAAGCCTTCTCCCCCCGGGCACTGGAGGCAAGGCTTGACTGGCTTTTAGCCGCCAGGCCTGCCAATCTCCCCCCGCCCACCACCGACGGCGAGGCCTGAGTGGCTCTCAGCTGCCAGGCCAACCGATCTCTCCCCCCCCAGCACTGGCAGCAAGGACTCAGCGGCTCCCAGCTGCCGGCCTCCACAGTTCCCAGAGCATTCTCTGCACATGCTCAGGGAATGCTCTTTTAAATATCCCCACAGAGGAGCATCTAAGCACAGCAGTTTTTTTTTAAAGTTTTAGGATTTTTCTGCACACCTGGGGAGCCCCCCCAAGTGTGCAGGAAAATCTCTCTGCTCCCTAGGTGCCCCCAATGTGCAGATTTAGATATCCACACACAGGGGGCGCCTTGGCTATTAGATATATAGATAATTGTTAGTCTATAAACCACATGGAATTCCTACAAAAAGAAAATAAATATAATGGTATTGTAAAATCAGCCAAAGAATAGCACCTTTGAATACATCTGTGATGTAATCCTGTTCATAAAGACATGGACATAAGCACAGTTGTATGCAAGGAAACTTAATTTTCTGAGTAAGCACAGATAGTCAGTTGTATTAAAAGTCTATGGCTCTTCTGATAATACCCCCCCCCCCCCCATTTAGCTCTGCCCTGAAGCAGACTCAAGCTGGTGGAAATTGCATCAGGGTAACAAACTCACTGCTGCATCATAAAAGCTCATTGTCTGTTTCCCACCCAAGGTCAGCAGCCTCCAATTAAATGAATGGAGCATAACCCTCAAGAGAGCAATATGCACTTTCCCCTGTAACTGATGCGATGTGGGTTGCCCTGACCTGCATTCAGTCTGAGAGCATGAAAGCTTCCTCCATCTTGATTAAAGGTAGCATTTGTAGTTTCATCATTGGGGAAATGATGTGGATTTATGTTTCTTATGCAGAGGTCATATTAACATGTATAGATAGAAATGCCAAAATTTCAGATTATAATACAGCCCTCATTACTGGTTTCTCATACAGTCTCAGGTCAGGTTGACATGCATCCAAAATGACTAGGTCAAATAATTAATGTTTGCTGTTTGTACTAAACCTTATTTGGCCTCATAGCTTACCTGCGATTAGTAACATGTGATTGTGATGAATCTTAGAATCTTGGAAATGTCAGATATCTCATTCAGGGTTCAAAATCATCTTGACTGATACAGGGTATGGGCAAAAAGATACATAAATATGTAAGTGTATTTAAAGCGTGCACTGAAACTGATTCCATTTGTTCCTGAACCACTATCATAAAAACTGTAGAATTCCCACCACTCTTTGCCTGTACCAAAGACAACCTAATACTGAGACAGCACTCATCCTCTTCCAGGCACAATTCAAAGCACTGGTTCTTATCTTTAAGGGCCTAAATGGCTTGTGGCCATTTCCTCCTATACTAGGGTTGCCAGGCACAGCCATCAGAAGATAGGGGAGGCAGTGACTAGGGATGGGCATGAACCAGGAAAATGTGGTTTGTTTCCGTTCGTGCCATGCCTAGTTTGCAAATCATGAACCATCACAAACTTTTGGGTACTAAATGGACTGGTGAGGTTTGTGAGGTTTGTCACCCAGTAGAATGCCCCCTGGTGTGCTAGAAGCACCAAACTCACAGGGGATCTCCAGCTGAATCTCCTCTACCTGCCCTCCAAGTTTGGTGAGGATTGGATTTACTGGGTTCTAGTTATGCCCTCCAAAGAAGGCATCCCCAGGAAAGTGCTTTCTGGGGAAATGACAGATGCAGGTTCAGGATTGTATAGAATGGAAGGGGACATCCCCCTGATGCAGCTCTACATGCCCTCCAAGTTATGTGCAGATTGGACTTAAGAGGTCTGAGTTACGACCCCCAAAGAAGAAGCCTCTAGAAAAGTGCTTTTGGGGGAAATATCAGGCCCAGGTTCAAAAGTGTTTAGAATCGACCCACTGCAAGCTACACCCACAGGGAACCATTTGCTTTGAAATTGCTTTGGGAACCTATTGCTTTGAAGTTTCATAAACATTTTGACTGAGCAGAGTCAGTCTGTCTGGAAATGTATCCATTTACGAACCCCCATGAACTGCTTGAAAGTTCATGGAAAGTTGTGCTGATTCCGTGACTAAGGCATCCTGGTAGTAATACAGTATTGAGTTACTGAAAGTGGGATTATGCCTGTCATTGGAAAACTTTGAAATTATACTTGAAAAACATGTTTGCTGTAATTGTGAGGTAAGCAGTATCTTTGGCTTGTATAATGATGTATGCAGAGTTTATAAATATGTATATGTTTAAAATATTACAGTATGTGCTTTACCATTGTAGAAAAGAAATCACACAACTATGCAAGACAAAATATACACGTATTGTATGGCAAAATAATTTTATTATCCCTATTATTAATTTATTTTTGTTTGTAAAATATAAGACATCTTTGTAAAAAATCTTCTTTTGTATAACAGCTAATGAAAAAGTAGTTATAACGAAATGGAGAAAATTATATCTGGAAGCCTTCATTGCGCATTCTTCTCAAGCTGCATTTTTCTCAAGCTTGAATTGTATTCAAATATATTATTTTGATGTATTAATTTTGTATGCTTAGTTACTTAATAGATAGAAAAATTATTCTGTTAGTCAGGCTTTAGCATCCCTGGTGCAATGACATCACTTCTAACACTACCCAGAAGTGATGTCATTTCACTGGGAGTGACATTTTAATGTTCACCCAAAACTCTATGGTTTAACCATAAAGTTTTGTCACAGAATTTATCGCATCTAGTTCCCTCTAATAACACTGCCAGCTACATTTCAGGCTGTGTCAAGGAGGTTCCTACTAGGATTGCTAACCTCCAGGTGAGGCCTGGAGATCCCTTTGGATTACAACCAATCTCCAGACAACAGAGATATGTTCCTGTGGAGAAAATGCCTACTTTGGAGGGTGGACTCTGTGGCATTATACCCCACTGATGTCCCTCCCCTCCCTAAACCCCTCACTCCCTAAGAACCACCCTCCAAACTCCAGGAATTTCCCCAGCCAGATTTGGCAACCTTACTTTCTATGCCTTCAGAGCTCATGATGGTTCAAACTGTGGCTCACCACATTTGCAATGGAGGACAAGTCAGAAGGAAAGCAGAATTGACTCTAATTCTAGTATGTTTGTTTAGTTAATTAATTTATTTCTTGTCTTTCTCCCTAATGGGAACCCAAAGCAGCTTACATCATTCTCCTTTCCTCCATTTTATCTAGCATATAGAATCCTAGAATCATAGAGTTGGAAGGGACCTCCAGGGTAATCTAGTCAAACCCCCTGCACAATGCAGGAAATTCACAAATACCTCCCCCTCCACACCCACAGTGACCATTGTTCCATGCCTAGAAGATGACAAAAAACCTCCAGGATCCCTGGCCAAACCGGCCTGGAGAAAAATTGCTTCCTGATCCCAAAGTTGCAACCAGCATTTCCCTGGGTGTGTAAGAAAGGGCCACAAGAACTAAGTACTGATGCAACCCTTACTGCCCTCCCTCTCATGATCTGTCTAAGTTCACAGAATCAGCTTTGCTGTCAGATGGCCATCTAGCCTCTGAATACCTACAAAGAAGGAGGGCCCACCACCTTTCGAGGAAGCCTGTTCCACTGAGAAACTGCTCTAACTGTCAGGAAGTTCTTCATAATATTTAGCTGAAAACTCTTCTGATTTAATTTCAACCTGCTGGTTCTGGTCTGACCTTCTGGGGCAACAGAAAACAACTCTGTACCACCCTCTATATGACAGCCCTTCAAGTACTTGAAGACGGTTATCATATCACCTCTCATTCGTCTCCTCTCCAGGCTAAACATACCCAGCTCCTTCAACTTTTCCTCATAGGACAGTCTCCAGACCCCTCACTTTCTTCCTTGCCCTCCTCTGGACATGTTCCAGCTTGTCTATATCCTTCTTAAATCTTAAAAGACTATAATGCTTACCTGTTGTGTTAGAAAATGGGCATCATGAGGCACCTGACTGTACTGGAGAATACAGGTAACAGCAGCATTCCTAATACAATTCAGTGACTGGATATAAAGGAGGACATACACGGAAGAACACCACTGAACATATTACATTTGTTTTCAGCACAGAGAAAGGTGGAAGAGAAAAGGATCCCCTGATAGTTTCTGCCTTTGATGACAACCCAGTTACAAACCTACTCCTAGTTTTTGACAGTGACTTTGCTTCTTTCCGTAGCTTGATGACTGAACCAGTCTCTTGTATCTATAATCTTCAGTTTCTTTCTTTTTTTTTTTTTTTTTAAATTATTTTGGTTTTCCATATAATACAATTAGCAACTTACACAAAATCCCTGTCCGGATAACACATAGATTATTACATAAATTATTTACTGTGTTTTAACATTATTTGTGTTTGGCAAATCTTAAATCCAACCTCAATCTCTGGCCCTACCCATACTTTTTATTAAGGACATCCAGGTCAGGGCCCCTATAAGCCGCCGCCTCTGAAAATATCCTAGTATTTTGTTCCTATTTATGTTGAAGTTGATTATAGTCACACAAAACTATAGTTATAGACAGGTGAGCTTAAATAATACATATAATAAAAATAACCAATACATATTTCAACCCTACTATATCTTGAGTCTATCCATTGCCTTTTACCCATTCATAAAATTTCGACCACGTATCTTGGAATAGAATTTTATCTTTTCCATGAATTATTTGGCTTAGTTTGTCCATTTCGGCTAAATCCAATAATTTTTTAATTATTTCATCAGTAGAAGGAACACTATCAGATTTCCAGTACTTTGCCCATCTAATTCTAGCTGCCGTCAGTACATAAACCAAAAAAGCTGCTTCACCTCGATAATGTCCCTCATTTCCCTATATTCTACTTTACAGTACATCAATATCAATATTACAGAGAACAATGCAGCTTCCCAGTGACACTTCATAAACTGCAAAGGGTGCATTTTGGAAAGTCCTTCTGCCCACCTTGCTCCCTCCTCTGCCATCTTTCATCCACCCACTTTTCCCCAGGAGCACTGTTCACAGAGATTCAGAGGAGTGAATGACCTCCTTCATCCCACTCTTTCAATGAGAACAAAGCTTGAGAGCTCTGATACTGAGGTCCAAACTAAATGTTACGCTTGGCATGGGGGATCCTTCACAGGATGGGGATCCTTCACAGAAACAAACATCAGCTCAGGGAACCAAAGCTTCCAAGCACACTGGGCACAACTTGATGCAGGACCGTGGTGGGTAGAGGAGCTGCTTCAGCTTCCCTTCCCACACAATTTTCCGGAGTCCAAATGGCCTGTTTGCCCCATTGTGGAGCTCCACTTGCAGTATTCAGTGCACATGGAGTCAAACTGTAAGCAGTGAGTAAGACCTCAGGTCAGCATACTTGTATGCAGTGTTCCCTCTAAGCTGAACTAACTCAGTTTTTTAGCCTCCGGCTCACACATTTTTGTCTTGGCTCAGGAAGGATGGCTCCAGAGCAAACTAATTTATGCAGCAGCCAAACTGCTCACTCACAGCTTTAATGCCAGTAGCTCACAAAGTTGAGTTTTTGCTCACGAGACTCCACAGCTTAGAGGGAGCATTGCTTGCGTGTAACCGGGACCCCCCATAGATCCTCCAGAAGTGCTATGCATTCTTTTAAAGTATTTCTTAATTTTAATTCATCCACACTTTGCTTCGGAATATTGATAATATATGTGTTTCCCTAATCTGTTTGTCGGAAGAGGAATCTCAGTGCAGCAAAGTAGCTCCTCTGCTTCAAAGTGAGGAAGAATGATAATTAACAGTTTGCTTGGAATTCTCTTTGGTGTAGTGGTTAAGTGCACGGACTCTAATCTGGGAGAACCGGGTTTGATTCCCCACTCCTCCACTTGCACCTGCTGGATGACCTTGGGCAAGCCATAGCTCTGGACCAGTTGTTCTCTCAAGGACAGCTTGGGGAAGAGCTCTCTCAGCCCCACCTACCTCACAGGGTGTCTGTTGTGGGGAGGGGAAGGGAAGGGAAAGGAGTTTGTAAGCCGCTCTGAGACTCCAAGTGAGTGAAGGGCGGGGTATAAATCCAATCTCGTCTTCTTCTTCTCTTGCCCTTACTCACTTCCCCCCATCATCCTAAAAGCAAGGGCAGTGTCTCAGATCCAGGTGGGCAGTCATGTTGGCCTGAAGCAGTTAGAGTCCAATGTTCAGCACTGTCTCAGGCAACTGATTCTTGCACTACACAAAGAGGCAACAGGTCTCCCCAAAATTTACAATCTCCTAGCTTGATATTTTTATTGTTGTGCTCTGTTTTCCTTGGAATTTGACTTAGCCAAATGGAGACTGGTATAACTGGGTTTGTTATCCTATTTTGGCTATAAACCTCATCAAAGAAGCCATAAGCACCCCCAATTTCCCCCTCCTTAGAAGATATTTTCCTGCTCAACCGTTATTTCACCTGATCTCCCAGTCAGGTTTGGAACTTTTGGCTCCAACCCAATCCATTCTGAGGAGCATCTTATTTCCCCTGCTATCGTAACACTTTTGGGGTATAAAGACAGCCCCAAGCGCACCGGCACTTTGTTCTAGCCACTGAGTCCCACCTCTGTCCTGGGCTCCAGCAGCTGCCTACAGACCACCGTGTGGGAGTGTGTAGTGGGGATATGTGCATGGCTGTCCATTGGCCCAGCTGTCCAGTGCAGGGACTCTGGAAGACCACACCCCATCCCCCCCCCCTTGCTCTCACTAACAATGCTTTCCCCACCTTTTGACGAACTCCACTCGCCAGAAAGGCTCGTATGTTGTTCTCCTCCTTAGCCCCTCCCTCATCCTTCTTTATTTTAGTAACTTTGTTTAGGTTAGGACTTAGTAGAGCTGAGTTAGGAACCACCATCCTTAGGACTTCCCCAGTGTCATGTTTGGCTCTAAAAAGATCAGAGTTGGGCTTCAGAAACCCTGACATCTAGTTTGGACCCGAGATTGCAAATCCATGCAGACTTATCTGGGAGTAAGTTCCACTGAATGCAATGTGACTTGTTTCTGAGTAAGCATGTAAAGAATTACACTGTGAGATGTTGTCAGCAGAGCACATGGGTATGCTCAATATATATGCTACCTTCACCTCTGGCATAATATTATTTTTCTAAATCTGTAAAGCCTGCCTTCCAAATCGGAAAAACAGAAAATATTAAGAAAGGAGGAAGTCTAGTATGTATCATCTAGAAACAAGAATTGAATAGAGACAAAAGAATGTGTTATGGTAAAAAGGGAATGGAACATGCCCCTGTAAGGTCAAAGGAAAAATATTACTGGTATGAATTGCATTGTTAAATTGTGCTTGATTATGCATAGCAGCAGTTTGGTGTTCTTTAAAAAAAATAGCCTAACTTTTGTGTGTGTGCACACACACAGCATACACTTCCCTAACCAGCATTTTAATTTGTCTTGGACCAATTCATGGCCAATTTGGGGCTTGGAAACATGATGGAAGCTACTTTAAATGGACTGAGAAAGCAGAAGAGAGTTTGAGTTGCATAACAAACAGAGGAGATTTCAAAAAGCAACAGCCACCTTCCTAGTATGTTATACATGATGGATCATAGCCAAATGGAAAATCCTGGGTCTTTCAGGACGTTTTAGTTAGGAGACATCACCTGACAATTAGAAGCAAAGTTGAAGGCAGAGACTAAGTCCCGCCTCTGTTTCTCTATATCTTTCAATCGTTCTACCTGGCCGAAGCTCAGGTAGATTCAGGCCATGTGCAAATGTCCATGTGGTGGTCGCCATTATGAGAGCACATGGTGACCATGATATTAATACACAACACCCCTCTCCCCCATAGTCTAGTTCCCCCCTACAAACATAGTCCTTCAAGTACCCCAGCCGGAGACATTCGCATCTTGAGTGCCAGAGTGCTGCGGGTCACAGGGCGTCGATTGGATCAGGGAGTGGGGCAGCAGGCGTTTGTTCAGGGATGTCTGTGGGCAGGTCCGGCAGCAGTGCCAGTGATGTAGACTCTCTTTGACTGTCAGGTGGCAGGAGGTCCGCTGGCTCTGTGTTAGGGCTGGCTTCCTGGAGCGGGCACTGGTCCAGTTCCTCGGGTGCATGAGTCTCAGGGACATGTGGTGCGTTGCTCAGGAGGTGCTTCCATAGCTGGTCAATGTGGTGCCACCATACCAACCCTTCCTCGGTGAGGACTTTGTAGGAGAGAGGTCCTGTAGAGCAGACAATCCTTCCGGGGACCCAAGCTGGACCTCTGGTGTAGTTCCAGACGTAGATGGGGTCCTTGGGGAAGAAGCCTCGGGGAACTGGCCAAAACTCTGGCTTGGTGTTGCCGTTGGTGGCGTGGTTGGGGTGGAGCTGGTCTAGCATGGACCCGAGCTGCCAGCCCATCAGCATCTCTGCAGGGCTGCATCCCATTCTGGTGTGGGGAGTAGATCGCTGGCCAAATAGGAATTTCACCAGCTTGAATTCCCAGTCACCATGGTCCATCCTTCTGAGGGCGTCCTTGGTGGTTCTTACCATTCTTTCTGCTTGCCCGTTGGTTGCAGGATGGAAGGGCAAGAACAGATGTGTTGTATGCCAAGGGAGTACACGAAGCACTGGAACTCTGTGGAGGTGAACGCCATCCCGTTGTCAGTGATGAGGGTATCTGGCAGTCCGTGGGTGGCGAATATGCGCCACATGGCTCGGGTGGCTGCATCGGCTGAAGTAGCCCACACTGGGACTACCTCCAGCCACTTGCTGTAGCCGTCTACAACGATAAAGAAAAGCTGCCTCTGGACTGGCCCTGCAAAGTCCAGGTGGAGTCAAGACCAGGGCTTGATGGTTGACTCCCAGGGCCAGACGGGGAGGTGAGGAGGTTCAGGATGCAACTCCTGGCATCAGCTGCATCGGTGGACCTGGTCCTCAATCACTTTGTCCATGCTGGGCCACCACACGTAACTGCGGGCCAGAGCCTTCATCCGGACAATCCCTGGATGAGACTCGTGGAGTGCAGTCAGGACTTTGGTGTGGAGCAGCCCCAGGATGACCACCCTGGTTCCCCACAGCAAGCACCCCTTGTGGATAGATAGTTCGTTTCGCCTTATGGTATAGGCAGCGAATTCAGGGCCTGGATCGTCGGGCCACCCCCTTCCCACCCAGGAGAGGACGTGGTCCTGGGCCATGCAGCGACTTACATCAGGTACCTGGACTGGGCGGTCCGGAAGATCCTCGATCAATGTGACATGGAAAGTGTGAGCCAGGTCTGGATCACAGGACTGCAGCAGAAGGTGACTCAGGGCATCTGTGTGTCCCATGGCCTTACTCGGCCAATGCACAAGGGAGTACTGGTACCCCAACAAGATCGACCAGTGCAGCACCTGGGGGGACAGCATGTGGGGCATCTGGTGGTGTGGAATAAGGAGGCCCAGCAGCAGCTTGTGGTTCTTGGTCATGGTGAAAGCCCAGCCATACAGGTAGTCGTGGAATTTATGGACACCTGCGACTATGGCTAGGGCTTCCTTATCTATCTGGGTGTAGTTCCACTCTGCCGCTGATAGAGTCTGGGAATAGTAGGCCACCGGCACCTCCTGCCCGTCAGGAAGCTGATGGCTCAGGACCGCCCCCATCCCATAAGGAGATGCGTCGCAAGCCAGCATCACCGGCAAGTGTTGAAGTGTGCTAGGACAGCATTGGACACCAATAAGTCCTTGACAGCTTTGAATGATGCCGAGTGGCATGGCCCCCAGTCCCATGTAGCCCCCTTGTCCAGCAACCAGTGAAGGGGCTCCACAATTGCCGCCTTGTGGGGAAGGAAGGCATGATAAAAGTTCAGGAGGCCAAGGAACGCCTGCAGCCCAGCCTTCGATGTGGGTAGGGGCACCTCTGTGATGGCTGCCACCTTCTCCGGGGTGGGGTGTATGCCCTGGGCATTGATGGTGAAGCCCAGGAAAGTCACTGAAGGGATGCCTAAGATGCACTTGTCCTTGCACACCTTTAGCTCAGCATCCTGGAAACACTGGAGGACGGACTGCAGCCAGGTCTTGAAGGTAGCAACATCTGGGGCTGCGATCAGGACATCGTCAAAAAATGACTTCACTCTAGGAAGATCTTTTAAAACAGAGTCCATTAATTGTTGGAACAACCCAGGGGTGATGCTGACCCCGAACTGGAGTTGCTTCACCTTGAATGCCCCCTTGTGGGTGACTATAGTTTGGGCTTCCACTGTGGCATTGTCCACGGGGAGTTGCTGGTAGGCCTGGGCCAGATCTAGCTTCCCAAATACCTTGGCTCCTGCTAGGGAAGCCAAGATGTGACTGATCACGGGTACCGGGTACAAGTGATCCTGCAGGGCCAAATTTAGGGTGCATTTATAGTCCACGCAGATGTGGATCTCCCCATTCACCTTCATTGGGGTTACAATTGGGGTCTCCCACCTAGTGTGAGAGACCGGTTCAAGCACGCCTTGAGCCACGAGCTTGTCCAACTCAGCCTCTACCTTCGGCTGGATGGCTAGAGGAGGCTGCTGAGCTACCACGTGGATGGGCTGGACAGTGGGATCTAAATCTAGTGAGACGGGAGGCCCCCGGTAGGAGCCCAATGTGCCATCAAAAACAGCAGGGAATTCTGCGCAGACCAACTCGAAGCCTATGCAGTTCACCTCCCTGATTTCCAGGCCCAGGGGCTGGAACCACAAAAGTCCCAAAAGGCTGGTGAGGTTGTTTTCCACCACCAGAAGGTCCAGAGGCCACTAAATTCCTTGAACTGGACCCTGAACTTGCCCAGCCCCTTAATCACCACCAGGTTCTTCTGGAAATCCTGGAGTACCAGTCCTGTGGGTTTCTGCAACCAGGGCTCCCCCTGAGGGCAGAGCTGCCTGAGCATTGCAGCAGAAATGATAGAATATGAGGAATCAGTGTCTAGTTCCATGTCCAGGACACATCCCTTCAATCCGGACGTGGACCGATATTTTCCTGAGGATTGGCTGGGGCAAACTCAGTACCTTATTGTGGGTTGCAGACAAGAGGCTGTCCACTGATTCGTAATGCATGGCTGGGGAGCAGCGGCTGGTTCTGGAGCGGCAGGCCTTCACGATGTGCCCCGTTTTTCTGCAGGATCTGCATGTTGCCTCACGGAACCAGCAGGAACGATGCTCATGGGGGTCTCCACAGCTAGTGCATGTTGGGGGCAGCCTGTGCTGGGAAACAGGAGTGGAGGCAGCAGCCAGGGCCATGTGCTGGGAATGGGAGCCGGGGGAGCAGGACACATCTTTTTGTGAGCGAGGTTGCAGCTGGCAGATGTCCTCTTCTGATGCATCCAATTCGGAGGTTGCGGTGTGGTGCATGTGGGTGGTCAGGCGGTCGTTCTGGGTTGTCTCAAACGTGACCATCATCTGGAGCACCTTTTTGATCATAGGCTCGGGAAGTGTGATGAGCCGTCACCATAGGTTGGCTTCTTGCACCCTGGCCATGAAGCTGGCCAGCAAGTGATCCTCCACGTGCCAGTGCTCACAATCAGGCAGCTGGCGGAGATTGGTGAGGAAGGTGGCAGCACTTTCACCTGTCTGTTGAGTCCTCTGGAGGAACCACACTCTGAGTGCCAGCATGGAGGGCTTGGGTGCGAAGTAATCCCCCAGCAGTTTGAGGATCGTCATACAAGACATCCAGCAGGTCATGGGGAGCAATGAGACTCTGGGCCAGGCGCATCGTCTTGACACCACAGTGGCCTAGGAGCCAGGCCCATTTCATGTCGGCCTCAGTGACCCCTTGTACCAACAGGAGGAACCCGAGTTGCCTGGACCATGCGTCCCAGGTCTTGGGTTTGGAAGGGTCAAATGGAGGGATTTGTCCCACAGCGGCAGCCATATTTACCAGAGCGGAGTGGTGAGCGATGTCCCCTGGGGCTTGTGGCAGTGTCTCGGAGCGCTGGAGCTTGGCGTTGCCTTGTGCCAGTGGATCGATGCTTGGTGCGTTGCTGCTCGGTTCGGCTGATGAGTCACTCATCGGGATCCCATCCTCATCTCCACTGAAAAATACTGGAGTCGGGAGGCTGGTAGCAGTGAAATCAGCATGGTAGTTTATTGCGGGTCAGATGGAACATAGAAACCCTGGGCTCAGAGCCCTCTTTTATTCCGGTCAGAGGCACACCCCTGACCTCACCCAGATGTCCTGATAGGACCTTAAGATAGTGGTTACAGTTCATAGGTTCCCGGGGGAAACCTAGGTACATAATTGGTGGTTGTTTAGGATCTGACCAGCTATTGTTCTACCTGGCCGAAGCTCAGGTAGATTCAGGCCATGTGCGAATGTCCACGTGGCAGTCACCATTACGAGAGCACATGCCGACCATGATATTTATACACAACAAACTCTGAGAGAGATCTTCACTGTGGTGTGCCTACTGTAACTTTTGGATTAGCTATCATACATGTTTAAAGAGCAAAGAAACAAGGGGCAGTTTTGTTTTAAACCTGGAAGGTGCAGTAGGTATGGTTGTCTCTTGGTTGTTGCTTTGAAATGAGGCAGCTGGAGATGGATGCTCATGTCAATCTTTAAAAAGAAAGTGAAAATCTCTATTACATGTTCTATATAATCATGTCCTTCCACTTCAAGAATTTAACAACTTTCCTTTTTCTTTGATGTATATACTTTCTTGATGTTTTATTTATTAGATTTGTTTATTGTCTATTTAAGATCTTTTCATCTCACCTTTCCATAGATATTGGTGCATATAAGAGGCAATTGTAAAACACGTCCATCATAAACTATAATAATTGAGCCCTAATAGGCTAACCGTCAGAAAGACAAATGGGGGTTCTAGATCAAATCAAGCCTGAACTCTTCTTAGGAGCTAAAATGACTTAACTGAGGCTATCATACTTTGGTCACATAATGAGAAGATCAGACTCACTGGAAAAGACAATAGTGCAAGGAAAAGTTGAAGGCAGAGGGAAAAGATGGGTTGGTTCAATAAAGGAAGCCATGGCCCTCAGTTTGCAAAACCTGAGCAAGGCTGTTAATGAATAGGACATTTTGGAGGTCATTAATTCATAGGGTCTCCATAAGTCAGAAGTGATTTGACGGTACTAGACACACACACAGCAGGCTAACTAAAGAAATACTAAAAAGTAGCACAAGAATAGTAAAAATAAGGAAACCAGGAACTACATCAGCCAGACAATAAGCAGACCAACCCTAGCAACCATATAATCAGAAAAGCTTCAGTGGAAACCACTGACTCACTCATTTCCTATACATGGACAACAAGGGGGCCATTTTCTGGCTGTGGGGCAGGGTCAAGACCTCCACAGGGCTGGGGTATCAACAGAGAAGGCTCCAACAAAAAATGCATAACTGTGATCCTCCCAGGACCAACAGGGAAGTCTTTCCCTTGTCCAGTTGTAAAAAGAGATAATCTTTCAGAGCAACCAATAGTGCCACAGTCCCAAAACCAAGCCTGAAGCCAAATTGAATTGGGTAATAGAAAAAAAAAACTGTAAGTCAGGGATGTTTGGAGTTCCTCTACTACCACATGCTACCTTGCCCAAAACTGGAAGACCGGAAATAGGTCTATAATAGGCCAGGCCCATTTTTTGACAAGAGAATAGTTGTTTTTAGTGGTCTCTCCAGTGCCTCCTACAGAAGTCTTATCTTTTCAAACACAGAGATATTCATACTCCTGGCCAGCAGGACCTTGCCTTTTTCCTGACAAGATTTAATCAGCCCGGAAAGGTGATTTGAAAATGGTAGCTCCCACAACCCCAAGGACCCTGTCCATATCAGTCAGAAATGTCTGAATCTACTTATACAGTGCTGACAATTGTGTGCTTTGCCACCATCACAGGACAAATTCAGAGGCCTGCAAATGGGCTCTATGGTATGATTTGCTTCATTCAGCATGCATTTTCCTCAAGTGATGTCCGCAATGTCCATCAGTTCACACCAGCACTATGACACATTACTGTACAGGGAAAAGCAATGGGTCTCTGCAGCATACTCTATAGCCAAAGGCTTATTCCCTCGTTCCTGCCTGAGGAAACCTCTTAATAGCAGCTAATCAGCATTTTCTTCCCCCTTAACGAAAGGAAAGCAAAGAGACTCACAATGACTGACAAGAGTCTACCTTTACTTTAAGGCTGACCCTGTCCTAAAGGTTCAAGACAGATTACAACAATTAGGGCATAATCAAGCCATATTTTGAAAGGCTTGCCATCCAAAAATAGTTGAAATTAGATCTAATAAAATGGAGTAGCCTATTAGGAGAGCAAGATTCACTCTGTAATAGGGATGGGCATGAACTGAGAAACAAACTGTGGTTCAAGCACGAACTAGGCTGGTTCGAGCATAGTTTGTTTTGAACCGGTTCATTTGGTTATGTTGTTCCCAAATCCAAAAACGAACCACCTTTTCCTCATGGAGGTTTGTTTGTTTCATTAGAGTGGTTTGTTCTCCAGACAGCCTGGTGCCAATTCAGTCAATTCCTAGGCATTGCTAGGGGTGGACTTGTGGAGAGCCCTAGAAACACCTATAGCAGCTATCCATAGCTTGATTGGCACACTACACCCTGACTCAGCTGCTTTAACTTTGCAGCAAGAAGAGAGAGGAGTTAGTCATTGTGTGAGAGTGAGTTAGGAAGAACAGCTTGCTGCATGACTGATTTAAGGGGAGGCTAGAGCTGAGCTTTCCTGGGGGTGGGGGCTATAACTCAGACCTCCCAAATCCAATCTTTACTAAGCTTGGACAGTGGGTGGGGGAGAGCCTGCTGAAGACTCCCTGTGAGTTTGGTATCTCTAACTCATGAGGGGGCTGTTCTACCACCTCCCAAACTCATAAACCGAACGAACCATGAACTGGTTCAGGAAATAGGAAAGTTCATGATAGTTCATGGTTCGTGTAATCAAATGAACCGTGAACCACCATTTTCCTGGTTCGTGCCCATCTCTACTCTGTAATATGTTGCTAAACAGATGCTATAATAAATAAATACAAGTTGTTCGTTTCCCCCTCCCGCCAGTGGCCAGGGGGACCTGGCAATCCGAGTCATCTAACAGGTAAAATACATCTCTAGAGACCACATTATCTTCTCCTAGATCCCTTTGAGAGTGATTTAGCAATGACCTTTTCATATTTTTTTGTGTCTTTTGTCATTGTGTGAAAGATAGCAACTCCAAAAGAGTAAATGTTCATGTATGAAGCAGTGTCGGGGGGGGGGGGGGAAGTAGTCTCAAGCACAAAGTAAAGGAAATGAAATACATTTCTTGTGTTGACCTCTTTCAGTTGTAGTAATCTTAGGTGTTAGCTGCAGTAACAGCAGGTAGAGAATGACCAGGTGTTTAAGTTGATGGTGTTCCTCAGGAGGCCAAGAAAATGTGTTTATTGTGCTTTCTGTGGAAGTTCATCTCCTACTTTCTGACTATAACTTTATGGTCTAACTTTTTGACTTTGCAAGTTACAGTTGAAGATTACCACCTGGAGTTTTAATCATATGCATATTGAAAATATTGTCTCCTGTAGAGTACTTATACTGTATCAGCCATCTAGAAGACTGGCCACATGACATTGCATATGTTCTAGGGCTTTGGTTACAGCTCTGATGATGTGCAAATTTCACAAACTCAAGAGAATCTCTCTAAAGATTATGCAACAAGCCATGGAAGTAGCTATCCAAAGCCTTTAATACTGTTTTGGCATACACTTGTGGTTGTGAATTAACAGTCATCATTTCTATTGATTTCAGTTTCAGTTGTACCTCTAACCACCCCACACACATTGGGATGAAATTGTTAGAGATTGTATCCATTACCTAAGGAAGCCTACTGGTTAAACTGCAGATGCATATGAGATGCAAGCCATCAAAATTCTCCGTTTTGTTACAGGATTAGGGAGGATGAGCCCCGCCATCTGAGTTTTACTACTGCTAGAATTCTGGTGTCTGGGGTGACAGCGGGCAGTCTATGTGTATAGATTCTGGAAAAGTGAATGAAATTCAAGGGACTGTAATATCTGAACTGGCTCTTTGTTATAACTGAGGTTTAGAAAAATGCAGGTCGCAGAGCTTCCAAAATGTGTTAACGGATCAGGTTTCATTAATTTCTTTTTGTATAAACAGGTAAACAAGGGCTGAATAAATTCTGAGCTGCACTTGGAGAAGTCAAGAGGACAACAATGAGCTGGGTTAAAATCAATGATAACTATTTTTAAAGTCAGTCAAATGATCTCTGTCCTTCACCAAATGATTTTAATGAAGATGCCACTGGTAATTTAATTGCGGTGAGTACTGCATTGCCAGAATCAATAACGGCCCTGCTTTATTAGTGAAATCTATAAAACCATAAGGGCCCTGTGTTCTTTTCCCCTGAGATGAATGCCTCACAGAATGAAGAAAACAATCTTCCAGAATTCTTCCTATGATACTTCCTTTACGTAAACCATTCAACTGAGTTCTGTCATAAATACATGACATTGCTGCAGTTCTATCAAGATATTTCCTCCCAGCATTTGTAATAAAGGTTCTTAAGCCCAAGAAAATGAGCATTGTTAAAAACCAAATTGAATGCCATTTGCCTTTTGAAACTGGGAACATGCACAGAACTTTTATTCAGCTAGCTTTCAGTTCATTTTAGTGTTTTGGTATTTTTTCCTTCATTCTCTATTATTGTAGTTATAAACTGTTTGGATTCTTTATCAAATTTGTACTATTTTCACATGGAGATTTTGCTCCAATTTGCAATCCAAAATAATTTCCATTGGGTGAATCCCACCTGCTTTTTTTATCCCGTTTCATCCTTACTACAGCTTTCCCACCTGGCTTTTGTCCAGGCAGGTCCACATGATCCTCAGCATAGCCTTTGGGGACAAGGGATCCCTCCTCCCTTTTTCACCAAGGGAAAAGCTGGATGGATCCAACTGATGGGTTTCAATGGTAACACAGTTCTGTCAGTCACTATCCCAATCAATCAATGGTGTTCCTGAAGAATCTTCCCTGCCAGATTTCTGTAGAAAGGGCCCCTGTTTATGTTGGCAGAGTTCAGGAAATGATCCAATCCATGCTTTGGAGTTTGCTTTCAATGAATTTATTGCAACAGGGTTTTTGCAAAAAGACAATAACTGACTGCAGGCCACTAATGCAACAGAGAGGCCTTCAGAGCGCAAGCACTAACACATACTAACACACAGCAGAAATGAGAAACAACAAGAGGTAGGCTGAACTGCAAGAGAAAACTTTCAATAAACCCTAAACACTGGAGAATGCTCCACAGCTCCCCCTAGGGTACAAGTGGACTAAACCACTCTTTCAGCCGTATTTACAGTAATTAGACTCTTAGCAGGCTGTCACTTCTCCAAGGGCCTTTTCTCACTAGCTTTGCCCCGCGGTTTACACGGAAGCTAGCACCGGAGCTTCTGGTCAGTTTCCCACCATTTGCTCCGTGCTCACAATTTCCTCCAGAGTATCACTGCACTGCTCCGGAGCTTCCCTGGAGCAAGAAAATCCTGTTCCAGCAGGATTTTCTTGCTCCAGGGAAGCTTTGGAGCAGTGCAGTGATACTCTGGAGGAAATTGTGAGCACGGAGCAAATGGTGGGAAACTGACAGAAGCTCCGGTGCTAGCTTCCGTGTAAACCGCGGGGCAAAGCTAGTGAGAAAACGCCCCAACAGTTTATAAGCAACTAGATGTAAGGCCCATTGTGGGAAGAAATACGATGGACTCTAGAAAGAGGGTCCAGGTGAGTGTCCCGGCTGTGGCGGGTGGGACGGTGGAGGGAAGGGGAAAATAGAGAGAGGCAAGCCATGTTTATTTCCTTCTGTTTAGCTATAAGGCAGGGCTGTCTCAAGTCATTTTGCTGCCCCAAGTGGGTAGTATGGGAGGAGAGCCACGTGGTAACAGGTATGGTTCCCTCCACCCCTGACTTGGGGCTATGCAGTGGCAGCTAAGGTAGAAAAGCACCTCCTCTTATGCCATGTCTTCTGGGTTTCAAGGGTCTGGAAAGCGGTTTCATAGCTAGTTATAGTATTGCCAACTCTCGGTTGGGAAATACCTGTAGATTTGAGGGGTAGATCCTGGGGAGGGCAGGGTTTGGGGTGGGGAGGGACCTCAGCAGGGTTTAATGCCATAGTCAACTGCCCAAAGCAGCCATTTTCTCCAGGAGACCTGATCTTGGAGATCTCCAGGTGCCATTTACCAAGTGGCAATACTAACGGGAGGGCCAGGTCTGTTGAAGGACTTCAGTGAGGTATACTGCCATAGAGCTAACCCTCCAAAGCAACCATTTTCTCCATGGGGACTGATCTCTGTAATCTGGACATCAATTGTAATTTAGAGAGATTTTCAGGCCTTCCCTTTCCCCCCAACCCCTTTCAATTCTAAAGCTGGAATGTGCTTTTTACTTTGGATGAAGCCCTGAGCTCACTATGAGAGACTTTTTACAGCGTTCAGTAGTGAAAAAGGAATAAATATTGGGTATTTAGCAACCCTGAGCTTGAAAGAATTTTTAGAACTCCCTGAAGAAGACCTGGAAACAGGAGGATATCTGGACCTCTGTTGGAGGAGGAAGAAGAACAAATACATTTTTGGACTTAAAGGAGTCCTCCTTCAAAAACACCTTTGTACTATTTAGAAGAAGAGAAGAGAAGAAGAGGAGACTGGATTTATACCCCACCCTCCACTCCCCAAGGGAGTCTCAGAGCGGCTTACAAACTCCTTTCCCTTCCCCTCCCCACAACAGACACCCTGTGAGGTAGATGGGGCTGAGAGAGCTCTGAGACAACTGTCCTTAAGAGAACAGCTGGTACAGAGCTATGGCTTGTCCAAGGTCATCCAGCCAGATGCAAGTGGAGGAGTGGGGAATCAAACCCGGTTCTCCCAGATTAGAGTCCGTGCACTTAACCACTACACCAAACTGGAGGACTGAAACTTATAGAGGGGTTGTGCAATATCTGCTGTTATATTTTTGGATGATACCTAGTATCTTGGGATTTATACTTTCTATGTGTGATAATTAATTTGATAGTAAATTATTTAAAAAGAGTAAATTAAAAAAAAATATTTTTGTGATACTTTGTTAATTGTCTTTAGCACGGTAGTTTTTGATTTATGGTTACAGCAAGGCCAGCTGAGAACTACAACTTCTAAGGTGCAACATGTCAAAAGTGGGGGTGTAAGAATGGAGGAGCCGGTGGGACAGGCCAATAGGACACCAAGACAGCTTCCCCAGTGGCCAATGGGAGAGTAGGTGAGTTGTCGCCAGCATAGCTTGCCTTTTATATATATGTATATAGGATTATAATTCTCAGTTGCAGAATAGGGTTAGGTGGGGTTAGGGTTAGGTAGCAAATCGTCTGCTAACCTTACATTGATACTTACACAATTTCCCCTTGCCTCAGGGACCTCCAGAGTTGTTTACTGCTAAAGATCCTCTGGCTAGACTTTCAGAGCTCTGGATAAAATATCCAGCTTGATGTCAAATGCCGGGGGGGGGGGGGGGGGGGGCTGAAACTGACAGCAATTCCCTTGGACACTCTAAAAAAAGGAATAGTCCACCTGCTGGACTGCTCTGCGGAATACATCGATAAAAAGCCCCTTGTCTCAAGCCTCTAGAGTTCATTTCACTCTCTGGCTATGAATAGTTGACTCAGGCTTGCAGGACAATAAATGAAGCTTCTGAATTTTCCACTCCCTCCCACTTCCCAGCTTAAGTCAAACTCTTAGGCAGAACCTCCAGCCTTGCCCTAGCCATTGTCAGCCTGAGTGCCTCTTACCAACACCCCAGCTTTATCGCTGGTTCTGTCATCCAAGATGCTCCTGTGGGACAATTTCATCAGTTATTTTCAAACTCTCCAGCAGATTTCCAGTTTCAACCCTCAATCCAATCCCATCCCAGCAAAACCCACTGCCTCCCTGTTGATATAATTAAAGGCATATAAAAATCACCATCCAAACCTCCTACCTTTGTAACTGGTTTTATGGATTTAAGGCTTCTTCCCCAGCCTCACAGCTGGTTTACTTTTGCTGGAATCACTGATCCCCCCTCCCCCTTAAGCTTCACCCCTTTCACCTCGAAGCTGGTGTCTGGACCAAGTTTCTTAGGCAAACACCACACCATACAATGTTTTAATAGGATTTGTGACAGATGTAACTCCCTCTAGAAACAGTTGACTGTTGAACAAAGCAGTAGTACAGCAAGGAGAAGAATTCAGTTGGCCTATGTGAGAAGGCATGTGCACAACAGCCAATTGTGCTGTATTGTTCCCTATGTTGACCTGGATAGCCCAATCTTGCCCAATCTCATCAGGTATCAGAAGCTAAGTAGTGTTGGCCCCGGTTATTATTTGGATGGGGGACCACCAGGGAGTCCAGGATCACTACACAGAGGCAGGGAATGGAAAATCACCTCTGTTAGTTTCTTGCCTTGAAAACCCTATAGGGACACCATGCCGGCGGCAACTTGATGGCAAAACAACAACAAAAACCCTACTAGAGGAAAAAAAAATCAGTGAAACAACCTGCTGGGCAGCTATGAATGCCCCAACAATAGATGAACAGTCTGTCGAAAAATATTAGCTCCCTGTTCAGGCTGCGAGTCAAACTGGCAGGTGTTCAAGCCTCCCTACACAGATGCAGGTACACTTAAAGCCCGTTGAAGGAAATATTCAGTGGGTTTAGCTCTGCATTGGGTGATGAGCGTTACATGCCCATTTAACCACAGCAAATCTGCTGTATGAATCAGTAGTGTTAGTAGCTGAACTATGCTTGTTTGGAAAACATGGCATAGACTGGCATGGCTCCAACCTTCCTCCAAGAAGTCTTCTCCAGTCTTAGTATCCTTCCTCCAGCTTAAATAGCTGTTCTATAGGACAAAGAGGAGGAGGAAGAGAATTGGATTTATACCCCACCCTTCACTGCCTGAAGGAGTCTCAGAGTGGCTTACAATCTCCTTTCCCTCCCCCTCCCCACAACAGATTCCTTGTGAGGTAGGTGAGGCTGAGAGAGCTCTTTTGAGGACTGCCGGTGAGAAAACAGCTCTGAAAGAACTTGTAACTGAACCAAGGTCACACCAGCAGCTCCATGCAGAGGAGTGGGGAATCAAACCTGGTTCTCCCACATTAAAGTCCACACTACTAACCACTACAGGAAATAGTTGGGTTAGCTTTTTAGGCTGGAGGAACCCTTCATACTTTGCTTAGCAGAAGTGGTAGGACAGGGATAGGGTCCACCCCACAGATATGTTTTAACTAAGAGTTTTAACTAAATAAAGCCCTTCTGCGTGTTTAAGAGTTAAGGCAGCTGTCTAAGTCACTGTCTCCAAATTCCCCCCAAACTCCCCCCCAAATGAGGACAAGATCAGCAACAAACTTCATATAAGAGCAGCTGTAAAATACATTAAATTTTGACAAACAGTGCCTTTTTGTAAAAAATTGCATCTTGCAATACAATGAAGTGATTGCACTTGAAATGCTCTGGCATCAGACTTCTTTGAAAACAATGTCATAAAAATGTTTTAGTAAAGCAGTTATCGCTGCAGCAAGCGTTAGCAAGGGGAAATAAGCTATTAATGCTTACATAAAGCTTTTAATTCAAGTAGGTATAGTGAAAATAATATATATAAAAACTTTATTAAAACCCAATCACAAAAATAGTCAACTACAGAGAAAAGCCATTTATAGTTGGAGGGGCAGGGAAGGAACGTATGGGAACTCTTTTAAAGGATTGCCAAATAAAACAATATCCTTTTTTTAAAAAAACCAAAGCATGAATGAAATAGTATTTTCATATTAAAATTATACTTTTTATCATATGCATATACTTTAGACATTTTTTATTTGTCTGGCTTCTGCACTTCTTTTTACCCATTTGGCAGTTTTCATAAAACATTTTAGCAATTGTTCATAAAGCATTCTTTGCTACATGGTGAGAGCCAGTGTGGTATAGTGGTTAAGAGCGGTGGACTTTAATCTGGAGAATTGGGTTTGATTCCCCACTGCTCCTCATGAAGCCTGCTGGGTGACCTTGGGCCAGTCCCAGTTCTCTCAGAATCCTCTCAGCCCCACCTGCCTCACAAGGTGCCTGCTGTGGGGAGAGGAAGGGAAGGTGATTGTAAGCCGCTTTGAGACTCCTTAAGGTAGAGAAAAGAGGGGTATAAAAACCACCTCTTCTTCATCTTCTACATTTGAGGAGTGGTGAAAGGAATATGGCGGTATCCTCACGAGACAGGAAGCCAGTGGATCATCCAGGGCACAAGTTAGCCTGCAATCATACTGAGAGTTAACCTCAGTATTATAGCATTTGGATGCTAGGGTACCATGTACTTGGAAACAATAGAAAGTCTGCAGCACTACAACCTTGAGCTATGATTATGCAAGATTTCCTGAGCTAAGCAAAATTTGGAATGGCCATTACTTATTTTTATTGCTGACAACCACAATAACACATATAGCATTTTTCATCTTGATCATGTTTTTAGCAACATTCACCTCTATGAGTCACGGAGGCAGCTAAGAAATGTCTGAAGGAGAAACTGGTCCAGATAAATTAAGCAGTCGAGACAAATTGGAGCATCAGATTTGATCTTCGGCAGAGGCTGCTGAAAACAGGATGAAGTTCTCACCCTTGACCTACAAAATGGCCTTAAGAAGACTCATTTGACCTGCTTCTTGGGTGAGAAATGTCAGCTGTTAGTTGTGCCAAACAGCTTCACAAACCATGTTGTTACGTTAAGATGCGTAGCTGTGTTGGTCTGAAGCAGCAGAACAAACTTTGAGTCCAGGGCACCTTCAAGACTGACAAAATTTTATTCATGGTATAAACTTCTGTGTGCAAGCACACTTCCTTTAAGTATCTGAGGAAGTGTGCTTGCACATGAAAGCTTATATCTTGAATAAAACTTTGTATGCAATCAGAAAATGTGGTTTGAATAGCCAAAGTGCAAGTGACTGATGTATCTTGGTATTTTGCTGTTTCCCCATATTGTTTTGTGCTCTCAGTGCCAATAAAGGTTTGTTGTTGTTGTAATAAAACTTTGTTGGTTTAAAAAGTGCCACTGGACTCAAACTTTGTCATGTTGCTATGCGATATTGCAGTCGTGTTATACTAATCTCATAAGTGAATTCATCCCTGCTAAGGTGTAGAGACAGGTTAGTTCTTTCCACCTTACTTGTCTGTAGATAATCTGAGAAGAATGCATAAACTAATTATCTGTGATTTTGATGGCTCTCCAGTTCACATATGCTTGGTACTTAAGCCACAGTTAGAACTGCAAGGTTATCTAACCCAGATACTTACTGTGGAGTCCCATTATTATTTCTAGCAGTTTTTAGCAATCTGGCCATTGTGCAAAGACCCTTGAAGTATGCACGTAGTTAAAACACATGCGATTAACAGTCGCTGCCTGCAAAAGAATAAAAGGAAAAAAATGCCATCTAGAGATGCTGCAAATTTTCTGACAAACATATTAGACAGTTGGGCTTACCTTGTTTGAAGGCAACAATCAGATGGAAGCCTATTACTTGGTCTGTTCAGTTTGCTGATCTGGTTTGCATCTCTGTGTGTGTGTGTCCCCAACTGGGTATGTGCAGAATGCTGTCAGTCCAAACAGACTGGCAGTCCTTAGTGTCACCAAGGATTACTTAGATGAATGCTGAAGGGTAGGATTTTTAAAAGCACATTTATTTATGACTGATTTGACACTCCATGGCTGAATCCAAACAGCAACCCCTATTTCCCCTATATTTCCCCCCGCCATGCCGATGTAGGGCTTTTTGAGCCTTTTAAAAAAAAGTTTATTGCTATTAATCACACAGTAATATTCTTGTCACCTATTGGCTATTGCCACAATTTCTGAATTCCAAGCCCTTTTTCAAAATTAAAGTTGGGAGACTTAGTGATCTTAGTGATGACTTAGTGATAGTACATTGTTCAAATGTTAATGTTCAGTAGCACAGTAGCATTTGTTTTTTTAAAAACCCTCAAAAAGTCTTCCGGTGGTGGGGAAAATGGCAACAAAGAGAGCTACACCAATGTAGAGTCAAAACAGAGAAGAAAAGATGATGGTGAAATGGGGGGGGGGGAGATGTTTCACTCAAAGATCCTCCATGTGGTTCACAAACTGCTTTGTCAGGGGATCCATCAGGCAACCATCTCTCCGCTTATTACAGTAACAATATTTTGAGAGACTGTTGCTTTACAGATCCCCTGGCAAAGAAACATGGTAAATGCATAGGGAACTTTTGGGGGGGGGGGATGTCAGGCACAGCTGCATGAAAAGCCAATTACCACTATACCTCACAGTTAGGAAGGAATAATGGAGCAATCTGCTGAACAGCTACGAATGGGCTGATGAACTGATAAACGGTCCCATATAAAATTTCTCCCTGTTCACTACTGGTGATCAAGACACGAGCCATACACATGGATGTTCGCACATCCTTCATGCCATCTGGAACTGGTGATCTACACTTTACTACAGTACTGCTTCATGTGGAAGCAATAAGAATGAGAAATCTAGTATCACCTCTGTTTTAAAATAGATAGTATTTCCCGCTACTTCCATGGGAACATTTTTTTTCTGTTGTGGGAGCATCCGCATGACATTGTCCTCTGATCATCCACTTTCCAGGTTTTCTGGTCTTCAGCATGGTTTTTCTCAAACCTTGTTTACTACGGTTCCGGTGTGTGTGTGTGTGTTTGTGTGTGTGTAACAGTCCAACCATGTTATCACACCATCTGGACCAGAAGGTGTACAGTTTTGAAGGTCCTGCTCACATTGGCACCAATTCTCTTCCATCAGCCCCACGCACTGCTATTTTCTCTGCTGCACCACCAGAGGGCCTTTTTTAAAAAGGCAATTGCTATAGCCCTGTCTAGAATGGAAGCTTAAAGACAAGCAGAATACACACTGAAATCTCAGCGCAAATAACAACCTTTGTAATAAAGCATTCTACTACATCTGACAATGTCGTGGTGTAATACAAAGGAATTACAAACAAGAAAATTTCTGTGCAACAAACAGCTAATTAGGCAGTCTATTATAACAATTTAATGGTATCTGTTTTGTTCCATTCAAATGCTCTCAGTTTTGTTCCAACGAAGAATCTAGGGCTGAGGACAGACTGACAGAATGAAGTGCAAGGGAAGTGGGGCAAAAAGACCCGGGTCGAGTTGTCGCGGGGCTCTCCGTTTGCACTGCGTAGACTGATACAGGACCATACTGGGGAGGAGTGTTCACTCTGTGGGGCGGCCCCTGGTGCTGCCGCGACAGTGGTGCATGGCGTTGGTCCATTTTGCTGACCTGCGCATGGGTGCATAGGTGCATGGGCACAGCAGCCGGATCAGTGGGTTCACATTACCGGTGCTGCTTGATGTGCGGCTTATTTGCATCCACACTGCCAGGAAGTGGGATGAATGCACACCCAGATGGCTTGACGCCGCTTTCACCAGCTACCTGTTTGAAGCTCAGTGAAAGCGCTTCAGGACCGGGTGAGTGCGGCCTGGCAATGCCGGACAGCTGTGGCTGTCTGAATGGGCTACCTTAATCCGCTTGAAAAACGGACCTATATCGGGCCAAACTGCCAGTCTGTCCTCGGCCTAGATACAAGCTCCATTTTGTGTCTCCTTTTTCATAGGAAACTAGAATGTCTGCCAAAGCAGCTCACAAGGATCAGTAATCTCAAGGATGACAAATCTCCAACATTTTTAAGACGGGCAAATGTATTTCTCAGAAGGGGACGCCTCCTTACGACTTGCATACTCCTTGCCGCATGGATCTATTTATTTATTTAGATTTGTATCCCGCCCTCCCCACAAGCTGGCTCAGGGCAGGGAACAACAATGGAAATACAAAATCATCAAAACAATTTAACAATAAATAGTTAAAACAGCAGGCGATAAATACATCACTAGAGATTCAGCCTCAGATTCTGGTTCAGAAACAGTGATTTACCGAGGTCCACTGAGACTTTTGATATTCGCCCATTGTTTACAAATCCTGTTTGGATACATTGGCTCCAGTAGGAAATCATGGTGGTAAGCAGGATTGCCTGACTGCATGTTGCTCTACTAGTATTATTTATTTATTTATTTATTTGAATTTATATCCCGCCTAGCCAGCACAAAGCACAATACAAAGCACAATAGACACTGTTGGAATATACATGGTCTAGGGTGCAGCTTTATGAAGGAGATCTGAAGATCACCCTTCAGGGGGACACCTGAAGGACTGGTAGTTAGCATAGCTAGATTAGGGACCTCCTACCTTTCCAAATCACATCCTTCCTGTCTCCTGATTGGCTCTTCTGGAGACTTCCTCTTCCTGCAGATCTTCCTCCTGTTGTTGTCCCTCCTTCAGCTGTTAGGTTGGGCAGTTAAGTTTCTCTCTCTTCTATGTTCTATAACAGTTTGTTCTTCTTTAATCAGCCTACTTATTTTTTTCTCTAAACAGTCCATGCTGCTCTTCCTTTGCATATTTAAACTCTGCCGACAGGTAGCTAGGCTTTGTCGAACCAGAAACTGAGGTTGTCTTAACTACAGTTAAACTGTGCTTTTATGTGATCTCTGAATGTGGCTCGGCAAGCCTAGTTTTATCCAAGTTTCTTTCCCAGTGACACCCCACTTAGGTATGGTTGCCAATTTCAGGTTAGCAAATTGCTCACGGCTTGACATGGAGCAGAGTTTGGGGAGGGGAGTGAGCTCAGCAGGGATGTGATGCCACCGGGTTTACCCATCAAAGCTGCTGTTGTCTCCAGGAAAATCACCTCTTGTATTCTGGAGATCAGGGTTAATTCTGGGAGACCTCCAGACCCAAGTTGGAGGTTCAACAACAATATGAAGCGGATTACACAGTGAAGTGGAAATAACAACAGCAATAAACTGTAATAAAAATCACCATACAGCCACTGAACAAATATACACTATCTATTAAGATACAGTAGTTATCAAACTCATAAAAACTATATCAAATTACATAAACAAACAAACAGAACCACTTTTCATACATTATAGTAAACCCTGCTGTAAACTCTTAATGACGTCCCAACTTAGATATCAGTTGTCAACATTGCCTTTTGGACGTATCTACATGGGGGCATTTTGGGCTGTTATGGGAGGGGAGAGGAGGAGAAATTGGATTACTTGGGGAGAAATCTTCGTGTCTATGGAAATATCTTGTCTGGCTTCAAGCCATGGTTTTGTGTGATGTCGGAACAGAATCTTCTGTTTGTTAACCCGTACCTTAAATCCACAGGTGCTGGGCCATCTCAACTTTGTCCCCACTACTCAACTTGCATCCTTTGAAAAATCTCTGCAACCTGCTTATGAAAATGTTTTCCCCCCCACAACTGAATGTATCAATTCTTGCTTGCCTAACAGGGTGTCTCCGCATTTACATTTAAGCGAAATTGCAAAAACAAATGGTTTCACTTCTGGAGCCTCTTTTTGTGTGACAGAGGTCTTCACTTTTTTAGCCCTTCACTTCCAGTCGTTTAATCATTTCTTTCTCGGCAAATGCTCCATCACATCTTTAACAACTGAACAATGACACAACAATGGAAATCCATATCGCAAAAGTGGTCCTAAATCAGTTCTAACTGATTAAGTCCCCTTTTATTCACAAAGCCAATCAATCAAAAAGCTATTACTTTCATTCTTGCAAGTGTTGCCTTCAAAATCAATAAAAACTGAGTCCATTTTTAAGATGCAATATATTACCAAAATAAAAATTCCCATTTACTAGAGCTGGAAATTTATCAAAAAGCTTTGTAGTCGGCAAAATCTCGTTTGTTGACCCTGCTTGTACTCCACTGTTTGGCAATCTTCAGCTTCTTTCTGTTTTTTTCTTTCTCTTTCATTTATTTCAGAAACAAGATCATTATTAGTTCTGTGCCTTCTTTTCTGTATCTGTCAAGAAGCAGCTTATTCTATGATCAATGGTTTTCCCGGAGGTCTTTCTGCCCCATAACCTAGCCTATGTGTTTTATTTTTACAAACTGTTTTTATAAGAAACATGATGCAGAATATACTCAGCATCCTTCCTCCTTTATGAAACACAACTTTACTTCACTATAGGCTTCAGTATACTTCTGATCTGTCGTCAAGTCACGGTTGACTTATGGTGAACCCATGGGGTTTTCTGGTCAAGAGATGTTCAGAGGTGGTTTGCCATTGCCTGCATCTGCATAACAACCCTGGACTTCCTTGATTGTCCCTTTTTGTGCCTGCAGGAATAATCCATTTGAAAATACCAGTCTCCACTGGAGGAGGACGGTTGGCTTGGACCAGGGGTCATTCCGTAGAAAAAGAGGTGCAGGAGCTCATTAGCATAACTCATTAGCATAACTTATTTGCATATGCTAAACCACCTGACATTACTGGAAGTATGTCAGAAGACAAGAAAGAAAGGGGGAGGGAGAAGAAAGAGAGAGAGAAGAAAGAAAGAAAGAAAGAAAGAAAGAAAGAAAGAAAGAAAGAGCTAGCAAAGAGGGGACAGTTACTAATCCAAGCCTCAGAAATACCACTATTCTGGGAGGATAGCTTCAGTGGTGGCTGAAGCCTTCAGAAGGCTGGTCGGAGGAACAAGGACCTTTCCAGGGGATGGGGTCATTTTATTGCAGCCATGACACAAGCGGGCATTCCCCCATGGAGGGGGGGGGGACTGGCACCAACTCCCGGAGCTGAGCTCCCCCGAGCTCCTGCTCGAAATGACCCCTGGCTCGGACTCTTTCAACATTTTGTGGAACTTCTCAGAGTTCTGTAAATGGGCCAAGGACACATGGCTGCCCCTTTGCTGTGGCTCTCACTGTCCATTTTCAAACTTTGAAAGTGCCCACTTGTCTAACAAGATTTGGGATTACAGTCTTAGATCACAGATAAATCTGAAGAAATATTGGGTGGGGCCTGCAAGACAGAGCTCTTCCACCAGGCCTTTAACTAAGGAGCCACCACCACTATTACGACATACAATTCTAATTATAGAGCCCTTGCCCCTGGCTTTGAAATCTACAGCCTGTACCTCTGCTCATATTAGGAAGATCATTGAGCAGAATATTTAGTTAAGACTTTGGTATGCACTCATACAGTACGCCATCACTAAGTAATTAATGAATTATCACCAGCACTTTACAATATTGAATTGTTTTAAAATTGAACTGTTTTTAGTTTATGTGGATCTTAATTGTTATTTATGTATTAAATCCTGTATTCCACTGAGGTCCCTGTTCTTCCCAGACTCCATCCCCAAATCTCTAGGAATTTCTGTATTTGGACCTGGCCACCCTACCCCATCATCCCCTGCCAGTGGCCAGAGTGGACCTGGCAACCCTAGTTGTTAGGATTTAACTTGTGAAGAGTTGCTGTAGAATATAGAAATCTACAGTGGTTTTTTTAAAAAAAAAATTGGGGAAGTGTTAGACACATACTTTGCACGCTCTAGGCTCCAGATGAGGTTCTGTGTATCCCTAGTTAAAGGATCTTGGGTAGTAGATGATGTGGAGGTCCTCCACTTGAAACCCTGAAAAGTCTTTACTGATCAGAATAAACAATACTGAGCTTGACAATGTAATCTGGTGTGTTCGTGTATTATTATTTTTTCCTGGAACTTCTTTAGTTCTATTTGGTGTCACTAGGAATGCAGGAGCTGTGGCTCAGTGGAAGAGCACATGCTTTGCCTACAGAAAATCCTAGGTTCAGTCCTGGGTCTGTCCAGTGAGAGGATCGTAGGTTGGTGTAAAACATCTTCACCTCAAACCCTACAGTGCCTTTTCCCACCAGAATAGAAAACACTGAGATTTCCCACAAGCAGCTGTGTCGCCATAGCTCTTCCATTTGCCCCGGTTGCATTGGTCAATTTCTCACTATTTGACCCACGGCCACATTTTGACCCACATCTCCCCTTTGTTTTTTGAAGATCAAGAAGATTGGGGGGGGGGAAATCAGGGGGAGCTTTGGGTCAAAATGCGGCCACATGGTGAATAGTGTGAAACTGACCAATGCAACCAGGGCAAATGGAAGAGCAACCGCGGCACAGCTGCTTGTGTGAAATCGGTCTGAGTTTGATAGGCTGACAGGCTGACTCAGGACATTCACATATTTTCTCAGGAGGTTCCCTGGTTCTGTTCCTTGTCACCAGGATAGCAGTCATTTCAAATAGAAGATGTTCACAATGGTGGGGATGTACACCTTGCCTGGTTGGAATATGCAAGGTCTCTTGTACATAGATAAAGAAGATGACAAGACCATCCAACAGGGGGCAGCATAGGGGACAACTAGTTAGCACAGTGAGATTAGGGACTTCCTACTGTTTTCAAATAGTCTCCTTCCTGTCTCCTGATTGGCTAAGTTGGGGTTTTTCCTGCACCTGCTGTGATCTGTTTGTTACTGACTTCCTCCTGGCTATTTAGACAGTTAGACTAATCTTTCTCTCTCCTCTTTTGTATAAAGTTTGTTCTCTTCTTAAGGCTCCCCTGAGCCTGCCTCAGCAGGGAGGGCAGGGTATAAATTGAAATAAATAAATAAACCAACTTTATTCTTTAATCAGCTTGTGCTCCACTTTATTGCATATCTACACTCTGCCAACATGCCTATGCCACAATAGTTAGACCTAATTTTCCTTCTTTACAACAGATGTGAATTTACATCAGGCACTGGTGTTTGAGTGACTACTTATGGAATGAACCTATTCCTTGGTTTAGAGATACTGTTTGTGCCTCATGGCTGTTCTGTTGCTTCCTTCACAGGGTTTCAACATAATTAGGGAACAGAAACTTGACAAGTGGAAATACTCACTTGTAACCACATATTTCTTCCAGTGAGTGAATGGAGGGGGAAAAAAATCATATACTTGGTTTGAACATAAGGGATTTTAGCCAAAGTAAATGAATCACTGGGTTTTAATTCACTGAGGTTCAAACTCATTTAGGCCTGTCATATCTTACAAAAGAAAATTATCAAGCATAAAGGAGCAGTCAGGCATGATATTAAACAGCTGAACTTGTCAAAATAATCACTGTGTAGTTATGAGGTTCCATTCAACACACCATATTGTTGCACATTTGCCATTGTGCTTGTTTTCTTAGCTACCTTAGCATAGTTGATTTGTTTTTGTGATACACTCATTAGGAAAGACAATCCTTGTTTAGATCTGTTGAATCAATAAGTGGCATGGTGTTTATTTGATATCATTTGTTTACTAGAAATATCAAGATCCAGCACTTTCCGCTATCCTAACTCCCCAGGTGGTCTCTGTAAATAGCATTGGACAATAACCAAAGACCAAACAAACCAAAAAAATACTATGCACAGCAGCATTCCAAGGCTGAAAAAGTCTAGAAGCATCATTGAAACAATTAAAAGGATCAAAGGAACAACAACAATAATATACATCAAGACATCTTTAAACGCTTGGTGGAAAGGATCGGCGGAAAATCTTGCAGGTTTGGTACCGAATGCTTTCCAAGTTTGGAACCAGGTGTATAGCTATGGGAATGTCATTCCAAAGCCTAGGTGCCTCCGTGGAAGAAGCCTTCTCTCTCATGGTCCAATTCACCTTACCTCAGAAAGAGGAAGGACACGTAATAGGGAAACCTCTATTATTGCTACTGTTTAAGCATTAGAACTCTTTTTAACAATGGAAAGATGGTTTTCCCAGGGTGAAAGGTACTTATTTCCAGTGACTACCAGTTGCCTTCAGACTGGTCCCATAACCAGGTGAATCAGGGTTCCTTGCTACCAGCCAGACCATCAAGGATGGTTATTTCACCAGCAAGAATACTAATGAAAGACCAGCCAACTGAATATAAATTCTAATTGTTTTTACTTTCTCTGCAATTCATCTCCATCACCTGTTTCCCTTAACACACAAGGGAATTTGTAAACAAGAAGGCAAGGCCTGCTGTAACTGCCTGTCTGGGTTTATGGGCTGTTTTCCTCTTGCGGTTAAGAAGAAAAGTGTCTGTGTAAAAGACCCTGACATACTGTCAGTTTCAGAGAAGAGTAATGGATTTTAAGTTGTTGACCTTTGTAATATCCCCATCCTGAATGAAGGTCCCTTAATGTTGATAGTTGGTCTTTGGCTTGTCAGACAATCAGAAAAGAGGTTTTGTGAGAGCCAACAGAAAATATTCTTTATCTGAGGGCCAAAATAAATATGTGCTAGAAATTGGGACACAGGTGCCAAATCCAACTTGTTAGTTGTTAGTTGTATGATCAGGATAACTAATCTTTAAGGTGCTGTGCTGCTCTGTGTATCTCCTAATGCTGCAGGGTAGGAAGAAGAACTTCAGGCTTCCTTCCCATACTGTTTTCTCCATTGGAAATGGCTGCAGAGGGAACTGTTTGCTTCTTTTCCATGCTTTGAAGCTAGCCCCTCCTACCTCCTCATAGTATATAGAGCCATATGGAGAAACATGGTGATGCCAAGCCTATGCGTAACAAAATTTGGGTCAGGCACTCATGTCCTGACTTGTGTCCCACAACTGTGTATTTTAGCTCTTAAGTTGCCATCTGATTGGTTTACTGGTCTTGCCTGAGACTTCAACAGCTCCACACATGAAAATTAAGCAAGGTGTTAAATGGCAAGGAAAGCTCCATCTACTAAATTTTGGTGTGGTTAAAGGTGTAGGAGTGTAATAACTGAGAACCAGTGTAATCTAAAACAGAGTTAAACCTTTCTAAGCCCATTGGCTTCCACAGATTCAGAAAAGTGTAGTTGTGTTTGAGCTTACAGTGTCAGTTGTGTCATTTCTGAATAAATGATGCTAACTGTCCTATGTCAGTTAGAGGTCTATCTGTATTATTTTATACAATTTATTGCATAGAAATGATTTTTTTTTGTATAGTTATGGACCTCATAGCAGACAATCTGCTTTATAATATTCAGGATGAGTAACCAGAAGAGTTTGTTTCCTTCTCTTACTTTTACCAGTTTCCTGTATGTGATCCAAATGAGCTATTAAAAGCTCAGAGCTAGTCTAAAAGATAAAAATTATAAACTTTTCCCTTTGAAAAGCAAGACAGAGAATTACCATAAAAGAACAAGCTGAACAGTAAATTGCTTCATGAAGAGCGAAGGGCTTCATTTCAGCTCTGGTGTGTGTATTTTCATGTCAATACTGTTGACAGCATATTATGCCTCACCTCGGCAGAAGAGTGGAGAACAGCTTTTGCAATATTAATCCACAGACATTTGTACATAGAAACCCAGTGATCTCTGAATATTAATCAGAATTAGACTAAAGTAGTGGTTATAAAACAGCCATTTAAGTAACTCTTGCCATAGAAACTTGACAAGAACATTATTTGTGAACCATAAATTATTTACATGGAACTGTTGTTAGCAGCTGGGATTTTTCTTTTTCTTTTTTGGTGTATGTGTGTGTGTGTGTGGGGGGGGGTTCAGTCCTTGCTTCCAACCCAATCACCAAAATAACATCTAAATTCACATCTCCCCTAGACCCTGACAGGAAAGTACAGCCATGTTAGGCAGATGTTTGCTACAGATAAGATGCATTAATGCATGGACCATTAGCTGAACTGTTGTGTAAGCCATCAAAAACTCAAGCGCTTTAACAAATTGATGTCTATACAGTGGGGAGGGGGAAGCCCCCCAAAAGGGTCTATGAAATGATGCAGTAGTTCTTACTGACAGTCTTAGAAATCAAGACGACAGCTGCATCTGGTGGTGTATGAACAGAATGCCAAAGGGGAATATGCTGAGAGAGAGAACAATCTGATTGAATGATATTGGATACAAATTATATTGGATGTAGTAATGGCCACAGGAACAAACAGCTTTAAAAGGGAATTAGATAGAGGAGGATAAGTCTATCCATGGCTGCGGCCACACAAGCAAGATAATCCGGGGGGGAAGCGAGGCTATTTTGCCCCAGAGCAATTGGACCCACAGTTGCACAATCACACAGGTCGGTGCCAGCGCAACTAGCCGCTGTGTGATCAGATGCAACCGTGGGTGAGTTGGGTTTTTTTTTTTGTCATTGGTTTCCAATTTGCTTAAACGGGGGATCGATTAATCGCTTCTCCACCCAGGGCTTCCAATGGCAGTATGCAATGATGCACATACTGAGAAGGGGGACAAAAAAACAATGGCATGGCATCGAGATAGCCTGATCAGACTATTCCCAATACCACAAATTTGTGCTAGAGTGATCACACAGGGAAAGTCTGGCTGTGACCTGCAGCAAACTGTTTGCTACTGCATTTCCCCTAGTAGTTTTTTACTCTGCTTCTCTGGCAGATCAAAATGGCTTGCAGCAGCTTGCCGACGGTTGTGGGACACTTCCCAGATGTGCTGGTGTGATTGCACCACTTTGATCCACCGGTGAGTCATCCCTCTTGCGTGGCTAATGAGTGCGTATGATTGTGCCCCATGACTGCTAGCCATGTGGCTGAGGGGAACTTTCACATTCAGAGACACTAAACCTCTGAATCCCAAAGCCAGGAGTGAACACTGGGGAAGGCCTCAGTCTCTATGCCCTGTTGTTGGCTGTCCAGAGAGACTGGTTGGCCATTGTGTGAGACAGGATGCTGGAGTAGATGGACCTCTGGTCTGATCCAGCAGGGCCCTTCTTATGTTCTTAAAACTACAAAACAAAAATAACCCCCATCCTTTTGTTTCACATTCCACCCTCCACCAATTTATGTATAACTGCTGCTTTGTTTTCCCCATAAGGTGGCATTTAAGACAAGGTAGAGAAAAGCTTGAAACTTACAACTTATTGATATATGAACAGAGGTTGCAGGTAGTCACTTTTGTCCAAAGCAAAAGCCACATGGGGAGAAGTGCCCTCCACTCTAGGATTCACCGTCAGTAATTCAACCTTTGGGTTATACTGCTTCTATGTCACAGGAGCCCCTCTACAAATCTGTAGTTAACAGAAATGCATTCATCCCCCAAGCACAGTGCACTCAAGTTTTTAGTTAAGCAAATGTGAGGCTAGGGGAAAACAAAAGGTTTGACATCCACCTTGAGTCCCAGTGAGAAAGGTGGACTATAAATAACATAAATAAAATCTCACACCTTGCTAGAATATCACACCCAAGGGATAGAGACTCAGACATCCAAATAGCTAGATAATAATTTCCTCCTCTTGAAGAAGAAAGAGCTGAATGACTGGAAACGGATCTCCAAGGGGACAGTATACATTCTCTGGAAAAGAAGAAAGAACCTTTCTTATATCATGCTGTTCTTCTTGGATCGGCACAAGCAATAAAAGACTAAATCTTTATCTAAGACTTCATCTTGCCTTCATGGCCAAGGACCCTCAGACATCCCAACTTTGAGATTGAAGGTAACTATGAATTTTTATATGCTGAGGATTCAAAAAATTACTAGCCTATTGTAGTTAAACATCATTTAGGATAAGTACTGAGTATACAGGGAGAGGACTGCATTTTCACCTTTTCTTTGTATCTTTACTCAGCCTGATACTTGAGCAGACCATGTGTACTCTTTTTATTTTTGCTTATTAAACCTGAATGCTTGTAAATATACCATGCCTAGATGGTGTAGCTATCTAAAGAACAGGAGAAGCATTGGGTTGGCTCAAAAGTGCAATCAATTACTTTCACACTAGATTAAAGGAGCGAAGCAGAAAACACAGCAACTAGGCAGAGCCTGTAAACAACAGCACAGGTACAGAGTGCTGTATGTGCAAATCCACCCAGCAGAAAATACTCTCATTTGACAGTGGCAGTGGTTACTACCAGTTTGTTTTCGGAACCCCAGGAGTAAGGGAAAGAGGCAGTGACACTGAAAGGAGACTTGTCACAGCAATGGGTTTTCCAGCCTCCCGAGAATACCTGAAGGCATGGAGCTTGTGAGACCATTCCTTCATACTATAGAATATATTTTATTATGATCAACTGAAATAACACCGAACAATGTGGAAGCTTTCAGGTTCTCCATAACTCTTCATCAGCCTAGCAAGTTTGCATAGATAAAATGGCGCTGGGTGAAGCAGGTGTCAAGTCCCACCTTAGTTTTCTTGGAAGTAGCAATAATGGAAGCCTCCAATTAGTCACTCAAATTTGCATAGTTTTTAAAATGCAGAAAGGGGACATGACAAAGGAAAGTTTCTAAAGTCGCAGTCATGTGCACACTTATCTCAGATTAAGCCCCAATTTATTTAATGTCCTTATTTATAGCATGCCTTTCACATACTCAAGATGGATTGCAAAAATTAAAAACCAACAATAAATGCAATAAAAAAATGTACAGGCTTTCCAACAACATTAGAAAGCAAACAGTATCCCCTAAATAAAATGTTCTCCTAATAAATTGGGTTTTACCCATTCTGTGGAATGAGAAGAGGGCGGAAGCCACAGAGAATGTTTAGGTACAGGAAACCACTGATCTTACCTTGATCTTGTTAGGACTTTTGTCCAATAATCAAGAAAAATTCAGAGTAATGAATCTTGCTTTTCTGGAAAGAAGAGATTGCTTCTTTTAGTTTAAAAGACGTTTATTACTAAAGGAAAAGGGTAAACGGGATTAGCTACAAAGAAACAAAACATGCTTACTAAGCAGCATTGTGCTGCGTCTGCACACTAAGACATCCTGATAGAGAGTGAAAGAGATTGTAATGGAGGATCTCTCCTTCTTGACCCCTGAAAGGAAACACCTGATACCAGTAACCAATTAGCAGAACAGTACACCTTCAGCTTTCCTGGGCTTAGAGTTAATTGGCCAGCTGCCAGGTATTACTTCCAGGGTACTAAAGGTAAACAAACAAGTTGCATAGGTTAACCCTATAATGACTGAATTTCTCAGGCCTTGCGTTACATGCTCATTTTTCCAACAGTTCTTGGGGAAGGGCCATGTCTCAGCGGTAGAGCATCTGCTTGGCATATAGAAGGTTCCAGGTTCAGTCTCCAGAATCTCCAGTTAAAAGGACCAGGCAGTAGGTGATGGGGATGCTGAGACCCTGGAGAGCTGCTGCCAGTCTTGATGGACCAATGGTCTGATTCAATGTAAGGCAGTTTCATGTGTATGCATGTGTGTACCCATTTACCAGGCACCACATTTCAAGTGGCATTGCTCAGATGAATGAAGCTGTTACAGCCAATCTTATGCAAGGTCATTGAAAACAACAGAACACACTTCTGAGAAGACAGGCACAAGACCATGCTGCAAGGGACTGATAGAAGAGCAATAAAAAGGCAGCTTGAAGAAAAGAAATTTAGGAACTGCTCCCGAAACGGATGATTGCAGCTCTCTCCAAAAATACAGTGGTTGAAGCAAATGCTAGGAAATTAACAAGAAATGCTAGGTGTGAATGAGAGAGGTGTCAAATGCTTTAATGTGCAATCTGTGAGAGGCAACTTCTAAAGAATATTCAGAAACTGAAACAGTTGGGGGAAAACAACCCCAAACCCCTAGGCTTCTAACAGATTGCATAACACTGATCTGTAAAGAGCTCTACTGGAAACCTTTTTAACCCCAACAGTCTAAGTCCAGAGCATTTGACTGATGAGAGCCAGGAAACTGCTGAATTTCCCCCTCTTGCCATAAGAACTACCACAGAGACCCTGCTTAGATCGGCCTCCTTGTCTGAAGGCTGGAGAGAGGTCACCAGAACTAGGTCCTTCTCAGTGCTTGTGGTCACACTGATGAACTTTCTCCTGAGAAAGTTCCATAACGTGTCCTTCCAAATATTTGATGTTTTGTGCACTGTTCTGCAGAATTACTCCAGTCAAGCTCCACTGAAATCAATGGGCACAGATGGGAATAACTCTGCATATGGCAGCACTGTAAAATCTGTCCTGTTCAGAAGGGCTTTTGAATCTTTTGGAGAGACTATATAGGTTATCTGAGTAGTGATTCTATAATATTTATTATCATCACTAATTGGATTGGACTTATTTATTTATTGAATTCTTTTAGACCCCGACTTTCTCCCCAGTGGGCACCCAAAGTGGCTTATATCATTCTCCTCTACTCCATTTTTTCCTCATAACAACCTGGTGAGGTAGTTTAAAGTGTGCTTCCATGGCATGAGTGAACTTGGGTTTCCATGATCCCAGCCTGACACACTTAACCATTACACCATACTGGATCTCTTGAACTTTTAACTATTATTTTAAACTGACACAAGAACCCTGTGAGGTTTTTGCTATTGGGGAAAACGGTATTACTTTCAAACACTCTCTTTGTATATAAACTTGGTAGTTTTCTGCAGCCACCAGGAATTAAAAATTCTAAATCTCTCTCTTTTGGTAATATGACCTAGGGTCTGGGCACTTCAGAGGACTATGTGGCCCTGAGGAAGGACTGTACTGATTTCTGGGATAAGTTTAAACTTTTTTTTTTTTTAAATAAAGAACAAAATAGATTTCTGGTTATTTTGAACAGTTGCTGAAGAAAGGAATTTGTAAATATAATTGGCAATGCTTGGTGCTACAAACAATCTCTCAAACTCCAAACTCCACTCTGACAGGCTAATCTCTTTCTCTCATATAGATAGCCACCCAGGCTAGTCTCTCTGTTTTATTCACACAGAATAAACATTTGTCTAATTACACAGTTTGGACACAACTTGGTTCTTTTCCATATAGACTCTCTCACAAAACTCTTATAGTTACACAGACTATCTTCAAAACTCCCAAGGTCACACAGACTATGCAGTCACTCCAAACACAGAGAACTCTCATAGAATCCTCTCAGAACATCTCCCACACTCTCAGTCAACAGCCAATCAAATCACACTTGTCTCCCCTATCACCCCCTACAGTACTGCAGTCACATGAAACATTTCAAGGAACACACACACCAAAACATGAAATCATTACAAACCCCTTTCAAGTTGGCTGGTAGGGTATTAACTTTTGAAAATAATTACAGTTTAAGTATGCCACTGTTAATTTTATCTCATATTTACTATTCAAATGTTTTTATCAGTACTCAGTCCAATGCTTTTTACTTGTTTATTAATGATTTAGAGTTGGGAGTAAACAGTGAAGTGGCTAAATTTGCAGATGACACAAAGTTGTTCAGGGTGGTGAGAACCAGAGAGGATTGTGAGGCATTCCAAAGGGATCTGTCATGGGCTGGGTGCCGGTAGGTCAGGAGTCAAGCCAAAGTCTGGGACAGTCTGAGATCAAGCCAAATCAGGAACGAGTTATCAAGTCCGAAACACAAAGCCAAAAGCAGAGTCAGTCCAAGCCAGGGTCAGAGAGGGAAACTCACAAGCAAGCCAGTCCAAGGAGTCAACAAAAGCCAAAGTCAAACAGAGCTGGAGTCACAAGCCAGAGGGTCCAGAAGCAGGTTAGCTATTGAGAGCCGAGTGGGTGCAGAGCTTAGCCGAAATGACTTGTTGCTAGCACAAGTTGGTAGTCTCTGTGCTGTGCCTAAATACCTAGCCACTTCCTGTGTTTGTTAGCAGCGGTAGTGAGGTCCCAGCTCCTTCTAAAACTCAGGACTGAGTGATCTGCGACCACGCATGCGTGCCTCTTTTCTCCTAGCAGCTAAGTCTTGCCTGTATCGGGACCATAGACGTTCCACCCGAGGAAGTGAATCAGGTGGGTTTGAGCTTGGCTGTGGCTCAGCTGCTGCTGCTGCTGCTGCGGTAACACCCTGGGAGGTGCTTATTTGAGCCTCATCTGGTTCAGGTGGAGGCTCCTCTGGAGCTGGGAGCTGATCCTCCACCTCACTTAGGTCCGCAGAAGGCAGGTCCTCAGAAGTACTCACGACGGGATCTGTCGAGGATGGGCGAGTGGGCATCAATGTGGCCAATGGGGTTCAATGTGGCCAAGTGCAAAGTGATGGACATTGGGGCCAAAAAACATAACTATAAATACATGCTGATGGGGTCCAAACTGGCAGAAACTGACCAAAAGAGAGATCTTGGAGTTGTAGTAGATAACTCAATGAAAATGTTGAGACAGTGTGCAACTGCAATGAAAAAGGCCAATGTTATGCTGGGGGTTATTAGGAAGGGAACTGAAAACAAATCAGCCAGTATCATAATGCTCCTGTATAAATCGATGGTGTGACCTCATTTGGAGTACTGTGTACAGTTCTGGTCACCACACCTCAAAAAAGATATTATAGCATTGGAAAAAGTGCAGAAAAGGGCAACTAAAATGATAAAAGGGTTGGAACACTTTCCCTATGAAGAAAGATTAAAGTGCCCAAGGCTCTTTAGCTTGGAGAAATGATGGCTGAGGGGTGACATGATAAAGGCTTATAAGATTATGCATGGGATAGAGCAAGTAGAGAAAGAAGTACTTTTCTCCCTTTCTCACAATACAAGAACATGTGGGCACTCCATGAAATTGCTGAGCAGTTGGATTAGAACGGATAAAAGGAAGTACTTCTTCACCCAAAGAGTGATTAAGACGTGGAATTCACTGCCACAGGAGGTGGTGGTGGCTACAAGCATGGATGGCTTCAAGAGGGAATTAGATAATCACAAGAGATAGGGACCTGTGATACTTGTGTGTGGGCTGCAGCCCCAGGTAAGTCTTCTCCCCCCCCCCAGTGATCCCCCTGCTCCAAGGCCCGAGTGGCTGACAGCCTACCAATAGAGTGGGAATGGGCAGGTAGAGCTGTTCTCTGAAGAACAGGTCTACCCACCCCAGTCCACTCTGTTGGTAGACCTGGCCTCCAGAGAACAGGTCTACCCACCCCAGTCCACTCTATTGGTTAGACCTGGACTCCGGAGAACAGGTCTACCCACCCCAGTCCACTACATTGGTAGACCTGGCCTCCGGAGAACAGGTCTACCCAGCCCTTGCCACTACATTGGTAACCTGTTCTCTGGAGGCCAGGTCTACCAATAGAGTGGAAAGGGCTGGGTAGACCTGTTCTCCAGAGGTCTACCCGCCAATTTCTCTCCCCCCTGCCCTACCAATTTCTCTTCCTCCGCCAGCACTTCCCCCTGCCCCTCACACCCACCAGTGACAGCAAGGCCAGCACGGCTTCTAGCTGCGGGTCCAGCCAGCTCTCCCCTTTGCCAGCTCTCCCCCCACCAGCTCTCCCTCCCCAGCGATGGTGAGGCCAGGCAAGGCTTCTCCACCCGCCCCCGCCGCCAGCAGCAGCAGCAGCAGCCATGGAGCCGAGGTAAGTGCGTTACACTTTTTTAACTTTTGGGGGGATTTAAATATCTTCCCAAAAGTTTTTTTTTTTTACTTTTCAGATTTTTCTGCACATGGGGGGAGTCCCCCCTCCTGTGTGTAGGAAAATCTCCCTGCCCCCCAAGTGCCCCCCGTGCGGATTTAGATATCCGCATGGGGGTGACCACTTGGGAATTAGATATATAGATATGAAGCAGAGGTCCATCAGTGGCTTATAGTCAAAAGGTATAGATAGGAACTCTCAGTCTGGGGCAAGTGATGCTCTGTATTCTTGGTGCTTGGGGGGGGGGGGGGCAACAGTGGGAGCGCTTCTAGTGTCCTGGCCCCACTGGTGGACCTCCTGAGGGCACCTGGTGTTTTTGGCCACTGTGTGACAGAGTGTTGGACAGGATGGGACACTGGCCTGATCCAACATTGGCTTCTCTTATGTTCTTACGTATGATTAGCTTCTTCTCCCCTCCCCCCACCCCTGTACCCTCAACAGCAGCCAGATGCAAACAAACTGAGCGGGTAAAACTTTTCACCATTACTTTATCTGTGTGGTGGCAAAAGCTTCACATCCTTAATTATTTCTTTATATCCAGTTAAAAGAAGAAACAGAACCATCGAAAGGGAGGCTCAGGCTACCCTACCCATGAGGTTTGTCTATATTACAATAATGGAGGAGAAAGAGGAAACAGTCTCATAATTTAGGAATATTTTCCTGAGGGACTCAGGAAATCTTTTCCCTCAAGTCACATTGGATAATGACCCAAGGTGGGATGTTGCAGTCTTTTTTCTTGCAGCTTGATACACCCCTTTGAGGTTAAGGAGCCAGTGAACCCACAAGAACCATTTCAGAATGTGCTGGACTATGTGTAAAGTTGTTTGGGCAGCATCATCTGCTAGATGGGTCCTCATTAGGGATGATCAGTTGCTCAGTGGTTCAGTTTGCACCTTCCTTGTGTATAGTGACCATGAGTGACACACCTTCAATAGGCTGATTGCATTTGAACATCTTGACTATGGCCAATTGCTGGGGAAAGTCATTTGCACAATTACATACTGTTTGCTTGCAGATGTCAACCTGCTGTCAATGCATCTGGGGACACCATCACCATCAGCTGAGCACATTTGCTAAAAGGTAGTTGGTTGCTTTCAGCTATGTTCTTTCTATCAAAGGTAGGTGCATACTCTGCCCATGGACCTAGGTGATGAGTCTTGCAATCCGTTCTCATGATCCCAATAGATGCCCTTAAATGTGCAAGTGGAGAAAGCAGACAATATGCATAGGTCATTTAAACAATGCCTCCTACTACACAGGCACAAAGAGTGGACAAACTGGGAGTACGCTGTGCTTGAAGTGTAGGGCTCCAGTATTACCCACTGCAAAGAATACATTTGTCAGTTATGTAAGTGCGAAAACGACCCCCAGCTGCAACACAGAGTAAATGAATCTTACCAAACAAGGTATAACCATCCATGACCCTGCTTCACAAAGCCACAAAGCCATTTGGCACAGTGTTGACATCAGACATTGAACAGCAACATCAAGGCAATCTGTCTAGGATGTCCAACTTGTGTGTAAGGTGGCATTCTCCTTCAGTGGGGGAAGGCATCCACACTGGTTAGGCCATGTCTCCTCTTGCTCCAGGCAGGGCTATGCAATTTTTTGAGCATGCCCAGTAGGACAGAGCATGGGTGTCCTTCCAGTTCGATAGTCCTGCCGCTACAGGAGGGTCGTCAACTGTCCAGTGTTCCTATCAAAGTGCGTTTCTGGTCCTTGCCCATCAGAAATCTCACAGTGTTATCAGAGAGATGACCTAAACAGTCACTCGGGCCCTTTGAGTTTTGGTTCCTTAGTGACAACATGCACTTGCTTTTCCAACTCAAAGTACCACTTTCAGGTATTCCACTTGGAATTTACCTTTCACATTTGGGGGAAAAGGAAGACCTTTCCCACTAGAAAATAATTGGTCAGCAAGGGAGGGAATGACCTTCAAGAAGTCATCCATCGGTCTCATCTTCCTCTCTTTTAAATCTTCCAATGCTTCAGCTAGGGGATAATTTTAAAAGTATGGGTGAGTTAAAACATTTCCAATAAATGCATTATTTCTGCCTTTAAAGCAGCAAATTAAGGTTGACAATAATATATAGATTTTCAAAAAAACTGGTATGTTTTCCCCTGCAGGTATTGCTTAATGTGGAAACAAAACATAGCAACAGTGATGGGAAATCCAAGTGGTAGACCGCGTTCCAAAACACCACCTGTTTATGCAGCAGGCATGAAAGATTCGATGTGATCAGATCCGAAAACCACCTTGAAGATGACAGGGAAGTCTCTCAGGGGAGGATGTCTGCTTGGCTACAAGGAACAATGTGTCTATGAGAATTAAAATATCCAGAGCAATTTCAGATAGATGCAGCAACTAAGATAATCTTGAGAGGGAAATGTAACCATAGTACGTGAAAGAAATAATCTCATGTCCTCTAGTTTTGCCCATTACATCTGACTTTTTGGAATATTTTCTTCTGTGTTGATTCTGTAATAAATGTGTGTGTGTGTGTGTATGAATAAACATCTACCACTCAATAATCCATGGTACTACAAAATTCTATAAATCCTCCTTGGTGAATAATAAAAAGGAAACCACAGGTTTCTTTTTCCATTTTTTTATGTCTTAAGAACTCAATTTTATGTGCGGCTGAACTGACATAGGAGGTCATTCAAACAGTTACATTCTGCTTCTCTAAGATGGTTTTAAGCACCTTACAATAAATTCAGTAAAATTAAGCACCACTCTCACCTATTATAAAACCCTCCAAATTACAAAAGCAAACAGTTCAATTTTAATGTCCATACAAAATTAACAGCCACAGAACCAACTGAACCAAATACCCTTACCATAAAACCCGACAGTCTTGCATGCTCTCAGGAGTGTTTGTGGCTCAGTGGAACAGCATCTGCTTCAATGTGTGACATTTACAGTTAAAGCGATCAGAAAGCAGGTGATGATATGAAAGACCTCTATCCAAGACCCTCACAGAGCTGCTAACAGTCAAGGTAGGCAGCATGCAGTCAAGGTAGGCATTGATAGACCAATGGTCAGACTCAGTATAAGGCAGCTTCATGTGTGTATGAGGAGCATTCTAGACACCTTCAAGTGTACTTGGAACTATGGTGGAAAGATGCATTCACAGGCATTAATGCTGTGAATGGATTTGCCCCAGTCCAGATTCAAGGGAAGCTCAAGGCAGATTGGCTGGCCAAAGAAGCAGCCATCCAACGCGAAAGTAGGCAGGGAAGGTTAATCAAACCCCCCCCCCCCCAATACCTCATGCTACAGATTTTGCCACCCAATATCACAGGGTTAGCCGGTCACCATTTGAGGCCAAGCAGGAAGATTGAGGACCTGGACTGGTGCTTGGGCAGGTCCCTTTTTCACTTGCTTCATGATGTCCAGGCTGGTGGTAATAATAACAAAAATAAATAAATCTAGAATTGATTAGGCCCAGTCTCAAACTGTTTAGACCTTTAGTTTAGCAGGGATAATGTGGGATGCTCGCTTAGGTAGGGATAAGCGGTGAACACCCTGAACCATCAGTCATGATGGAGGATGTTTCCCGAACAGACCATCACTTGCTCAATGGCAGGATGGGGTTCGGGAAAGAGCACCTTTCGTGCTGAGCAGCATCTTCCCAAACCCAGTAGCAGCTTAATGGTGCATCAGGGTAGGGGGCTGGGCATTTCCCTGTGTGGGCGAGGGTAAATGAGGCTGGCAATAGCTGCTGACTGAGTCTGGATCCAGGGTGGCTTTGCCAGAACAAAGGCAGCCATGAAACAAGCTGCCTAGCATAGCCTACCCTCAACTAATTATTAGTATAATTAATTGAGGACAGAGATAATCTAATCAGAATAAATTTAAATAAACTAGCTAAACCCACACTGTTGTCTTGAGTCTTCATTTGGGGGGTACTGGGGCAAATGATCTGTGCTGGAGCCATGACAGAGAACCCCAATTTAATATATGTGCTGTTGGAGCGAGGACATACTCAAATCGGAATCTTATTCAGACATTAAGGTCACATGATACTATTTTTATCCCGGAGAGCTGGTCTACTCAACCACCTGATCTTCCTGGCTACATTTCACTTTCAATCCTGGCATTAAAAGAAATGAATAGGTTGAGGGAAGGCCTCACCTTCTTCATTTCATGTTCATTGGATGTACAAGGTTTGATGCTTATTTTGTTGGCCCCAATTATTGTGTCTGTTTTGCTATAATCCAGCCATGTGAGGCAGAGAACCCCCACCAATGCTGACCTCACATGAACTGAAGGGACCACTCTCAAAGCCGCATGAATTAATCTAAATGTGTATAGAGACAGCTGGCCCCTTGATTATGTAGGTCCCAGACTGTGAGAACTTAAAAGCCCAAACCAGCATTTTGAATGGAATTTAGAATCACATGGATCACTAGTACAGTAGTTTTAACACCAGTGTTGTCTGGTCATTGTACAAGTCTCCTGACAAGAAAACACGGCCTGCTATGTTTTGCATTAAATGAAGTTTCCAAAATAACTTCAAGGGCAGTCCCACGTAAAACATGTTACAGCTGACCAACTGAGTTACAGATGCATTTATCAGTGTGAGGCACAAAAAGAGTTCACAGATGATTTGTAAGTAGTAAAGGGCATTCCGGCTACCAGGCCAAACTTGCTTCTCTACTAATATGGCAGAAAACAAGAAGTACCCCTAAGTATTTAACATGAGCTGATAAGGATTTTATCCCATCTAACAAGGTGAAATCACCAGTATCACCTCTAACATCAGGATTCAATTTCAGCTTGGTTGCCTTCATCAATTTGACCAGAGCATCCAGACACTATCCTAAGAACAAGAATGCAGTATCATCATGTTTCTTGAAAGAAATGCAGAGCTGAGCATCATCCACCAACTGATTATAAGGAGCTCTGGATGATCTCAGCCAGGGGTCTCAAATATATGTTGAACAACATCAGTGAAAGAACAGAGCCCTGTGGAACACCATGGTCCAATTTCCAAGCTGAAGTCAAAGGGGAAAAAAGTGAGGAAGTAAAAATTAAAAGAGAGGGAGCAACAGGAGGTGAAGGCAGATTATATGTTAGCTATATCTGATAACCATGAGAAGTGGGTGTTGTGTTGCAAATTGAGAATAAAGAGGGGTCTCAGCTATGAAAAGGCTGAAGATTACTATTGTAGCATCAGCAGGGTAAGCCATTGTTTGTGCTTCTACAGCTAATGATAGAAATTATTAGGCTGTTAGAGTGGAGCCTTTCAGGCCAGCCAAGATATCTCCTGCTAACAAGACTTGAATTCTTCTGTTTGAAGTGCAGATAAAGGTAGATGATGATTACAGCTATGATGGTGTTTTCTGAAATTGGAGTTGAAAATTGTGTTCCAGGGTTTTATATCTACTTCCGGAAACAAGAATGCTTGTGGTGTGGCTCATTTTTATGATAGGGGGTCAGAACTGGATTTTACACTGTTTTAAAAACTTGGGCCAGTTTTCCTGTTGGTGAAAAAGGGAAGGGGGGCTCTTTGACCACCCAAAAGAGGCTGACAATCATGAGATGTCCATGAACAAAAGCCATATATCTTAGGGGGTGTAGTCCAGAAAACAGGATGAGACTGAGTGAAAAAAACTGTCTGAATCCAACCCAGTGGAACTAAAACTAATGAAGTCAGGAAAGTAACCTGATGGTTGCTTCTGTTGGCTTCAATTGGGAAGATATTTCTGGATACACCTTTCCCCTGCCACCCAACTGGAATTGTATCTTTCACCCAAATGATTCTCCCCTCTGAATTTTTGAAGGATGGGATGAAACAGCCAATTACAATTTTTGCACAGGAGACATGGGGAGGTGTGAATGAGATATTTTCTCAGTTCCTGGGATGCTCAAGTGATAGGTGAGGGAGCTAAACCCTGCAGGCTCTTCATCTTGCTGTGTTGCATTTTTTTTTCTCTCTCTCTGTCTGAGGGCTGATTCACATGTTATAAAGTCCTTGTGGCTGCCAGACATGTTTCTATCAGATGTGTGTTGAAAGTCCCCAGGTACATGTGGGCCCAATGCTGATCAGGACAGTTCTGTGGGGCGACTGGCTGTCACTCCCTTCTCTGCAGAACGCTGCTTCCCCTTGTTATTCCTCCTGTAGCCTGGGAACCAGAAACAAGACAGCAAGGTGCCAGAAGAATTTAGAGATAAGAAGGTTTCTGAACGTGAGAACTATTTTTGCTTGGATGTACGAAAGGGAATGATTCCAGTCAGGTGCTGATCAATAAATTTCTGACTCCATGCCTCTATTTTATGGGTAATGGGGAACAGCTAGTAGATTACAGGGGAAAGGGACTGTAAGGTACTATTTCCACTTCTCCCTGTTTCTGGAAGAAGCACATGTGACAGGGAATAATAGTCGATGTAAGTTTTATATTTGATTATTTTTCTGCTGCTTCCCCTTTAAGACTGAAGATTTATTATTTTCGTTCCCCTTCCTTTCCCTACCCCTGTATACACCCCCAAATTTAATAAAGTGTACTATGAGACTGAACCCTGTGGCATTCTGGGTAATGGAGATGTCAGAGATGGCAACCAACTTCAGTGTGGAAGTGATTTTTTTCTGAAAATGTTTTAGTTCATGTTTGGAGTGTTCTTAAGAAATAAAAGTAAATATCTTCTACACAGCTTACCTTTCCCCCTCATTGGAGCATAACATATAAACGCCTCTTCTATCTCTAGGAGTGGGAATAGCTTCCACAACTAGGGAATGTGTGTGTGTGTGTGTGTGAATTGGAGAAGACCATTATATCAGAATACCATTATATTTACTACTGTGGCCAAGAATCCCGTAGAAAAAATGGTGTGGCCTTTATAGTCAACAAGAGAGTGCAAAAAGCAGTAATGGGATACAATCTCAAAAATGACAGCATGACCTTGGTCCAAATCCAAGGCAAACCATTCAACATCACAGTAATCCAAGTCTATGCCCCAACCACTGGTGCAGAAGAGGCTGAAATGGACCGGCTCTATGAAGACCTACAACAACTCCTAGAACTAACACCAAAAAAAGATGTCATCATCATAGGGGACTGGAATGCTAAAGTAGGAAGTCAAAAAGTAACCAGAATAACTGACAAGTTTGGCCTTGGAGAACAAAATGAAGCCAGGCAAAGTTTTGTCAAGAGAACGCGCTGGTCATAGTGAACACTCTCTTCTAACAACCTAAGAGGCAACTCTACACATGGACATCACCAGATGGGCAACTCCGAAATCAGATTGATTATATCATTTGCAGTCAAAGTTGGAGAAGCTCTATACAGTCAGTAAAAACAAGACCTGGAGCTGACTATGGTTCAGATCATGAGTTACTCATTGCAAAATTCAGACTTAAACTGAAGAAAGTTGGGAAAACCACTAGGCCATTCAGGTTTGACCTAGATCACATCCTCTATGAATATACAGTGGAGGTGAAGAATAGGTTTAAGGGACTAGATTTGATAGACAGAGTGCCTGAAGAATTATGAATGGAAGTTTGTGACATTGTACAGGAGGCAGCAATCAACACCATCCCAAAGAAAAAGAAATGCAAGAAAGCAAAGTGGCTGTCTGATGAGGCTTTACAAATAGCAGAGGAAAGAAGGAAAGTGAAAGGCAAAGGTGAAAAGGAACAATTTACCCAACTGAATGCAGATTTCCAGAGAACAGAAAGGAGAGATAAGGAGGCTTTCATGAATGAACAATGCAAAGTAATAGAGGAAAACAACAGAACGGGAAGGACTAGAGATCTCTTCAAGAAAATTGGGGAAATCAAGGGAACATTCCATGCAAAGTTGGCTATGATAAAGGACAAAAATGGTAGGGACCTAACAGAAGCAGAAGAAATTAGGAAAAGATGGCAAGAATACACAGAACTATACAAGAAGGAACTCAATGATCTTGACAACCACAACAGTGTAATCACTGACCTCAAGCCAGACATCCTGGAGTGCAAAGTCAAATGGGCCTTAGAAAGCATACTAACAACAAAACTAGTGGAGGTGATGGTATCCCAGCTGAGCTATTCAAAATCTTAAAAGATGATGCTGTTAAAGAGCCGCACTCAGTATGCCAGCAAATTCAGAAAACACAACAGTGGCCACAGGATTGGAATAGGTCAGTTTACATTCCAATCCCAAACAAGAGCAATGCCAAGGAATGTTCAAACTATTGCACAATTGCACTCATTTCACATGCTAGCAAGGTCATGCTTAAGATCCTGCAAGCTAGGCTTCAGCAGTACATAGATAGAGAACTGCCAGAAGTACGAGCTGGGTTTTGAAGAGGTAGAGGAACTAGAGATCAAATTGCCAACATTCGCTGGATTATGGAGAAAGCAAGGGAGTACCAGAAAAACATCTACTTCTGCTTCACTGACTATGCTAAAGCCTTTGATTGTGTGGATCACAACAAACTATGGCAAGTTCTTAAAGAGATGGGAATACCTGACCACCTCACATGTCTCTTGAGAAACCTGGATAAGGGTCAAGAAGCAACAGTTAGAACTGGATATGGAACAACTGATTGGTTTAGCATAGGAAAAGGAGTACGACAAGGATGTATATTGTCACCCTGCTTATTTAATTTATATGCAAAGTACATCATGCAAAATGCCAGCCTGGATGAATCAGAAACTGGAATTAAGATTGCTGGGGAAAACATCAATAACCTCAGATATGCAGACGATACCACTCTAATGGCAGAAAGTGAAGAGGATTTAAAGTGCCTCTTGCAGAGGGTGAAAGAGCAGAGTGTAAAAGTTGGTTTGAAACTCAACATCAAAAAAACTAAGATCATGGCATCCAGCCCCATCACTCTTTGGCAAATAGATGGGGAAGTCATGGAAGCAGGGACAGACTTCATCTTCCTTGGATTCAAGATCATTGCAGATGGTGACTGCCGCCATGGAATTAAAAGACACCTGCTCCTTGGGAGGAAAGTGATGGCAAACCTAGACAGCATAATAAAAAGTAGAGACATCACCCTGCCAACAAGTCCATATGGTCAAAGCAATGGTGTTCCCAGTAGTAATGTATGGCTGTGAGAGTTGGACTATAAGGAAGGCCGAGTGCCGAAGAATAGGTGCTTTCAAATTATGGTGCTGGAGAAGACTCTTGAGAATCCCTTGGATTGCAAGGAGATCCAATCAGTCAATCCTAAAAGAAATCAACCCTGACTGTTCCCTGGAAGGCCAGATACTAAAGGTGAAGCTCAAATACTTTGGCCACCAAATGAGAAGGGAGCCACTGGAGAAGACCCTGATGCTGGGAAAGAGTGACAGTCAAAGAAGAAGGGGACAGCAAAGGATGAGATGGTTAGACAGTGTCATTGATGCAAGAAACATGAAATTAAGCGAACTCTGGAGCACAACGGAAGACAGGAGGGCCTGGCGTGATGTGGTCCATGGGGTCGCAAAGAGTCGGACTTGACTGTGCGACTGAACAACAAAAAAACTGGAGGAATGCTGTGGTACTCGCAGATTGCTGGGTCTCTAGTAAGCACTTAAAAAAAATCTCCCTGTAATCTTCCAGCCATCAGACACGCCCACAGTGGCGGTGAGAGGAAGGAAGGTGGAGAGTGTATGCATTGGTGGAGACATCTGAAAAGGGTGATTTGTTTCAAAATGGGAGTATTACTTGGTAGAGCCATGGCTTGTGATTTCTGAGGGACATGATTTTAAAATCCCATTGACATCGGCATGATGAAAATCAGCATGGATTTAATTGCTTGGCTGAAATCACAGATCTTAAAGGACTTAACTTTTTGCTGGATTTTGCGCATCTACTCCAGGAATGTTTGCAAAGCACCAGTGTGCGAAGCATTACCTTCTATTATTAAGTGAATGTATGAATCATGTTTTCTTCTAATACATACCCTTGTTTTATTTAGAGTTTCTTCTGTTGATGTGTGCAGCACGTATTTAGGCCACACCAGAAGTCGATGAACTCAACTACGTTTAATAGTTATGCGGCTTAAAAGTGGGGTGGGTGGGCTGAGGTCCCCCCCCCATTATCTTAATTAGATATGCACCCAATACCACTTACATTGAGTACCAGCTGAAATACTGTGATGCTTATTTTAATTGGCCAATTAATTAAAAGCTAGAGAGTCGAAAAGAACTAAATCTTTCACTTGCACATTCCTTCATGTTTGGATCAATTGTTGTCACAGCATACATGCTCTCAGTGGAAAAAATAAATGAAACTAAAATCTTGTCTTTTACACTCTTTGTTACAGCATTTGGTCCAAAGAAAAATAATTACCTTGTTGTTCACCATTCAAAGTTCAGAGTGACCAAGTCAAGTCAAGTCAAGTCAAGTTTATTAGTACGGTCAAGTGACCAGTCAAAGAGTGACCATTTTGGAGAGCCTCACACAGTTACACCTCCTTTGGCCTCTTTTAGTAGCATTGCCCCTGTGTTTTGAAATTGTTGGGTGTTCATTTTCAATATGCAATTCACCTTCTGTCACTCAGAGGAGCAAACTGCTCTTACTGAAGACTAATCTTTTTTCGTCAAAGAGGTCAGGCACAGGAGCTCTGATGTGCCCATGAGCTTCAGGTTCCTGGGAAGGCTGTCACATTCATCTCAACTGAGGCATCAGGTCAGCGTACAGAGAATCACAGAAGCACAGTGTCGGAACGGGCCATACAAGCAGGGCTCATTTCGTAGCAGGAGCTCCTTTGCATATTAGGCCACACCCCCCTGATGTAGCTAATCCTCCAAGAGCTTACAGTAGCCCCTGTAAGAAGACCTCTGGAAGCTCTTGGAGGATTGGCTACATCAGGGGTGTGTGGCCTAATATGCAAAGGAGCCCCTGCTAGGAAATGAGCCCTGCATACAAGCCACCTAGTCCAACCCTCTGCTCAATGCAGGATCAGCCTAGAGCACCCCTGAGAAGTGTTTGTCCAGACGCTGCGTAAAGACTGCCAGGGAGGGGGAGCTCACCACCTCTGGAGGCAGTTGATTCCACTGTTGCATAGCTCTGACTGTCAAAGAGTTTTTCCTAATATCCTGCCGGTATCTTCCTGCCCTTAATTTTAAACCCATTATTGCGAGTCCTGTCCTCTGCTGCCAACAGGAACAGCTCCCTGTCCTCCTCTAAGTGACAGCCCTTCAGATATTTAAAAACATCAGTCATGCCCCCCATCAACCTCCTCTTCTCCAGATTAAACATTCCCAGTTCCCCCAGCCTTTCCTCATAGGGCTTGGTCTTGTGCATAGAAATCTGCATCTTCATTGAATGGAACAGCCAGTGCAAGCTTTGTCTGCGCATAACAACAGCCAACAATCCTGCCCTAGTTCTTACACAGAAGCGCTGACAGACTCCTACATTGGCTGAACAAGTATATTCTACTACTATGAGATGCAAATCACAGTTATGACTGAAAGGGGGAAGAACTGAAGGAAAGAGGAAACTTTTCTACAAGAAATCCTTCAAGAGTGAAGGGGGCAGCGAAGGGTTGCCAGTTGCAATAGGTCACCATCTTCTTCCTTGATGCCCAACTCCACTCATTCAGCTTCACTACTTCTGGGAAGTGAATGAGACTTCACTTAGAGAACTCCTTCAGGGGCTTCCTGCAGTCCCTTTGCTCCTATGCAGAAGCCATCTTCAGTCTCTGGCTCTAGGTGTAATTCCCAGGGGATGGGTTCAAAAGTTTGGGGTAACTACTGAAAAGGCCTCTTTATGAATTCCCATAAAACATGTCTCTGTAATGGAGGGTTTCTACAGCAGTGCCTCATTGCTTCATCCCAGAGTTCAGACAGATATAAAATGGTGGAGGCAATCTCTGAGGTGCCTTGGGGCCCAAATATTTTAGGGTTTTAAGGATCAGAGCCAGCACTTTGTATTGGAATGATAGCAGTATCCAGTGCAAATGGTACAGAACAAAGGTTCTGTGATCATTGTGTGGAGCACCCAAGCTAGGATATTAAACCCTGGTTCTTCCATTTCTGTGGTTATTGCTAGTCCTGTATTAACAGAATTAGTTTCACTCCAGAGGTACACACACTACAATGGAGGACAGTGATCTAAAGATGGAGAAAGATGGTGGGCATTCCTCTGGAGCTAAAGGCATTCTGAATATACATGCTCTGTATTCTTGGTGCTTGGGGGCAACAGTGGGAAGGCTTCAGGAGTTCTGCCCCCACTGGTAGACCTCCTGAAGGCATCTGGATTTTGACCACTATGTGACACAGAGTATTGGACTAGATGGGCCATTGGCCTGATCCAACATGGCTTCTCTTATGTTCTTAAGTCTCTAGTCACTTCCCTTGAGGAGATATGCCTTTTTCTTTATATCACCACAAGGAAAAAAGCTAGTGACTTACTTTTTAAAAATAGAAAGCTAAGAACTGAGACAAACTGCTGGTGCCTATCAGTACAATCATATACTGATACAATCATATTCCAGTTTTAAAAACCAACCCCAAAGCCCCCTTACAGCAGGGGGAGGAAATGGTTGCCACAGGGTCAGGGAAAATAGCTGCTATGTGGCTCAGAAAATTCAATTTTTCCTGCTCACACAGCAGCCATCCAAACTTTACTGCAATCATTCCCAAAACATTAACAAAGCAGGTTTGAGAAAGATTGGGGGGGGGGGGGGGGGGGCTCTGGAACAAATGTACCACAGTGCTGTGGGGAAACAGGAAAAACCCACGTCCTAAAAATATTGAATTCTGGGTTGATAACCCACATGAAAGACACTCTTTTCTCAGGTGAATTTTGTTTGGACTACTGTATTTAAGGTGTGATGTTTAGATCTGCATGTAACCTGCTTTAACTGATGCTGCTTTTAATTGTTTTACTCTGCTGACCCTTTCGGCATGATATTTTTATTGTGTCACTGACTCTTGTAAAGCGCTTTGAGCAACTTCTCATGGAGAGTGTAGGAAATGAACATTTCAAAAGAACTATTTAAATGGGATGCAGTGATGCATTAAGAGCAAAATGTGATAGCTTTCCATATTTCCCCAACGTAGCAGTGTTGCCTTTGTAATACCAGATGTTGCATACTGATAGAAGTGCCCTTGGCAAGCATACAGTCAGTCTAACAAAATCTAGATTATTAGAATTCTGTCTTGCATCTACAAGTTAATTCCATTTTAAATTGGCCTCATCATAGCAATAAAAAGTTATTGTTTTAATGAACCAAATACCTCCATTAGCAATATATCTTTTATTACAAGGTATTAACTGGATTTAAAGTATAATTAACTCTAAATTAATTTGATGCTTAAGATAACTTAAATTCAGATTTCTTTTCATCACTTGGTTTGTTGCCGTTGGTTTCAGCATTATAAAAATGGAACGCTTTCAAAATCTTTCAGATACAGGGATGGCTCCAACCCGCAGCTCTATATATAATTTCTCTCAAGCCAATAATATTAGAGTAAAATTCATTATGATGATTCATAAAATGGAACAACATAGAAGTCACATGAAGATAATATCTAGAAGACAACAGCATAATTTATCAAGAACTTTTCCAGAACTGTTTAGCAAATCTGGTATAAATGTGCCCAGATACTCTGATTAAATTGACTCTTATCCCTAATGTCAGCTGCCACTTAAGACTATCAGGTGTCACATATTGCACATGATCCCATGAAGCTGCCTTCTATTGAATCAGACCTCTGGTCCATCAAGGTCAGTATTATCTGTTCAGACTGGCAGCAGCTTTCCCGAGTCTCAGGCAGAGGTCTTTCACATCGCCTGCTACCTGGTCCTTTTATTTCTGCAGATCCCGAGGACTGAACCTGGGACCTTCTGCATGCTAAGCAGATTCTCCATCACTGAGCTATAGCTCCTCTCCTGGTCCAAAGGGTGAGGGCATATCTACAAGGTGTTAGAGAAAAATAGTCAAAATGCTTATTCAGAGTTTCAGTGGATCTTTGCTTCACTGGAGAGGAGACGTTTCCTTTAGTTTAAAGATGCTTTATTTCTAAAGGATCACAGGAGACCTACAAAATAACAACATAACTAAGAGAGCTACATTTCTACATCTACTTCCAAGAGTTCTGAAAGAACTCAAATGTGAATTTGTGGATCTCCTGACAAAAATATGTAATCTTTCATTAAAATCTGCCTCCATTCCTGAGGACTGGAAGGTAGTGAATGTCACTCCCATCTTTAGGTGTAGTGGCGAAGTGCACGGACTCTAACCTAGGAGAACCAGGTTTGATTCCCCACTCCTCCACTTGCACCTGCTGGGTGACCTTGGGCAATCCGTAGTTCTGGCACAGTTGTTCTTAAAAAAGAGCAGTTTCTGTCAAAGCTCTCTCAGCCCCACCTACCTCACAGGGTGTCTGTTGTGGAGAGGGGAAGGGAAAGGAGTTTGTAAGCCACCCTGAGACTCCTTTTGGTAGTGAAGGGTGGGGTATAAATCCAATTTCCTCCTCCTCCTCCTCTTTTCCTCCTCCTTCTTCTAAAAGGGTTCCAGAGGAGATCCAGGAAATCACAGGCCAGTCAGTCTGACATCAGTACTGGGTAATATGGTGGAAACTGTTATTAAGGAAAGAATTAGTAGCAGGGCTTATTTCATAGCAGGAGCTCCTTTGCATATTAGGCCACACACCCCTGATGTAGCCAATCCTCCAAGAGCTTCCAGAGCTCTTCTTACAGGGGCTACTGTAAGCTCTTGGAGGATTGGCTACATCAGGGGTGTGTGGCCTAATATGCAAAGGAGCTCCTGCTACAAAATGAGCCCTGATTAGTAGGTGCATTGATGAACAAAAACAAGTGAGGAAGACTCAGCATGGGTTCTGTAAGGGAAGATCTTGTCTCACTAACCTGTTAGTGTTCTTTGAGGGAGTGAACAAACATGTGGACAAAGGGGACCTGATAGATGTTGTTTACCTTGACTTCCAGAAAGCTTTTAACTTAATTAATTTCTTATAAAGTTCCTCATCAAAGGCTCCTAAGTAAGCTTAATGGTCATGGGATAAAAGGACAAGTCCTCTTGTGGATCAAAAACTGGCTAATTAATAGGAAATAGAGAATGAGTATAAATGGGAAAGTTTTTCTGTGGAGGGTGGTAAGCAGTGGGGTACCACAGGGATCAGTACTGGGTCTGATGCTTTTTAATTTGTTCATTAATGATTTGGAGTTGGGAGTAAGCAGTGAAGTGGCTAAATTTGCGGATGACACAAAGTTGTTCAGGGTGGTGAAAAGCAGTAAGGATTGTGAGGCACTCCAAAGGGATCTGTCAAGGATGGGTGAGTGGGCATCAACGTGGCAAATGGGGTTCAGTGTGGCCAAGTGCAAAGTGATGGACATCGGGGCCAAAAAACATAACTATAAATACATGTTGACGGGGTCCGAACTGGCAGAGACTGACCAAGAGAGAGATCTTGAAGTTGTAGTAAATGACCCACTGAAAATGTTGAGACAGTGTGCAACTGCAATAAAAAAGGCCAATGCTATGGTGGGGTTATTAGAAAGGGAATTGAAAACAAATCAGCCAGTATCATAATGCCCCTGTATAAATCGATGGTGTGACCTCATTCATTCATTCATTTATTCATTTATTTATTTATTGTTTCACTTATATTCTGCCCTCCCTGCAAAGTAGGCTCAGGGCGACTCACATTCATAAACCATGTTGCAAAGCACATAAATACACTTAAATTACAATTTAAAACCCAATAAAATCATCCTAAAAATTCAATACATAACAATAATAGTAATAGTGCCATTGATGTTTCAATAATTTCAGAGATGGCATGCGGTTTTATAAATTTCTCGACATCACAGTGTTCTGCGCTTGAGCCAGCTATCTAAGCTGGGGTTCGATGGTGTTAATAGTGGGGCAGCTCCTAGTTGAAGGCCTGGTGGAAGAGCTCAGTCTTGCAGGCTCTGCAAAACTGTGATAGATCCTGCAGGGCCCTGATCTCATCCGGGAGCTCATTCCACCAGTATGGAGCCACCACTGAAAAGGCCCTAGCCCTAGTGACAGTGAGCCTGGCAACCTTAAGGCCAGGAAGGGTCAGCCGATGTTGAGACCCCGACCGTAGTGCTCTCTAGGGTATATACGGGGAAAGATGGTCCCTTTGGTATGCCAGATCCTGGCTATATAGGGCTTTAAAGGTAAGTACCAGCACTTTGAAGCGAATTTGGTATGCTACTGGCAGCCAGTGCAATATCCTCAGCACAGGCTGGATGTGCTCCCATCTAGGGAGATCCATCAGCAGCCTGGCCATCGCATTCTGCACTAGCTGCAGTTTCTGAACAAGGGCAGCACCAGGTAGAGAGCATTACAGTAGTCTAATCTCGAGGTGACCATCATATGGATCACTGTGACCAAGTTGTTATGGTCTAGGAAGGGAGCCAACTGCCTGACCAGCTGCTACCTGGGCCTCCATCGTTAAGGAGGTATCCAGGAACACTCCCAAACTCCTAACCTCCAGCACTGGCACCAATGGCACCCTTTTGAAGGTCGGGAGTGGGGTCCCCACCCCTGGACCACCCTGACTCAAGCACAGGATTTCAGTTTTTGTAGGATTCAGTGTTGGCTGGCTCAGCCTAAGCCAGCCAGCCACGGCCTTCAGAGCCCAATCCAGATCTTTCGGTTTGGAGTCTGACTGGCCACCCAACATCAGATAGAGCTGGGTGTCATCAGCATACTGGTGGCACCCCAGCTCCTACTTCTGGGCAATTTGGGCAAGGGGGCACATGTAGATGTTAAATAGCATTGGGGAGAGCACTGTCTCTTGAGGCACCCCACAGATCAATGGGTGCCTCCTGGACTGCTACTCCCCAAGTGCCACCCTTTGTCCTCAACCTTGGAGAAAGGAAATGAGCCATTGCAAGGAAAGTCCCTGAATTCCCGTGTTGGCGAGGCGGTGGACAAGTAACTGATGGTTGACCATATCGAATGCGGCTGACAGATCTAACAACAACAGTACCACCAATCCACCCCAATCTAGATGCCTCCAGAGGTCATCTGTGAGAGTGACCAATGCTGTCTCCATCCTGTGTCCCCGGCGAAAGCTGGACTGGAAGGGATCTAACATGGAAGTGTCATCCAAAAAGCCCTTCAACTGTGTCACCACTGCCCTCTTAATTTGCCCAAGTAGGGCAAATTGGAAACCGGCCGGTAATTAGCCAATTCGGCCAGGTCCAGAGATGGTTTCTTTAGGAGTGGGCAGACCATCGCTTCCTTGAGTGCCCCTGGGAACAGCCCCTCAGAGAGGGACATGTTGATAATATCCCTAAGGACACCATGAAGCTCCTCATGGCCAGCTTTAATCAGCCAGGAAGGGCACAGATCAAGGATGCATGTGGTTGGATGTACAGTCAAGAGCAATCTGTCAATTTCCTCTAGGTTGAGCAGGCTGAACCGATCCAGAGTCAAATTTTTAGACATGCATGGAGGCTTGAGCTCACTCACTGACCGATTTCCCACTAGCACTGCCCCGGCATTCTTCCTCCGTTTGCCCCAGTGCTGTGCTTGAATTTAACACTATTTGCCACTGGGCGCATTTTGACCTACGGCTCTTCCTGATCTTCCCCGCGGTTTCAGTGATCCTGGTTTTTGAGGTTCACTGAAGCCGCGGGGAAGATCAGGCAGAGCTGCAGGTCAAAATGCACCCCACAGCAAATAGTGTGAAAATCAAGCACAGCACAGGGGCAAATGGAGGAAGAATGCCAGGGCAGCGCCTGTGCAAAATTGGTTACTGTTTCAACTGTGGCGGGGAGGTCACAGCAGAGCGCAAAGACTTTATCCGCAAAATAGCTCACAAATGCCTCACAACCTATATCCAATTCCCTAGCATTTAGTTTGCCCTGTGTACCATTCTGATCACCACACCTCAAGAAAGGTACTATAGCATTGGAAAAAGTACAGAAAAGGGCAACTAGAATGATAAAAGGGTTGGAACACTTTCCCTATGAAGGGAGATTAAAGCGCTTGGGGCTCTTTAGCTTGGAGAAATGACAACTGAGGGGTGACATGATTGAAGTTTACAAGATTATGCATGGGATAGAGCAGATAGAGAAAGAAGTACTTTTCTCCCTTTCTCACAATACAAGAACTCATGGGCAGTCTATGAAATTGCTGAGCAGTCAGGTTAGAATGGATAAAAGGAAGTACTTTTTCACCCAAAGAGTAATTACTGCCTAGAATTCACTGCCACAGGAGGTGGTGACAGCTACAAGCATGGATGACTTCAAGAGGGAATTGGATAAACATATGGAGCAGAGGTCCATCAGTAGCTATCAGCCACAAGGTGTAGATGGGATCTCTCAGTCTGGGGCAAGTGATGCACTGTATTCTTGGTGCTGCGGGAGTGGGTGCCCCACTGGTGGATCTCCTGAGGGCACCTGCTATTTTTGGCCACTGTGTGACAGTGTTGGACTAATGGGCTATTGGCCTGATCCAACATTGGCTTCTCTTATGTTCTTATTTTCTCTTAAGAGAACAGTGTTGTGTGCAAGGCCCAAAGGTGTAGAAATAGGGATGGAAGGAGGATGTTTGCCTGCAATGTGAGCTCATTCAAGACTAGGCTCAAATATGAAAGGGTTCTCCGTTCATTGTGGTGTGCCAACTTAAATCAGGGAAATTTGCATTACCAGCTCACCAGTTGAAATATCATTATCATCTCTAGTTGGAGGGATCTCGGTGTACACGTTTCATCTATGAAAGGGTCCCCCGGGCAATTATTTGTCTCTTTGTGAATAAATATCATGATTCCTGGAGTGAATATTCAGAAATATACCATGCAATTCATATCTAAAATATTGCTTGCATAGCAATTTATTATGAATGGGGAACATATTTATCTAAAGAACATTTCTGTTGTCTAGAGAGTTGCTGTTTAAAAATTCTACTGCATGTGCTTGTTAGTTGTCATACCTTCTGTCAAGTCCTTAGAAGTCTACAGAAGGCCTACTATTCAGAAGGGTTGCCAAGTTCCAGGTCGCACCTGGGGACCTCCTGCCATTACACTTGATCTCTCTACGGCGTTATACCCTGTTGAGGTCCCTCTCCTCTCCAAACACTTCCCCAGGCTCCACTCCCAAAATATCCAGGTATTTCCAAACTCAGAGCTTGGCAACCCTAATTCAGAAATCTTCCATATAGGACTTTGCCACTGTGGGACCTCTAAGCTGAGTTAGTGTGAGCTAGCTCACAGTTTTTTAGCCCCCACCCCCCACTCACAGATTTTTGTCTTAGCCCAGGAAGGATGGCTCCAGAGCAAAGTAATTCATGCAGTAGCCAAATTGCTCACTCACAACTTTAAAGCCAGTAGCTCATAAAGTAGAATTTTTGTTCAGTAGTCTCCACACCTTAGAGGGAACATTGCTGCGGTTTGAGTTGGGTCTGCTATCAAATCTCTGTGTGTGTTTAAAACAAAGCACCATTTTGTTCAACAGTCAGCACATTTCTGAATTATTTTAAGTGCCTGATGTTCTCCTGCCCTTACAAACTACTAGTATTCATTGAGAAGCACTGCTTGCTCAAGTTTTGGAGATTTGGAGGTGCTGCCAGGGGACAGGAGAGAGACAGGAAAGGGAGGAAACTCAGTGGGGATGTCCTGTAGCGTCTACGCTCTGAAGATTTCCTCCAGGGGAATTGGTCTATATAGTCTGGAAATCAATTTTAATTCCAGGCTCCACCTGAAGGTTGGCAACCTTGGAAGCACTACAACCATGTTCTAAATAGGGCACCCAACTTTTCCTTTTTTAAAATTTCTTTAGAAGATTGATCTTTCACCTTTGTGCCATAAGGGAAGCCTGAAGACCACGAATAAGAGTAAAATTAAAGCAAAAAAAAAAAAGTCAAAGCAGACCTAAAACAGCAATAATATTATAAAAACAATAATATTATAAAAACTAAAATTGTTAAAAGAAAGATTGGAATACCGACAATTTGGAGAACAAAATTACCAAACAAGGCAATTTTAACTAACTTCTAGAAGGCCCAGAAAGAAGATAAATGATGAACTATTTGAAGTAACAAGCCCTATAGCCTGAAGGCCTTGACTGAAAAAGGTCATGTGGTTTATATCCTCCAGGATACCAGCATGTAAAAAGATATGGCTGACAGCTTTAGGCTGGTAACCAATGGGAAACTCAGCATATGCAGAACTGGTGGTGTGGAGTCACTGTGTTGCAGGTGATACTCTAGCATTCACCCATAGCTCTATGGTTAAACCATAGAGGTCACACCAGAAGTGATGTAATGACACTGGGATACCACCAATTGCCCCCACATTTCCTCCAGCATTTTCTCCCCACCATTCAGCTGACTGGTGGTGGGAAGGGCCCACAGGCCATGGGAAGGGCCTGCCTTACCAAGAAGCTGCAAACCTGGACAGTAGTTCTTCAAGTACCTTGGTCCCAACTTATTTAGAGCTTTACACCTCACTCCTAGCACTCTGGACTGGGAAACCAATAGGCAACAGTGCAGTTGGCATGGTAATGCAGTCCATATGGCAAGTTTCCATTTGAATACTTACAGCTATGTTTTGAGCCAGAGACAAAACTATTTTTTTCCAGTTCAAAGCAATCCCTGCTGAACCCCTACATAAACAAAACCCACACTGTTTTAACTCTTTGTAGTATTTCACTCATTCATTCAAAACATTTTGATGCCACCTTTTCACCCAGTTCAGGGCCCCCAAGGTGGCAAACAGTAAAGCACAAACGACAAAACACAAAAAACTCTAAAATGTGCCAGAGACACAAGTAGAGAATGAGAGGAAGCAAAGAAGCAGGCCTGTATTCCTACATTTGTACAAGCCATTGGTAGAGCCACTACATGAGTAATAGATAGAGTTGCCAGGTCCCCTCTGGTCACCAGGGGTGGAGGGGATGCAGGGGTAAAGTTCCCAGATCCAAGCTGGGAAACTCCTGGAGATCTGGGGATGGAGCCTGGGGAGGACAGGGACCTCAGTGGGGTACCATGCTATAAACTCCACCCTCCAATCATCCATTTTCTCTGGGGGAAGTGATCTCTGTAGTCTGAAGATGAGCTGTAACTCTGGGGGATCCCCAGGTCCCACCTGGAGGCTGGCATCCCTAGAAACAGGAGCAAAACAATTCTAAAACACAGCATCCATGTTCAACTTTTCCAGGGCAGCCTGGCGTGAGTGTTCACACTCTCAAGGTGAATTAGAAAATATTGTCCTCATTGAAAATGAAAAACGAGCAATTAATGCATAAATTGCATGTGCACAATAGGTAGGGGATAAAATATTGCTTTACTCACAAACATAAATATTGTGACCCTTAATTAGGCTGATTATTCTCTTTTATAAATTGGAAAAAAGGACGACAGTTTCATAATCTATTGGACCACCATGTGGTTTTGTTTCCCCTGTTCCTCACAATCACTCTATTTCATGTGTATTCATAAAAGTCCCTCCTAAAGACAAATGTGTTTTCCCTCCTGGATTTTGCATTTCTATTCCATAAATATTTGCCATGTATTTAATTATTTGCATTTCTACCCCGCCTTTCCAGGCAAACTGCCATATTTGCCATCATGTTAGATGCGGAACGAATGCATTTGTCTGTTGTGGCCTCTCCGATCAGGATCCTAACAAATAGTGTACATATGGACATCAGCTAGTAGATATTGGGCTGGATCCCGCAATGTGTAAATGGAAACTTAGTGCAGAACTGCTTCTGCAGGCAATAGCACTAGATACACTGCAATACAGGCCATTCACCAGTAATCACTTGTGCAAGATTGGGATGCAGTGGGAGGGGATATAGTGTTGGATCCAACAAGCTTTTCCCTGGTGATAAAAAAGAAGAGATTCCCTTTGAGCACACAATAAGGCTATTCTGGGGATCATGGGAGGGGGAAAAGAGAATGGGATGAGATTAGGGTTGCCAGTTAGTGTAGGGTTGCCAGCCTCCAGGTGGGGCCTGGGGATCTCCTGCTTTTACAGCTGATCTCCACCTGACAGAGATCAGCTCCCCTGGAGAAAATGGCTGCTTTGAAGGGTTGACTCCATGGCATTGTACCATGCCGAGGCCCCTCCCCAAACCCCACCCCCAAAGTCTCCAGGTATATTCCATCCCAGACCTGGCAACCCTAAGTTAGTGGCTGGCAACTGGCAGGATTCCCGGGGGTGATGAACACCATCAAGCAACAGCATTATGTCACTTCTGAGGAAACCCCACATGTGATATCACACTGCTCTAGGAATCACCAGAAACGATGGTTTGGTTTTGCCATAGAGTTCCTGGCAGTTCCTAGAGTGGTATGACATCACTTCCAAGTTTTCTCCAGAAGTAACATAACACTGTTGCCTGATGGAGATTTCCCCCCTCCCACCAGCCACTGGAATGCCACTGGGAATGGGCAATGGGAGCTGGGGGCAGGAGATCTCCCACCCCCAGAGGGCATAGAGCAAGCCTAGATGAAGGATGTAGTAAATATAATTTGGTGAGATGGAGCAAAAAACCCCGACTGGATTAAGCCCTTCCACGCAAGTTTCCGCTGTAAAGTTTTTAGTATGTCTCAGCCCATGGAAAGGCTCTAGCCCATGCAAAAATCTTCTGGATCTAACTATTGACAATTACTACCTTCCATATTGGTATATATGTTGGTACAGTATATTGTAGATTAATTTTGAGAATTCTATTGGAACCTTTCTTTGAGAACCTTACTGAGAAGTTCCAGTAGCAGTGTAGCCAGAGCTGGTTCCCTTTGAAGGAGAGAGCAATAGAGACATAGGGCATTTTTGTAGTATTTTATTGACAGGCAAACAGGGTGTAGGCAAAGAGGGACCCTAGCATTCTTACAGGGCAGCAGATCCACACACAGTACACCCCTTCCGCTATTAGACACTGTGGATACCCCTTATGGCTTGGGTATTGCCTAAAATTTCCACAAACTGGAGGATTTCCATTAGCAGGATGCAACTTTCCCCCTCTCCTGCTGCAACTCAAAATGCTCCCCCAGTGCTGCTTCTGGGTGATGAGTTTCCCCCCAGGAATAGTTGGGGGAGTTGGAAGTTTGCCACATGAGGGGTGGAATAAGTGATAACCACACCCACACCTTTCCATCCCCAGAACTTTTAGGCTGAACAGGCTCATAGCTACGGTGGGGCTTTCTGGGGCTCTGCCCCCTTTCTTCAAGGCCAGCCCCACAAGAATTTCTCTTGTAAATGCTTTTTTCAATCATTTTAAACACTTCTTAAAATGTGTGCACTCCTTTAAACAGACACCCTCCATATCATGCAGAACCAGCCAAATCAGCTTAAAACAAAATCACATGAATTTCCTAGCTCCCCTGGCCTATCCCCTTCTTAGCAGCCCTGGAAAAAAAAAAGTTTGTCAATGTTGGTCAAGCAAGCAAGCTCTGGACTGAGGCAATCTATTTGCTTCATTTGAAGATTATTTAGTAGTGGTCCATCTCTCTTATATCTTCTACTTGTGACCAGGCCTGTAGCTATGGTGGGGCTTTTGGGGGCTTCACCCCCTTTCTTAAAGGCACAGCCCCACAAGAATTTCTCCTGTAAATGCTTTTTTTTCAATCATTTTAAAACATTTTTTTAAAAGGTGTGCACTCCTTTAAGCAGAGTGGGGTACTGTAGTTGACTAATTCCTGCACTGAGCAAGGGGATTGGCGTAGGTGACCTCTAGGATCCTTTCTAACTCTGGGTCAAGAAACTGGTCTCCTTTAAGAGAGTTTTTCTGCCTAAGTGTTAGCTTTTTTGACTACAGAAGTCATCACCCCCATCTGCCAGCTTGTTATTTATTTATTTATTTCAATCTATAGGCCGCTTTCCCCGCTGTTGCAGGCCCAGAGCAGCTTATCAGAATTGTTGCTTAGGCTGGCAGAAGTGATTAACTTGCAGCAGCTGAGAAGTGTCATCTAAAGTGGTTGACAGCTTGCAATTTAGAGATCTGTCCTGGTAACAGTTTCCTTTTGGCTAAATGGCTTTTCTTTCTGCACTGAGAACTTCAGCCCCACCAGAAAAGAAAATGTCCCACAAGCCACAGAATCCTGGCTACAGGCCTGAGGCATTATGATACTGAACATCTGGAAGCTTAGTAATGGCCTACCAAGTTTTCTTACCATAAATTATCAACTGTTCAAAAGAAGAAGAAGAAGAAGAGATTGGATTTATATCCCGCCCTTCACTCACTTAAGAGTCTCAGAGCGGCTTACAAACTCCTTTCCCTCCCCCTCCCCACAACAGACACCCGGTGAGGTAGGTGGGGCTGAGAGAACTCTTTCCCAAGCTGTCCTTGAGGGAACAGCTGGTACAGAGCTATGGCTTGCCCAAGGTCATCCAGCCAGGTGCAAGTGGAGGAGTGGGGAATCAAACCCGGTTCTCCCAGATTAGAGTCTGCGCACTTAACCACTACACCAGACTGGCTCTCAGGATGAATGTAAATGTTGTCCCTTGCTTCAGAAGCTAGGACAGAATTAGCTAACTGATGTGGAGAAACTGATTCCACCATTCAGCAGGTTGAAATGGGACTTCACTGATGTGTACAGACACAGAGATATCTCTGGTTGAGTACTGTGTACACACAAAAGTACCCCTGTTTTCAGATCATTTCTTTTTAACTGAAAGTTGTTAAGATGCAGCTGTTGTATCGATATAATGCACAGCATCAGTATCCACCCAGCCAATCACCTCTCCCCTCCACCTTGCTTCTTTATGAGGTCACAAGGACACTGGCTCAACGATACTGCTAGATGACATCTTCACAGTTACTGCTTGAAAGTGCCCCATTTCTGACTGAGTTCTTGGTGCAGTTATAGAACCTAGTGGGTAAGAAATCATTATTTTCTCTAGTATTTACAAATGTATTTCATTTTTTTCTAATTTTAATTTGGTAGTTCTATTGATAAATTACTTGACAATTATATTTATAGATTGGATTTTCTTTGATTTTCACTTACATATTTTCATATAATTAGCTTTTTGAGAAACTAATAAGGTAGATACAACAGAAATTTTGATGCTATTATATTTGATTTTTCTTCTTAATGACGTCAGGAAGATCTCTTATCAAGCTGAAGACCAGATGTAGTAATATTTTATGCTATATTTTCTGTTTCCATTGTATATTAATGCTTGTGGGGGGAATTAGCCTATTTTTATCAAGAGAACAGTTCTGAGAAAACAGGTGACCTGCAAATCGTGGGGCCACTTTCATAGACACTTTCTTTCAGTCAGTTTGTATGCACATGTAAAACCTACATAGGCTAGAGTGCTCATTTGTAGCACAAATGCCTCTCATCTGAACCAAGAGGTTGACCCAGATGGACCTTCTCTGCAACACCCCCGGCAATCTGCCTTCCTTCAGAAGACCTATTAGCACAACCACTGGGCACATGACACTTCATTAGGAAGAGCACAAGAGTGTCTCCTCAAGCTACCAATCTCTGTCGCCACCGGTCTCCCCTTCTAAACTCACAGCATGGACCAGGAGCCAGAGTAGATCATATTCTCCAGGGATCTTTAAACACAGTGTGGTAAACCTTGTAGGCCCATAAGGGCCTTCCAAACTCTCGCCAGAGGGTTCCCCTTCCAACATGCCCATCAGCATCCCCTCCTTTCAACCCTATTCAGTTTGAAGGCCCACATCACTATCCCTTATTTTTGCCTGTCTCAGGACCACATGGAGACACCTAGCTGCCTTACACTCATCAGACCATGGATCTATCAAGGCCAATACAGTCTTCTCTGTCTGGCAGTGGCTCTCCAGGGTCTCAGGCTGAGGTCTTTCATTTCACATACTCCTTGACACTTTTAATCTGGGACTGAACTCTATTTAAGAGAGCAGAACAAATGTGGTAAGGTTGAAGGACTTGACTGTAGATCGGTGGTAGTCACACTGCTGCTCGCGAAGAGTCACATTCACAGTTACTATCAACCCAAATAGCTACATTTACTTCCATCACCAGCACGAGGCCTGGAAAGCTCACAGCTTATGCCTTCTGGCAGTGACTGTTTGAAGGTGGAAATCACCTGTCAACCACAATACTCCCTGGGCAAGAGCCTTGTGCGCTTTCTTGAAATGTGGAGCAGGTGCCACATTGGGGAACAGTGCTCAGAAGAGACATTGTTGGCCTGTCAAAGAGCCATTTGTGGCTCTTGAACCACTGAGTATCACTGCTGTAGATGATAGATTATAGGGTGTTGTGCCTATGTAGCTATTTTAGTCTCTGTTGCCATGAAGTCTGGAGGCTGAGGCAGGGACATTGCACCTGGAACTTCCAGCAAATGTTATAGCGGAATTTCTCAAGAGCCTTCTTTCCATAGGTCCAGATGACAAAGGTGTTATTGATATATCTCAGGTAGGGGTGAACTGCATGGGGATAGGAGCGGAGGAAGTGTTGTACATCTGCTTTGAATATATTGTCATGCTGTTGACCTGAAGGCAGAAGTGACTCCTGAAATCAGTTGTGAGAACAGTACTCAGAGACAGGCAAAGCTATAGCAACATATAAATCCTGTATCCTTCCGTTGACCTTCCCTCCAATAAGCACTCTAAACTAGAAGAGGTGGAGAGAGGAGCAGCACAGTCCAAGAGGTAACTGCATGCACACACCTTTGGGGAGTTTGATTTAAAAATCGACAAACACACAGGTGAACTAAAGTCCTGAGCTGTGATCATAATGGATAATGTTCTTTCGTTGGTTCCAGAAATAATTGTTGAGGCTTCTCTTGAGCAGATGTTAAAAATGTTTCCCTCCTGTAGGAATAAGTCTCACAAGCTTGTACATAGTGTCGTCCCAGGAATCCAGTTATGTTTCCTGATGGGTAAAATTTGCATTCTAGTAGCTACCCTGGGCCTTGTTGAATTCTCCAGCAATGCTATACAGATATATTTGCCGGGAGGGGGAGGAGGCAAATGTTTGCTATTCATTTTAAGCCTAAATTGTGTGGGCATGTATTATTCTGCCAGTGTGTGATTTGATATTGAGTTTCCCCTTTCCAAATAAGATTTAACCTTCCACCCTCCGCATGCATCATGCGAACATTGCAACGAAGGAAAAGTTAATGCCTTTATATATTTGATGTCTGTGGGTGTAAAAAGTATAACGGCACACATTAGCATTTAATTTTCTTCAAATGCCTGCCAGTTTAAGATCCCGTGGGATTGTATTTAATTTGTAAGCGAAAGTTGGAAGGCATTCGGCTTCTGCATAGCCATACCGCACAGCCAGTCTTCAATTAAAAGTCTCCCCTATGGTATGCTTTACCTGCAAAAATACTAATAGAAAAGGGATCTGAGGCTGAATTAGACATGTGTGCCTGTGTAGTTGATGTACCTTCAGAAGGGTAGCCAAACTGTCATTCGTCACTGTGGCCAACAGGGAAAATCCATCTCCCATCCCTAGCATTGCCTGACTGAATTCATTGGGCAGAATTAACCCAAAACAGATGTATCTCTTTTTATTAACACTTTTCAGAAGTTTTGAAAAAGCACTGTAGGTTTTTGTTTTCCTGGTGATATCTTTAAGGGGGTGGGAGAGTGAGCCCAAACAATAGAGGACTTTAATTAAACAGGCTTTTTTTCTAAGCCAGGCAGTACAATACTTGAAAATGCCATAAAGAAGAGGTAAATGGAAGATATATGCCTCAGTCAAATGAGTATGGAGTTAGGATATGGATGAAAAATGGAAATTCAGTCCTGTAAATGTTTCTAACCCGTAGTCATTAGAGTGATGAAGAGCAAGAAAGGTATCTTGTTGAGTGGTTACAATGTAGAATTCACTGCTAGAGGATGTAGTGATGGCCACAGGCATAGACAGCTTTAAAAGATGATTAGATAGATTCATGGAGGATTAAAAGGGGCTTAGGTAGATTCATGGAGGATAGGTCTGTCAGTGGCTACTAGCCATGGGTGACTAAAGGGAACCTCACGTTCAGAGGCAGTGAGCCCCTGAATCCCAGTGCCAGGAAGCAACATTAAGAGAAGGCTTCAGCCTATATGTCCTGTTGTTGGCCTTTCAGAGGAACTGGTTGGCCACTGTGTGAGTCAGGAGGCTGAACTAGATGGACCACTGGTCTGATCCAGCAGGGCTCTTCTGATGTTCTCATGACATTACTCCTAGACTGGATGCCATACTGATTTCTTTTAATGGAAAATTCCACCAGTATTGTGAGAACTAGATGGGCAATTTGTTCTGGAGATACCAGTGTGCCCCCCCCCCCCCCGCCCACATCGCTGCTTCTTTCTGTCCTACTGCTTTGCTTCTGAACAGTCAGGTATACTCTGATTGGCTGGTTTGGGACTGTCTGTCTCCTCATTATTGGTAGCAGGCCATGGAAGTGAAAATACTCAGTAATCTGAATGATCACACCACACTGAACAATAGTAACTGGCAGTTACCAATTTTTTGTTTTTGAGTTGCACCTCAGATTTTGCCTCTTCATGGATTAGGGAGGTGATGGCTGGAAATCTCCTGGGGTTACAACTGATCTCCAGGAGACAGAGGTCAGTTCACCTGGAGGAAATGGCTGCTTTGGAAGGCTGACCTCTATGGCATTATACCCTACTGAAGTCCCGCCCCTCCCCAAACTGCACCCTCCTCAGGCTTCACCCCCAAAGTCTCCAAGTATTTCCCAACCGTGAGCTGGGAACTCTATCATGGATTTAGATCCTGATGTGCCCTGTCCTGGATAGCCCAGGCTATCCTGATCTCATCAGGTCTCGAAAGCTCAGATTTGGTTGTGACTGAATATCTTGTCAAAATCCTTATGGCTACGTAAAACAACCCTCTTTGGCTTTTAAAAGAAAAGGGCTCTGTATTGCTTATAGGTTTAAATTTATCCATGGCATGTGTCACTCTGCCTTAACGGTTGATACGTTGGAATGCAAGGAAGACAGCTAGCGATACAAATCATGGAGAGTTATCAGCTCCCTGAAATCTGGCAGAAATTTCAATACGCCAAATATTTTCCACTTTGAGAAAACAGAGAGGAAAAGTTGTCACTGTTGTCTTACAGCCATTTCCTAACAGCTAGGGATGGTTCATACAACTGTTTAGAAAAACACAAAAGAGAGAGGGGTTTTTTTCTGTGAGAAGCTAAAATGTAACACAAGAAGAAGGAACAGGTGAGAGGAAAGGGAGATGGTGGCACAGAAAATGGAGAAGGATATTTACTCAGCTGCATGTTTCAGGTTTCGTTTCAGTAGCAGATAAGGTCTAAGCTTCATGAGAAAGATGGGTTTTGAGGAGGTATTTGAAGGAGGCAGCGGAGTGGTATCACAGAAGTGTACTGAGAGGAGGGATTCCCTGGTACAAAGGGGAGGAAGGATGGAGGCCTTTGGTCAGCTAAGCATGCTGGATGTACATGAGAAAAGGTCATGACTACTGTTACACCAGGATATGAAGGCAGAGAACTAGAGGACAAGACCTTGCTGGTAAGAAACAGGAGTCTATGCTAGACCCAATGGGAGAAAAATCAATGTAGGGATTTAAGAATGAACATCATATGACCTGAACTATGACAGAGATTAATGCTTTTCACAGTAGAGTTCTGAACAGAGGTGAGAGGATGACATGGAATGAAACTGCAGTGGCCAAGGTGGGAAATGATGAGAGTGTGAACCAGCCAAGGGAACAGAGAGAAAGGGCCTTTTTTGTTGTACAGAGTGAAACAACAGGATTTGATGATGGACTGAATATGAGAAGCAAAGAGGAAGCAGGAATCAAAGATGTAAGAAGGCTTCATGCCTGATCAACAGGATGAATGGAGACTTTATCAAGGGATATGGAGGTTATATGTGGAAAGTAAGGCTTATTTGAGCAGATGTACAGTTCATGGCTTGGGCATACTTAAGTCTGACATTGCAGTGGAGCAGAACATAGGCAACTGGAGATGTGGCGTTGGCTGTAAAGTGAACATTAGGCACTAGAGAAGGAGAGCTGGATGTTTTCAGGGGATAGGTGACAGTGCAAGCCATGAGATCTGATGAGGTCACCAAAGGTTAGTACATAGTGAGAGAATAGCATCCTGAATAGGATGGTGAGGGCCAGCAGATGGCAATAGGAACACATCCTAAGATGGAACAGGGACCCTGAGGGCCACTCCCAGGCAGGTTGTTCGATGTCCTCCTCCTGATGTCTAGATTCCTCTTGACACAGGCCACACTATATTGGGATCAGCAGGATGGTCCTTGGAGGGGGGGATCAAGCAACTCTACTTCTTTCTATTTCTTTCTCCAAATCTGAGCCTTTGCCGTTAGGATCTAGCTTGTGATGGGACATGACAAAAAAATAGTTCAGATGGTTTTCTCTACAACACCACAAACAAACACTGGAAGAAAATCGACAAAAAGGCAGTACTGTATAAAGAAGACCTGATGTTCACAAATGGAGCCATTTACATGCAGCCATTTAAAGTAGCTGTCATGCGTGGGCCATTAAATGTAGAATGTCCTCTCTGTCCGAGGAAATAGATGTTAGTAATGGAACACTCGTCTCTCCTCCCCTTTGTTGCTCTGGCAATCACCAATAATAGCTGTCAAAATTAAAAAGCATATAGTATTAATTGAAGAGCATTGTAATGCAGGCTTTTGTCCAAATTTCAGCATATTGTCCCACCTGCCCTTTGACAAATGGATGAGCTCAGTGACAAATGCATGCTGCTGTCTTCTTAGGAGGAGAAATGGGCTTTTTATGGCTCATTAATTCAGTAAAAAAAAAACACCATTATAGCACAAATTCATTTCTAGAGGACAAGGGCCACCTGTTAAGCAATCTCCATTCCTGGAGATCAGCAATCCATCTCACACAACCGAGAATTTGAAGAAGTTCCCAGCTGCACAGAACTGTGTTTCTGTTTTCATATGTACAGCAACCTACAAAAAAAAAAAAGTGTCTAGGCAGTAGCATGGTAAGATAGCTCCCAGTCCTTGATCCTTCATGGATGGATGCCATGACATCATGAGATGTTTACTATTTCTAATCAAGCTATGAGCCCAGAATTTATGCCACTCCAGTTCTGGAAAAATTCTCTTTTCTGTAATTGGCTACTCTTAGACAAGGAATCTTTTGATCTAGAATCTGGCTCATGATGCACAAATCCGTTCCCTGTGTGACCCCTTGGCCGAATTGGAATCACACAGTCTGAGTCCAACGAGTTAGATGAATATCTGTTTAATACATTCAAAACAGGGAATATAGGGCTGAGCACCTTAGTACTTCAGCAATCCCAAAGCTGTATTCTGCCATAACCAGGAAGGGCAGAAGGTCTTATACTGCAAATGACATCACATATAGCTTACACATTAAAGGGTCTCTAATTGGTACCAGGCAGTTAACATCATACAAGCATAATTTGACTCAGTGCATCTCTCAGTGGTGTCAGTAATTTCACTTGTTTATCTTGTCTTCAGGACACTGGGTTCCTTTCTGACCTGGATACGGAGATCTAGCTGACAAGGGGTATGACTCACATTAAACTTGCTCTCCGTGTCCTTGCAGCTTACGCATTCCATTTCTATTGCATCCTAATTCCACCTACAGAGGCTTCTTATACCAAAAATGCAATTATAAAATATGGCCCCGTCCACACTGTCATTTTTGTCGCTCATTTCTCCCTATTGCTTTGGGTTCCTCCCCCTTTTCCACATGTGTTTTGCTCCCTCTGGGACTACTAGAGAGAACCAAACATATGGGGGGTGGGGGAACCTGAAGCAATAGGGAGAAATGAGCGACAGAAGTGACAGTGTGGACGGGGCCATATATCTTCTGCTGTAAGTTTCTCTAATCAGAAGCTTCTCAGTTACATCCCAGGATCTGGGTCTATTATGATGAAAATTTCGAGAACAAGAAAATTAAGGACATGGGGTTGGATCCAACCAGCTCCCCCCCCCACCCAAGCTGTTGAAAACAGTTGGTGTACTTTGACCACTCAAAAAGGCGATGCTGGAGATCATGGGACCGGCATGGACAGAGCCATGTGGGATAGGGGCAAGCTGTGGTGAGGAGAACTGGGCGAGACTGAGCAGAAGAGCTGGCTGGATCCGATGTATAATCCTTTGCATGTTTACTTGGGAATAAGCCCTCTTAAAGGCAGATGGATCTACCTCTGAGTAATTCAGGTGTAAGCATAGCCTACATGCTTGTGATGTACAACAGATGCTTGGGTATGGCTACACCAGGTGTAAGTGGACCCAACTTTGCTGGTGACAATGCCAGTTTTTGTGTTAATCTGAAGAACTGGAATATGTAAATAGCAGCAAGAGAACTGGATGTGTGAGACATCTGCTTACCGTATCGTTTGGTTAATAAAAATATAATGACTGGTGCTTTTTTATATAAAAGTGATAGGTAATATTCACTAATGAGGTCTGCTGTTACCTAATGGAATGTAATAGTGCTAAAATGATTTCACAGCATTTTATTTTAATTTCTCTCCCAGCTACAAAAGGAATTCAATTTTCTAACAAGTGCCAGCATTTAGGTGCAATTACTCTATGGATCAATGCAATTGGGTGTTTTTTTTTTCCCATTGGGGAACTGTGACTAGGAATTGAGTCAAGGGAATGAAAATGAATCCAGGCTAATATTTAATATAAGGAAATGTTCAGCTAATTCCCAGTTTATTGTTTTGTCCCTCAGTGATGCACATTTCTAACTATAACAAACATTACAGACTCCAGCAATATAGGCAAACTATATGCTAGCCATTTACTGGACAAACTGAAATGCTGGATTGAACAAGAAGATATCCTTGTTTTGGAACAGGCAGGCTTCAGAGAGGGAGGATCTACATTGGGTCATTGCATAATTATGCAACATCTAATAGAGAAATTTGTGTTCAGTAAATCGGCCTTGTTATATGCTGCCTTCCTTGACTTAAGATCAGCTTTTGACACAGTATCAAGGGGTTTGCTGTGGGAAAAACTGAAAGCTATGAATATAGATCCTAGTCTCTTATACTTAATACAAAGCCTCTATACAAACACATCTCTTAGAGTAAGATGTGATAAGGCTGGGCACCTTTCCAACCTGGTAACTACAGCCAAAGGAGTAAAACGGGGGTGTGTCTTGGCACCAGTGTTGTTCAATTTATACATTAATAATCTGGTCAGTAGCATAAGTTCCATTGACACCCATCCCCCTACTTTAGCTAGGAAAATACTGGCTTTGCTATTCATTGATGATACAGTTTTATTGTCTAGAACTCCAATGGGCTTGAAAAGAGCGCTTAATGAACTAAGGTAGTTTGAGAATCTTATAAACATTATTATGTAATAATCTTGGGAGAGGAAAGAAGATGAAAAAGATATGATGACAAAGCATGCAAGTGAAGTTTTATTTTTCATAATATTAATGATTTTGGTGGTGGTAAATTAGAAAATTCTTTCTTCAATAAAACCAAATGCAAAGTATTTAAGGGGATGTTCCAGGGTTTAACATTCAATGTGCAGGTCTAACAGACCTGACCGTCAGGTTGGGTTAGCTAAAAGTGTGGCCTAGAATGCACCCAAGCCTCTCCTGTGACCACTCAAAAATTACTGGAGCTTTTTCAGGGAAGTTTACTGTCATTACTGAAGTGTACTGGACTCGAGAGACCAGGAACGGTGAATTCATGAAGCCTTTATTGAGTGATTCAGCATGTCCAGTAGATGGTCAGATCAAGCATGCTTCCAGGGCTCCAGGTCCCGCATTATATGCTGGCCGGAACCACACCTCCGGCCGCACCCAAAAGACCTGATAGGGGCTTAACATATGCACATGTTTGTCATAGGTTCCCTGGAGGAGCCTTTGATTGCATTGGCTCCCCAGGGAGAACCTAGGTCCCACATTGGTGGAGGCTTTCAATCCGGATGTCTATTGTTCCTCCAGATTCAAGCTCCCCTCTCTGCCTGACCATGTGCTCTGGCCATGCGGTGGGCACCATTACCTGGGAGCACATGGCAGGCTGGTTAGAACACAGAGCATACTACATTACAATTAAGTAGGAATGGATGCTTTCTGTGTTTGTGAACTGTCCTGTCCTGTCCCCTTCCCTTTCCCTTTCTGTGCCTGCACTCTCTTCCAGGCTGCCTATCATTTAAAAATCTTTTCTCTTAACCTTTCTCCTTCAGGCACTTTAAATCACCCACCCCGCACAGTAATTAGGGACAGGAAAACAGGTTGCCTTTTCATTCCCCTCCTTCCCAGAATCCTTCCCAGCCTCTGTTTTACAAGTTGCTATCTTGCCCAAGGAGAATTCCAGGAACTCAAAACCTGTGGCAGGATTTTAACCCCCCCCCCCCACTTTTCCAATGACAGAGATTGCCCACGCGGGCAAAAAGAGGTGCGAAAACACTCGTCATTAAAAGAAAGAACTTCGGGGGTATTTCACACAGCACCCCATAGCACTTCAGGACATGGTTCAAGAACTGAAGAATGCTTGGGAGGAGGTTTCATGGTGAACCGGCTCAGGAACGCTTCCCCAATGGGAGAGGCACGCTTCTGTGTGAAAGGGCCAATATGTTCCATTAGGGAACCGGTACTAATACGGTTCTGTGTGACATGTCAGACAGAAACTGTTACTGAGGAGTTCCTGAAACGGAACACATTGGCTGTGTGAAATTCCTCATTAACAGTGTTACAAATTTCCTGATTCCAGAGAAGCTTAAATATGTCATTGCCCCAGCACCTTAACTCGCTGTCTTGGAAGTACCCAGCAAATGGAGAGCTTTTACTTTGGCGAGATGGCAAGTCCTCCCCTTTCCGGTTTACAGGGGAGATACAAAAAGACTCCCATGAAGGAGAGGACTTGTTTGTGTGGTACAAAAGAGGTGGAATCAGTCGAGCATGTATTACTCCACTGCCAGTTCCATCAGGAAGTGAGTTCTAACATAATTTCCCCTCTACTTAATAATATTTTAGGTTATTCGATGCTCAAATTTTAAAGAAACTCTTAATGGGTGCTAATCAGCAGGTTACTATTAGTTGCGCCAATTTTTTTTCAATGGTAGAATTCATAGAGAAATTTTATGTACAGATTTTATCTAAACTGATGTCAAGGATCAGACCAATTTTACTTTCTAAGGACCGTAATGTAGAGCTTTTATTGTCAATTTGTACTGGTCATTGGCCAAATAAAGTACTTACTTATATTACAGACTCCCTGTTAAATTCTTCTTTGGGCCTGATAAGCAGATACATGTCACTAGGTAATTCCTAACAAGAAAAAAAGTATCCATAAGAAATCAATTTTGAAAATTTGCAGTATTTTCACATTCACAGAAATGCAATTCCAAAAATTTCTCCCCTTAGGTTGCTTTGATTTTTTCTTCAATGTGTTTGTCTGATGAGACATTTTCACAATCAACAGTGGAATCTCAAGCAGAGTACATAGAATCATAGAATCACAGAGTTGCAAGGGGCCATACAGGCCCTCTAGTCCAACTTCCTGCTCAGTGCAGGATCAGCCTAGAGCATCCCTGACAAGTGTTTGCCCAGCCACTGCTTGAAGACTACTAATGAGGGGGAGCTTGCCACCTCCCCAGGTAGCTGATTCTACTGAACTACCTTATTTTTCGGACCATAAGACACACTTTTTCTCCCCAAAAAAGTGGGGGGGAAAGCGTGTGCGTCTTATGGAGCGAAGACAGGGGAGTGACTTTAAAAATTCTGGGGGGGGGGGTACCTGTTGCTGCCACCGCAATGCCCCCGCCGCTGCCAGCTCGCCCGAGGCCGCCGTGCCGGCTCCTGTTGCTGTTACTGCCGCCCGGCTTGCGCGAGGCCACCGGCTCCTCTCCTGTTTCTGTTGCCGCCGCTGGTGGCGGTGGCTCGCGCGAGGCCGCTGCCACTGGCTCCTGTTGCTGCTGCCCAGCTCGTGCGAGGCCGCCGCCGCTCGCGAGAGGCCGCCGCCGGGTCCTCTCGTTCCTGTTGCCGCCAGCAGCGGCGGCTCGCCCGAGGCCTCCGCCACTCACCACGAGGCTCGCGCGAGGCAGCCGCTCGCCACTCAGATCGCACGAGGCCGCCGCCGCTCGCCACGAGGCTCGCATGAGGCCGCCGCCGCTCGCCACGAGGCCGCCGCCGCTCGCCACGAGACTTGCGCAAGGCCACCGCCGCTCGTGCGAGGCCGCCGCCGTTCGCCATGAGGCTTGCGCGAAGCCACTGCCGCTCGGCTCAGCTCGTGCGAGGCCGCCGCCGCTCGGCTCGCACAAGGCCGCCGCTGCTCGGCTCACGCAAGGCCGCCGCTGGCTCCTCTCTTGTTCCTGTTGCCGCCGTTGGCTCGCGCAAGGCTGCTGCCGCCGGCTTCTTCCTGTTGCCGCCACCAACCAGCGCGGAAGGCGCGAGCCTCCCCCTGCGTCTTATGGTCAGGTGCGTGGTATGGTCCGAAAAATACGGTACTCTTATTGTAACACCCCTCCCCCCCAATAGAAGCACAGTTACAAAGTTCTAAAAGGGCTTTTTTGGTTGTGGCACCAAAACTTGGAAATCCCAATCTAGGGAGATTTGTTTGTCTCCTTCTATCGTTCTATCTAACCTTTTTGTTTTGTTTGGTAAAGGTTTCCCTTGCTTGAAAGCCAGTCGAATCTGGCTCTAGAGGGCAGTGTTTATCTCAGTTCCCAAGCCAAAAAGCCAGTGCTGTCCGAAGACTTTTCCATGGTCATGTGGCCAGCATGACTAGATGCTGAGGTGCACAGAACGTTGTTACCTTCCCACCAAAGCAGTACCTATTTATCTACTTGCAATTTCTTGTTTCGAACTGCTAGGTTGGCAGAAGCTGGGGCCAGAGGTGGGAGCTCACTCCGTCATTCCACACTCAGGTCTTGAACTGCTGAGCTATGGACTTTCTGGTCTGCAGCTCAATGTCTTAACCTCTGCTAAAATTTGGTGGGATCCAGCACGGGGACTTGCAAAGACTGTGCAAGGATAACTAGTGTTCCTGGCTCTCTCCCCCCCCCCCCCCCCAGCAGTCCTTTCAGACCACCAGAAAGTTCCCCCTGGGGTCACTGGACTCACATACTATTCCTAAGTCTCTGGAGGCTGCCATATTTGTTTGTTTGTTTAAAACATTTTACTGCCGCCTTCCCAACTGAGTTGGGTTCCCAAGACAGCAAACATGAAAACACGATAACATTTGAAGAATTAAAAACAACATTTAAAATTATAAAATAATTCAATAAAAACTTTAAAACAAACAACAGCTGAAAATGGAAGGAGGGCCAAGAACTACTACTGAGGATATGCCAAATGAAACAAAAAGTCTTCACCCCCTGGCAGAAATCACTGATAGAGGGAGACAGATGAATAGCCCTGGGGAGGGAGTTCCAAAATCCTGGTCCCATGACCGAGAAGTTACTTTCTCTGGTTGCCACCCATCTGACCTCAGATGGTGTTGGATCAACCAAAGCAGGGCTTCCAAAGATGACTGGAGTGAATAGGTAGGTTCTTATGGGAGGTGGAAGGGCAAAATTACTATATTTCCCCGCTTCCATCAGTAGAGAACTATTTATGTAAAAAAGTAGGACTAGAGGGATTGGTGACACCCTCTTCCCTCTCCCCACTGCAGCCTTCTCCACATGGGTCCTACAGCCCCCCAAGAGGAAGTTTCCCAGATTCAGAAAAAGCTGTTAGAGGAGGGGAAAACTGGTAAGAGTGGTTCCTGATGGATCACAAGATCCAACCCGTAATGTTTAAAAATGTATAAATTTTAAGAGCAATTGGTGGAACAATAGATTCACAGTTTCATGTCATGTCTCATAATGAAATTATAATGGATTCTTCTATTCAAAGAGCTGCAGTGAGAAGGGGGAATCGGTTGGAACTACCTCTGTTCCCTCTTCTACAGGCAGTGCAAGCTACGTAGTTGAAATAATTAGTTCTGCATGGTTTACCCTCCTCACTGTTGCTCTCCAGCTTTGTCCACATATGTTCCACAACTCTAGGCAACATCTCTCCAGGACTCAAAGCGGAACATGAAAGAGAATACAGGAGAAATCTGTAGGTGTTGTGCTAACGACTGGTTGGATAAAGTACAGTTTGGCTAACAGTATACTTAGGAATTTATTATGGCTGTTTTCCTGTCAAGGAATAATAAGGTTCCATTGCAACTTAGATTTCATTTGACTGGAAAATCAAGATGACCCTGTGCCTGAACTCATACAGAAAACTAATTTTTATTTTCTCAAACCAGAACCACCCAAAGGAGTTTCACTGCCTGTTCACAGATGTTGTTGTTGTTGTTCAGTTGCACAGTCGAGCCCGACTCTTCGCAACCCCATCGACCACATTATACCAGGCCCTTCTGTCTTCCATTGTGCTCAGGAGTTTGCTTAATTTCATGTTCGTTGCATCAGTAACACTGTCTAACCATCTCAACCTTTGTCGTCCCCTTCTTCTATAGATATTGTCTGTTCATAGATATCACATGACAATCGGTATGATACAGTTAAGATCACCAAGATCTGATGTGTTACCTGTTCATTCAATATTTTTGTCCCATCTTTTGTATTTGTGAGGTAATGTTCCTTTAAAAGAACTCACTCGGTTCTAGCACACCTGATCTGTGTTTCTTGCAAAGGTATTTTAACGGTTTGACCACTCCCTATTGTTAGCTGTTACTCAGTGTTTGCTGGCCAGTTCAGCTACTGTCTATTAAACAGTCTTTGCCTCCCCCTGGGCCTGTCGTTTGGTGGTCTTCGATAAACATCACATGGTGTCAGAAGTGGGATAGATATTTCTGAATATAAGTTCTCTCCATTTCTCATTGTCACTGATTACTTCTCAAAATATCCAGAGGTAGTGACTTTGCCTGACAAGACTGCAGGGGCTGTTATTGACAAACTTAAAACTATATTTTCCTGACAAGGCATACCTAAGGTGGTAATGAGTGATAATATGCCTTCTGCAAGTAGAGAATTTAAACAGTTTGCTTAGGAATGGGGCTTTGAACAGTGCTTCAGCAGCCCAGGTTACCCACAATCAAATGGAATGGTAGAGAAAGCAATCCGTTCCATAAAACAGCTAATAAGAAAAACAGATGAAGCACAGAGAGACTTGGATATGACATTATTAGAATATAGGAATACACCCATCACAGGAACAGTGTATTCACCATCTCAGATTTTGATGGGCAGGAGGCTACGGAGCAAACTGCCAGTCACTACGAGTTTATTGCATCCTGAGGTACCTGAAGGGGTGAGGAAAGATCTTCAGAGAAATCAAAAGAGACAAAAATATTTTTATGACAGGACAGCAAATCCTCTAAAACCACTGCAACAGGGAGACCCAGTGTGGGTAGAATCAAAAGAAAGATGGGTCCCTGCGGTAGTGGTGGAACAATGTGATCAGCCTCGTACCTAGTTAGTGAAAACTTCAGATGGGTCTGTGTATAGGCGAAATAGACGCAAACTTAAGTATAGGTACAAAGAACTTGAGAAGAATGAAGTTGGACCGGGAGAGGTGACTACAGTTGAAAAAGTAGACTTGAGAAAGGGAGATTCTGGAAATGTGCTCTCTGAAACTGAGGGAGATGTGGGAGAGGTTGAAAATGCAAACAATGAAAATGTAAACAATGAAAACAATGAAAACAATGAAAAATGTAAACAATGAAACAAATGGATAACAGTCTGAAGAGAGACAACCAAGATGTGTGACATCTCATGGAAGGCCAGTGTATTCGCCAGAGAGATTCATACCTGGATAAGTTGTATGATTAATTATTTTAATTAATTAATTAATTATTTTATATTATGTTGTTTTTATAAGAAAGGGAGATGTGAGGTAATGTTCCTTTAAAAGAACTCACTCGGTTCTAGCACACCTGTTCTGTGTTTCTTGCAAAGGTGTTTTAATGGTTTGACCACTCCCTCCTGTTAGCTGTTACTCAGTGTTTGCTGGCCAGTTCAGCTACTGTCTACTAAGCAGTCTTTGTCTACTCCTGGGCCTGTCGTTTGGTGGTCTTCGATAAACATCACAGTATTGGTTTCTTGAATAACCCAGATACTTTGATCTGAGGAGATTTACTTTTATGTTCCACTGACTATGAAATCTGATTCACTAAGACCCAACTCTTGACTCCCCAAATGTCACTGGGCTCTTCTCCTTGGCCTGGTAAGAACTCACTGGGCTCCAAGCCCAGTCAAGATCCACTCCCCCCCCCCCCCAAGTGCTGACTGGGCATTTTTTAAAATCACAGGTTGGCTTCTCTGAATATAGCAGAGAGGCAGAACGAAATGCAAATGTAAATCTGAATGTTCACAGCCTTGGGCAAATGACAGTAAAAGGAAAATGATATATCTGTTTCTCAGAAACGAAATGGCATGTCAAGATTGTTTCCTCCAACGTCGGACCCACTTGCCACCCTGACGAGGATGATAGCTAAAATATCATTAGCGAATGTTTCACGGGCTGTGACATTGCGATCCACATATTTTCCAGCTAAAGGGCTTGTAATCCTGATCTTTAGATTTGCTGTGTTTACAAATGAGTCGCAGTGCTAGCTCCGCCAGCAGGCCATTACGAAGCATACCGACACATTAATATCACAGCCACAAGACAGCAGCACTGGTGACAGATAACACAAAGTGTTAAACGTGGCCATTTCAACTTATTAGTGTTACAAATAACTCTCCTGATAGATAGATAGATAGATAGATAGATAGATAGATAGATAGATAGATAGATATTCTGTGAGATGCAAAAACTGCAGACCACTTGGTAAGAAGATGTTGCTCAGATAAGAGGACCAATTTGGCTTCTTTGAGAATCTCATTATCTGGCACCAATGCTTTATGTCACTATTTCTGAGATAATGCTAGTTGGAGATCATGGGAGTTACAGGAAAATTCCCATAGTTTACAAGCGACAAGTTTCAGAAAACTATTTTGCCCCCTAAAAAGAACATTTCGGAAACCCATTACGGTGTAATCTCAGTAAGATGCTCCCGAGTGTGTTTTATGTACCCATTTATGCACATTTTGGTAGGCTGAAGCCTGTTAGGCTTTGGCCTTGTGCTTCATAGGGCAACCAAGAAGTGTAAAAATGGTTCGGGGGGGGGAAAAAAAAGCCCTGTTACATTTTATTGTGCAAAAAGTTCCAGGTCTATATAGGTTTTTTTTGTAATCTATTTGAAACAATGTTCCTCATTTTCGAGCACTCCCATTTTTTTTATTAGGCCAGGCTTTATTGAAGAATGGCTCACAGCATCCAATTTAGTACAACTCTAACCGGCCTATTTTTCTTTTTATTATACGCATCTTTTTAGTATCTTCTTGGAACCAATATCATTATTATCATTTTTTTTTTTAAAAAAAAGAACTTCTGTAACTTCAGGGATAGAGTGAGTTTACAAGAACGTTCTGGCCAAGTTTAAGACCCATGGAAGAAGGTTTGGGCTCCATCGAAGACAGTGTTTCTGGAGGGCCTGAAGATGGAATGAAGACACTGTGCAGAATAATATCTCATCTCCGTACTTATTATGTGCATGGACTCATCGTGTGTTTGCAAACGTTAGAGTGGCTGATGAAGAATATTCAAAATATAGGGCTGGATCCGACCAGATTTTCTGCTGGTGAAAATAGATGGAGGCGTTTCCTTGGTTATGCTGGGGACCATGGGATGTGCACTGATAAAAGCCTTATGGGATGGGGGGCTGTAGTGGGGAAGGGAACTGAGTGATATTGAAGGGGAATGCTGGCTACATCAGATTGTCTATGGCTTGCAGCTGGACTAGTTCATTTACAGTGCAATCCTACGCAGTTACCCACTAATAAGTCAATTAAGGTCAATGGTATAACTCTCCTTAGGATTGCACTGTTAGCAGCTCTGTTCAGTCATAACATGAACCTAAGTCAGGGGTGGGCAAACTGTGGCTCGGGAGCCGCATGCGGCTCTTTCACATATATTATGTGGCTCCCGGCAGGGCGGCTGGGGAAGCTAAATATCATTAGCAAACAAATATCATTGGACAAATTAATATCATTATCAATATCTGCTTTTACCCCTTTTTTATTATTTTTGGCAGTCTCATTTAATGTTAATAAAAAGCAAATTTGCTTATTTTCCAATAAAAGCAGGTAATATTTGTTCATGTCTTATGGCTCTCAAACATCTGATGTTTATTCTGTGCGGCTCTTACGTTAAGCAAGTTTGGCCACGCCTGTTCTAGGTGGTTCTTACACTGAGCAAGTTTGCCCACCCCTGACCTAAGTCATATTTTCACTTTGGTTACTTTGTGAAACCAGGAGTCTGCTTGCAAAGCAGTGTCAGGTCCTGGTATGTCTGAACAAATGCTGGTTTCCTCATCTTTGATCTGCAGCTAGGGAGGGCAGAGAACAAGCCAAGAAGTCTTCATTCATACATAATGAGAAACCATAGTTAAGATTAATGAACTTCATACCATGATCTCAGATCCTGTTTTGATGGACCCTAATTAATCATACAGGGCCACAGCGGCTCAGAGGTTAAGATGCTGAGCTGCAGACCGGAAGGTGGGTGGCTCGGCAGTTTGAGACCCGAGTGCTGCATGATGGAGTGAGCTCCTGTCTCTGGCCCCAGCTCCTGCCAACCTAGCAGTTCGAAAGCAAGAAATTGCAAGTAGATAAATAGGTACCGCTTTGGTGGGAAGGGAACAGAGTTCTGTGTGCCTTGGTGTTTAGTCATGCTGACCACATGACCACAGAAAAAGTCCTCAGACAGTGCTGGCTCTTCAGCTTGGAAACAGAGGTGAGCACTGCCCCCTAGAGTTGGATTTGATTGGCTTTCAAGCAAGGGAAACATTTACCTTTACCTTTTTAACTAATCATACAGAACTAATGGGTTGAAATTAAATCAAAAGAGTTTTTGGCTAAACATTAGGAAGAATTTCCTGACAGAGTGGTTCTTCAGTGGAACAGGCTTCCTTGGGAGGTGGTGGGCTTTCCTTCTTTGGAGGTTTTCAAAGAGAGGCTAGATGGCCATCTGACAGCAATGCTGATTCTGTGAACTTAGGCAGATCATGAAAGGGAGGGCAGGAAGGGTTGCATCAGTGCTTGGTTCTCATGACCCTTTCTTAAACACCCATGGAAATATTGATTGCCATTTTGGCTTCAGAAAACAATTCCCCCAAGGCTAATTTGGCCAGGAATCCTGGAGGGTAACCCCCTCTTCCGGGCACAGAGCAGGGGTCAGTGAGGAGAGGTATTTCTGAATTTCCTGCATTGTGCAGGGGATTGGACTAGATGACCCTGGAAATCCCTTTCAGCTCTTTGATTCTAAATAGTGAAGTGACCTATGTTCAGACAATCACAGTAGCCATTGTTAGTTGAATTAAACTTTGGTTTCCCGTGATGTCTAAGTTGAGCCATAGTGTAAGAGGTGCTTTTTGAAGGTATTGTGTACTGGGTTCGGATCACTGAAGAGACGGATGACTGGGTAGCGTACAGCTAGTTTATTAGTACACAACAAAAGCATGCATTTCCGGCCGCACGGGCCAAATATATACAGTGGCCCAAACTGCCCCACTGTCCCATTGGCAGGTTTGAATCTCCCACCAGAGATCGTATTGGAGGGGCAGTGGGGGTCTAGGATCCATGACTCCTGTTGTTTCTGGAGCCAAACTCTCCTTATGCCGCTGCTGCCCTGAGATCAACAGCGGACATAACGGAAGGTTTCCTATATCAGCAATGCATTCTGTGATAAATGCTTGGATTTATTATTTTGTCTTTTGACTTTGAAAATATTGGGTTTGGGGAGGAGAGAAACTGTGAGTATGGTATACCATGGCAGTGCAAGTAAATTGGGGTTGAAAGAGCAATAATTTTGGAATGAGAAACACTACAGAGTGAGGGTGGGTCAGTCCTCCTGTATGCCGGATGGTATATGCTGCATTAACGTGACATGATAGTATACTTAGGACAAGATCGGGTGCACACTTCTTGTGCAAATGTACCCACCAGTCACATCTTGTGGTGCCCCAGTGTAGGGATGCTCTCAAACAAGCACATCACAGGTATAGGAGATTTCAGAGTTCCGCAAGAGGACTGTATCATGTGCAACCCTCCAGTGTGCTAAGCATGACCCTTCCCTTGACAGGCTAATGGAGGGTATAAGGGGTTTAATCCCAGCAGTCACAGGCTTTCCTTACATTGTCCAGAATAACACAAGGGATTAAGGAGATTCTAGATATGTGCATTTTGTTATTTTTCCCCCCAGTTATGAGAACTGTGACTGGGACCTCAGCAAACACATCCATTGTTTAAACAGAGGTCTGTTGAGTCTGGCCTTAACTGCAGATATGTAGGCTTTTAAAGTATCTGCATTGTCTCTGTTTTAATGATTTCATCATTAATATCACTTTTCCTCTGGTGTCAAGTGTATTGAAAGAAACCTGTACTTTTCTTCAAACCACAGGCAACCCATGCCTCTTTTTTTAAAAAAAGCTTAAGAGAAACAAAGGAGAAAGGAGTTTTATAATGGGAGGAAAGGAGTCTTGCAAAACACATACTTGGGAACGGAGTGTCAGTGGCATCAGTTGAGAGAGATCTGTTGCTTCAGATACCAGAGAATAAAAGTGTGGGAGGGTTTAGGGAAAAACTGCAGGATGTTTAGCACAGAGCCCTTATTCTAGTTGTGTGTGTAAAGTGCTGTCAAGTCACAGCTTACCTATGGCGAGCTGGGGCTTTCAAGGCAAGTGAGAAGCAGAGAGGGTTTGCCATTGCCTTCCTCTGCAGAGTCTTCCTTGGCACTCTGTCTTCCAAGTACCGAACCTGCTTCGCTTCTGAGATCTGACGAGATCGGGCTACATCATGCTGCCTTCCCTCCCTGTTTTGGAGTAACGACCAGTTTAAGAGGAATCTGTGGCACTGAGGCTTCAGTTAGACACCGAACTTAACTGTGGTTAAATGAGAATGTGTAATGAACCGGACTTGTGCTGGGATTACACCTGTGCCTGGGTCTGAACCACAATGAAGGAATGATGCTCTAAGACTAATAGTGGCTGTCTATGAGAGACTAACTCAGGTGAGTGTGGGAAGAAAATTTATACAGTTATAGGTTTGTGTTTAAAATGAAGTTTTCCTATCAATATATGTTATATAATTGTATCTGGCCCGCAAACAGCAAATAGCCTGAAACTACACCCAGAAGCCTTTGCTGGCATCTGCTTTCCTTTGTCTCACAGACTTACTCTCCAAACTGTATGTAGGCATGGAAATGGCCCCATTCCATTTCCAGAATATGAATGAAACAAAATCACCATAGGTATGAAGAAGCCTATACCTTAGGTCAGGGGTGGGCAATTGTTTTGGCTCGGGGGCCGCTTTGTGGGAGCGGAGGTTAGCGGAGGGCCACACCTTTTAAAATGATTGCATTCATTAGTTAACTTTGCATTTCAGAAAAAGTATAAATTGTATCATAAAAATCAATACATATAAATTAAATAAAATAGTGGTAGTTTTATTCAATTTATTTATTGTGCTAATTTCATATCATCTATAGTTGCAAGCACATTTAATTTTAGAATCAGGTTAATGAGACAAATGTACCCTATCACACTTTTCTACATTTTTTTTGAAATCAGCAGTGAGATTGCTTGTTGAGATTCTCATCACAGCCTGCAAGTTAATGTCTGTCAAATGTCTGTTAATGTCTATATTTACTCTTGTTGATCTTCATGCAAGAAAAACTTTGCTCACAAATATATGTAGACCCAAATATAGAGAACATTTTCCCAGCAAATTTCTTCATACATGAAAACTTTTCAGCAGACAAAGATTTGTAAAAGTCAACTAATGTCACAGCATTAAACATTTATTTCACAGTGTGATCTGACTGCATGTAAATAAGTTCAAGCTGCAGCTCCTCAGGTGCTGACAGTGGCCAACTGTCTTGGCGGGCCGCAAAAAACTCTGTGGCGGGCCGCATGTGGCCCCCGGGCCGCCATTTGCCCACCCCTGCCTTAGGTCATAACACATATCTGACAGGAAAATCTTTGTGGTTAAAATGTAGCCCCAATTTACAAATCAATTGTACCCTGAAACAGCATTCCCATATCAGCAAGAAGGCCAAGCACTACTTTATCTCTCATGCCAAGCAAACAAAGAACATCCTGCCCAGAGCATACTGAAATGTGTCATGCAAAATGCAAATGGTTATCTATATTGTTCTGTGAACAAGATGTGCCTCCTTGGAATGTAGAGAACAATCTCTTGTCAATGACTTGACCATCAAATACTTTCTGATTTCAATTGATGTACTTAAGAAATGTAATAACTCCTTAGCAACTGTTTGATTCCATATGTATAAAAGTAGCCTGTTTTCAAGGGATCTTTGCTCACTCTTAGAATCTAGGTGAAGCTCTGCTTCTCTGAACTTCTAGAAGTGCAGCCCAGGGGTCCTCCATATGCATACTAAGGGACGGACTTAAGTCCTTCCCATTGTCTGTCTTATCTCTGTGTTATACTGTCTGTTTTTAGCAAGTAACCTTTTTTCCACTGGGCATTCAGCAAAAACTCCTTGCTGTCCAAACACCTAGGCATTTATCCTTGAGAAATAAATAAACTATTGTTTCTTGTTATATTCAAGACCTTTGCTCTTGAGTCTCTGTTAGAGAGTGGGTGGGTACCTTTTCATAAACTCTTACACGGCCCGGGTAAGGGGCAACACCAAGACAGCAGAACCAAGGTACATTTAAGATACGTGTACTAGATATGTGTCAACACATTTCGCATGACAGTGAGCAGCTTAATTGGACGGCTAAATGTAGTGCCTTCCATGGAGACAGATCAAGATGGGTAGCCATGTTAGTCTATTTGTAGAGGTAGAAAAGTGTACGAGTCCAGTAGCACCTTAAAGACTACCATAACTTGTGGTAGAGTCAGAGCTTTTGTGAATCACTGCTCACTTCTAGCTATATCTGAAGAAGTGAGCAGTGACTCAGGAAAGCTCTGACCCTGCCACATATTTTGTTAGTCTTTAAGGTGCTCCTGGACTCTTGCTCTCTTCTACTGCTACAGACAGACTAACGTGGCTACCCATCTTGAGCTTAATTTGAGTTAATTTTCCATTCTAAACTAGGATTAAACCCTGGCTAAAACCCTGGCTTGAGATGGGATGGGAAACCAGCTCCGGTTGGCTGTATTTGTACACTGTGGACAACTGGAATGAATCATATTCACCATTTTTTCATTGCATTCTGTGGGAGAAAGGAGAGTGGTACCAAATGCATGTGCCTCACTCAAGCTCAGTTTGTACATATCTTTATTTACCTGCAGTTGAACTGAACATCTGTATGCAGCACAAGACTCGAAGGTAAGCTTCAGGGAGCAACTTCTGACTTTTCATGACAGATCCTTGTGATCATTTGCTCCAAGGCAACTGGTTGGCTGCCTTCTACCATGCTCTGATTGGACAGTTCAGCTTTAGAACTTTGGCCTGGGCCAAACTCAATGTCAGTTTGCTAAAAATATCTTTTGTAGGGCACATGCAGCTGAATTTACATTTTGTATCCAGCTTACCGAGTCACTTCATGTGGAACATCTACACATCTGCACCAGATGCCACTGGAGAAGTGCAAGTTTGGTCCGCAGATGACTCGTGTAATTGGATCCAATACAAATGTTATCCCGGTTAAGTAATGTTTTCATTGATTAGGTAATGTTTTCGTTGACCCCTTCTCTGTGCTACTGGAGGAGTACCCGACTCTAGATAAGTGATTATTTTGTCTGTGTGTGCCTTGCACTGATATTGTATTAACTTTGCTACAGGAATCTTCTCTTCTTCTTCTGGAATTTTCGAGTTCTTTTGAACTATCTCAGCTTTGTCCACCATCAGTGACTGATTTCTGGCCAGTCCAGCTTTTCACCACCAGACTCCATCTTTGTTTCTGCCTTTCACCTTTACTCCAGCCAGGATGTGATCCTGTACTAGATTTACTCTTCTCGTTTTTATTCATCATAGTTTAGCTTCAGAGAAATGGAAACATTCTTCCATTCAGAAGAAACACCACTAATTTCTGTACAATTTGCTTCCATATAAATGCATTTAGGATTGCACCCTGAGAAATAGAACAGCACTGAACAAGAAGTCTGTGTTCTGTTACCATCCTGAAGAAAAATAATGGATACCTTTAATTTCCATGAATGCACCCAATACTTTCATACTACTGCCAGATCCACATCCTTTATAAAAACCCACCAATCAGAACCCTTGATCACTGTATTTATTGTTGGACTGGGCCAAATCAAGCTGCAGATGGATGTTTGAATGATCCCTCACATAAGAACTTCCTTCACATGTGAAACTAGTACATCACAGACAAGATCCTAGCCTAGGCATTGTTGTCATAAATGTGTAAGGATCGTCTTCAATGGGGGACCATTTAGACATTCAATCCAGCAAGTGCCATCTAAAGTGTACAATCCAGCAGCACATTGTGCATTTAACTTCTAAGGGAAACTACAAGTAGCTAATAAATACATTTCACCCTGGAATAAAATCCCCTGGTTTTCCCTGAAGCATATGTTTATGCATTGTACACATTTGTTAATGTTTTAATTGAAATCAGAGCTTCAGTTCCAGTTTATGCTGGGGGAATTTTCTGGCGAACTGTTTTGCTAAACAGGTTCTTTTCAAAGCAGATGTTTTGCAATAATGTTGTTGCTGTCATTTGTAAGCTAAAACAACAACAAATGTTTTGACATCTGTGGTTTACATACCAATGTGCTTGCAAGACTGATACCCAGCTTACAGGGAAGGCAAATGGGGTGTTGTCCAATCATTTATAAAAGTACCATGCCTATTGTAGAATGTAGTCTATATAGGGTCATTGACTCCAACCTCCATAGCTGTATAATCATGAATGGATTCTATAAATGCCCCAATAGGTGTATTAGATGCTGATCAAAACCCTTTTATTAAATGTCAAAAAAAGTTGCAAGCAGTGTTCCCTCTAAGCTGAATTAGTGTGAGCTAGCTCACAGTTTTTTAGCCTCTGGCTCACACTATTTTGTCTTAGCTCAGAAAGGATGGCTCCAGAGCAAACTAATTTATGCAGTAGCCAAATCACCTGCTCACAACTTTAATGCCGGTAGCTCAGAAAGTAGCATTTTTGCTCACAGGACTCCACAGCGTAAAGGGAACATTGGCAAGGTGTTCATTTTTACACTGTTCACTTCTCTTCCTTTACGGAACCAATTAGCCAAATGATGCCCCACTGAACAATGAAGACCTGCTGCCATTTGGACTGGCCTGTCAAGAATCAGTAACTATAGTCACTGGTCCAGTCCAAGGAAGAAATATGGATGACGGATAAACTTGCTTTCTATATCTTTCCTCTTCAGTTGCTAACATCAGTCGGCTCAAAACTGGAGGAGCCCCAGCGCTCTTGTGCTCCTCTAGGATGTGTGTGTATCAGTGAAGTCCTAAGCAGAGTTATGCCCTTCTAAGCCCATTGACCTTGGTGGTGCTTTCCATCTATTCCAAGCCCATGGCCTTCAGCATATGTGCATGGAGAAACCATCAGATGAAACAGGAATAAAGTATACGGAGGTTGTCTGGAGCCAAAGCCACCTTGTAACCACTGCAAAGGGGCAGTTAAACAAACTGAGACTTGACAACGTGCCAGAACTGTCTTATGGGCTTCCAGTCACCTAGCAGTAATGTTCACATAAAATAAGGTGTGCAGAAAGACTGTGTGGATCACAAAGGTTCTCCATCCCTCCTGCCAAGGAATGGTCCATCAGCTGACTAAGGCTCTGAGGACTTCACAAACAGCTGTTTGAAGTGGGTTTCTGGGAGCATAAGTATTAGGCATGGAATAAATAGGTGGTCTGCAACAACTCCTGGGTTGTGATCCTCCATCGTTGCTTATCCCCCCCCCACACACACGAGCATTTTGATTTTTTTTTATAATTTTGCTTCTACAAACACTAAACAAACTCTAAAAACACTACGAACACTAAACACTACAGTAAAATAAAGCTATACAAGGAGTATATAATAAGGTTTCTCATTTAGCTTGTGCAAAGATTTTCTTTAAAATGCAGTTATTATAATGAAGCATAGTAGTTTAGTTAGTTTTCTATTATAAACTGGTATTTAAGTGATTAAATCAAGTGGATACAATTATCAAAATTTCATATTTTAACTAGGTTAGATTATCTCCTTTTCTTTCTTTCTAGCTTTCCCCTTTTCAAAGTTCCATTTGACTTTCAGTGGGTTTGGGGCTGCTGCCCCTTTTTCTGATTCAGAATCCTCTTACAGGGTACTGCTCACTGAGTTTTCCGGGCTTTCTATTCCATGCATGCTGGCTTCTTCTTCCTCTGTTGGTTTTTAAAAAATCTTTCACTGTACTTTGTTGCAGTTCTAAAAAATGCTTTGCTTTTATAACAGAGTCAATCTTTTCTTTTTTCTCTTTATAGTTAAAGACAAGTCCTTCAGGTTTTATCCATCTGTAGGGGGTAGAGTGTTTCTGTAGAAAATTTGTTAAGGCTTTGTATTGTTTCCTCCTTTTCCTTATCTCAAATGGTATGTCCTTTAAGACTGATTTCTTCATCTTTGATTTTTAGGCATGTCCCATTTGTGGCCTTGAGCACCATGTCTCTTGTAGATCTCTTTGAGAATCTCACCAATATCTCCTCAGGCAGGGTTTTTTTCTTGATAAATTCTGGATATGTTCTATAGATCATATCCATATTGCTTTGCAATAGATCTGCTTGTAAACCTGTCATTGGGGCCAATGCTTCGCTTAGCAAATGCTTCAGATTCTCACCTTTCTGTTCTGGGACACCTTGAAATCTCAGAACGTAAGCTGATTTGCCCATTTATAGTCTTAAAAGTTGATCTTTGTCAGAGGTTCTCTCTTTCTCCACCACTTCCAGTCTCTGCTTTATAGCTTTTGTCTTGGCTTCAACTTTTTTCACAGATTTTGCTGTTTCTTCTGTTTTAGTAGTAGTCTCTTTCACTTGTTTTTGGGGTGCTTCAAAGTTGTTGTTGAGGTTAGTCATCTGGCCCATCAGATGGCACAGTGCTACAGCTAACATGTTAGGAAAGTCAGTACTTGTTTCTGGTTTAAGAGCCGGAAGTGTTGACTTTGCAGTTTTGGGGGTAGGCTTCGTTCTGGTCACCATTTCCCCCCCCCCCCTGCCAGTCATTGTTTATAATTCAGGAAAGTTTGATGAAGTTAAGAAAGCTTGTTTAAAGAGCTGCTTTAGGTAAGCCTGCACTCACTTGGTTACATCCCACAAACACCGATAATCCTAGCTCCCTAGATCAATTCCAAAGTTTCCTTAGGATGAGGGGGTAGTGCACTCCCTTTCCCCTTGCCACTTAAAATTGGGGCTATGGATCACTTGGCCAAATATCCAGATCAGCAAGTAAAACTCATGCTTCTCTCATTGCTGTGAAGAAAGTGGGGAGGTCTATGCTCCTTGATCGCCCATCTGGTGTGTGGCTCTTGGTGCCATGGAGGTGTCGTGGTGGCAGGGACCTGTCAGGGCAAAGGGGAGCCTCTGCCTTGGGAGAGGTACCCCTCATGCCCCGGGCTGAGAGCCCCTTGCAAGGGCTCCAGGGGGAGGACTGGAATTGTCCAGTACCCCTCCCAGCCACCGGGCTATGGGCCACCTCTGTCAGAGCTCCGATGAGGTGCACTCGCCATTGAGATCACCAAAACTGGAAGTCACACGTAAGTATTTTGAAGGGACCTACTGCTTCCACACACCCATGGGAAGGGTGCCATTCCCCCACCACTATTGTATGCACGCTAAGAAGAGCAGCAAGGAGAGGCCACAGCAGTGGAGAGGATTCCATTTTTACCATAGGCAGGTTCAGAGAGACCTGACTCTGCTATCACAGGCTTGCAGATTACGGAGTCCCTGCTGTCACCTGGCAGGTAAAGTGTTTTTTTGGTTCTGGAAGGATGAAGACCGCTCTGGTAAATGATATCAGGAAGGGGGCCTCAACCTTAACCATGGAATGGAAACTCCCTGACATCTACCTTTGAGCTTCTCATTAGCTCTAGCCTCCCTGCAGCCCCTGTAAAATGAGTGTTCAGGCATGCTCCTGTTTATCTATCAAGATCTCGGCTGTACCTAGAATCTGCTTTTTCAAGGATCTGTTTCCTTTGCCGCCTTCTATCCTTAATACTGGTCTACTTGCCAGTTCTCTGTATGGTTGCCAATGGCTTTCAATTAATCCAGCAGTGCCACCCATATCCCAGTTCCCTCTTAGACAGATCAATATGTTGATCTCTAATATGCTACTGGACTTGAATCTCTCTCTGTCTGTCTGTCTGTCTGTCTGTCTGTCCTGTCTTCTTCCTCCTCCTCCTCCTCCTCCTCCTCCTCTTCTTCTTCTTCTTCTTCTTCTTCATCATCATCATCATCATCATCATGTTTATGCTGTCTTTCTGTCTGTCTGCTGGTACAGAGGAGCATTCAGTCATGCGAACATGTCCTGCAGGCTGAAGTGGTATATTTTCCAGACTCAGGTGTGTACCACATAGAGAACCAGGTAATAGTCAGGACTAAGACGTCTTCTTTTAGAGGATTCTAATCACAGTAAAGAACATCTATCACTTCAAATACTTTCCCTCCCTTGATATTATAACTTGTAGACATTAAGAAACTGGAAAAATGCTGCTAGCTACAGGCACAATATGCTGAATTCATTCAAATCACCCTTCATAAACATGAAATTATACTTTTATATATCATAAGACTTCCATCCTCCATGTTTTCAGCATCTATACCCACTGTTTCCCATGTTTTGTTCACTTTATTTATTTGAAATCTTACCTCTTCCCTGTCCTGTAGGCAGAGCAATCTGTAACTGCTATGCCAATTTAATGGTTTTTCCCTAAATAAAAGAAAAGCGCAACATCCACTTTGCTTTGATTTTTAATCACATCTGTTCATTTGCGTAGCTCAACCTTTTCTGGCTCCATTTCACAGTTGGAATTCTAAATGGAAAAAAAAAGGGGGGGGGACAACAGAATTTCATCTGTAATGTTGGAAGCTGTGAGCATTAATGTACCCAGTCTTTCATCTTAGTTGAAAAGGGAAAGGAACACGAAAACACCACAGCTCTGTATGCTGACAGACTAAGGAGCTTGTGCACATCTTCTTGGAACATCATCTGGGGTGAACACTGGGGTCAAATCCAACCATCCTTTCCACTGGTGAAAAAGGAGGAAGGGAGGGATCCCCTTGAGCTAACCAAAACGTCAGTGCTGGGGAACATGGGACCTGCATGGACAGAAGCCCTTTTAATAGCAGGGGTATAATGGAGGAGAACTAATTGTCGGGTAGGGGGGAGAGTTGGCTGGATCCTGCCCCCCAGATAGAAGGATAATAAGGAATATAGGAAATAGTGTGCAATATTGTCTTTGCACCAGTAAGCTTATGGTGTGTGCCACTACTCATGGCCATCCCCACTCACTATAGTCAGTCAGTTCAATTTATTGCATATGGCCAATGGCCGTTACAAATACCATACCATACCATACCATACCACACCACACCACACCACACCACACCACACCACACCACACCACACCATACCATACCATACCATACCATACCATACCAACTATAAAATACAGAATGGAATCTGCATTAAAACACAGAAGATAAAAATATGTGTGTGTCTAGCATGAAACTGGTTAGAACTTTTAAAAATATCAGATAAAATTATACAAGATAAAAACTAAAACATACAAAATAAATATAAGGTTTGGGGTAAAGTTACTAAAAGGGACCTTCTGTACCTTAACATAGCCCTGGCTATTTAGCAAGAGAAGAATTAGTCAACTCGATGCAGATTTTCTTTGCCGTTAGGGCTAAGAGTGCAAGCTTGTACGAATAGTCTAGCTCCACTTCTGCAAGTAAAAACTTTTCCAGATATGGAGCAGCGGCCCAGTTTATCTAAGGTTGTGTCAAGTAACCCCACTCATTATATTATATCATTTATTCTAGGAGATCATATGAATGTCAACGGATTTCACAAATCAAAGTGGTAGCCAAGGGACATGTGTTACTATGATATTTCTATCCCTGTGCTCATTCACACGCTCTGCCTCCAAACCCTGCCCTGAACCTCAAATCCAACTCTCACTAGTATTAGCCAAGCCAGTGGGGGGTAGACCCAGATGCTTCCTTCTATGGGCTTTCATATCCTTTGGGGTTTTCTCGCTTCTGGCACACCACCAAATTAAACAGTAACCCTTAATAAAGAGGAATTAGAAAGATGAGTGTTTGGATACAACGAGTTCAGGAAGGTCATCCATTCCCTTCCAGAAACCTCGGGGAAAGGATGATCTCACATGAGCTGGTTTGCAGAACCATCTGACTGTCAGAACTGAATCGCAGCTGTGAGCCAGAAAGTTCGAGATTCAAATGCTACCCCTACCATGAGGTCAAAAGCTAGCCTTTGATAAGCCCTTGTCTCAGTAAGCCTTGTCTGTTCAAAGGGTTACCAAGATAATCCTTGTTGGTCTGAAGCAGCAGAACAAAGTTCAAGTCCAGTGGCACCTTTAAGACAACCAAGTTTTATTCAAGGTATAAACTTTTATGTACAAACTAGGGTTGCCAGCCTGCAGGTGGGGGCTGAGGATCTCCCGCTTTTACAGCTGATCCCCAGACAGAGATCAACTCCTCTGAAGGAAAAGGCTGCTTTCAAGGGTGAACTCTATGGCATTGTATCATGCTGAGGCCTCTCCCCTTCCCAAACCCCGTCCTCTCCCAGATCCACCCCCAAAGTCTCCAGGTATTTTCCAACCCAACCCTAGTACAAGCACAATTCTTCAGATGTATCTGAAGCAGTGTGCTTGCACATAAAAGCTTATACCTTGAATAAAACTTTTGGTCTTAAAGATGCCACTGGACTTAAACTTTGTTCTTGAGATAATCCTTGAGTACTCTAAGAGCTATATAATGGTAAGGATTACCGTTACTAAAGCAACTGGTTGGAGATGGAGTCAAAGCAGTTATACAGAAAGCTTCAGCCTAGCTGAACTAAAAGCATGCTATAAAAAAGCCATGCAGTTTCCAGCACAGATATACCATAGCTTCAATTACTTGAGTTCAGCAGGTAACAAAAGAAGAAACTCTTAGATTTAAAACTAATCACTTTTCAGCCAATCATGTCGAATACTTTTGTTTCAGACAGAAACTCTCCAGTTCCGTATATGGAGAAAGCTATAGAAATCTTCCCTACAATTCTGAATGCAGCTATTTATCATGGTAATTAGCCATAATGTGTTTGTTCCAAACCTTAGGCTGATTGTGATGAAACTCCAACACCTTTGCAGCTCTCACTGTTAGAAGAGGCCACAAAAAGACCCAGCCACTAATTGCCACAAACAGCTGGGATGGTTTTGACTTCCTACATCTCCGGCACGAGAAGAGGTCGAGCCCCAGTATCCTCTGGGAAGCACATTCGCCAAGGAATAGAGGAACAATCTTGTTGGTGTAAACCAAAAAAAAAAAGGCAGTACACCTCTGGGCTGCACAATCACCACTGTCAGTGTTACATGGACTTACTGTGTTTGCAAGATTAGTATTAATCGGAATACACTGCAGGAAGTGCAGTAAATCAATTTTGGAAATGTCAAGCCAAATCCTCTCTGCCACTTTAATAAACAGCTTCCCTTTTACATAATGCCGGAAACTGAATAAAGAGATGCGTATCGGTGGAAGGGAGAGCTCTTCTTCTTTGGAATCCTTGATGTAAAGGTTCCATGAAAACAGAATGATCTCCATACTGACATCCCCAAGGAAAAATCAAACGCATGAAAAGCATGAAAAATCAAAACTCACAGAGCAATGGTATTGTCAGAAGGCCTCTGGCCATCTTTAGCCTGAAAAACTAGGATGACAAATGCATGCCGATGTTGTACATGGTTTCCAAATATTTGCTAAAGCAATACAGCATATATTTATTTATTCACCTCAGTTATCGTCCGCCTTTCTCATTGAGAATCGTTGTGGATTATGGATTTAGAAAACCAGATAGTAAAGATAAAGGCATCCCCTTTTCGAAACATGCAAAAATTGGGAACCAACTGATGGGTGTATGATCAGAGCAGAGTAAAGAAAGCACAATTTGCCTCTAAATATAACCTTTTCAATAGCAGGATAACATTAAGGACATTCTGGTAGTTTCTTCTCCAAGAAGTTGGAAGCAGTTCGCCTATAGTACAAAATGTTCTCTTGACTTTGCATTCGTGAAAGAAGGAGAGCAGAGAGCCAGTTTGGTGTAGTGGTTAGGAGTGTGGACTCTAATCTGGGGAAACCGGGTTTGATTTCCCCATTCCTCCATATGCAGCTGCTGGTGTGACCCTGGTTCAGTCACAAGTTCTCTCAGAGCTGCTCTCTCACCAGCAGTTCTTGGAAGAGCTCCCTCAGCCCCATCTGCCTCACAGGCAATGCACCCTCTAAGCTGTGGAGTCTTGTGAGCAAAAATTCTTCTTTGTGAGCTACTGGGATTAAAGTTGTGAGTGAGGGATTTGGCTACTGCATAAATTAGTTTGCTCAGGAGCTATCCTTTCTGAGCTAAGACAAAAATGTGTGAGCCGGAGGCTAAAAAACTGTGAGCTAACTCACACTAACTCAGCTTAGAGGGAACACTGCTCACAATGTGTCTGTTGTGGGGAGGGGAAGGGAAAGGAGTAGGAGATTGTAAACTGCTCTGAGACTCCTTCAGGTAGTGAAGGGCAGGGTATAGATCCAATCTCCTCCTCCTCCTCTTAGGAAGGAGCCTGGCAGAAACTTCCAGAGATATTCATAGAAACAGGAAAAGATCAAGATCACACAAACCATGGCAATTGGATCTCATTGTTTTAATCATTGTTTAATTGTTGTTTTAATGATATTGTACTGAGATTGTTGTGAACCATCTGTGAGGAGGACGGTATACAAATCAAATCAATCAATCAATCAATAATAAAGCCTTAACTTCTAATATTCAGTTGAAAACTACTGTGGGATAGAATTTTGCATGGTTGCAGTCCCCTACCCCCTCTGCTGAAACTCCTTCAATTGGAAAAGAGAGTGAAAAACACTTTCCTTTTATATTGGAAGTCATTATAATGACTAAATTAAGATTGTTATCTCCTTGGTGTCACTCAACCAGGTAGAATGTCCCAGGGCTGAACTATCAAATCCCAGCATCCAATCAGCACATTTTCTGGCTAATGGTTGGAGGTGGTCTGTTAGCTGCACGACTGCAGGCAGCAGCAACCCTGAGCTCTCACTCTTTGAAAGAGGAAGAGGATCTAAAAAAATATTGAATTCAATACTCAATCACGCACTGAGAGTCAAACTACACAATGTATATAAATACATGTACCCAGGGGATCCATTGGGGCTGCAGCTCAGAACTGGCCAGTAGGGCAGCCACGGGCTGAATTAGATTCTCTAATCTGATTCAGCTCGCTGCTGAAGTTAACATTTTTTTCCCTCCATAGAGAACAATGGTGGGAATGGGGGCAACCTGTTTGGGGGCCCATAGAATTGGACCCCGTGGTCCAATCTTCTTGAAACTTGGTGGGTATTTCGAGGAGAGGCCCCAGCAGCTACCCTGCAAGTTTGGAGCCTCTCCCTCAAACCCCCCTTTCCTCCAGCCCCTCATATACCCTATGAGTTTTTGCCATTGATTTCAATGGCCCATAGGATATAATGGGGCTGAAACTGACATTCCCTTTCTGACACACTTATGGTAATGTCAGGGGACGTGGCATATGCTAATGAGTTATGCTGAGTTATGCTAATGAGTTATGCTAATGAGCGTCTGCACCTCTTTTTCTACAAAAGGACCCCTGCATGTACCATTTTTTAAAAAAGAAACTTATTTGGATAAGGAAGAACTTTTTTGGAATGAGATCATCTGGAGCAGTGGAATGCCAAAGGGCCCTCATCCCTCTTTCTTTTTAGCCTACCTCCACTCGTGGAAATTTCCCTAGAATGGCCAGAGAGATATGAATGCTCCTAGGTTCGGTCCTGGATTCTTCCATTTTTAATGAGATCATCGGGAGCATTTTTAATCGGGACCATTTAATTGGGAACTTTTTTAATGAGATCATCGAGAACAGTGGAATGCCAAAGGGCCCTCATCCCTCTTTCTTTTTAGCCTACCTCCTGCTCGTGGAAATTTCCCTAGAATGGCCAGAGAGATATGAATTCTCCGAGGTTCAGTCCTGGATTCTTCCATTTTTAATGTCCAATGTGTGCCCATTCATTCTCATATATGGGAGCAGCTCCATCTAGGCAATGTGGACCATCAAAGGCCATTGCTGGCAGATGAATGCATATCTGACATTAGTGATCCCTTGAAACTCTGCCTCATAGTCTGAGCAGATGGCCTGTTGCTGGGGTTCCTTGCCATTTCTGAGTTGCTCGATGCATATAAATGAGGCCACATAAATGATCAAACTGTCCTGGATTAAACTCTCTTAATGAAGATAGATAGATAGATAGATAGATAGATAGATAGATAGATAGATAGATAGATAGATGGCCCAGGTTAGATCAATTTCATCGGATCTCAGAAGCTAAGTGGGATCAGCACTGGTTAGTATTTAGATGGAAGACTATCAATGAAGTCCAGGGTCACTGCAATGGCAAACCACTTCTGAACTTCTCTTGCCTTGAAAACCCTGTGGGGGTCACCATAAGTTGGCTGTAGCTTGGTGGTGCTTTCCACCACCACCAGTGTTCTGTCAAATAGTAAGAAGGTTGTTGACACATGTCAGGTATGGATTAGTGGCAAAATTTGGGCCAAATGTTTATCTCTATGGGTTTTTTGTTTGTTGGCTGCTGGTGGTCAAAATGCTGACAATGCTGTTGGGTTGCCTTTGGGGGAACCTGTAGTGAAGGGCTGGGAGAGTTTAAAGTAGCTTAGTTCAGCTGTGTATTAATAATGTACACGAGTGCCATCTAGCCACAACTAACTGATGGCGACCTCAGCAAGGGGCTTTCAAGGGAAGCACAGATGGGTTGCCAGTGCAGTCCCTTTGCCAGTGCACAGTGCACCAGTCTGGTGAAGTGGTTAAGAGTGGCAGACACCAATCTGGGAGAACTGGGTTTGAATCCCCACTACTCCACATGCCACCAGCTGGGTGACCCTGGGTCCGCCCAGGCCTGTAGCTACAGTGGGTCCTCTTGGGGTCCCGGCCTTCTGACTCACTGCCAACCCCCCCTTCCCATTTTTTATTTTATTTGTGATGCTCCCCTGGGGGGTGTTTGTGTGAGGTGCCCCTCTGACTTATTTAAAGGCCCCCTGATTTTAAAATCTGGGTCAGCTACAGTTCTCTTAGAGCTGTTCTCTCTGGAGCAGTTCTCTCAGAGCTCTCTCAGTCTGACCTACCTCACAGGGTGTCTGTTGTGAGGAGGAGAAGGGAAGGTGATCGTAAGACTCTGAGGGAAGAGTGTGGTATAAATCCAACTCTTCTTTTTCTTCCTCCTCTTCTTTCTCCTCCTCCTCCTCCTCCCATCCAATTTTTGATGCTGTTTAGCTTCTGAGATCTGATGAGACTGGGCTAGACTAGGCTACCCCTCCCATAAACCCTACTTTAGCCTATTAGATGAGTATTGCTTTTTTAATTTGGGGTGTGAGGGCACAGATTCCATTGGTAGGTGGCCTGCTGGTGGTATGTAGCTGTTTCAGGTTAGTTTCAGAGGGTAACTGTGTTTGGTCTGCAGTAGAACAGCTGAACTGGAGTCCAGTAGCACTTTAGAGACCAACAACATTTTTGGGGTATAGGCTTTCAGGAGTCAAAGTGTCTGTATCTGATACAGGAAGGATTAACTCTTGAAAGTTTATATGCTGAAAATCTTATCAGTCTCTAAGAAGGTTGCCAGCCTCCAGGTGGTGGCTGTAGATCTCCCACTATTACAACTGATCTCCAGGCAACAGAGTTCAGTTGGCCTGGAGAAAATGGCCTCTTTGGATGGTGGATTCTATGGCATTGAAGTCCCTCACCTCCCCAAACCCCACCCTTCTCAGGCTCCACCCCCCAAAAAAAATCTCCAGGCATTTCTTAGACTGAAACTGGCAACTCTAGTCTCTAAGGTTCTACTGGACTCAAATCTAGCTGTTTCGGGCTAGAAATTAAAGAAATGTCAGACCCACCAAATAATACTATCTTGTTAAATAGAAGTCTCCAATTAAAATCCTCCTTGGAAACAAATATTGAAATTGTTTACTTGTGCTAGGATGATGAAACATTTCATACATTTTACTTTGAAAGGCTTCTTTGGGAAAGTTGCCCTCTCCTAATTCATACAAAAGGAACGGATAAGAGAGCCTTCATTTGAATGGCTTTAAGCAAATGTTAGAAAGGTTACCATTCACAGACTTTCCAATCTCTTCTGGCTAGTTGACATTTTCACAGAATAAGCTTTTACCTTCAGCAGAATTATAGTGGTTTAGTAACAAGCCGAGGATGGTAAAATAAAATATGCTCTTCATGCAAAGAAAGAATGATTAAAACTGCTTGGAATGATGCTATGCCTTCCACGAGGGCCGGATCCTGATCAAGCCTACAGTGTGGTGCTCTTATCCCCCCTCCCCGTGCCTTTTCAAGTGCCAAAACTGTTGGAGGGTGGGGTGGGGTGGAGTGGCTGCTTCAGCACTTGATAAATGGGGGGGGGGGGAGAAGAGGGCTGTAGATTGGGATTGGGCCATCACAGCATTTTAAAATGACTTTAAAATGGCGGTGGCATTGTCATGGCAACCATGAGGATGCCATCAGGTCTAGTTTGGCCTACAGAGAGGATGGATTTCTGTTCTAGGAGCTGATCTTTACACTAATGTCGGGATAAAGTGGCTCCCATGTAAGTGCAGGATATTTGACTGGATTATCTTCAGTTGCTCCTCCAGCTTCCCTTTCCTCCCCTGCAGTTGGCACATAAGGAGCAGAGAGAGGAAGATTAGACCGAGCACCCTAATATAAATGTAATGCAGGTGCTCGCTGCAGAAGCCATTGAAATTCTTCCTGGCGCCCTTGTGTGGCTGTGATTTGATTTTCAAAAAGAACAAAAAAGACCCAGCCTAAAGGGGAAAGGTAGAGCATGTGTGATAATGCTAAGACTGATTACATTGCTCCGAGGAGCAAGCCATAAGTAAGGAGAACATCTCTTGAACTCCCAGTTGCAACGGCGGTGGCAGCTGTTCCATCTTCTTCTGGATCCATATTAAATTCACAGTTTAATCTTATCCTTTTCTTAATGTTCAGGCAAAATGACAGGACAGTTTCTTTAATTCAGAAGGCTGGGTTTTTTTTTAATTTAAAAAATAACATAAGGCTCTCGCCTCTCATGTTTGACTGATTTGCCCTGCTAAGTGGCATTACAATCATGTTAGTCTTCCAGGTACTAAAGCAGCCTAAATGAATTAAAATTCATCGGCGTTCTTCTCTGTTGCACCAGGCACTTTCCCTTTTTCATTGAACTCACAGACATGAGCTACCCTTCCATGTCTTTGAAGTTCCTGGCAGTAAAATAAATAACCTGCTTACAGTTATGGGTGCAGGAAAAAGTTATGGGATTGCTTAATGAATCGTTTTAGCATGCTTAAGATGTTAGACATACTAGCCGGTGATCAGGGTAGGATTATTCCATTATTAAACCCACTGTTGAACTATGTATTGTAAAAGCTGGATAGCCCTCGGGGAACAATGTACAATCAGAAGGTACTTTGTGTGCCAGTTAATACTTTAATTGTAAGTGTTATTTGCCGCCTTAAGAGGAGATGTATGTAGCGTAGCAAGGGAGGGCTGATTTATGCTTGCATCACGAAGCTGGTTAAAAGAGAACAGACAAATTCAAAATCTGTCCCCTCTTCAGAAATTATTTCTTTTTTTATATACTTTATTTTTCAAGTTTTATAAATATATAACACACACCATCTAACAGTATATCGTACTTATACAAGAGGCAAGTATAGAACAAAGTAACATTGGTACTTCTTAACTTATTGCTTTTTAGAACAAAAGTTATCCAACCATTTATACAATTTTGTCCATGTAGATTCAAACTTATCTTTGTTCTTACTTTTTAACAGCAATGTCAAGTTGTCCATTTCAGCAACCTCAAACAATTTATTAACATATTCATCTTTTTCCGGAATTTTTTCCAGTTTCCAATACTTTGCAAACAGTATTCAGGTTGCTGTGACACGATGTAGAATCAACTTTCTATAAATTGGCTTAAAAACATCAGAAACTATATTTAAAAGAAATAAATCCAGTTTCAGAGGGATCTTTGTCTGGATTATTTGTTGTAGTGTTTTCTGGACCATCACCCAATATTTATTTGCTTTCCTACAGAGCCACCACATATGGAAGTAGGAGCCCGTATTGTGCTTACACTTCCAACATACTTTTACTATTGATTTTGAAAATTTAGCTAGTTTATCAGGAGAAAGATGCCACATACAAAACATCTTATAGCTGTTTTTCTTAAATGGACTAGACTTAGTTACTTTAATGTTTGTATTCCAAATATTAGCCCATTTATCTAACTCAATATTATAGCTGATATTTTGGGCCCATTTTACCATGCATGGTTTGACCAATTTATCTTGCATTTTAAAGTCTAGGAGACAACTATATAGTTTTTTAAATAAGTTTCTCATCTGAGCCTAACCAAGCTTTATCTAAGTCAATCGGATCTCTATAAAACCCCTTTTTCTTGTCCGTTTTTTAAATCTAGTTTTTAGCTGAATAGATTCCCACCAAGTTAGTTTAATATTTTAGCTTTCCAATTTTTCCTGGGACTTCAAATCCAAACTGGTATCAAGCAAGTCCACATAGCTAATAGTTTTCTCTGTTGTCAACAAGGAAGGTTTTATGAGAGCCTCCATTGGGGAGACCCATTTCGGAATCTTAAGGTAAAAGTAATGTTTGATCTATTCCCAAACTTTCAGTAAAGTGCCTCGCATTATATGTTGTTTGAAATGTGTACTCTCTAGGCCATACCACAAGACGGCATGCCAACCTATTTGAAGGTTGTGACCTTCTAACTTGAGCAATCTTAAGTTATTTAAATTGACCCAATCTTTTAACCAGACCATGGCTGCGGCTATATAGTAAAGATACCAGTCTGGTACACCTAATCCTCCCCTAGTTGTTTTGTCTTGTAAATTTCTAATCTTAATTCTATGTCTTTTATGCTGCCAAATAAAGTCTAGTATAATTTTGTCTAGTTTGTGAAAAATTTCACGTTTCTTTATGATGGGAATAGTCTGAAAAAGAAAAATCATACGGGGAAGAAATTATTTCAGAGCGTAAAATAACACATACATAATATCATTGGCCCACGTACCCTGGAAGGATGACAAGAGGCATGGATGGATAGGCTAAACTGGATTTATTAAAACTAGAGCTGCCAGGTCTCCCACTCAGAGCTGCAAGATCTGATGAATATTACAGAAATGGGATTCTGTTACCAGCTCCCCGTAGTCTTGCAAGCTTCTTTATGCTATTTTTTTTGCTACTTTTGCCATTTTTGGAAATAATTAGAATTTTTTGAAGCGTTACACTCTTGAAAATTTGTATATTGTGTATTGTGTTCCATATTTAGTTATGTATACAGTGTACCTCTCACTAAATACCATTATGGCTTATATAATTTAAGATATTCCTTTCAAATGATGTGTAACTTTAATACATACAGTCAGGGGTCCTTTCGAGCAGGAGCTCAGGGGAGCACAGCTCTGGGAGTTGGTGCCAGCTCCCCCCCTCACGGGGGAATGCCTGCTTGGGTCATGGCTGCAGCAAAATGACCCCGTCCCCTGGAAAGGTCCTTGTTCCTCTGACCAGCCTTCTGAAGGTTTCAGCCACCTTCCTTCCTTCCTTCCTTCCTTCCTTCCTTCCTTCCTTCCTTCCTTCCTTCCTTCCTTCCTGTCTTCCTGTCTTTCTTTCTTTTTCTTTCTTACTTTCTTTTTCTCCTTTCTTTCTTGCCTTCTGACATACTTCTGGTGATATCAGGTGGTGTAGCATATGCAAATAAGTAATGCTAATGAGTTATGCTAATGAGCTCCTGCACCTCTTTTTCTATGAAAGGACCCCTGCATACAGTGCTTCAGCTATTGTATAAATGCCTTTCACACTGTAATCCTTTTTTTTGTTATAAAGGTGTCCCACTCCGGCAACCCTCTATGCTGCCACTGCTCCATAAGAGGATGGCGGGAAAGTTGGTGAAATCAGTGTTTAGTTTAGTTTATTATTATGGTCTTAAGATCAACATACAAAGTAAGAATAATATGTGGTGTTGAGGGGAAACTTCGCCTCAATTTCTGAGACAAAGTCAGAACTGCAGTCATTGTGTCAATGTGACATTTTAAGATTCGCCTAAATTTCTTATGGTAAAATCATTAGTTTTGGGGGTGAATCCTAGAATGTCACAATGTCACAATGATGTCACAATGTTTCTGCAGTCACTTCCCGCCCCATCCCACCCTGTCTGCCAGCTGGCAGCCCTAATTATAACTGATGCACATGTCATCATCATGCTGGAAACTATGTGAGGCAAAAGGCTGTTTTTGCCATTGTTGGTGGTCATGTAGTAAGGTTAATAGATTTTGGAGTGAAATCATTTCACAAATTCATTTGACACAAGGTTGTTATATCCCTAATGACCCAAGCTTAATTCTTTTGGACTTATGACCAAGAATCAGGATTCCTCAAAAGACTAAAGACCTCATTTCCACACTTTTGGCAGCAGCAAAACAAGTGCTTGCTTCAAATTGGGAAGTACGGAATCTCCCCTCGGTGCATCTGTGGGAATATTTTTCACTGGGCAAGACTTCAGACTGGATTGCGCAGCAAAATTAGACAGGTTACCTCTACTAGTATTATGGCCAAAAATGGTCATTATGGCTAGACGCTTATGATGACCTGGAAGGAACTTTACAGAAAGCACCTTTAATTGGCTCACACCCCTTATATCCTTACCACTAAGTAGTTGAAGGATCTTTAAAACTGGCTTGAGCGCCATTTAGTTTTCTTTCTCTTTTTAATCATTTGAATGATAAGCTCAAAATTAGCAGATAACTTGTAATGGCAATCCTTGATTCACCACAAACTTAATGGCCATTTTGTAATTGTTTGCATTCATGCTTTACTAAGTACTGCATTTTATTTTATTTCACTCTTCCATAAACAGTTTTAATTTTTTTTTAAAAAAAAAACACCCTGACATGCAGACAAATATTGACTCCATTCAGCTTCTAATACTCCAGTTAGGGAGGGTCAACTAAAAGCAGCTCACTCGAAGCTGTTTGAGCAAAGGCAACCTCAGCTGGGTTCCAGACTTAGGGCAGCTCATGCTGCTATGCCTTATTTCTCACCACCTGCAGAAAATTGGGCAGAGAGGAACTGAGCCCCAGCAACCCCAGTCCCGTGCTACACAGGAGCCAGGGTTCAGCTGGATGCTGGCCAGTCCCAAGGGAGCCCCTTCCCCATGTCCACGGCCTTACAGCTGGCAAGCGGCTGGCTTGGGTGAACTCCTTCCATCAAATTTATCTTCTAAGGAGCCTTAAATGAGGAACCTTGAAATCTGCTGTTTCTTGAATGGACATACTCATCTTGTAATTCTCAGAGCGGGCACTGCATCTATTCTCTGCTCTGCTTAGATGGTATTTTGTCATTCATTCTCTCCCCCAATTTAATTACCCAATGGGCTTCAAAGGTCCCTAGAACATAGCAGCACCAGCTGGGTGTTGATTAGGAACATTTGATCCTTGTCATGTGGTTCCCTAAACAGACTAGAGTGATTGGATTCCTCCTTGGATACAGGCAAGCAAGATGTTTTGCTGACAGGAGCCAAGATGTGCGGATGAGGTGGGAAATAAGAGTGATTCTGAGGATTGATATGTGTTGCCTTAATATTTCAGGGAACATAACGGACTGTAACACCATGAGGAAGGCAAGCAGCCAGGTATTTGACAAGTTTATGGTACTGTTCAGACCAGAACTTCTGGAATAAATTCAAAATGCTTGAGAGGGTCTTACACTTTATGGTCATGACTGAGTGCCCTTCACCTGTTTTAGGATGCCCTTCAGAAGTCTGTGTAAAGGTGGTAAAATGAAATTGGGTTGTTTTCACTGGAGGAATTTGGTGCGGCTCATAAACTATTGTTTCCCTTCATGACACAAATCGAGTGCCCTGAACTAAAGCACAAATAAAGAGCTACCTAACTGAAAAGGAAACTCATTTTTGCAACTAATTCCTATCCAGTGTGACAAGATTCTTATCCTACTTTTGGTACAGGTCACCTCTGTTTATTGCTGCTATGGAAATAATTGTTGTGTGCACCTTGGATGGGCCTACTTTCTCTTCCTGGAATTACATGCTTGGGAATTTTATATCTTTTCTTAAATGCTGAATTTGCACAGGTGTATCTCTGTGTGACAGGCAGTAATAGTTGGTGTAAGTTTTATGGTTGTTTGTTGATATGCTACTGCCCCTTTAAGAGGAAACCGTGTGGCATTCTGGGCAATGGAGATGTCAGAGATGGCAGTTAGCGGACTTCAGTGCTGAAGTGATTTTGGTTCTGAGCCTGTTTTAGTTCATGTTTCGTGTGTTCTTAAGAAATAAAAATCAACAATTTCTACACATCCTGCCCCTTCCCTGATTGGAGTTACATGCATAAATGAAGCTGTCTTATACCCAGGGGTCCTTTCGAGCAGGAGCTCGGGGGAGCGCAGCTCCGGGAGTTGTTCCCAACTCCCCCCCCCCCCCCGCGGGGGAATGCCTGCTTGTGTCATGGCTGCAGCAAAATGACCCCGTCCCCTGGAAAAGTCCCTGTTCCTCCGACCAGCCTTCTGAAGGCTTCAGGCACCACTGAAGCTATCCTCCCAGAATAGTGGTATTTCTGAGGCTTGGATTAGTAGCTATCCCCTCTCTGCCAGTTCTTTCTTTCTTTCTTTCTTTCTTTCTTTCTTTCTTTCTTTCTTTCTTTCTTTCTTTCTTTCTTTCTTTCTTTCTTTCTTTCTTTCTTTCTTTCTCTCGCTCTCTCGCTCTCTCGCTCTCTCTTTCTTTCTCTCTCTTTCTCTCTCTCTCTCCTTTCTTTCTTGCCTTCTGACATACTTCTGGTGATGTCAGGTGGTGTAGCATGTGCAAATAAGTAACGCTAATGAGTTATGCTAATGAGCTCCTGCACCTCTTTTTCTACGAAAGGACCCCTGCTTATACCAACTCAGACCTCTGGTCTATCAGGGTCACTACTGTGTACTCTGACTGGCAGTGACTTCCAAGGGCCTAAGGCGGAAGTCTTTCACATTATCTACCATCTGATCCTTTTAAATGGCAATGCCGGGGGCTGAACCTGGGACCTTCTACGTGCAAAGCGTGAAGTAGGCCATTTCATAGAATTTAAAGTAATTGTATTTGGGGATTATGAAAGAACCTCATTATTTGTTCCTAAAAGGTCACCCTTCACCTTGCTGATTTTCTGACCTATTTGGAACAAATACGGAGGGTTTTTTCCCCCATAATCCCCAAGTACTATTACTTTAGAGAAGCAAATGTCATGTTGGAAATTGATAAAGAAAATAATTTAAAAGAATAAGTACCTGATGGGCCAGGACATGGCACGGAAGGGCAAGATACAACTTTAGTTTATAGGAAAACCTTGTCTGACTCTAACGAGACGGATGCCAAAACTAAGCAGTGAAGAAGAAATAATAGAACATGACACAGAACAGGGATTCTGCGCCTCCTGTTGACATGATTAAGTGTGACATGGGCACTGGGTCACATGAAAAACATTTAGAGTCAGCACAGATTTAAAGACATGCAACTTGAGTCACTTGTTACCTTGCATGTGAAATATGCACATATTTTAACATAATCAGTTTCATAATATGAATGGTCTAGCTCATTTATTTATTTATTGGATTTATTTATTTACTGGATTTATATCTCACCCTCCCCGCAAAGCAGGCTCAGTTTTGTCCTCTTCTGACTCAAGAAACCAGTAATGACCTCTTCAGTAGGTGGGGAACACTTATTTTCCTTTGTTTTGAATAGTCAGGATTCAAAAAGTATTTCAGTTCTGAACACTCAGTGGTTTTGTTTGGTTCAGTAGAAGGCTTTTTCTTAGCCTCTACTCTTCAAGGATATGTTGATGTGTTCTGCTGCTTCTACTAGCTCCTTCTACTAGTCTGTCTGTCTGTCCGTCTATCTATTTCAATGCTTGCTGAGATGACCTCACCTTTCCCCAAATACTGCAGAGGTTTCACCTGGGCCTCCTTTTAATTGCCTGCCTTCACTGCTACACATTCCCTACTCCCAATGTCTGTGTCATGGACCAGCCAAGCCCAGCAGAGCAAAGGGACGATGAAGACTCCTCTGAGGAAGAGACAGCCAGAGGACCTGACCCCAACCCACAGCCAGCAGCAAAGGAGGCAGTCTCCAGAGGGACAGACATAAATTCTCAGTCAGGAACCAGCACTCTAGCCCCTCAGCCCCCCAGCCCTGGGCTGGCAACAGAGAGCCAGCTGCTGGTCAGTTCATCCCCCTCCCCTGGTCACCAGAGCCTTGGGAATGTCATAAGAGGAAGATGAGGAGAGACCTTCAAGACAGAAAGCGCAGTGCCCTCCTGGCAGCATACCATCAGCCAAGCACCAACAGTGAGGATGAGTGCTTTCAGGAGCAGGACTGAGGCAGCTGGCAGGTGCATGAGTCAGGACAGGCTGCTGAGCATCATGGTGCTTAAAAGCAGCAGGGAAGAGAGTGTCTGTGTGGAGGTACCTTGTCTGTTAGCTACTGGCCTTGCTGCCTCTGCTCTGGATTGTCCGCTTCGTCTCTGGCCCTGGCCTGGACCTTCATATCCTTGTTCTCAGGTTGCCCTTCAGACTTGAAGTTGTGAGTGTTGTCTACCCTGTGCCTGAACCTTGGAACTATATTTTGATGCCTGGCCCTGGAATTGTTTTACAAACTCTGACACCTAGAAACTGCAATTGTGTGCCTGCTGGGGGGATGTTGGCCAATGGGACAGTCTGTGCTCATGCCAACTGAACAGAAGTAAAACAGTGGAACACACAGAACATACTGCCTTTTTTACAAGGTCATTCACTCCACATATCTCACCCCTGTTCTATTGAAGTTTTCCGGATCTGATAAATTCTGTACATAGAATCATAGAGTCGGAAGGAACCTCCAGGGTCATCAACCCCTTGCACAATGCAGGAAATTTACAAATACACCCCCAGTGAGTGTTCCACACCCAAAAGATGACCAAAAATCTCCAGGATCTCCAGCCAAACTGGCCTGGAGAAAAATTGCTTCCTGATCCCAAAGTGGCTGCTAAGTAGTGGGTTCAAGAAGCTATAATGATTTCAGCGTAGCTCTTTTATTCAGGAACACAACAACAACACATGCAGTGAGCCACAACTATATACAGAAACCCCACCCCAAAATACAAAGAGACCACTAGGAACATAGTTTCTTGGAATCTTCATTTGCATGGCAGCATTTATGCTTCGGTTACCTGACTGGCTAGCTCGGCATGGGTGGCCAATCTGAATGTAGCTGCAAGGAGCCTCTCTAACAATGGTTGTTCATTCAAAGCTCTCAGTACACAACAGTGGCGACCAGCATTCCCCTGGGCAGGTAAGAAAGGGCCACAAAAGCTAAGCACTGATGCAACCCTTCCTGTCCGCCCTCCTTGTGATCTGCCCAAGTTCACATATCTCCTCCTTGGAGACCAATCTAATGGGACCAACTCTAAAGTAGCCAAACACTGTGCTGAGGCTTTGGCCATAAGAGACCTTTCCAACCTTTTAGTAACTTTTTATGTATAATTAGTTACACCCATAAACCCATGAATTTTAATCCTTGTACTAATTTCATATTTGTATATAAACTATACTGACAAACTGCTGTTGGCCGATCTTTCGATTGCATTCTTGTTGTTGAGAATGACCTCACTGTTTCAAAAACAAAATTAAGAGAGAGATTATAGTCAAAAGTAATACTTGCAAATAAATTGTGTTAAATGAAAGTAACAGAGGGGAACTTGGTCATCTGAATCTGTGACTCCTGCAGATCTCTGGAGTCTTCAACACTGAAAATACCAAATACCCTTTTGGAATTGTTGGCAATGTACAGGTTGGGAAAAAATCCTACTTTTGCAAATGACATTGCAATATGGATAGACTTAACCACTGTACTGAACAATGGCTTGCTGTCACTGTGTCGACACAACGACCCACAAGGGTTTTCTAGATGTTTTGCGTCCTTTGAGTCTTGGGTTCTCCGGCTCATGCAACCGTAATTCCCTGTTTTTACTAGGCATAAATCTGTTCTGCTTGAAAGTGATTCTGCTTAATTTCCCTGCCTTTCTGAAGCATAAATATTCTTGCCTTGGATTCCTAGGCTATTAGTATGCATTTATTATTATGGCATTTCAAACACTTCCCAACAATCTTTAATGAGGCAGCCAAACAAACTGCTGTTTAATCTGCTAATGTCGGCATTTACAATGTAATTAAGATTAAGTGTTTTGAAAATGAATATCTCATAGTTTTATTCCTAATAACTGCTGATTACTGCAAAACACTTAAAAGCTGTAATAACTAAACAGAATAATTAAAATCATGAAATGAGCCCTGAATCTTTATGGCACACCAATGAAATGATACCTTCTTTATATATGGCACATAGCTCTGGGGTGCGTTCTGATGCTGCTGGGTCTCACAATAGACACGAATGTTTTGATGTCCATTGACAGCTGGTTGATTCTAAATGTGGAATATCAATAAGATATTTAGGGAACTCTCTTTCACAGGGTTTCCTCCTGAGCCCTGACTTCTCTGCTACAGGGTGCTTTCTTGTTCCCGAATCACTCTTTACAGTCAGTCACCACTGTGGATCTTCCTTTTTTAAAATCCTAATATCATAGCCCATAAATTATACTATTATAACATTTGTGAATGCTTTAAAGAAAGAAAAGAGCAAAGAAACAAATTACAGGACAAATAAGGCAGAATTAATGCAAAAGGATAGCCTGCATTTCTGTATAACAAGATCTGTAATATCCAACAAATGGAGACAAATACCCCTGAAATCTCTCTCTCTCTCATCTCTTCTGATTGATTACATCATTCACAAGTGATTCATTCTTCTTCTTTAGTGATTCACCAGTTCTGAGACTGAAAGCCTGTTCACCATCCTTCTATTAACCAGGAAAAATCTGGATTAATAACCCAACAATGAAGCAGAGGGGCTTAAACTTTGAACTGCACCCTTTGCTAATAAAATGTTTAACTCAGAAATTAACTCTGGAAACGCATTGTCAACTGCTTGAGTGGCTTTTATCACTGGAGGTAAGTGATACTCTAAACAGTTGCCATTTCAACAATGGACAGTCCCCAGCTGTTGGTGGTAATGCTGAGAATCATACAGCTGTGACAACACACTCTCATATTAAAGCATATGCATCAAAATTTCAAAAACATACAACAATATTGCAAAATATGATTAATTTAATATAATAGGTGATGGGGGTCCAAAGTCATCAACAACGAAACATCCGAACGAAACATTCACACTGTAAAGCCTTTGAGTGACATGCATTAACACAGGAGTATTCCAGACATGCTGTGAGTTGAAAGTTGCCATTGTTGAATCAGCCAGATATGGTAGAAGTACCTTTATTGTGTTTGAAGATATTCTAATTGTTGGTCCACACCTGATGAAGACTTGTGGAAATGAACATATCTACCGGATGTTTCGTTGTTGATGACTTTGGACCCCCATCACCTATTATATTAAATTAATCATATTTTGCAATATTGTTGTATGTTTTTGAAATTTTGATGCATATGCTTTAATATGAGAGTGTGTTGTCACAGCTGTATGATTCTCTGCTCTTAACTTGTTCCATAGCTGTTGTTCTCATAGGTGGTAATGCTGAGCCACTCTGGTAAGAACTTGGACAAACCATCCTGGAAAGAGGGGTAAGGTAGTTTACCACCCACTACTAGTCAGAAGAAGGCTTGGGGGCCTGTATGTGGTCCTTTGAAGTCTGGTCCTAGACATGACCAGACTTAGACTACAATGGGTCTTTGTTGAGGATACTGGTAAGTTTGCCAATGATAGGGATGATGGAAGCTCTGGTAGGATGGCTGAAATCTTGATTGATATTTAGGCCTGTATGGAGGACTCCGTGATGGAGTTACACCAAAGGAGTGAGTTGTTTGTCATTTTTGCTTGATTTGTTGAAGGAAATTATCAGCTTTAGCCAAGAAGAGCAAAGAGCCCTCATAGGGCAAGTATTTCACCTGAGTGCGTGTTTCAGGAGGGAACGCAGTTGACCAAGCATGTCTTCTCAAGATTATAGCTGAGACCATTGTGCGCATCGAAGCATGGGCTGCATGCTTGCCTACATTCAAATGTTGCTTTGATAACCTAAGTGCTTCTGTTTGGATGACTCTGGTTAAAGACTTCTTATCCTCAGGCAGCTGATATAAATAGGGAGTGATCTTTTCCCACAGGAAGAGTTGGTGCACTGATATAACGGCCTGGTAATTAGCAATTCTAAGGTTTAAAGGCAATGATGCATAAACTTTATGACTTAAGGCATCAATTTTTTTACCCTCTTTCTCAGCTGACATGGAATGAGATCCAGCTCTCTGCTTTGCCTGCATCTCCTCTGCTATTAAAGAGGATGGAGCAAGATGAGTGAAAAGGAAGGGACAGGCCTCCTGCTGAACCCTAGATGTATTTTCAGCCTTTTGTGATGTGGCTGGGATGGAGAATGGTTTTCCCCAAATAGCCTTTGCTGTATCAGGAATTCCTTCCAGAAGAGGAAAAGCCAGCCTAAGATCTTGTTTTGGGGTTTAGCATCCATAGACATGAACTGGATGTCCAATGATTGTGCCATTTGCATCATCTGTTCTGAGTCAAAACATAAGTCTTCACTCGGTAATGCTGGATCAGGGTCTCCCACGGTGTTATCTGGGGAAGGTTCCAAAGCCACCCTGGAGATGACTATGGACCTACATTCACCTTCATCTTTGGAACCATAGGTGATCAGACCTTATTGGGGGGCTCAGTACATAGATGTCTGTGGCCATTTCATCATCTGGGGCATTGGTTCCATGAACGATTGTGATGGTTCTGACCATCCTGGATGTACTGAGAATGGCAGCAAGGATGTTATTGCCATGATCCCAAATGAGGCAATTGAGAAGCTGGGAGAGAAGATCTTAGGATATGATCTGTCAGTATCTCAACCACTGGTGTTAGTTCACATACCGATGGGGACCATGCCAGTGACAGACAAATGGGGGATGGCTTGCGTGGAATAGGGCATCTGCTAACTTCTATACCTTTCTTTGGAGCTGGTTCCTTTGCATCCAATTTCTTCAGTTATGTATGTTTTTCAGATCCGCAGAGTCTGATCAGTGAGAGTTATGTTTTGACTTTGATCTGTGCTTCTTCAGTGGCAGTTCCAAAAATGACCTGTTTGGAGCATTTTCAGGTGTCCTGGACCGTCTATGATTTGAATCTGACCCTGGAACTGAGTGGTTTGAAACCACTAACAGAGCACAAGAAGCATGGTTGGCAACTGGTTTGGGTGCTGAGGACACAAGCTGATATGTTATGGCTCTCACCTAAACACAATAAACAACTGGAGTGCTCATCCATTCTTGTCATCTTTATTGAAAAGCAAAACATTTTTTGAATGACATCTTTTTCCCAGAGAAAAAGAGCGAAGAGCTAGCTAAGAAATGTTCTACTCCAGTGGCTGCAAAGAGAACTGAGGGAATGTGTGGAGCTCCTCCCTGGAGCATGTGACCATTAGGCAGGAAAATGCCTCCAACATCTCCAGTTGGGAGGGGCTCCTTCTACTCTGCTACTAGGCTAGCTAGAAAATCTTCCAGTGGCTGGCCTGTGCACCTGCACAGTGCTCATGTGGGACTGCGCAGGACAACAATGAGGGTAGAATGTTGGACTAGGATCTGGAAAACCCAGGTTTGAATTCACACTCTGCCTTGGAAGCAATCTGGGGGACCTTGGCCAGTCACTCTCTTTCAGCCTAGCCTATCTCACGAACAGGGGTGCTGTTGTGAGAGTTAAATGGAGGAGGGAGGAACAATGTAAGCGACTTTGTGTACCTGCTGGGGAGAAAAGCAGGGCATAACTGTCAAAGTCAATACATTAAAATCAAGGAATGGTTAAACTTTAATTCCTGTTAAGACCTCAACTTGGCTGTGGAGCTCAGGGGATCAAACACAAGAATATTCCAACCCTGTAAAGCTAAGATATCATTCATATTCCACTACATTTATAGAATTTATGCCTCACCTTTGACTACTCTTGGCACCCAAGGCAGATTGCAAAGCTAGAAGTGCACTCATATTGCATGTTCTTTTGGCACTACTCAAGGATTGGGAACATGAATGGGCCGCTTTCTGTCCAATCATTGGATGGTCCTACTGTGGCCACAGGTACTGTTCCTTTGGGTTTGCAGTGAGCACAATGGACATAGCCACTCACTCACAAAGAGCCATTAAATCTTTTTCAGCTTTGACGCACAAGAAGGTGATCCAAGTTCAGACCGACAACACCACAGTGATGTTTTACATCAACAGATGGGTGGTACTGCTTCCCTCCCTTTGTGTCAAGAAGCCACTGCCGTTTGGGAATGGGCAATTGCAAACCACACATCCCTCCAGGCCATTCATAATGCCAGTTTGGAAAATATCATTGCAGATGGGCTGAGCAGATTAGGAGAACCCACACACGAATAGTCCATTCATCAAGATTATACCTACCCCCCCCTTTTTTTGCACAATGGGGTTTCCCTATGGTGAACCTTTTTGCCACAAGACCAAAGCACCCCTTTTCTGCTCCAGAGTGGACATGGACCCATACTCTCTGGGGGATGCCTTTCAGTTAACCTGGAATTAGACCCTATTCTTTGCCTTCCTCCCTTGCCGCTAATAGGGAAGGTTGTTGCCAAATTGATCATGGACAACTCCCATTGCATATTGGTCATTCCCTTCTGGCCGAGGCAGATTGGGTTCCAGGTTCTCCTACAGATGTAAAAAGGCAGGTTTATCCACCTCCTTTGGGTACCAGTTCTAGTAAGTGTAAGGGACACCACCCATCCAGGGCTGGAGACTCTACACTTCACTGCTTATTTGCTGAAACCAGAGATCAATCTTTTTCTGACTCTGAAATTAAGATTAATGCCCACAAACCCTTGAGTAAGACCTCCTACACTTTTAATTGGAGACATTTCCGAAGCTGGTTGGGAGACAGAGAGGTGTTACCTGCCACATGCTCATTGCCTCTAGTATTAGGATATGTATTGCCTTTGAAAAGCTCTGGGATATCCAATTTTTCTGTTAAGGTCCATTTGGCAGTGATTTCTGCTTTCCATGCCCCTGTGGAGGGGAAATCACTTTTTTTCACATGAGATTTCAAAAAGATTCCTCAAGGGCTTCACCAATTTGGACCCACCCAGGGCTCCCATTGTACTACAGTGCTTTCTGTCACAAGTTTTGACTCACCTCCTTTTGAAACTTTGGCCAATTGCTCTCTGGAGCATCTCTCTTTCAAAGTTTCCTTCCTCGTAGCCATTACACCTGTGGGGGGTGGGAGAGGAAATTTCAGCACACAGAGCTGATTACCCGTTTATAAAGTCTCACGACCATAGAGTAGTGTTTTATAAAGTAGTGCTTATAAAGTTTCATGACCATAGAGTAGTATTCTTTTTTTTACCTACTGTAGTCTCCAAATTTCACCTTAGTCAGGATATCTCACGTCCCACTTTTTCCCCGCACCCATCATTTCAGGCAGAAAAGAGGTTATACACATTAGATGTGAAATGTGCCTTGTTGTTTCATGTAAAGAGAACAAGCGAGTTCAGGAAGACCCCACAATTATTTGTTTGTTTTGCTGGACCTTCTAAAGGAAAGGCTGTAACAGCCCAAACGATATCTAGGTAAATTGTCTCTGCTGTCAGGAGAGCCCACGAGCAGGCAGCCATCCAGTGTCCATTACACATACGAGCACATTCAGCAAGGCTCCAAGCAATGTCTTCCACTTTTTGATGAGGCATCCCATTGGTGCAGATGAGGGGTGCAAGGCTTCCACCTGCTCATCTGCAGACACCTTCATTAAACACCTACTTGTAGATGTTAATACAAGAAGGGAAATGGGGATGCCAGTCTTGCATTCTATTTTCCAGTGAATCCCTCACCCCACCACCTGGCAAGTCAGCTTGTTAGTCACCAATGTGGGATTGCACACAAAAATGATGATGAAAACAGTGTTGCACTTACCTGTAACTGTTGTTTATTGAGTTGTCACTGTGCAGGCACACATCCTGTCTCCTACCCAGTGAGCTATTCCTATATTACAAAAATTGTATCTTTGGCTCATAACGGCAGTGCAGGAGAACTGATGGAGTGTGCGGAGCCCCTCCCTGGAGCATGAGACTGTTAGGTGGGGAAGAAGAAGAAGAGATTGGATTTATACCCCGCCCTTCACTACCCGAAGGAGTCTCAGAGCGGCTTACAAACACCTTTCCCTTCCCCTCCCCACAACAGATACGCTGCGAGATAGGTGGGGCTGAGAGAGCTCTTTCCAAAACTGTCCTTGAGACAACAGCTCTGACAGAACTATGACTTGCCTGAGGTCATCCAGAAGCTGCAAGTGGAGGAGTGGGAAATCAAAGCCAACTCTCCCAGATTAGAGTCCACACACTTAACCCCTCCAGTTACTAGGCTAGCTAGAAAATCTTCTGACAGCTGGCCTGTATGCATGCGCAGTACCCATGTGTCCCTGCACAGTGACAACTCAATGAACAACAGTTACAGGAAGTGCAACACTGTTTTCTCTCTGTATGTGGTGCTCTTACGGAGTAAACTCCTACAGATAAAAAATATATAGTTGTCAAAAAGTCATGTGTCACCATTCAGTTTGAGGAAGAAAGAGAACTCAGGTTGGGCCACCAGAAGCAGGTGCAGATCCTCAACATGTCCTAGAGGGCACCCCTTTAATTTGTTCAACATAAATAAATGCCTGCCCTTTAGTCCTATGGAGAGGAATAAAGTGCTGCACTTGGGGGATTGCGTTGCAGGGAAAGCTTTAATTTCATTTACTGTCTGAACTGTTTTCAGTGTTCCCAGTAGACAAAGCTGCACTAGGATGTTTCAGCTTTCAGTCTTAATGTAGAATTGCTTAGACTATCGATGAACATGAAATCACCCTATAGCTAAAAAAAGAAAGGGGGAAAAGTTTTTCATATATTCCAGAAGGAATAAAGAAATCCTGTTTCCCAAGTTCAAGGAAACAGTGGTGAATAGATTAGTATTACTCTTGGTGAACTGAACTCTGTTAACACCGTATCTTGACATTAGAGGCAGAGGTTGCAAAGTATCCTTTGAGCAGGCTTGGAATTCCTCCAGTACTTAGAATCACAGAATCACAGAACCATAACGTTGGAAGGGATAGCCAGGAGATATGAAGATTGTCTGGCAGCCTTCAGTTCTAGCCCTTTAGCATTATGCACCACTAAAAGTGGAGAGCTAGACTTATTTGGGGGGCTGAGAGAGCTCTGAAAGAGCTGTGGCTGACCCAAGGTCACCTAGCTGGCTTCATGTGGAGGAGTGCAGAATTCAACCCGGTCCTCCAGATTATAGTCCATTGCTCTTAACCACTACACCCTGCTGGCTTTCATAGCCAGAAGTACTACCACCTTAGAGGACAAATTGGACATGTGCTGTGAGAGTGCCTCTCCATAACTGCAAACAATTTGAAGCTGAAAAAGAACAGCTTTTGTAGCCTGATTAATCCATTGGTGCAAGAAGGGGTGGTATTTTTGGGTATTATGTAAGTGAAATACAGATCAGAGATCTGTATTTGGCTACTAATATAGCTGAGCTTGACCCCCGCCCCCTCTGATTTTATTCAGCTTTTATTCGGGTTTATTCAGCTGTACCAAAACTGAGCTGCCAGCCATTTAAACCAAACAGCTGATGGGGAGAGCTACCCATCATCTGTTCAGTTTAAATGTCTGGCAGCCATTTCAGTGCTCTGTTTAGCTCCCCACCACCACTCTGGAGCAAGGGAGAGCAAAACTGAGGGGTCTGAAGGCTTCCTCCCATTTAAAAGGATCAGCGTGGCAGGTCCACCTGTCAGCTGCTCCTTTTAAATGGGAGGAAGCCAGTCAGCCTCTCAGCCTGAAGAGCGTGGGATTTGAGGAGGGGTTGGACATCAAACAAATACACTGCCATAGACGCCACCTTCCCAATGAACTATTTCCTCCTGGGGAACCATTGTTGCCAATCTCCAGGTGTGGGCTGGAGATCACTCAGAATTACAACTGCACTCCAGATGGCTGAGATCAGTTCCCCTGGAGAAAACAGTGGACTCTGTGTCCTTGCTGAGGTTGTTTGCTCTGTGTCCTTGCTGAGGTTGCCACAGCAAATTGATGTTGAGTGCCCAAGGCTGGGGCACCCATACAGAGCCTCTTTCTAGAGCCCGTTGTATTTATTTCCACAATGGGCTTTATTCCTAGTTCAGTAATAAAGAGTACAGCCTTAAGGATGTGACTGACTGTCCAAAGTAAACCATGTTTCCCTGTGACTTGATTGTGCCCGGTGTGCTTCTATGTAGAATTCTTGTCATGTCCCTGGCTAAAACATGATTTCCTGAACATTTTGTTAGCAAAAGATGTAATGGGAAATTGAAAAGTTAAGGATTTGAAACCAAAATACAGGTTATCAATTTTGGCAGCTATATTATAGAGTTAAGGTGATGTTGCTCAAATACAATTTTGCTGAGAGAAATTCCACTAAAATAGATACAATGTAATAATGATATTGGAGTGAAATTGAATGCAATATGAATTCTGTTTCAGTCCCCAAGAGAAACATAACTGGATTTATTATGTATTATCCTTTCAGGAGCTAGAACGCTGAACATATATAATTGGATTATGATGAATTGAAAAGCACCACACAATATGAAAAGTTTTAATGTTTCGCTTTGTTTTCTTGGTGGTTTTTTTTTTAAAAAAATCTCAATGTAGTATTTATAGTAAAACTTCATATTTCCAGTAAAAAAATATATATATATAGATGGATTTAATGAGCATTTCCAGAAATTTTCTAAAATGAAATTGCAATAGATGCATGGAAATTATATTAAATGGACATAGCTCATCAGAAATTCATTTGAGAAGGAATCTGGCTCATAAAAGCTTCAGTCTGCTGACTCAAGAGCTTCAGAGTTTAGTTATTCTCATAAGGGTCTGTAAGTGATTCAAAGCCTATTGTTGCTGAAGTTGAAGGGGGAATAAAATTTGCCATAAAATCTTTATTAATTGCAAAACAAATGAATAAAGCAATCCTTTCCCTTGTACATCCCGTCTCAGTATTTGTAGCTTCACCTTCTCATAAAAGTCACTTGCTCTTACACTTTTTTTTCTCAATTGCCTTTCGTTCAAAGCATTTTGGGGTTATCATTCAGAAGACACTGCCTGATACATAAATGCATCTCAGTGTGGTGTATATCTTTCCCAAGCACTATGTCAACAATATTTGTATTTCTGTGTAACCTTAAACTGCTACAGGTTGTGGTGAAATCTTCACTTCCAGTTTGCTTCCCTCAGTTCAGTGGACTTAGAATAACTCTGCTATCTCTGTGCATAGGTTCTGCACTCTTACCACTTCTGCAGCAAATGTACAAATGGATTCTTCATTCTCTTCCTTCTCAGTCTACATTCTTTCTATCCAGAATGGCAGTATGGCAGGGGGAAAACAAATAGGTATCATGCTGTTCATTCATTCATTCATTCAGTCAGTCAGTCAGTCAGTCAGTCATTCATTGCCTTCCTTGCAGAGATTGAAGGTGGATTACAAAAATCAAGAAACCAACGAAGCAATGAATACAATAAGAGCTAACAAGTAGAAGAAGAAACTACCTAGGAAATGTCCACAAACATTAAAACAGCAGAAAACTCCCTTCATAAAAATGCATTCCTGAACAATTCCAGTTGACATAGTTTGTTGGATGATAGAAAAGTCTGAGCCTTCCTGAATTCATCAGACAGGTAATTCCACTCAGTAGGGCTCACAACAGAGAATGCTCAGGTAAGGGCAGCTGTTGAACTTACCTATTTCCAGAGTGTCACTGTTAAAAGACATTGCTCAGTGAAATTGTCACAGCAAAGAATACTGGGAGCGATGGTCTCTGTCATGGCCTCTGTGTCATAGGAAATAGGGATACCTGTTTCTTTCTGGTAATTCAGCTGTTAAAGACATAAGAGAGTCTTTCTAAATAAGAGTCAACAAACCTATTCCTGCGGATGGAAGATGAGGGTGTCCTCATCTTTGCTGTCAACCTCTTCAGCCAGTCCATAAACAGTGGCATGGGGTGCAGACATTAGCAACTCACTGTTTATTTCCATGCTGTAAATGTCATCACCTGCTCATTTTAAGAAATCAAACTGAAGCTGCATGACCAGGATCAGATTTTTCTGATGAGTTAGCAACTCTAAGAAAGAGAGGATGAAGGAGATGGATTTGTGGATCAGCTCCATGGGTATCCTCACATTACACTATTTGTGTACTGACTACTCCAGATCAGTTCCAGTGTCAGCAGCTGGGTTATTTGAAGGGGGTGGGTGGTGTAAGATCAGGTCAGTTCCTTATCTTTGCAAGTCAAATTGCCTCTAACCAACCAGAACTTGTGGCCATGTTTAATGAAGGAGCCCCACTCAGGAGGGATAGCTAGAAAAACACATTTCCCAGGGATTTCAAGCTAATGTTTATTCTAAACACAGACAAAAATATATAGGAAAGGAGGTAGCAAAGGGTGAAAGGGATAGAGATTCAGCACAGCTCAGCCAAATAGTTCTTTCTCTAGCTAAATACTTACAGCTCTCCCAAAATAGGACAGTCATCCATAGATGGTGTGCAAGAATGAACTCAAAAGTTTCTTCCGGTTGGCCCCCAGGAGACTGGGAAAACCCTGTGTCCATCCCAAGTCTGTGCCCAGTGGTGCTGCCCCTTCCCCTGCTCCCAGAGGTGCAAAAAACCAAACAAACCAGGTACCACCTCCTGCCACCAGTGACTGAAAATGAGTTGTACAACCAGCACTGTGTATCTGCATTGCCATTTAGAGGCTTGTCACTGTGCCTCCCACTACGCTCCTATACACAAGCAGGGGGATGATCTACAGCAGCTTCACAAATTTGTGTTATTGTGCTCCAGGGGTAGCAAGCTTATCCTCTGTTCCTCCCCATTACCAAACTTCACATAGCAAAACCAAACAGGTGTAGTGTTTTTCCAGAGATCAGACTTGGAGCACTGAAAATATAAGAAAGGTAAATACATGAATAAAAGAATCACACATACTCTGTTCAGGTTTTTCAGACTGAGTAAGGGGACAAAGAAAAAGTGAAAACACAAAGCCCCATTTCTGTATACTTGGAACTAATCTTGTTATGTCCTGGACGCAATTCTACAGACAACCAGGCTGAGATTCTCTGTGTATACTTATATGTTTCTTTGATGTGACCAAACATGTAATGGTGCTGGCCATGAGGTCTGACCGCATGGCCTGGAAAAGGTACAAGCTTGAGGTAAAAGAACAATAGCACCCAGGCTCCTAAAGATCCACCTATCAGGGGCTTAGCATATTCAAATGAACCAATGTAATCTCTGGTGGGAAGATTAACCTATCCCGCAGTGTGGGTGTAGATGGGGGTGAGGCTTTTCTGTGCATATAAGCTGACCCCCAGGCCACCTCAGGTATGCTTATTCCTGACCTACAATAAACTCGATCATGCTGAAACTCACTCCACCAGCCTCCAGACTCCAGTACTTTTCCGTGGTGACGCGGATGGGATCCCAATGAGCAACTCATCGGCCAGCAACCCCAGTCTCGGTTCCAGCCCAGTTTGTCAGCCAACTCTGGCCTCGATTGGCCCCAGTGCCACCTCGCCACTCCCAGCTCCTGAGAATTGCACAGCTGCTGCCTCAGAGGATCCACTGCTACTCCTAGCTCCAGAGAACCACTCCGCTGCTGCTCCAGCCACTTCCAAAATTTGCCAGCCACTCCTGACCCCCAAGGATCGCTCCTCTGCTACTCCGGAGCCAACTGGCTCAGGCTCCTGAAGATCACCTCGCTGCTTCCAGGGTCCCCGAAATGGCTGCCGCTCTGGGACATTGACTGGAGGTATTTGACCCCACGAAAGCAGTTCTGGGAGGCCTGGTCTGACCAAGTAGAGTTCTTTAAAGCACAGAAAATCACTGATCTCAAAGAACACAAAGCATGGCTGCTGAGTTCATGTGGTATGGCAACCATGTGCCTGGAAAGGAGTTTACTTTCACCCTGTACTCCTACAGAAGCTTCCTATACTGAGATTATAGAAGTATTTAACAACTATTTCACCCCAAAACCCTCAAAGCTCACCCAGCGGGAAACCCTATTCACTCACCTCCAGCAAAAGGGCGAGTCTGTGGCCATGTATATGGCTGAGCTCCTCTGGCTCATAGTGGGGTGTGAGTTCAGGGAAGTGGACAAAATTCTCATGTCCGTGTTTGTATGTGTGGTGCGGGAACCGAAGTTGCAGAGGAAGCTCATGGAAATCATGAACACCACCTTGAGTAATGTTTTCCAGGCAGCCTTGGCAAGTTCACAGTGGAATATAAGGGGTTCTGGGGTAAACTGGACCTCCTGGTGGCAGCGGCCAACCTCAAAAGCCTGTTGGGTCTGTCCTGGTTCAAACCCCTAGGGCTAGGAGTAGCCGGGGTGAACTGCATTCAGGACCTTACTCCATCATTTCAGAGGCTACTCTGAACAAACTCTGCCCAGCGGGATGGGCATCCATTTTGTTTTATTTTGGGCCAGGCAGTTTCCTGCACTTATGAATTTGAGGTGATAGTTTAAGAAGGGTATTTATGGTTATTTATGGTTATTCTAGCTATAAACTGACCCTCTTCAAGAGGAGGGGTCTGACTGTTAACACCCTCAGCATTCCTTAGGCAATTACAGGAGCTGTCTTAGATGTGACTAGAGCTGAAGAAGTTGGGTAGCAGACAAAACTTTAAAGCAGTCTGTGGAGGAAACCTGGATGTCCATCATGGAACCACTTGAAAGGAAGGTTTTTTTCTCCCCCTCCTGACCCTTGAGGCCTCCTAGGACTGAGTTTAATTATTTGCAGAATAATTTAGTTCAAAGATTAATTTGATAATATATTGTAAATCTATTATAATGAACTAAGGTAGTCTGAGAATCTTATAAACATTATTATGTAATAATCTTGGGAGAGGAAAGAAGATGAAAAAGATATGATGACAAAGCGTGCAAGTGAAGTTTTATTTTTCATAATATTAATGATTTTGGTGATGGTAAATTAGAAAATTCTTTCTTCAATAAAACCAAATGCAAAGTATTTAAGGGGATTTTCCAGGGTTTAACATTCAATGTGCACTGGACAGGTCTAACAGACCTGACTGTCAGGTTGGGTTAGCTAAAAGTGTGGCCTAGAATGCACCCAAGCCTCTCCTGTGACCACACAAAAATTACTGGAGCTTTTTCAGGGAAGTTTACTGTCATTACTGAAGTGTACTAGACTCGAGAGACCAGGAACGGTGAATTCATGAAGCCTTTATTGAGTGATTCAGCATGTCCAGTAGATGGTCAGATCAAGCATGCTTCCAGGGCTCCAGGGCCCGCATTATATGCTGGCCGGAACCACACCTTCAGCCGCACCCAAAAGACCTGATAGGGGCTTAACATATGCGCATGTTTGTCATAGGTTCCCTGGAGGAGCCTTTGACTGCATTGGCTCCCCAGGGAGAACCTAGGTCCCACATTGGTGGAGGCTTAGAATCCAGATGTCTATTGTTCCTCCAGATTCAAGCTCCCCTCTCTGCCTGACCATGTGCTCTGGCCATGCAGCAGGCGCCATTACCTGGGAGCACATGGCAGGCTGGTTGCTACACAGAACATGCTACATTACAATTACTTATATCAAGAAAACCCTTATAAGCTTCTGTGGAACTTCATGGATCCTCCTAGAATGTAGCTTGAAAACTGCTACTTTAGAACACTACAGTGTTCAGCACCTAGTTTTGAGTAGGGAATGAGTTTCTAGTGGTGTCCCACTGTGTTCTCTGCTTATAAAGGGTCGGTAGTGTCACCATAGTTACCACTTAGTGATGGTCTCTTAGGTATGTGGTTTGCTTCTGTGTTTTACTGCCTTAAAACACTATAACTCTTGGACGTAACTTGCGGAAATAAATTGCTTGTGTTCCTCAATTGAACATAAAAGGCTCTAAGTCTTTCTCTGCATGCTGCTGTACCATTTATAAAACTATAAATGTAAAGTTTAATTACAATGTCAAATGAATGGAAATAAATTCATTACCCCTGCTATATACAATGGTGAGGTATTTATTGTGGCACTGAGAAGCCTACATTTAGGAGTGGAGGCCCTGCACTGACGGATGTTCACTCATTCTTTGTCTGCATATTGAAAACATGAGAATGAAAACTGATGGAATTATCGCACAGGGTGTTTTGTAGAGGGCCAGATGTACTTCCAATGCATACAGTCTCCAACCACTTTGATTACACACAGGGGTCCTTTGGTAAAAAAAGAGGTGCAGGAGCTCATTAGCATAACTTATTTGCATATGCCACACCCCCTGATGACATCACCAGAAGTGTCAAAAGGCCACACATCCCTGACGTCATCAGCAGTGTGTCAGAAGGCAAGAAGGGAGGGGAAAGGAAGGAAAGGAACAGGAAGGAAGGTAGGTAGGTAGGTAGGTGGGAGAGAGAGAGAGAAGAAAGGAAGGAAGGAAGGAGGGAGGGAGGAAGGAAGGGGGGAAGGAAGAAAAAAGGAACAGTAAGGTAGGTGGGAAGGAAGGAAGGAAGGAAGGAAGGAAGGAAGGAAGGGAGGGAGGGAGGGAGAAGGGAAGGAAGGGGGAAAGGAAGGAACAGGAAGGTAGGGAGGTAGGTGGAGGGAGAGAGAGAAGGAAGGAAGGGGGAAAGGAAGGAACAGGAAGGTAGGTAGGTGGGGGGGGAGAGAGAGAAGGAAGGAAGGGGGAAAGGAAGGAACAGGAAGGTAGGTAGGTAGGTGGGAGAGAGAGAAGGAAGGAAGGGGGAAAGGAAGGAACAGGAAGGTAGGTAGGTGGGGGGGAGAGAGAGAAGGAAGGAAGGGAGAGGGGAAGGAAGGGGGAAAGGAAGGAACAGGAAGGTAGGTAGGTAGGTGGGGAGAGAGAGAGAGAAGGAAGGAAGGGAGGGAGGGAGGGAGGGGCGCTTCTCCCCCCACTGGAGCCAGCGTTTCACTCCCTCCCCCCTCTTGCTTGGGCTCCAGGGGCTTCATGCCACTGGGGCCGGCTTCTCCCTCCCTTGCGCCCCCCTCGGGCCCGGGAGTGTGAGCGGGGGGGGGAGGGAAGGAAGGGGCTTCTCACCAATTCCAACTGACTGGGAGACACCGCTGTCTCTTTAAACCTGCAGCCAGAGATCCATGTCCTACAGATGTCAGAGTGGAAGTTTAAAAAAAAAAATAGAGAGGGAAGAAACCCACACAGGCCTGCTGTGGAGAAAACACACCCTTTCCCGCTAGCTTGCTGCGCAAGGAACCGTAGGAAGCAGATGTTCTCGGCGCAGTGGAGGGACCCTGAGTTACCCAACACTTCCTCTCCCCTGCACTGACCGCTGGGCCGGCTTAATAAATGACAGTGGGACACAAATAAAGAGGTAAACGAGGCAGGAGGCCTCATTTCGATAGGAAATGCAGTAGGGGGGAAAAGAAATCTATTATTGCCCAACCGCAACGGCGCAAAAGCGGCTGAAAAGCCGCCGCAGGAGGGCCTTCCCCAGGGCTCTTCTTGTGGAAAAAGCCCAGCAGGAACTCATTAGCATATTAGGCCACACCCCTGACAGCACAGCTCATTAACATATTAGGACACACCCAGTGTTCCCAGAAGTGTGGTCATCCAGCCACATCCACCTTTTGCTTCTTATTCTGTTTACCTTGTTGTCAAAACAGTTTTGACAAAACCAATAAAAACATTATTTTCTGCCCCATCTATACAAAACCTTGCCTGAACCAATATCTTATGTCCAACAATTATTCCCACACTGGATTGGAATCAATTCCTAAGGGTTAGGTTCCCATGGAAATCAGGTTGCCTTCCTGCAGAACTAGTACGCTGAATATGATTTTTTAGGGTTGCCAACCTACAGGTGGGGTCTGGAGATCTCCTGGAATTACAACTGAGCTCCAAACTACAGGTCAATGGCTGCTTTGGAAAGTAGAGTCCATGGCATTATGCCTTGCTTAGGTCCCTCCTTCCCCTAAACTGCACCCTCCACTCCCAAATCTCCAGGGATTTCCTCAACCTGGAGTTGGCAACCCTAGTTCACTGGCAGAACAACACTAGGAGCCAGTTTGGTGTAGTGGTTAAGTGCGTGGTTTCTATTCTGGTTTCTATTCAACACACACAACAATGAAGCTACTTTTTCAGATGTTTTCTCTTACATGGCCGTAAGCACCAAACCACCTTAATACAGACTTTAAACACACATATATTTGCAAGCCATTCCCAACAAGACACTACTGAACTCAGGCTTCAAAGTTACTTTTCTTAAAATTGAGTATATTTTCTTGAGATTGAGATAATCCAGGGATTAAAGATATTGTCAAAACCAGCATTTCCTGGGCTCTCTGCTTTTTTACATCCACCCCCCTTTTCAATTTTTTTTAAAGGGGGGGGGCAGAGAGAGAAAGACAGAAAGAAAGACAGAAAGAAAGAAAAGTGGGGGGGCAGAGAGAGAAAGACAGAAAGAAAGACAGAAAGAAAGTGGGGGGGGCAGAGAGAGGGAGAGAGAGCGGGAAAAGAGAACAGAGAACTTACTGGTGCAGGGAAAGCCACGCGAGCCGTCGGCAAGCCAAATGCAGAAAGCCTACCCCCTGTGCTTAATCTTTGGGCGGGGCTTTCTCCTGCTGGCTTTTTTTGTTCTTAAAGGGAAAGCACCCGGTGGAGCCTATTCCTGCTGGCTCTCTGCAGGAACTTTCCCTTCAAGTATAAAAAGCTCAGGTCGGGCAGGGAGGGGGCGGGGCAGGCTCGGAGGCCAGCCGGAACAGCGTTCCTGCTGAAATCGAGCCCTGGACTTCCCTTCCCTTCCCCTTCCCTCCCCAGGAGGAGGCTCTGTGTAGGGGCCGGGCCGGCCTTGCTCCGTCGGCCGCAGCAGCCCAGGCAGCCCCGTCACTCCTTCCCTTCCCTTCCCTTCCCTTCCCCAGGAGGAGGGCTCTGTGTGGGGGCTGAGCCGGGCCGGGCCGGCCTTGCTCCATCGGCCGCGGCAGCCCAGGCGGCCCCGTCGCTCCTTCCCTTCCCCTTCCCTCCCCAGGAGGAGGGCTCTGTGTGGGGGCTGGGCCGGGCCGGGCCGGCCTTGCTCCATCGGCCACGGCAGCCCAGGCGGCCCTGTCGCTCCTTCCCTTCCCTTTCCCAGGAGGAGGGCTCTGTGTGGGGGCCGGGCCGGGCCGGGCCAGGCCGGCCTTGCTCCGTCGGCCACGGCCGCGGCAGCCCAGGCAGCCCCGTTGCTCCTTCCCCCCAAGGCAGCCCCGGATGCGCCGCACCCGCCAGCCCCCGCCTGCCAGGGAGAGGCCGGCCCAGCCCAGCCCATGTGCAGACAGCCAGCGAGGCGGAGCTCCGCGTGCCTCCGTCCCCTGGTTGCCGCCCACTTCCCCTCGCAAAAGCCACGCTGGCGGGCGGATCGGGCCCTGTGCGGGGGAGAGAGGGAGGGAGGGAGGGAGCGGAGCGAGCGACAGCAGCAGAGCCCCGCCTGGACCGCCCCAGAAACCCTCGCCGGCCCCGCCCCCGCCCTCCTCTCTCCCGGAGCGGCGCTCCGGCGCGCCCCGGCCCCAACGGAGCCCTGATTACACACAAATCAACATAGAATTCTTTATTTCAGTCACAGTTCATTCCAGAGGTGGTTGTGTGGCCCAGGCAATGCCCTCTGGGTCGCTGTAACTTCATTTCATGAAATTTGATGTTGCTACGATTATAGAGCTGCCACAGGAGGCAGCCTCATGTAATTACTGGAAGTTTTTACCAAAAATGACAAAACCACATAGTTTCCAGCCATTCCTTGGGCTACCCTGTAAGTGACAAAAAGGTAGCTCTAGGAATTGCTGGGAACTCAACAGTAAAACCATAGAGTTTCAACAATTCCTAGAGCTACTCTTTGTCACTTCCAGGAAAAACTTTCAGAAAGTACATGAGTAAGTAAATAAAAAAAATCATGTGCAGCTTTTCCAAGTGGTGATGGGAAACAGGACTGGGGGGAGGATCCCCCACCCCACCAGGGGCTTGAAAGCCCCTACTGCTAGGCTCCAACTTTCCTGTGCCTGGTTCAGTAGTTCCCAAGTTCAGTTCTTTGCATCTCCAATGAAAATTTTCCCAGCTGCAAGACCTCTTGCCCAAAGCTTTGATCTGGACTAATACTGCCAGTAAGGAGAGATAATACTAAGCCAAATGGAGAAATGATCCGGCTTGGTAAAAAACAATGTTAATATTCATGTTGACTACTGTTCATGAGTATGGGGAAACTCATAACACAGTGATATTCCATGTTTTAGTCTGCTAGAAATTATCAAGGGATAATACACTGCCATTTGAGCTGACAACCATGCAACTTCTGTTTGAGCCTGAAAATATAACTACGTGAAATGATTATCAGACAGTCTTCATCATTAGAGGAGACCTGAGGAAAGGCAAGTCCTGAAGAAGGAGCTTGGTATAAACTAGCTGAAGTAAATGGATCACAATTTATATCCAAAATATAGAGCCCTGCTGCAAAGCAAGAGATTGTAGCTAAGCTATTAGCAAATACTGACCCAAATGAGACGCTTGTAGTTGCAAAAAAAAAATTATCCATAGCATTTAATGGCATTATCTCTTAATGTAAACCTTTTATTTGAAATTCTGTATTTCAGTGTTCCCATGTTGCCTGTATATTATTAAAATTCCCCCCTCTGTTTTGCTTATGACCTGTTGGTCTATGAGCATTAATAAAAGAATGGAAAAGGAATGCACTGATCAGACTTCACATCATGCTACCTCTGCTCAAATGTAATTAAAAACCCGAGCCTATACAAACCCAGATCATAACAACAATCTGACAAAGGCAACCTAATGAGATCAGCAAATCAAAGGTATTTAAATATAAATCATAAGTAGGGATGGAGATGACTTGGGAAAATGGAGGTATGTCTTCGTTCCTGGTTCATGAGTCTATTCACCTCACTGGTTTGTTTTGTGAGGTTTGTGAAGCTGCCCCCTGGATGTGTGTGCAATGGGGAGGTCTCTTCCAACTGAGGGGGGAGCAAAAGGGATCACTGAAATGGCTTGCATCTATTTCAGCCTAACAGCTGATGGGTGCACCAGCCCCACTGTTAGACTGAAATAGATGCAAGCCATTTTAGCAATCCCTCTCACTATCCCCGCAGCTTCTCATCATGAGCCCCAGAAACCTTTGAAAAACATGTGGCAGGACATGGGAGGGTTGTGGATACGGATCGGCACAAACCATGACCCAGTAATTTTCATCACGAATTTAGGTTTGTGACGAGGTTTGTGCCCATCCCTAATCATATATTCAAAGAAAAAAGTTAATTTTTCTGTTCTCCTATCTCTACATTCCTTCTTTTGTAGCATCAACTTCTCATGACTAGAGTTTAAAACAACACTTTTATATAGCGGTGTGCATAATGAAACTGCTAAACAAAAAATATGCAAAGAAAAAAATATTGGTTTGGGCTGGTATAATGATTTCCTGGAACGGTAAGGCAAATCCCCCGTACTCATACTGTGTTTGATTGTTTTTGTTCCAGTGCTTACCAGCAAAGCTGTATGTGCTCATGTTTTTCTTTGATTCCAGTGATTTCCTCTGAAACAGCTTTTCTCCCTTCCAATCAGTTCCTTACAGGTCTATAGACATAAAGTCTATAAGTGTTAACACTGGACTGTGTTGTTGAATGTGTAAAAGGGACTGAGATGCAATTGACCAGGTTGTGATGCCAGCTGTACACACACGCCAGCCGACGCCTGAGATGATATGCCAGTGGTTCCCGAGGTTACCAGCTCCCAGAGACTTCCCTTAAAACAGCTACTTACAGAGAAACGGCCGCCCGCCATTGTGGCTTGAACATGTGCTTTCAGACACCATTAGCCATGTTCTTCATCTCCTTCATGCAGGACCCCCCCCCCCTGCAACGTTCCTTGCTACAGAGTAATAAAGAGGACTATTTCCTCCGTTTACATCGACAATGGACTTGGCTAGCCAGAAACTAGTTCTGCAGCTCTGAGACATTAAGGGCTATCAGTGAAACAAAAGGTTTGGCCGATGGGTCACATCAGCCCTCCAGCTATCTCTGTCACAATTCAGGTAGAGTGCAATATTGCTCAACCTCTTAAGCCCCTCTCCTCCAGTGGACAGGACTTTTGGGGCAGACCATAAGGGGTGGTCTCAGGGGAGGTGTCTGGCCAAGCCCTCCCCCAAAGCCCCCTAATAAAAGAGGGCACACAGCAACTTGCTTTCTCTCTTGCTTTGACTACCTCTTACCCTACCCTACCCTACCGTACCTTACCCTACCCTGCCTTCACGGCTCTTGGTGTAGATAACCAAGAGTCTTTCCACATGTTCTGCTGGTTCAGTTCATGACCCCCAATTCCCTGTAAACTCCCCTTATTTTTCCAGTGGAAACTCACCATCTCTCCAGAGAGGTAATTGTTGCCCTAGATGGATACCAACAATATTTCTGCTCATGCAACTGTCTCTTACTCTATCTGATTTCTTAGGAACTGTATAAGTGAGTGTGTGCATCAGTATTGTTTGATTGAGAAATATTCTTTCAGTAAAGAAACTATTTTATTACTGAAACTAGCCTCCTTGCTTATTTTCTGGTTTGTCTGGAAGAGGCAGGACCTCAGTATAAATTTGTGGTGACCTGTTTTGCTTATTGCCAATTAATTAATAATCTATAATTTCCCAATATTGATAAGAAATCAAGGCAATTTGGCTAACAAATAATCCTAGCCAATCATCTTTGGGGACAAGCTGCAGAGACTGCAGACAGGTTTTTTTTTTAATGCCATGATTTGCTGAAGCTCTCCTGTTAGGCTGCTGCTTGACAACTATTTTAGGAATCAGTAGAGAGAAGTGTAGCTATACAAAGAGTCAACTACTCTGGGGGTCTGTTCAATCCCTTCATTCAATGTACTTGAAATTTAGGGTATCTTTAGATTACAGGAGCTTAGATGGGCAGAAATTGTTCTCCTCTCCTATACTGTATGCTCACAATTACCCTATGATCAGGTAGGTTATACTGAAAGAGAATAACTGGGCCAAGGTCACCCAGTGTTATGTCCTAATGGCGACCACACATGCGGTCAGAGAAACGCACATGGTCGGGCTGGCTACCAGAGCTTCGCTTCAGGAGACAATAGCCCAGGCAGTGTTTCAATGACCTGAATGTAAAGAGGGAGAAATGCCTCCTGGGGGTCCCATCTGTGGAGTTCTTGGGTTTTGTCGTAGATGCACAGGGCATCCATCCGACCCCTGACAAGATCCGCCCCATTGCCGAGGCCCCCACACCCATGTCAAAGGCAGAGCTCCAAGCATTCTTAGGACTCCCCAACTTTTATCATGCCTTCCTCCCCCACAAGGTGGCCATGGCGGAACCCCTCCATTAACTCCTCGACAAGCATGCCCCTTGGGCCTGGAGTCCCTGCAATGCAGTGGCTTTCCAGGCTGTCAAGGGACTCTTAATGTCAAATGTGGTCCTGGCACATTTTGACAAGTCGCTCCTGGTAGTTCTCGTGTGCAACGCTTCACTGTACGGGCTGGGGGCTGTCCTGGAACACTGCCTAGCAGATGGGAGGGAGGTCCCCATCGCATACTACTCCTGCACCTTGTCTGCGGTGGAGCACAACTATGCTCAGATAGACAAGGAGGCTCTGGCAATCGTGCAGGAATTTAAAAAGTACATGACTACCTGTACGGTCATCCCTTCACAATTGCAATGGAGCACAAGCCTCTCCTGGGCCTCCTCGCACCCAACTGCCATACTCCCCCCCAGATGCTCTTCCCAAGGGTGCTCCATTTGTCAATCTTTACAGCCAGCTACCAGTACGAGCTGGCCCACTGCCCAGGGAAAGCCTTGGGCCATGTGGATGCCCTCAGCCACCTGCTGCTCCCATCCTGTGACCCAGACCCAGCGCCAGCCTATTGCCCTGCTCGAAGAGCTACTGGACCAGCCCATCCAGGTGAAGAACATTGCCCACCACACTGCATGAGTTCACATCTTGTCCCAGGTCGTGGACTGGGTGGGAAGGGGGTGGCCCAGTAGCCCCTGGTCCAACTTCACTGCCTTCACAGCCTGGTGCAATGAACTATCGGTGCACAAGCAGTGTGTGCTCTGGGGCTGTCGGGTAGTTAGCCCCGAACTGCTATGCAAACGGGTGCTTGCTGTGCTCCATGAGAATCACCATGAGAATTTCATCATGTGGATGAAAGCCCTGGCCCGAAGCTACGTCTGGTGGCCCGGGATAGACAGGGAGATTGAGGAGCAAGTCAGGAGGTGCCAGAAGTGCCAGAAATCACAGCCAGACCTGCCCTAAGCACTGGTGTAACCCTGGGAGTCATCCCACAAGCCATAGGCCCGGCTCCACCTGGACTTTGTGGAGTTGTTCCAGGGTCAACTGTTTTTTTATATTAGTAGACAGTTACACGAAGTGGTTGGAAGTGGTGCCAGTGTCCTCCACCTCATCACAGGCCACCATCCTCACCATGTGGTGGATCTTCAGCTCCCACGGCATCCCCAACACACTCATGACAGACAACAGCTCGACCTTCACGTCAGGGGAGTTCCAGGAGTTCATGTACTACTACAGGTTTTGGCACATCCACTCTGCCCTGTTCCACCCAGCCAAAAATGGCCAGGCTGAACACATGGTGAGCACAGCCAGAGAAGCCCTGCACTGCATGGACAAAGGTGATTGGAACTACAAACTGGCAGTGTTCCTGTTTGGCCAACGGACAACCCCACACACCACGACTGGGTGCAGCCCTGCAGAACTACTAATGGGTAGGTGGCTCACAACCAGGTTGGAATGTCTACACCCAGACCACACCCCAGAACATAGCATGGCCCTGGAGCAGCAAAAGGCTCAATGGGGGTTCTTCCCCATCTATGTAAAGAACTTTGCAAGGGGTCCCATCTGGCTGCCAGACCAGATAGTGTGGGTGACAGGCCCCTATCCTACGAGGTCTCGGGGGAAGAAGGTCAACTGTGGAGAAGGCACAGTGATCAACTGTGCCATGGGCTTCTGACCACAGCAACTGACGCACCCGAGGAGAGCAAGGATGAAACCCCTGCTCCCGAGCAAGACGGAGAAGGTGAACGTGAGACATCTGCACCAGAGTTTCCCCAGCCAAGCACATCGACTGACGCACATCTCAACATCTCTCTAGCACCGGCCCCGATGGGCGAACCAGAACCATCCCCAGGACCAGCCAAGGCAGTCCCCGAGCAGCCAGCCACAGAAATGATATTACGCCGCTCAACCAGGGAATGGCGAAGGCCCACCTACCTAAGGGACTTTTTGTGCTAGGGATGGTCTGAACTATGGGGGGAGGGGTGTTATGTCCTAATGGCGACTGTGCACATGGTCAGAGAAATGCACATGGCCAGGCTGGCTACCGGAGCTTCACTTTGGGAGACAATAGCCCGGGCAGATTGTAAATCAGACCAATTGGCCACCCAAGTTCCACCAGGGGACCTATGCTGTAGGGTCACCTGTAATTAACCCAGTTAGGGAGATTGGGCAAAGCCAGGGGTGTGGTTTAGACGGACATTTAAGCAGACCCCTCGAGCCCTGTTTTCCAGTCATGATTTGTACCATCAATAAAATTATGAGCTGATTTCACTGCAACGTGTCTCTGGACCTAGTACTTTATACCCAGTGAGCTGCATAGCTAGTAATCAAGCTTCTTTCAATATATGACAATGGACTGCTTTTGGTTTGGCTGGTCACCAAGTCTTATCAGCCTATGTCACACACTATAAAAAGGAAAACTATGTTGTTTCTCTATGTGGTACAGTCTGAAGAATTATCTTTACTGAAACTTTACTTTGGGGAAGTGTAGACCAGTTGCCTGTGGTATGAGCAAAAGGGGAATGGGGTTGAAACTATATTTCAAAAACTGCCTGGTTTGATTAGAATATCCCCATGTTGACTTTCTCTCTCTCTCGTAAGAAACAATGTTTGCATCAGTGTCTCTTTCTTTATACTGAATTTTCCTCATTCAAATTAACACATTTTATGATGTTCTCCCCCCCCCCCCGCATCAGTTGAGTATCAGTGGTATATGAATGGTTTACAAAAACAAACAAAAATGAAAGCTTCATCAATAGCAGACAAAAAAAATGGACATATCCAAACAAAATTACAACAGTTGTATACAAAATCAAAAAGAAATGAAAATGGCCATATACACCTGTCCCTCTTGGCTGGGAAGTAGTCATGAATAGAAAAAGTTGGTTCTCTGTTCTTGTTGTTTGGCTGCTGATGGATTGCTAATGGATCTTTGTGTGCTGACAAGCAAATTAAAATGTTTGTGAGCTAGTAACGTACGTAACATAATAATTTATTTGGAAAGCTGGTTTACTAAAGAGGACTAAATATTATGGCCATTACTTCATAACTCTTTTAAGTACAACCATGGGCTGAAAGCCAGAAGAAGACCTAGGAACTGATAAGGAGAGATGCCACTTCAACATCACTTCCTGTTTGCCAGTTAATCAAGGAGATCTTTAACTGTTTGCAGTCTGTTGGTGTGTATTTGCAGGAACAGGCTATTCTCAGCACCAGAAGCAGACTCTCAGCCAATGATGCTCTGCTGGGGAAATTCTGGCTGTACTCAACAAGAAGAACTATGGATAGAGGCTTGTGACATTGTACAGGAGGCAGCAATCAGCACCATCCCAAAGAAAAAAAAATGCAAGAAAGCAAAGTGGCTGTCTGATGAGGCTTTACAAATAGCAGAGGAAAGAAGGAAAGCGAAAGGCAAAGGTGAAAAGGAACAATTTACCCAACTGAATGCAGATTTCCAGAGAACAGCAAGGAGAGATAAGGAGGCTTTCCTGAATGAACAATGCAAAGTAATAGAGGAAAACAATAGAATGGGAAGGACTAGAGATCTCTTCAAGAAAACTGGAGAAAACAAAAGAACGTTCCATACAAAGCTGGCTATGATAAAGAACAAAAATGGTAGGGACTTAACAGAAGCAGAAGAGATCAGGAAAAAATGGCAAGAATACACAGAAGAACTATACAAGAAAGACCTCAATGTCCTTGACAACCATGATGGTGTAATCACTGACCCCGAGCCAGACATCCTGGAATGCGAAGTCAAATGGGCTTTAGAAAGCATTACTAACAATAAAGCTAGCCGAAGTGATGGTATCCCAGCTGAGCTATTCAAAGTCTTAAAAGATGATGGTGTTAAAGTGCTGCACTCAATATGCCAGCAAATTTGGAAAATGCAACAGTGGCCACAGGATTGGATAAAGTCAGTTTACATTCCAATCCCAAAGAAGGGTGATGCCAAGGAATGTTCAAACTATCGCACAATTACATTCCTTTCACACGCTAGCAAGGTCATGCTAAAGATCCTACAAGCCAGGCTTCAGCACTACATGGATAGAGAACTGCCAGAAGTACAAGCTGGGTTTCAAAGAGGTAGAGGAACTAGAGGTCAAACTGCCAACATTCGCTGGATTATGGAGAAAGCAAGAGAGTATCAGAAAAACATCTACTTCTGCTTCATTGACTATGCTAAAGCCTTTGATTGTGTGGATCACAACAAACTATGACAAGTCCTTAAAGAGATGGGAGTACCAGACCACCTCACACATCTCTTGAGAAACCTGTATAAGGGTCAAGAAGCAACAGTTAGAACAGTATATGGAACAACTGATTGGTTTAGCATAGGAAAAGGAGTACAACAAGTCACCTTGCTTATTTAATTTATATGCAGAGTACATCATGCAAAATGCCAGCCTGGATGAATCACAAGCTGGAATTAAGATTGCTGGGGAAAATATCAACCTCAGATATGGAGATGATACCACTCTAATGGCAGAAAGTGAAGAGGACCTCAAGAGCCTCTTGTTATGGGTGAAACAGAAGAGCACAAAAGTTGGCTTGAAAGTCAACATCAAAAAAGCTAAGATCATGGCATCCAGCCCCATCACTCCTTGGCAAATAGAAGGGGAAGTCGTGGAAGCAGTGACAGACTTCATATTCCTGGGATCCAAGATCACTGCAGATGGTGACTGCAGCCATGAAATTAAAAGATGCCTGCTCCTTGGGAGGAAAGCAATGGCAAACCTATACAGCATAATAAAAACTAGAGACATCACCCTGCCAACAAAAGTCAGTATGGCCAAAGCAATGGTATTCCCAGCAGTAATGTATGGCTGTGAGAGTTGGACTATAAGGAAGGCTGAGCATCGAAGAATAGATTATTTTGAATTATGGTGCTGGAGAAGACTCTTGAGAGTCCTTTGGACTGCAAGGAGATCAAATCAGTCAATCCTAAAAGAAATCAACCCTGACTGTTCCCTGGAAGGCCGGATACTGAAGCTGAAGCTCAAATACTGTGGCCACCAAATGAGAAGGGAGCACTCACTGGAGAAAACCCTGATGCTGGGAAAGATTGAAGGTCAAAGAAGAAGGGGAGGGCAAAGGATGAGATGGCTAGACAGTGTTATCAATGCAACAAATACAAAATTAAGCAAACTCCAGAGCACGATGGAGGACAGGAGGACCTGGTGTGATGTGGTCCATGGGGTCGCGAAGAGTCGGACTCGACTGTGCGACTGAACAACAACAACAACAATTCAACAAGAATTCTAAGAGTGGGGATCATGAGCCTACTCCCAGCTGATCAGTTGGTGGTTAGATTCTTCTGATGCCCCATTTGCCAAACTTTGCTGCCTCCCAGAATTGTGGAAATACAGCAGACTTAGGGGGAATGATCAGAAGCCCATATGGTTTCTTTTCACCCTGCCCCAAGCTGTCAACTTGTCCTGCAGAGAAAAGGAAAGAAACCTGCTCTTTCTCCTCTTCCCTTTGCAATACAGAAATTAAAAGCATTGCATCTGTTCCCACCCTGCGTAGGAGTGGGGAGAGAAATGTGCTCTCTTGTCTGCAATGCAGATTTCAAAAGCATTGCATCTGTCCCTGCCTGGCTTGAAGGGAGGGAAGAGAAACTAATTCTTTCTTGCCCTTCTGCAATTCAGAGATCCAAAGCATTGTTTCTGCCCCTACCCAGCTTTGACAGGAAGCGAGAGCTTCCTTTTGCAACTTCTCTGTGTAACTGTTTTGCTGAGGGGACAGAGTAGATAAGATCCCAACTCATAGCTGATCTCTATAAACTGTGAATCAGCTTTTGACCCGCTGGCAGCTGTTCGTTGCTCCATGTGACTGGAAGATATCCCTGATCAGCTCATGGTCTGATCAAGAATATCAGACAAGGTAAGTTTGCACACCAAATAGATTTGCTGAGAAATTCACAGCATCTCTATGGTTAAAGGATTTTCAGTACAATCCTACAAAGCACTGTCCTGAGTATGAGGCATTAAATAAACCTGGTTATGATTCAGAGTAGACCTGCTTAGGATTGCTCTCTTTGTCTCCTCCTTTTATGATCTTTATAATGAGAGAAGATTTCATTTGTCTAATGTATGGTTTTAATACACTTGGTTAGCGTCGAAACTACCATGGCCGAAAATTCATTAGACATTTAACGAAAGGAGGAAGCCATAGATTGCTGACCTTTTAAAAAATCTTGCTTTTGATTGGTACAGTATTATGCTCCATTGCGGGGAGATCAGTGAAGCGATAAACAAGGCAAGATACCGTAGCGTTCAGTCAGTAAAACTTTACAGGATGCCTGAAAGGTCAGAGCCGTTCAGCTATAAGTTTCCGTAGATAAAATGTCCATCCTACAGAACTCAAACCTTGTGACTTATATGTTGAATTGTTATTCTGTAGTCACAAGTGATATTTCAAAACTGACAAATATGTGTTTTGAAGGTACCTGTTCACAATGGTCAATATGTTCTCCTCATGAATGTTGTTTTTCATGGACAGAGGGTCCCGCCCCAGCTATTCCTCCGTTCAGTACAAACAAATTAGAAATGGTCTTGGAATAGGACCCTCTGCAGGTCCTTCTTCAGAATTATAGGGTTGGGTCATGCCTGCATGTTCAGCACATGATACAGCACTTTTCAAGTGAGCACATGTATGAACAGGCCAACACAAGCCTAACACAAGCCTAACCTTCTAGACAGAATTTCCCTATCACTGAACAAAATGCTTTTCAGTAAAATCAGTTCATACATTTAGAAATCAAGTCTCCCCAAACTGGCCAAAGTAAGTTTTTGCCATCCAAGAAAGGAATTTAGACAATTTGTCTGTAGATAACCCAGTTTTGTGGCTTTTGTTCAGTTGGAGCTTTTCCACTGGAGAGTCTGCTTAGACCACCCAAAAGTCTATGCTGGGGGATTATGGGACCTGCATGGACCAAAGCCATATGGAGCAGAGGCTGTGATAAGGAGTGAGAATTGGTTGAGACTGAATGAAAAAGCAGGCTATATCCAACTCAAGTGTCTACACAGGGGCCAGCTGATTTACCATTATAAGGACAAGTTGACAATCCCCAATGAATTCAGAAATTCTCCACTTCATTCCTTAAATTCTCCCCCACCAGAATTCTTTATAATGTCAGATGCTTCAGGAGGCTGACTTCCCTTCCCTGGATCTTGCTTTAACTGACACTCATCTGCTGTTGACATTTTGTTTCGACTGGAATATTTTCAACTCTCATCAGGCCCCTGTTCAGAGAGCCAGTATGGTGCAGTTGTTCGAGTGTCAGACTATAACCTGTGAGACCCAGGTTCAAATCCCCACTCTGCCATGGAAGCTTGCTGGGTCAGCCTGGGCCAGGCACACACTCTCAGCCTAGCATACCTCACAGGGCTGTTGTAATGATAAAATGAAGGAGAAAGAGGCTAAGTGCTTTGGGTTCCCATTGCGGAGAAAGGTGGTGCATAAATGAAGTAAAGTAAGCCAGTCTGGTGCAGTGGTTAAGAGCACAATCTCCTGTCAAGGGCAGAGAGAGCCCCACCTAACTCACAGGGTGCCTGTTGTGGAGAGGGGAAGGGAAAGGGATTGTAAACTGCTCTGAGACTCCTTTGGGTTGTGAAGGGTGGGGTATAAGTCTAACCTCCTCCTCTTCTTCTCCTTTATGTGGAAGCAAGTTATTTTTTGATTAATTTACAAAATCTTCCTTTTCTGTTGACCTTCAGAGTCCCCCGAGGAGGCAAAGACCCTGCCTTGTCTGTATGCTGCTGAGTTTTGCTGCATTTATCTCCTCTACTAGAGCCAGCCAGTTTACTATTAGATAGAGTGATCAGTACCCAAAATGAACCTAAAAATTTAACTAGTAGAAGCTATAGATGAGAGATGGGGTGGTCTATTTTTCATTGTATATGATATACATTATACATAGATATAAGAAATACCATATAAATATGTATAAAACCATATAGCAGGCATATGGAATATGAAAAAATCCACAAAACCAAGAGCAAAATGCAGAGAACCACAATTATCAACAAAAATATTTCAATATAAAAAGAAATAAAATGAGGAAAGTTTGCTTTAAAGGTTTTTTTAAAAAAGATATAACCAGAAGTGTTCATTGGGTTACAGTGTGATGTAGGGTCACACAAACGTGAGACGTGAAAAAATAGGATATAGCACAGATTTTCCCTTTACAAAGTACTACACACTTGCCCATAGGAAGCAATTAGGATTATGTAAATCAATGGTGGCCAAACTGTGGCTTGGGAGCCACATGTGGCTCTTTCACAGATATTCTGCGGCTCCCAGCAGGTTGGCTGTGGAAGTGAAAGGAAGGCATGCCTCTCTGGTTGGTCTTCCCTTCCCCTTGCTTTCCTTCCGCCTCTCCTCCCCATCATTTATTTATTTATTTCCTTCCCTCCCTCCCTCTTTCTTCCCTCCTGCCCCATCTAAAGTTAAATATCATTATGACTATCTGTTTTTACCCCTTTTGTTTTTATTTTAATGTTAATAAAAAAGCAAATTTGCATATTTCCTAATAAAAACGTGTGGGTTATATTTGTTCATGTCTTGTGGTTCTCAAATATCTGACATTTATTCTATTTATTCTTATGCTAAGCAAGTTTGGCCACACCTGATGTAAACCATAATAGACAGAGGAGGGTCAGAAAGGAATATTCTCTTCCTGGATGCCATCCTCACACTTTGAAGAAGAAGAAGAAGAGATTGGATTTATACCCCACTTTTCACTCACTTGGAGTCTCAGAGCGGCTCACAAACTCCTTTCCCTCCCCCTCCCCACAACAGACACCCTGTGAGGTAGGTGGGGTTGAGAGAGCTCTTTCCCAAGCTGTCCTTGAGAGAACAGCTGGTACAGAGCTATGGCTTGCCCAAGGTCATCCAGCCAGGTGCAAGTGGAGGAGTGGGGAATCAAACCCGGTTCTCCCAGATTAGAGTCCGTGCACTTAACCACTACACCAAACTGGCTCCCTTTGAAGATCATCGTGCTATGCTATATCAACATGACTATGATTTGACCTTGTGAGACTGCTGGTCTCATTGCAAAAATAAAGTATTTCATTAAAGTGGTGAAGCTATTAGATCCATCAGGTAGTCATAATAATTAACATTTGTCCCCATTTTATCCTAGGCTGGCCACCCATGAGCACTTCCTAAACATGGGACAATGGGGGCTTGTTGCATGCAGACAGAGATGTAAACAAGGATGGACAAATCTGTGAAGACTGATGCTGACGGTGATTGTGGAGAATATGGAAGAGGCTCAGTGATTGAAGGTACCTATTTCCAAGCCTGTGATTCTACCTCCATTATAGTCATAATGCAAACATAATGAAAACTGTGAATAAATGTTAGGATGAAATCAGAAACTTTGCCTGACAGCTGACCAATCACATTAATGCAGTGAGAAATGGGGGAAAGCCACTAAAATTTCCATAAATATAAATAAACCCGCATATAAAAATTTATTTTCAATAAAACCATACATAAAAACAATGTGTAGACATTTTGACAGCCATTTGTACGATTGCTGTGGGAGAAACAACCGCGTTCGGTTCAAATATGATGTGCAGTTTATGCACAACTCATACTTTATAGCCTTTTTATTTTATTTTGGCCAAGTTTTATATTTTAAATGGGAAGGTCATGCATGATAGTCAAGGCCCACCCCGCGAAGATTAGAGCCCTGAACTCAAACAATCTCTTTGTGTTTCAGTTTCATGGAAACAGACATACAAAGACCCAGAAAAGCAAAGATTTCTGCAATTAAAAAGACTGAAGAATGAGGGCTTGTTGAGTGACAAGGACATTTCGCACATTATGTTGCTCCCAGATACATTTGTTTATGTACACAACTGACTACACATTCAGTTCTGTACTTGAGAAACTCTGCCTTTGAAAAACCTACATCCAGATTGCATATAGGGATATTTGAATTTGGAAGCCATATATGCATTGTTAGAATAAGTCAGTGTGTCTATAGGTGCCATCCTGAGGAGTATTTCCCAGGAATAGGGTTACAGGGAACATCCCATGCTGCTACCGGAGGGGGAGGTGAGAAAGTCACAGGGCTTTTTCCCACTCACATTGTGCCGGCGTTCTGCCTCTGTTTGTCCCGGCGCTGGGTGTCAATTTCACACCCTTTGCTGCGGCACGTGTGTTAATATGGGGCTTCGCGCCATTTTCTCTGCACCTTCGGTAAACCTTTTTTTTTAGGTTTACCGAAGGTGCGGAGAAAATGGCGCGAAGCCCCGTATTAACACACGTGCCGCAGCAAAGGGTGTGAAATTGACACCCAGCGCCGGGACAAACGGAGGCAGAACGCCGGCACAATGTGAGTGGGAAAAAGCCTACACTGTGTGGGCTGAAATCCTTGAGTCCACAAAAGCAACAACATGTAAAATGCATATGTATGGAAGACAGGCACAGGATATTCTCATGAAGGAAAGGAGATGTCAAAAACTGACTATATTTATATCTTGCTAGGCAGGTTTATACCAGGATGTGGAATGGTATCGTGTAGACCAGTCTCATCAGATCTCAGAAGCTTAAGCAGGGTTGGTACTTGGATGGGAGACTGCCAAGGAAGACTGTGCATAGGAAGGCAATGGCAAACCACCTCTGCTTAATCGCTTGCGTTGAAAACCCTATGGAGTCACCACAAGTTGGCTGCAACTTGACGACACCTTACACAGACTGGGGGGCTTTGCTTTGTGCAGCACATTTCAGAAAGATGTACAGCCTCTCAGAATGATCTTTCTGCTTTAAAAGATAAGCAAGCTTCCTCCAAGGAGAACTGCATTTGTTAGAAGGGGCTGCTTGCCGATGAGGTCCATGTTATACGGTGCTGTGTACACATCTCAGGATTAACAGCCATTTTTGTGTGTTAACAGGGGTCCTTTCGTAAAAAAAAGAGGTGCAGGAGCTCATTAGCATAACTTATTTGCATATGCCAAATCCCTGACGTCACCGGAAGCGATGACGTCATCGGCAGTGTGTCAGAAGGCAAGAAGGGAGGGAGGGAGGGGGAAGGAAGGAAAGGAACAGGAAGGAAGGTAGGTAGGTAGGTGGGAGAGAGAGAAGGAAGGAAGGAAGGAAGGAAGGAAGGAAGGAAGGAAGGAGAGGGGAAGGGGGGAAGGAAGAAAGAAAAGAACAGTAAGGTAAGTAGGTAGGTTGGGGGGAGAGAGAGAAGGAAGGAAGGAAGGAAGGAAGGAAGGGAGAGGGTAAGGAAGGGGGAAAGGAAGGAACAGGAAGGTAGGTAGGTAGGTGGGGGGGGGAGAGAGAGAGAAGGAAGGAAGGAACAGGAAGGTAGGTAGGTAGGTGGGGGAGAGAGAGAGAAGGAAGGAAGGGGGAAAGGAAGGAACAGGAAGGTAGGTACGTGGGGGGAGAGAGAGAAGATAGGAAGGAAGGGAGAGGGGAAGGAAGGGGGAAAGGAAGGAACAGGAAGGTAGGTAGGTGGGGGGGAGAGAGGGAAGGAAGGAAGGAAGGAAGGAAGGAAGGAAGGAAGGAAGGAAGGAAGGAAGGAAGGAAGGAAGGGAGAGGGGAAGGACGGGAAAGGAAGAAGCAGTGGGAGGGGGGAGGGAGCAGGGGGAGGCTTTTCCTTCCCGAGGCCGGCGGAGTGCCACCGGCCCCGGGACTCTTGAAGGTGTGTGGGGGGAAGAGGCTTCCCAGGGCCTGCGGCGCTCTGCCGCAGCCCCGGGAGCAGTGGGAGGGGGGTGGCTTTTCCTTCCCGGGGCCGGTGGAGCGCCGCCGGCCTGGGACTCTTGAAGGGGGGGAAGAGGCTTCCCGGGGCCTGTGGCGCTCTGCCGCGGCCCTGGGAGCAGTGGGAGGGGGGTGGCTTTTCCGCGCCGCCGGCCCCAGGACTCTTGAAGGGGGGAGGGAGAGGAAACTATGCCTGTTACCATGAGGCTGTCCTCCCATACTACCCATTTGGGGCAGCAAAAGGACTTGAGACAGCCCTGCCTTATAACTAAGCAGAAGGAAATAAACACAGCTTTCCTCCCTCTATTTTCCCCTTCCCTCTGGTGCCCCACCAGCCACAGCCGGGACACTCACCTGGAGCTTCCTTCTGGAGCCTGTTGTATTTCTTCCCACAACGGGCCTTACTCCTAGTAAAGCAAAAAACAGGACCTGGCAGACAAGTTCATACAGGAACAGTTGGTCCTACAGATACCTGGTCCCAGACTGTTTGGCACTTTAAAGGGAAGAACCAGCACTACAATGACATCCATTGTGTATGACCTCCATTATACATGAACAAGCAGGAACATGCAAGGCTTGTAGGGGGATCCTGCCCTTTTCACCAGCTTTTCTTTCCCTTTTTTCTTCCCCACTACTTTTTCTTACTTTTCCTGCCTCCGTCATATTCCTTCCCTTTTTGCTCCTCCACTGCTTCCTCTTTCCCCACCATACCTTTCACTCTCTTTTTCCCAATCCCACACCAGTATTTCATCTCCCTTTGCTTCTTCAACTGTTCTTCCCTGCTAGGGTTGCTAAACAAACTCTCAGTGCCATCTGTGATCTCAAGAGATCTCGGGCAATATTTTCCACTTGGGGGCAATAATAAGTTCCTCTGGCCATTTTTAAAAACTGGGTGTTTTGTGTAAACCTGGTTGTGTCCCAGGGTAACTCTGCAGAATGAGATATAGCAACGTCTTGCATACTAGCGAATACTGAAAATTCAGCCTCTTAGCAGAGAAAAGTTTCACTTTTCAGTTCAGCTTTTGCTCTGACCTGGACAAACCAAGGTCGCCTGATCTTGTCAGATCTTGGTTACTAAGCAGGGTCAGCCAGGGCCAGTATTTGGAAGGCAACAGCAAGGTCATTATGCAGAGGCAGGCAATGGCAAACCCCCACTGAACATCTCTTGCCTTGGAAACCCTACAGGATCTCTCTATAAGTTGGCTGTGACTTGGCACACAGACAGTTCAAGTTTCTTCCTTATGCTCCTTAGTTTTTACAATAAAGTTAGGTTTCCCTTGCTTGAAAGCCAGTTGAATCCAACTCTGGGGTTGCGGTGCTCATCTCTGTTTCCAAACCGAAGAGCCAGTGCTGTCTGAAGATGTTTCCATGGTCATGTGGCTGGAATGACTGGACGCCAAGGCGCACAGAATGCTGTTACCTTCCCACTGCAGCAATACCTATTTATCTGCTTGCAATTTCTTGCTTTCAAACTGCTAGGTTGGCAGGAGCTGGGGCCAGAGACGGGAGCTCACTCCGTCATGCAGCATTCGGATCTCGAATTGCCAAAAAGCTACCAACCTCCGGTTTTAACCACTAGCCACCACAGCCCTCACAAAGTTACCTGTGGCTTTTATACCTTCTATGGGGGCCTCCTCTTCATCCTTAAGACATTATATTTATATATGTAGTCCAGGCATATGAGGTATAGAAAAACCAACCCCCCCCAGTCAGGTCCTCACAAAGTCAAGAGAGGCCCGGGCCACTTCTATGTTCAGCACATTCTGGAACTAAGATTGCTTCTCAGGACTGGCTTTGTGCTCTGTGTCACTAAGCAGAACCCCCAGTTGGTTGCCCCTACCTGCAGCCTAGAGTTTACCAGTCGGGGGCGGGGGGGGGGGGGCAGACACCTACGTGTTTTCTCAATAGAATGTCCGGAAGGACTCGTTTTAACACCAGGCATGTTCCATAAAACACAAGACATCTGGCATCCCTGAAACCTACCTGTGGGGTGCAGTTTTAGAGCTCTCTCTGAAACTTCAGGATTGCAGTAGGGGGAGGAAATGGGTGGGGGGGGTCAAGGGCCCTTCTCCTCCACATCCCCAGGAGCGTACAGCTCCCTCCCCCCCTCCCCGCCACGGGGTTTCCCGCAAGCAGAGGACAGCCGGCTGCCGGCGAGAGCCTCTTTGAACTTTCCCGGCCGTCCTTGTTTTGACGCTCGAGAATGTTTGGGGCGACTCGTGGAGGGGCTCTGACATTTTTGCCTCCGTCGTCTCGTCTGAGTGGCTTCGCTAACCAGGGCTGGGACTGGGAGGGCATCCTGGGCGGGAACCGCGGGAACCTCCCCCTTTAAAAAAAATCCCCCCTCGCCTTTGTAGTCTCAGTTCAAGGCTTTTCCTTCCCGGGGCCGGCGGAGCGCCGCCGGCCTGGGACTCTTGAAGGTGGGGGGGGGAAGAGGCTTCCCGGGGCCTGCGGTGCTCTGCCGCGGCCCTGGGAGCAGTGGGAGGGGGGTGGCTTTTCCACGCCGCCGGCCCGGGACTCTTGAAGGTGGGGGGGGAAGAGGCTTCCCGGGGCCTGCGATGCTCTGCCGCGGCCCCGGGAGCAGTGGGAGGGGGGAGGGAAGGGCTTTTCCTTCCCGGGCTGGCAGACCGCCACCGGCCCCGGGAAGCATTGACGAGGGGGAGCGCCACTCCGGGAGAGAGGAGGCGGGGGGCGGGCACTTAACAAAGCCACGCCCCCCACCTCCTCTCTCCCGGAGCGGCGCTCCGGCGCACCCCGGCCCCAACGGAGCCCTGTGTGTTAATCCCACAAGATTAACTGAAATATTTCATCCCTGAAAAACATTCAGAGCTGTTATTCCAAACATCCAGTTTTGCTAAATGGTTTGAGGAACTTTTCTAGTTACACCTGTGGCAAAGCGTTACAAAGAATGATATAATTGGAATTACTTAGTGTTTGGATGGAAGGGCATCTTCCTCCTGGAGGTGTCTGGGAAGAAGAAGCAGTGGTGCAAAAGTTAAAATGGCTGCTGGAGTTATAGTTGCCAGGTCCATTAGAGATGCAGTGGGGGACGTTCCAGGAGCTGGAAGTGACATCACATGCTGTGCCTTCATCACCTGGAAGTGACATCAGCACATTGGGGGTAATTCTCTGGTGGTTTTTTTTTTTTTTTTTTTTTTTTGCAAAACTCTATGTTAAAATCACCCTCAAACCATAAATTTTGTCCATAACCCAGAGCATTGCCCCTCACATGCCCACATCACTTCTGGGTGATGTAGGCACATCACACAATGTTGCTGTGGGGGAAGAATTTCCTTCCATCTGCCACCTGGCTGGCGGCAGGCAGGAGCCCACAAAAATAGGCAGTCCCCCGACCCCACTGGGAAATGGCAACCATAGCTGGGGTTGTTGCAATTAGGGCCCAAGGTGGCCAGGTTGCCCCTGATCATCAGGGAGGGATGGGAGGTAGGGTTTCAGAAACAGGTTGACAAATTCTTAGAGATTTGGGTATGGAGCCTGGGGAGGACAGGCATTTCAGTGGGGCACAGTACCAAAGAGTTTATCCTCCAAAACATCCATTTTCTCCAGGGCTAATGATCTACATGGTCTGGAGATGAGGTGTAATTCCTGGGGATCCCCAGGTCTCACCTGGAGGCTGGCATTCCTATAAGGGCTTCTAGGTCGAAGTTGAGTATGTTAAAAACCGGTTAACTTCCTCCAGAAGCAGCTGGGATCCGTTCTTTGTAGAACCTGGAGGATCTGCCTGAATTCCCATGATAACAGAACCTAGCTTGTTCAGTTATACCATCCTAGAGTTTAATCCAAAAAAATACTTCTAATTCTGAGTCACACTCCGCAAAAACAAGATGCAGATTTGCCTCCTTTGAGCTTCTAATTTTAACATTTACTCCAAAGCGAATGTGTCAGCTATCCTCTAAGGAATATTATCTCGGTGTAGTTTACACTTTTTATATCACAGTGGTGAGATAACCATCATGTACATCAGTAAATGTAGGAAATGTAGATGATAAACAATCCTTGTGTCCTTACTCCAAAATCAACACTGCAAACATAAGAACTGCTTTTCTGGATCACACACACACACACACACACACACACACACACACATATATATATATATATATGTTGGGTGCTGTAGTAAGGGTAGTAAGGGTGCTGTAGTAAGACTGAGTGAAAATGCTGGCTGGATCCTACCCGCTCTCTCTAGCCACAGACAGCCACTTACAGAAAACCCACAAGCAGAGTCACCTCCAATGCTCCCTCTAAGCTGTGGAGTCTTGTGAGCAAAAATTCTATTTTGTGAACTACTGGCCTTAAAGTTGTGAGCGAGTGATTTGGCTACTGCATAAATTAGTTTGCTCTAGAGCCATCCTTCCTGAGCTAAGACAAAAAATGTGTGAGCTAGAGGCTAAAAAACTGTGGACTAGCTCACACTAACTCAGATTAGAGGAAACACTGGTCACCTCCTATTGTTTTTTGCAAGCATGTGATAATCAAAGGCATATTATTTCTGGCTCTGAAAAGTAGCTTCAGTGACAAGTCACCTCAGTGTGTTTCCCCTCAGTGTTTTGTCACTCCTGTAAAGAGCATTCTAACATCTGGACCCTACAAATGCACTGTTTTTAGCCCCTTAAAAGGAGAGCACACTGTCCGAATAATTCCCCGAGAAAAAAATGTAGAAGATTTTCAACTGGACTTCAAACTTTTCAATCTTTTCACTTAAAGACCACATTTAGGAAACCATGCTCCCAAATTATGATCAACAGATTTGATTAGCAGTCTACAATCCAAGGTATACCATTCTTTGACAGATTATGAGCATGCAGTTCAGACTGAATAGATTCTATTGACCATATGGTTTTACACTGTTCTGTATTTTCAGATTTAAGATCATAGCTAATTCTTCCATTTCTTGGAGCTGGATTTGATTCCCCAGAAGGGAAAATTTCTTGGTTATTAAGAGATGCAGAAAACCGAGTTAGTGTACAGGTGGCCAGATATTTGGCAGCATAGGCATCATCTTCAGGGGTGGGGCTGCGGAGCACAACCCCCCCAAAAACATTTCCAGATGGCGCTGAGCCTCCCCTGTCGGGCAGGTTCCAGCCCATTTTGAAAGCAAGGATTTTTTCCCTCCGCTTTCCGAGACCACATTGGGAGGCTGAGTTGGGACTGGGGGGAGGGAGGGAGGGAAATCACAGTGGGGGGGGGCACTGCAGCCCTCAGTTCAGCCTAGAGGAGCTGGAGGGCTGCACATAGAGACTGGCTTTGCTGCTTTCCCGCACTGCGCACATGCACAGAACAAGGTAAGGAAGCGTGCTTGCCCAGGAAAGCTAAGCCTTGATTCCTTCTCACAGTTTCCTGTGGCTCTTTTAATTCCCTATGTTAGTGAACTCTCCCCCCCCCCCCCCAATTTTCCCCATTGACAATTTGGCTGCCACTTTCTTGCAGTCTTTCCCCCCTGCTCTGTCTTTAGAAATGTAAGCTACCATGTGCTTTTCAACTTTTGCATTTCTAAGAAGGGAGCTTGCCTAGGTAAAGTTTCTGGTAGAAACTGAGGGATATTTTTTTAATAGCCTGAGTGCTGTTAACTTAATGAAACATTTTTTTTTCTGCAGCAACTGGCTCCTCAGTGTTCAAGAATACCATGAGAGAGAGAGAGAGAGAGAGAGAGAGAGAGCAAGGGGGAATGTGGGGGGGAGGGAGGTGGGAGGGAGGGGGAAGTATCTCTTCCCGTGCTCCCTCCCACCCAATTCTCATGAGCCAGGGACACAGAGGAACCATCTGCTTGGGATCTCCTTGCTCACAGGCACGATGCTATCTTAGCAAGGATAGCCCCCCCCTTTTTTGTCCCAGGCTCCTAAGTGCCAGCCTTTCCAAAACACTACCCTTTGATTATATTTGCCTGCCTGGGGCAGGAAGACTCTGCTCTCTTACTTGACTCTTTCCCCCTCCATCCCCAAGACCTTCCCTCATATGTGTGCATGTGTGTGCAAGTGAGAGAGCGAGCCAGGGGGATGCATGGAGCAGTGGGGGGGAAGGTTGCATGTGTCCTGCTTCTCCCCTTTGGCAGCCACGGAGGGGGAGTCTCCATTAACACAGCTGTTGTGTGTGTTTGTGTGCACATGTGTGTGTGTGCGTGTGCACATGCAAAGAGTGTGTGAGCCCTGTGGGATGCATGGAGTTGGGGGGTGGAGTTGTGTGAGGGAGGCTGCATGTGTCCTTCTCCTCTTCAGCGGCCACAGCCTGGCACTCCTGGGCCTGTCATGGACAGCGCTGTCATCTCTCTCTGTGTGTGTGTGTGTGTGTTGAGCGTGGAGCCAGCCTATGGAAGTGGGGATGCAAGCTGCATGCATCCTTCTCCTCTTCCATCAACATTTGCGACAACCATTCCTTAGGACAATCTTCTAGAGAAGAAGTCAGTAGGGCCAATTTCCCCTCTGATGCTGCTTGAATTGTATATCAGACTAAACTCAAGTAAAGATATACTTTCCCGTTTTCAAGTTTTGTCACTTTTATGAAACACTATTTACACATGGTCTGCTGTTTTTAATTTAACAAGCAAAGAGAAAAGTATGCTAGGTCTGGGATTAGAGTTCACAATCTCCTGGTGGGGCCAGGAGGCTTCCTGCTTTTACAACTGATTTCCAGACTACAAAGATCAAAAGATCAGTTCCCCTGGAGAAAATGGCTAATTTGGAGGGTGGGCGCTATGGAATTATACCATGCTGAGGTCCCTCCCCTCTCCAAACTGCACTCTTTCCAGGCTCCACCCCCAAAATCTCCAGGTATTTCCCAACCCAGAGCTGGCAACTGTATCTGGGATAATAAATGCTGTAGATAAACCATCTTTTTCCAGTAATGACCACAAGTGAAATGACCTGTCCAATCTTGGCAGTTTACTAAACTGAAGTGTGTTCCAGTGTTTATGGTTTATATAAGTGCCTTCTCATTCTCTCCCCCCCCCTCCCCATTGCTTAAGCATCATGCTGAGGACTCTGATGCATCTTTAGTTTTCTGGGTTGTCCGTTGCTTGTGAATAAATGTCACTGCTGGGAGACAACAGGATCTCTGAGTATTTATGAGGGAAATACTTTTCAAAACAATGTATCTTGCTTGCTGCTTAGTTCATGTTTTGGAAATGATCTGCTTAAAGGCTCTGATGTGGTGGCGAGGGTGCCCTATGTTTCTTATACTTGCTTCTAAAAGAGATAGGTTTTGAGTTACAGTTTGGTGTAGATGGGTTCATTGGAAACAATGGGAGAGGTTTGAAGGCCCATTGGAGATAATGGGAGCCAGGAATGCTGACTGACTTGCATGGGCTCCACTGAAATACCTTGCAGCACAAAAAAGGTTGCAAAGAAAATGTGAAGTGGTTTTTCCATTAAGGTCTTTGGGCTCAGATAGGCTACTCTGGAACTGGAATGACAGCCCCTAGAGTAGAAAGACAGTCCCTAGGAATGGGATCTGTGCTCTGGGACTAGAATGACAGCCCCCGGAGTGGAATGATGATACCTAGCAATAGAATCCATGCCCTGGGACTGGAATGACAGCCCCTGGGAATAGGCTCAGTGCTATGGGACTTGTACTCACTTGTAGGATATGAGTTTGAAGAAGATTGCTGCTACTCTGAACTCTGTATATTGCTCAGAAATTGAGTGCATAGAAACTGTTTAGTATTCTGGTTCAGGGACTTCAGCCACGCATTTACCAAACAAAGGCATCTGTGATGCCATAATTTACTAAATTTCAGTACAAAGTCACCCATATGAATACTGCAGAAACAATGTCCAGAAAAAAAAAATGTTCCCCTACAGGCTTTTTTGTGTTGCCCTCCTTACTTTCAAATGTGTCTTATGCAGATGGTATGTATATTTGCAGATCTTAAAGTGACTATTCTAAAAGTGAATTTAAATAAAGGACACTGCAGGAGACCACTGAAATACCACTATAACCACTGGCCAATTCCCACCTTTTCCTTGGTTTAGCCCAGCACAGGGGAATGGCGAGGGGGGGTTTCCCAGGCCCCCCTAAATTTCTGGAGAGCCCCTTCCTAAATCCCATATGGCTCCGCCTCCATAGATAGTGACAATGGCATGTGATGTCACTGGCTCCTCCATGATGTCACCGGGCCTCGGTTCTTTTAAGGACCTAGCATAGCAGTGCCTCTGGCCCAGCCCCAGCCCCTCCCTGGGAAATTGGAAAGTCTACACCCTTATTTGGCAGTGATTATAGTGCAGCATATTTAAAGAGCCACTTGCCTGGTTTGTTTCACCTGATTGTATGCTCCTCTTCATGACGGTGGTCGAAGGAACAGTAATATTGATTGGCTAGGATAGTAGTCTACAAACCGCTTGGTTAGAGGAAGTTAGGAATAACTGGTTTATCTAGGGGATGAAACTAAATATAATGGAAGACAAAGCACCACCAGCCATATCTGGCTCTCCCCTTCTTTCCTATGACATGACATATTGGAGAACAAGGCCAATGTAGGTAGAGGGGGAGCAGGAACAAGCTTGTCCTATGGTTGTTTTATGCAGCTCACTTCACATGGACGTACTGTCTATGCACCTACAGTGTGCCCACTAGTAGGCTCAATTCTTATGACAGGAAGAACTGGGAACCGGACAGATTCTACATGCAAAGGTGCTGTACTAATGTACAGAAAACAAACAGTGGAGGGGGAGGTACTAGCCTGCTTGATCACAGGTATTGGGCAGAGCACTTGCTCATGTTCCCCTTCTGGGCACTTTGGATCAATGTGTTGACATATTCCAATACAATGATGGCATGAGCTTCTGTGCCTTCATCCCACCGTTAGCTGGCACTGGAAGGAGTGGGGAAATGGATGGTAAGATGATGTCATGGGACATAGCAAGTTTCACTAGACGTTCTGTGAGCGAGATGGAGAACCGGACAGGGAATGACATTTTAGCTGCAACCCCGTTTCTTCTGTAATCTCTCAGTATATAATCTATATTGGTTATATACTAAAGTATGCTTGCTAAGATTTGGATAACTGGCGCAAAGCTAAAATCTAACAATGATATTCTCAATGTCAAGAAATGGACTGTCTCAGGTTGCAAATACTTTATGACTAGGTAGAATATGGTTCTGATTTTTTTATTTTTTTTTAAAGAAATGAACAGGGCAGTCCTATTCATCCTCACCCAAGAGTGAATCCCGTTGCGCTAAGGAAAACTTAAATTAGAGTAAACTTGTTTAGGATTGTGCTAGAAGGATTCTATCTGAAGTTGAGCCAATAGTTCAATACACTTATGTTAATTTTAACATTTTTTGTTATATTTTGGCAATCCATGCTAGGAGTCACAAAGAGATTTTAATGTTTGCTCTGAGAATATTGTGCATATGCTAGCAAATTAGCTGTGGTTTCTATTGAGCCAGCTGTCTGGAAAGGCAGGATAAAAATGTGACAAATAATAAATAATAAATAATAATAATACTACATGGTTATCAGAGTCTGGGGTTTCCAGGGGTGAGTCCCGCAACACTGGGCCCCCTAGGGTTCTCTTTTTCCTCTGATAAGCTTTATAGCAATCCTAAAACAGCAGAAGGGAAAGGAAGGGTGTCCTCACCCAGTTCCCACTCCCCTGTGGGCTCCAGGATACTCTCCAGTTGTCTCTGCATCATGCCTGAGATCTTCCTCCTTGGCCTGTGTCAGCATTACCTTTTAAAGCTCCCCCAGGGGTGGAGTCTCCCTGAACTCACTTGCTCTCCCTTTCCATTGGTAGTGCCTTGAGGAAGGCCCTCCTTCCCTTGTCCTGTCCCTCCTCCCAGCAGGCCACCTGACACCCCTTTCAATGCCCCTCCTCCCTATCTCCTTTCCCTTCCCTCAATGTGCGAGCTGGCTGCATTGGTCCGCCTGCAGCTGCCGCATGCCCAATATCATCCTACAGCGAGGCTGGGCTTCAGTGTCCTTCTACTGCTGCCTAGGGTTCTAGGTCCCCCCTGGCTACTGGTGGGGGATGGTGGTAAGGGTTGCCAGCTCCAGGTTGGAAAAGTCCTAGAGATTTGGGGATGGAGCCTGGGGAGGACAGGGACCTCAGAGTCCCCCCTGCAGAGCATCCATTTTCTCCAGGAGACCTGATCATTGTAGTCTGGAGATGAGATGTAATTCCAGGGGATCCCCAGGCCCCACCTGGAGGCTGGCATCCCTACTGCCACCCCACCCTGCAGATCTCACCAAGGCTGGTTCTTGAGCCATGTTGACTTTGCCTCTTCTGCAGCTCTGGGAAGCCCCAGGGTCACTCTGCCTGCTGGCAGTAAGTACAGGGGGTGGAGCTGCCCCCAGACTGTGGTTCTCTTCTTTTTACATCTGACTCATACTTTAACTGTTTTCCGGAAGGGAGGGGGCAATGCTCCTTCTAAGCTGTGAAGTCCTGTGAGCAAAAATTCTACTTTGTGAGCTACTGGCATTAAAGCTGTGAGCCAGCCATTTGGTTGCTGCATAAATTAGTTTGCTCTGGAGCCATCCTTCCTGAGCTAAGACAAAAATGTGTGAACTGGTGGCTGAAATACTGTGAGCTAGCTCACACTAACTCAGTTTAGAGGGAACACTAGTGTGTGGGGGATGATCATTTGAATCAGCAGCATGTATCCAACAATGTACTTCTACTAAAGGAATGGCATTCCCATTTGCAAAAAAGGGGTTGGGAAATTCCACTGATTCCCTGTCTGAATAGAGACTCTCCACTTCAGCCACCAATGCTGTTCCTGGGAGTCTGTCTGCTAGGGCTGCCAAGTTGTCCCGGGGGGCAGGGAATCCCCCGCTAAAGGGGTCCCCAATCCGCTGGCCCGGATTCGGCCGGTGGGGGGAACCCCACCCCCAAACTGGCCTGATCAGGTCGACTGCCCCAGCGTGATGACATCACCCGGAAGTGATGTCATCACGCTGGGCATGTTGCTGGGGTGACACTCTAGCAATTGCCCCAAAAACTCTATGGTACCATAGAGTTTTGGGGCAATTGCCAGAGCATCGCCCTGGCAACATGCCCAGCGTGATGATATCACTTCCGGACCGGGGACAGGAGACCACCATCTAACAGGTAAGACTTGGCAACCCTACTGTCTGCTGGCCTCCCTGAACAAACTTTCAAGGACTCCATGAGGGCTGCCGAAGGAGGGTGCATGCCACTGGCAGTGGAACTGGAAGCATAATGGTGCTGGGGGGGACGATGACCACCAAACAGGCAAAGTCCTCACCTACCTTTCCTGAGTCAGTTTTGTAATGACCAGTGTGACTTCTATGAGCCAAAAAGGATGTCCTACCAGGAAAGAGAGGAGGGCTTTGTTCCTTCTGAGGGATGGCTGCATTCTGTCCCCTTACTAGTACCAGGAAAGGAACTATTCCCTTGCAGAGTCTCTAGGATGCTTATCAGACCCCAGCTAGAAAGCAATGTTTCAGCCAGGCATACATGTCACGTGATAGCTCATCGCTTGATGGCTTATCATCTGTGAAGTATCTCCTTGTTTTAAAGAAGGAAAGTTTTTGAGGTGGCATGAATGTTCTGCCTGCAACTTTTGGGCTGGGTTGGCCCTTTTCATGCATGCTTGCTTGATGATACAGTCATCAGGGGATAAAGAGGCATGCGTGAACTCAGCAGTGGCTCATTCAACAGTGCTGTAATGGTTATGGAGAAACTGTATGCGTGACCCAAGGATGTACCTGAAAACGATATGCTTATGCTGAAACCTCTCATTGCCTGACATCACTACATTTGCATTTCCACCCTCTCTACTTCTCTGGCTACCATTGGCAAGGAAGAGGAAGCACATAGGCTCGGATCCAGCAGCGCACAGGAAGAAACATAAACAAACCTAGAAGAGTTCAGCTTGTGCAACACCTAGTGCTTTCCTCCCAATACATTGTAAAGATCAGTTGCACAAGATCTTGAGCATGCAGAAATACAAGTGGGGAAACAATAAGACCGACTTGGTGCAAGTGGCTACTGTGGTCTTTTGCCTGTATTTCTACTTGTGCAAGACCTGTAGTGCAAGCAAATATTTTGCAGTGGATCCAACCCACTTTGTTGTAATGACATAATCTGATATTTATGGGGAGCAGGAAGGAAATGCAGTCTGGGGGTGAGATAAGAACACATACATAAAGCTGCCTTATACTGAATCAGACCATTGGTACATCAAGGTCCGTATTGTTTACTTGGATTTGCAGCAGGTCTCCAGGGTCTCAGTCAGGGGTCTTTCACATCACCTTCTACCAGCTCCTTTCAAATGGAGATGCCAAGGATTGAACCTGGCACCTGCTGCATGCCGAGCAGATGCTCTACCGCTGAGCCATGGCCCCTTATGAATCAAAAATATAACTAAAATCTGTCTGACTTCATTTGAAGTGGGCCCAGCCGTAACCTTCTAGAGGCACTGTCAAGCAATTCAAGTTTCTGAAAAGATGTCAGATGGCACTTTCATCATTTTTGAGGCATATATGGATTGTCACATCTGCTTGGAGGGCTTGTGAGTATTTGAATGCACTCTGAAAAGCTCTAGTATTTTTTTTTTCATAATAGTTTTTTTTATTTTCCCAGAAAAAAAAGAGAAAGAGAAAAAGAATAAAACAACGAAAGATCACATACTCTACTAGTGATGTTCCTCTCGGAGCTTCTCTGACAAGCTATGAAATGGTAACACACTGTGGAGTTTGAAATGATTTTTCTTCTCTCTCCCCCCCCCACCCAAAATGCAGTGTGATCCTTCTAGAACTCAGTGAAGAAGCATTATCTATTAACCACAACCAGGTTTTGGTTCATAGTGGATGCAACGATCTCCCACTGTATTACAAAAAAAAATAAATCTACATATATAAATACCAGTGGACTGCCTAATTATCTGTTTAACATTGCATTGCTTGGTTCTCAATATTTGACAAGCAGAAAAAAAGTCACCGAGGGAGCACTATGCTGATACGATGCAGGATGAAGGAGTGGAAAGAGGGGTCATGTTCCTGTTTCTCTATAATTCTGGAGCTGAATTCCCAGCCTTCATATATATTGATACATGGCTGATGCTAATGATAAAGTGGTTGTAAAAGACCTGAGTGGCACAAAGACTGAGCGGAAGCACCACATCATTTGAATATTTTAATATGAAGCAGGCCTGTAATATCAACACTCTCAATACTCATGCTGGTTGCAGATTATATGTACCAGGAGGGAGCTCCATTTAGCCTAGCAATCCCAAATACATATTTTCTTGTCAATGACATTTGTTCTTATTACAGCTTGATGTGCCACATATGTGTTCTTACTGAAACCCCCTTGCCAAAAAAGAAAAGGGAAAAAAAAGATCTGTTGATGAAAACGATAGTTCTGAAAAGAGAAGTTTAGTTGGGGGAAGATGGTTGCAGAAAGAAACTGCACATATCTGCAGGGTTCACTGTGTAATTACGATGAGAACCTATGGAGAAATTGTGAGTTATGGACAGGTCCCCTTCTGAACAGATACCTTTCAGTATCATGGAACGGCACAGCTCTAATAAAATTTATGAGAGATTGTGATGGATAGATCACCTCCAGACTAGACAGTCACCTCCAGGCTAGACTACTGTAACTCACTCTAGGCTGGCCTGCCCTTGAGACTGATCCGGAAGCTCCATCTGATCCTGAATGCGGCAGAACGGGTCCTAACAAGAACATTGCGAACTGCACATATTTGACCTGTGCTGCGTCAGCTGCACTGGCTTCCAGTGGAGCACCAAGTCAAGTTCAACGTCTTGGTTCTGACCTTTAAGGCCTTGAGGGGTCTGGGACCAACCTATCTGCAGGACCGCCTCCTCCGTTATACTCCCAGGAGAGCATTACACTCTTCACAGAACAACTTGCTGGTGGTCCCTGGCCCCAGAGATATCCAGCTGTCCTCAACTGGGGCCAGGTCCTTTTGGGCCCTGGCCCTGACCTGATGGAACTCTCTGCCAAAGAACATCAAGGCCCAGTGGGATCTTATGCAATTCCCCAGGGACTGTAAAGCAGAGATGTTCTACCAGGCTTTTACATGAGGACAGCGATGGTTTACATCATGGCTGGCACACCACCTAGACCCCCCCAGCCCATGTGGAGTTTAGTCTCTACCCCCTGCTCATGAAGCAACCCCAGCCAAGAAACAGGAGGGGACCACAAAAACAGAACAACTTGCTTTTGACAATTGTATAATTTGTTGGATGGTTTTTATGGTTTTAAATCTGTACATCGCCTAGAGCCCACATTCATGGGGATTAGGCAATCCACAAATATAATGCAATAGAAGAAAATAATGAATAAATAATATGTGCCAATCTGATAAGTTTGGACTTTATTGTGGTTGATGCTTGGAGGCCTTTGGGGTGGATAGAACCCACCTTGTGAAGAACATGGGGACTCTTGAGATTGACATGTCTCCTGCTTCAGGCAGTAGTAAGTTCCTATAGCACCAGGAGCCTTCTTCCGACTTAATTGGCTAGTCCATTGGAGGAAGTCCCATCTAAGTTGTAGGAAGCATCCTTTAGGCTGGAGGAAGACTTCCAACTTTGTTTAGTGGAGTGGTTCTTTAGTTTCTTTTCTGCCTGGTTGGAAGGATGCCAATTGATATGTTTATTGTTGTCAGCAAACCAAACAAAAAAGACCCCCCCTCCCCTTAGCATCAGGATCTTCCTGTAAACACTGGCATTTTAGGAATATCCTGGAACCCACAGACTAGTCATTTCCTACCAAGTAGGGGCCAAGGCTGCTTAAGCCTTAAAGCACTGAAGAGTCTTCGAGGGCTGCTGGCTTGAGGTGCCAGGAAATCCAGAAGAGTGACCTCATATTTTGAAGGGTTGCCAAGAGTTGTCATTTTTGAGCTGCTCCCCAACTGGAAAGAAGAGAAAGACCACAAATTGTCTTAAATTGACTTCCGGCAAGACTTGTGACCATGGCGGACGCGCTCCTCCGCATCTGCGGGGAGCGCGATCCGTACCCGGTGGGAAGAAGGGGCTTCGGACTGGTGCCGAGCCCCCAGAGACCCTAGTAAAGGGGCTCTGCCTGGGGTGGCACGAAGGGGATCTCTCCCTACAGTGGCGATCAAGGGATCGAGGTCCCCTTTCATCACCCCCATAGGTTCCCCCATCCGTGGGAGCCGTATGGCTAAAAGCGCAAAACCGTGAAGCAGCAGAGAGTGTGAAGCTTTGAAGCTGGAACTTATAGTTACTCACGGAGAAAACGTGAGTCTGAAGTAAAAACAAACAGAACACAGCGGGAAAGGCGGGTGGAGCAAACCCCCCCCTCTCGAGACTGGCGTACTTACGGGACTCTTTACGTGGCGTTACTGCATGAAAAAACGTACATTCGGCTTGCTAGATGGCGGCATCGCTCTTTAGAGGATATGAACTTTAAAAAGATATAAGCGCAGTCATAGAATTTGCTTCTTTTGTCCATCTTATCTAACTATCAACAAAGAAGCGCAGCCTCAACAATGGCGGGGAAACCGAAACCTTCCCCCAAACTAGGAAGTAAAGCTCCGAGTTCAAAGGTTGATACCACAGAGATGAGCACTGTGTTCTCTTCGTTATTGCGACCTCTAGTGGACCAAATGACAGCTCTCAACGTCAAAATGGACAAGATGCAGCTGGACCTGAAGGAGTCGAATAAAACTACAGAGAAGCTGCAGCGAGAACTTCTGGAAGTTAAGACTTCAGTAAAAAATCATGATTCAAGACTACAAAAAGCGGAGAAAGAAAAGGTCTTCCACTCTGATCAGCTTTTGAAACTACAGATGGAAAGATCGAACTTTTTCCTAAGACTTCAGAATGTACCAGAGGATAAAGGAGAAGACCTTAAAAATCTGTTAAGTGAAGCGCTTGAACCAGTGACGGGCTTAAAAGCAGCGGAGATAAAAAGCGACATGGATATGGTTTACAGAACCTATCCAGACTACACTAAAAAGAAAAGCCTGCCTGGTGAGATTCAGATAAGGTTCTCCAAAAAGTCAACAAGAGATGTGGTGCTTAGGACCACAAATAAAGCGGTTCTGAAGATCAAAGGAAAAGAAGTTAAAGTGATGAAAGATATCCCATTTGAAATACGGAAAAGAAGGAAAGCCTATGGAAAATTGATATCTTGGCTTCAGTCTGAATCTATTATCTACAGGTGGAATGTTCCGGAAGGACTGAGCTTCAGCATCAAAGACAAAAAATACAAGATTGACTCTGTTCAACAGGCAAAAAGTTTTTTGGAAAAAAGCAAAGAAAAGAAAAAAGAGAGAGACTCAGACGGTTCGCTGGCATCGCAAGGAAGTATGTACGGATTTGATAGCTCAAAGAGTGAAGAGGAAATTTCCGACTCGGAAAAGGGAGCAGCAGCTCCAAAGGTACAAGAAGAGACTGTCAAGACAAGAAGAGGACGAAAGAAGAAATAAGGGCTGAAATGTTTTTTAAATTGCACTTATATATTATATATAATTTGTATAATTAAGCATTCCTTCAAAAGAACATGTCTGTCAAACAGCTTTTTTATTTTTCATATATCATCAGTAACAATTTTACTTGAATATTAACCAAGGTTTAAAATGCTTCATATGTATTAGTGGTAAGGTAATATTAAGCAAATCCTAAAGCACACTCTGTATAAGATAAATATAGCTTAGAAAAGTAGCGATGTAGTAGTAGATATAGATTAAAAAAAATTGTCTTAAATGAAGGGGGGGGAGTGGCTTTGAGAATGTGATCTGAAAAATTCTATTTTGTTCACCATGAGAACCGGGATTGTCAAAAATCTGAAATACATTCTGAGCCAAGGCAGAAATGGCATAGAGATAGTCTTCATAAATGACTGAGAAGAAAGGTGTAGGGAAAGGTGGAAGAAGGGAGGAAGGGTGGAAAGCAAATGAGAAAGAATACCCCATAGGTAGTAGAACAAAGTCTGGAGAAAGTAGGAGAGAATAAGCATATATGTGTTGAAAACTGAGGAGGATTAGGCCCAGGAGTGGAACCTCTCAAATCCAATATGACAGCCAGTTTGGTGTAGTGGTTAAGTGCGCGGACTCTAATCTGGGAGAACTGGGTCTGATTCCCCACTCCTCCACTTGCACCTGGCTGGATGACCTTGGGCAAACCATAGTTCTGTCAGAGCTGTTCTTGAAAGAGCAGTTCTCACAAGAGCTCTCTCAGCCCCACCTACCTTACAGGGTGTCTGTTGTGGGGAGGCAGATCCAGGTAGTCAGCCATGTTGGTCTGAAGCAGTAGAAGCAGTAGAAGCAGAAGAAGCAGTAGAAGCAGAAGTAGTAGAAGTAGCAGTAGAAGTAGTAGAAGTAGCAGTAGCAGAAACAGTAGAAGTAGCAGTAGAAGCAGTAGAAGCAGAAGGGCGGCCGGTCCGGCTCTACCCCAGATGACCTGGAGCGGGCGTTGCAGGAGGTTGCGGGCTGGCTTCAACTGAGTCGATTGAAATTGAATCCTCTGAAGACGGAGGTCCTGTGCTTGAGTCGGACCGGATCGGGGTTGGGGCATCCACTTCCATCCTTCAGTGGGGCGCCATTGGTGCCAGCTCCGAGGGTCAGGAGTTTGGGTGTGCTCCTGGACTCTGCCTTGACGATGGAGGCCCAGGTAGCAGCCACTGCCAAAGCAGCCTTTTTCCATCTACGGCTGATTAGGCAGCTGGCCCCCTTCCTCGAACGCAAAGACCTAGCCACAGTGATCCATGCTATGGTCACTTCACGTCTTGATCACTGTAATGCTCTCTACTTAGGGCTGCCCTTGTCCCAGATCCGGAGGCTGCAGCTGGTGCAGAACGCTGCGGCCAGGCTGTTGACGGGTCTCTCTTTGAGGGACCGTGTCCGGCCTGTGCTGCAGATGCTGCACTGGCTGCCTATAGCATACTGGATCAGGTTCAAGGTGCTGGTGTTAACCTTTAAAGCCCTTTATGGTCAGGGGCCTGCCTACTTGAGGGACCGCCTTTCCCCATATCGACCCCAGAGGTTACTGAGGTCAGGCACCCAAAATCGCCTGACTTGCCCCGGTCCAAAATAAGCCCGTTTGACTTGTACCAGGACCGGGGCTTTCTCGGTGGCGGCTCCTTACTGGTGGAACGAGCTCCCGGATGACATCAAGGCCCTGCAGGACTTATTGCAATTCCGCAGGGCCTGTAAGACGGAGCTCTTCCGCCAGGCTTTCAAATAGGAGACGCCATCGGGTGGAGAACTGGTTACTAACACCGCCCTGGTCCTGGGGGAGTACCCCTGCTGCCTTCACTTACTGAGAAACTCTGAAGTCGCCATCTTGTAAATTTTATGGGAATTTTTATTGTAATGTTTTTAACCGTTTTATATTGTAAACCTTTATGGTACGGGGTTTTTGTTAGCCACCTTGAGCCGGTTCGCTGGCTAGGCGGGATATAAATAGAACAAATAAATAAATAAATAGAACAAATTTAGACTCCAGTGGCACCTTTAAGACCAACAAAGGTTTATTCAAGGTACGAGCTTTCGTGTGCAAGGCACACTTTTTCAAATACAATGGGAGATGAGGTTCTAAACTTATAGACAGGGATTTAACCGCAAATTAACATGTAACATGATGATGTTTAAGTTATGCAAAGTGAAAAACTAAATAACAAGTTAAGATTAGAAGATCAACATTTGTAAAGCAATAAATATGTCACAACAGCAGATAAATGTGGGGAAGGGAAGGGAAAGGAGTCTGTAAGCCGCTCTGACACTCCAAAGGAAGGGTGGGGTATAAATCCAATCTCTTCCTCCTCCTCCTCTATCATCGTCTTTTTCTTCTTCTTCTCAACAATGAAAGGGGCAGGCTGACCCATTACCTTTTCCTGCATTACCACTGGACAGGTCCCAATTAATTTTGTTTATTTTTTATTAAAACATTAATAAAATATTAAAACATTTATAACCCATCTTTCCTTGTGGTTCAAGGCAGCTTACAATAACAGTTAAAAATAAAATAACAAACCCCAAATTTCACACAAATCCCTTAAAAGATGCCTGCCATTCAAGCCCTCTCGAACGCCCTGGCAAGTAGGCAGGTCTTGCCGTGCCTCCTGTAGGTCTTCAAGGACCTCCTCAGGGAGCCCATTCAGCAGAGCCACAAGGGAAAAGGCCCTGGTTCTGATCGATACCAAATGGGCTATTCTAAGGAGTGGAACAGCCGACAGATGGCCACCGGTTGGGCATAGGGGCATATGGAAGGAAATGGTCCTTCAAATATGTGGGTCCCTGATCATGAAGGGCTTTAAAAGCCATAACCAGCCCTTCAAATTGAACTTAGACTAACAGCCAATATTTCTGTTTCAAAACGGCAGCATATGTTCCCAGTGGCTAACCCCAATAATAGTTGGGCTGCTGCATTCTGGGCCAGTTGTAGTTTCTAGGTTGTCTTTGAGGGCAGCCCCACATATAACAAACTGCAGTAATCCAGCCATGAGATTACAGAAGCATGGATCAGTATGGCCAGATTGGTTGAGACTAGTGTTACCCAAATCACCAATGCACATGCAGTCCCTGTAGCTAAGAAAAGCATCCTTCTGTTAGTAAAGAGAAAACATGTCTGTTGTGGGGTATTAAGTGCCAAGACCATAATCTGTGCATATGGGGGTCAAGATTCAGACCAACACTCAAAACAAATGAAGAGAAGTAAGCTTCTTAAATTATAAAATTAATGTATTAAATTAAAAGAAAGAGAACCAAATTAATCAATAGAAAAAAGCAAGAGTCCAGTAGCACCTTAAAAACTAACAAAATTTGTGGCAGGATATGAGCTTTTAAGAGTCATTGCTCACTTCTTCAGATACAGCTAGGTCAAGTTAAGCCACATAAATAAAAGCAGGTGCTACAGAAAGGAAATAAATGCACATATGAAGAACAAACTGTTTAAACCCTTACCCTTACAAACTACTTGTTACTAAGGGAGAAAATGAAAGGCGAGAATCATAGACGTACGAACCAGCTTCCTGAAGACAGCTGTGCAGCTCTGGAGAAGTGCAGCAGAATGGGGTGGAAAACCATATGGTTGGGGTAACAGGCTGGGATCCAAAACCTGCTACAGATTGGATGGACTGAGGGATAACCTTTTATACATTTTTGCTAAGATTGAGGAGGGGAAAAGGTGTTGGCATTGGAATGTGGGAGTGATAAAAGTCCATCTTTCCGGAGATGAGCTAATTTGAAAAGGGGGTTTTGTGTGCATTGTGGAAGGGCGTTTTTCTTCTTTTGCATTGCAGGTAAAAGTATCAAGGAGAAGTGTTCTTTCAAGGAGATTGAGATTTTACATAGGCTGAGTACTTTACATGATGGAGTAGAGAGAGAAATCTTCAGCACGTAAGATAAGGAGGAAATGGTTGGGGCTGGCCTGTTGCTTGTTGTCTTGATTATTTGGGCATTATTAAGGCCAGGGAGGGTACCCCTTAGGTCCTTGGGGGAAAAGCTCTTCAGTTGACTCCAACCAGATATGACTTTCACGTGATGAATGGAGGAGTTGAATCACATTCTTTGCATGCCCTCAGTGTGACTCACTGTCATTTTGATATCGGTTTAGGCTTGTCAGCCCTCAGTTGGGGATGGGGTATCCCCCACTTTTGTGGGCTTGGCCCTGCTGCTGGCCATCTGGCCACTGGGGAAATCCCACCCCCCAAAAGACATCATTTGGTGACATCCTCAATGCAATGATGTCACTTCTTGAAGTAGTATCAGCCTGTTGATGACGTTGGGGGCAATTACTTTTTGGGGAAACTCTATGGTTTGTAGCCATTTTTACCATAGAGCTTTGCCCAAAAAGTAGAGAGTCGCCCCAATGTCACCAATAAAATGGCATCACTTCTGGAAGTGATGGTATCACATTGATGACATCCCTTCTGTCAGACCCCTGAGTCAATCAGTTCCCAACACCAGTCATTTCAAAGAATGCAGTTTATTGAGACACTGAAGAACTTCAGGTACTTAAAAGAACTTTGTTAGATCTACGGTAATTTAGTGCGAAGGAAGCTATTATAGGTAAAGCATACGTCAGGGGTGGCCGACTTACTTAACGAAAGAGCCACATAGAATGAACATCAAATGTTTGAGAGCCATAAGACATAAACAAATATTACACAAATGTTTTTTTATTGAAAACTATGCAAATTTGCTTTTTATTAACATTAGGAATAAGGCCCATTGTGGAAATAAGTACAACAGGCTCTAGAAAAAGGCTCTGGGAGAGTGTCCCAGCCTTGGGCACTCAGCATCAATTTGCTGTGGCGACCTCAGTAGGGTATAATGACATAGAGTCCACCATTTTCTCCAGAGGAACTGATCTCTGCTACCTGAAGAGCAGTTGTAATTTTGAGTGATCTCCAGCTCTCACCTGGAGATTGGCAACAATGGTTCCCCAAGAGGAAATGGCTGGTTTGGACGGTGGAGTCTATGGCGTTGTGCCTGTCTGAGGTCCAACCCATCCTCAAACCCCACCCTCTCCAGGCGCCATCCCTCAAATCCCCAGGAATTTCCCAACCTGGAGTTGGTAACCCCATGTCCTTCCCAGCTAACCATCAACCTACCGTTATCTGCCCCTCTGACTGAAGCTGACTTCTGCCCTCCCTTCTGGAGATCAGTTGTAATTCTGAGTGATCTCCACCCCTCACCTGAAGATTGACAACAATGGTTCCCCAGGAGAAAATGGCTTGTTTAGAGCGTGGAGTCTATGGCACTGTACCTGTCTGAGGTCCTACCCCTCCTCAAACCCCACCCTCTCCAAGCTCCACCCCTCAAATTTCCAGGAATTTCTCAACCTGGAATTGGCAACCCTATCTCCTTCCCAGCCAAGCATCAAACTGCCATTATCTGCCCCTCTGATTTCAGCTTTCCATCTCCTCCCTCCTGGAGATCAGTTGTAATTCTGAGTGATCTCCACTCCTCACCTGGAGACTGGTAACAGTGGTTCCCCAGGAGAGGATGGCTGGTTGGGAGGGTGGCATCTATGGCATTGTAACTGTCTGAGGTCCCACCCCTCCTCAAACCTCACCCTCTCCAGGTTCCATCCCTCAAATCTGCAGGAATTTCTCACCTGGAGTTGGCAACCCTATCTCCTTCCCAGCCAACCAGCAACCTACCTTTATTTTCCCCTCACAGTTCAGCTTTCTATCTCCCCCCCCTGCAGTCTCTACCATGCTCTGAAGCCCTGACTGCCACATCACATTGGCTGTCATGGGGGGGGGGATCTCAGCAGGGTATAAGAACGCAGAGTCCACCATTTTCTCCAGGGGAACTGATCTCTGCCATCTGGAGTGCAGTTGTAATTGTGAGTGATCTCCAGCCCTCACCTGGAGATTGGTAACAATGGTTTCCTTGGCCGGGAGGGCGGGATAGAAATTTAAATAAATAAGTTTCCCAGGAGGAAAAAGTAGTCTTTCTCTGCAACGGGGACCAAAGCAGCTTACATCATTCTCCTCTCCCCCTTTTGATTTTCACAACAATCCTGTGAGGTAGGTTAGGCTGAAAGTCTGTGACTGGTTCAAAATCACCCACTCAGCTTCTACAGCAAGAACTCCAAACAACAGATCTCTCCCGCCTGGAGAAAATAACTGCTTTGGAAGGTGGACTTTATAACATTCTGTTCAGCTGAGGTCTCTCCCCTCCCTAAACCCTGGCTTCCATAGACTTTACCAGAAAATATCCAGGAATCTCCCTACCTGGAGCTGGCAACCCTAGTCAGAACTGGTCCCAATGAGTTCCTCACAAAGGCCTGTGAAGGGTTTCCTTCCTTTGTCTGAACCAAGCTTGGTTGCCTACTGTGGCAAAATGGGCTCCAGTTTACAACTCAGCTGTTCGCCTCCCACCCTCATCCCATGGGCATATCTCACTCCTTAAGTTCCCTGCCACCAGTCACTGAATTGTCACTGACTTTTTAGAGGGACAGTGAGGCCCCTGTGGCCAAATATCCCTATTTGAAGATGGAATCCCCAATCTTTGGGGGATCCCTACAAAGTTGGCAACCCAAGGGTCTGGCCTTTCCTTGCTTCCCTGGGCTACCCCATCCTTTTGGTATTGTGCAGAACGGGGGAGACTATGGGGTCAGAGCACAACACAGATTAGTAGCCCAAATAGAATAATTTATTTTACTATTTACACGATTATGGAGCACACACACACAATAAATGAATAAGGCACAACTGTAGAAGTAAACACACACTATGAACCCACAAGGCATAAATCAACAGGGTTAAACACAATCCTCCCTGGATGGGCTGGAGACTATATTGATGGTGTGCCACCCATTGGGACGGTCCCTCTTTTCCCACACTTTTTGCCCTTGTGGCAGCTGGAAACTGTAGGCTAGCAGATGAGGAAGCCCCATTCAACCCAATGAGTGATACTCCTGCAGGCCCCTCTCTGGAACTACAGCTCAATTGAATCTTATGGAGGAACATTTTAAACAAACCACAGACAGTGGCCATCTTATAAACACAGGTAACTGCCATTTTGTTAAACCTACCAACAGCCACTGAGGTAACAGTTAGTCCCACCAGGAGGGAAGCAGGAGAAACGTCTTCGTCAAGAGAGAAAGCCGTCTGCCAGGAATTCTGACAGGGCACAGTGGCTGAAGGAGTGGGTGGGGAAGAGGAGCAGACCCAGCACCCAGCCAATGGCACGCAAGTACTCACAGCCAGTGGATAGAGACAGCTTCTGATCGACAGGTCAGGGGACCAAAGACTGAGGGTGCTTATTAGGGTTGCCATGTCTGAGTTGGAAAATACCTGGAGACTTTGGGGGTGGATCCAGGAGAGGGTGGGGTTTGGGGAGGGGAGGGGCCTCAGCATGGTACAATGCCATAGAGTCCACCCTTCAAAGCAGCCAATTTCTCCAGGGGAGCTGATCTCTGTCAGCTGGAGAGCAGTTGTGAAAGTGGGAGATCCCCAGGCTCCACCTGGAGGCTGGCAACCCTAGTGCTTGTGGAATGTTGAGGCAAGAGCGACACGAAAACTCAAATATTATATAGAGAGAAGATTAAATGAGACTGCCAAAAATAAAAACAAAAGGGGGTAAAAACAGATATTGATAATGATATTTATTTATCCAATTATAATTTGTAGGGGGGGGGGGCTTTGAGCACACATTTATAGTTAAAGTTGCTTTCTTTCTCTGCTCCCCCCACCTTTAGCCTACCCAGGGAGGAGAACACTGGCTGGGGAAGGGAAGACCGATCGGGGAGGCATGCCTCCCCTTTGCTTCCCCAGCCACCTTGCTGGGAGCCACACAATATGTGTGAAAGAGCCACATGTGGCTCCCGAGCCACAGTTTGGCTCTGAAAAAGCCAGTGTCACCTTGTCTCGGACTAGCGGATTCAGACTCTCTGGAGCATCACCCTTCACTACCTTGTCTGGATTCAGCTTCAGTTTGTTCTTCCTTAGCCACCTGACCACAGCCTCAAAGCACTAGTTCAGAACCAAGATGGCTACCTCTGGAAGCTTGGATAATGAAATATAGAGCTGGATGTTATCTTCCTATTGATGATACTCAACCCTGAAGCTCTGGACAATCTCATTCAGTAGCGATATAGAGTTTGGGTGAAAGCATAAAATCCTGTGGCTCTCCAAGATGTTTGACAGGCTCTCCCAAGAACTTAACAAGACCTAGCATTCCTTAGCCATTAGAGATTAGCAGAAGTAGGGAAACTGCATTATCATCAGTTACTACTGTTTTGATCTATACTTTTCTTGAATACATACACATTTTACTTATGGGGTTGCATCTAGACAGATTTTTCCCTCACTGTCACCTATTTCTCCTTACTACAGGTTTGTAGTGTGACCCATGATCTCCAGAAAACACTTGGGGGAGGTCAAAGGGACACTTTCTCCCTTTTTCATTGGTGGGAAAGCTGGCTAGATCTCACCAATTGCATCTCACCTTATGCTTCCTGCATTCCATGCCTCCTTTTAGCATTCCCCCCCTTCATCACCTTGTGTATTTATGTATGGCATGCATCACAAAAGCTTGCATTAGAATGAAAATGTCTTTAAGGCACCGCAAAACACCTGTTCATTTCTGATGCCGCCGACTCAACGCAGCTGCCCTCCTCTGCATTCCACATAAAGTTTGAAATGATCCGACAAATTTCGGGCAGCTGTTCTCTAATATTTATTCAATGCTTATCATGCACTCAGCATTGGAAATAGATCAGAACTCAAGAGGTACAGTATCTTTAATTGTTGGTTAATGAAGCTAGGGTTTAGAATCAGGCGCCGACTATAATACAGGAAAGGTTTGTTTATGTTTTGCAAGAAAACAATAAATTAATGGATGGTGAGTGGTGAAAATTAGAATGATTTGTATCAATTTTGCACAATGGCCCGCCACATCTGGCGCTTGCTTTGATACATCATTTCAGCAGAATACGTCTCAGCTCAGGGAGTAGGCTTATTAAAGATCTGCTAATCGAAGACCCTTTTTTTTTAAAAGGGGGGGATGGTTTTAGTGCTCATTTCAACATTTGTCAGATGAATTAATCTTCTTGGCAGGATTATTTTCCTGGTGTAATGGAATGAAATATACTGAAGAAAGTTTACAAGACTGGAGATTAACAGAATTTGTTTAGAATGCTTGTATACTAATAGCCTAGTGGCACAGATGCAAGCTCTATTTATTGTTGAGCTAATTATTTGACCTGACAGTCACGTGGAGATGGTGTTTTTTGAGTGAGCAGTTTAGAATTGCAAAACTCGGATGACTGGCTGAGTGCAGAGCTTCCAAAGGGAAATGTCAGGACTTTTCAGGGAATGCAATTTTTGTTCAGGCTTAATATCTGTTGGCGGAGTGTGGGTGTGCAGTAATGTGGAGCGCAAGCTGTTTAAAGAATAAAGTCGGTTTATTAAGAAGAGAACAAATTTTGTAAGAAAGAGGAGACAGAAAGTGAAGTTTGTCTTACTAGTGAGAGAGTCAGCAGACTAATTAGAGTTCTCAGCAGGGGCATGAAGGAGATCTAACTGAGTCAATCAGGAGACAGGCAGGAGACTACCTGAAAATAGTAGGAGGTCCCTAATCTCACTACTCTAACCAGTTGTCCCCTTTGCTGCCCCCCGCAGGATGTTCTCATTATTTCCTCTATCTATGCATGATAGACCTTGCATATTTCAACAATATCTGGGGTGTGCTGCAGAAAGAGGGTTGCCATCCCCTAGGTGGGGCCTGGAGTTTTCCCAGAATTACAACTGATTTCCAGACTACAAAGATCAGCCCACTTGGAGGAAATGGCAGTTTACTAGGGTGGATAAGCTGGAATCAATTCCCTGCTAAGCTCCCTCCCTCCCCAAACTCTGCCCTCCCCAGGCTCTGCTGCCCCAAATCTACAGGAATTTCTTAAACTGGAGTGGACAACTATTTACAGAAACTTTGCTAAGGCCAAGCAGCTCTGGGTCTATGTAGTGCCTGGTTTGGAGAATGCCTAGGAATCTTATGCATATCAGTTTAAACTCCATAGTAGGACTGTGGATATAAATTTAATAAACACACATATAATGACATTTAAATTGTTTATTTCACATTAATGTTGTTTAAATTGCTTACTTCACATTGATATTGTGTCACAAATCCTTCATGCATACACATACACTGCCTCTAACACATTTACCCCATGTGTCTATGAGTGTGTATCTCACATACAGAGAGAGACACACATAGTGAACCCCTCACCATGATCATGTGAGAGAACAGACCCCTATATCACTTAGATGTCAGGTAATCGTTTACAGTTTAGGGTGTATAGTCACTTACTTGATTCAACACCTTTACATATATCTGTTTAAGACCACAAGGAAAGCCTGGCTCTTGTGGCTTGCGTTGTAGAATTTGCTCCTATGATGTCACTTGGGGTTCTTCAATATGTTTGTCCATTGTTCTAATTTGAAATTGCAAAAAAATCTTCTGGCATTAACAACTGCTGTTTGGATATATATGGAAGGGATAGATAGATAGACAGACAGACAGACATGCTGCAAGTGATAACTTTTGTCACAGAAATATAGCAGACAATTGGACTTTAAAACGTCTAACTATGATGGAGTACAAAGAGATAATACCAAAGTCTCTGATAGTAAGATGTAAAATGAGGACATCTGGGTTCACTTTCTATAAGCTATCACAAGCAGTTGTATGGAACTAGGAACACCTTGTGCGTGAATCCCACAAATATATGAACTAAGAAGAAGAAGAGATTGGATTTATACCCCGCCCTTCGCTCACTTGGAGTCTCAGAGCGGCTTACAAACTCCTTTCCCTTCCCCTCCCCACAACAGACACCCTGGGAGGTAGGTGGGGCTGAGAGAACTCTTTCCCAAGCTGTCCTTGAGGGAACAGCTGGTACAGAGCTATGGCTTGCCCAAGGTCATCCAGCCAGGTGCAAGTGGAGGAGTTGGGAATCAAACCCGGTTCTCCCAGATTAGAGTCCGCACACTTAACCACTTCACCAAACTGGCTCTCTAAGGGCCAACTAAGGGCCAAAATACATGGTAAGTGTGACACATCATATTAGAGGTGCCCAACCTGACATATAGTCACATGTATGATCAGTGGGACTCACCTTCAAAGTGTTCCATTGCTTTTGGTTCAGGAGCACTGGGGGGGGGACACAAAGTGTTTTAGGCTTCCCGCCCATGCCATTTGCCAACAGAAATTGCCATGGAGGGCTGCTTGCCCCTTCCATGGGCTCCATGAGTCCTGGGATGGACACATGGAGCCTAAAGAAGGTGCAAGTGGGCCTTCCCCGCACAGCTGTTTCAGCTAGCTGTTTCAGCTAGCCCCTCCTTCCCCCTTGCAGTGTTTCTCCGCCAAATGGATCAAGGGAATGCTTTGCAGGTAAGACCCTCGGATAGTACTATAACCCAGGTCAGGGACCTGTGTGTCACATAGATCATGTATTTTAACTCTAAAATGATCATCTAGACAAAATGGAAGCAAAAAGACATAACATAAAAGAAGCCAATGTTGGATCAGGCCAGTGGCCCATCCAGTCCAACTCTCTGTCACACAGTGGCCAAAAACACCAGGTGCCCTCAGGAAGTCCAGCAGTGGGGCCAGAACACTAGAAGCCCTCCCACTGTTGCCCCCCTCAAGCACCAAGAATACAGAGCATCACTTGCCCCAGACTGAGAGTCCCTATCTATACCTTGTGGCTAATAGTTACTGATTGACCTCTGCTCCATATGTTTATCCAGTTCCCTCTTGAAGCCGTCCAGGCTTGTAGCCACCACCACCTCTTGTGGCAGTGAATTCCAGCTAAGCAGGGTCAGCCCCAGTCAATATTTGGATGGGAGACCATTGAGGAGTACTAGGATCGCTACACAGAGGCAGGCAATGGCAAACCACCTCTTAATGTCTCTTGCCTTGAAAGGCCTATGGGGTCATCCTAAATCAGCTGTGACTTGACAGCAAAAAAAATAAACTTCATGTAATCTGAGAAACTATATCACAATCAGAACCCCCCCCCCCCCTTAAAAACACTCTCTGGAACATGTTTGGGGAAATACTTCTCTGTCTCCTCCTTATCTCTTTAATTCTACCTGAAAGGCTGCTGGTGAAGGTCAGAAGAGCCCTATAGCAGGGTTGGGCAAACTGCAGCTCGGGAGCCGCATGCGGCTCTTTGACACAGTCTAATTTAATGTTCATAAAAAGCAAATTTGCGTGTTTTTCAATACAAACATGTGTGTGATATTTGTTCATGTCTTGCAGCTCTCAAACATCTGACATTTATTCTGCATGGCTGTTACATTAAACAAGTTTGGCCACCCCTGCTATGCAGTGTACCGGTTGGGGGGTGCAACCAAAAGTGGGAATTGCCACAATTTGCCCCTCACTCTTCTAAGAACCTTTGCTTCACCAATCCAAAACTGAGAGCTACTGATTCTCCCTTCCTTTTGCAGCCTCCCATGCTGCGTTGCTCAGGGAGTTTTCCCAACCCTCAGCAGAGTCTTTTCAGGGACACTAGGAGCTGGAAGGATAAGGGGAAGGTGGCAAAATGACCCTTCCATGAATTCACTTCATTCACAGAAGACTGAGAGCTGTCCTCCTACATTCAGTAGGGTACATCAAAAGAAGGCTTCTCTCTGTAAGTTATGTTCTGTTGTCTGGATGATAACTGCTATTAGCATTAACATCCAAATGTCTAACATTATACAAAAATATCAGTAATAACAGTTTTGTACCATATGCTGTGTCTGTGAGATTGCATGGATTCGAATTAAACTTCTCATTAGTGGTAGAATTGGTCTTTTCTATACATTGGAAAGCACAAATGGCTACTTCAAAATAGGAACAGGAACTAAGGCTCCATATATCCAGTTAAACTGTTTGGTGAGAATGCATGAAGGAAGTGCCTGAACGTCTGCCCCCTTCCAGGGATCAGTGTATAATGTATGTAGTGGTGCCGGCCACGTGGTTGCCATGGCGCACATGGCCAGGTCACAGCCGGAGCTTCGGTCCAATTGACAATAGCCGGTCCGGATCATAATTTCCCCCAATAGGGGGCTTAGGATCCCGATAAGGGGCCTATTGCACCCAGTCATGGGAAACTGAACCTATTAGCCACCTTGGGCGAGGTCAGGGGTGTGGCTTTACTGTGTATATAAACAAGGCCCCAAGCCCACATTTCTATGTCATCTTCTCCCATCAATAAACTACTATGTTGATTTCATCTACAATGCATCTCCAACCCCCGTACTTTGCACTGGCGATGAGGATGGGATCCTGATGACTCTCCAGGCAACTCCAGCGCTACAACAAGCACCGATCCATCAGCGCCTGGCACTGCCTGGCTCCAGTGCCCTGCATCGCCATCTGCTCCAGTGGATATCGCTCATCACCCCGTGGAACCACGAGTCACAATGGCTGCTGCTCTGGGACACATCGCCTCTTTTGGCCCATCCTGACCCGAGCTATGGGAAGCCTGGGCTGACCAGCTCAGGTTCTTCTTCAGAGTGCAGGAGATCACCGATGCCAGTAAGCATAAGGCTTGGCTACTGAGATCCTGTGTGGTGGACACCCTGCACTTAGTCTGAAGCCTTGTCTCCCCTTGCACCCTTACTGAAATAACTTATGATGTCATCATTGGGATGCTGAACAATTTTTTTGCGCCAAAACCATCCATGTTGGCTCAATGCATGGACTTCTACAGCTTCTTGCAGAAGACAGGTGAGACTGTGACTGCTTTTATGGCCGACCTCCTCAGGCTGGTAGTCGGTTGTGAATTTGTATCAGTGGAGGAAAACCTCCTCATGACTTTTGTGGGGGAGGGTCCGTGAGCCTAAGCTATGCCGGAAGCTGGTCACTCTCTCCAACATAACTTTGGAGAGGGTTTTTCAGACTGCCTGTGCTTTCAAACGAGCACAGAAGGACCGGCAGGGCACTACCTCTTCCACACACCGCACCACCTCAGCCTCAGGTTCAGAGGCATCTGATGAGGATGACGTCCTTCAGCTCCAACACTGCCCGATGAGAGCACAATCCAGAAATAGTTCCAGAATGGAGTGACACTGCCAGTTACTGGTCAGCTACCCTCTCTACTGTGCCTCCCCATTCCAGCACACCAGCCCTGTATGCCAGCTGTGGTGACCCACACAACCACTGGACCTGCTGGTTCCAGGACGCAGAGTGCCGGTCGTGTGGCAAAAAGGGGCACATCGCCCAGGCCTGCTGCTTCCAGACCTCCCGACGCATTCAAGCTGCACATTCGGAAGACACCAACCTACATTCAACATCTGCCTCCAGCCACCAGGTAATGAGCTAGCCCCGGGATGCCCCAAATAAAATTTTTGTACCAGTATCCATAGAGGGGTCCCCCTGCTCTATGGAACTCAACACAGGGTCCACCTACTCTATAATTTTGGTGGACACTTTCTGCAAATTATGCCCACGGGGGACCCTGACTACGGAAGCCAACGGGACTACGACTTAGAGACTTTCAAAAGAACCCCATCACTATCCGGGGCCTGGATAGTGGCAAGTTCAGGGTCCAGTTTAAGGGCTTTGATGGATTGTTGGTCCTCCTGGTGGTGGAGGGTAAACTCTCCAGCTTGTTGGGCCTGTCCTGGTTTGAGCCCCTTGGACTGGGAGTGATGGAGGTGAACCAGTTCCGCAGCACAGACTTCGGTGCAGTCTGTGACGAATTCCTGGCCGTGTTTGATGGTGCATTAGGCACTTACATGGGCCCTCCCGTTTCCCTAGACCTGGACCCAGCAGTCTGACTGATCCGGCTGGCTGCTAGGCAAGCCCCATTGGCGGTCCACCCCAAAATCGATAAGGAACTGGACCGGTTGGTGGCCCAGGGGCGTTTAGAACCAGTCTCCCATGCCTGATGGGAAACCCCCATTGTAACCCCGATTAAACAAAATGGGGATATCAAAATCTGTGCAGACTATAAATGTACACTCAATACGGCACTTCAGGACTATGCATACCTGGTGCTGCTTTATCAGTCATGTCCTTGCTTCGCTAGCAGGCGTGTGTGTTTTCGGGAAGCTGGACTTGGCTCAGGCCTACCAGCAACTCCTGGTAGACAAGGCGATGGTGGAGGCCCAAACCATAGTAATCCGCCGGAGGGGCATTTAAGGTCCACCACTTACAATTCAGGGTCAGCATCACCCCAGGACTGTTCCAGGAACGAATGGACCATTTATTGAAAGGCATTCCAGGGGTGTTCCCTTTCTTTGACAATGTTCTGATCTCTGTGCCAGACATCTCGTCCTTTGCCTCTTGGCTCCGCTCGGTCCTTCACCGCTTCAATGATGCTGGCTTGAAAGTCAAGAGGGAAAAATGCCTCCTGGGCATCCTATCAGATGAGTTCTTGGGGTTCACCATGGATGCGCAAGGTATTCACCCCACTCCGGACAAGGTCCATGCAATCATGGAGGCACCAACACCATCCTCGAAGGTGGAACTCCAGTCGTTCTTGGGCCTCCTCAATTTCTATCATGCTTTCCTCCCCCACAAGGCAGCGGTGACAGAACCATTCCATTGGCTGCTGGACAAACACACCAAATGGGTGTGGGGGCCCCACCACACCACAACATTCTAGGCTGTCAAGGACCTGCTTACTTCAAACACAGTCCTGGCCCACTTAGATGAGTCACTCCCGGTGGTGCTGGCTTGTGACACATCACCATATGGGGTGGGGGCCATTTTGGGGCACTGGTTGGTGGATGAGAGGTCCCAGTTGCTTACTACTCCCACACCCTGTCCATGGCTGAGCGCAATTATGCACAGATAGACAAAGAGGCATTAGCCATAGTGGTGGGGGTCAAAAAGTCCTGACCAGCAGACACCCCACATGCTCTCAGCCGGAGTCCTGCTCTGGATGATCTTCTTGGCCAGATACCAGTACAAGCTGATCCACCATCTGAGGAAGTCTATGGGGCATGTAGATGCCCTCAGCTATCTCCCACTCCCGTCTTGCAATCCAGACCTGGACCCGGCATACCACGACACTCTCCTCGAGGACCTGCCGGACTGCCCCATCCAGGTAAAGGACATTGTGTGGCACACAGCCCAGGATTGCACCCTCTCCTGCATCTTGGACTGGGTGGGGAGGGGGTGGCCCCGCAATCCAGGGCCCAAATTTGCCACATACTCCACCAGGCAGAATGAACTGTCTACCCACAAGGGGTGCATCCTCTGGGGCATGCGAGTAATCATTCCAGATCCACTGTGTAAGTGAGTCCTCAGTGCTCTCCATGAGACCCAGCCCGGCATTGTTCGGATGAAGGCCCTGGCCTGGAGTTATGTGCGGTGGCCAGGGCTAGATGTGGAAATTGAAAACAAAGGCCAGCATTGCCCCCAGTGCCAAGAGTCTTGGCCCAACCCTCCGCAGGCACCTGTGTGGCCCTGGGAATTGGTGCACAAGCCGTGGGCAAGACTCCATCTAGATTTCGTGGGGCCCTTCTTTATCCTAGTGGACAGCTACACTAAATGATTGGAGGTGATCCCCTTGTCAGCAACATCATCCCAAGCAGCTATCTGGGCCATGTGGCACCTCTTTATCACACATGGCATCCCCGACACATCGGTGACTGATAATGAGACAACTTTTAGTTCTGGAGTGTTCCAGTCATTTGTCATGCACTACGGCATCTGACACATACAATTGGCACCCTTTTACCTAGCAATGAATGGCCAGGCGGAATGCATGGTCCGGACCACAAAGGACACCCTGCACATACTAGACAAGGGCAACTGGCATTACAGGTTAGCCACTTTTCTTTTCGAGCAGCGGACAGCTCCACAGACCACTATGGGATTAAGCCCAGCTGAACTACTAATGGGACAAAGGCTGTTTTTACATCTGACTTTCCCGCTGGAATCATTCTAGTTCCAAAAAAACCTGTCCACACCTCTGTGCGGTGTGAAACCGTGTTGCTACTGAAATGTCCACATCTACTAATTGCCCTCCTGTGGTCAAGCTAGTATCCAACCGGCTTGATTCTGCTTTAAACAATTGCTGTTGATTAGTGCACTTAGACCCCCTGGAGTGAAATTTCACACCACTGTGAAATCAGCACAGGAAAAGACAGCAGTCAAACTACTTTAGAGGGGAGGTGTAAAATGACCCAAAGGCTCACAACCTGGTTGGACTGCCTCCACTCAGACCAGGCCCTGAAACACAGTACAGAACGAGAACATCAAAAGGTGCCACGAGGGTCCTTCCCAGAGGATCCCATGTATGTCCGGAATTACGCGTCCAGACCCACTTGGTTGCCCAGCCACATCGTCCGCACAATCAGTCCCTTTTCCTTTGTGGTCATGGGTGAAGAGGGGCAGGTATGGAAGTGACACATAGATCAATTGCGCCACCATCTCCTGACTCCTGAGGACAATACAAAAGAGGATGCTGAGATAGACTCTTGAAGTAGACCCGACAGGCATCTCACCTCAAGAATCACTGACAGAACTCCCGGCGCAGATGACGGCTCCCAATGTTCTGCGGGACAATGCTCCAGGCCCCAACATATCTGAGCACACTCCAGCACCAACTGCACTCACACCCAGGCCCCTGCCCCCGAACACAACACCACACCGCTCGGAGCATGAGCAGCGGTGGTCATCCTACCTAAGGGACTATGTATGCTAGGATGGTCTGAACCATGGGGAAAGGGGTGTAATGTATGTAATGGTGCTGGCCACGTGATTGCCACGGCACACATGGCCAGGTCACAACCAGAGCTTCGGTCCGGTTGACAATAGCCTGGCCGGATCATAATTTCCCCCAATAGGGGGCTTAGGATCCTGATAAGGGGCCCATCACACCCAGCTGTGGGAAACTGAACCTATTAGCCACCTTGGGCGAGGTCGGGGGTGTGGCTTTACTGTATATATAAACCCCCAAGCCCACGTTTCTATGTCATCTTCTCCCATCAATAAACTACTATGCTGATGTCACCTACGATGCATCTCTGACCCCTGTACTTTGCACAGTGACTCTGCTTTCCAAAGTTGCTAATCACAGGGAGAGGGTGTGTGCAGACACATCCTCTGTGCATTCGCGTAGGACAGACAACTTGATAAGTGCAGGGAGGTGGGGGGAGGGTAAGGCCAGTGTGCTCGTCCCCTCTCCTTCCCTGCAGAGTGCGTCCTCAGTGTGTGTATTTTTATTTCTGTATTTCATTAGACTTGTATCCCGCCCTCCCCGCCAGCAGACTCAGGGCGGGTTCCATCAGTAGTAATGCAATATATAATACAATTAAAAACAACTTTAAACAACTCGATCAAGCAGGTTCACTTGTTCATTATGTTTTATTAGGATGAGGCCATGGCTCAATCACAGAGAATCTTCTTTACATGCAGAACGTCCCACGTTCAGTCGCCAGCATCTGCAGTTAAAAGGAGGTGATGTGAAAGACCTCCACTGGGGAGCCGTTGACTGTCAGAACGGACAGTACCAATCAATGGTATGCTCATGTGTTTACCAAAGATCTCAAGTTAAATTTACAGTGTGAAGGGAAGTTCCTTGTGGAGTGAGGTGTCCACTTGCTAATAACTGACAAACAAGGTAGAATCATAGGCCAACATGGATGTTTGTGTATTGAAGCAGCAGAAAAAAGGAGGAGTGCAGTAGCACCTTAAAGACTAACAAAACCATGTGGCAGGGTCATGAGCATTCGTGAGCCACTTCTCATTTCTTCATGACAGCTCATATCCTGCCACATATTTTGTTAGTCTTTAAGGTGCTACTGCACTCTTGCTCTTTTCTGCTGCTACAGACTAATGTGGCTACCCATCTTGTGTGTCAAAGGTATCTTATATCCCATATTCCATCAGATTAGTGACTCATCTATTATTAAATTTAACCCATTACCTTTACCACATCACCACAATCCATTACGGGATCATTACTGGAGAGATAGTGTGGTGTAATGGTTAAGAGTGTTGCACTAGTAACTAGAAGATCCAAGTTCAAATTCCCATTTGGGCCACGGAAGCTCACTGTGTGACGTTGAGCCAGTCAACCTTCTCAGCCTCACCTACCTCATGGGGTTGTTGTGAGGATAAAATGGAGGAGATGAAAATGCTGTAAGCTGCTTGGGGTCCACTGGGGAGAAAGGCAGTGTATAAATGAATTCATACATACACACATACATAACACATACTGCATCACCACAGACAGTTCAGTTTAGCAATACAGCAATTTAGCTATTAGAGAGCCAGTTTGGTGTAGTGGCTAGGAGTGCGGACTCTAATCTGGGAGAACCAGGTTGGATTTCCCACTCCTGCTTGTGTGACCTTGGTTCAGTCATAAGTTCTTTCAGAGCTGTTCTCTCAAGGGCAGTTCTCGGGAGAGCTCTCACAGCCCCACCTACCTCACAGGGTGTCTATTGTAGGGAGGGGAAGGGAAAGGAGATTGTAAACTGCTCTGAGCGGTTGCCCCAGCGTCATCCCTCGATAAAATCTGCGGCAGAGCAACAGTTCCCCACTTGTTGCCCTGGGTCAGCAGTTGGCCCGAATCTAATCCTCGTCCCCCCCCCCCCCCCCCAGATCTTCCGTTTCAGGGATTTTCAGGTTTCTTTTTTTGCCATGGGGTTGAAGTCGGGGCATTCTAGTGGGGAACTCGCAAATTGGGGTTTCTTGCTCTACCCCTTTAACGCCCCTCTGCTTCTTTCCCTCCCTTTCCCCACCTCTCCCCTCCCTTTCCTGCCCTGGCGCAAGCAGGGGGTTTTTGTCCCCCACCATCATTGCGTTACGACACCATGACACAACAATGATGGATCAATGTTGTGTCAGGATGTCATAACACAATGATGGGGACACACACAAAAAAACCCCCAATCGCTCCAGGGTGGGAAAGGGAGGGGAAATCACACTAGGGGAAGAGAGGGAAGGGGATGCTAGATTCGGGGCAAGGCGACAAATGCGGAATTCCCTCAACAGAATCGGGCCAATTATACCGGGGGAACAGAGAGCAAACCATTGGTGCAGAATTGGCCTGAGATTCCTTCGGGTAGTGAAAGGTGGGGTATAAATCCAATCTCCTCCTCCACCTCTTCCTCCTCCTCCTCCTCTTCTTCTTCCTTTCTGAGGTTTTCCATTGTGTCATGCATGCTGATAGGACACAGTGCACGATGGGAAATCTTGTAATCCATTTTTCCCTCTTGTAGTGTACCCCTCCACTTAGGGTGCAGTCTTGAAAGCAGATTCTGGCACATCCGCTTCAAGGCAATAGAAGACTGTTGTCGTTACTTAAAAAATAATAATAATTTTTGTAGAGTAAAAGGACTTTACAACCTAATAAAACTTAAAGCATGTAGGATTTTTATTTGTAGCTTATTTTCTGTAGCTACAGTGATACCATGAAGTATTAAAATATTTAGAAAATGGTTATGGCACATTACTCTTTAATGAAACATGCATCTCTGTGTGTGCTCCCGTACTTTAAGAAACTGAGCTCCATGCTTAAATAAAACAAATACCAAATCTGTTAAAAGCATTGCTTTTACGCTTTCCGCTGATTGTGTGTTATAACATGGTATGGTTTTAGGTGATCTCCTTTCAAAAGCACCTTACAAGATTTGTCAAATGAATTCTAACTAAGCTATAATAAGCTGCTCCTCACAGGGAGACACTTTTCATTACGAAAATTGAAGGTTATGGGACCCCCCGTGTTTATCGGTGCTAAATTTGCTTATGCCATCATTCTTGTTTTTGGAAAACGTGGATGGAAACTTGGAGGAGGGGGATGTGTGCAAAGTGTGGTCATCAAGAAAAGTCAAGATAGGTAGCCATGTTAGTCTGTCTGTAGCAGTAGAAACGAGTAAGAGTCTAGCATAGGGTTGCCAGGTTGTACCTGGCTGCCCATGGGGGGACTCCTGATCCTTCCTGGAGCTCTTCTGGTGCATGCACTGTGATGACATCACCTGGAAGTGATGTCATTGTGTTTCTGACATCAGGGGTGATGCTCTAATTTTGAGGCAAAACTCTATGGTTTTCTGGACTGCAAAACCATAGAGTTTTGCCCAAAACCTAGAGTGTCACCCCCGACATTGGACACAGGATGACAGCACTCCTGTGTGATGTCATCGCACTGCTGGTGGCAATGCTGGGAGGGGGCTTCTCCCACCAGCCAGCTGGGCCACAATGGATTGGGCCCCCCAAAATCGGGGGATCCCCTGACTTCACTGGGGAATGGCACCCCTAGTCCAGTAGCACATTAAAAACCAACAGAATGTGCAGCAGGGTAGGAGCTGCCACAAATATTGTTAGTTATCAATAAAAATGTGAGGGACATGGAAGGCTGCATCCTGTCAACTGTGAATGGAAGATGTGCTCCCCATTCTCCCCAGCTTTCCCTTCTAAAAGCTGCTCCTGAGAATTGGAGACGGAGAGGAATGTAACGCCTCTCCCCCCTGGTCTGACCTCTTCTCTGAATGGGACTAGAGCTCATCTAGGAGTATGGAAGTTTTGTTTGTTTGTTTTTGCTGCTTCACTCTTCCCACTGTGGAATCCCCCCCCCCCCCCCCCCCCCCGGTCAGCAAACTCTCAGGAACAGCATGGTAGTGGTGGGACTGTAGTTGGAGGAAGAAATAGATGACTTTAGGGCTATGGAAAAATAAGAAAAGAATTCAGATCATCCAATAGGTGGTGAAGTCTATAACGTGTATAAATCCATTGTCTCCCCCCTTGTGCCTGGTAATCACCAGCTTTCTGATATGTCTTCTTCTAACAGAGCTGTCTCTGCAGTCTTTAAATAACCAGATAATGTGACCTCCAGGAGGTCTGTTCTGTGTAAGTGGGAATTTCAATTATTTTTTGCATTTGAATTTCTCCCTGCCAGTAATTATTCCATAACCTTGAGTAATCTATTTCCTGATTGTGCTATTCAGATCATTGTGCTGCTTATCTTTTGAGCAGAGGACAAAAGAGCGGTTTCGGGCAACAGTCCTTCCAGTCTGTATCTCCAGCCATCTCACTAAGCAGTGCAAGTCACTTCATGTGTCTTCATAATCCAGAGATCCAGCATGCTGAGAAGCATCGCCCAGGTGCCCGGTTTGCAAACAAATAAGCGAAGATAGGGTATGTTAGTATAAGCACAGGTTTGTCCGGACTGCGAAAGCAGCTTGGCCCTTTCACTAACTGGAACATTTTACCACAGGCAGATTTGGAGGATGGCTAGGAATGAGCCAAACCAATCTTGATGCTATAAGAGTAGCCAGAAGCTTCTTTGCTTGGGCTTGGCTAGTAGTGATGGTGATCATAAGGTATGTCCATCACCTCCTCTCACACTGCCATCAGATGGATCTGTGGACTCTTGGGTGGGACCCAGCTGGTGGCAACACAAGAGGAGGCAATGGGCAAGCTGGCTGGCATCTGTTGTCGTTATAGCCAGGGGTCCATTGGGGCCGGAGCGAGGCGGAGGGAAGCTCCGCCAGCTCAGGAGTGGCCACTAGGTCAGCCATGGGCCGAATCAGATTCTCTGATCTGATTCAGCCTGCTGCTGAATTGCCACTGAAATTCGGTGGCAACTTTAAAAGCGACTGGAGGGGGGGGGTTGAGGGAGAGGCTCCAAACTTGCAGGGTAGCTGCTGGGTCCTCTCCATCAAATACCCACCAAGTTTCAAGAAGATTGGACCAGGGGGTCCAATTCTACGGGCCTCCAAACAGGTTGCCCCCATTCCCTCCATTGTTCTCTATGGTAGAAAAAAAGTAACATTTTTTCCCACCATAGAGAACAATGGAGGGGATGGGACAACCTGTTTGGGGGCCCATAGAATTGGACCCCGTGCTCCAATCTTCTTGAAACTTAGTGGGTATTTCAAGGAGAGGCCCCAGCAGCTACCCTGCAAGTTTGGAGCCTCTCCCTCAAATCCCCTTTCCTCCAGCCCCTCATATACCCTATGAGTTTTTGCCATTGATTTCAATGGCCCATAGGGTATAATGGGGCTGAAACTAACATTCCCTTTCTGACACACTTCCGGTGATGTCAAGGGACGTGGCATATGCTAATGAGTTATGCTAATGAGTTATGCTAATGAGCTCCTGCAGCTCTTTTTCTACGAAAGGACCCCTGGTTATAGCCACTCGTTGGGTCTGAGCTACGAAAGCCCTGCATGAACCGCATGGGCTCAGCTTGCTCCTGGGCCATTTTGACAGTCCTTACTGTCTCTGATAACCTACCTTGATAATTGGAGGCAAAAGACTCACCTCCATATTGCCCGGATTGGTCTAGTAATACCTTTCATCCATTAGAGACACTTCGTTTCAGTGGGAAGATGCGTTATCACAATGAAGAGCAAGAAGATTCACAGTGGTTTATTTGGAAAAGTTAAGTGGATGAAGGGTAGGGTGGCCAGGTGTGGGTTGGGAAATGCCAGGAGATATGGGGGGTGGAGTCAGGGGAGGATGGGGTTTAGGGAGGAAAGGGACCTCAGCAAGGTATAATGCCATAGAGTCCACTCTCCAAAGCAAACATTTTCTCCAGTGGAACTGATCTTGGTCATCTGGAGATCTGTTGTAATAGTGAGAGATCTCCAGGTGCCACCTGGAGACTGGCAACCCAAGAGGATGAGTGAGCAGATGTTATGGAGGGGAGGACAACTTGGCTCCCATTCCCCACCAAAGGACCAAAAAGTTAATGAGAGCTTCTGCCTTTCTCCCTTTCATCAAGAGCTCTTCAGCTGGAGGAATATATTAGCTTCACCCCAGTCCTTCGTTCTCACATACACCCGTTTCATGACTTCTCTTTCCCACCCCTCCTTAAGAACCTCATGTGTCATCTGATTTGGATTGTGAATCTGCAGGGTTTAATTTTATGTATGACTTAATAAATATTACATTGTGTTATTATTAACACCTGTTCATTAAACATTAAAAAAACTTTATGGAGTTGCTAGCTGGTAGCAGAATGACAGGCAGCAAAAAGGCCCATCAGCATCTCCCAGAGCAGTGCCACTGGCACCTGTCTCCAAGGTGGTTCCAGAAGTGTTGAAAGAACCTGTGGAGCTCCTATGGATCTGGACAGCAGCAATATGTGAGGAGGCAGAACATTACCTTGGGTGGCTGTTATCCGGCCCTGACATGAGGTTGCTTCTGAAAATGGCAGCCACACACCTAGCTTCCCCCTTTTCCTCCATAGCATATAGTAGAACTTACCACATGTTGTGTTATGGTGACCTTCTGTGTTGCTCCGCTCCACACACTGATGGTGAAAACAGGGAAACACAGAAATCCGATGGCTTAAAGCAAATCCTACTGCGGGGGGGGGGGGGGGGGGCGGGGGGAGTGAAAAACTAGACACCCAGCTGCCAATTTCTCCAGCAGCCGTGTGTTCACCATCACATCTTGTTTGGTCATCAGTGATGAGAGGTCAGATTCAGAGAAGGCAGCTGATCAGAAAGGAACTTGAAATAGTGAACCAGTGCAATGATGGATAGTTCTGAATGAATCTCACATTTCAGTTAAGGCGTCTGGCAGTCTCCTCCCAGCAGAGATTCTAAAACATTATAATTCGAGAGACTTATGTGCACCATATGGAAAGTGCTATATCAGACTAGGATACTCCAGCGTACATTTAAAGAGCACATGGGCTGTTTGCCTGCCTGAATATGTCAGCACACCTTGCATACTCCCACGGCCACCCTTTTGAATGAGGGATTTTAGCTCCAGCTCCAGAACTGACTTCATGTTAAGAACTTATCGTTTTAATAAAAGTACATAAAGTAGTGACAGGAACATGTAGTGGACATCCGGGTGAGATGCTCCCCACTTTATTTTATCATTAATAAATAATAGAAATGTATGAGGCATGTGAAGCTAATGTGCTTTCTTTTACAAACCCAGTTTCTTTGCAGTCCACCGTTGCTGAAACAAATAATTGTTGTGTGTGGTGGTACAGGAAATGCCCATCGCAAAATGAGCCAAAAAAACAACAACATCTTGGCAGGGTACAGCCTTGGAATAAATAGAGGGGATGAAGAAGTTTATGAAATAATGACTGATGTAGAGAGCATGGAGAGAAAGCGAGAAGGTTTTCTCTGCCTGTTATAATGCCAGGGCTTTGGGTCACCCTAATAAATTGGTTGGCATTAGAATTTAGAATCCGGGTAGATGAAAGGAAGAATTTCTTCAAACATCATGGAATTAGTTTATGGAATTCAGTGCTACAAAAATAGCTTATATATACATTCCTACATAAAATAGCCAAAGACTGGCCCTAACGTAGATAGGCAAATTCTTATGATGGGTCTGACTACAATTGACACTGAAGGTTCTTCAAGCCTCAGGGGTAACCCCTGGGATTTTTGTCAGTGTTTGATGTATTTTACTACTTTATAAAATATTTAATGTTATTTGTTGTTATTGAGGTGTTTTATGGATTACAGACCAATTTGGATATTTGAAAAGGGAGAGGAGATCTTATAGAATTTCCCAGTACTCAATGTCGGGGGGGGGGGCTGTTGTGTGTGTGGGGGGGGGGACAGAGAGGCTAGGCAACAGACAGTGTGGGCAGAGGAAGTGGGACTTGGTAGCAGTGAGCTGCAAAGGTGACTCCTGAACAATGAATGGGTGGTGAAGGTGAAGAAAGGTGGAACCAGTAAAGTCAGACATGTCCACGGCAAAATTCATGATATCCCCACTCAGAACAGACACACATACAAAATGCAGCAATGAAAACATGGAAACACTGTGAACTAAACAAGAATAAACAATACCATAAGCCATCTCTTTAAGATGGTTAACTCCCCAACAGGCATGGTGAAATAATAATGAGCATAAGAACATAGGATAAGCCTATGTTGGATCAGGCCAGTGGCCCATCCAGTCCAACACTCTGTCACACAGTGGCCAAAAATACCCAGGTGCCATCAGAAGGTCCACCAGTGGGGCCAGGACACTAGAAGCTCTCCCACTGTTGTCCCTCCCAGCACCAAGATTACAGAGCATCACTTGCCCCAGACTGAGAGTTCCTATCTATACCTTGTGTCTAATAGCCACTGATGGACCTTAGCTCCATATGCTTATCCAATTCCCTCTTGAAGCCATCCATGCTTGTAGCCACCACCACCTCCTGTGAATTCCAGGTCTTTGGATGAAGAAATACTTCCTTTTATCTATTCAAACCCAACCGCTGAGCAATTTCATTGAGTGCCCACGAGTTCGTGTATTGTGAGAAAGGGAGAAAAGTACTCCTTTCTCTGCCTGCTCTATCCCATGCATAATCTTGTAAACCTCTATCATGCCACCCCTCAGCCATCTTTTCTCCAAGCTAAAGAGCCCCAAGTGTTTTAATCTTTCTTCATAGGGAAAGTGTGCCAACCCTTTTATCATTCTATCATTTATCAACCCTTTTCTACACTTTTTCAAACGCTATAATATCCTTTCTGAGGTGTGGGGGAGAATTCACTAGCCTTTGAAAGGGGTCTAAATGGACCTCCAAGGGAAGGGTATTCCAGAGTTTTGGGGTCACTTATCCTCCCCCCCTCACTTCTATAAGACAACATAGCATCCTGACTGGTTGGAATCCAACATAGCATAGCATTTCCTCTATAGATCTTGGTGTTCAGAGGTGCCGGAGGGTGACATAGGGCGGAAGCTAATCAAGGTGCAGATCTTTCAGAGTTGTGCAGGCCAAAATATTGATTCAGGCTTTGGAAACAAGCCACAGTTCAATGCAGATTTAAAAACAAAACCCTGCTGTAATATGATCACGCCACCTAGTGCAGATAAGTAGTTGTCCAACAGCATTCTGACTGTCCAGAATGTCTTCAAGGGTAGCCTCAAACAAAATGCAATACAGTAATCTAGAACACAAGATGGCTGGCATCTTTAAAAGTTGTATAGAATGGGAATATTGACATTTCAGGCTTTTACTGTCACTGCGGCATTCTGACCTGCCAATCTTAAGAGAGCAATGAGGGCTAAAGAGCAGGGAGGTGACGAATTGCCCATACTGATTTGAATTAACCAGCCAACCCCTTTATCTAACCAGCCAAAACTCTTATCGTTTTGCAGTGGAGTTAAGTTTAGATTGTAAATGCATTCCTGTAGAATATTAAAACCCAGTGATTCAGTTAATGGAAAATATTCATAGAAAAGGAGTATGTAAAATCTTTGAGCTGTGATGCAATTTCCCATTAAAGTGAAAATACTGGCAACAGACAAAATCACTTTGCGTGCAAGCCTTCAGTCTGGCTATTAGCCATGACTGTTGCTTTTCTCTCAATTCTCACAGCCAATCTTGCATTCCTTGCAACCCAGTCAAAAGATGCTGGCATAGATACATACAGGATTTGATTAATGAAAGTGAGGTTGAATGTCAAACCTCCCATTTTGTGAAATGACAGAACCCTGCAGGGACAGGGCTAGAAAGCGTGATCCTGCTTCCCTTTCAAAGCATGAATACTGGAGCATTTGAGGATCTAAAAGGGGCTCCACGTTGCAAATATAGACCAATTTATGAACTATGGAATCCGATAATACAGATTTCTCCAAGAGATGGTTTAGTATGTCCATCTTTATATATCCATGATTCTTTTAATCAGTTTCTGACCTATTAAAATAAATTTATGGTGAACACGGTCTGCAGACAAAGGTATTGTTCTCGTTAGCTGCAATCACTCATGAATCAAGGCTCAGATCTCCTCCCTCACCACCATCTGATTGAAACAGTTGTCCAACAGTTTTGCAGCCTGTGCAGCAGGTGAACCTGATTCTCCTCCAGGGTCATCAGTAGTTGAGTCAGGAATTGGGAGGGGCTACAACTCCCATAAAGCTTTGTGAAAACAGGCATGAAAGAAATCACTTCACTAACATGGGCTTAAATGAATATTAAATAGTAAGATTTTTGAAATATGAGCAACCAGTGTGATGCAGCGACAAAAAAGGCTAATGCAATCTTGAAAAGTATCAACAGAGGCATAACATCCAAATCACAAGATGTCATAGTCCTGCTGTACACTGCATTGGTCAGGCCACACCTGGAATATTGTGTGCAGTTCTGGAGGCCCCACTTCAAAAAGAATGTGGACAGAATGGAGTGGGTGCAGAGGAGAACAATGAAGATGATCAGGGGCCTGGAGACCAAGCCCTATGAGGAAAGGCTGAGGAACTTGGGAATGTTCAGTCTGGAGAAGAGGAGGTTGAAGGGGGACATGACCAGGGCCGGCTCACCCAATAGGCAGATTAGACTTCTGCCTAGGGTGACCTGTGGTGGTGAGCACCGAAATAACCCTCGCCGCCTGTCCGCCCCCAATTCCCACCACGGATGCCCCACTGCCCCAGCCAGATGGCCTCCCTTCCCTCCCCCGTATGGCTCTCTCACTCCCTTCCCTTCCTCTCGCCCCAGTCCCTGGAAAGAGAGAAAAAGGCACAGAGTGCGCACACACCCCCTCCCCTCATCCACCTCTCTGACACCACCCCTCTGCCTCTCTGATGCCACCCCATGGCCAGGAGTGCCAGCTGGGGAGAGCCAGGAGAGGGGCAACTGGCAGCTCTCTGGGCAGAAACCTCCCCTGCTGGGACCTCTGGAGGAAGGGGGAAGCACCCCCCCCCCAACCGTGGCCCTTTGCGGAGAAGAAGTGCCTTGCCTCAGCTTCTGCACACTGCTGGGGCCTGCCGGGGTGGGAGGCTGGCTGACACAGGCACGGGATGGGAAGAGAAGGAAAGGCCAGCGGCGGGCGGCCCTCAGCAAAGAAGCCCCATGCGGACCAGGGAAGTGGGAGGCAGGCCCACCTGGGCGGAATTTAGGAGCCCCTCTTCAGTGGCTCCGGAAGGCCACGGGTCAGTTGCCAGAGCCCCACTGCAGCTGCCATCGCTGCCGCACAGGGGAATCGATGTTGCGCCTCCCGGGCCGTGCTCTGCTGGGGAAGACGGGTGGGTGGGTCATCGGGTCAGCCCAGGCCGCCTTTCGGGCGGGAGGGAGGGTGAGAGGGAGCTCTTTCTGCTCACTGAGTCAGCCCCACCCAGTTGGCTATGGCTCCCTCCGGAGGGCCAAGAGCTGGGAGAGCCGCCCCCAAGAGCTGCGCAATTCGGGAGGTTGGGAGACAGAGCTGTGTGGCCCTCTGCAGCCTCCACCCCAACCCTCTGCCCAGGGGCCCCTTCTGCTGCCTTGCATATGCCGGCAGCAGGCCTGCCACGCTCGGCTGCCCGCAGAGAAGCTGGGTGGGGGTGGCACAGCTGGGCTAATGAGGTGACTGGCAGGTTCGGCCACGGCCCGGCTGCCAAACAGGCCAATTAAGCCAGCTGGACAATCAACTTGGCCATCCAGCCCGCTGACTGGCAGGTGGCCCTCCCCTTCCCCTGGCTGCCTTGGGAAGCCTCACCCGCCCTGCCCCCGAGCCCTGACCGAAGCTCTGCCCCTTCACTGGAGACCCTCCAATGGGGCACATGGGAGCTGACCGTGCCTCTTCTTGTGGCCCACCTCCCACCATGGTCCCAATATGAATCAGACTATTGCTGCACTTTTATGCAAGAGATGCCATCTTGAAGAATCGGGACATACCAAAAACAGTTGAGGAAAGAAGATGGAGGGAACAATGAGGAGCTCCAAATGGAGACTCATTGTGTCCAATGCTCCCTCTAAGCTGTGGAGCCTTGTGAGCAAAAATTCTACTTTGTGAGCTCCTGGCATTAAAGTTGTGAGCGAGCGATTTGGCTACTGCATAAATTAGTTTGCTCTGGAGCCATTCTTCCTGAGCGAAGACCAAAATGTTTGAGCCGGAGGCTAAAAAATTGAGCTAGCTCACACTAACTCAGCTTAGAGGGAACACTGATTGTGTCTAGTATTCTATCTGGTAGGACAAGGGGCTGGCAAGGGAGAAGACCACATGTGCTACATTTGCATTAACTGTGTGAGTGTGTGAGTGAGTGTGAAGTGCCTTCAAGTTGTTCCCAGCTTTGCATTCTTCCTAAAATGCATTTATGTTTGAAAATTGGTGGGTGCACGGGGGGCAGGGGGCACCAGAAGGTATCCTCACCTAGTGTTCAAAAAAACCTGGGGCCAGCCCTGGACATGACCATTCTCTTGAAGTATTTGAAGGGCTGTCACTTAGAGGAGGGCAGGGAGTTGTTCCTGTTGGCAGCAGAGGATGAGACTCACAATAATGGGTTTAAATTAAGGGCGGGAAGGTACCGGCAGGACATTAGGAAAACCCTTTTTATAGTAAGAGTTGTGCAACGATGGAATCAGCTGCCTCGGGAGGTGGTGAGCTCCCCCTCACTGGCAGTCTTGAAGCAGCGGCTGGACAAACAGTTGTCAGGGATGCTCTGGGCTGATACTGCATTGAGCAGGGGGTTGGACTAGATAGCCTGTATGGCCCTTTCCAGCTCTGTGATTCTATGAAATACAGTGTTTATTGTAATCACTGGCTGACTTATTGGTTTGCTCAATCTTTATTTAAACCTTTTGGCTGCCAAGAAACATGCAGTACCATCAGATCTGTGGTGGGGAAGAATTAGGATTCCTATTGGGATGTGTGAGAATGCACATGTGAGAAATACTGCCAAATGCTTTATTTGAATATGTGGGAAGAAACTCACCAAACAGGCCCAAGCTGCTCACAAGCTCTGGAACCAACTGAGGAAAAATCAGTTCACTGCTTGCAACCAGCAAGTCGAACATGGGCTGAACTGCTGAGTGAGCATTCTTGATATAAACAGGCACTGTCATTTGTGGGCAGGAAGTTGCAACTAAAACATAAGAGAGTTGTATAAGAGAGGGGACCTATCTTTTTTTGTCCGTTACAAAGCAAATCTGACTCTTTGAAGCCATCAGACACTGCCCTCTCCCTGCTGAAACACTGAGTTTTTCTGTATTTTCATTTCCTTCGCTTGTGCGCAATTGTGAGAGTCCTACAGAATCAGTCACCAACAAGTGTCCTTAAATAGGAATGCTTTATTGAGAAAGGTCTGCTATGGTCATCTACACTTCTTGTGTTAGTAATGGCTGACACAGCCCCAAGCAGGACAATTATACAGAATTCAAAAAGGGGTCTGGTAAGGTCTTGGTGCAACCAATCATCAAGCCAAAGAAAAGGCACTTAAAAATACTGGTTTATGGTTCCCAGGGAAAAAAGCAGGAAGAATTAGAGTTAGACAGGAGAAGAGATACATGTGTAGGCACCATCAGTCTCCCAAGGTCAGAGCAGCTCGAAGAGCAATAAGCATGCCATGAGAAATATAACATAACATTCCACAGACCTGACATCAAAGGTTCACTCGTCCTACCTCCCGGGCAGGAGATGGCAGCATTAGCTGACAGCAATACTCCCTCTAAGCTGTGGAGTTTTGTGAGCAAAAATTCTACTTTGTGAGCTACTGGCATTAAAGTTGTGAGCGAGCAATTTGGCTAATGAATAAATTAGTTTGCTCTGGAGCCATCCTTCCTGAGCAAAGACACAAATGTGTGAGCCGGACTGTGAGCCAGCTCACACTAACTCAGCTTAGAGGGAACACTGCTTATGTTTTCTTTTTGCTTCGGGGTATGCAAAGCCCAGCCTTTACCATTCAGAGGTGTCCCTTCCTCAAATATTATACGTGATCTACAATATGAGAAAGAACCTGTATTGGATTTGGAGGAAACAAAGTGTTAGGCAAGATTAGATAAAACAGCATTTTCATACTTGGATCCTTTCATCCCTTTTTCAGGCTATCTATTTGAAGTCTGGTTGCTGTTAATGCCAAAGAGACGAGATGCATTTCTAAGGCAAATAAGCATTCTGGCCAATGTCAATTTTACATTCATATTACAAACTTGCTGAAGCAAGAACTGCTTTAAGCTTTATGTGTCAAAACACCCATATAGTGTCTGGAAACATTTAAAGCATAAAGTAACAACACTAAATTTGCATTTTTAAAAGGGAAAAGGAAGGATAAGGAGGTGAGGGGGGCAGACTGTTCAATTATTGGCTTACAATGTTGATGTTGCACTGAAACCAAATTTTTGTCATGGGCTTTGCTTGAAAACATTTAATACGAGCAAGCACTGAGTACTAAAATAGATTTTTTCCCCAAAGTTAAAAGATGATGCCAGATGGTCTTTTCACATCCAGTAGATTGATCAGAAGCTCTCATGGAGAAAAATATCCAGCCCATTAGTAGCTAAAGGAGGTGGCCCATTAAAGTGAAAACCGTTGCCGAAAACCTGCTTAGCTGAAAAGCCCAAACTACATAGCAGTATTGATCAAATGTGAAACCTTCTGGATGGTTTGAGATTTAAAAGGTATTTATTGCTAGTTAAGAATTGGCTGATCATTGGGTATGGCGTATTAATTTTTTAGTAGTTACATAAGTTGTCAATATGTCAATGGTATTTCATTTGCGGCAGTTGAACACACAAGTCCCTTCCCAAAGAGAACCTGACTAATTTACCTGTATTCTTGCATATTCTTGAGACTGTCCTGCTAAGACTGTAGCCTCCTCTTTCTTCTGCTGTGTACATACTTCCTTCCACCCACCCCTTTTATATGTATTTTGCTTCATAAATGTGCAGTGACTGGCTGCAAACATCCAAAAGATGGAAGCAAACTTTAAAAATGGAGCACGTCAAAACAGCCTTTCAGGACAGTGGACATGATTTTGCCACAGTGAAACACTTTGAGCCCTAGAAAAAGGCAAGAGTCCAATAGCACCTTAAAGACTAACAAAAGATGTGGCAGGGAATGAGCTTTCATGTGTCACTGCTCACTTGTTCAGATACAGCTAGAGTGGGAGTCCATCTGTCCTGTTTATTGGAAAGTAGAGTGATTTCAGATGCTGAATGACATTAGCAGGTGAATAACAATAGCAGGCATGATTGGATTTAGGTGAGATATGCAGAGGGGTAATAGGTGTGGATAAATCAACATTGGTAATGAGACAGGAAATCTAGGTCTCGATTCAGTCCAGGTGGATGCATTGTCTTGAGCTTCATTATCAATTGCAATTCAGCAGTCTCTCTTTCTCATCTCCCTTTGAAATTCCTTTTTAAGAGAACTACTGCTCTTAGGTCAGTAACTGAATGTCCTGGAAGATTAAAATGTTCCCCCACTGGTTTTTGAATGTTGTGGTTCCTAATATCAAACTTATGTCCATTAATTCTTTGTCGAAGGGGCTGGCCTGTTTGTCCAATGTAGAAGATAGAAGGGTATTGCTATTGTCATTTGCCTGCTAATATCATTCAGCATCTGAAATCACTCCACTTTCCAATAAATAGGACAGATAGACTCCCAGTCTAGCTGTATCTGAAGAAGTGAACAGTGACTCACAAAAACTCATACCCTGCATCATACTTTGTTAGTCTTTAAGGTGCTACTAGACTCTTGCTCTTTTCTACTGCTACAGACAGACTAACAGGGGTGCCCATCTTGATCTATCTCCATTTTAAACCCTGTTGACATCAGTGGGAGACAGTAAAGCACACAGGGCGCGATCATACACACCCATTAGCCACGTGAGAGGGACAACTCACTGGTGAATCAAAGTGGCGCGATCACATCAGCACATCTGGGAGGCATCCCACAACCATCGGAAAGCTGTTGCAAGCTGTTTTAATCCATCGGAGAAGTGGAGTAAAAAACTACTAGGAAAAATGCAGTAGCAAACTGTTTGCTGCGGGCCACAGTCAGACTTTCCCCGTGTGATCACTCCAGTGCAAATTTGTGGCATCGGGGATAGTCTGATCAGGCTATCCCGATGCCATGCCATTTCCCCTTCCCAGTATGCGCATCATCGCATACTGCCATTGGAAGCCCTGGGTGGAGAAACGATTCATTGATCCCCCATTTAAGCGAATTGGAAACCAATGACCAAAAAAACCCCAACTCGCCCACGGTTGCGTCTGATCACAAAGCAGCTAGTTGCGCCGGCAGCTTCACCAACCTGTGTGATCGCGCAACTGTGGGTCAAATTGCTCCAGAGCAAAATAGCCTCGCTTCCCCCCCGAATTATCTTGCTCGTGAGGCCGTGGCCATACTTAACTTTCCCAGTGAAACCAGTAGGACTCGTGTTTGCTTAATTTTGGCAGTAGATGCTTTGGTGACTACGCAGGAAGAGGAAATTTCACAACTTTCAAGCAGTCTCTGAGAGCATTTCTCCACATGATCTTTTGAAACAGGTTTGGTGTCAGTTGGTGAGGGAGATCATGAGAAGGAGGAGAGGCAACATGCCACTTAGTGTTTGATAGATTGAAAAGAGTACCTTGAATTGGCCCAGTCCAGCAAGAAGAGAGAGGTAGCCATGTTTTCTGAAAGTAGTTTTGTTGTACCCTTTGACTTGCTATGACAAGGAATTTGTAGAGACAGATCTCCCCTACATTTCCTGTGACAACCCCGCCCTACAAAATCTAATAAGGGGGAGGGATGGGGAGGAATCACTTTCTTTTCCCATGTGCTAATGGAGAGGTTGCCATGACAAACATTCAGCTGGTGCAGAATGCCGCAGCGAGGCTGCTGATGTGTCTCCGTCGTCGGGAGCACATACGACCAGTGCTGGAGGCACTGCACTGGCTACCAGTGGCATACCGAATTCACTTCAAGGTGCTGGTGCTTACCTTTAAAGCCCTAAATGGCCTAGGTCTGACCTACCTAAGGGACCGCCTTTCCCCATACACACCCCAGAGAGCACTTCGGTCCGGGGCCCAACACCGCCTGGCCGTACCGGGCCTGAAAGAAGTCAGGCTCACTGCCACTACAGGGAGGACTTTCTCGGTGGCGGCCCCTTGCTGGTGGAATGAGCTCCCAGAGGAGATCAGGGCCCTTCGGGACCTGATGCAGTTCCGCAGGGCCTGTAAGACGGAGCTCTTCTGCCAGGCATTTGAATAGGGGCTGCCACCTCCATGTACCCCCTGTTACCAGCAACTATCGACGTGCGCCCTGGTAATACCATCTAGCTGACCATGTCCCAGCGCGCGCCCAACAGCTGATCGTACGCCATTGGAAATGCGAGCACTTTAATAATTGTTTATATTGTATTGTTTTAATGATGAAAGTTTTAATGTTTATTGGTTACTGTTTTATTGTGGACTTGGTCCACGACAATGTGTAAGCCGCTCTAAGCCTGCTGTGCGGGGAGAGCGGCCTAGAAGTTGAATAAAATAAATTAAATAAATAAATAAAAAACTTCCTCTGCTTTTGCGTGAAACAGCTGGTGATTGAACTTGATTTGCACTGTGCAACTGGGCATGTTGTTTATGAGGGTTCTCTGATCCTGAGCTTTTTGGAGATCACAAAGGGGCTGCTTAAAAAAGAGGAAAGCTGGGAGGAACTGCCTTCTTGTACTAGTAGTTTGAGGGCCATGATTGTCCACAGGCTGAACTTCGGAACTGCCTACCTTGGCACTATTTGCTTCAGGCAGCTCCTGGTCTGCAAGGGGGAGGCACAGGGTGGGCCTGTCAAGTAGTCCTGGTGGGGCTTGTGGGGAGATGCATGGCTCCAGTCAGCAAATCTGAGCCCCTTGTGATCAGCTTTTCAAGTGACACACAGGTATGGTGTGAACTGAACTACTGGGTGTTCAAGTAAGCCTAGCAACATCCCTTATAATAAAGCTGACTAGAGGTCAGCTCTAAGCACCTTCTGCCCTGATCTTTGCACAGGGATATTTACTATCTAGCACATGTGTTGGGATAATGAAGGAAACACAACCCCTCTTCCTAACCCCTTCATCATGAAGGTCACATTCAGAGTCCAGGGAAGTTACACCCATTACCTCTTTACCAAGGATGTAGGGCAGGAATGAATTGGTCTTTAAACTGAGACTTCATTGTAAGTTTTGGTCAAGTTGATTCTGCATACATGGAGGGGTTGTTTAAATAATAGCTCTGAGTGGTGGCAGTGGAATGGAGGGAAAAAGAAGCTGTTGGGGTGAGCGTCAGACAAAAGACATACCTGAAACGGCAGAGCTAAAATAGCAGATTGAATTGCTGCTGACCATTTCACCACAGTTCCCCCTTGGCAGTGTCCAATAACGGAATGAGGGCTAACCATCCTGAGGCTTCGAATGGCAAAGATGAATTGACTTGGCTAGTCTCGCTTGCCTGAAAAAAAATCAAGGTGGCCTTCAGATGCAGCTGCCAGCCATGTGGGAACAGTTTTATTTTATTGTATTTCCCTTACGTGCTACTATGTGGCTGGGAGCGGTGCATGAATGTGGCAGCCATAAGGGGAAAGCCAACAACATGCATCTTTTCCATTAAACAGGAGAGCACATTATAGGACTGCTTCATGAGGACTGAAGTGGTCAGTTAGGTCCCCATGCTTCTGGCATTCTTCAAACTATATGGGGCAGAATTGTTCAGGAGGGCATTTTGTAAAGGTGATAGGGCTGTATTATAACAGAAAGATTTGGAGACGTTTCAATGAAGGGAATTGGTCTGTGGACTTTACTACTGTGTATAGATTGTGTCATCATGTTTTCAGCACATTTTACTTCTCTTATGCAAAAACCATGTACTGCTGATTTAGCATGCCATTTTTCTAAATAAACAAATGATAAAATAAAATAAAGGACCAGTAATACTGTCTGGTTTGGTCATCCACTTGCTGGGCCTAGCTACATGTAGAAAAGTGATTTCTCTGAAACAGAGGACAGTATTTAAAGATAAATTTGGTGGGGGCAATGATTGGTATTGACAGTTTTCTGTTTTAGGGTGAGATTGGCATGGGCCAATATTTCCTATTGGAGCAAGTGCTCAAAAAGCTCCAGAGTGGAGCCCTCAATCCTGTATCTTCTGTAATGATCTGACAGGCTTGAAACTAGAAAGACTGCATGACTAATTTTCTGTTTTCATAGTAGTGTGCTTGTGTGTAAAGGCTTTCTTATAAATAAGCTTCATAAAAAAGAAACTCAAAGGAAGAGAAATTGTGTGCTATAAAATATTCAGGAAAGCATCAAATAGCTCTAAAGCAGCTTAGCAAATCCATTTCATCTCTCTATTTTTTTCCAGAAGGTAGCCAATACTACCTTGCCATTCAACCTTTTCTCTTAAAGAGCTGCAATAAATTAATTTTAAAAAGGAGAAAACCAGGGCCACAAAATATGATCAGAAATTATCTGCATTCTAATAAAGTGTCTTGCTAACTGGGGAAAGAGTTATAGTGTGTGAGTCTAAGAGATTTCAAACTGCAAACAAAGTTCTTAATCAGAAAAGTCTTTATTCCAGTGGATCTATTAGTCGTCTACATGTTCTTGAGTCAGTAATGAAAGGAAAGGGTTGAGGGGTACAGTTATAGTGCATTCAAACTGGTGATGGGGGGGGGGGCTCCAAGCCTGGAGCTTGCAAAATATAGTTGGATGTTTTGTTCTCAGGCTATAGGAGAGAAAGTTATAATAAACACCTGCAATGCAGAACCAGCAAAGTCTTTGAGAAAGTTCTCCATTCCAAGGTTAGGGAGGCATGATAGGTAACATTCAGACTGTGAGAAGAGAAATACATTCCAAAGGTGGGGGTGAGGGCCGTGACATGAACCCAGTGAGGAATCCACCTCCCGCCTGGGAAATGGCAGCTTGTAGCTGACATGTAGAAGTTTGAAACGGAGGGAACATAGTTAGCTTGACATGGATTCTTTTAGTTTCTCACATGTTGAGTTTTTCCCAGTTGAAATCTGGGAAAACTTCACTAAAGAAAAGAAGAAGGAGGTCTCTGCTCTCTCTCTCAATTTGCTGAACTTAAATATACCAGTAGTTCAGATAATCCTTAACACCTGTCTGTGAAAATTTGAGGGGTTGCTCAAAATAATACAGTTGTGGTGCCGGGCTGTCACTGCTGCTATGCCCTGCAGCCAGGAGACGTTGAGTGCTGGAGCCGAGGCAGGAGCCGAGGCAGGGGCCGGGGCTTTGGCGGTGGTGCCGGAAGCCTCCGGGCTTTGTTGTGGAGGAGAGTGCCGGGCACAAGGGGCCTGAGGGGCCTGCAGCGGCTGGGAGATGCTGGGGGCCATAGAGGAGGCCAGGCGTGGGCCGGCTGATGAGAGTCCGGACCAGGGAGACTGAGGGAGCAGCTGCTAGGCCTTGCTGCAGCAGAGAGCCCTGGGCTTGAGGAGCCTGCAGTGGCTGGGGATGTTGGGGGTCGTGGAGGAGATCAGGTGTGGACCAGCCGGCGAGAGTCCAGGCCGCTTTGACTGGGAGGCCAAGGGAGCAGCCGCCGTGGGCACTGGTGTCGGGTGCACCGAGCTGGAAGGTGACAGGGGGTGTGCCGGGATCGCTGGAGGAGTGTGGAGGCAGCGAGAATTGTTGAGGATCACCACTGGCCGAGAATATGGAGCAGGCCGGAGAGACTGGTGCGACACCGAGTGCCGTATGGGAAGCAGCTGTTTCCTTCGCCACCAGGGGCCTTTGAGGCCAGGAGCTGCAGTGCGTATCCATTCAGGATCGGCCGAGGACACTGCCAGTGTGGTGGATCCTGGGGGTGGGGAGCTGTGCTTCGGCGCCCACTTGCTGCTTGCTGCTGCTGGGCCCTCCCATTGACTGTTGGGCTCTCTCTGCTGGCCTGTGTTGCATGCTTCACTGGAGTGGCTGCGTTGGTCAGCAGAGGGTGCTCGTGTATCTATCGTGGCCGTCCCTGGCTGTCATTGTCCATCTGGATTCGGCGTAAGCTTGGAGGTACATTCCTACCAATTTGGCCCCTGTCTAAGTTTCTGCCCCACCGCCAGACTCTGGGCGGGCTGTGCAGCTCCCAGGAGAAGGTTGGTGATGCGGAGACAAGACTGGATGACCAAGAGAGGCTGGAAGATCTCAGCCTGGAACATTGTCACCCTCCAGATTATATGCCATTGATGGAGGTGGTTTTTCCCACCCTTCATTGAACTGGTTGTTCTTCTTGCCAAGGGGGGAGGGGCCAAGAAGGGAGGTCGGGGTGGGTAAGTCATAGAGTATTTAATCTAGGTCTGCGTTGCACTGTTTTACAGTTAGGTTTTATTAGTTTTATTGTACCTAGATAGCTGGATAGTGTGTTTAGTATAGGAGTAGTATAGGAGTGGGCTAGTGGGTTGGATATTGTGGATCCACCACTTAGTGCAGCACTTACTGTCATCTGTTGACCCACTCACTCATGTGGTGGCCTGGGACACAGCAATTTGGCATGGAAGCCATCACAGATGGGTGATGTAGGTCTGGGGATACCAGTGCTCCTGGGGAGGGGGAAGTATAGCAGTGGGACCAGGTGGGTAATAAAGGGAAGAGGGCAGAGAAACAGAGAAGCTCAGCCCCCTTCCAGCCTGTGTCCCATCCCGAGGGTGGCAGTCAGTGGGGCTGGAGGTGAACCCCCCTCCAACATTGGTGTTGTGCAATGCCAGGTCTGTAAATAACAAGACCTCCACCCTGCGAAACTTTTTAGTCGAGCAGGGTGCGGACCTGGCATGCGTGACCGAGACCTGGGTGCAGGATGGGGAGATGGTGGCTCTCTCCCAGATGGCTCTGCCCAGGTTCTTGGTCATTCACCAGTCATGGACTGAGGGGTGGGGGGTGTGGGGTGGCACTTTTCATTTGGGAGGCTTACTCCTACAGGGCGCTCCTGCCACTGAAACTGACGGGCATAGAATGCTCTGGCCTGGTGTGGGACACTGGGGAGAGTTTGGCTATCTGGGTGGTATACCAACCACCCAATGCACCACCCACTAGCCTGTCATCAGTGGCCAATGCCATGGCTGGCTGGGCATTGGAGCACCCAAGGCTTTTAGTCATGGGGGGACTTCAACATCCATGCTGAGGATGCGGCCTCTGGGATAGCAATGGACCTGGTGTCAGCCATGGTAGCAGTGGGACTCACCCAATGTGTAATAGTGCCCACACACCAGGCCGGGCATACGCTCGACCTGATTTTTGTGGGGGGGGGGTATGGTGGATTCAATTACTGCCTTGGCAATTCCATGGTCAGATCACCATGCCCTGAAGGCCTGTCTGAAGGTGCCACTCAGACCCTCTGCAGGCGGTGAGCAAATTTTGGCTCGCCCACAGAGTCAGATGGGCCCAGATGGACTCAGCAGCTCCTGCTGGCTCTACGGGATCCCATGCCTCCGGCAGCTCGTTGGATGAGCTGGTCAAGGACTGGCAAGGCTGGCTCTCGTTGGCCATCGATGAGATCACCCCCCAATGTCCTCTGCGCCCACATTCTAAGTGGGCTCCCTGATACTCCGGGGAGCTGTGGCAGATGAAATGAGAACTCAGACGGCTAGAGAGATGGTGGCGGTGTGCCCCTGACAAAGAGTCAAGAGCATCTTATAGGGCATTTATGAGGTCCTATGAGGTGGCAGTCAAGGCCGCAAATTCTACGCGGCTGAGATTGCATCTGCAAGCTCACGCCCAGCACAATTATTTAGAACTATTTGGTCTAACAGAGCTGCTGCAGGGCAGACCAAATGGTAGGGAATTGGACATTGGCTGTGAGGCTTTTGCGAGCCATTTTGCAGATAAAATCTTGTTGCTCCGCCTCAACCTCCCGGCCACAGTTGAGACAGTTCGTGAACTCGAGGCTCCATGCGCGTTTTCTAGTTCCATTCTGGATTATTTCAGTCCACTCAGTCTGGAGGAAGTTGACAGGCTGCTCTCAACAGTACACCCAACCACATGCTGCCTTGATCCGTGCCCTTCGTGGGTTATTAAAGCTGGCTGCAAGGGGCTGCAAGGTGCCCTCCAGGAGATTGTCAACAAGTCCTTCAAGGAGGGTCTTTTCCCAGGGGCACTCAAGGAAGCGATGGTCCTCCCTCTCCTGAAAAAGCCATCACTGGACCAGGCCAAATTGGCCAACTATCGGCCGGTGTCCAACTTGCTCTATTTGGGCAAGATTTTAGAGAGGGCGACAGCGATTCATTTGCAGAGCTTTCTGGATGACACTTCTGCACTAGACCCATTTCAGTCTGGCTTCCAGCCAGGTCATGGGATGGAAATTGCACTGGTCACCCTCATGGATTACCTTTGGCGGCATCTGGATCGAGGCGGTATGGCAGTGCTGGTGCTGTTAGATCTGTCGGCCACATTCGACACGGTCGACCACCAGTTACTGGTCCACCGCCTCGCCGACACGAGGATTCAGAGGTTTGCCTTGCAGTGGCTTGCCTCGTTCCTCCAAGGTTGGGGACAGAGAGTGGCATTGAGGGAGCAGACATCCCAGAGGCACCCACTAGTGTGTGGAGTGCCACAAGGGGCGGTGCTTTCCCCGATGTTGTTTAACATCTACATCCTCCCTCTTGCCCGGATTGCCCGGAGGCACAGGCTGGATTGTCAGCAGTATGCTGATGACACCCAGCTATATCTGTTGTTGGGTGGCCAGTCTGGGGCTACCCCAGATGACCTGGAGCAGGTGCTTCAGGACATGGCAGTCTGGCTCAGGCTGAGCCAACTGAAATTGAATCCAACAAAGATGGAGGTCCTGTGTCTGGGTCAGAGTGGACCGGGGGTAGGGACCTCATTGCCGGTCTTTGGGGGCGCTGCTGGTGCTGGCGCCGAGGGTCCAGAGTCTGGGAGTGCTCCTGGATGCCTCCTTAACCATGGAGGCCCAGGTAGCAGCCACTGCCAAGGCAGCCTTTTACCATCTTTTGTTGATTAGGCAGTGGGTTCCCTTCCTCGAATGCAATGACCTGGCAACAGTGATCCATACATTGGTCACCTCGAGGTTGGACTACTGCAACACTCTCTACTTGGGGCTGCCCTTGTCTCAGCTCCGGAGGCTGCAGCTAGTGCAGAATGCTGCGGCCAGGCTGTTGATGGGTCTCTCAGCACGAGACCATATCCAGCCTGTGCTGAGGACACTGCACTGGCTGCCTATAGCATACTGGATCCGGTTCAAGGTGCCGGTTTTAACCTTTAAAGCTCTGTATGGTCAGGGGCCTGCCTACTTAAAGGACCACCTTTCCCCATATTTACCCCAGAGAGCACTGAGGTCAGGCACTCAACATCACGTGACCCTCCCCAGCCCCAGAGAGGCCAGGTTGACGACCACCAGGGCCTTCTCAGTGGCAGCTCCTCACTGGTGGAGCAAGCTCCCAGATGACATCAGGGCCCTGCGGGACCTTTTGCAGTTCCTCAGGGCCTGCAAAATGGAGCTCTTCCACCAGGACTTCAACTAGAAGCCGTCACTGGGGGCAGAGGGCCTAGGGAAACCACTGAGATCAATTAACTGGTGCAAGCCCCTGGCCATGGGGTTGGAAATTGCTGTATTTCTGTGAAATGCTGTGAGCTCTGATGTTTAGGCATATTTTATTTTTATTTTTTGTAAGCTGTAATCTTCTGATAACAATTTTGTTGTGTTTTTAACCACTGTGAGCCGCCTTGAGCCGGCTAACGCTGGCTAGGTGGAATTCTAGGGAAGTGCTAGGTATAAATGTGGCGGGGGGGGGGGAGAATACTACACAACCATGGTTGCAAACCATGGTTGAGCCAGTTCGCTGGAAAGGCGGGATAGAAATGCAATAAATAAATAAATAAATAAATAAATAAAATTGTTTAACTTTTATTTATTTATTAAATTCAATTTATTAGGCCCCCCTTCCCTGCAAGCAGGGCTCAGGGCAGCTTACATCAGAAGCCAAATACAATAAATAATAAAATTAAGAACAGCTATGACTCAAGTTGGAAGCAGCACAGAGAGACAAGGAGACCCAGGGCTTGGCTCATGAGTGACTGAGCCTGTTAAACACAGGACATTTGCCTGCTGAACATAGGCACTGCAAAGTTCCCAGTGTCCCAGAGGTCAGATGGGATGGAGGAGATGGAAATATTCAAAGGGGAGCAGGGAATGGGTTGCTGAGCCCTACCACTACCTACTGTTTTTTCACTCAGGGCCAGCCAGATTATAAATGGGAGTTCCATGTATAAAGTTCCCATATATGTGTTGGATCAGGACCAAAGTACAGAAGGAAGGAAGGGAGTTAAGCCTGCTTCCCCATGACATTTTCCCAGCCTGAAATGGCCTTATGGGGTTGCTATTTCTCTCATTGAGTCAAGGACACAGGTTCTGCATTGGAGTGGCTTACTATTTAAAAGCACAGTCTCCTCTGGAAATCAGCAACTCTGTAACATGGGTGGGGGTAGATCTGGGGTATGCAAAGGATATGTTCTACCACTATACTGTGGTGTATTCGTCTTAAAAAACAACGACAGTGTGTCACCTTTCATCATGACAGCCCGCTTTCCCTGTGCGCTGTTGCTTTGATCTCTTATACCTTTTGTTACTAAGAGCATGTTGGCATCTGGTTCTCTCCTGCTGCCTTCATTTTGTTCCGTTCACAGGGCCCTGTCAGTCTCACTGCTTGATGAAAGGGATTCTCTTCTGAGCAAAGGCTGCTCTTCCCCCCATGTGTCAGAAGATGTCGCTGTAGCACTCGCTGTCAGAGAGTGCTTTCTTGATCAAATGAGGCAGGTAAGCCACTGCTTGACTCCTTCGGAGCTGTTATTGCAGATCCTACTAAGGGCTGGCTGAGGTTTTATGATGTTAAAAAGAAAGGAAAGGAATTTCATTTTACTGATTTCATTAATCATTGTTAAGAACAAAAGAACTTAGCTGTGTTTTTAGGAATGCCATGTATATCCATGATTCAGATACCCACTTTTGTAGGCGTATATGCAATACACCTATCTATTTAATGTGTATTGCATGGCTGCGGTCACAGACACTAAATAATCCACTTTCAACCCACTTTCAATACACTTTCCAACTGGATTTTGCCAGCTCCTCCTAATTTGCATGGTCACCATGTTGTATGAACAAGGGGGACGTGTACCGGTTTGGTACACCTAAACTTGCCACTGAATTTTCCAGAGTTTGTATGTACATATACCAAGGTGCATAATAAACAGTATGTTTCCCCTGTTCACACAACATGGTGACCACCCATACTGGGAAGATCAGGGCAAGGCGGAACATTAAATGTCTCTTCCCCACTGCATTTCACTTCACTTCACTTCACATAAATGACATATCTTTCAGGTAAACCTAGATCTTTGAGGAGCTGACTCATTTCTGCACACTAACACTGCAATCCTGTGCGGGTCCTGCAGTCTAAGCCCATGCAGTTAATTGATTTCAAGGGGCTTAGTCTGGAGTAACTCTGCATGACGTAGAATGGTGGGGATGCAGTTGACACCGGTCAGTTTTGAAGGCTGTAATTCTGCTTGCCCTGATCTGGATGGCCCAGGATAGCCTGATCTCATTAGGTCTTGGAAGCTCAGCAGGATTGGCCCTGGTTAGTATTTGGATGGGAGACCGCCAAGGAAGTCCAAGGTCACAACACAGAGGAAGGCAATGGCAAACCATTTCCAAATGTCACTCGCGTTGAAAACTCTATAAGTGCCACCATTAGTCAGCTGTGACTTGCCCTGTCTAAATGGAACCTTTGGTGTCTAATGCTGGTAAGCATTTGCAACCTTTTAAAAGAAAGGATAAGTATAATTTAGATAGCTTCACCCGTTTCTAAGTAAATGGGTAAGCAAAAAAAAGTGGAGAGATAACAGCAGAAAATGACATTAGAAGGCTTTGCATGTAACCCTTAGCAAAGATGTTTGGGCTTCAGCGAGCGAATGGAAAGCTTTTCCTCTCTAAGGCATTTTGGGAACATGTCTTTTATATTGCTGACATTATTTCAGATTAAAAGCCTTTTAAATACAGAAATGCTCAAAATGCCTTTATGCCCACAGATACTCCCATCCGCCTACATGCTGCCTTTGGATCTGCACAGATCTCAAGCAGTGTTCTGAATCTGCATGAAGATCTGTACTGTTGTCAGTTTTGGGGAAAAAAATTGCTAAACATTAAAGGAAAACAAGTAAATGCAGAAACTCTGGCAAGAAGTATCTATTGCTATAAAGAGGGAGGGAGGGAGGATCATGGATAACACGCAGAAATATGCACAGATGAGCTCCCAGTATATATGATTGTAACAGCAGAAAAGGTACTAGTACATGTAAAGAAGACAGACCCTGATTTATTTATTTATTTGTGCTATTTATAGTCCCCCTTTCTCACTGAGGCGATGCCTCTTTCTGCTACCACCACTAGCAGCTCTGCTTAGGATTGCACTGTTAGCAGGGCCAGTTTCAGGTTTGGGGGGCCCCAAGGCACAGAGTGTCAAGAGCCCCCCTGTGTCCGCTACTAGCCCCCATCACACCTCCCTCCCTCCTGTGTGCCACCCATGTACCTGTGCATCCTGCCGCCACCTGCCCTTACAGCTATGCTCACTGCATGCGGCACTTGCAAGTGGGGGGAGGGCACACAGGCAGGTGGCAGGGGAGGTGTGTGGGCAGGGAGTGAGCTCTACCAGCAGCCCTGGGCCCTGGCAGCTGCCCTACCTCCGGGTATGCTGGTGTGGGCTTTGACTGTTAGTGAGTCTTATAAAAGGAATCTGAAGAAGTGAGCCATGATTCAGGAAAACTCATACCCTGCCACAAATTTCTTTAGTCTTGAAGCTGCTCCTGGACTCTTGCTCTTTTCTAGTGCTACAGACAGACTAACATGGTGACCTATCTTCATCTATCTTGTAATAAGATACATTAATCTATATGCTAGCCATATTTGCCAAAGGCATAAATCCCTTCTCTTAAAAAATAAAGGCTGATAGACTGCTTGCCCTGGATTAAGAACACTACCGTAACTGTGAGATATAAAAAACCCAGGGTTGCCATATTTTGAAAAGCAAAAAAAAAGAGAGGACACATTTCCCGACTGATTACTTCGAACAAGTGATCATATACAAATAGAATATGTAGATGCTCATCTGATAAAGTTGAAACTATTGAGCGTATGATTATGGAGTGTCCTATATTTAATGAGTTGAGGGCCAGTTTAATTACCCTTTTACTCCAAATGATGGAAAGGTCTAAGGAGGCATCTGATTGTACAAGAGCACAGGTGACGTGGTTATTATCAGATAGAAATGATTCTGTAACTCTGTGGCAAAATTTTTAGGGGCAATAATTAAACAGCCGCAGAAGAATATTGAGCAAAGCATTATTTTATTTTATTATTTTATTTTCTGCTCAAGGCTATAGTTGTATGAGCAGTGATAGACAGATGACAGAAAGGAAGGAAGGAGGGAGGGAAGGAAGGAAGGAAGGAAGGAAGGAAGGATCACTATGACAAATCTCATTTTTTAAGAACCCTATTATTTAAGCTGTGATTATTGCTATTAACTAGAAATATTCCTGACCTTCCAACCCCAAAAGAGGACATTTTCATTGACTTCTTGAAAAGAGCCGAAAAGAGGTTGGACACCATCTGGTAACCCTAAAAAAAGAAAGAAAACTACCACAGCACATGTTCTTCAAACTCATTCTGTTTTTGAAATTCCGTCCTGAACATAGCTGACAGCAGGCCCTTGATTCTGAGAATTTTGCTTTGTCCCTCCCCAAATCTTATTGCTCTCAACGCTACTGAAAAGGAAAATGGTACCCATATGAGATTCCTTAGGAATCGGGGGCAGTTGGAAAACACCTCTCACAGAAAACGGGACCCGAAATCTTGTATTAAGGTGGTTTTATTTCTGTCCAGTATTAAGGTGGTTTTATTTCTGACCAGTATTAAGGTGGTTTTATTTCTGTCCAGTACATTCATTCTCTTCCTGGCTCCCCCACCTTTCTCTCTCTTTCTCTCTCTCACTCTCTCTCTGTGTGCACTTTTAAGCTCTTCAGATAGTTTACCCTCTTGGCGGCAACACTACTTACTAATGACAGAGGAGAAGAGCGGGGAAGGTGACTGAACAGACTTATTGACAGCCAAAAAGGCCTAAATTGATTATCCACAAAGAAATACAATAAGAGGAAGATGCTTCACTAAAAGCATATCCTTCGAACAAGCTCTCTATTAATTAATTGTCCACCCCAGGAGATAATGTGGTGCCTAAACAAGAAAGCAAAGCATTGAAACCTGAAAGGAAAGTGTGCTGGGAGAGGTGGGAGTGAAGGAGAGGAGCTTGGTTGGCGTTTTGAGTAACTCGATCAAAGCATTTGTGTCGCCAGGCCGGCTGCAGAAACAGAATGTGATGTTTCAGAGTGCCCCCTAAGTGCAGTCCATTTAGTCCGACTCCTCATATCTGAATCTCAGTGAGGACATAGCAGAATTTTCTCTAGACACTTCTGTATTAGTCAAAGCCTTTGAGTGCTATGAAGGCATATTTAACCAGAGGTTTGATTTGTATCCCCACTTCCTCTGGCCATTTGTAGTGACCCACACACACTCCTTCCTTCAGGGACAAAATTTACTCCCAGCCATGACACAAAAATGACTAAAATATATGTTTACTGCTTCTTCAAATTTCTAGTTTCTGTCATGTATCTCCCCCCCCCCCCCATTTCAGTCAGGAATGCCATACAGGAGCTGTTATGTCTTCCAAAGCATCAATCATGTCTAAAGTTTTACTTACTCATCATCTTAAAAAAAAAAAAAACTATTTCTAAAAAAAGAGGAAAAGTAATGTTCATTTCAATGTGAAGGTTAACTATTTCTTCATGTCACATTTAAAAAAAAAATAGAAGCTACAGCAAGATAATTATAAGGATGACATTTTTTCTGTGGAGATTTAATTGCTTTGATTCACTTTGCCTTACATCCTGCATTGATTGATTGAATTTGGATGTGATTTGTATTATTATTTATTACCTTCAGCACAAAAAACACATTGTGGTTCATTGTGAGAAATTCCTGGAGGTTTGGAGGTGGAGCCTGGGAAGGGCGGGGTTTGGGAAGGGAGGGACCACAGTAGGGTATAATCCCATAGAGTGCATTTTACAAAGCAGCCATTTTCTCCAGTGAAACTGTTCTCTGTTGCCCGGAGATCTGTATTCTGGGGAATCCAGGCACCATCTGGAGGGGGCCAACCCAATGAGCTGGTAGTACCTTAAGGCAATGTTTCCCTGCATAAGGGAATGTCCTTTTCCAAATAAATCCCCACAACACAGGACTTTTGATAGAAGCCATTGTTCAGATGCTATGGTAAATAAAGTAACATCTGTTAGGACATGGTGTGGAGCCTTCTTTTATACTGTTGTCATCAATTCATTCACTCTTTAGAAGCCCATCAGGCAATGGTGATACCCAGACAGGCATTTTTAAACTTACAGAGCAATTCTAAGCAAAGCTACATCCCTCTACATACACTGAAGAGGCTCAGAAGTGGATGACTCTGGCTGATTCCGCACTAGTTGTTGCCCCGGCGTCACTCCCTGATAAAATCCGGGGCAGAGCAACAGTCCCCCACTTGTTGCTCCGAATCTGCAGTTGGCCCGAATGTAATCATCATTTCCCCCAGATCTTCCATTTCCAGGATTTTCAGGGTTTTGGGTTTTTTTGCCACGGGAGTGAAGTTGGGGCATTCAAGTGGGGAACTCCGAAATCAGGGTTTCTTGCTCCACCCCTTTAACGCCCCTCTGCTTCTTTCTCTCCCCTTTCCCACCCTGGCGCGAGCAGGGTTTTTTTTTGTTCCCCACTTTGTTGTGTTACAACAACACGACACGACATTGATCCACCATTCACTGGCATTTAAATGTCTTTTTAAAAATGTACTTTGGTTGTTGATGTCTCCACATTTCTGCGTTGCATCTTTTGCACAAAAGTTGTGCCTGTGTCATGCCACTATAAAAATATGTATTGATGGTTTTGAGGTGCAGCATGAGCTGTTCCCCCCACCTGCTGCATTACAACAACATGACACGACATTGATCCATCATTGTGTGGTTAACATTTTTTGTGGGGCCAATGTATTGTGGGTGGCGTGGACACAATTTTTGCAGGGGTTACATGTGTTAGTGTTGCATGTCCCCCCTCCATTTCCCATCCCTTTCCCACTAGGCGCAAGCTTTTTTTTCTTACACGGATGTTTTATGCAGGCTTGGAAGCTCAGATGGCCAATCACGGCTTTGTTGTGTCACGACAGCATAATGCAACTCCGCCTACATTTAAAAAGGGGAGGAGACGGGTGAGGGCTCAAGATTTGGGGCAAGGACAGATGCGGAAATGAAGAACCGACATCAACCCAGGTCAGATTCATGTAATGCGGAAACGTGCACACTGATTCGGACCAATTAAACCCGGGAGGAAAGGGAAGCAAAGCACTTGTGCGGGATCGGCCTCTGTTTAAGATTGTACTGAAACTAATTTCAATTTTTTATGCTTTTGTTGATTTGGGTTATTCCTAGGATTATCCTTTTAACTTTGATAAAGGTTGTGATTGTATTGTATACCACATATTGGATTGTATACCACCTTGGTCTTATTTAAAACAGAACATTTCAAATGTTTCTGTGGGTTGGCTACAACCAGCTTTTCCTCTGCTAAAAAACGGAAGCAGGGTCCCCTTTGAGCACCCAGAAAGGCTATGCTGGGAACCATTGGACTTACATGGACAAAAGCTGCATGGGGGAGGATTGTAATATGGTTCTATGGTTTTTATATTATGATGATTCAGATTTTATGATTTACTTATTGGATTTGTTTAAATTCTTCTATGTAATAACAACAGATGCTATAATTTTATTTCAGTTCTGTTTAAGCTTAAGACCTCTGGTCAAATGAGCTAAATAAAAGTAAATAATAAAAAGGAGAGTTGTGTGAGATTGGGGGCTTTTTCCTACTCACATTGTGCCGGCGTTCTGCCTCCGTTTGTCCCGGCGCTGGATGTCAATTTCACACCCTTTGCTGCGGCGCGTGTGTTAATACGGGGCTTCACGCCATTTTCTCCGCACCTTCGGTAAACCTAAAAAAAAAGGTTTACTGAAGGTGCGGAGAAAATGACGCGAAGCCCCGTATTAACACACGCGCCGCAGCAAAGGGTGTGAAATTGACATCCAGCGCCGGGACAAACGGAGGCAGAACGCCGGCACAATGTGAGTGGGAAAAAGCCCTGAATGAAAAAAAGCTAGCTGGATCCAACCTTTGTGGCAATTGAACAAGATTGGCCTAAGGCCTGTGGGTGAACTGGAGTTTGAGTCCAACTGTTTGAATGAAATAACTACCCGCTGCCTCTAAATATTTTAATTTCTCAGCATTGATGCACCATATTGGGAATAAGAGTAAAGAATGTGATGAGCTTGGCAAAATTCAAAATTTCTGCTCCATCTGCTTTGCAGAGAAGCCAGAAGGTTTGTTGCTGGCTATATCCTACATAAATATTGGGAAGATCAGGGACAAAATAACACTATTTTTTTGTTTGTTTGTCCAGTGAAAAGTCACAGTCCTCTTCATGCCCTTTCAGCTGTCATTAGCAGGGATTCATTCATTCATTCAATCTATATCCCGCCCTCCCCACCAAGGGTCAAGGCAGCTTACATAAAAATGCATATATAAATACAATTAAAATCATTCATAAAAAATCATAGCAATTATATTATTAGTTGTCCTAAAGTGCTGGAACAATACTCAGTAAAGTCTGACAGCAGAAGTTTCAGGATTAAACACTATTAATTAGATGACATCATGATGGTATTCTTACACCAGCTCAATGCATTCAGAAAAGTGAAGTTGTGGTTTCCATTCCTGTCTCTCACTTCCACATTTGAAACAAGCCACCACTTCCATAAGGGTGAAGCTTGCTCATATTTCTTAATACTAAGTGGTATTCTGTGTGTGTGTGTGTGCATACATTATGTGTCTATGCTCAGAGGTAGGACACCTGAGGAGGGGGGGCTTAGAGGACAAAATTCCAGGAGCCCTTGCCACCTGGGGGGTCTGGTGTCATGGAAACCACTTTGCCTCCCCAAGAGCTGCTGTTTAATCTTATACTATCATCTCTTGCTAAATTTCAGCAGTTCAGAGTTCTCGTGCCTCCTTGAAGTTTTATCCTCTGCCATACAAGCCTTCCCTTCCTCCATGATTTCATATGAGAACAGATGGAACAATCTTGACATGTTCTCATAGTTTCTCTTGTTTTAATAATTCTGCATAGTCCAGAATAGGGTCCTAGTGATACTGAGGATTCTGGTATGATCTTGGTATTGTGCCATTATTTTTAGCGATTGGATTAATTATACTTCAGATATTTTTTAAAACAAAAAGTTATCTCTCTGTATTATATAACTGAGTTTTTGTGTGACTCTGTCCTCAATGGTCTACATGCTCCCACAGCCTTTGGCTCTCTGACCTGCCACGCAAGCTTCCCCTATCCATTGGCTGTGTTGCCTGAGTCTCTGGCACTGAACAGATTTCAAGGGTGGGTTCTGGAACAAATTTAACCTAGATAGATAGTTGATCTACTATCCCCTTTCACCTATGTGCCTTGTTTATTTATTTAACATGTCAATAAAACTGCTTTTCTCCCAGGTAATTTGGACCCACAGTGGGCAACATCATTAAAAATGGCACAATTTTTTAAAATTATGCTAAAACAACCATCAGAGGGGGGAAATCTGGAAAACCCAAGACACCTAAGGGTAATTATCAGGAAATACCAAAGTTTCATCTAAATTGTTCCATCTTACAGGCCCTCTAAGATTCCAAGAGAGACACAGACCTCATTTCTTCTGGAAGAGTGTTCCACAAGAGCAGCTACCAAAGAAGCTCAGAAGCAGGCAGCAGGGGTCAGAATGGCCATCAAGCATTGATGTGCTGAAGGAACTTACCACATGCACTCATACCAGAAGAGGCAGTCCTTGGTATGTGAAGCCCAGGTCATGCATCTGTGCCTTACACAGGACATAGAAACCAAAAGGCAACTCAGTGTAAGGGTCATAATATAGGTGTAATATGGTCCGTGAGGCCTGCCCCTGATAATGGATGGGCTGCTGCATTTTGTACCAGCTGCAGTTTCTGAATGGTCTTCATGGATAGCCTCAGCTCACCTGCCATCACTTCCACCTCAATGCTTCTGCTCAAACTTCTTGAAACTCTGACCTAACCCTCCCATCCCTAGCCTAGGAAAGCAGTTTGTGCTTATTCAGGGATGAGGGAAATGTACTAGGGTTGCCAGATCTGGGTTGGGAAATACCTGGCGATTTGGGGAGGGGGGAGCCTTAGGAGGGTGGAGTCTGATGAAAGGAGGGACTTCAATGGGGTGTAATGCCATAGAGTTCGCCTTCCAAAGTCACAATTTTCTCCAGGTGAACTGATCTCTGGTGCCTGGAGATCAGCTGTAATCCGGGGAACTCTCCAGTCTCCAGCAACCCTGAAATGTACACTGTGCCTGCTCATAGGCAGCTTGCTTTCCATGTGCCAAGGTCAGTGATCTAAGTGCTCAACTTAAAGATTCTAGGGATGAGACCCTGGAACATATAAGACAATCAACTGTCCTGATGACCTCCAACTGTATTGTGTTGGTACTAGCATAGGTATGGGAGAGGAATTTCTTTTTCCAAAACTCACTTTTTCAGATATAACTATTGATTCCTCTTATTCTTTTTTTCCACTTTCTAAAGATGAATGATCTTTGTCTTTCTCTTTATAGTCAGGCTTACTACACCCTTAAGAACTTCAGCCTTTGCAGGGTTTTTGTTTTTGTTTTGTGTTATACACTATAAGGTGGAGCTGTAGCAGAGAGACAGGAAGGTCTGGGAAGACATTCATTTCCACTAAGCATCTGCGGAGTAAAATTTTGCTACGAACTCAGCATTCAATTTTTTTCTTTCAAACAAGCAGGGACTTATTTCAACCAGGCTCCAAGTTCCTAAAAAAGAGGAAGAACACCAATTTTGGGGGTTCCACAGAGAAACTGACTACCAAGGAATTAAGGGAATTCCTCTTTAACAGCACAAGTTAGTAAACACCCGACTGTCATCCTTGGTACACTGACCCCTGGACCCATTCAGAGTTGCCTTTATTTCCATTTGTTGGAGGCCAAGGCCTAGGCAGAGATGTGAGGCCTTGGGGAAAAGAGAAATATTTGAGGTGTGGTTTTTTTATTTGTTTGTTACTTTTTCTATAGACCTTTAAAAAAATCCCAAAGGAAACATTGGGTCATATTGGGGAGCCCTGGGAAAAATGTCTATGAAATATTTTATAGAATCAGTAAAATGGTTCTTAAGGCAAGGGTTTTCACACTAAAAATGCATAGCAAGAAAAAGTCTGGGAAATTTTTCATTTTTTTCCCAGTGGAAAATTTGCCGGAACACCCCTCAAAGTCTTTTCCTCCCCTTTTGGAATGAATGAAATAACAGCTTTCCAGAAAATGAGTAGTATGTGTAAAAAAACAACAACAGTAAGACAATCTACCATATTAGATAATGATACTTTTTATGTGTGCTATAAACTTAACATTTCAAGATTTTTTTCCCATAAATGTAAATAGTTTGAGCAACAATTAATAAGTCAGAATGTCTTTAGTAACAATACATTATTAAAGGATTTATTGTTTTCAGTGTTATAAAGTTAAACTTAAGACTCAAATATGCCAGTAGTCCTACCCATTGTTGACCTTATGAGAGTGTTTCTGTCCATACAATATAAATTCCATTGTTTACTACTGAATTTGTTTTCAACCTTCAGCTTTTATTCTTTCCTGCCTCTGAGATGGCACAAATTAAGATACACGTGCTATGCTACAAAAGGATGCAGCATTTTGTAACTTTATCTTGAGTACTGTGTATATCTGCAATTTTTCTTACAGAAAACAATGATGTTTATACTTCAAAATTTCACAAATATGCAAATTACAATTGTGTATGAAATTAAATTATAAATGATGCATCTGATGTTGTTAAATATGTAAAAGAGGGTCAGGTTTGATAGGAAAAGTAAGTATAACATATATTTCTGTTTTCCCCAAAATGTGCACCCCCAACCCCAACCCCAAATGAGGAGAAAATGTTTTTCCCCTCCCATGGCTTCAAAATTTCTGGAAATTTTACAGTTCTGCTCCTAGGCGCATTTTCCTCTTTTAGCCAGAACCTCAGCAGATGTACTCAGTGTCCTGTCGTGGGAAGGGGAAATCTTAATTTCGAGTCTAAGGCTGTGATCACACATACTAAATAATCCACTTTCAATCCAATTTTTAATGCACTTTCACTGCACTTTCCAACTCGATTTTACTGTGGCCCATTCTGCATCTAGCATTCACTCTGTTGTTTTACCAAACCCACACTGGAACAGAAAAAGCTGTGGCTCAAAACCACATTAAAATACCCCAGGTCGACACTGTACTGACTACAGAGTCACCCCTGAACGGCCAATAAAAAGACCATAAATCTTTGCAGGCAGTACCATAAAACTGAGAGACCAAAGGAAGTGAAACCCGAACGCAGTGTGGAGGCTTCCACAAAATCCAACAATCAAAGAAGGTGAAAGTGGCATGCAATGGAGGGGGAGAGTTTCTGTTCCAGTGTGGGTTTGGTAAAACAGCAGACCAAATGCTAGATGAAGAATGGGGCTGTGTGAACTGGCAAAATCCAGTTGGAAAGTGGATTGAAAATGGATTATTTAGTGTGTGTGACTGCAGCCTAAGACTCCTTACATGGAGTATTTCAGATGGGCTGATCTCAGAAACCTCTTACTTGCCATGGTAGCAGAGTGGATTTAACACAAAGGAATGAACTTTCCCTTCGAGTTTTTTAAAATTACAACTGGCTGATTTCCCACTGATTAATACGGCAGGAAATGAGGGGAAACTAGAGTGGATGGCTAATCAAGTAGAAGAGTATTGAATAGTCACCAACTATCCCTCACAATTACTGCTCACATAATATGTGAAGCAGGAGTTTTGATAAAGCACTCTTTTAAAACATTTCTAATGAAATGGGAAAATGGCACTACGTTAGTCTATTTAAGCAGAAGACAGAATGTCTCAAAGACTGAATGCTCATTTAGCAGTAGCCTAATCTTACTGTACATCTTGGATTGTTTCCCTCATTTCACTATGCCACAGTGTATTGGTTCCAAGTACAATACTATTCTTGGAATTATTTCTGCTTATATTGTCATTGTTTAAACTCTGCTCCAAGAAGCTGACCTGTGAAAATTATGAAATCTATGAATGTCTTCCTTCCCACATTAATTTTTTCTGTACTTTTATTATTTTGCATGCGGGAGCAGAAAGAGGGACACCTCACCTCCAGATTTCTAGAAATCACTACCAGTTAATCCTTCAATGCCTCAGGGCCAAGTCACATGCGATGAAGTCCTTATTCCTCCATGTGTCCTGTCAACAAATATCTTCTGTGGTTTCCATGTTCAGAACTTTATTCCCAGGTCCCAAAATGGATATGTGGGCCCCAGTCGGACATGAGTAGCTTGTAAAATCTGGCCCTCTGGCATCATGAGATATTAGGCAAGCATTTTCAAATATATCTTTGAAACGATAAGGGGTAAGAACGAACAGAAAAAGCTGCAGGTCTCTGGAAACATAATTCTGCATTCAGTACTAAATTCTTGCTTCTGAGGGAGAATGTGACAAAATTACAGCCGCATATGCCCATGTCCCTTTGTTTCATCTGAAATGATATTGCGTTGGGAAACAACAGCAACTATCTCTCCAAACAAGGGCTGTAGTATAAAACTCTTCTTATTGCAGGCAAAATTGCATTGGCTTCCTTATATTTGTTCATCAGTCAATGTTCTAGCAGATACAGAATCCCTTTTATCAACCAAGTAAGGTTTTTTTCTTGCTGGACCCTGCTTACTGGACCAAAGAAGACCAGCTTCTTCAGTCAGCCGCAGCCAAGTTTTTCAGTACTCTAGAAGCAGAAAAGACATTAAGTAATGGTAGGCTCAAAAAAGAATTATGACTGATTCAGATAAATAACACCTGAAAAGAAATGATATAGAAAGTAAGCCTGCTGATAGTTGCCAAGTTGGGGGAGGGGAGTAGAATGGCAGGCTGTGATCCCATTCAATCCTAAATTCCTTTAGACCTTTAAAATACATCTAAATATAATCCTACGAAGAGCAACCCAGGCAGAAGGTTTACTCTGGGCTGCATGCATGCACAACTGTCATTCCTTTTGCAGTGTTGTCAGTTCTGTTTTGGCAAGTATTTCATTTTGGCATTTGGTCAGCCTTGATGCTTTCAGAAGATTCAAAGCGGCACTTTGGAACAAAACGTTTGAGTACCCAAGATTAATGCAGCAGATTATCTTTCTTTGGGGAAAGAAATTATCTTTCTTCCACATTGGATCTTGGATCATTTGCATATTCCTCCCTCAAAATGTTTGTGTGAAATAGACCAGTTCCCACCGACTCTCCTTAGGAAAAAAATAATCACAGGGGGAAAAAATGTCATGACTATGGATTCCAACTATTGTCAGTAAACTATGAATCCTAGAATCATAGAGCTGGAAGGGACCTCCAGAGTCATCTAGTCCAATCCCCTGCACAATGCAAGAAATTCACAAATACCTCCCCCACAGCCCCAGTGACTTTGTTCCATGCCCAGAAGATGACAGAAAAACCTCAAGGATCTCCAGCCAAACTGGCCTGGAAAACAATTGCTTCCTGACCCTCAAAGTGGCAATCAGTATTTCCCTGGGTGTGTAAGAAAGGGCTACAAGAACTAAGCACTGAGGCAACCCTTCCTGCCCCCCCTCTTACGAACTGCCTAAGTTCACAGAATCCGCATTGCTGTCGGATGGCCATCTAGCCTCTGTTTGAAAACCTCCAAAGAAGGAGAGCCCACCACCTCCCGAGGAAGCCTGTTCCACTGAGGAACCGCTCTAACTGTCAGGAAGTTCTTCCTAATGTTTAGCCGAAAACTCTTCTGATTTAATTTCAACCCGTTGATTCTGGTTCTGCCCAAGCAAGATGCCCAGTGGAAAAGCAAGTTGTGTAGAATCTGTTAGAACTACATACAATGTAGAAGGCTACTGTTTACTCGGACTAGTAGGGAATGACCAGTCCCCACCCCCGAAATTGGAGAACAGGAGAAAAAATAGCCTCTGCATAGTGACACTGTAGATCAGGGGTCCCAAAGGCGGTACAAATGGGTTCCATGGTGCCTACCAATACCTTTCCTGACACCCACCAACTGTGTTTAGAAAACAGGGCCAGGTCAGGCACTTGCCTAGCAGGATTTCCGATTGGCCATTTGAGATCCGCTTGGCTCGGCAGTTTAAAATAACACTGTTTCAGTGGTAGCTGCCACCACAGTGGTTAATTCTCTCACACTCCTCTTTCCCAATGTATTTTTAAATCCCCCCCCCCTTTCCCCTGTACTTCAGCTCCATCTCCTGCAGCAGCCATTTTGTGGTTGGCACCACCTCCGGTGGCAGCCAGACTGTAGTTGTGCCTACCACCTAGTGTCCACATTCCAAACATGCCCACAGGTTTATAAAGGTTGGCGAGCCCTGCTCTAAGAATTTCCCTTAGCCTCTATGATAAAGACCATATAGATGAGAGGAGGCAGCCTAAAGCATCACACAGACACAGCATCACATTGTCCCCAAGCTCCACTCTTCCCAGGCACTGCCCACAAAATCTCTCAGCATTTGCCAAGGCAGTGTTTGGAATCCTAGCTAGGCATCATGTTTAACACAGAGCCTAGCGCTTTCCTATTAACCAGCTAGATCAGATGAGGACTGCCGTGTGAATAACAGTGCAATCCTAAACAGAGTTGATCCTTTTAAGCCCACTGCAGTCAATGAGTTTTGGAGGATGCAAGATTGCCTAGGCTTGCACTGTGAAACTCCAGTGCTGCAGGAGGACTGAACGTTCATGAACAATTTAGCAAAATATTGAGGTACCAGTGTGAGAGCTGTTTCTGTTTGCACTTTTGAAGGCTGGACTTGGATAGCTCCCAGTTGTATGGGATCTTACTGAGAAACAACAGTGTGAAAATCGAGAACCTGATTGGGGCTGCCAAGCAGAAGTCTTTCAAGGCTGAAAATCTGTTTTAGATGTGCAAAACTGGGTGGCAAATCCATTTGTTTAAATAGCAAAGACAGAAGAATAAGATTAAATCAGTCAGTCTGGACTCCATGCTGGGATATATTTTGACATGCAGTACAGATCTGAGCATGTTAACTCAGAAATAAGTCTGATTGAGCCTAATGGTTCTTACTACCTAGTAAGTGGGTTTAGGATTGTAGCCTTTATCTAGGGAACATAAGAACATAAAACATAAGAATGTAAGAGAAGCCAATGTTGGATCAGGCCAGTGGCTCATCCTGTCCAACACTGTCACAAAGTGGCCAAAAACACCAGGTGCCATCAAGAGGTCAAGCAGTGGGGGCAGGAAGCCTTCCCACTGTTGCCCCCCCAAAAACACCAAGAATACAGAGCATCACTTGCCCCAGACTGAGAGTTCCTATCTATACTTTGTGGCTAATAGCCACTGATAGACTTCTGCTCCATATCTATATATCTAATTCCGAAGTGCCGACCCCCATGCGGATACCTAAATCCGAGCTAGGGGGCCCTTTGGGGGGGGGAGAGGTTTTCCTACACACAGGGGGCACTCCCACCATGTGCAGAAAAATCCAAAAAGTTAAAAAAACCCTTCAGGGACCATAGAATCCCCCAAAATACCTTTTGAAATGGCCTCAGCTCCAGGCGTCAACTGTGAGGAGATTAGAATGTTTGGGGGAGGGGGGGAGGTTCCAACTGTTTCTGTCAGTCAAAGGCAGGGATTTTACTGGCAGCAGTCTAGGGTTGCCAAGTTACCCCCCCCCCCCCACCCTGGCCACCAGCAGCAGATCCAGAGCCAGGCTGGGAAACTAATGGAAAATTGGGGATGGAACCTGGGGAGGACAGGGACCTCAGTGGGGTACAATGCCATAAACTCCACCCTCCAAAGCATCCACTTTCTCCATAGAAAGTTATCTCTGTAGTAACTCAGTGTTAGTGAGGGGGAGAAGGGAGGAAGCAAAGGTATGATGAATGGGATAACCATCCCGCAAGTTTCTTGCGGGTCTCCAGTGTTCCCTCTAAGCTGAGTTAGAGTGAGCTAGCTCAGTTTTTTAGCCTCTGGCTGACACATTTTTGTCTTAGCTCAGGTAGGATGGCTCCAGAGCAAACTGATTTATGCAGTAGCCAAATCACTTGCTCACAACTTTCATGCCAGCAGCTCACAAAGTAGAATTTTTGCTCACAGGACTCCACAGCTTAGAGGGAGCATTGACAACTGTCAAGTGCGGGGGGGGGCAGTTGGGGGGTGGGGTGGGGTTTCTACACATGGGGGGCACTCCCCTCATGTGCAGAAAAATCCTAAATGTTTAAAAAACTTTTCGGGGGATCTTTAAATCCCCCGAAAAGTTAAAGTGTTCTCCGTGCGTGCACAGAGAATGCTGTGGCCGCTGTAGGGGAGCGGGTGGGAAGCGGCATGACGAGGACTTGCCACCACCGTTTGCGGGGGGGAGGGAGGGAAGAGCCTTGGCAGGCAGCAGGTCTCTATGCCTCTGCCACCATTTTGAAAGCAGGCAGGGAGGGGGGAAGCCTCAGTGGACGGTGGGTGTCCCTACCGCCACCGCCATTTTGAAGGTGGGGCAAAGCCTCGGCAGGCAGTGGTCTCCCTGCCACCACCGCCTTACAGGGGGGAGAAGCCCGCAGAGGAGGGGGAAGGGGGCGAGTGGCGGGCCCAGCGAGAGGTGCTGAGGCCCGCCGGGAGTCTCGGGGGGGAAGGGGGCGAGCGGCGGGCCCAGCGAGAGGTGCCGAGGCCCACCGGGAGTCTCTGGGGGGAAAGGGGGCGAGCGGCAGGCCTGGCGAGAGGTGCCAAGGCCCACCGGGAGTCTCTGGGGGGGAGGGGGCGAGCGGCGGGCCCGGCAAGAGGCGCCGAGGCCTGCCGGGAGTCTCTGGGGGGGAGGGGGCATGCTCCTTCTCTCCCCCCCGAGGGAAACATGAGGGCAGCGGCGGGGTGAAGAATGGTGAGGCCTATTCAGCTCTGCACCGGAGGGGCCTCGCTGGGGCAGGCTGCAGTGCGGGGGGGGAAGGGGGGAAGGAAGGAGGAGCAGCTGTCAGCTTCTCCCCCCGCAAATATTGCGGGGCCCCCCTTGTCTATATACTAATAGCAAAGGCACCCCCATGTGTGGATAACTAAATCCATGTGTGGGGGTACCTGGGGGGCAGGGAGATTTCCCTACACACAGAGGGCACTCCCCCCATGTGCAGAAAATATGAAAAGTTTTTTTAAAAATTTGGGGGATATTTAAATCCCTGAAAAGTAAAAACATTCCCTGCGCATGCATAGGGAATGCTCAGGGAAGTGGGGCAGCCTGGCAGTTGGGAGACATCTAACCTCGCCACCGGAGCCGGATGGGGGGTAGGAGGGGAGAAGCAGCAGCCTGAGCAGCGCTTGGCCACTTGGGCCTAGGAGCCGGGGGTGGGGGACCGGGAGGGAGATGTGCTGGGCCCGAGAAGCATAATGCCACTCAGGCCTGAGTGAGAGTGGGCCGGATGGGTGGGAGGGAAGGAAACGCCGGGCCTGAATGGCTTAATGCCACTCAGGCCCGAGCGAGAGTGAGCCGGGGTGGGTGGGAGAGAAACGCCGGGCCCGAGTGGCTGTCAGCTTCTCCCCCCATGAGTATCATGGGTCCCCTCCTTCTTGTGTTTATCTAATTCCTTCTTGAAGCTGTCCATGTGTGTAGCCGCCACCACCTCCTGTGGCAGTGAATTCCACGTGTTAATCACTCTTTGGGTGAAGAAGTATTTCCTTTTATCTGTTCTAACCCGACTGCTCAGCAATTTCATGGAGTGCCGACGAGTTCTTGTATTGTGAGAAAGGGAGAAAAGGACTTCTTTCTCTACCTGCTCTATCCCATGCATAATCTTATAAACCTCGATCATGTCACCCCTCAGCCATCATTTCTCCAAGCTAAAGAGCCTTGGGCACTTTAATCTTTCTTCATAGGGAAAGTGTTCCAACCCTTTTATCATTTTAGTTGCCCTTTTCTGCACTTTGTCCAATGCTATAATATCTTTTTTGAGGTGTGGCGACCAGAACTGCACACGGTACTCCAAATGAGGTTGCACCATCGATTTATACAGGGACATTATGATACCGGCTGATTTGTTTTCAATTCTCTTCCAAATAACCCCCAGCATAGTGTTGGCCTTTTTCATTGCAGTCACAAACTGTCTCAACATTTTCATTGAGTTATCTACTATGACTCCAAGATCTCTCTGTTGGTCAGTCTCCGCCAGTTTGGACCCCATCAATGTGTATTTATAGTTAGGATTTTTTGGCTCCAATGTGCATCACTTTGCCTTTGGCCACATTAAACCCCATTTGCCACATTGATGCCCAGTCGCCCATCCTTGACAGATCCCTTTGGAGTGCCTCACAATCCTCCCTGGTTCTCACCACCCTGAACAACTTTGTGTCATCTGCAAATTTAGCCACTTCACTGCTTACTCCCAACTAGGGAGAAAATGCATATACCTCTATTGCCCTGTTGACAATCAATATGTTCCTTTGCCTATTTTGTCTCTTAGGAAGTTTTTCAAAGACACCTTTTTGAACATTTTTATGTATTTGCACACTAGAAAGAAATCACATCTCTTCCCCTACTTGCTTATCAAAATCCTTAATGCTGCTGAACGTGTTTGAGCTACTCCTGTTCTATTTTGAGCAAAGCCTGATCCACTGTGAAATTAAAGAAGCCAGTACAGTACAGGTCAGTGAATGGCACAAAACATTAATCTGACATACTGGAGGTAAACAAGAGAATCACCGACATATAATAATAAGGGGTAGGGTTGAATAGTAATGTGTAATAATGAAAATTGGGTTACATAAGAGTGCCCAGTATTCGTTTCTGAAATGTGGAGGGTATGTGAAGACACATAGATAGAATTATAATATTGCCAGACAACTACGATCAAAAGTAACAAGAGTGTATTTGTGAAACATTGGTATAATTTTAGCAGATATATGTGCATGGATGATCTTGTATGTTGTTCCAAACCTATGAGATGACATTTGGAGGCCTATCACATGTGGGGCAGAAAGCTATTGTTTGAAGATGATCTTGAAGACCTGTGTATATGTGTGTTCTGAACCGATATGGAGCTGCCTCTTCATACATGAAGCTCCTTGCCTTACGACTTGCTTAGTTTGGGTAAGAATTATTTAAAAGGACTTGAGTAATTGGTCTTCTTTGATTATCTCTGTAAAATCAATGGATGGTGTTATCGTGCTCTTTTATGTTAATTAAAGAGAAAATGGAAGCATAGGAATGTAAGAGAAGTCATGATGGATCAAACCAATGGCCCATCCCATCCAACACTCTGGGTCACAGTGTCCAAAACAGGTGCCATCAGATCTACCAGTGGGGCCAGAACTCAAGAAGCCCTCTCACTGTTGCCTCCCAGGCACCAACAATACAGAGCATCACTGCTCCAGACATGGTGTTCCCTCTGTACCTTGTGGCTAATAGCACTGATGGACCTTTGCTCCACATGTTTATCCAATCCCCTCTTGAAGCTGCCTTTGCTTGTAGTCACCACCACTTCCTGTGGCAGTGAATTTCACATGTTAATTTAGCAAAAATTCTGTGGTAATATTTTCACTTGAGTACAATACTTACAATGAACCATGCACGTTGTGAAGGGCACCTCTTGCCAGGAGATTAATGGTCTGATATAGGAAAACTAAGTTCCCTAAGGCTTCTTAGGATCACCTGTACTGATCCCAGAATCAGGCCTGATCTGAGTCATCCATAACAGCATGCTTCACAGATCCCTTTTAAAGAAAGATCAAATCAGCCAATCACCTCTTCTCTCTGCCTTGCTCCTTTATGAGGTCACAAGGACACTTGCTCAACAGCACTGTCAGTTAGATGATGTCCTCAGAGTTACTGCTTGAAGGTGTCCAATGTCTCTCTGAGTCTTTGGTGCAGCTAGATAGTCCAGCAGATAAAGGGAACTTGTTTTTTTAAAAAACATTCGCTTGTTCTTATAATCTGGTATTCCCTTTGACAATCTGGTTGGTAGTTAATTTTTATTTCCATAACGATTTTCTCTACATTTCATTTTTATATTCATAATGTTATTTCATTTTTCTGCCTTTAGTTGTTCTTACTGATTACTAGCCAGTAAGGTAAGTACGCTAAGTATTTCAGTGATGTTGTATTTGAGGATTCCCCCCCCCCTCCCATTACAGGGATAGCGTTTATTGAGAAGGAGACCAGACAAAATCACATCTGCATTAACCAAATGTAAATATTGTGAGCGATGAAAAGTCACTTGTTTTATCAAAAAAATTAACCTGAAAAACAGGTGAAAAAATAAAGAGCAGTTTTACACACGGTGCTCTTCTTTCAAGTCAGTATAAAGCTTACATTGGCTGGAGAGTTCACTCATGTTACACACTTTTTCTCTTTTTGTTTCATTAACCTGAATTGAATCCGATGAAGACAGAGGTCCTGTGCCTGAGTTGCAGCTGTCCAAGGGTAGGGATCCCACTTCTGACCTTTGATGGGGTCCCATCGGTTGAAGGTTAGGAGTTTGGGAGTGCTCTTGGATGCCTCTCTGACAATGGAGGCCCAGGTAGCAGCCACTGCCAAGTTGGCCTTTTACCATTTTTGGCTGATTAGGCAGTTGGTTCCCTTCCTCGAATGCAGCGACTTGGCAACAGTGATCCATGCGATGGTCACCTCGAGATTGGATTACTGTAACACCCTCTACATGGGGCTGTCCTTGTCACAGATCTGGAAGTTTCAGCTGGTACAAAATGGCCAGGCTGTTGATGGGACTCTCTTGAAAAATTGAAAATTTTTAATTTCCAAAAAGCATTTCTAATGCTATGCTACAGCTGGAAACTGAATTGTTAAAAATAGAGGCCAAAGTAAGTCTTGCCTCAATCAACACTTGGCTTAAACTTAGCCAATGTACCTCAGATACCACTTCATTAATTCTAAAGGATAGGTACTGGCTTAGGGCTATTCATCAGAAGGTGTCTATGCTCGGCTTTTCACCTGAGTCATTACAGATAATGGCCCTAGACCAAGCAAGGGCCATAGTCAAGCAGAGAATGCTACACACTGAGAGACAGAATGATATTGCCAAGGTCTCGAGATTTTATGCTCCTCTCCAGAAGAGATATGTAGCTCCCCCAGCCCCCTATCTATCGAATCTGACAATTCCATCCAATAGAAGGGCCTTTTCTATGGCCCAATGTAACACTTCTCCTTTTCCATTAATTTTTTATTATTTTCAAACTCTTACAAATTAATTACAAATTTTTACAGCAGGAAATGAAATTAACATTCTTTAAACATTTTCTACTACAAGTTGCCAACTCTATTCTGCTACTATTTGATTTGTAAATTATAATCATTAATTAAGTCAGATAGATGTTGGCGCACCTAAAAAAATATTTCTGCCTCACAAAATTACCCCAGTACATCTGCAATTATAAACTCTATTTCCCATAGTTTCCCATTAGATCTTGTCATGTTTATAAACATATACTCTCTATATATTTCATTTTCATTTCAAAGCTAATATACTAAGATACTTCACAATGAAATAAGATAAAAACAAAATAATACTCCATTTTGTTACTCTGCTCTCTTAAATTTTGTTCTTCCTCTTTAACTGGAGCTCTTCTAATAGGCATTCCTTCCCCCCGGGACTCCAGAGCAATTCTGGAGCAGACTCACAAAATGTGAGTCTTGCCCATTGGGGAGATATGGGGGGGAATCCCAATGGCCCTTCCCGTGTGCTCCCCTACATTATTATATTCCAGGCTACTTTGCTTGGTGAAAATATGAAAAACAAAAGAACAAAAATGATAACTCTATAGCTGTTGTCTTCTCCAATATAGTTCTTTGCAGTCTTGTAGTACATTCCTCTTCTTTGGTTACCAGTTCTTTATTTTCTAGCTCGAGTCCAAGTCCAATGCCTTCAGAAGCTCTTCTCCAGATGTTAAATCATGAGCTGTGAATATATGTCCTTGGTGTGTAACTGATATATGTCTGAGTGCAAGCCAACGGTACCTGTAATTCTTCTCTGCAAGCTTTTGTGCAATTGGGTGCATATTTTCCTAGCATTTAATATTTCAAAAGGAATATTAGGATACAGCTGGACCAAAGTGTCTTCAAGCTTCAAACCACTGCTCTTCCTGGCCATTTCCAAAAGATTTTGCTTAGTCTTTACATCCTTAAGATCTGCTGCAATGTCAGGTATTAATGCTGGTGAGCCCGTTCAGGAGGGGAGGTTTAAGTGGAAAGCACTCTAGCCCCAAAATTCCTTCTAACCATTCATTTAAAGCAACAGTAAGGTCCTTGTTTAACTCAAAATTCAAAGAAATTCCACAAAATTTTACTTTGGTTTCCCGTAATTTGCATTCCAATAGCATTGTTACTTTTCGTCCATCCTTAAAAAGCTTTTAGTTCAGCTATTTAGAGTTCTTTTGGGTGCCGGCAGCTGCTGACTCCGCTTTCTCCTGTACCTACTGTAGCTTTTTATTTACTTCGTCCAACTGATTTATGAAAGGAGTAATGCTGTTTCTTATCTCTTCTTTTAAGTCTTGTTTTAAATCTGGCAGCATCTCTTGTAAATGCTTTTTGGTTAAAGAGTTCTCTCTTTTCCTTTTGCTTACATGAGCTTCCTCCATCTCCAATGGGGGAGGGGAGTCCTCATCTGAAGAGTTTTGACTTTCTTGCATTGCTCCAGGCATTGATTTGAAGGGATTCTTGCCATCTTTCACTCCTCTGGTCTTCCCCATTGTTTTAGTAAAGCTGTGATATTTAAATTGCAGCCTGTTTTTGTTATTTTAATTCTTTTGTAGCAGCTCGATGTGGAGGCTGAACTGGGTGCAACTGCGCAGCTTGCTGTTGCTGGCTCCACTCCCTAACACTTTTCCTTCTGCAGTAATAGAGAGTCATTAAAAAAGGTGCCTATGCCTGAGCACGTTTGTCCATGTGGCATGGGCAAAGTAGAAATGATCAAACATCAGGAATGCCAACTGATATCATGTGGCGAAGAGCCCTGAGCTGCTGGATCCCTAATAACTGCCTGTGCTGGTCCCCCCCCCCTTACATCTGATGTATCTTATTTCATCTTAAGCAGACCAAGTGTATCAATGCAGAAGTCTAGCATTTTATCATTATACCTAGTTTTAACATAGCATTTAAATGTTGTATTTATTATATAGGTATTTTGGGAATTTTATCTGTTGTAAGCCACCCTAAGCTTGCTTTGGCTGGGAGGGCAGGACAAAAGTTTAAGGAAATAAATAAATAAATAAATAAATAAATAAATAACCTCTTTGTGAACCACTCTGGGGTTAGTGGCCATTGAAGACCACTCTTCTTTTGTTATTTAATCAATTAAGAGAGTTTCAATGTCCTACCTGATAGCTCTGGGATTTTTTAAAAAATACATAGGATTGGCTTTCAGTAGCCTGTTCACCATGGTCATCCTTCCCCATCATTTTGGGAAGATCTTAGAACCAAAGTACATGCTACAAAATACGTGAGTCTACCATGGGGACTTTCAGCCACACTGCTTTTGTGAGTTTTTAGTGGGGGTGTCATTTAAAAGCACTGCAGAGCCCAATTCAGATCAGAACCATGGCACAAGACGAGGAGAGAATCATAGAATCACGGAGTTGGAAGGGGTCACACAGGCCATCTAGTCCAACCTCCTGCTCAATGCAGGATCAGCCTAGAGCATCCCTGACAAGTGTCTGTCCAGCCACTGCTTCAAGACTGCCAGTGAGGGGGAGCTCACCGTCTCCCTGAGTAGCTGATACCACTGTTGCGCAACTCTTACTGTACAAAAGTTTTTCCTAATATCCAGCCAGTACCTTCCCACCTGTCCTCCTGACTTGTACACCATTTTCCTGAGCTGAAATTCCACTGGGGAGGCATTATTTTCCCCATGAGGGACTCCACACACATTAAATAGTTGTACAATAAAGCACTACTGACAATGACATGGCTGAACATAAGCTATCGTGCTGGCTTTTTTCGCTGTGCAATCTCTCTGATAAAAAGAAAACACAGTTGGTTCTGAGACAAGTTGCATAAAATGAGCTCTCTCAACAAACCAGGAAAACCTTTATGACAGAAGTTTTCAAATTAGCACCTAAGAAAGGTGACAATGCAGGAGGAGAAAAAAAAGCTATTTAAGTTTTTGTTATAGATAACTCTGCTTCTAACAGGAGCCTATAAGTTATGTAAAACTTTGACAGCACAGGAACTTCACGCTCTTCTAATTACCAAAGTTAGCACCTGAGTGGGGGAAAGAGTGATAGAAAAGAACATACCAGCAGCTGCCTCATCAAGACTCCAATTTGTGCAACATTCATGTGCTGAAACTAAGCAAAAGAGAAAAGTGCAGCTATCTTTTATGCTTAAAATAAGTTAGAGCCGTCACTTTTTGAATTTATCCCACATTACCCAGCTGTGGTGGCAGAGGAAGATGAGCAAATTGCACTTCCTGTTGTCAGTGTCACAAAGGAACGTGTTGAGGGGATGCCAAAACAGCTGGCAGACTTCCCCGTATGTTGTCCCATATCCAGGATCGTCCTCCCATGCTGCATGAATTGTGGGTGGGTGTGTCTCAGGCCTGTGAGTGTGCACTTAGATATACCTGAGCCAAAATAAACCAGAAATTAGCTGTTCCCAGTCTGTTTAGGAATATTCAAAATGACCCCCGAAACTTCCAAATTTAAGAGGTAATGAAAATTTATCCCCCAGAATTGCTGAGTGTTTTGGGCTCCCGGCTCCAGGAATCAAGGAGAGAGAGGAAGCTGGTCAGCCAAAAAGCCATTTGGATTTATTTAGTTATATCCCACCTTTCTTCATGGTTTAAGACAAATTACAATAATAGAAGCATCTCCCTCCCTTTAAATTTTAAAGGACAATATTTTCTATGGGAAGACCTGGCCTAGAAAATTGGGGGGGGGGCGGGTTTTACTCCCTTAGAAAGTAATGGCTCTTAATACTTAATGTTTATGTCTGTGTTTTTTTTTTTTAATTAAATAAAAAATTATTTCTAAAAAAGGAAGTAATGGCTCTTTAAAATATAAATGGACTGGAGACTTCAACTGACAATTGATGGGGGAGACCTGGCCTCTGAGGCTAGGTTTACCACCCATAGGAAATAAGGGGCCTATAGTTTTCTATGGGCAGTAGAGAGGCTAGGTCTACCAATAGGAAATAATGACCCCCATTATTTCCTACAGGTAGACCTGGACTCTCTCTGGCTCATAGGAAATTATGGGGCCATTATTTCTTACGTTGGTAGGCCTCAGACCAAATCTCCTGTGTCAGCTGTTAGTCAGCATCTCCAGTCCCTTTAAAATTTAAAGGGCCATTATTTTCTATTGGGGTAAACCTGGACTCTGATTTTGGAGACTAGGCTTTTCCATATAAAATAATGACCCTTTAAAATGTAAAGAAAGATAAAGACTCCACCATACAACTGTTTGGTGAGACCAGCTCCCTCTACTTCCCTCCCTCCCTCCCTCTTTCTGCTGCCTCTGTGGGGTGAGGGAATGGGACAGCAATTGCTAAAATGATTCCATATTTTCAAGACCTGAAACAATATCTGAAAAAATCCAGAAACAGTAGGTAGAATCCCAAAAGTCTGAATCAAAAGCCTGCCCTTCCCTAAATCCAGATCTGAAATTAATCCATTTTTTTAATGTGTACATCCCTACTCAGGTCCATACCTTCAGACTCCTTAATCAATGTTAATGATGGTCCTTATTCATCAAATTTAAAATTGGTCTGGTTCCCGGTTTTAGAATTTGCATCTGATAGTGTTGAATTATGTTGACTTCCTGTTTTATTTAAGTATATGGTGCTCTGAAAACCAGTTTGGTCCAGTGGTTAGGAGCATGAACTCTAATCTGGGAGAACCGGGTTTGATTCCCCATTCCTCCACATGCAGCTGCTGGTGTGACCTTGGGTCAGTCATAAGTTTTTTCAGAGTGGTTCTCTCAAGAGCTCTCCCAGCCCCACGTACCTCACAGGGTGTCTGTTGTGGGGAGGGTGTTGGCTGATACTTAATAGAGGGAAAGAGAAAGGAGACTGTAAGCTTCTCTGAGACTCCTTTGGATAATGAAGGGCAGGGTATCAATCTAATCTCCTCCTCCTCTTTTGTTTGATTTTTTGTATTGTTGTGTTGTTAACCTTATTTTTTATATATATAGTTGAGTTGTTGGTACTTCAGAATATGTAAATTTCACTTTTGGATTTTTTAATGTTGTCTTGTTGTAAGCCTAAAGATAATTGTAATGTATATGTTTTTAATTTAAAAAGGAAAAGTGGGGGGGGGGGGGAACCCATCCAGGTTAGCTGGGTTAAGCGGTGCTATGTCCAAAAGAGAACTGATGATATCCATGTATTACATTTTCATACTGTCATTCCTCCAAAGATCTCAGAATACATGGCTTTCCCATCATCTGTGTTATCCTTACAACAACCATTTGAGGTAGGTTAACTGACTGACTCAGTGAGCTTCATGACCAAGTGAGGATATGAATCCAGGGCCCCCAGAACCTTCCCTGGCACTCTAACCACTATCCTACACATGGTCTTATTTAAGCATCCTACAAAGAGAAATTCTAACCATGTTGCAACTCAATCTGGCACTGCAGTAATGCAAGACAACAGAATGGTTTGCCCTGGGCATTACTTTGATGAGCATCCTCTAGGGAACATCTCGTACAGCACCTGCCATTCAGAAGTGCCATTTTATATTTTAAAAGAGGAGTGTCATGACAAACCTCCAAAGTATATAGAAATGTAAGCAAGTGCCAGTTCCCCACAAACAAAAAGTGACTTGCCACCTAGCGCGATGATCCTATTACAGCTGACAAATCAAACCTGGCAGTTCCGTGGCAGTCTTTCCTGTGGTGATCCTTCAAGGAACACCTAGTTAGTGAGTTTGATAAGTTAGGAGATTATGCTTGAATCTTCGCCAAAGCTGGATAAATTTCTTGGCGTGGAGCCGAGGAGAAACTGAATTTTGCCAGAGAGAGAGAAAAAAAATCTGTCTGCTGTCAAAACAGATAAGACAGAAAGCGTTCATTGTTTAGAAAGAAAAGTCGGGACTGGCCCAAAATAAGCTAAACATTGTATGTTAACTGGCTGTAGTGCCCACTGTAAGACTTCAAAGAAAAGAATTTTTGAAAAGCTGATAATTCATACGGAAAAATCAATGATGGATGACCTCTCCGCAGGTCCAAATTATAAAATTATTAACAGTACCATCAAAAATCCCTAATACCCTCTTTCTATCTAGTGCTCTAAACTGGAACACAAATACTTTGGTTGTTTGCATTCTTATCCTGTTTCTTCTTCTGTTTCTTCATTCATGCATGAAGAAAAGTGTTACCTTGCCTTGGTCCTTGAATGTATCAAGTGTCACAACAGCCTGCCCCATGATAGGTTACTCGCATGTGCTCACATTATGTATCATTAACTACCCAGTAGCCATCCCTCGTTATAGAAGACCATTTATGCTCACTCAGTTAAATTCTTTTTCCTCGGTCATACTGGAAAGCTGAACAACATATTCAGACCAAATTGTGTCCTTACAGCTTGGGTCCTTAGAAGACATGTTACTGAAATCTAAAATCCAGTCTAATTTCAGAGAAAGGTGTTTGCCCTCCCTCTTAATAGGTTATGTGAATTTATCATCCTCGTCATTTATCATTGCTTGAAGATGAGGATCAGAAAACCACCTTAGTGGGTGCTAAATATTTAGCTGCAGTGATTGTATGAGGGTTGGATCTCAATCTGTTCAAGACGTTTGAGTCAGAAGAACAGTAAGATAAGAAGAACTAACAGGTAGCATGGATCCTCTTGTGGAAGTTGAGGATACAGAAGCGTCAGCAGTTGCCAACTGTCCTCAGGGTCAAAGTAGACATGGTGTTTTTTAAACAGCTGGGTTTGGTTCCCCACAGCTGTGGGAAATACCTGTTAAAACATAAAGGATTTTGAATGTCATATTTTTTTTTAAAAAAAAAATGGAGAGCCCATTTGGGATGTTTTCCACACTAAAATTGCACGGGAGTGGGGGAGTTATTTTTCCATGTTTGCTGTGGAACAAAGATAATTCCTGTCCAAGCGCCATTTTGGTGAGGGAAATGGTGGAAGTGGGGCAGGAGCCTAGGCATAACCATTTAAAAACCGGCACATCTTGTTTGGCCCTCAGCTGGAAGTCTAAGCAAGGGATTGCCCTGCAACATGGGAGCTGCAGGCATGGGAACTAATTGAGGCAGTTGTTCAAGGCAGTTGTTCAAGGCAGTTGTTGAGATTCTGAAAGGAAACCAGTGAAAAAATCAGAGCCGGCACTGACAGCACCAACCGGCTGGCTGCTTAACGTGATGAATGATGAATGCAGGTGCAAAAGCAGTGCATGAAATAATGTCATTTTAAATTTAAATTGCCAACATTAAAAAAAAAAGAGTTAGGTGATCATCTTGAACAAAATGGGCATTTTGAGTGGGGGGAATTTGCATTACAAATCATTTGCCAGCCTGACACCATCTTTACTGAAAATCAAGCCGATGGAGAATAGAAAATTTTGGAGACAGGGTTGCCACAAGGGAGGTTTTCTGCATTTTTTTTTAATCTGTCTTGGAAACACACTTTTTGGAGAGATGACGATGCAGACTACCATGATAATGTTGGATTCAATCTTTCCCAAAGACCTGCACCACTGCAAGCAGTTCATTTATGTGAGCGATTCTTTCTTAAATTATTGCTTGACAGATTTTATTTATTTTTTAAATGTGAAGTAAATATTAAAATACTGTGCAACATTTTTCTTTTTATAAATAATTATATAGAAACGATCATATTTATACATATGAATAATATGTATAAATAATAATATGTATAAATAATAATCATCTCTGCATATAAATAATTATACATAGTCATAGCACTAGGGTTAACTTTTCAGTATAACACAATATCTGTGGAGGATTCTAGCAATGCAATCCTAAGCAGAATCACCCTTCCAATCCCATTAAGTTCAGTGGGTTTAGGAGAGTATACATTTACTTAGAACTGTACCATAAAAGTACTCAGATTAACATAGTGTCCACCTTTCCCCCCCACACACACACAAAAAGAGAACCAGGCTTCATATTAAGTCATGGTTTACTGTTTTCCACCCCCCTACCATTACTTAGCATAACTGTATTCTGAATTCTTAGCAGAAGAATTCAGTCAATGCACCACTTTTTTTTTATAAGGCATTTCAATAATATTAGGTTAGATCCTATTATCTTTTCTGCTGGCACAAGAGGGAGGAGGGCCAGTCTTGCCCCATTCCTCTGCTCATTGCATCCCCCCTTCTGCATGGCTTTCTTCTCTAGACAGGTTTTATGAACTTCAGCGTAGCCTTTTCAGGGCCCTTCTCCCTCTAGCACCAAAGCTGGTAGAACTAGGCTTGCCATTTCTCGGGGGGGGGGGGGGGGACAGAGGGAGGTTATCCGCTTTCAGGGCCCCTGATCTGCCAGCCTGGATCTGGCTGGCAGAGGGAACTCTGCCCCCAAAGTACCAGGATTGTGCCACTGGGTATGTCACCAGGGAGATGCTCTAGCACTCGGCCAAAAAACTCTATGGTACCGTAGAGTTTCTGTCCGAATGCTAGAGTGTCCCCTGGGCAACATGCCTAGCACAATGATGCCACTTCTGGGTGATATCAGAGCAGAATATCTCAGATGGGAAGCCTTGTCCCCCAACTGGGAAAAGGTAGGGACCTGGCAACCCCAGGTAGAACCCCTACAGGTAGGATTGCCAACTCTGGGTTGGGACATTCCTGGCAATTTGGAAGCAGAGAGCAGAGTTTGAGGAGGGGAGGGAGTTCAGCAGAGATGTGATACCACAGAGTTTACCCTCCAAAGCTGCCATAGGCTGTGGCCACACACACTAAATAATCCACGTCCAATCCACTTCCGGTGCTCTTTCCAACTGGATTTTACTGTGTGAATTGGCAAAATCTAGTTGGGAAGTGCACTGAAAGTGCATTGAAAGTAGATTATTTATTTGTGTGACCATAGCCATAGAGTCTCTATGGGAACTGATCCCTGTAGTCTGGAGATCAGTTGTAATTCTGGAAAATATCCAGGCCTCACCTTGAATGTTGGCAACCCTACCTACAGAGGTAGACAGTTTCCCTCCCCTGTAATCCAGGCCTATCTTCACCAAGGCACTATTTTCACTGGGCAGGAACTCTGAGTCCTTGATTGGTCAATGGAAGAATCTATCAAACCAGTTAACTGTACCCAGTGAGGATAGAGGGGTGGAAAAATTGAATAAGGAAAAAACTATCTTGGATGGAAAGCTTTGCTCTCTACCAAAGTTTCAAACAATGGGTGTTCTGTGTCTTTAAAGGCTCCCTCTCCTCTCACAATTTAAAATCAGAGCTATTCAAGTGCATGAATCGAGAGTATTTTTTTTTTAAAAAAAACAAACACCTAACATATATTTTTTTTAAAACCCTGCCCAGTTTATTCCAAACATTTCACCCTGCTCCTCACAGAGGGAAGACATTTTCCGTTAGTAAGAAGGAAAAGCCTGGGGAGGAAGAATGACACAGGTATGTGTCTCACAAGAACATTTTGCCATAGCAACAACCTATTCATTAGTATAACGAGGCAAGGAATATTGTCCTTCATCCTTTGCATTGGTTTGAGAAGGATGACAGATAGGGTTGCCAGGTCCTACCTGGCTGCTGGAGGGAGGTCCTTCACCATGCTTGGGACTTTTTGGCATGTGCAGTGATGTCACCAGAAGTGACATCATCATGCAAAGCACGTTGCAGGGGACACTCTAGCATTTGAGAAAAAACATCTATGGGAACTATAGATCCCCCCCCCTCAAATGCTAGAACATCCCCACACACACAACATGTCCTGTGCGATGATGTCACCTATGGGTGATGTCATTGTGCTGGGTACATTGGTGCAGACCGGGCTCTTTGGGAGCAGAGCTCCCATTGCTGGCTGGCTGGGCAGCAGTGGATTGGGCCCCCCGAAAGCAGGTAAACTCCCAACCCCTTTGGGGGAATGGCAACCCCAGTGACAGAAGGAAACTCAGTCAATGAGCAGAATGCTGGCACCCCTCCCTCCCAAAACATCCTTGCCAAAAGAAAAGTTCTTTCAGGCTGCAATCCTAAATAGACTTGCTTGAGAGTTAATCCTGCTGAATATAGCAAGACTTACTTCTGATATTATTATCAACAGTAAATTAAAGGCACTCTGCATATATTCTCATTTTGTTACCAGAGGAAATCATTGCCCCCTGAAAGCAAAGGGAACTCTGATCTCTGCTACTTGCATTTTAAGAGTTTTGAAATACTTTAATCCTAGCTCATTCACATATCTCTGTACTGCAGTGCTAGATCTTGAAGTAAGACTTTTTAAAGTATTTCTAAATAAAACAGAATTATAAATTTCTTTAGCAGCAACAGCTAAACTCAGAGAGTATGTTCTTAAGCCATTAATACAGATGAAAAGCTTTCTAGGAAGAAATAGGACCATCATTATTTGGATGAAGTCAAATTCTTCATATTATGCATATTATTTATCTGTCCTCAAGATCAGGAAAACAGGTCCTAGAAATAATTGTTAGAGATTTGGAATAGTTGTTAGGGGCTTGAATGGAAATGTTTCATACACAGGCAAGCATTTGTGGAATGGAATGTTTATTTATACAGAAGACAACCTATCCAGTCTTTCCTTGTTGAGGATTGTGGATCTCATATTACTTCTCTAGGCAAGGCCCAGCCCCAATCTGGCTTTTTTAAAAAAGATGAAATCAGTGTAGCATCTTTTATTGGGACCAGCCATATAGATACAATTTATTTATTTTATTTATTTACATTATTTATAGTCTGCCTTTCTCACTCAGTGCCAATGTTCCCTCTAATTCCCCTCCACACTGAACAGAGCAGTTCACATCATGAGCAGAATATACCTACTGTAATCTTAAAATGGGCAATGGGCAGTGCAAGACCCTATGTGGCTCTATATTGCTGCTGAGCAGGACTTCCTGTGTTAATAAGCTGCTGTTCACAAGTAGAGCTTTGAGGGAACAGTGATTAAGCCTGATTACAACTAACAAGATGGGACATTCAGTAAACAATGGAATAGGATTTGGGTCATAGATACAACCCAAAGGTTATTACCAGAAGGCTAAAAAACAGAACTGATGCAAAGCGAAAGTGTTAATGTGACACAATAAATGATGCAAAATTACACAATGGGAGCCAACCCACAGCGAACTATACACAGTAGTACAGACTACAGTCCCCAATAATTTATCCAAGCAATTTTGTGAGGCCTTTTGTAGAGTACTACCCTGTTGCCTGCATAGAAAAGCCTTCTTCAGTAATTCAGTTTGGCACAGTTTGCAGAAAGCCAGGAGTACGGGAGCCTTCCTGACCATAGTTCAATTATTATTGGGATCTAGATGGACCATGCATATTACACCCATTCTACAGTCCCACCACTGTCTGTCCATAAGTTACCAGGCTCAATTTAAAGTATTGGTGATGATGCACAAAGCTTTTCATGCCTTTGGACCCTCATAACTGCAAGACCGTCTCTTCCCCCATACTTGGCCACGCGAGTGTCACTCCTCCGAGCAAGGCCTTCTGCTGATGTCAGCCTGCAAATGGGCAAAATCAACACCTGCCTAACGTTCACCAAAAATCTTTATCAAATTGGCTGTAACAAAATTTGGAAAGACAGAAGAGTAAGAAGCGTATTTTGCAGACCATGATGCAACCACCTGCTCTTGCATGCATCCTCTGTGAGATGGAAGCTAGCAACTAGCTTAACCGCGCATTCTCTGAGAAGCTGTATCCAGTTCATGTTCTTTGTTCTCGTACTGAAATACAGAAGCCACCCCAAGTCCATCCAAAGTTGCCTCAAAATGACAAACATAGTGCCCTTGTAGGCTGAGAGCAATAGAAAGTATCATGTAGTCTCCTCCTTACATACTCAACTCGGTCTCTGGTGCACCTTTGGGTAAATTAGTCACCTGAACAGCCTTCTTGTGTCTATTAACCTTGCTGCTGAATTAAGTAATATAGTCATTTTTTACCACATTGCAAGTAAAATGTATTTTTATATGATCATTCATATGCAGTATTCTTTTTTCTACAACTTTCCTTTTTTTGGTCCAGTATTGGTTGTTATATAACTGTAACATGTAACATTGTAATATGTGTCTACTAGGAGTAAGGCCCATTGTGGGAAGAAATATAATGGGCTCTAGAAAGAGGCTCTAGGAGAGTGCCAAGGCCTTGGGCACTCAGTGTTAATTTGCTGTGGCAACCTCAGAAGGGTATAATGACACAGAGTCCACCATTTTCTCCAGGGGAACTGATCTATGCTACCTGAAGAGCAGCTGTAATTCTGAGTGATCTCCTGTCCTCACCTGGAGATTGGCAACACTGGTTCCCCAAGAGGGAATAGCTGGTTTGGAGGGCAGAGTCTATGGCACTGTACCTGTCTGAGGCCCCACCTCTCCTCAAACCTCACCCTCTTCAGCATCAACCTACCTTAATTTCCCCCTCATTCTTCAGCTTTTCATCCCCCCCCACCACCTGCAGCCTCTACCGTGCTCTGAAGCCCTGACACTGCCTTTTTTGAGGGTCAGTGAGACCCCTGTGGTCAAATCTCCCTATTTGGAGATGGAATCCACAATCTTTGGGGGATCCCTGGAAAGTTGGCAACCCAAGGGTCTGGTCTTTCCTTGCTTCCCTGGGCTACCCCCTCCCTTTGGTATTATGCAGAATGGGGGAGACTATGGGGTCAGAGCACAACACAGATTATTGGTCCAAATAGAATAATTTATTTTAGTATTTACTCAGTTATGGAGCACACAAACACAGTAAATGAATAAGGGACAACTAAATTAAACAGGGGTTAAACACAATCCTCCCTGGATAGGCTGGGATCTATATTGATGGTGCCCTGCCCCTTGTTAGGGTCCCTCTTTTCCCCGCACTTGGGGAAAGGGTCTTGGGGCAGCTGGGAACTGTAGGCCAGCAGATGAGAAAGTCCCATTCAACCCAGTGAGTGATACTCCTGCAGGCCCCTCTCTGGAACTACAGCTCAATTGAACCCTATGGGGGAACATTTTAAACAAACCACAGACAGCAGCTGTCATAAACACAGGTAACTGCCATTTCATTTCACCTACTAACAGCCACTGAGGTAACAGGTGAACCTTATGGGGGAACATTTTAAATAAACCACAGGTAGCAGCCATCTTATAAACACAGGTAACAGCCATTTCATTTCACCTACCCACAGCCACTGAGGTAACAGTTAATCCCCCCCACAGGAAGGAAGCTGGAGAAGTGTCTTCGTCAAGAGAGAAAGCTGTCTGCCAGACATTCTGACAGGGCACAGAGACTGAAGGAGTGGGCAGGGAAGAGGAGCAGACCCAGCCAATGGCATGTGAGTATTCACAGCCAGTGGATAGGGACAGCTTTTGATTGACAGGCCAGGGGACCAAAGGCTGGGGTGGCGTGTGGAATCTTCAGGAGCGTGCCACCACCAGGCAGAGAATTATTATATAGAGAGATCTGTACCGCAGACTGTTTGACCTCTGAAACAGGCCCCCAAGGGGCAGAAATATGTCAGGTCACTTGTTTTGGCCCTTGTGTCCATGTCACTTGCACTTTGTAATGAGGCTTTCTTTGGGCCCTTATATGCTTTTAAATGTCTTTCTAATAAATACATGTATTTTTGTATATATTAAGTATATACTAGGTTTTTAATACTGGCCCTTTATCAGGCTTTTTTCTTGATTCCAAGTATTGGGTCAAGTTTGTTTTCATCTCCCTGTGTCTCACTAGCACCTTTGTGTAAATCAGTCACCTGAACAGCCAATCAATTCAAAAGACACACAAAGACATAAAACATCAAAATAGCAAACTTTTGGGACCATGATGTGGACTGGTGTGCAATCAAGCATCTTCAGGTATCACTGGGCTCAGAACTTCATCAGGATGTTCTTGAGGAAGGAAATATGATTTTAAAAAACCCACAAAAATAAATTGTTAAAAAAAGTTTAAGACTGCTTTTTTCTGCCCTGTATGAGTTCTCTCTGTCTCTTGGAGTAAATTATTGCAGTACCCTTTGAGGGTGTTCTTTTAATCAGCTGGCTCTTTCTTGTTCTGTTCTTCTGAAGCAATATGCACTTGTGTTAATTTTGCTTAGTAGTGGAGGGAGCAGAGAATTTCAGATCAGCTAAATAAGAACTGAAGTGATCATTTGCCCCTCTTTTCTGCAATTAGATTAAAACCTAAGAGTGGCCAAATGTGTGTTCTTTTGGCTTATAGGTTCTGCATTTCTGTTTGCATTCCCCATAGCACGAGAAAAGTTGGGTAAAATTATTTATATCACTATCGGGATGGATCCAACCAGCTTTTAGCTCCATCTTACCCAGTTCTCCTTTTTACTACAGCCCCTGTCCCATGTAGCTTTTGTCCATTCCCATAATCCCCAGTATAGCCTTTGGGGGTGATTAGAGGGGCCTCTCTCCTTCCTCTTTCACCAGCTGATTGGATCCAACTAGGGTTACCAACTCTGGGTTGGGAAATTCCTGGAGGGAACCAGGGGAACACTGGGCTTAGAGTTGGGAAGGACCTCAAGGAGATAGAAGGCCACAGAGTCCATCTTCCATTCTGTCCAGGAGAATTGCTCTCTGTTGTCTGGAGAACAGTTGTAATTCTGGGAGATCTGCAGCCTCCACCTGGAAGTTGACAAACCTAGGTTCAACCCATTCAATAAAATGAACATTACACAGATGACACAAAGAAAATAGGGGAGCTGTGATCTGTGAATGCCATGAGAGTGGGGGTGATTCATGAGGATATAGTGGAAGCCAGGCATGTAATAAAATCAGGCCTTACAGTAAAACTCTTCTAATGTCAACCTCCTTGGATTATGAGCATTCCGATGAGAGCCAGTTTGATGTAGTGGTTAAGAGTGGTGAACTCAAATCTGGAGAACCGAGTCTGATTCCACACTCCTCCACATGAAGCTAGATGGGTGACCTTGGGTCAGTCACAGTTCTCTCAGAGCTGTTCTCTCAAGAGCAGTTCTTTCAGCCCCACCTACCTCATAGAGTGTCTGTTGTGGGGAGAGGAAAGGAAAGTGATTGTAAGCCATTCCAAGATTCCGTTGGGTAGTGAAAGGCAGGGTATAAAACCAACTTTTCTTCTTCTGAGTGGCCCTTCCCCTGGATTGTTGGATGATGGTTACATACTGATTGTCTTCACCTGTTGAGTCCCATGTGGAAGAACAAGATTTGAGGAAATACCCAAGGGAGAGGAAGGGGTCAGCATGTCTGACTAAAAGTGGCTTCTGTATCAGTTTTAAGTTAAGTGTTGCTGTTTGTGGTTTTGGCTTCTGAACTGTGAGGAATATCTGTGAGGCAAATGTTGGTAGAGGTACCGTGGTGAAGGGGACAAGGCAGATGCTACCCACGTAACAATTTGGAGGCCTGTTGCAAGATTATTGGAAAAATTCTCTGTATATTCTGAGTATGTTCCTTGTCCCTTGACTTATAATTCTTATTGGAGCACCATTGTAGCATAGCAGCTAGAATGCTGGATGGAGATCTGGGAACACATCCCCTCTCTGCTGGAGGACCTTGGGCCAGTTGCTTTCTCTCAGTCTAACTGATCCCAACAGGGCTGTTATGAGGATAAAACAAGGCAAGAAAACAGTTTTGGGAGTGTAGAGACCCTTAGAGAAAAGAAATGTACTAGACAGGTAGAAAATCTCTACACTACACTGTGAGGCATCAGAATTATGAGTACAAACAAATATTGACATTTCCCTCCCAGTTCATGTCTGCTATAATAATAGCAGGGATGTGGAATGGTATAGTATCAAATGGATAGTATCTAAGGGATAGAATGGTATAGTATGTAAGGGACATATCTAAGGGACCCCATATACCCCCTAGAGAGCCTTGCACTCCACCTATCAACATCTACTGGTTATCCTTGGCCCAAAGGATGTCTGTTTAGCCTCAACCAGGGCCAGGGCTTTTTCAGTCCTGCCCCCCCGCTGGAAAAAAACTCCCACTTGAGATCAAGGCCCTGTGGGACTTATTACAATTCCACAGGGCTTGTAAAATGGAGGTGTTCCGCCAGGCCTTCGGTTGAGGCAATGGATCACATAACCTCCTGTGCAAAGCTATATTTGCCCATGATTACCATCTATCCAGCTGCTGGGGCTAATATAAAAATGCATGTTGCCATTTTTAGGCTGAAGACAGACTGGCAATCTGGAGCGGGAGGAAAAAGGGGCTGAAAGTTGTTGTGGAAAACTGCTCCGGGGCTGGCTGTTCACACTGGCCAGACTCCTGTATTAGCATACTGGACTGGAGCATTCAGACTGCTGCAGAGCGGCCCCGGGTGGGCTGGTCTCTGCAGCTCGTGGCAGGGCCGTTTCGGCAATATGCATATGTGTGCCTATGCGCGTAGGCACATGGCTGCATCAGCAGTCTAGAAATTTAAAATCTCCCCACCTCCTGTATAGGGGCATGGGTGCGTATGGGTGTATGAGTGCTCATGTGCATATCTCCGCGATGGCGCGTTCACACCGCTGCCTCTGCTTGCCTCTTGCTTCTTCCAGTTCACACTGCACTGAAGTGGGAGGTAAGCGGCAGATGGCCTCTGGACACCGGTTTCTCCCGGTGTCCTTCTAATGCGGAAGGGAAGCGGCTGGAAAGCGGGTAAGCACGGAAGGGAGCCGGGGAACAGCTGTGGCTGTTTGAACGGGCTCCCTTCTCCGCTTCACAAGTGGAGCTCTCCCGCTCCAGATTGCCAGTCTGTCTTCAGTCTTAATTAATTTAATTTTAATCTAAATTTGTTTTAAGTCGAATGTATTAATATTTGACAACTGACTGTAATGTTGATGGAATTTTGATGTTACCCTGAGCCTGTTTGTGGAAAGGGCAGGATGCAAATGTAACAGACAAACAAACAAATAGTGTTGTCCAATCTCATTAGATATCAGAAACTAAGCAGGGTCAGTACTTGGCTGGAAGACCACCAAGGAAGACTCTGCAGAGGAAGGCAAAGGCAAACCACCTCTGCTTAAAAACTTGCCTTGAAAATCCTATGGGGTCACTTAGCAGACACACACACACACACAAACACACAATAATGAGAGTAATGATAAAGATCCTTTCCCCTTACTCACAAATTAACAAGTTCACATAGCTATTCTAAAAGCAGAGTATAGCCACATAAAAGATTCTAGTGTGGGCAACAACTTACCTAACCTCTGAAGGCGGGGTGCTTGGAAATATGCCCCCATTAATAACCTCAAATGCCAGACAAGTTCAGTTACTGTTACCAGCTCCGGGTTGAGAAATACCTGGAGATTTTAGGGACAGACCCCAAGGAGGGCAGGGTTTGGGGAGGGGAGGGACTTCGGTGGGGTATAATGCTATAGAGTCCACCTTCCAAAGTGACCATTTTCTCCAGGTGAACTGATCTCTGCAGTTTGTTGTGATTCCAGGAGATCTCCAGCCACACCCTGGAGGTTGGCATCCCTAGATGGCAGAAGGCAGTTCTTGGAATATTTTGGCTCTATAATTTCTTTTGAGTGTTGGTTGAGGAGAGAAAAAGTAACATACGTCACAGATGCTATAATTAGTAGTAAATCCCACCTTTATATCCTCAGATTTTAAAAATTGTATCTGAATTGTTCAAAGGCAAGGATACACTGCTAAGGGTTGGCTGCCCTTCTGTGTAAGGACGCATGAGCAGTCTTTGTAAAAAATGCAGATGGATGTGTTCCACCTCTTCTGGGATGCTTTACGCTGCTGCCCTGTGGACTGCCTGCAGGTTATTTATTGTTGAAAGCGCTCTCTCAAAGGAAACAGCTGTTTCATATTTTAGGCTTTTCTTGCCCGGTGGGACAAATTAATAGAATTTTAATTCTTATGATTAACATAAATTAACCGAGCTATGAAGGGAGGGGAAAGATAACCTAACCTTATTTCTTTCTTCCTACAGGATAAGTATTTAGGCTGACTTAAATTCTCTCTCTCTTTTTTTTGTTATTCTAACATGTGGAAGTTCTTCCCTGGACCTAAAATATGGATGGACCTCTGTATTAAGCGGCATATTTGTTACTAAACATCATGTCATTTGGTATTTCTGTTCAGAAATTTCTCTTAGTGCTGCTTGCGCCGTGGAATACAGAGCTGCAGGGAATAGTCTTTTTTCACTTAGCGAATAAGGGAAGGGAGATGAGACTAGAGAGCGGCAATATCCCTACAGCTCACTTACTTTCCGGGTTGTACTTTGCAATTGAAACCTGTTAGCTCATTCCGGCGGAGGTACGAGAGGGCTTTCATGTCACAGAGTTTTTCAGAGCGGCTTGGCATTAGTCCTTGTGCATACACCGTGTCCTTGGCATACTCTGTTCTTAGAAAATTGCTCTAAGGGACCATTTTTTTTCTGTCCCTTATTCCTCTATATTCTTCAAAGGAGGCAATTTTCCCCTCAGGACTATTGAAGTCAGAGCTTGTACCGGAGGGGGGGGGGATCTTCCCTGGTTAGGACTAGAAACCAAAGGCTCAGCAATCCAATTGGATCTAAGCAACAAGAGAAGCTGTTTTGGGGGGGCTTGTGGTAGAAGCTAAAGAGATTCTCTTATTTTGAGCCTGGAGGGAAAAAAGGATGAAAGCTTTCTGTGCTTTGGTTTGATGGAATCTTGCAGCTTTTTGTGGTCTAGGCAGGTAAGCAGGCCGGGGGGATCAAAACAGAGACCTTGAGAGGCTTGTCAAGTTCTGGTAGAGAAATGTTGCTTGGGCATTCAGACTGAGGCTCAGGGGAAATAATTACTTTGGTTATTGAGATATTTACACCCTGTTATTTAACCCCAATGGAGACCCTCATCCTCATCCATGGCCAGACAGTCAAATCTGTTCAGATGTTTAGAATGGGGCAAAAAAGTCCTACAGCCTGGTTTGTTTGGTCGCCAGAATTTTGCTTTCCTCCTCAAACAGGTAGGCTCTTTTCATCCCCATAATAAACCCAGGCACTTAGCTTCTCATGGGGAAAGGGGAATAGCTCATCTTTTTTAAAAAAAAAATTCCTTAATCTTGACTCCCTCTTTAACAGTGCAATTATACGTGCTGTAAATATCCCCAGTGACGCTGGTGATGAAAATGTTACTCGGTCCCCAGTGGAGACCCAACGTGGCTTGCAACATTCTCCATTACTCCACTTTAGCTTCATAACCACAACCCTGTGAGGTAGTTAATGCTGAGAGAGAAAGTGACTGGCCCAAGGTCACCCAGCAAGCTTCCACAGTAGAGCAGGGGTTCAAAACTGGGCCTTTCACATCCTAATCTGACACTCTAGCTGCTGTTCCATACTTGCCCGCTTTCTTTGTGCAACATTTGTGATTCCCTAACCCAGATTAGGAAACTGGGAGCACCCATAGAAGCTGGTGCTCATTCATCTGCTATCTTGTAACTATTTCCCCCTCCCTTCCCCTTTCGTAGCTAATCTTGATGCAGCATTACACCTATAGCAATACTGATACCAGCCATAGTTAGGTCAAAACTAGAGATGAGCATGAGCCAGAACTGAACCATGAACCAGACTGGGAGGTTTGTTCATGAACTGAACCAGTCTATGGTGTGTGGCCCTGCAAACCCCATTAAAAGGGTCCATGGTCCCTTTAAATGGGGTTTGCAGAAAGCCTCCAAAACAGCTGAGCTGCAGGGAAACACTCCCCACCACTTAGCTGTTTTTGCAGCTTTTGCAAGGAACAGAAAGCAGGGGTTTAAAGAGACTCAGAGTCCCTTTAAACCCTATCCTCTATTATCCTCTATCCACAAACTGTCATGAACCACCACGAACTGCTTTAAAAGTTCATGGAAGTTCATTATGGTATACTTGTCATGACCTTCTGTTTGTGAATCACAAACAGTGCAAAATTCATGATGAATTTTGCTTTGTGGTTCGGTTTGTGCCCATCCCTAGTCAAAACCGACATTTGCCAATCTGCTTTTAGCCATGCATGCAGACCTTTGATGCTCAGATTGGTGCAAAAGTAAATCTATAGCATGGTTAGCTTTCAGAAGGCAAAGGGACAAGAGGAAAGGTGGAATGGGGGGGGGGGGCTCTGTAAGCTTGTGACTGCTCTTGATCTCCTACCCATTTCAGGTGATCAGGAATATTGTGACTACCATCAGTTCTGTAGATTGCTTGCCATGACCTTTGCAGTGTCCCCAATGGTTCCATCCCCAGTGAACAACTTGGAATTACAGCAAGATCTGTTTAGACTCCCCCACATGGGTTGTATTCATCTGGCTTCTCTGCTGATGGAAATAGGTGGAGGTGTATCTTTTGACCACCCAAAGAGATTATGTGGGGGAGTGGGTTGTCATAGGGCTGACATAGACAAAAGACATACGGGACTGGGGTTGTAGTAAGGAGGAGACTTTGGTGGCGTGAAGCAAAGAAGCTACATCGGGATCTAACCCAATATAATGTTTCCTGCTTGTTTACAGACTTGTATACACATCCCTTGTGTATACTTGTATATAGACTTATTAAACGTGCATTGACTAGCAATGGAGAATGTTAAGCTTCCTTCAGTCATGCATTTTGATGACGTCTCCTTACATCAGGATCATAGAGGCAGGTTGCTTCAGTCTGCAAATAATCTCAGCATGACCAGACCTTGCCTGGAAGTGTGTGTGTGTCAAATCACAACTGACTTATGGTGTCCCCAGGAAGGGGCTTCCAAGGCAAGTGAGAAGCAGAGGTGGTTTGCCATTGCCTTCCTCTGCAGAGTCTTCCTTGGCGGTCTTCCTTCCAAGTACCAACCACGCTTAGCTTCCGAGATCTCATAAGATCGGGCTACACTATACTGCCTTCCCTCCCATCACCTAAAAGTACCCCTTTCAAAATTAAAGTGAAATATTCCAAAAGGTCATGAAATGATCTAGGCATAGGGTGAGAAGTTGTGTCTCTTGGATATTAATAATGTCATAAGCACTATCCAATAGATGCTTATTTCCACACACTATTCACACTAGCAATAGAAATGGTAACTGTAGGAAGGACCGCATTATCCCAGCGATGAACTATAGTAAGTTGAATGTGAGGAGAACATTATTTATAAGCTATGGAAGTGCTATCTTGGGAGAAGACATCCAGACCCCACTAAAATGCCCTGCCTGACCTCCCCCCTAAATAACACCCTTATGAACAGGATATAGACAAAATTGTATTATTTGTGCACTGATTCACTGTAGTCTTTTGCATATGTACTGAACATATTTGACCCTGGGAAGTGGGCAATTAATTACTTTTGGGAAATCGGTTTTTGTGCTAGCCTTGACCTCGTTTTCAAGAGGTGATAGGCTAAAAGTATTCACTTTGCTCCTGAAAGAAAGCTCGATTCCCAACCTAAATTGTGCCGAGCGTAATTTGGAAAATATCTGCCCTTATTACCACCGTCTGTAAGCAAAGGATTTTATCTGTCTGAACCATCTTGTCTCAGACATGACTTAAGAGGCTGTGAACTTTGCAGAACTGAGCCTGTGATTTCTCCCGGCTTGTTTGCGTGTGACTTATGTACAAGGTCTTTTGGAGTGAAGTTACTACTCTGCAGTGACCTTTGCCAGAGAAAAAGATGAATGTTCACTTCGGTCGGCTTCTATTTTTTGTTTTAAAGAGCTGAGTACTGAACTGATTATTGCACCACAGGGTTGTGGTTGTTTTTTGAGGGGGAATGAAGTTTAAGTAATGCGTGTGTGTTACACTGGTAAGTCTTTCCCCTTTCTCATGTTAGCTTTCTGACACAGGAGCTGAATGGTTACATTGCAGATCATGTGGGAGAAGCCCTGCACCACCTAGGAAGTTGGGCAACATTGGTGTGTTTGACAGCAGCAGTAAGGTCTACTTCAGAGGCATCGACTTTTAGAATCCGGGGGGGGGCTCTTGTGTGTGTGCACGCTTTGCGCGTATGCACGCCGGGACCATGTCCCCGCCGCCTTTCCCCCTCCTGGGCCTATGGTGCTATAGAGTTTCGGGGCGATTGCTAGAGCGTCGCCCCGGCACCGTGCCCAGTGTGCTGGCATCCCTTCCGGGTGACACCAGCATGCTGGGAATTTGCCCAGCTGGCCCCACGGAGGTAGGAGTGGCCAGGCCAGGTTCGGGGGGGGGGGAGAGGCGACTGCTGCCGGCCAGCTGGCCGGTGGGCTGGCGAGTGGGCAGGCAGACAGGCAAGCGAGTGGGCCTGGTGGATGCTCCGTTTTGCTGGGGGAGGCTGAGGCCCCCCCCGGGAAATTTGGGGGGGGACTCAAGCCCTCGAGTCCCCCCATAGTTGATGCCTATGGTCTATTTTTATGTGGCCCAGGCCTTTTCACATTACCTCCTGATATGACCTCCTTTGCTACCTTCAGTCTTCACTGCAGGACCTACTGCAGATATTTGGTCCATGAATACCCTGTTTGTTATCCACTATAATAAGGGCCTTTTTGGTGGTTGCCCCTGCCCTCTGGAACTAGCTCCCCAAGGAGGTCTGTGCCCTGCAGGATCTATTAGGGTTCCATATGGCAGGCAAAGCCGCCTTGTTTCTGAACAACATTTAATTAACTAAGAGAATGGGTGAGCCGGCTGGCTGTCCAGATCGGTTCCGGAGATGATGACCGGTTGAATTCTTTAATTAGATTCCGTTTTATTGTATTTATCAGTTTTATTATCTATTTGAAGTTTTGTTGCTGTGTTGTGTGTGTTGTGAACTGCCACACGTCGTCTGTTGTGGAGAGGGTGCAGGTTAGAAACGGAACAAATAAATACCTTTGTAATGCAGGAATTAGGTGCATGGCAGTGCCTCCCATATACCCAACACATTTATTTACTTGAAATAGATTAATATCTCATTTGCTCCAGATCAGCGGGGTGCAAAGTGGCTCACATCAAATTTAAAAACAAATCTCACTACCAAAGAAGTGCAAGGAAATGGAAGCGACCCACAGTCTCCACTCACGAGTCACCAGAAGCACACTGGAAAAGCTCTGCTTTACTGACCCTTTGGAAAGCTGTGCAAGTTCACAGGGCCTTCCTCTCATCTTCAGAGAGCCCAGTCCACAGTGCAGGTGCCACAGCCTCTAGGGTTGCCAGCCTCCAAGTAGGGCCTGGAAATGTCCTAGAATTACAACTTGTCTCCAGATTGCAGAGATCAGTTCCCCTGGAGAAAATGGCTGCTTTGGAGAGTACACTCTATGTTGTCATTTCCTGCAGAAGTCCCTCTCTTCCCCAAACCCTCCCCTCCCCAGGTTCCACCCCGGAATCTCCAGGAATTTCCCATCCTGGAGCAGGCAAGCATTTTATTTATTTTATAGAAGGAGGAGGAAGAGATTGGATTTATACCCTGCCCTTCACTACCCAAAGGAGTCTCAGAGCAACTTACAATCTCCTTTCCTTTCCCTTCCCCTCCCCACAACAGACACCCTGTGAGGCAGGTGGGGCTGAGAGAGCTCTTTCGAAAACTGCTTGTGAGAGAACAGTTCTGGAAGAACTTGTGACTGACCCAAGGTCACACCGGCAGCTGCAAGTGGAGGAGTGGGGAATCAAACCCGGTTCTCCCAGATAAGAGTTTGCGCTCCTAACCACTAAACCAAACTGGCTCTCCCTGTGTCTCTGCTCAGAGCAGGTTCTATCATTCTTGCGGGCCTGAGTGGAAAGGCTGTTAGTAATCCCTGGACTGATGATCGGAGCTGTCTTGCAGGCACATATGGATGGAGGCAGCCCCATAGCTATGAAGGTCCCAGGTCATGAAAGGCTTTAAAAGTTAACATTAGCGCCTGGAATTAAGTGCAGAAATAAACTGGGAGCCACAGTAGCAGTCTTAAACTTAGGGAAATATGTTCAGAACCACTCACCTTTGTCAGCAGTTTTGCTCCTGCATTCTGCACCAACTGTAGCTTCCGTGTCATCTTCAAGGGCAGCCTGACAGAGTACACATTGCGAGAGTCCAGTCTCAGGGTACAAGAAGAAAGGTTCTTTGCAGTTGTGTAACTTAAATATCAGAGGCAGGCAACAGCAAACTGTCTCTGAACATACCTTGCCTTGAAGCCCCTATGGGGTCACCACAAGTTAAGTACAACTTGACTACAAATAAATGAATAAATCGCGTAAAGATGAATTGATTTGGGTGTGCAGACTTCTTTTTATTTTTTTGTATTTTTCATATGCATGTATGTGTGCATGCGCGTGTGAGTGTGGTGCACCTGGAAGTCATGGCAACCTCTGGTGACTGGCTGTGTGTGCACCTGGAAGTCATGGTGACCTCTGGTGACTGACCCCTACTGGGGGCCTGGAGGATATTCAGAGAAGCGGCTGAATAAAGCATGACCCTGTCCTTCCAACTGCTGGTGTTTCAAGGTCTCCCATCCAAATACTTACCAGAGTTGATCCTGCTTAGCTTCCAAGATCTGATGAGACCAGGCTTGCCTGGGCTATCCAGGTTAGGGCCATATATTCATTTTTGATGGATACTTTTCAGTTTGTGCAGCCTTTATGGACAAGGTTCTTGTAGAGGTGAATAGGACCTTGACAGTCTGACCCTTTCCTTTGACAAAAAAGCTTTCTATGATTGAGATATTGGTTTTCCTGCCTGGTTCAGGCAATGAGGAGTCTGACCCTTTTCAAGCATTTTATTTTTTGTCCTATTGAACAGATATTTCGTAATATGGTTGGATAGCAGATGAACCTGCTTGGGAAGGGAGTAAGGTGCAATGGTTAGACTGTTGGACTTGAACTGGGGATCCTTGGATTTGTGTGCCTGAAGTAACATGAAGTTTTCTGGGAAGATTTGGGTCCATCCTTGTCTTTCAGCATCATCTAAAAGGATTGCTGTAAGAGTAAAAATGGAATCACACCATTAGAACTCTAAATTCTTTGAAGGGCACACACCAGATAATGTTTTGACTCACTAGTCAGTATATCCTCACATGTCAGTATGTGGACCAAAGCTAAACATATTCAAATAAATATTTATAGGGACTTTATTATTAATCATGCTTCTGTTGCACTGTTCCTTGAAGGAGTTATGAGAGGTGTCAATGGCATTATTCCATTCCACTTTCTTCATGTACCACAAATGAGGCTCGTATGACTCGTATGACTAAAACACCTTAAATCAGTAATAATAGGCCACACACAAGGTATGCATTCGTGGACATGTCCATTATATGAAGCATGCTCCCCACAATACATTCCAATAAATAGTATACTCTCAGTTCTCCATATACTGAGTCCCAGAAAGCCATGTCCTCCCCCCACCTCCATTTTTCCACCTTTTCCACCATGGCATTTTTCTGCTGAGGAATCCCTACTCATGTTGCCATGGAAGCCTGCAGTATTGCAGGAGACTTTGAGGTATATTCTAGTTTATCTCAGTTGTGAAATAGTTTTTAAGGCTTGATGCCATCACTCGGAATGGTCACTAGGTCAGCATTCAGAAGAGTAAATATATTAAGTCAGTTGCTGACCAAAACAACAACCTTGTGGCACGTTAAAACACATGCATTTAATGTGCCAGAGCACACTCCATCAGATGGATAAACTGTGATATTCAGTTAGCATCATGTATATACACAAAAGCAGGGCTCTTTTTCAGCAGGAACGCACCGGAACGCTGTTCCGACTGGCGTCCGAGCCTGCCCCACCCCTCCCTGCCAGGCCTGAGTTGTTTACACTTAAAGGAAAAGTTCCTGCAGAGAACCGGCAGGAAAAAGCCCCACCGGGCGCTTTCCCTTTAAGTACAGAGAACCAGCAGGAGAAAGCCCCGCCCAGAGATTAAGCACGGGGCTAGGCTCTTTGCACTGAAAGGCCTGGCTCTGCATTTGGCTTGCCAGCATCATGTTGCTCTCCCTGCTCCGGTAAGCGCCTCCCCCATCTCTTTTCCTTCTCTCTCTCTCTCCCCCACCTTTCTTTCTGTCTTTCTTTCTGTCTCTCTCTCTCTCTCTGTCCCCACCTTTCTTTCTTTCTTTTTCTCTCTCTCCCTCCCCCTTCCGTTCTCTCTCTCTCTCTCCTCCACCTTCCTTCCTTCCTTTCTCTCTCTCCTCTATCTGTCTATCATCTATGTGTCTATCTGTCTATCTATCTGTCTATCTATCTATCTATCTATTTATCTACCTGTCTGTCTGTCTGTCTTTCTCTCTCTCTCTGTCCCCACCTTCCTTCCTTCCTTCCTTCCTTCCTTCCTTCCTTCCTTCCTTCCTTTTCTCTCTCTCTCCCCTACATTTCTTTCTTTCTTTCTTTTTTTCTTTCTTTCTCTCTCTCTTTCTCTCTCTCCCCTCTCTCTTTCCTTCTTTTTCTCTCTCTCCCCTACATTTCTTTCTTTCTTTCTTTCTTTCTTTCTTTCTTTCTTTCTGTTTTATTTCTCTTTAATTTTGTTCTTTGTGTTTTTATTAAAAAATATTGAAAAGGGGGGGATGTAAAAAAGCAGAGAGCCCAGGAAATGCTGCTTTTGACAATATCTTTAATTTCTGAGCATCTCTTTTGTTTTCTCATGACATCTTCTGCTTAAGAAAAGTACGTTTGAAGCCTGAGTTCATTGTTGTGTCTTGTTGGGAATGGCTTGCAAATATATGTGTGTCTAAAGTCTGTATTAAAGTGGTTTGGTGCTTACTGCCATGCAAGAGAAAACATCTGAAAAAGTAGCTTCATTGTTGTGTGTGTTGGCAGAACATTTGACTGTTGCATGGGGGACTTTGGGGGACATCTGCAGAGAAACAGAGATGTAACTAAAAATGAGCATGGTCAGCAGCTCTGTGGAGATTGCCTGTTTTGTGAAATTTAAAAAGTGGGCAGAGTTTCTGATGAAGATGATTGTCCCTCTTCTCCTGCCACTGGGCTAACATCTGCCTTTAATGGGCCAGCAAAGTTGATGTTCTTAAACCTCCTAATAAGAGAGATTTCTGCTTCTGAGGAGTTGACTTCCAACAATTGGTGATCTTGTGATGGTAGTGATACTTCTATGTGGTAAAGACCACCTGTTCACAGGATCATTCTACCTGTGGGACAGACTCTGCATGGTAACCACTACACTGGTACATAATTGCTTGTAAAAAGTATTATAGTGTAACAATTCAGGTGGGTAGCCGTGTTGGTCTGAAACAGCAGAACAAAGTTGGAGTCCAAAGTTTCATCCAAGATATAAGCTTTTGTGCACATGCATACTTCTTCCATCTGAAGAAGTGTGGGTGGCACATGAAATCTTATACCTTGAATAAAATTTTGTACCTTGAATAAAATAGCCCACAAACTACTCCCGTCCAGTGCATCCACAAACCTAGAAGAAGAAGAGATTGGATTTATACCCCACCCTACACTACTAAAGGGAGTCTCAGAGTGTCTTTCAAACTCCTTTCCCTTCCCCTCCCCTCCCCACAACAGACACCCTGTGAGGTAGGTGGGGCTGAGAGAGCTCTGAGACAACAGCTGGTACAGAGCTATGGCTTGCCCAAGGTCATCCAGCAGGTGCAAGGGGGGGAGTGAGGAATCAAACCCGGTTCTCCCAGATTAGAGTCCGTGCATTTAACCACTACACCAAACTGTCTCCTAGCATAGTTTTGCCAGTGAACTAGGGTTGCCAACTCCAGGTTGAGGAAATCTTTGGAGATTTGGGAGTGGAGGGTGGGGTTTAGGGGATGGAGGGACCTAAGCAAGGCATAATGCCATGGACTCTACTTTCCAAAGCAGCCATTGACCTGATCTCTGTAGTCTGGAGCTCAGTTGTAATTCCAGGAGATCTCCAGACCCCACCTGTAGGTTGGCAACCCCAAAAAATCATATTCAGCATACTAGTTCTGCAGGAAGGCAAGCTGATTTCCATGGGAACCTAACCTTTAGGAATTGATTCCAATCCAGTGTGAGAATAATTGTTGGACATAAGATATTGGTTCAGGCAAGATTTTGTACAGATGTGACAGAAAATTATGTTTTTATTGGTTTTGTCAAAACTGTTTTGACAACAAGGTAAACAGAATAAGAAGCAAAAGGTGGATGTGGCTGGATGACCACACTTCTGGAAACATCAGGTGTGGCCTAATATGTTAATGAGCTGTGCTGTCAGGGGTGTGGCCTAATATGCTAATGAGTTCCTGCTGGGCTTTTTCTACAAAAAGAGGCCTGCTCAAAAGTAATTAAAAAAAAAAACATAAGAAGACATGGAGTTTACAAAAGAGAAGCTAGAATAGGGATGGGCGCAGACCAGGAAATCTTGGTTTGGTTCATGAACTGAACTAGCCCGATCCCCAAACTGGTTTGTGAATCATACCCTAAACAGTTCATGAGCTGGTTCAGGTGAAAAATGCCCCGGGGTGGGAGGAAGGTTCCAAAATTGCAGGGTATCTCTTGACGACCCTCTTCTGAGAGTCCACCAAGTTTGGTGAAAACTGGACTTTGGGGGTCTAAGTTGCAGACCCCCAAACAAGGTGACCTAGTTCAATGCTTTTCAAAGAGAGGTCAGGCACTGTTTCAGGAGTGTACAGAACAGACACTGAGTGAGCTAGAGGCATCCAAATTGCAGGGTACCTCCCAGGGATGTCCCTCCATATGACCACAAGTTATGTGTGGGTCAGTTTTGGAGGATTCCAGTTATGGACCTCCAAGCAAGGTGTCCCTAGGAAAGTGCTTTTTGGACAGATGTTGGGTATGGGTTCAGGACTGCATAGACCAGATCACCCTCTCTCCAACTGAGAATATGATCACTGGGCAGGAAAAGACTGCTCACGCCACCCAGGCCGGCAATGTGATAAATGGGAGGGCTGATCCTCCTGCCCTAGCTATGTCCTGGGAGCCACCCACATAGTTGCAGATGGCCCTATCTTTGCAAGCCCACCTTCCACCAGCTGGCAACTTGATTACTGGACAGGGCCAACCCTCCTGCCCTGTCTGGGGTCCAGGAGCCACCCAAAGAGTTGTGGGTGGCCCTGTCTCCCTGAGCTCACCCTCCATTGGCCAACAATGTGATAAATGGGAAGGGTCAACCCTCATGCCCAGCCTGGGCAGTTGAGGGTGACTGTGTCTCCCCAGGTCTACCCTCCATCGGCTGGCAGCGTGATTACTGGGTAAGACTGCATCTCCCTGGGCCCACCCTCCAATTTCTGGCAGTATGATTGAGGAAAGAAACTGAGAACTCCAGGAGGATTTGGATTCACCACTTCCCAATGTATCTTGTGGGGCCACAGGGGGGCATGGTGTGCTGGCCCCCCTCATGGCCACCATGGCCCCATCTCCAGAATGGTCTGTGACCAGGGGCAACATGAGCTCCCTCCCCAGGAAGATTCAGCCCTAACCAGTAATTACTTTGCTGTCAGGTGGGAAAAGAGGACATGGAGGCCTAGGACCACTTGGCTGTGGCCCAAATTGTTGTCTGCTCAGCCTAAAAAGAAGTAACTTGTGTCTCCTGCTGCTCTGTGAGGATTTGGATCCACCCTGTCCTGACATATGGGTGTGGATATACACTGGTGGGAAGATCACTAGAAATAAGGAAGCTTTTTTATTTTACCCCTTAAAAAGTTTGTCTGGCTCTACTGATATTACCCATAAGGTACCTCTGATAAGCTTGTAGGAAACCCTAAGGTTCTGTGATACCACTGCCACAGAGTTAATCTTCAACAAATAAATAATAAGTGGATGTCATTTCAAAACACACACTTTCCCAGCTTATCATCTTCCTTTTAAACCTGTGTAGTTCCTCCAAATTCTGCAACCTCTTATCAATAAATATTCTTCATAAAATGACTCCAAGCAAGTGCCAAGGTTGCTACGCAGCATTTAAATTTGTGTCCCCCCTCCCCCTGTTTCTTATTTACTCATCATTTAAATTTGCATTTACAGTAGTCATTGTGTGCCAGGTTTCTTCCTGAAATGAACGTGTGGTTGGTTTTATAGAACCTTGAAAAACAAGGTTTTGGAAAACCTTGAAAAACATGCTGGTGTAATGGTTATTATAACAGCAGATGTATCTCCATTATGATGTTGTTTATATGCAAACCCTTCAGAATGCCTGTTAAAGCATTCTGATAAGCTGATAGACTAAGGAACATTCATCAAGGGATCAAATGTGAGGTGACGTGCTGGTTGAAATAATTGCTTTGCTTAAGCAATTACTTTCCTTGTACTATGTCACTGAACTTCTGTCTTTCTGGACTATGAATGTGGTTATTTTCCTACTCATTGAATGAAGTCTATAGATATTTATCCTTGGTATATGCAACATAATATGGTCCTTCTTTGGGTACAGAACGTGCTGAACACCAAACTCACAGAACCAACATTTACAAGTTTTCCCAGGAAGAAAGACTGATAGTTAAAATGGTTAATGGATTGGATCCAACCAGTTTTTCCACTGGTGAAAAGGGGAATATGGGTCTTCCTTGATCATCCAAAAAGGCTAGACTGTGGATTATGGGATCTGGACTGAGAAAAACTGTAGTAAGGAGGAGAATTTGGTGCAACTGAGCAGAACCCCCCCCCCCACCCAAACCCTGGCTGGATTTAACCCTGTGTCTGTAACAATATACAGAGTGCTCAGGCTTTGGATTTTGGAATGTACCCATAAACAAACACGTGAGCAAAAATTATGTCAGAACAATTTATTGATTTCCCAAGAACAATCCGGTGGACAGGATCTCCTGAAAAACTTTCAGAAATTTTCTGAATTTTTTCAGCATGTGTTTGTTCACAATAAGACTTCTAGAAATAATGGTATCTACTTTTTTAGTTTAAGGCAAGGGCCATAAAAATGCCCAAATCTGTCTTTATATTGCAAATCCTCTGGACAGGGCTATCAACATGCTAGAATTTGCCTTTACATTGTAATTCTCTGAGCAAATTCTGTTTGTTCTGCGTAACACAGGAAACGATTTCTAGCCAATAAATGCTAAAACACAGTTGTAGTAATAGACCACTGTCCAACATGCACATTGGAGCACTTAAACCCTCTGAAATCAGGTCTGAAAGAGAGACGAGAAATGGACAGACAGATGAAACTATACATTTAGCAAAGACCTGAGTTTGGGAAACCACTGAATAGCTGAAAAACAGCAACAGGAAGGTTCAGTTATGAGCAGAAGTGGCAGTAGGGTAAGGTATGTTTAATTATCCCATCACAATGTTGCTCTTTTCCCCTTACAAACACCTTACAAATGGCCCCAAGCCATTTTTTCCACACCACAACACAGACATCTGGAACCCCAGCTGAGGGAAAACAGCTGGGAAAGTTAGTTGGAAGAGAAGGGAAGCAAGTCAGGGAAATGTGACATCCATAGTCTTTCTTCAAATCTTATAACTCCCTTTGTGCTTTTCACCTGTTCAGTTGAGACTAAGTTTCCCATACCCAGGTTTCAGACAAATGAAGTAGAGTGAACTGCTGAACTGCAACTGATAATGTAGCTCAAGACAATGCATCCACCTGGATTGAATCGAGACTTAGGTTTCCTGTCTCATTACCAATGTTGATTTCTCCATGCCTATTACCCCTCTGCACCAAAATTCAGTTATTCCTGTCATTCACCTGCTATTGTCATTTGTCCGCTAATGACATCCAGCATCTGAAATCACTCCACTTTCCAATAAATAGGACAGATGGACTCCCATTCTAGCTGTATTTGAAGAAGTGAGCAGTGACTCACGAAAGCTCATACCCTGCCACATCTTTTATTAGTCTTTAAGATGCTACTGGACTCTTGGTCTTTTCCACTGCTACAGACCGACTAAAATTGCTACCCATCTTGACCGATGTACAGTGAAAAGCAGTAACCTGGTGAGCCAATTTTTATTATAAGTAATACAATAAAACCCCATAGATATCAATAGGAAATGATAGTATATGCTTCAGGCTGCAGTCCTATGAACTTTAACTTTGGACTAATTTCCATGGTACTTGGTAGGATTTGCTATCGAATGAACAGATGTAAAATTTGGGTGGCACTTCTGTCCAAGTGAAATAATTGGGACTTAAAAATGTTCAACTTCAGCTAGTTTGTACCCATGGTACCTAACAACGTTTAAAGAATTTACTATTAGGGATGAGTTAAATGTCTTGGTAAAACTGTTCAGCAGTCGAACTCACCTTCTTCAACACTCACAATGAGAAAATGAACTGATCGGTGATCTAGCTGGTCAGCCGTGTTTGTCTGAAGCTGGAGAACAACTTTAAAGTCCAGTGGCACCTTTAAGACCAACAAAGTTTTATTCAAGGTGTGAGCTTTTGTGTGCAAGACACACTTTTTCAAATACACTGGAGTGGGAGGTAAGGTTCAAACTAATAGACAGGGACTGAACAGGAAATTAACATGTAATGAAGATGTGCAAAAACAAGGCGCAATGACAAGCTAAGGTTACAAGGTCAACAGGGATCTGTTCAACTTGCATTGAGCAACTGAAATAGCTGCCAAACAAGTTTGCGACTGCTTGTTAGTCAGAAGTTGACCGGGGAATCACCTGGAAGTTGGGTTCTGATCCTGCAGTGAAGCTGAAAAAAGGACAAGTGGTTAAACAGTGCTTTTAAAAGCAAGAATATGGCCTTTAAAATATAAAACCTGAAGGCTGAAAAATGTTTGCCTCCTAAATTGCTTCTAGAGCCTCCCCCAAAATTGAAGCCTATTTTATATGTTATTGAATTAGTGTTTGATAAATAGGAAGATGGCCACAGATGACCTTCACCCCCACTTCACTGACGAAACTCCCATGGGTTGCAAATTACATGCCAGATAATGTCCTTTAAAAAAAGACAAACCCTGAACGCTAGCACAGAATTTTCATAGGAGATGCCCACAAAGATCTTTAGCACCAGTATTTCTTCAGTGGCAATGTATTTTGGAAATGCATTTTGTTTTATGGGCCCCAAATGTCTCATTTTCTACTCAAGGGATAATATTACTCCATTTCCATAAGCTGGAAATGTTTCTGCTTGGGCTAACCATTGTACAAGAGGTTTATGGTTTGTTATGTTTTGTTGATAGACTTGATGCCTTGATAGCTCTGGATAATGCATCCATAAAACAGAGCCTCTGGCACCATTTGCCTTCTGAAAGCTGGAAACAAGTGTCTGTCGAGAGGGAAAAGATGCTCAGGTGATTTGTATGCAGTCACGGCAGTTCAGGAGCTCGTTGCAATAGATTTCCCTGCTAAACAGTTATTTATTATCAATGCAGTTCTGCAATGTAAAAATGATAAAGGTCCTGATCCAGTCAAAGTGAAGCACTTGGAAACCTCATAAATTGAAAGAATTGTATGCTTAATTTTCTTTCCTCTGGAGCCTATTTTCTACCTCCTTCCCATCTTCTCCTTTTCCTCTGAACTTTTCCTACCAGTTTTTTTGTGTGTGATTTATGTAATCATATACTTCATCCATCATAGGGCTGTATCCACTGAGAACCAGTTGAGGAGTGAACTTTGCAGGTCTGGATTTTTCTGCTATCCCCTCCCAATGTTTCCTACTGAACTCCCATCCCTTTGTTTCTTAAGTGTCAGTGAACCTCCAGGAACTGCATAGCAGGGTCTACAGTAGGAGCCAGAAATCAGCAAAAACATCCTACCCCCCTTTTGATGATGGAAGTTCTTTTGTGGCTGCAATCACACGCACCTTTAGATCTGACATCGGTGCGAATGTCTGATGGATCTAAAGGGCATGATCAGACAGCAACATCTGGGAAGTATGCTGCAGTCGTCGGCAACCTATGCTGTTCCACTACAGAAGTGGAGTTAAAAGACACTGGGGAAAGACCGACTCTAATGGGTTCCGATGGGCTACAGATGGACTTTCCCCTGTCTGATTGCGCAAGTACTCTCTCATGCCATTGGGATGGTCTGAGCGTTCCATCCCAGCTCATTGCCGTTTTCCCCCCTTTTGCGATATGCACATCATTGCATACTCCAGAGTGGGGCCCTCAGTGCAGAGATGTGACTCCTCATTTAAGCACACAGGAAACAAATGGCAAAAAACCCCACCCTGACTCACCTGCGGTTCCGTCTGATCACACAGTGATGGACTGAGCCTACAGCTTGAAAGTGCTGTGTGATCTCCCAACTGCATGTCAAATTCCTCCAGAGGAGATAGCCTCAGGCTAAATCTACACCTCCTCTCTGAAGTAGTTTGACTGCTGTCTTTTCCTTCACTCATTTCACACTGGTTTCAAATTTCACTCCCTGGGTCTGAAGAGCAGTAAGCAACAGAATCTGTTTAAAGCAGTGTAATGCTAGCTTGACAACAAGAGGGCAATTAACAAATGTAGACAGTGATTTTTAAGCTAGAACTAGATTTTTAAACTAGAACAAGTATGGTTTGAAACTAGAAACAGGTATAGACGGGGTTTTTTTTGAAACTAGAATGATTCCAGCAGGAAAGTCAAATGTAGATTTGACCTCACTTCCCCTCCGCTCCAACTGGCGTGTGTGACCACAGCCTGTGTCATCAGAACCAACTGGTAAGAAACAAGCCAACAACTTAGGTATCATATCATAAACTGTACATATAGGACTTCCGGCAAGACTTGCGATAATGGCGGATGTGCTCCTCCGCAACTGCGGGGAGCGCAATCCGTACCCAGCGGGAAGAAGGGGCTCTGGACTGGTGCCGAGCCCCCAGAGACCCCAGTGAGGGGGCTCTGTCTGGGGTGGCACGAAGGGGATCTCTCCCTACGGTGGCGATCGAGGGATCGAGATCCCTTTTCATCACCCCCATAGGTTCCCCCGCCATGGGAGCCGTATGGCTGAAAGCACAAATCCGTGAAGCAGCAGAGAGTGCAAAGCAATGAGGCTGGAACTGACAGTTACGCATGGAGAAAATGTGAGTCTGAAGTAAGAAAAGCAGAATACAGCGGGAAGACGGCGGGAGGAGTGAAACCCCCCCCCTCCGGGACTGGCGTACTTACCAGACTCTTCACGTGGCGTTACTGCATGAATAAAAGCCCATCTGCCTTGCTAGATGGCAGCATCGCTCACTTGGAGATATAAACTTTAAAAGGACATAAGTGCTATTCGAAAATTTGCTCCTTTCGTTCATCTTATCTATCTATAAACAAAGAGCGCAGCCTCAACAATGGCGGGGAAACCGAAACCTTCCCCCAAACTAGGAAGTACAGCTCCGAGTGCAAAGGTTGATACCACAGAGATGAGCGCGGTGTTCTCCTCGTTATTGCGACCTCTAGTGGACCAAATGACAGCTCTCAACGTGAAGATGGACAAAATGCAGTTAGAACTAAAAGAGTCGAATAAAACCACAGAGAAGCTGCAGCGAGAACTTCTGGAAGTAAAAACTTCAGTAAAAAACCAAGACTCAAGACTACAAAAGGCAGAGAAGGAAAAGGCCTTCCACCATGATCAGCTTTTGAAATTACAAATGGAAAGATCGATTTTTTCCCTAAGACTTCAGAATGTGCCAGAAAACACAGGAGAAGACCTTAAAAATTTGCTAAGTGAAGCACTTGAACCAGTGACAGGCATGAAAGCAGCGGATATAAAAAGCGATATGGATATGGTTTACAGAACCTATCCAGATTATACTAAAAAGAAAAGCCTGCCTGGTGAAATTATGATAAGGTTCTCCAAAAAATCTACAAGAGACGTGGTGCTTAGGACCACAAACAAAGCAGCTCTGAAGATCCTGGGAGAAGAAGTAAAAGTGATGAAGGATATCCCATTTGAAATAAGGAAAAGAAGGAAAGCCTATGGAAAATTGACATCTTGGCTCCAGTCTGAGTCTATCATCTATCGCTGGAATACTCCAGAAGGACTATGCTTCAGCATCAAAGATAAGAAGTATAAGATTGACTCTGTTCAACAAGTGAAAAAATTTCTGGAAAAAAGCAAAGAAAAGAAAACTGGGAGAGACTCAGATGGTTCACTGGCCTCGCAAGAAAGCATGTATGGATTTGATAGCTCAAAGAGTGAAGAAGAAGTGTCTGACTTGGAAAAAGGAGCAGCAGCTCCAAAAGTAGATGAGACTGTTAAGACAAGAAGAGGACGAAAGAAGAAATAGTGATTAAACTGTTTTATTAAGCATTGCACCTATGTATTATAAATTGTTTAATTAACCGTATTTCTCTAGGTGGGCGTGCCTGCCAAATAGTTTTGATAATTTTTATAGTAGCAGTAACAAAACAATTGAAATTTATCCAAGGTTCTAAATGCTTCATAATTATATTATGTAACAAGGTAGTATTAAGCAAATGATAAAGTACTCTCTGTATAAGGTATATGTAGCTTAGATTGTAGCGTATTAGTTGTAGTTATAGGGAAAAATCAATAAAAATTTATATAAAAAAAAATAAACTGTACATATTGTATTTTCCAGCTTTCCCTCACATTGGGACGTATTGTATTGGGAGGGACCACAGCTAAGTGGGAGAACATTTGCTTGGCATGCAGAAAGTTCAGTTCTCAGCTTCTCCAAATAACAGGATCAAGTAGTAGGTGATGTGAAAGATCTCTGCCTAATCCCTGGAGAGCCATTGGCAGCATGACTAGACAATACTGATTTCCATGGTCCAAGGGTTTGATTCAGTGTAAGTCAGCTTCCTGTGTTCTTATGCCTATGTGTGAGTTTTATATGGTATTTATGTAATACATTGTTTACACATTGTTCAGAGGACATTCTAAATACATTTGATATGATTCTACTTGACCCCATATGATGTCCCTACTTCAAGCTGTCAAAATAACAGCAATTATATTTTATAGATAAATCAATATTCTTTTATTGGGATTTAAAAGTATGTGGTGTTTACTGGTTTGGTCCCATGGTACACTTGAACTGATTAAGTTGGTAGGGTTTTCTTTTAACACTGGAAGATGTTACACACTCTGGGTTTTTATTACCCAGGTTTTTAATGCTTTTATTTTATGTTTTGTGATTTATCTTTTTTTATTATTGTGTAAGCCGTCTCAAGGAGGTTTCTGAACAAGGAGTATATAAATGTTTCAAATAAAAACATATGTACTGCTTGCTGGATCAGACCACTGGTCTATCTGGTTCAGCCTATTGTTTTGCAGCGCGATGGAGCAGCTGCCCAGGTAGACTAAACAAATAGCGCATACTCCACCCTATGAATGGATAGATTAATCAACCAAACTTAGCCAATTAGCTGAGAGAGGCCCATGACCTCATCAGGTTTTTTTTATACCATACTTTCAAAACCTATTTTGATTCTCGTTTTGTTGCTATAATGGGAAATGTGAAAAAGGGAAGGGAAAAAATCCCCCCTCGCAATTAATAAAACTTTTATTTATTAAACTGTAAGTCCAACACTTGTTTCAGTGTTTCAGATGGATGCCGATATTAAGGTTTCAGTAGTATGTAACGTTACTGAAACCAAGTAGTGGCTTAGAGGAAGATGACGAAGCAGCTGAAAATATTAAAAGAAAAGGATAATTAATAGAACAGAAGGAAATAGCAAACAGGATGCATCAGCAGCCTGAGGCTACCAAAAACTTGTGCCAGACAATATTGGAATGGAGAACACATGGGCCAATTTCGCACTGACCAGTTGCCTCTTGTTCTCTCCAGAATCTCCCCTCCCAGTTTCCTCCGGAGTATTTTCTTCACTTTCCCACTTGGAACCTTAGCCCTTTCAATATAGCATGACGAAGGGTTTTCTCCAAAAAAATATTAGAAACTCCCACAATGGGGTGGCCCTGATGAAAGTCAGGCAAGTGGCCGTGTTTTCATTTTGGGTTCTCCCCTGGAGCAAAGAGGAAAATCCTCTAAAAACAGGATTTGTTTGCTCCAGGGAAACTCCAGTGCAGCAGGGCGATACTCCAGAGCAAATCGTGAGCCCAGAGCAACTGGTGTGAAATCGACCAGAAGCTCCGGTGCAAGCATGAGGGCAAACCTGGGGCAAACACTATCGCAAAATCGGCCATGAATCTTAAAGAAGAAGAAGAAGAAGAGATTGGATTTATACCCCGCCCTTCACTTGGAGTCTCAGAGCATCTTACAATCTCCTTTCCCTCCCCCTCCCCAGAACAGACACCCTGTGAGGTTGGTGGGGCTGAGAGAGCTCTCTGAGCACTGCTTTTGAGAGAACAGTCCTCAGAGAACTTGTGACTGACCCAAGGTCACACCAGCAGATGTATGTGGAGGAGTGGGGAATCAAACCCAGTTCTCCCAGATTACAGTCTGTGCTCCTAACCAGTACACCAAACTGGCTCCATTGATGCATGAATCTGATCTATCCCACAACTTTGTATTTCGCATGTTCCCAGTGGTGAGGCTGATCTTGAAATAGGGTTGCCAACCTCCAGGTGGTGCCTGAAGGTCTCCTTGGATTATAACTGATCTCCAGACTGCAGAGACCAGTTCCCCTCGAGGAAATGATAGCTTTCATAGGATAGACTCCATGGCATTACACCCCCACTGAGCCCCTGCCTCTTCCCAGACTCCACCTTCCCCAAGCACCACCCCCAAATCTCCAGGAATTTCCCAAGCAACCTTATGGTTACTAGATAACAATTTTGATTTTCCAGTGTAGTACCTTTCCCCTTGCTCCTTCATGGAGCAGATGTAGCTTGTAGATAAATCAATTATTTCTTTTTCCATAAATGCAGTAGATGGGATCCCGCCCGGTGTTCCTCTAATGTACATGGGAGGTGTGGAAAGCTTTGGCCCTGCAAGAGCTGTTCTGCGAATCAAGGGGCATAGGATGACCCTGCAGGAAGGAGGCAATGAGATTTTATGGCAAACCTGGCCAGGTATGAGTTACAAAGACATGTGGTACAGAAAGTAGGCATTGCCCTACTTCCTCTTAGGAACTGCAGGATGAGGGGAGGGGCCTAAATGCCATGAAAGGGTTCAATCTTGCAACAGTAAAGGGGAATATCAGAAGAGAGCACAAGAATCCTGTGACAATATTCAGTGTGTTATGCTGGTCACAGCTGCATAAAATAACCAAAAAATGACAAGACCGCCCAGTTGCAAACAATGAACCACAGCAAAAACCAAACTGAGAAAGAACGCTAACAATAATATTGTAAAAGTCAAAAGCATGTACCAGGCAAATATACAGATTGTACAAATCTATTATACAAAAAATACAAATACTCAAGGTGTTGACAAGGAGTCAAAAATGAACAATGCAAGTGTACTAGGTGGAATCAGAATGATGGATGCACACAAGATGAAATATAACTAAGACTCCGGAATGAAACTTGGTTTCATGGATAACTTCCTCAGAAACAAATGTTCATAACATCACTTGTTGTAAGCTCCTTCTGTCTGTTGCAGTAAAGGTATACCATCACATGAGATGTTGTCTGATCCTTCTGCTTTATACTCTTTAAGATTATAATTCTGTCATCTAGGTGTCAGAATCTGCTGATTCAGACAGAGTATTTCTTTTGCTTACAGCCATGTTTCAGATATGCTTTCTGTGTTTGTTGCTCTGCTTCTTATGGTACGGTATGTATGATAGCTGCTCCCATGAACACCTGTCATGTAACCCTCATTCTGGCCAGTATGTATCAGTGTGTATGTAGAATGTGTGACCCCAGGTTTATGACCCTGACCGGCCTGGTTTGTGTAACTGTCAAAGCGGGAGGATGTCAACTTCAAAGTATGGGAACAATGGGCCTCTCACACTCCTACCTCCGCATTCCATTCATCTCGGCTGAGACTCCAAGGGAGGACAAGTCTCATCTCTTATCAACGTGCGAAAGCCTCGAGGCCATGGATTGTTATGTGAAATGGTAACATCTGAAGGGTCTGGTTTGGAAGGGGAAATTTACAACTTGACACCTCACTTTCTTTCCTGTGGGAAGCAAACGGCCAGAGCCCCTTTTGCCCGCCGTTTTTCCCTTGAAGTGATTGGCTACCTATGGGTAATTCAAACTGCTTAGAAAGGTATAATAGACCCGCTTCTGTCATCTGTGTTATCTCTGACAATAATCCGAGAAGCTGTACCAATGTAGAGATTGGAAATAAAGAACTGTGTTTCATCAACAAAGATCTGATCCTTGACTACTTTGAGCAGAAGTCTCACAGATTGTCAGAGATCTGTGACTGGGACTTGGCCGTTCCTGACCATGTCAGACGACGGTACTCTTCCCATCCCTACTACTCCCGAAGACACACCGACCACCCCTGGGGACCAGGGAGCCGGTGGTGGAGGCGGTGGAGGGGAGCCCGAAGTACCAGTGACTACGATTCAAGGGGCTCACTACATCCCGCGCCCACCTCCTCTTCAGAGCGGGACCCCGAGGTACTCATGGAGCAATTTCGGTCGTGGGACCGTGGACTCCTGGGTGCACGATCGGAAAGGGGCACGAGTTTCATTCCAGGGGGACCACCTCGACCGCAGGAAGCCGAGTTTCCTGGGAGACGAACGCGAGACGACCTACGCAGGAGATTCGCATCTCCAGTCCCTGGAAGGAGAGAGAATGGGACCCTACGGGCCCGATCCCTACCGAGAAGACCAGACTCAAGCCCTCGACCGAATGATGGGGGATTTGCGGTTCCAGCTTACCACCGAGTTGCGAGAGCTGGCCCTCGATCTCCAATATCAGTTCCGGGACGCCCTCACGGCTATGCAAGCGGCTCAACCAGCGCCAGCCGTGGTCGGAGTCCAGCAGCCGGTGGTGCCTCCCGGGGGAGTCCCCGCCCCGGTGCAGCCGCCCGCGCAGCAGCCAGTGCCACCACAGGTCCCCCCTGCCGTTCCCCACCCAGTGCCCACACCTCCACCTGCGCCGGGTCCTGTGCCGGCAGGGCCAGTGGTTCGCCCGGCCCCCGCCAATCCGTTGACGGCTACTTTCGATGGGGACCCCGAGAAGCTGCACTTCTTTCTGCTAGAGATCGAGCGATTCCTAGACACATGGGGACATCTCTACCCCACCGAGAGGGACCGGATTGGCTACATCGGGTCCAAGCTGAAGGACACCGCCAGCGATTGGTACGTGAGTCTGCACAACGCCCCCGGGCCTGAGCTGCGTTCGCTGAACAACTTCATGTGGGCCCTCCGACACCACTATGAGGACCCCTTGGGAGAAGAAAAAGCCCGGAACCAACTACAGAGGCTGACCCAAGGGTGGTCCTCGGTGAGGGACTACACCGATAAGTTCTGGCGCATCTCAGCCAAGATTCGCGGCTGGACGCAGGACCTGCTCATGGAGAAGTATCGAGAGGGTTTAAGTTACGAGGTGTACGAGGCAATCTTGCGGGCGGGAAGACCAGGGTCGTTGGGCGCTTGGATGAGGGCAGCCGCGGACGTGGAAGAGCGCTTCACCCTCATCAAGATGGGAGCTTCATCGACGGCCCCAAGCAAGGCAACGCAGAAGGCGAAGCCCAAGCCCAACATACAAGAAATCCGAAATGCCCGTTTTAAACAGGGGCTCTGCATGAGATGCGGGGAGAGTGGCCACTTCGCCTCGGTGTGCCCGAAGGGAGGGGGAAAGATCCCGAAAACCTCCACCCCTGTGGCTGGGAGCACCCCCAGTCGAGGGAAGACCTCGTTCAAACCCCGGGCTCTGCAGCTGGAAGGGGCAGCGAGCGAGCAGGGAGAGCTGGAGCTGACGGAAGCGCAGATGTCGGGAAACTCCAACGGCCTGCAGTGAGCAGTGCAGAACTGCAGGTCCCCCACCACGACGCGCCATCTCCGGTGAGCATCCCCGGCCCCTTGTTGTATATGGTAGTGAGTGTAATGACCCCTGGGACCGGGACCCACGTCCGAGTCCGCGCCTTAATTGACTCTGGGTGTGCTCGAGACTTAATTAGCCCACTAGTGGTGGAAGGGCTGGGACCCAAGGTCACCCCATTGGGGGAGCCACTCAAGTTCACGCAAATGGACGGTTCAGAGATGAAGGAGGCGTGTGTGGCAGAGACTGAGGGACTTATTGTGGGTACGGGGGAGCATTGGGAGAAGAGAGCCTTCATCATCACCCCAAACACCCAATTCCCCATGGTGCTGGGGAGCCCCTGGCTAAGCTCCCATGATCCCTATATCAAATGGAGTGAGGGGAAGATCTCCTGGGTAGACGAGAAGTGCCAGGGCCATAAGTGGGACACCGGGTGGGGACCAGGACCTCCGGTGCCGCTCCGGCCGACAGCCCTCACCCTAGTGCCCTCGACTGTCCCCCGGGAGTATCGCAAACTGCTGGAAGTGTTCAGTGAGACCGAGGCGGACGAATTACCCCCCCACAGACTGTCGGATTGTGCCATAGAGTTGATTCCGGGCGAGAAACTTCCTAAAGGAAAGCTTTAGTCGATGAGCCCCCCAGAGCGGGAGGAGCTAAGGAAGTTCCTAGACAAGAACTTGGAGCGCGGGTTCATTCGTCCTGCTAAATCCCCCTTTGCAGCCCCCGTTCTGTTCCGGAAAAAGAAAGATGGGGGGTTGCGGTTGTGCACGGACTACAGAGGATTAAATGCGGTGTCTGCCTCCAACGCTTACCCCCTCCCCCTTATTAAAGACTTGGTGACGGAGGCGGCCAAAGGAAAAGTGTTCACTAAACTGGATCTCTGAGACGCTTACTTCCGGGTGCGCATAAGGGAGGGGGATGAATTCAAGACTGCCTTTAATACACCGTTGGGACAGTTCGAATACCTGGTGATGCCGTTCGGTTTGAGTGGCGCGCCAGGGGTCTTTATGAGCTTGATAAATGAAGTGTTGCACAAGCATTTGTTTAAGGGGGTGTTATGTTACTTAGATGATATCTTGATCTACTCCGCTGATAAGAAAGAACACGTGAAATTGGTCCGGGAAGTCCTTTCCACCCTGTTAAAAAATCAGTTGTATGCAAAGCTGTCTAAATGCGAGTTCCATTGAGATTCCGTAGACTTTCTGGGGTACCGCATTTCGCAGAAGGGACTGGAGATGGACCCAGCCAAGGTAGAGGCGGTGGTCCAATGGGAAGCCCCCAGAACGAGGAAGCAACTCCAAAGCCTATTAGGATTTTGTAACTTCTACCGCACCTTCATAAAAGACTTTGCCACTGTCACCCTCCCATTGACTGAGTTGCTAAAAACCAAAGGGAGGGGCCCAGAAGCGGGGAAGCCCGGGGAGAAGATTGTCTGGAATGGGGAATGCCAGAAGGCATTCGAGACTCTTAAAACTCTTTTTACCTCCGAACCCATTCTAGCCCACCCGGACGAAACTAAGGAATTTGTGATCCATGTAGATGCATCCGATGTGGCTATGGGGGGGACCATTTTGCAGCAGGGTTCAGACGGAAAACTGCACCCCCTCGCTTACATCTCGAAAAAATTTAATGAAACGGAAAGGAACTGGTCAGTCTGGGATAAAGAAGCCACAGCTATCCGGCTAGCTCTCACTACGTGGCGGCATTGGCTGGAGGGGGCGCAAACCCCTTTTGAAATATGGACAGACCACAAAAATCTAGAAGCGCTGCGCACACAGAGGTCCCTGAATGCGAAGCAGCTCCGTTGGGCGGATTTTTTCTCAAAATTTAATTTTGTGCTCAAACACCTCCCTGGGAAAGCCAATTCGCTAGCAGACGCGCTCTCCCGATTGCCCCAGCACGAGAGTTTAAAGGAGGAGGTATTTGACTCTATGTTCTCCCCCCAGCAACTGGGAGGGGCAGTAATCACCAGGAGTCAAAGTAGACGAACAACAGTGGAATCGGAGACGTGCGACTGGGGGGGGGACTATTCGCCTGAAGAAATTGAGGAGTTGGGGGCATTGGCAGACTGCTCCTCCAGGGAAAATAAATGCTGGTATCATGGAGATAAATTGGTGGTGCCCCGAAGCAAGAGGAAGGACATATTACTAGCCTGTCACTCCTCTAAATTGGCAGGTCACTTTGGATTTCTAAAGACGCTCAATTTAATTCAGAGACAATTCTGGTGGCCACGCATGCGCAGGGATGTTTCGGACTTCGTCTCTGCCTGCCAGACCTGCTTGATGTGCAAAAGGAGGGGGGAAAAGTCCCGGGGCTCTTACACCCCCTACCCACTCCCTCGCGGCCTTGGGAAGCGATAGCTATGGATTTTATTACAAACCTGCCCTCCTCTAAGGGAAAGACGGTGATTTGGGTGGTGGTAGACATGTTTTCTAAGCAAGCCCTCTTCACCCCTTTCAAGCAGCTACCGACGGCAAAGGGGATGGCCAAGGCTTTCTTCAATCACGTGATCAAATTACACACTTTTCCCAAACGTGTAGTATCCGATAGGGGTAGTCAGTTCGTTGCCAACTTCTGGCGGGAGCTCCTGAAGTTTATGGACATAGAGCCTGCCCTAAGCTCTGGTTACCATCCCGAGACCGATGGGCAGTCCGAACAAACTAATCAAATATTGGAGCAATTTCTAAGATGTTATACTAATTACCACCAGGACAACTGGGTGGAATTATTGCCATTCGCTGAATATAGCTACAACAATGCAGTGCACTCCTCTACCGGTGTTTCCCCATTTATGGCTGTGGGGGGCTTTGAAGGGAAACCCCTACCCACAATTGAAAACACCTCGGATGTTCCCCCCACAGATTTTAAACGATGGTGGGCGACCCTGCAAGAGTCGTGGCCTCTGATAGCAAAGACTCTAGACCAAGCCAAAGAAGACTACAAGAAATATGCAGACCGGGGTCGAGCCGAGGGTTGGGACCTTCAGCCTGGAGACTCTGTTTACCTTTCTACTAAAAACATACATGGTCTGCAACCCAGCAGGAAATTGGGATGGAAATTTGTGGGCCCATACAAGGTGTTGCGCAAGATTTCTGATGTGTCTTTTGAACTAGAATTGCCCAAGTCACTGAGTTCTGTGCATCCTGTTTTTCATTTCAGCTTACTGAAGAAGAATCCTGGGCCGAATGCATGGCATCCAGCTCCTCCGACACCTCCTCCACTGATGAAGGGGGAGGCACCCCATTTTGAAATTTCAGAGATTCTTGATTCTAAGCTGCGTAGGGGCCACTTATATTATTTAGTTAGATGGCTTGATTTTGGCCCAGAACAAAACGAGTGGGTTCGTTCTGAAAATGTGCATGCTCCTAAACTAGTTAAAGCTTTTCATAAAAGGTTCCCGGACAAGCCCGGATAGATTTATTTTTGGGGTGCCAGTGTGTCAGAATCTGCTGATTCAGACAGAGTATTTCTTTTGCTTACAGCCATGTTTCAGATATGCTTTCTGTGTTTGTTGCTCTGCTTCTTATGGTACTGTATGTATGATAGCTGCTCCCATGAACACCTGTCATGTAACCCTCATTCTGGCCAGTATGTATCAGTGTGTATGTAGAATGTGTGACCCCAGGTTTATGACTCTGACCGGCCTGGTTTGTGTAACTGTCAAAGCAGGAGGATGTCAACTTCAAAGTATGGGAACAATGGGCCTCTCACACTCCTACCTCCGCATTCCATTCATCTCGGCTGAGACTCCAAGGGAGGACAAGTCTCATCTCTTATCAACGTGCGAAAGCCTCGAGGCCATGGATTGTTATGTGAAATGGTAACATCTGAAGGGTCTGGTTTGGAAGGGGAAATTTACAACTTGACACCTCACTTTCTTTCCTGTGGGAAGCAAACGGCCAGAGCCCCTTTTGCCCGCCGTTTTTCCCTTGTAGTGATTGGCTACCTATGGGTAATTCAAACTGCTTAGAAAGGTATAATAGACCCGCTTCTGTCATCTGTGTTATCTCTGACAATAATCCGAGAAGCTGTACCAATGTAGAGATTGGAAATAAAGAACTGTGTTTCATCAACAAAGATCTGATCCTTGACTACTTTGAGCAGAAGTCTCACACTAGGTATGGATAAGCAGTATCCTAAAGTCACTATTAAATCAAGAAAGAATAAATCTCTTATCAGGGATTCTAATAAAGGGCACTAGTCAGACAGCCCAGGGCTTCAGATGCTAGTTCAGATGCTGCATAGGCATCTGAGAATTTTTTGATTACCTGGTTCCCTTCGGCTACACATACAAACACACACACACACACACACACACACACACACACACACACACGAGCTGTCCACTTTGCACCTCCATTTTACCACTTGGATATTTTAAAAAATGAAATAACGTCTCTACTTTTGCAGAAAAGTGCCCAAAATATGAGTTGGATCCAGCAGAAAAGACGGCAGATGGAATTGGTAGAGTGGATCTTTCCCTGCCTTCTTCCCAGGATGCTTGTTGTTTGTTTGTGAGGCTCAGAAAACATTTATAATGGGATTTCTTAGCAACCACATTTCCCAACAGCCCCTGACTAGAAACTGTTCCTTTTTTCCTGAGGAAAGGAGGGAGAGGGAAGAAAAATGGAAGGAGAGAAGCTGAAAGAAGAGGGCTGAGATAGAACCGCGGCCAGAAACAGGCCTGTGACAGCTGAAAGCTCACCAACAAGGACTGTACTGTAGAAGTTGGAAATTAGGGCTGCCAGGTATCTCATTCTGGCCAGAGACCTCTCATCCAGAAACGTTGGTCCTATGCCACTACTCAAGTGGAAGAAAGAAAACTGGGGGAATAAGCATCACACCAACACTGTGGCATCACTTCTGGTGTGAACCTGGAATTGATATCATCATGTTGGCGTGATGCTCTAGGAGTCCCCCACAAAAAAAACTCTATGTTAAACCATGGACTCTATGGTAAAACCATAGAGTTTTGGGGGAATCCTACAGCATTGTGCTGACATGCTGATGTCATCTGGGTTTAGGGTTACGAGATCCCTACCTGCTGCCAGCAGGGGGACACGGCTTCTTTTCCAGGATCTTCTGGCATGCGTGCATAGCATGCGTGCCATGATGGCATCACCTGGAAGTAACATCATTGTGCTAGGCCCGTCACCAGGGGGCTGCTCTAGCATTCAGCCAGAACCTCTATGGTACCATAGAGTTTTTAGGCTGAGTGCTAAAGCGTCCACCTAGCAACGTGCCCCATGTGATCCTGGCACTTTGGGGATGGGACTCCCCTTGCTGGCCAAATCTGGGCCAGTAGATTAGGGGCCCCTAAAGCAGGCAACCCCTCAGCCCCCTGGGGGAATGGCAAGCCTCCCACCAGGTGTCAGTACTGGGGTAGCAACCGTAATTGGAAGAAAGAAGATGGGAGTCCTACTGTCAGATTGAAGCTCAATGTAGAGACTTTGCTTAATTCTGAGTGACTGTTAGAAGAGCACTAGTAAGAAAGGCCTGGAACCAGGGCATTCCTGCTACCTTACAGGCAAGCATAAAATCCTAAAGATTCACCCTTGGATCCCTGTTATTTCCTATTTCTGAGTAGCTGAAGCTTACCTCAGTTCTTGTTTTAACTACATGTTAGCACAGTTTTGGGAACCCACCAAGACTGAGACAAAAGCTGATATCCCTATGATGCCTTCTTGCTGCTAGTCTAGCCTTATCTGCATAGCCACACTGTTAATTTGTATTGCCATTATAAATGTTTGAAGACCATAGGCTGCTTAGGGAAGGAGAAGACCAGGAAAGTGTCCCTCAGGCAAGTTCATCTGCTGGATTCAACCTTATATGGAATTGTGTTCTGCAAAAGCAGAAATTCCTGCAAGGATTTCTTTTCTAATTACTTGCTACAAACATAGTATGGTTTTAGGACACTCTCTTTTAGCAGATTACAAAAGTTTGCATGTGAAGTAATGGAAATAAACAATTGATAAAAAGATTTTTCCCCCCTTCAAACACTGGTAGCAAAAGAGAATCACAACGTGCAGTATATATATATATATATATATATATATATATATATATATATATATTCTTTTTGAAACATTTTCTGTATTAACTGGGGGCATTAAAAAGGAAGAGCCAAGCAATAGGGTCCTTCCATTTTTCAGTACTCATTTTTCAGCTTCAGCCATAAACCAGATGTATTTGGAAACACAATCAGATTTAAATATTAATGAGTTGTTTAATGTGTCGTCCTGCTGGGCTCTGTGCAAACACACTTTTGGAATCCCATGTCAGAACATCCATTGCATCAGTGCTCCCTGTCAAACATCATTTGACTAACTCGAAATCCAGCCAGCTGTTCAGTCCTTTTGGTGTCACACTGTTTGAAGCGCCATCTTTCCCTGATGTGTGCAAGCCTGAATGCATTCAGAAATATTTCCATGGGGTAAAAGTGACTGCAAAGATGGACACTCACAAGGGTTCCCAATGCAAGTTTATCTTCAAATATTTAAAGAAAAGCTGCCACGGAGCACATTTCCTCTCTGCTCAAGACTTCAGTTTGCTCAAGAGCAGTGGGGCCTTGAGTAAATGAAAGTTTTAGCAGAAGAGGACGCTCTCTTCCGCGTCCTGATTTTCATCACTTGTGTGTTCCTGTTGCTTCAGGGTTTTTTTTCCCTTTTCCAATGTGTTTTGCTCTCTCTAGTAGTCAATTCTATATTATATCGCTATATGTCCAGTCAGAAATATGCCAGGCATACAACGATGAAATATCAAATTGACCACTAGAGGGAGCAAAACACATGTGGAAAGGGGAAAAAAAACACAAAGCAACAGGGACACCGGAGTTACAAAAATGAGAATGTGGAAGAGTCCAAAGCGAACCCTGAGACAGAGATTATCAGGTATGTGCAGAAGTCATTCAAGCCTCATGTAAATAATTCTTGTAACAATGGTCATCTGGCTCTGCTCTTGCCTGGGTTATTCCTCCAGAAGATGTCTCTCTCCTTTCCACTCTGCCAAAGTGGCTGTAACTGCCCAGGCAGTTCTACTGGAGCTCTGAGTCATCTTTGAAGGCCCTACTTTGAGTGCTCACACCTTCTGAGACTAGGAGGATGCCAGCCCAGGAGAGGACCTTCTCTATTGGGAATGGCACCAATACTCTGGAACTCTCTCCCCAGGTATACTCATCTATCCCTTTCTGTTGCCACCTTCTGTCAGTGAGTGAAGTCCTTTTGTTTCATATGGCATTCTTTCTGTGGTTCCTGCCCAATGTTTTAATTGTTGCTTTTCCATTTTTGTATATATTTTAGTTCTGGTTTTAATTGGTTTTTATGGCTTTAAAGATGTAATTTTATTATAGTATGCTTTAATTGTTAGCTGCTTTGGTGCCCTTATTGAGGGTAGAAAGGCTGGGTATAAATTTTGTAAATGGAAGAAAAGTTCATCCTTACCTCAGTGTAGCCTTCTCTCCTAAACCTGGGAGGAGAGAGGGAACACCAGCTTCAAATGTCCTACTGCTTAGGATAATGATCTCTAAAAATGGTGAGGGAAATGTCAAATGTTTTTTACTGAGTCTGGAATTTCTCTGGAGCATTTCATACTTCTCTCACCGATGCCAAAAGCAACATTCAAGAGGCATTTGGAGGGCCATAAATAGGTGGGAAGAGTTATATGGGGGCTTGAAACCTTTTGTCTAAGATTAACAAGTTCTGACTTGGATGGCAGGCTAGCCCAATCTTATCATATCTTGGAAGCTAAGCAGGGTTGCTCCTCGATAATATTTGGATGGGAGACCACCAAGGAAGTCCAGGGTCATTACACAGAGGCAGTCAATGGCAAACCACCTCTGAACATCTCTTGTCTTGAAATCCCTATGGGGTCATTGCAGGTTGGCTGACTTGGATGGCAGGCTAGCCCAATCTTATCATATCTTGGAAGCTAAGCAAGGTTGCTCCTCGATAATATTTGGATGGGAGACCACCAAGGAAGTCCAGGGTCATTACACAGAGGCAGTCAATGGCAAACCACCTCTGAACATCTCTTGTCTTGAAATCCCTATGGGGTCACTGCAGGTTGGGTGTGTGACTTGATGGCATTTTCCACCACCACCAAGATTAGCAATCTTTCTTACAGTGGGGTGGTGGGGCTCCATCCATCCCTACTAGAATTTATCAACCCTAGCAAACACATCCATGCAGCTGACCTTGGGAAACTTGTAGGGCTGCCAGCCTCCAGGTGCCAACTGGAAATTTCCCAGGATGACAACTGATCTCCAGACAACAGAGATCAGTTCCCCTGGAGAATATGGCAGCTTTGGGGGAAAGGGGGTAAACTCTATGGCATTATAACCTGATGAGCTCTCATTTCTGCCCGAATCCTGCCCTCCCCAGGCTCCACCCCCAGAATCTCCATGTATATCCCAAGAGGGAGGGAGCAACCCAGGAAACTGGTCATCAAAAGATTTGGGGCTTCCTTAAAGTCCCTGAGTTGTTTTGTCTCAGTAGGAACCTCTAAGTTCATTACAGTTTTGCTTTTGGCAAAATGTTAGTGGCAACTCTATGACCGATTATAATATCATTTTTTGAAAAAGAATTCATTTTCTGTCAAGCACACATCTTGGTGTTTTATCCACAGTTGCAGTAGAGGCACTATCTCTTTTTTCCCCCAAACCCCCTTGCCATATGTATTACCAACTGTTCTTTCTTTTCAAATCATCCTTCAGCCAGACCATTCTTTGTGATTTTCTTTCTCACTAAGTGTTTAAAACCTGATCTTTCCAGCTGATGGGCTGGCTCTTGGCAAGAAGAGGTATCTTCTGAAACAAAGAGCTTTTGGCATATGCAAGGAATTACACAAGCAATCAAAAATGACAGTGTTAGGCTGGAGAGCGAAATTCTAAAATTCTCCTAGAGTGTTTTCCTTGCCAAGGAAAATATTTGCATTTGTTATCTCCAGTTGTTGAAATGTGCGTGCTTTATCTTCCCACCTGCTGGGGGACAGCAAAGAAGCAGGGAACTAGTTAATTGGGTCTATTGCTGGCAAGAGTCCATCTTGAAAATAATAATAATAATTTAAAAATTCCCTTATGATACATTCTAGTGAATCTTAATGGTGGGTCAGCCAAGTCTGCTCATTCACTGTGACGGACACAGTAAGAGGCTGTTTTCACCACTCAAGATATACATAATGCATTTGAGTTATCTGTTCTGTGACATGAGAGTTTTCCACCAGCATGATGTGAACCTAGCTGGTGAACTTGGAGTTTTCATGTCTTAAATTTTGTCATGGAACAGACATTTCCCAAGGATCTAATCTATTTGATTTGTTAGCGAGCATGAGTTCCAGTTTCATATTTTAATTTTATTTCTAGCTCCCCAGCAGATAATGAATAAAAGAGCTGTAAATAAAGGTTTTGTGCTGCCCTATAAACTACAACAAGGCAAGATGAACAGGGCCTTAAATTCTTTGATCTTACTCCTGCCCACCCTATTGGTGTCCATTAAAATCTGAGACTCCATTTGAAGTCAGTCTGAAATGCCCTCAACGTTGAATTCCTGAAAGACGGGGGACCTGTAGGAACAGGACGGGGGTGGGGGGCAGTATTTCAGGCTGCCATGGAAGGGGAGGCAAGAAAGTTCCATTCTGTGAGTGGAAATCCTTCTGCCAGGAGGGGAAACTCCAGGGGACCTAAGCCGTAGGTCTCATATGGATGAACACAAGTTGATATCACTGTTGTTTAGCTTCCATAGCAGTTCTATGATTTATGGATTGTGGCACCACAAAATATCTGATTTTTTCTTCCACAAATTAACTTCTGGGGGGCAGGGGGAAGTGTAAATGCCCTTCCCAAAGCCCCTACCTTAATCCTATTGGCATATTCCCCTGAAGCTGCAGTTTCCTCGAAAGAAGGAAATGTCAGAATATTCTATCAATGGTGCAGCTAGGTCATTTGGAATTGATGGGTTGGGGGGGCTCCCTGCCTCAGTTATGTCAGGTACTGCAATTCGCAAAATGCACCGGCGGAAGTGGAGGTGGAGAGGACGGAGTTCATCTGTCTCTAGCTACCCCCTGCATTCCTCTCCCATGCAAAACCAGGGCAGCTGGAACCCTGGAATCTGTCCCCAAATCCAGCCTTGATGCCACCACTCAGTGGAGTTGTAGGTTTTCATGGAAACCATAGTTTGACCCTCTGTAATTATGACAACAATCCTGCAAGGTAGGCTGGCACATCTTTTATACAGGTTGGCTAGAGGAAAAGGAGTTTTCCTGAAGCTGCCTAGAAGGTTTATAGCTAAGGTGAGATTTGAGCCAGGTCCTTTACAGACTAATGGTCCTTTCTGCATTTGCCTGCCACTCTGGATTTTCTCAGTGTTTAGGCAATTTAAGCCCACGGCAAAACAGCATCCAAATAACCTGGGGCAACAGCAGGCTGAAACCGGGCTGACCACTGAAGGGAAGTAATGTAATGCAGAATGGGGGGGGGGGGGGGATGGAATAAAAAGAAGGTTGAACTCAATTTTAGTGCAAAATTGCGTGGACGATACCACAGTGAACACGGATTAAAAAGAGAGTGCAGAAAGGGCCTATCTTCATAGCTAGTACTGCATTCCAGCTCTCTTTCCCATGGCATTCATCCATGTCACGAGGATACAGTTCACCCCATGGAGTTTGCCTGATTTGCTGTGGCCTTAGCTTCTTGGAAACCTTGCTGCAGTGTGTGTGAGGTCACATTTCCTAGCAGATCTAATTCACAGCACAGGTAGTTGATGGTTCGTAGGCTAGACTGATAAAGCTCCCACTGACAATGAAGAAACTATTTCAGCTCCTCTTCCTTTGAAGATAATTAATTCTGCTAGAGAGTGGAAGAGAAACAATTTGCCTTCACAGTGTCCAGCAAATGCTACCAGCATTTTGCATATTATTATTTTTTTTCTTAAAAAAAAAAGATGTGTTTCCATTTTGTCCGACTCTTCAGTGAACAAAATGCCTGGGATAAGACAAGAGCGGAGGTGACCCCTTTCCCCCCCAAATAAATATATGAATGAAATAGATCAATTGCTTTCTCCCTCTTCATTGCAAAAGCAGGGCGGTAGAAACAATTTATGGAATTAATCAGTGCTCTTGCCATAAACAGTTTACACCACCAAACATGGCCAGTCCCACCTAGCATATGCCATGGTTGATTGATTGATTTGCTGCTGGGAGCTGGGCTAGCTTTCCTGATCTGAAACAGCAAGCAATGATGTGATGAATTTCCCAAATCAAACTGAAAACCAAGGATGTGTGTGTCCTTCTGAAGCTTCTCTATCTCTGTGCTCATCCCCATCCTCTATATCCCAGTGCCTTCCCAAATCTCAGAGCCATCATCACAAGGTGCCCAACCTCAGACCAGATGTCCCTGAATGTGGTCCAGGGTCTTTCTTCCGGGTTCTTCATAGGCTGCCTCTTTTTTTAAAAAAAAATGACACAAATATACCCCAGTGACCCCCCTCCAATCTCTGCAAACCTAGACCTCTGTGCCTTCTCTGTTATTCCACCTTCCTGGCCCTCCCTGGCACTTCCCAACTCCCACATCTCTGCAAAATGTTCGAAACCCGTCCTTTCTGCATTTGCCTGCCACTCCGGATTTTCTCAGTGTTCAGGCAATTTAAGCCCATGGCAAAACAGCATCCAAATAACCTGGGGCAACGGTAGGCTGAAACTGGTCTGACCACTGAAGGGAGGTGATGCAATGCAGAATGGAGGAAACACCCAGAATAAAAAGAAGGTTGGACTCAGTTTTAGTGCAGAATTGGGGGGGGGGGGGGGGGGAGAGAGAGAGAGAGAACCTGAATTAAAAAGAAGGTTCAATTCGATTTAGGTGCAGAATTGCTTGGAGGACACTGCAGTGAACATGGATTAAAAGGAGAGTGCAGAATTGAAATCCTGTTCTCAAAGTCCTCAATTCCTGTTAACAAGTCCTTACACAAGTCCAAGTCATTACGAGCTGATAAGCTGTCCATCCTGGGTGTCTCCTCACTCAAAAGGCTTGTCAGCCCCAGCAGCTCCATGTGGTGCTCCCTGATCACCCCGCCCACCTCCCTGCAACCTCTCTGTGGCCTATCTCAGATGGCATCAGCACCACTGCTGCTGCTTTTCTCTGTTGCCTCCCTGCCTATGACACAAGGTATCTTCTCCAGCCTTCTCTACTTTCCTTGGCTCTGCTTGAAGTCTTCAGCTTCTCAAGTTTCACTCCTAACTCTCCAGCCGCCTCTCCCTCCACCTGAGTTCTTTCAGCCTTATTTAAAGTTCTTGACTGCCCATTTGGACCCTGCCCTTTCACTGACAGCTACTGTTCTCGCCTGGCATGGGTGTCTGTAACTCCTTCCCCACTGTGGGAGAGCTCCATCCACCAGGTGGGTCCATCAAGCTCCATCAGTCCATCCCAGCCGTCTTACACTGGTGGCAGCTGAATTTATCAGCATGGGCATCAGCACTACTTCTAAAGAATTACATGCCCAGTGGTGGTTTTCTGGTGCCTCACCAGGTTAAGCAGTCTCCCTATGGCCACGTACAAAGCTACATGGGTTCGTTCCCATTGTTTTTGTTTGTGCATTGGATCAGGCATGAAAACAGTGCCCTGAGAATGCCTCAAAGGTCAAGCTACAGCAGATAGAATTTGTCTCAAAAGAAATATGTTTATTATATAGTGTACGCAATAATGTAATTAAAAACATAGGGCCTGAATATCAGGCCAGCGTTAAAAGTCATTGAGATTGTATTTTATTGCTGACTGAAAACACACACATTCGGAAATACTTGAAATTCTGTACCAGATAATAGTATCTGTTGTTGTTATTGTTTTGTATTGTGTGGGTGTGCCTGGAAGTTGTAGTGACTTTTGGTGACCCCTAGTGGGGCTTGGGCATTTCAGCAAGATGGCTTGATTTTACTTGCCTCCGCGTCCCAGCCCTGGTATCCCTTAGAGGTCACTTGTCAGGGTCGGCCCTGCTTAGCTTTTGAGATCTGATGAGATCCGGCTTTCCTGGACTGTCCAGGCCAGGGCCTAGATTATAGTATCAATGGACAGTTTATGTGTGAGCATAGTCATCGTTACCATGTGACATGACCCATGGTTTGCTTTATAAGCTAACATCAAACCACACAATATATGAGATAACATCACCTGGTCAGGGTTGATATTTATTGTTTATTTTCCAGATCTGTTTCTAAAAACAATGTTATGTACTCTTGACCATTGAGGAAGGCCTTTGAGGCTGAAATGTGCATGGTCTTTTGTTGGTCATTTCGTATTTGTGTAAGAGATTTATGATAGCTTATGTAAGACTCTTTTTTTTACGGTTTTTTTTTTATTTTTCAGAACAAACAAACATAAAATTGGGGTCCAACATTTCATCTCATTCTTTCCCCCTATTAAACTACCTCATACATTATCTAAATCTTTATCATTTTTCCACCTTGTACCATCATATAGTAACTGCAAATATATGAATATCCAGTTTCTTATTTTCTACTAATATGGACTTTATCTAAGCATTTTATTAAATTCTTTCATTAGATATAAAGGGATGTATAGTTTCTTATTTTCTTCTGGATACAAGTATGGTAGTGTCTTACTCCATCAAAAATCTCAGGACTTCCCTCAGAAATTTTCCATTTGTTTATTAATTTATTTACATGTTTGTTTGTCTATGTACTCCCTAGATGGGAGCACATCCAGCCTGCGCTGAAGTCATTGCACTGGCTGCCAATAGCATACCGAATTCGCTTCAAGGTGCTGGTACTTACCTTTAAAGCCCTATATGGCCAGGGTCCAACATACCTGAGGGACCGCCTTTCCCCATATATACCCCCCCAGAGAGCACTACGGTCGGGGTCTCAAAATCGACTGACCCTTCCGGGCCCTAAGGATGCCAGGCTTACTGCTACTATGGCCAGGACCTTCTCAGTGGTAGCTCCACTGACGTCCTATAATTACCAGCATAGACCTTTTGTGTGGTCAGAGAAGACGCCACCAGCTATTTACACGAGTGGAAAAGATGACTGGATCCAACCCCTTCTTTGGGTATTTAACAAATTCAGTTGGATTCATATGAGCATTTGTGATATGAATATTCAGAGACAATGTACATAGTAGATACTGGATGGGTTAAACCAGCTTTTCCATTGGTGAAAAGGGGGAGGAGGGACTCTCTTTTGATCACCCCCCCCCCAAAAAAAGCTATGCTAGGAATCATTGAACCTTCTTGGACTAATGCCATATGGGACGGGGGCTGTAGTGGGTTTTGTTGTTGTTGTTGTTTTAAAAATTATTTTCTTAAGAAAAAAAGTAGGATACAGAAGGAAAGAAAGGGAGGGGGAAAATATAGATTCATCATTTGTTAAATATTATGAATTGTTACATACAACAAGTAAAATCAAATGCATTACTAAATGTATTATATAATTCAAATATAGAAACAATTAATAAAGCATCAATATTACAGAATTTTGGGTTAGATTCGCTCTTTAAGGAATAAACAAAAACTCTCCTAAAATTAGCAATAATATATTAATGATAAAAGAGAAGGCATCTATAACATTTGAACGGACTTCTATACTAAAACCCTAAATATTTTCTTAATTGTTTTTCTAAATCCAAATTTTATTCTTACTGATTATTTAAATACTAATAGAATACAAACAAATTGAAATTGTAATCAATATCTTCATCATCTCCCCCCCCCCCTTGAACGAAAACAGATGATCATCAGAAACCAGCTTGTCATTCTTTTAATCTGTTAAAAATATTTTCACTATTTTGCAGGCTAATTTAACAAGCCATCTATATATACAACTATGATCTGTAATTCCATTTCTATGGAGCCAGTTTGGTGTAGTGGTTAAGTGCGCGGACTCTAATCTGGGAGAACCGGGTTTGATTCCTCACTCCTCCACTTGCACCTGGCTGGATGACCTTGGGCAAGCCATAGCTCTGTACCAGCTGTTCCCTCAAGGACAGCTTGGGAAAGAGCTCTCTCAGCCCCACCTACCTCACAGGGTGTCTGTTGTGGGGAGGGGAAGGGAAAAGGAGTTTGTAAGCCGCTCTGAGACTCCAAGTGAGTGAAGGGCGGGGTATAAATCTAATCTCTTCTTCTTCTTCTTCTATGTCTGATGAAGAGTGCATGGACACAAAAGCTCACACCTTGAATAAAACTTTGTTGGTCTTAAAGGTGCCATTGGACTCTAACCATTCATAATCTTTAATGTGATGTTAAAATAATTCCAGAACTAAAAAAGAAAAAAAGTTAATTATTCCCATGATATGACTAATAAGCTTGCAATTTCAGCCTAAATTCATTCAATGGTCTTTGGTTTATATAATTGGTTAATTTTGTCAAGGGATGGGGGCTGTAGTAAAGAGGAAAATTGGGTGCGATTGAGCAAAAACGCTGGCTGGATCCAACGTACATTTAACACAATGTTCATTTCAAATTAGACCATTTCTCTATTGAGTGCTGTTTATGATTCTGGAGCCACACTCAAGTATTTGCGCTTTTCCTTTAAGAGACCCAGCAATCTGAATTCCCATTCCTCACATAAGACCATGTTAAAGGTTGTTCTTTCATTCCTCCATGCTGACATACATTTAATGAGTTCTTTCATCTCCCTTCTCTCCCTTCATTCCACTCCAGTTACTTATCTTCTGTTTCCATTTGCATGGAGTTCACAGGATAGCAACACATAGTATGGGACTTCAGTCATCATCACTTGGCATTTTAGTGTGTCAGACAGGACCACAATCAGTGGAAACACCAGGCTCCCAGGAGAGAAACTGTTCTTGTTCCTTGTTCCAAATCTAGCAGATGCCGAAAGGGCTATGTAACTCACAAGGAGGTTTATTCTCCTGAGATTTCCAACCCAATTTTTACTGAAGCAGAGCCAAAATACAAACATCAGTTGGGAAAGAGAAATGCAGGACTTGAACTGAAAATTTGAGACTCCAAAAGCAATGAAGGCAAAATATTTCAGAAGCTGAAGAACATGTGGCACTGCAGTTCTGTGATCTTCTGCTTGGCCACTTAATCAGTGTTAGGAATTGACTTGATGATGGGGAGACACTATGGCTGATAACCACTGGAGTTCTTCCACAAAAAGGAAGATTTCCATTCTTGGATCACAATATTCTTGTTATGTTTCTTAGGTTGTTTTACATCGCTTCGTTAGGGCTCTGGTATTCTAGCTCCCTCAATCTTATTGGCTGCTGAATAAAGGCTTCCTATTGGTCCTTAAGCCAATCCTAGGAACCAATCAAAGAGCCCTGCTTAGGTCCAATCAGATTTTGTATCCTTTGTTACAATGTATATAGTTATGTGTTGGAACAATATAAGTGCCGCTCTTGCCAGAGCTGTCTTTTGAGCTGAACGATGTTTAGAATAAAAGCCTGCATTGGATTCATCGCCTCCTGACTCTATACTTAATAATTCTCATCTCCATGCTCCTGTGGCAGCACAAAATGGCACCCAAATCTTGTTCTGATGATTTCAGGAATAAAGTCATGCTCTAAGGGCAGAAATCCTCCAACCAGCAGAAAAACTTTGGTGGATTTAAACCAATGAACCAAAAGAGATCTAAACCCATAATACCGAACAACAACAACAACAAAACCACCTTGGCAAAAAACTACTGTAACATTTTGTAATCGCCCTCTCCTCATGTGCCTGCTATTTACAGAAATATAGACTGGGGGCTTCCTTCACTGAATCCCTAGCACCAAGATCTGGCTTCGCTCTGAGACAATCAAATTCTGTAAATCAGGCAACCAGATCAGAAAGGATCTATCCCCAGGGAAGCATAACAACAACAACAACCTTACCCCAGGAATTTTGAACATTTTTTGAAGAAAAATTGATATTGTATTCTAAACTGGGTCATAAAGGTTAATTCATCAGTCACTGAGAGGAATCAAAAGAACAAAGTTTGAGTCCAGTGGCACCTTTAAGACTAGCAAAGTTTTATTCTGGTTATGAGCTTTCGTATGCATGCCCACTTCTTCAGATACATTGAAACAGAGTCACCTCACCAGCCATTACATATAGGTAGCAGGTAGCCTGGAAGGGCCAACTGGAGCTAAGACTGGATTAAGGCAATTGGTAAGACCAGTGACTAGCAGCAAATATAGCTAAGATCGGTGTGTTTGTGTGTGTAGATAGATAGATAGATAGATAGATAGATAGATAGATAGATAGATAGATAGATAGAAAGATAGATAGACAGACAGACAGACAGACCGAGGACAGACTATTGTTCTGCCGTGCTACAGGAGCGCGGCAGAACAAGGCGGAGGAAACTGCCCCACAGTGCAGCGTTCAGATGCCGCTGCAAGGAAGCCGCCCGCAGCGTCCACACTGAGGGCGGCTTGCAGCAGCAGAATGCCACGTGGCTCCGCCCATGTGCATTCACACCCACCAGAAGCGGGTGAAACGCGAGCGCAGCCGCTGAGACACCACTTGGAAGTGGTGCCCAGCTGCCGCAGGAGGAGCGCGCCGCCAGACGAGGTGAGTCCGGGGCGCCTCCGGGGCAGATGCGGCAGTCTGGATGCCCGCTCTGCCTCCGCTTTTAAAGACTGCCAGACTGCCAGTCTGTCCTCAGCCATAGATAGATAGATAGATAGATAGATAGATAGATAGATAGATAGATAGATAGATAGATAGATAGATAGATAGTTGGAATTAACTAAATCTTAAATTGCTAATCACCATTAGTTTTAGGATTATTTGGTAAGTATGACAAAAACCAGTGATGCTGAGGCTCAGGTGATGATACCCAACCATGCAGGTTGCAGGTATGACCTAGTGCCCTCCCTTCCCTGTAACACATTGATCTTTGCGAGGACACAGTTTGCCTTTCAAAATGAAACTGCTATCAGTTGGACCTCAGATTGCCCATGGCTGGCAACCAGTGGGAGACCTACTGGCATGTGGCGTGGACTCTCTGGCAATATTGTTTCCAGCATGACCTGGAAGTGATGTCACCATGTGGCCAGCAGTTCTCCCAGAATACAGAAGCACTGTAATGATGCAGAGAAAATTAATGCCAACACAATTTATATCAATATCACCTAATCAAAGAGAAACAGTGCATAAGAACTTGATTACATACATTCTTTCTTTCCTTCTCAGGCACAAGGTCCACAAACTAATTAAAGGACAAGTAAATATCAATACCTTACATACAAGAAAAAAATATCTATTACAATAAATGTTTCTTCTTTACTTAGGGCACAAGGCTCACAGAATCTTCAAGAACAAAGTATCCAGTAAAGGGAAATATAATAAATATTTCTTTTTCACTTAAGGCACAAGGCTCACAAAATCTTCAAGAACACAGTATCCAGTGAAGGGAGACGAAGATGCCAGCTTTTTCTCTTGTTTTCACTAATGCTTCCTCAGTGAACTCAATTCTCAATATGTAAAGTACATAAGTGCTAAAATCAACTTGCAACTGGATCAAGTTCCCAAAGTGTTCAGTGTCCATTAACACCTTCATTTACAGTAAAGGGTTTGGGTGTGACCTTGGATGCCTCACTCTCAATGGAGGCCCAAGTCACAGCAGTTGCCAGATCTGCCTTTTTCCATCTGCGGCAGGTCAGGCAACTGGTCTCCTACTTCTCCCCTCCTGACTTAGCTGCAGTGATCCATGCAACGGTCACCTCCAGGCAGGATTACTGTAACTCGCTTTATGCAGGGCCACCCTTGAGACTGATCTGGAAACTGCAGCTGGTTCAGAATGCAGTGGCACATGTCCTCAAAGAGACACCATAGAGAGCACATATACATCTGGTGCTCCGCCAGCTGCACTGGCTCTCAGTTGAATTCCGGATCAAGTTCAGGGATCTAGTTTTGACATTAAAGCCCTATGCAGACTGGGAACAACGTATCTACAGGACCGTCTCTTTCACTATATCTCCTGAAGGGCCTTGCACTCCTCTGACCAACATCTACAGGTGATCCATGGCTCAAAAGATGTACACTTAGCATCGATCAGGGCCAGAGCCTTTTCAGCTGGTGGAACACTCTTGCTAGTGAGATCCGAGCCCTGTGGGATTTAATGCAGTCCCGCAGGGCCTGAAAAACGGAGATGTTCCACCAGGCCTATGGTTGAGGCAGCATTACAATGGCCTTCCCTGCTCTGCTCTAGCTGCTTTGCTTTGATCCATCACAGCTATTTCCTCAGCCACTCAATAACCTTGTCCTGTTCTGTGTATGGCTACACATAACCGGAGTCTTTTTCAACTCATTAAATTACGTATTTGATACCTCTTAATACTGCATCTATTAATATTGTTATTAATTGATAGATTTTAAGGACTGTGCTATTTTTAACCTTAGTATATTTTAAGAATGTTGTAACCCGCCTTGAGCCTGCTGTGTGGGGCGGGAGGGCTAGAAATAAAATAAAATAATAAATAAATAAACAAAAATTTCAACAAGATTACCCACCAACTCTTAATGTCTCATGCAGTTTATCTCGTACAATGTGATTTTTATGACATGGCATGTATGTGAGCCTACACTGTGGAATAAACAAATCTCCATAAGAACAGAAACAAATGTCTAACATGCATCGGTTAACTCTTTGAAAAGGTTAAAAACATTGCATTCAGAAATATCACACCTGACTTTAATGACCAGGTAATGGGGTGACATTTGCAATACCTGTTTTTTTTTGTGTGTGTGTGTGTGTGTAATAGCATCCCATACAAAAAGATCAGTTGGCGCAATGTTGCTGCTTATCTCAAAGATGAGAATATGTATAACAACAGTACAAGAGGGGTTAATAACAGTTTAGTCTTGGGAGAAAATGAACTGAGAAGTGCTGTCAACTCGACTTGAAAAGGGAAACAAGGAGCAATCTGTATTGGAGGGATCAGGCAAAATGGAACAGGGCTTGGGGGAGGGGACAGGAGTGGCTTACATAAGAAGATGGGTAGGTTTTTATACCCCAATACTGCTACAGTCACACACGCTAAATAATCCACTTCCAATCCACTTTCAGTGCACTTTCCAACTGGATTTTTACTATGTGAACTTGCAGAATCCATTTGGAAAGTGCACTGAAAGTGGATTGAAAGTGGATTGTTTAGTGTGTGTGGGACCACAGCCTTTACCTTAAAGAGTCTCTTATAATCACATTTCCTTTCTATCTCCACACAGGCACCTTGTGAGGTAGGTGGGGCTGAGAGATTTCTGAAAGAACTTTGACTGGCCCAAGGTCACCCAGCAGGTTTCATGTGGAGAAAGGGTGGGGATCAAACCTGGTTCCACAGATTAGAGTCCACTGCTCTTAACTATGACACCATGCTGGGTCTCAGGAATGTGAAGGTTGTTTGCAAGGTTACCTGTTCAAATGCACTGGAAAACGTGGAATTTGCATGTCAAAGCTTTGTTTCCTCTTTTTTTTTAACACAATGTCACATAAATTGTGGGCCCTAGGGTGTAAATTTCACACATGTCTAAGTTAATTTAAAAATTAAAGTTCAATAATCTGTACTCCACAGTCACCCTGGTTGTTCTGAGCTTTCACAGCACGTCCTCTGCGGCAGTTGTTATGTTTAGGCAATAAAACTGTACTATCTTCCCCACCTCCACCATGGTCTTTCCTGGATCTTTGATAGCTTTGTTTGAAAGATAGAGTGCTCTTGTCTCCTATGCATTGCTTGCATTTGGGGTATGTATTATTCATGCTATGATTAAAAAATAAATACTGCCAGTCATGTGCTGGTCAATGTTTAACAACCGGCTCTCCAAGAAAAAAAAAGTATATGTGTGTATGTGTTTGTGTATACACACACACACACACACACACACACACACACATACTGTCCCGATTGCGGGACTCACCCTGGGCGGGGAGGCAATGACGGTCGCCCGCAAAGCCCCTCGACACCCCTCGATGCGGCACCCAGACTTACCAGCCCAGTGGAGGCCGCCGTGGGGGAGCCGGGGCTTGGCACAGGCGACGCCAGCAGCAGGGGTCTTCAGGCCAAGGGAGCCCGATGCAGGCATCAGCAGGGGCAGAGAGGGGTGGCAGGGCTGCCGGGAGCGGCGCCGCGCTGACAATGCCCAGCCTGGGGCTGCAGTGGGCCAAGACAAGGCGGCAGGGGGGAGGGCACCTGGCAGGGCCCCAGCAAAGCTCCGGGCAGCAGCAAGACCCCGAGAGCGGACTCCTGCCGTGGAAGCAGGCGGTTGCCGTGAAGAGTGGAGAGGGGGAGGGATAGGTGTGCAGCAGCCTGCGCTGGGCCACAGGCCCGGCGCAAGAGCCCAAAGTCAGCTTCAAGCTCCTCTCCCAGTGGTGGGGGCGGGAAAGCAGGGCGGACCCGGAAGCATCCTCTGGTCAGCTGCATCTGACACTAAGAAGGGGATGGGGCTGGAGAGGGGTGGAACTGGGAAAGGGAGGTGTGGGGAGAGAGAGGGATAAAAGGACAGCAGCCAGCAGGGGCCGGGGAGGATAAGCCTGGGAGTGGATGAAGTCTGACGGTGAGAGAGAGGGAGGACGAGAAATCCCACCAGGAGGCCACAAGGAGTGGGAGTGGTGACGTAACCTTCCCCTCCTGGGCCACATCTGAGACCCTTGCTGCCAAGGGCTGATGAGGGCAAGGTGGCGGCGTGAGGCATAGCCAGTGAGTCCAGCGGGAGTGAGGCAGAGCCCAGCGACTCGGGTGACACATACATAACTTTATTATAAAATTTACTGATATAAAGAATGTGTAGCACGCAATTTACAAATAATAATAGAATATACAGTACTCATATTATTGGTTGACTTCCTCCTTATCCCATATGATATTGGAATGCTCTCACTATAAGTATTACTGTGATTTATGGATTGCCCCTATTTTAACTGAATTTTCTTCTACCGTAACAAAAGATAACATAGTCCTCCATTTGCTGGTTGATAGCGATCCAAGGACTAAAGCTCTCCATTCGCTGCTCAAGCTCATTGGATCAGAGGCGCTTGAAAGAAAGAAAAGAATACTCTTTATTGTAAATTCCATATAGCCGATTCTCACAGAATGCTTTTGTTGATTTTTGTCAAACTCTTGTATCCGTAGCCAAGCCAAGGTTGCAATTCAACCAAGATTTGACAAGTGGAGTTGCATCCCAATCCGCTATCTCTTTTCCCAATGAATGTATTGTCATTAATTCTGATACGTGATCAACTGTTAGACTATTTCTCACCCTTGTACAAATTATACTTGTTAAACTGAAATGACTTTCAGCTTCAGCACTACTGATTGCCAGAGTGAATACCCCCCTCCCAATCTTGTTGGTCTAGGGATGCCAGCCTCCAGGTGGGACCTGGAGATCCCCCAGAATTACAGCTCATTTCCAGACTACAGAGATCAGTTGCCCTGGAGAAAATGGCTGCTTTAGAGGGGGGACTCTATGGTATTTCTATCCCATGGAGGTTTCTGTCCTCCCCAGGCTCCACCCACAAATCTCCAGGACTTTCCCAACCTAGATCTGGCAACCCTATGTTGGTCTCTGAGGTCTCCCTGGATTTGAATGAATCTAGCTGTTCTACTGCGGACCAACACGGCAACTCTTTGAAAGTATCTTCCTGAATTTTGACAGAGGGGTTCCATCTTTTAAAGCAGGTTTTTTTTAATGTTTCTGGACTGAGGACAGTTTTACAGCTTTCAGTGTAGGTTGCTGAACATTGTTTCATTTTCTTTCTATGCCTCTGGCTTATTTTTCATGGCTTGTGGGCACTGCGGGTTGGTCCCGGGGGAGGAAGGGGGAAAGGGGTCCACTCCAGTTGCCCGCCAGGCTGCTCTCTGCTGGGGCGAGCAGAGCAGCAGCCGAGAAGGGCTTTTGGCGAGGGGAGGGAGGGAGGGGCAGGCCAGTAGGCGGCCAGCACAGCATTCTTCTCAAGGTGGTGCTCTAGGCAACTGCTTGTTGCCTCTATGGATGGTCTGGCCCTGCTGACACAGCTACCCACCTGAAGGCTTGCTCCTGTGAGCATCCGGCTCATAGCTTAATCAAGGTGATTATCTGGGCCCTAATGGGTTTCAGTAAACTTTTTGGACAGACAATCTTCAAAAGGAACTGGGCAGCTTCATTTATTTTGTGTAGAAACCTCTGCCTTTGTGCTGAACTGCAAACTACTTTCCAAGTTCATGGGAATTTGAAACGTAGCCTAGGTGGATAAGTAACTTATCAGTGACATGTATACATTGATTTGGTGCAGAGATTGGATGTAGTGTTCTGAATCAGCACGTTGCTCACATTGGAATGCTCTGTGATGAGCTACCTAACTGAGATCAGCAAATGGAGAATGAATTTTGCAAAGATCCACATGCATTTCAGTGGCAAAGACCTGCTGCTTAGCAGTTTCATTAGTCTCTACAAACAGGGGAAAAATATGGGCAATTCTCAGAATCACAGCTCTAGAAGGCACAATGGAGGTTTTCTAGTCCAACTTTCTGCACTATATTAGCTAACTAAAAGGTCCTTAGGCTTTTCTGTGCTGACTTTTTTCATGCAACTCAACTTCTTAACTGCATTGTTCCTTCCCTTCTCTTACATAGAGCCAGTTTGGTGTAGTGGTTAAGTGCATGGACTCTAATCTGGGAGAACCGGGTTTGATTCCCCACTCCTCCACTTGCACCTGGCTGGATGACCTTGGGCAAGTCATAGCTCTGTACCAGCTGTTCCCTCAAGGACAGCTTGGGAAAGAGCTCTCTCAGCCCCACCTACCTCACAGGATGTCTGTTGTGGGGAGGGGAAGGGAAAAGGAGTTTGTAAGCCGCTCTGAGACTCCCTTGGGGAGTGGAGGGCGGGATATAAATCCAATCTCTTCTTCTTCTTCTTCTTCTTCTTCTTCTACATACAGTATCATTTTCCAGTTGTTGCTCTTCCTGGTTTTTCTTCTAGTTTTCTTTGTGTCTTTCATACCAGCTTTGGGAAAAAAAACAATCTTGGGGAAAATTTAAGGGGGAAAAACAGGAGAGTAACAACAGGCAAATGATACTGCATGTAAAGGGAGGAGATTTAGTTAAAAGCCCCTTGGCCTGCTTTTAGGGTTGCCAGCTCTGGGTTAGGAAATTCCTGGAGATTTTGGGGGTGGAGCCTGAAGAGGGTGGGGTTTGAGGAGGGAAGGTGTCAGAATCTACGGATTCTAACAAAGGTTTCTGTAGTGTTTAGTGCTGTATACAATCTATGTCCCTATATTTGCTATGTAACCTATGGTTAATGCTTGCCTGCTTTGTCATGTAACCTGCCCCTCAAATCACTATGCAATGTTCCTTTGTGACTTTCCTTTATGACCTCGGGTTTATGGCTCGGGCTGGGTCTGGTCAATGTAACCATTTGTCCGGGAGAGTGGCGACTCCAAGGCATGAGAACAATCGGCCTCTCACCCCCGCGCCTCCGCATTCCTTTCCTCCCTGCTGGGGAAGACGGGGACCGGTTGCTTATCAACGTGTGAAGACCTTGGCTAGAGTTATTTGTTATGTATAAGATGGATACATCTAAGGGGTCTGGTTTAAGAAGGGAAATTTACAGCTTCACACCTAACCTTTTTCCTGTGGGAAGCAAACGGTCAAAGGACCTTTTAGCCCGCGGTTTTTCCCTCCTTGTGATTGGTTACCTATGGGTAATTCAAATTGTACTAGAGGGTATATTAGTCCTGCTTCTATTGTATGCTTTATCTCTGACAATAATCCGAGGACCTGTAGTAATGTAGTAATAGGAAATAAAGAACTGTGTTTCATCAACAAAGGTCTGATCCTTGACTACTTTGAGCAGAAGCCTCACAGATTGTCAGAGATCTGGGACTTGGCCGTTCCTGACCATGTCGGACAACGGTACTATTCCCATCCCTACAACCGAAGATCAACCAGTGACCCCGGAGGACCAGGGCGCCGGAGCTGGAGGCGGCGGTGGGGAGCCCGGAGTGCCAGTGACTACGGCTCAAGGGGCTTACTACATCCTGCGACCACCTCCTCATCAGAGCGTGACCCCGAGGTACTCATGGAGCAATTTCGGCCGTGGGACAGTCGACTCGTGGGTCCACGATCGGAAGGGAGCGCGTGTCTCGATCCAGGGAGACCGCACCGAGTACGGGAGGCCGAGCTTCCTGGGGGACGAGCACGAGATGGTCTACGGAGGAGACTGGCGACCCCCGCCCCTGTACGAAGTGAGAGGCGTGACCTACGGTCCCGATCTCTACGGGGAGGACCCGACCCAGGCCCTAGATCGCATGATGGGGGATTTGCGAATGCAGCTCACCACAGAACTACGAGAAGTGGCCCTAGACCTGCAGTTCCAATTCTGAGACACCCTGACCGCTATTCAGGCAGCCCGGGCAGCCCCAGGAGGGATTGGAGCCCCAGGCGGGAGCTCCCGTGGGAGTCGTCCCGCAACCGGCGCCACCACAGGTTCCACCAGCCGCCCCTCGCCCAGTTCCTGCGCCCGCCCCGGTCCCAGTGCCCGCAGGGCAGATGATCCGTCAGGCGCCCAGTGACCCGTTGACGGCTACTTTCGATGGGGACCCCGAGAAGCTACAGTTCTTCCTCAAAGAAATCGAGAGGTTCCTAGACACCTGGGGACACCTCTACCCCACCGAGAGGGATCGGATTGGCTACATTGGGTCCAAGCTGAGGGACACCGCCAGCGATTGGTATGTGAGCCTGCACAACGCCCCCGGGCCTGAGCTGCGCTCGGTGCACAATTTCATGTGGGCCCTCAGGCAACACTACGAGGACCCCCTGGGAGAGGAGAAGGCACGGAACCAATTGCAGAAGCTAACCCAGGGGCAGTCCTCCATGAGAGAATACACCGACAAGTTCTGGCGCATAGCAGCCAAGATCCGCAGCTGGACCCAAGACCTCTTCATTGAGAAGTATCGAGAGGGCCTCAACCCTGAAGTGTATGAGACGGTGTTGCGAGGAGGGAGACCCGGTTCCTTGGCCACCTGGATGAGAGCGGCGGCTGACGTGGAAGAGCAGTTCACCCTCATCAAGATGTGAACTTCGGCAACTGCCCAAGGCAAGGCTGCCCAGAAGATGAAGCCCAAACCCAGTGTCCAGGAAATCCGAGACAACCGGTTCAGGCAGGGGCTCTGCATGAGGTGCGGTGAGAGTGGCCACTATGCCTCGGCGTGCCCCCGCGGGAGTGGGAAGGTCCCCAAGACCTCCACCCCAGTGGCGGGGAGCACCCCCAGCAAAGGAAAGACCTCGTTCAAACCCCGGGCATTACAGCTGGAAGGGGCAGCGAGCGAGCAAGGGGAGCTGGAGCTGATGGAGGCTCAGATGCCGGGAAACTCCAACGACCTGCAGTGAATGGCGCAGAACTGCAGGTCCCCAACCCCGACACGCCATCTCCGGTGAGCATCCCTGGCCCTTTACTTTATATGGTAGTGACTGTAATAGCCCCCGGAACTGGGATTCATGTTTGGGTGCATGCCCTAATTGACTCAGGGTGCGCCAGAGACTTAATCAGCCCCTTAGTAGTGGATGGGCTAGCCCCAAAAGTCACCCCACTAGGGGAGCCACTCACATTCACGCAGATGGATGGTTCAGAGATGAAGGAGGTGTGTGTGGCCGAGACCGAGAGATTGATAGTGGGGACCGGGGAACACTGGGAAAAAAGGGTGTTTGTTATCACCCCCAACACCCAGTTTCCCATGGTGTTGGGGAGCCCTCTCTGAGGGGCTCATGGAGTAGAGCTTCCCCTTGGGAAGCTCTACTCCACATCAGGTGGAGTGAGGGGAAGATCTCGTGGGTGGATGAGAAATGCCACCATCATAAGTGGGACCCGGGATGGGGATCGGGTCCCCCGGCCCCCTTGTCAGCGGCGGCTCTCGCCATGGTGCCCTCAGCCATGCCCAAGGAATATCGGGACTTAATGGGAGTGTTCAGCGAAACCAAGGCGGACGAGCTACCCCCTCACCGCCTATCAGACTGTGCTATAGAATTGCTCCCAGGAGAGAAACTACCCAAGGGGAAGCTCTACTCCATGAGCCCCTCAGAGAGGGAAGAACTGAGAAAGTTTCTAGACAAGAACTTGGAGTGAGGTTTCATCCGCCCTGCTAAGTCCCCCTTCGCAGCGCCCGTTTTGTTCAGGAAGAAGAAGGACGGAGGGCTGTGACTGTGCACGGACTATAGGGGTCTGAATGCAGTGTCAGCTTCCAACGCTTACCCTCTCCCCCTCATAAAAGACTTGCTAACGGAGGCAGCTAAGGGGAAGGTGTTTACCAAGCTGGATCTTCGAGATGCTTATTTCTGCGTGCGCATTCGGGAGGGGGATGAATTTAAGACTGCTTTTAACACACCACTGGGACAGTTCGAATACCTGGTGATGCCATTCAGCTTAAGTGGCACGCCGGGAGTTTTTATGAGCCTGATAAATGAGGTGTTGCACAAGCATTTATTCAAGGGGGTGTTATGTTACTTAGATGATATCTTGATCTATTCAACTGATAAGAGGGAGCATGTAAAACTGGTCCGGGAGGTGCTTTCTAGACTGTTGAAAAATCAATTGTATGCTAAGCAATGTATACAAATGTGAGTTCAACCGAGATTCAGTGGACTTTCTGGGGTATCACATTTCGCAGAAGGGGTTGGAAATGGACCCTGCCAAAGTAGAGGCGGTGGTGCAATGGGAGGCGCCGCAAACTAGGAAGCAGCTACAGAGCCTATTAGGGTTTTGCAACTTCTACCGCACCTTCCTAAAAGATTTCGCCACGGTCACTCTCCCATTAACAGAATTCCTGAAAACTAAGGGGAGGGGTCCAGATGCTGGGAAGCCGGGGGAGAGAATAGCCTGGTCAGAGAACTGCCAAAGAGCGTTCGAGACTTTAAAAAAACTGTTCACTTCAGAACCCATCCTGGCTCATCCGGACGAGACTAAAGAGTTCGTGATCCATGTAGATGCTTCCGATGTGGCCATGGGGGGGGGCATCCTTCAGAAAGGGCCGGATAATAAATTACACCCTCTGGCTTACATTTCGAAAAAGTTTAATGAGACTGAAAGGAACTGGTCGGTGTGGGATAAAGAAGCCACAGCCATACGTCTAGCACTAACCACCTGGAGGCACTGGCTGGAGGGAGCGCAGACTCCTTTTGAGATCTGGACCGACCACAAAAACTTAGAGGCACTGCGCACCCAAAGGTCTCTGAATGCCAAGCAACTCCGGTGGGCCGATTTTTTCTCGAAGTTTAACTTCGTGCTCAAACATTTTCCCGGGAAGGCCAATTCGTTAGCAGATGCTCTATCCAGGTTACCCCAACATGAGAGTCAAAGGGAGGAAGTGTTTGACTCCATGTTCTCTCCCCAGCAGTTGGGAGGGGCCATCACTACCAGAAGCCAGAGCAAGCAGACCGCGGCAGAACCCTGGGAAGACAAGTTGGGGGGGGGACTACTCCCTGGAAGAAGCAGAAGAGCTAGAGGGCTTAGAGGAGTGCTCCCTTAGGGCTAACAAGTATTGGTACCATGGAGACAAACTCATGGTGCCTCGAGCTCGGAGAAAAGACGTTTTACTGACTTGTCATTCATCAAAATTAGCGGGACATTTTGGTTTTCTAAAAACCCTTAATTTAGTCCAGCGGCAGTTCTGGTGGCCGCGCATGTGCAAGGACATATCGGACTTTGTCACTGCTTGCCAAACCTGCTTGATGTGCAAAAGGAGGGGGGGAAGGTCCCAGGATTGCTGCACCCACTGCCCACCCCCTCTCGTCCATGGGAAGTGATAGCCATGGACTTTATCACCAACTTGCCACCTTCGAAAGGGAAAACAGTCATTTGGGTGGTGGTGGACATGTTTTCGAAGCAAGCCCACTTTACCCCATTCAAACAGTTGCCTACCGCAAAAGGGCTGGCTAAAGCATTTTTTAACCACGTGATTAAACTACACGCCTTCCCCAAGCGGGTGGTATCCGATAGGGGCAGCCAATTCGTTGCCAACTTCTGGTGGGAGCTTTTGAAAATGATGGACATTGAACCGGCCATGAGTTCGGGTTACCATCCGGAAACCGAAGGCCAATCCGAACGGACTAATCAAATATTGGAGCAATTTTTAAGATGTTACACTAATTATCATCAAGACAACTGGGTAGAGTTGCTGCCGTTTGCGGAATATAGTTATAACAATGCTATTCACTCGTCTACGGGCGTGTCCCCTTTCATGGCAGTAGGAGGCTTTGAAGGGAAACCCCTGCCCACCTTAGATGAGACACCGGACGGTCCGATCTCAGACTTTAAACAATGGTGGGCTAACCTGCAAAGCTTGTGGCTGTTGATTGCTAAGACTCTAGACAAAGCCAAAGAGGATTACAAAAAATATGCGGACCGAGGAAGGGTGGAAGGTTGGGACCTCCAACCAGGGGACTCTGTCTATCTGTCTACCAAGAACATACACGGTCTACAACCCAGCAGGAAGCTGGGGTGGAAATACGTTGGTCCTTACAAGGTGTTGCGCAAAATTTCTGATGTGTCCTTTGAACTGGAATTGCCCAAATCACTGAATTCTGTACACCCTGTTTTTCATTTCAGCTTGCTGAAGAAGAATCCTGGGCCGAATGCATGGCATCCAACTCCTCCGACTCCTCCTCCACTGATGAAGGAGGGGGCACCCCATTTTGAGATTTCTGAGATCCTGGATTCAAAAATGCGTGGGGGCCGCTTGCTATATCTGGTCAAGTGGGTTGATTTTGGTCCTGAACTAAATGAGTGGGTTCTTTCTGACAACATTCATGCTCCTAAACTAGTTAAAGCTTTTCACAAATGCTTTCCAGATAAGCCGGGATAGAATAGATTTTTCAGGTGGCAGAGTGTCAGAATCTACGGATTCTAACAAAGGTTTCTGTAGTGTTTAGTGCTGTATACAATCTATGTCCTTATATTTGCTATGTAACCTATGGTTAATGCTTGCCTGCTTTGTCATGTAACCTGCCCCTCAAATCACTATGCAATGTTCCTTTGTGACTTTCCTTTATGACCTCGGGTTTATGGCTCGGGCTGGGTCTGGTCAATGTAACCATTTGTCCGGGAGAGTGGCGACTCCAAGGCATGAGAACAATCGGCCTCTCACCCCCGCGCCTCCGCATTCCTTTCCTCCCTGCTGGGGAAGACGGGGACTGGTTGCTTATCAACGTGTGAAGACCTTGGCTAGAGTTATTTGTTATGTATAAGATGGATACATCTAAGGGGTCTGGTTTAAGAAGGGAAATTTACAGCTTCACACCTAACCTTTTTCCTGTGGGAAGCAAACGGTCAAAGGACCTTTTAGCCCACGGTTTTTCCCTCCTTGTGATTGGTTACCTATGGGTAATTCAAATTGTACTAGAGGGTATATTAGTCCTGCTTCTATTGTATGCTTTATCTCTGACAATAATCCGAGGACCTGTAGTAATGTAGTAATAGGAAATAAAGAACTGTGTTTCATCAACAAAGGTCTGATCCTTGACTACTTTGAGCAGAAGCCTCACAGAAGGGACTTCTGTACAGTATAATGCCCTGGAGTCCACCTTCCAAGGCAGCTATTTTATCCAGGTGAACTGACCACTGTTACCTAGAGATCACTTGTTAGTCCAAGAGATCTCCAGACACCACCTGGAGGTTGGCAACCCTACCAGTTTCTCATGTTACTTTTGGACATTTTATGAGGTGACCTTACCATGACAGTTCTGCATGGTGAATGGCAATGCTGAATGTCACTGGAATTGTTTAGAAACAGATCTCTCCTCTCGCCCAGCATAACCAAGGACACGTATAGACTTTTCTCCAAACTCATAAGCTATTACCAATTTCTGCACCGACATCCTCTCTTTGCTGACTTGAATGTATGGGAGTTCTGTGTATGGAAAACTTACTTTATACTCTGAAACCAAATTTTTTTTGGGGGGGGGGCTTGATATAATTCTTTTGGGGTTGCCAGGCGCCTTCCTCCTGCCAACAGAGGGATTTGGGGAGCATTCTGGGGGTTGGTGGGGATGTTGCCAGTACACTGACATCACTTTCTGAAGTGACACCATCATAGCAGCAACATCGGGGTGATGCTCTACTTTTGGGCCAAAACTCTATGGTTAAAAATGGCTACAAACGGAAGTGACATCAGTGTGTCGCTGATGTTGCATGGGGACATCTGTCTGGAGGCGGGGTTTCCACCACTGGCCAACTGGCCGGCAGTGAGCCAAAGCCTGCAAAAGTGGGGGATCACCCACCCGCACCTGGGGACTGACAAACCTAAATTCTTTAGATCTATGAAATATAGTAATTCCCCTGCCCCACAAGTTCACTCCTGTGTTTTCATCCTAACCATCAAACATTTAAATTGAGGACATCCGTATGAATCACAGTGTCATGATGTGTAAATGTGCTGCCAGTGCAGATTTACTTATTAAACTGCTGACAAAATGTGCATAAATAAATAAATAAGTGGCATTGAAATGACACCAAAACCCTTTTTCCTATGTGAAGCTAAACAAAATTAATCAGATATGGTTGGTTTCCTGGCTTTTTTTAAAAAAGTAACCATATTATGTTGTGAGGGAACTATATTTCTTGGGTTTATTTTAGTTTTTCTTTTTAATTGCACATGGGGGGGGGGGGTATGAAAAGCCAGAAATTTTTCACAGCAGACCAGACCCTGTAGTTTCATAGCTTTAAATAAATAAATGAAGTAATAGTTGACTCTTGCTTTATGAATACCTATCTATGTTTCTTGGGTGGCTATGCTGAAAAGCTATTATTTTAGTAAGAGATACAGTCTGCAATCCTAAGAACACTCTCCTTAGAGTAAGCCCCATGGAATAAAATAGGACTTACTTCCAAGGAGGCCTGCTTAAGGCTTGCTCCCACAGTATAACAGATTTGTATTTAAGATTCTATTGAGCTGCAGAGACCTTTTCATCAGGGGTCAGGTGACACAGGAGACCAATAGCTATTGGTACTCATTGGGTTCTTCAGTCAGAAGAAGGTGATGTTCAAGCACTGACTGTGCCCTCAGAATCATTACACAAGTACAAATTGTGGCTGTGGATCCTTCCCAAAGGCTTTGTGCATTAGCAAGTTGTTCCTGATTGAACATGGGAATGGCCCAGAATGCCTGTGTGGCTGAGATTATTTTGAATCAGCTTGAAAGTACAGAGCTACTACACTGTCCATCATGTTGGTTGAATGAGAGTGGATCTGTCTACTCCTCTGAGGGGACTGTGGCAGAATGTGCTTGCTCTGGCTTGCAGGCTCTGTTCCATATTGCCCTCCTAGGTGTTTCTCCACACCTAGAGGGGCTTTTCTTTCACTCTCAGGGTAGCCTGCTGCCACCATCTGCCTGTTGTAAGGAATTGCCCACTGGGAGGAGCAGGACTCCCAGCTTCCCTTCCAAGTTCTGAGGCCTTGCTTTTGAGTCTCCCACTGCCCAGCACTTGATCACCATGGGGACCATTTACACCCTTGTGTGCCCCTGCAGGAATAGCCACTTGTAAACTGCCTGCTTTCCCCCTGGTGCTCCTTTTAAAGTAGCATGTCCGAGATGGTGGAAGTGTAAGTGGTACAGACAACCAGGGCCAGCATCAGAAGATATACAGTATTTATTAAAAAGAAAATGTTTACAAGAATACTTTTAACACAGCACCAGACTGAGCAAGGAATTCAAAACAAATGGGTAAAAACGCAAATCCTCTGTCCCTTTGTCTATACATGCCCTATCAGATGCTAAAATAGGACAAACTCCTTTGGTTTAGGATGTTACAGATCCCTGTACAGTTTCTGTTGTCTTGCAGCTTGTTCCAGCTCTTCAGGCGAGCACATGGTCAATGGATGCTTTCCCAAAGGAGAGGTCTGTATGCACTCCTAGATGCAGCACCCAAGGAAAAGAGAGTTTCCTCCTTGTTCCCAGGAGTTTTATCTTATCTGTTTCCCCACCCCCACTGACCCAGTCAGGCCAGGTCAAGGAAATGTTTCCTGCAGCTTCTTCCTGGAGATTATCCCTGGAGCCTTGGTAGCCTAGAGTCCTCCAAACCTCTGTTCCCTGCTAGGAGGAAGGGGGAGATCTGGATCCACTCATTATCTTTCCTGCCAGGTCTATTAGCATTTGAATAAAGATGAGCTGAAGTACATCTAGAAGCAATTGCACAGACTCCCCCTCTTTTTTTCTGTTCTCTGCGGGAGGGGACTTTTAAAATGCATAGTGGAGGCCTTTGATCAGTGCCAGCCTCCCAGGAGAAAATGCATTTCCCCCCCCAGGAACTGATAAATCATGGACCCAACTTAGGTCCACCTCCTTCATTCAGGTTTTACACATATCCCCTAATTCTTCACAGTCCTCATTATTCTTTTGATGATCAAGGTTAAACATTACTAGTTTTATATGCAAACAAAATTTGTGTTACTGTAGGTGTTGGTACCTGCGAGTAAATTGTGGGCGTGAATACATTTGTATTGTGGTTCACCATAAGTACAACAATGTCTAATCTGACTGGTAGTATTCTATGGAGAGAAACCATAGCAATTCTTGACCTTTCAACCCATTGTCACAATTTCCATACCTCATAAATTTAAAAATTAAGAGTGAAACTTTTCAGCTACATATCTTGGACTTCACAGATGCTAGAAGGAAAATGGATGTCTGACTACCTGTTAACATGTTGAAAAAGATACACAGCTATGTTAAACACTTTGATCAAGGTATATTTAGAGGGGGGAATGGCCTCCCTCCCTTTCTTCTGTTCACAGTTTGCAGTAGTGATCTCTGCCAAGTTGTGGTTGGAGGACATCTCTCAGCACTTCAAAGCAATCTTTAGTATGGTAAGCCTTGAGGGGAGTTTAATCAGCATCTGAAGTAAATGAAAATTTCTTGACAAGAGCTGTTATGTGTGCCGAAAAGCAAGCCTCTGGTGTTTCCTTACAAATTCACAGGAAGGTGAAGCGGCGGGGTGATTATCTAAACGTTCAAACTGGATTTGACTTTGAACAACAATTACCTTGTACCATTATGTGGGATGATTTTTTTTTAAATGAGTTGTTCAATGAAAATATTAGCCCTTTTCCCACAGATGAAAAGAGTACCTTTTTATTGTTGCTTAAATTCTGTGTTGAGTTAAAAATGGGGATCTGCTAGACTTGCAAAGGACATGTGAATTGTTTGGGGATTTCTGTTCCAACATGGGTTTTATAAAACAACAGAGGGAAGAGCCAGTGCAGAATCAGCCAAAAACATTCATTCATTCATTCATTCATTCACTCACTTACTTACTTACTTACTTACATTTATATGCTGCCCTCCCTGCCGAGGCAGGCTCAGGGCAGCTCACACTAAACTTACGACTTATTAAAACATAGGTGTAACACAGTACACATCATAAAATTCCAACCTAACAAACACAGTACAAATAAAGTGCAGATAGAGTAAACTGCTGGCGGTAGTAACGATGACGTCCCTGTAGGCTAAATAGATGGTATAACCTGGGCTATTTTTGGGCAGGAACGCAGTTCCGGCTGGCTCCTGAGTTGGCCACACCCAGCAGGAACTCATTAGCATAATAGGGCACACCCAACAGCAGAAACTCATTAGGATTGGCTACATTAGGGGCATGTGGCCTAACATCCAAATTCATTCCTGCTACAAAAAAAGCCCTGGGTTTTGACAACAAACAAGGTAAACAGAATAAGAAGCAAAAGGTGGGTGTGGCGAGATGACCACTCTTCTGTTAACATGGGATGTGTGGCCTAGTATGCTAATAAGCTGTGCTGTCAGAGGTGTGGCCTAATATGCTAATGAATTTCTGCTGTTGGGTGTGGCCTATTATGCTAATGAGTTCCTACTGGGCTTTTTCTACAAAAAAAGCCCTGGGTATAACTATATCCCAGTCAGTGTCCAATCCATTGGAAGCTGTTGATGTTCAATTATAACGGGCCTTGGTTGTTATTGGTAGCGGCTCCTAGTTGAAGGCCTGGTGGAAGAGCTCTGTTTTGCAGGCCCTGCAAAATTGTAAAAGGTCCCGCAGGGCCCTGATGTCTTCTGGAAGCTCATTCTACCAGTGTGGAGCCACTACTGAAAAGGCTCTGGCCCTGGTAGAGGCCAGTCTGGCATCTTTTGGTCCAGGGAGGGCCAGATGATGTTGAGACCCTGACCTCAGTGCTCTCTGGGGAACATGCGGGGAAAAACGGTCCCTCAGGTAAGCAGGCCCCAGAACATATAGGGCTTTAAAAATCAAAACCAGCACCTTGAAGCAAATTCGGTATGCTATTGGCAGCCAGTGCAATGCCTTTAGCACAGGCTGGATGTGCTCCCACATAGAGAGACCCATCAACAGCCTGGCAGCTGCATTTTGCACCAGCTGCAGCTTCCGGAGTTGTGAGAAGAGCAGCCCCATGTAGAGAGAAAACATAAATACTGGGGGTAAAATCCCTGCATCTTAACATTTAGTGCTTGAATCTGCTTGACAGCCATGTTAGGGAATGTCCATCTGTTTGGATTTAGAGTAGTGTCTGTAGGCATTTTCTTGCACACATCATGGGGACTGTAGTTTTTCTCCCCCATATCATTATAAAGGTTTTACATTTTTGACTGCAAAAATAATAAACTCGTGCTATTGCACACAGAGAGAAAAAAGTAAGCCACAAAAGCACCCCGACCCCCCCAAATTCTGTGGCATGGATGATCTGTTCATTACAATGACCTGGCTCAACCAGAGCCCTGGGGTAGGGGAGGTTCATAGTCATACAGGTGCCTCAGAAGCTTACAAGGCATACGGAAATGAGACCTATCAACTAGGGCTACTGTGAGACCACATAATTCAGTGTTCCAGTCAGGCAGTGAATGTTGGGGACAAAGAGGTCTGAGGTTCAAGTCATGGGTAAGCGGTGGCTGAAAAGCTGGTTCTGAGATAGCTGAAACTGGACAAGAATATGCCATATCCAAATATCTCCAAGGCATATTTAGAGAGCATCTGTGTGCACCAAGCAACCCCTGCTGTTAGGGATACTTGGATGAGGTGGAGGAAAAGACTATTTCTTACAAGTGCATTATAGGGTCCTCGTTGATTCCCCCCCCCCCCCCAATTGTTATTTCTCAAGCAGCTCCCTTTCCCTTTGAGAGCTTTGTGGGAGCTCCTTTTTGATTAGTCAAGTGCACTTTTGCCATCTCTTTGAACTCCTTGGTACGTTCTGTCCTGACCTCTACAGGTATATTATTTAGTAAAATCTCAAACTCTAGAAGCCAGTCCTGAATGTGAGATTAGGAGCACATCTGTGCGTGTGAAAAGAGTCATGAGAACACTAATTGACTGCACCAGGGGTGACTAACTTATGTATTTCTGGGAGCTGTCCCTTTCTCCAGATCAGTGTGGTGTAGTGGTTAAAAGCTGTGGACTCTCATCTAGTGAACCGAGTTCAATTCCCTCCTCCTCCACATGAAGCCTGCTGGGTGACCTTGGGCCAGTCACAGTTCTCTCAGAACTCTCTCAGCCCCAACTCACAAGGTACCTGATGTGGGGAGGGGAAGGGAATGCAATTGTAAACTACCGCAAAACTCCTTAGGTAGGGGGAAGCCGGGTATAAAAACCTTCTTCTAGGTCACAGACAATTCTTAACTATCATAAATTCTGCAAAGAAGATTCTTTCTGGTACTCAGGAGTGGGTACAAGCCTTTTGACCTGATAGTTATTCTGGCATCTCACTGCCTGGTTCATATTTACAAAGCAGAGAGAGGGACTCAGCAGATCGTTATATCATAGGGATGTCATCCAACCCAAAAAGTCCAACATTCTGTCACACAGTGGCCAAAAATACTAGGTGCCCTCAGGAGGTCCACCAGTGGGGCTAGGACACTAGAAGACCTCACACTGTCTGCCACCCCACCCCACCCCAAGCACCAAGAATACAGAACATCACTGGCCCCAGACCGAGAGCAACTATCTATACCTTGTGGCTAATAGCCACTGATGGATCTCTGCTCCGTATGTTTATCCAATTCCCTCTTGAAGTCGTCCATACTTGTAGCCACCACCGCCTCCTGTGGCAGTGAATTCCACGTGTTAATCACTCTTTGGGGGAAGAAGGACTTCATTTTTTCCATTCTAACCTGACTGCTCAGCAATTTCATGGAGTGCCCACGAGTTCTTGTATTGTGAGAAAGGGAGAAAAGTACTTCTTTCTCTACCTGCTCTATCCCATGCATTATCTTGTAAACCTCAGTCATGTCACCCCTCAGCCATCATTTCTCCAAGCTAAAGAGCCCCAAGCCCTTCAACCTTTATTCATAGGGAAAGCGTTCCAACTCTTTTATCATCCTAGTTGCCCTTTTCTGCACTTTTTCTAGAGCTATATCTTTTTTGGGGTGTGGCAACCAGAACTGTACTCAGTATTCCAAATGAGGTCGCACCATCGATTTATACAGGGGCATTATGATACTGGCTGATTTGTTTTCAATTCCCTTCCTAATAATCCCCAGCGTAGCATTGGCCTTTTTAAATTGCAGTCACACACTATCTCAACATTTTCAGTGAGTTATCAACTACAACTCCAAGATCTCTCTCTTGGTCAGTTTCCGCCAGTTTGGACCCCATCAACATGTATTTATAGTTAGGATTTTTGGCCCCAATGTGCATCACTTTGCACTTGGCCACACTGAACCCCATTTGCCATGTTGATGCCCACTCGCCCATCCTTGACAGATTGCTATTTGACAGATTGATACACTCTTAGGACACAGTGTTGGAGCCCCAGACCCCCACCTGCGTACTCTGTAATGCTTAAAGTGGCTCCAGTTGACTAATTCTGATATTAAGAGTCCACCTCATGTTTTTAAATCACAAATCACCCAAACCTGATTCTAAATTGTTTTTCTTACCTCCAACTACTTTGCCACTTTAGTGGTTACTTAAGGACTTTGGTTAAATATTTAGAAGCTGCCATAGCACGGTTTTCTAGGCTTTTGGATAACCGTTGTGTTTGCTGCTTCGAAGCACTCCTGGAATAGAAACAAACAGCATTAATTGGGGCTACTAATACCTTCATCTCTCTCTTGATATTCCTCTAGGTGGAGAACTCTATCTCAACAACATTATTATTTCTCCATTAGCTTTTCCCCAGACATCACCTCTAATTACAAAAAACTTTGTATTTTACAAAGAAGTCAACGATCCTGTCCTTTTAGATGCCTCACTTTTCAACTCTAAGGTGGGATCCCATTTTCCAGTGACATTTACGTAATTGTCCAAAGAGCAGCATATTCCACTGAGTTTTTCAAAAACTGACAGATTTCACTGATGATCCACAACCTTAGTGATATTAATCTCCTCTAGTGTGTCGAGTAGCATTCCAGATGTTATTTATAAATCTTCCAGTGTCTTCTCTCTTGGTGGTTACCATATGTGAACATGGCTATTGTAAAATCCTACAAAATGTAGGATTGGTTTGTTGTGAATGGCAGACGAAGTCCTGATGATGCAGTTGCCCATCATTTTCAATCAACACCCACCTGTATTGTTAAATGTGGCTGGAGCTGACATGTAACAAAAGATAACCTGTCAAAGAATTCTGTGTGGGAGAAAGGAGTTGTTCTTCTAAGAATAACGTGTTTGCTGTTTTAGAGGCATCTGTTTACAGAAAATAGAGTGGAGCTATCTGATGTTGTCGGGTATACAACCTCCAAGATATTTCTTTACTCACAGGATTGAAAGAAAAAAAAAAGAGATGTTGAAGTTTTGTTAATTATAATACTAGATGTGTAATCTAACCCTAAAAACAATTCTGAGGGCTCCAATCTGGAACGGGCACAGGAAGTTATCTCTCCTCCCCCCCCTTTCTTTCTCTGTCAGAGATGTTTCCCTCAGACTGTTTTGAGCCCCCAGTAGTCAGGCACAGGACTGACCCCTATCTCTTTTCTTTAAATATATGTTTGGCCCTAATGGAGGCTTCCTTATCAGGAAAATGACACGGGAGGGGGGGAATAATTAACCCTTCCTTTTCCTAGCAGCTTGCCACCAATTCTGATCTCCCCTACCCAGAGTTATTTCCATGGCCAAATTGCATCCCATTGTTTGAATCCTGTAAGTCAGACATCACGTAAAGTTAATCTGACCCTTCACCAGTATAATGGAGTCAAGAAAATTGGGATTCCTAAAAAATATCGAATCCGAATACCATACCAGTATTGGAATTTGGGAAATACCCGAAATATTGATATTTGGGGGGGGGTCCAATATACCCAAATACAAAAAATACTGGATTGTGTATGTGTGTGTGCATGCACACAGGCCTAGTAGTACCCTTGTACAGTCCGCATCTGCCAACAGCACTCAGCCATAGTAAAAGCAATGAACCTAGCATTTGTTGAAGCAAACCAGGATTTGAGTGATCATCTGCAAGTTGAATCCTGGCTTTACACACTAACCATAGTTGAAATAAACCATGGTTTTGCATTATGTCTGAATCAAGCCAATCTCCTCTCTGCCTTAGTACAGCTCTGCCCAGCCACTGCTTCTTGATAGGTTATGCCGGTTGTTCAATATATTCTTTAAAATCTGTTTCTGCTAATGAAGTTGATAGAACCCACTGAAATGAGGACTGACACTTTCTTTTAGAAGACATGGTTTTACCTATTGCAGAGCAAGTTACGGTGAAATTGACTTCCTGTCTGCTTAATAAATATTGATATATTGGATTCAGCCAAGCATTTCTCTAGCAATCAATTTTTAGAAGTAGTGTCTTTATGCAAGGAGGTCACAATGTATTTCTTGCTCATATATGTATATATATATATATATATTTGGTCTCTGGAGTGGAGTCATTATGTAAATATTAAGCAAATTCATGAAATGATAAAACAGAAGATTGTTGCTCTTTCGTACTATTTTTCAAAAAATAAAACTGAAAGGGCTACTGAGCTGAAAACTAATTTGGAGACAATTACTTCCATATTCTACCTACCATATCTGCTAAATGTAATGGTGTTCTGTACCTAAATATTACGAATACAATCAGTCAATTTGTTGTTTCTGCCAGCATGAATATAAAATACTTATCATGAGTACAGTGAAATTATACCAATGGAAAATGAGAACTGGAGCTTGGGTCAAAAGAAAAAACTGATTGCTTCCTCTCCAGCTAAACTCAGTGTTTTTGATCTTTTAATTTATTATCTGTTCCATACAGATAGTGACTAGTTCCAGTATATATACAGCGGCATCCTGTTATGTGTAGCAAAACATACCTTAGGTATGTTTGAGTGCCCCCGTTTTTTACTCGTGTTAAGATCATATGTGACAATCACAAAGGTCATAATTAAACAGGAAATACCAGTTGCTTAGGAAGGGAAGGTGACATGGTATAGCCCAACCTGGTCTGATCTTGGAAGCTAAGCAGCATCAGTACTTGTGTGGGAGACCATCAAAGAAGACTCTGCAGAGGAAGGCAAGGGTAGACCACGTCTGCTTCTCACTGGCCTTGAAAGCCTCTTGCTGGAATTGCCATAAGTCAGTTGCAACTTGATAGCATTTACATGCCTATGCACGTCTCAGTTGATTGAAAGCAGTTTGAGTCTGTCTGCACGACTGGTTTATGAGTCTGCATGTAGGGTTGCCAATCTCCAGGTGGTGAAACAAGCAAACTACATACAACCATGATATGATTCTTACATTTAGTGTAAACAGTTTTGTAAATATTTCATAAGTAGGGTTAACATCTATATTCTAATTCCGAGAGGGGTTTTTTTTCTGTGTGGATGCTTATTTCTGCCAAAAGAGAGCTCACTCTCCCCCAACAGCTTTTCCTACATAATCAGGCCCCTTCCTCGGACTGCAGAAAAATCCAAAAAGTTAAAAAAAACTTCAGGGACCATTGAATTCCCCCCTAGACCTTTTGAAATGGCATCAGCTCCAGGCATCAACTGTGAGGAGATTAGAATGTTCGGGGGAGGGGGGAAGGTTCTAACTGTTTCTGTCAGTAAAAAGCAGGGTTTTTACTGGCAGCAGTCTAGTACCCCCCCCCCCCCGGCCACTAGCAGCAGATCCAGATCCAGGCTGAGAAACTCCTGGCGATTTGGGGGTGGAATCTGGGGAGGACAGGGGCCTCAGTGAGGTTCAGTGCCATAAACTCCACCCTCCAAAGCATCCATTTTCTCCATGGAAACTTATATCTGTAGTCTGGAGATGAGCAGTAACTCCAGGGGATCCCCAGGTCCCACCTGGAGACTGGCATCCCTAGGCAGCACCCTCTGTGTGACTTGATACCACCTGATTTTCATGACTTAATTAGGCCCAGCTGCTTTGCTACTGAAAGCCATTGTGATGTAACAGTTAGAGCTTCAGATTGGGATCTGCGAGACCCAGGTTCAGATCCCCATCTTGCGGTGGAAGCTGACTGGGAGATTTTGGACCAGTCACATACTTTCAGCCTAACCAACCTCACAAGGTTGTTGTGCAGACAACAAGAAGGAAATAATAATCTCAGCTGCTATAGTTCCCACTGCGGAGAAAGACTGTAATTTTCCTAAGTAGAGGCTGCGGGAGAGGGGGGTGGAGATGGAAAGCTAAAGACAGATAAAGGTAGGTTGGCTGCTGGGTGGGAAGGAAATAGGGTTGCCAACTCCAGGTTGGGAAATTCCTGGACATTTGAGAGGTGGAGCCTGGTGAGGGTGGGATTTGGGGTGAGAGGCAGAAAGAGAGAGAAAGAGTGATGAAGTGGGGAGGCAGAAAAACAAAGAGAATGATGACAGGTCAGAAAGAGAAAGGAAGTAACATACATGGAGGAGAGAGAGCAAGAAAGGGGGGCAGAAGGGAGGAAGAGTGTGAGAGAGGTAGGCGGAGAAGGGAGGAAGCAAAGGTGTGAGGAATGGGATAGCCATCCTGCAAGTTTCTTGCGGGTCTCCACTTGTCCTTTTTATAATTGCAAAGAAAGGGTATAGTGCCTGTGCCAAGTGTCTTGAAAGACTTCCCAAGGTTTTAAATTTTAAAGTCCAGCTCCATAGTCAATTCATGTCCCTATTTCACTTGTGCACGGCATTTCCTGCGGTTCCACCAACAGAACAGCCGTGACTCCTGTTTTGTTGCCGAAGAAGCTTACAAGGCATAAGGGAATGAGACCTATCGACTAGGGCTACTGGGAGACCACAGAACTCAGTGTTCCAGTCAGGCAGTGAACTTTATCAAAAACTTTCTGGAAGTCAAGGTAAACAACATATATTGGGTCCCCCTTGTCCACATATTTGTTCACCCCCTCAAAGAACACTAACAGGTTAGTGAGACAAGATCTTCCCTTACAGAACCCATCATGAGTCTGCCTCAATAGTTTTTGTTCATCAATGTGCCTTCTAATTCTGTCCTTAATAACAGTTTCCACCAACGTACCCAGTACTGATGTCAGACTGACTGGCCTGTAATTTCCCAGCTCTCCTCTGGAACCCTTTCTAAAGATGGGGGTGACATTCGCTACCTTTCAGTCCTCAGATTTTAATGAAAGATTACATTAGGAAATAACTGGCGATTTGGGGGATGAAGCCTGAGCAGGGTGGGGTTTGGCGCATAATGCCAAAGAGTCCAACTTCCAAAGTGGCCATTTCCTCCAGGGAAACTGATCTGTCACCTGGGGTTCAGTTGCAATAGCAGGAAATCTCCTTCCACCACCTGGCGGTTGGCAACCTTAATTTCATTTGGTTTTTCGAGCAGGCAAACTGGTGACTTGTAGGTATTAGATAAATATACATTGTCACAATCTTTGTTTCTCTTTGTGAAGTTTGCATGGGAGCTTTTGGGGAAATATTTCTTGATTTGACAATAAATTGTGTGACAAATTGTGTGTGTGTGATAACAAATTATCAGAATAGGATTGCAGAAGTCAACAGCTGGTGGTGTTTTGGCCAAATCTGGCATGCAGTCAACCAACTGACCCCCCCCCCCCATTCATTACCCTTTCCTGTTCTTTTACTACCTAATTTCTAGCTGCTTCCAGATCATTGTGAGATTAGAACAGTGGCAAATGTTCCAGTGATATAAGAGGAGAAAAATTGCAGGTCTCTTGAAATTATTGTATTGCTTCCAGAGTAAAATACAATGAAAATACAAATGAACTTTTTAAGTCCTCTTGCATTTCTGTTCTGGCTTGTTCCTTTTTAAATGTTGAATGTTTATGGTCAGATTGCCAGCCCCTCCCCCAGTCGAGTGTTTATGGTAAGGTCCCTTGCCACCAGGCCCTGCCCTCTCACCAACAATCAGCTGGCCAACAAGGTGGACTTAGCAGGAGAAAGAGGAAGACCCAGGTGATGTCACCAGTAATGTGGCCACATCACTTTCAGCATGCACAGGAAGTGATGTCATCATGCCAGCAATGTCTAGGTGACGCTCTTGTATTTGGGCAAAAACTCTACGGTAGAAGCCATTGTTTACCATATACTTTTTGCCTATATACCAGAGTGTCGCCACAATATTTATTTATTTATTTATTTATTTATTTATTTAGATTTATATCCTGCCTTACCAACACAAGCGGCTCTAGGCGGCTCACAACATTAAAATCAATACAAACAAATATAAATTAGTACAATAAAATACAATACAATTACAATTGGCGGCAGTTACAGATAAAATTGGTGGCAATTTCAAATACCAACACCAGGGCAACAACTACTCCCCACAGCCAGGAGGCTACCACCAACTGTTATACCGGGCCTGTGTACTTCTCTGGCCACCTATCAGTGTCCATTTCCCCCAGCGGCGGCCCCAAAAGCCTGGCAGAAGAGCTCTGTCTTGCAGGCCCTGCAGAACTGCAAAAGGTCCCGCAGGGCCCTGATGTCTTCCAGGAGCTCGTTCCACCAGTAGGGGGCTGCCACTGAGAAGGCTCTACTCCTGGTGGTAGCCAGCCTGGCCTCTCTTGGGCCAGGAAGGGCCAGGCGATGTTGCGTGCCTGACCGTAGTGCTCTCTGGGGTATGTATGGGGAAAGGCGGTCCCTTAGGTAGGCAGGCCCCTGGCCATAAAGGGCTTTAAAGGTTAAAACCAGCACCTTGAACCGGATCCGGTATGCTATAGGCAGCCAGTGCAGTGCCCTCAGCACAGGCCGGACATGGTCCCTCACATTCTGCACTAGCTGCAGCCGCCGGAGCTGGGACAAGGGCAGCCCCATGTAGAGAGCGTTACCGTAGTCAAGTCTCGAGGTGACCATTGCGTGGATCACTGCAGCCAGGTCATTGCATTCAAGGAAGGGAACTAACTGCCTAATCAGCCTCAGATGGTAGAAGGCTGCCTTGGCAGCGGCGGCTACCTGGGCCTCCATAGTCAAGGAGGCATCCAGGAGCACCCCCAGACTACGAACCCTCGGGGCTGGCACAAATGGAGGCCCCCCCCAAAGGCTGGTAACACAGTCCCAACCCCCGAACCACTCCAACTCAGGCACAGGACCTCCGTCTTCATTGGATTCAATTTCAATCGGCTCAGCCTAAGCCAGCCCACCACATCCTGAAGCGCCTGCTCCAGGTCCTCTGGGGTGGCTTCAGACTGGCCACCCAACAACAGATACAGCTGGGTGTCATCTGCATACTGATGACAACCCAGTCTGTGCCTCTGGGCAATCTGGGCAAGAGGGCGTATATAGATGTTAAACAGCATCGGGGATAGGACCGCCCCCTGAGGCACACCATATACCAGTGGGTGCCTCTGGGACATCTGCTCCCCCAGCACCACTATTTGTCCCCGATCTTGGAGGAAGGAGACAAGCCACTGTAAGGCAAGCCCCTGAACCCCCGTATCGGCGAGGCGGTGGGCCAGTAACTGGTGGTCGCCCATGTCAAACGCAGCCGACAGATCTAACAACACCAGTACCGCCATACCGCCCCGATCCAGATGCTGCCGGAGGTCATCTTTAAGGGCAACCAGTGCTGTCTCTGTCCCATGGCCCGGCCGGAAGCCAGACTGAAATGGGTCTAGCACAGAGGTGTCATCCAGAAAGCCCTGCAACTGAATCGCCGCTGCTCTCTCCAAAATCTTGCCCAAAAAGGGCAAATTGGAAACCGGCCGATAGTTAGCCAATTCGGCCGGATCCAGTGATGGTTTTTTCAGGAGAGGGCGGACCATCACTTCCTTGATTGCCCCAGGGAACAGTCCCTCAGCGAAGGACTTGTTCACAATCTCCCTGAGGACACCTCGCAACCCCTCATGGCCAGCTCTTACAAGCCATGAAGGGCACGGATCAAGACTGCATGTGGTTGGGCATACAGTTGAGAGCAGACTGTCAACTTCTTCAAGGCTGAGTGGACTGAAATAATCCAGAATAGAACTAGAAGACGTGCATGGAGCCTCGAGTTCGCTCACTGTTTCAACTGTGGCTGGGAGATCACGGTGGAGCCGCAAGATTTTATCTGCAAAATAGCTCGCAAAAGCCTCACAGACTATATCCAATTCCCTATAATTTGATCTGCCCTGTGTCAGCTCTGTTAAAGACCGAATAGTTCTAAATAATTGTGCCGGGCGTGAGCTAGCAGATGCAATCGTGGCTGCATAGAACTGTCTCTTCGTGGCTTTGACTGCCACCTCATAAGATCTCATAAACGTCCTATAAGATGTTCTTGATGCTTCATCACGAGCACGCCGCCACTGTCTCTCTAGTCGTCTGAGGCCTCGCTTCATCTGCCGCAACTCCCCGGTATACCAGGGAGCCCACTTGGAGCGGGGGTGCAGAGGACGCCTGGGAGCGATCTCCTCGATGGCTGACCAGAGCTGGCTATGCCAGTCCTCGACCAGTTCATCTAACAAGCCGCCAGGGGGCATGGGGTCCCGCAAAGCTGTCAGAAACCGCTGTGGGTCCATTCGACTCCGTGGGTGAATCAAAATAGGCTCGCCGCCCACATGGGGTCTGAGTGGTATGTTCAGATGGGCCTTCAGGGCATGGTGGTCTGACCATGGTACTGCCAATATCACAGCATGATGACATTACTCCTGGTGCATGCTGGCAACAATGTAGCCACTTTGCCAGTGATGTCACCTGGGCATCCCTCCTGCTCCTAGTAAGTCCACTCCATTCCCCACCAGTTCCCAGGAGGGACCTGGCAACCCTAGTTTATGGATTTCAAATTTTGTTTCAATACTTGCCCTTTCAACAAAATAGAATCTTCTAGCAAAGACACAAAGAAAGAAGGGGTTTTAAAAGAAGCTCTTCTATACTTAGGGAGGAGCTATTTTCACCTTCCCTCCCATGGCAGCCGGACATGCCCCCTGAAATGCTATGGCCGAGGGACAGCGGATTCCCAGGAATAGCTTGGGGAGAAACAGAGTTTTTCCAATGATACAGAGCAGCCTTTGCAAGACAATTAGAGGATCTACAGCTCTTTGGAGGCTCATGAAATTTGTCATCAGTTCAATATCAGTGAACATGCAGTGTTCTCTCAGGAGAGAAGCGTAGGGACCTCTTAGGCTTCATTGTTTCTTCTGAGACTGATATCAAAGCAGAAGAGAAAGCTGAGAAACCATATGGGAGTTTGCACATTACTTTCAATGGTGGAAAGAAGAGGTTGTGCCACCCCTAGCTCCTTTCTTTCTTTAGCCATATACTGGTGGAATCTCAGTGGCTTGGCAATGGCAACCAGCAGGAGATGGGGGGCATGGACTTGGAGGGTCACAGTTATGACATTATGACATCAGTTTTAAGGGGAAACCCAGAAGTTATGTCAGTCCTCTCTAGGAATCACCAAAAACTCTATAATAATACCAGTTCCCACGCCAGTTTATTGAGACATTGAAGAGCTTCAGGTAAATGACATACTTTGTTAGAACAAATTTAAAACAGCGCGAAGCAAGCAATTATACTCCAAGCACATAACTTCCCCCCCTTGGCCCAGGTAATACCCCACCAGAATAACGGAGTCTGCTTTCCCAAGAGAAAGCTGAGACCCAGAAGAAGATACATTCAAGGTTACCCTGGCTGGCTAGGAGAGATAACAAGTGCACTGGGAAACAGGAAGCTAAAATTCCTAACTGACTCCTAAGTGACTTCTCTCTCATGGCAACCACGCCAGGAAGCAGCGGGGTGTCACGACAGAGCCTCTGGGTCGAGGCAGAATAAACACCAGCCCAAGTTGACAGTCAGAAGTTCACAGCAGGCAGGGAGTTAACAGTTCGTAGAGCAGCGCGTTATCTCAAACAGTCCAGTGGTCAAACCATAAATCACCTTTATAGCCGAAGGACGGAGCAGGGAGACGTTGTTTCAAGGAATGCTGAGGGTCGAATAGCCGAGGAGCAAACACAGATAGAACTGGAACGCCAAATCCAAAATCCAGGGTCCAAGGTCCAGAGCCGGGTTCAAAGTCCAGAGAAATGCACTGAATCAGAAAGGTGTCCAGCAAGGGGGTCTGTCAAAGACAATAAATCTTTGCCAGCACAATTGGCTCTGAACACGCCCTCTGTTTTTAACCTGTGCTGGCTGTCAGCAATTAGCAGCATACCAGACGTAGCCCTGCTGCTGCTAAAACTCTGGGCTGATATCCCTCATTCTCCGTTGACGTGCCGTACTCCGTCTCTCCTTTAATTCCTGTCGGCGTCTTTCACAGAGCCGACTAACAGGTGGGGGAGATCCAGGAGGGGATGAGCGTGGGCCAGGCAGAGCTTGATCAGCCGTAGGTGGATCCTGCTGCTGGCTTGACTCCTCAGGACTTACGTCCAAGCCAGTTAAAGGAGCCTGGTCCTGGTCAGCAGGGGCTGGGTCAGGAGCAAGCATGACATGGGGTCTGACAACACCATAGAGTTTCCAGTGATTCCTAGAGAGGACTGACATCACTTGTGGGGTTTTGTGTGTGTGTGTGTGTGTGTATGTTTCTTTCCTCCTGCTGTTCTGAGTGGTGGTGTGAAAAAAGAGTTGGAGGCAGCTGATTCCCCACAACTAGTGGGAGTCTGGCAGCCCTACCCATATATCTTATCCTTTTTCTCACCTTTATAGTGTGTGTGGGGAGGAACCCAGGATGGTTCTAATGAAATGCAAATTTATGTGACTCCCTGCTTTCTTACACTATCTCCAGCTTAAACGTTTTCCTCTCAAGTGAGCTTTGTTTGAAGTTGTGTTCCGACCAATTTTGTGTCATTAATAAAGCGTGGTAATTTGTGTGCTCCCTAATTGTATTATTTGGTTTGGGTTTATTGAAAAGCCTCTTGTAACGTAGCCATAATTGGCAAAGATTTGTTTTCCCCCCAGAGTGATTTGTTTAGGCTGCTAATAAGTTCCAGCCCGATTGCAGGAGGAAGCTTCATTCCAGAATCCTGACCCTCGAGAAAGACAAAAATAGGAATATCTGGAATCTTTCTTTACCTTGACACAAGCCTCTTCCCTAGCTAGCCAACATTCAAATAATTACATCTATCCACAACAGAGGCCAGCCTGTAGCCTTGGTGTTCGCTAAACTACAATTTGGTTTTGTCTTCAAGGGAATACTTCCCTTTCCATTCCAAGACAATGCTCTGCTCCTACTGCCACTGTGGGAGTCAGCTGCTTTAGTGCTTTCTGACAAGCTTTTAAACCCAGTTAGTAGCAACCCTGGAAATGACTGGATGTTACCATAGCGATGCCTCTATCAGTTTCGAGATCCTACCTTTCGAAAGCCTGCCATGGCCTAGAGAGGCACGGCAGATGTCCCATTGGTGTGTCCCTTGACAGAGCTATACCAAGACATTCAGTTAGATCCCTAGCAACTGATTAGCTTAAGAAGAATAGAATTTCTTCCTCAGTAAGTGCAGTACCTCCTCGACATGCAAACAGGTGGCTCCAGGTAACAAAAGCACTTGTACACATAGACATGATATTGCATTTATATAAATTGAAGGGCACTGGCAGGTGAGGAACAGCAATAAGGAAATAGCCCAAGATCACTCGGTGCATCCATAATATAGACTTCTTCAGCAGAAATTACAAGGAAGTAATCATAATATACATGCGAGCATACACAAAACGCTTCCCTGTACCCACTGAGCAATCGAACTGCATTCTGCCCCCACACTTAGAATAAGCAGCAGGGCTTATGGAATAAGGACTTCTCTCCCACACAGATGAAAGCTTTTCATTAGAAATAATGCTCTGATCCTACCTCAATGGGCAGCATATTCCATCATAGAAGTCTATGTACTCTGTTCGCGTCCACACCATAATCCATGTAATATTTTCTGTCCTCCTCTCAGAACCCCTGCACCAAATTAAAAGGGTTGTGAAGCCTTTTATAAAAGTGACCTATTATGCACATGTGCTTTCCCTCACTTTCGCTGTGCATCTCCATTGGGTTTTCTTTTTCATTTTGCATTGATTTCCGCGCCCCCCCCCCCCCTTCAGTGCTCAGTTTGCTTTCCAGTCACTGTTTCCCCGAGTTCTCTGAGCCTGGTTTTGTGCCAATTTTCCCCTTGTTTCATTTCTGAGCTGAAGGTAATTCAAAAGCATACAGATTCCCTTAGACTTCCCCTCCACCCCTTTGCTGCCCCTTGAAGGTCACTCCCCTGCCCACATCCAGGCTGTTCCACCCACTCTGTACCTCCTGCCATTCACTGGTGAACAAGCTCCATTGAATACTTTTCCCCTCATTGTTTTACATTTTAATATTTTTTTACAAGCGGCATGAGTCTAGCGATAAGAGACTATCGCTAGTCTTGGACTGCTGGGGGCAAAAAGAAATGACTAGGGGTGTGCAGTTGTTGTTTTTTTACTGGCATTTTCTGGTTCTGGTGTCTATTGGACCTACAAATTTTTTGAGACTCCTGATATTTATTTATTTATTTATTTAAATTTATGACTTGCCCAACCCTGCAAGTAGGCTCTGGGCGATTTACAACCTTAAAAGCAATTAAAATACCATCAGCATAAAATTGTCACAATACACCAATAAACTAATTAGTCCAGATGGTTATATAAACCCCTTCTGCTGGCTATAATGCTGCCTGTGCAGGAGGGAAGGGAAGGGGACGTAGGGGGTCATAGGAAGACAAAGAGGGTGTCTTAACCATTGCTGCTCTCAACTAAAAGCCTGGTATGGTATTTGGATCTGGGACTTTTCAGAAATCCCTAAATTTCTTTGGGTCCAATAGACCAGAACTGAAAAATGCTGGTTAAAAAATTCCAGCCCGATCCTGGGGCTGGTTTGGCTTCTTCAGCAGCCCAGTTTAAACTGAGCTGCAGGAGAAGGCAATGCAGAGCTGCACCAGTGGAGACCCATTGTCTCCCCACCCATCTCTGGGCACAGTGATCCCGGCTGGGCTGCCCTCTCCTGCTGCCCAGGATAAACCAGGTGGCAGAAGGAGGCAGTGCAGTTGCACCTGCGAGGAGGCATTACTGTGCACTCTCTTGCATATGGTGGATTTAAATTAACATTTTATCGCTAGTCTCGTACCGCGTATATAAAAAAAATAAAATTGTGAGGAAAATAATTGTAAAAAAACCACTTCAAATGTTTTTTTGTGTGGCAATGAAAGTTGGGGATGGTAGGGGGCGGTGACTCTTCCATTTTTCACAGTGGCCAATAACATAACAAAGAATCCACTAAAACTTGGCAACAAGGGAGCTTCACAGAGGCTCTAGTCAGTTTCAAAAATAGTGTGGTCAATTTTGGGATTTTTTTTTTAAAAAAACTTTGCCTGCCTTTGTGTTCTCTTTCGCTCAAGGAACTGAACCACCAGGATTTAAAGGGAAGGCACTTACTTGTCGCTACTGCACAGCTGGAACAGGGAAATTGCATAGATGGGGGGGGGGGTTGGTTGTAGCTGCAGAATAAATACACTAGACAAAAAAAAATGTTGTGTACAGCAGGGTCAGAATCTGAAGTCAAGCTTAAAGGCTTGACTGCTCAGATTCTCTGCAGTAAGCTGGGCATGCCTAATAGGCCAATGCTACCCTATTGCCTGCATAGAAAAACCCTCTTGAATAATTCCATTTTGTACAGTTTGCAGAAAGCCATGAGACCGGGAGCCTTCCTGACCTCCTCAGGCAGGTCATTCCACAAAGTCGGGGCCACAACAGAGAAGTCACTGAGTACAGGCAGTTGTTAATTTTGCCATTTGCAGACTGGCACCTGCAGAAGGCCCTGCTCGAATGAGCAAAGCTCGTGTGGTGGAGCATAGGGGAAGAGATGGTCCCACACAGGGGTCCTTTCATAGAAAAAGAGGTGCAGGAGCTCATTAGCATAACTCATTGGCATTACTTATTTGCATATGCTACACCACCTGATATCACCAGAAGTATGTCAGAAGGAAAGAAAGAAAGGAGAAAAAGAAAGTAAGTAAGAAAAAGGAAGGAAGGAAGGAAGGAAGGAAGGAAGGAAGGAAGGAAGGAAGGAAGGAAGGAAGAACTGGCAGAGAGGCGATAGCTACTAATCCAAGCCTCAGAAATACCACTATTCTGGAAGGATAGCTTCAGTGGTGGCTGAAGCCTTCAGAAGGCTGGTCAGAGGAACAAGGACCTTTCCAAGGGATGGGGTCATTTTGCTGCAGCCATGACACAAGCAGGCATTCCCCCGCCGGGAGGGGGAGCTGGCACCAACTCCCGGAGCTGTGCTCCCCTGAGCTCCTGCTTGAAAGGACCCCTGGTCTCACAGATACAAGGGTCCCAGGCCACAAAGGGCTTTGTATGTGACAGCCAATACTTTAAATTGAGCCTGGTAACTGATGGGTAGCCAGTAAGAGTTTGCAGAAGAAACTTGGGGAGGGAGGAAGAGTCTCCACGTGAATTTCCAAGGATACATTTATGCCACTGTTTGCCTCTGTAAGAACTTGCACAGATTTTGTTGTTGTTGTGATGGCCATTCCAAATTAATGTGGTAGCAAAATAAAGCAGGAGTTGAACAACACCAAAGATTAACCAAATTGATTCCAGGAGGAGCTGCTGTGAGTCAAAGTTCACTTCATCAGATGCAGGGCTCATTTCATAGCAGGAGCTCCTCTGCATATTAGGCTACACCTCCCTGATATAGCCAGTCCTCCAAGAGCTTACAGTAGCCCCTGTAAGAAGAGCTCTGTAAGCTCTTGGAGGATTGGCTACATTAGGGGTGTGTGGCCTAATATGCAAAGGAGCTCCTGCTACAAAATGAGCCCTGATCAGATGCACTGAAGTGTTACATCCTTGGTAGCTTTTTATTTCATATAACAATTGATAAGCTAAGTGGTGTAAAAAAAAATTGGAAAGTGGGACAAGGTTCCTGAACCTTTAATAGCAGTTTAGAAGAGATTTTTGCTCCTGCATTGTGTCATGGCTCTAGGGTTCCCCCACCCCCCGATAGGTCTTTACCTTCTACAAAGCAGTTGTTTAAATTGCACATAAAACAAGAACATATCAGTCCTGATTTTTCATGAGTCACTTCTACGCAATGCGATCTACCTTCATTCTGAGGCACAGTGAACTTTTCCCAAAGTGTATGCAGTTCAGCAGATGGTGTTTGTAAGTGTGTGAGCATTTGGCACTGCATTTTCATACAAAACTCATTAAAAGTTTGGTCTCTCCCAGTGCTTTCCATATCTGTGACTTATAAATTGGTTTCAGGAAACCTATTATCAGGAAAACAGAGTTGGCTATCTGGAAATACATATTAATAACTGCAGAGAAAGCAATGACCTTTGAGTTAATTGGCTTAGGCCACAGCTCTGCAGGAGGGATCGGAGAGTGCATCCACTTCCACGGAGCCAAGGCAGCTCTACCACCTCTGATATACCATTGAGCAAACCAGCTAGGACGGCAGTTCCCAAGGTTTTTGATATGGTGGCCAAAATTCCAAATTTACTTGGTATGGTGACTCATTCAGGGCTGGCCCAAAGTTTTTTGGCGAGCCATTGACCTTGTAGCCCATCTAGTTCAGTTTTCTATTTTCTACAGAAGCTAGCCATTTTTTTTGAGGAATCTAACAAACATTGCACAAAGGATACAGCTGCCCACCACTATGCACCCCAAGAAGGGTTGCCATCCCCCGAAGGGGATGGGTTTCCCCCCAATTCCAGGCCTCCCAATCTGCCTACCATCCAGCTGGCCGGTGGGGGGCAGCCCCACCCCCCAAAGAACTCCATGGCTTCAATGTGCCTGGTGAAATGACATTACCTGGAGGTACCGTCATTGTGCCAGGCATGTCGTGAGGTGGACACTCTGGTGTTTGGCCAAAAACTCTATGATGACCATAAAGTTTTTGGCTGAATGCTAGAGTGCCCCCCCCCAGATGTGCCTAGGATGATATCACTTCTGGGAGACACTGTTGTGGTGCATGTGTGTGAGAAGATCCAGGAAAGGAGCCTGGAGCCCTCCACTGGAAAACAGGAGGGACCTGGCAACCTTAACCCCAAGCTAGTGGCATTCTGACATACACAGTCTTTGCATATGGAGATTATATTCCAGCCTCTGACCACTCTCTCCTTCTCCATTACTCCCTGTAATCACCTCTGGGTTTCTAAGAAACTCACTCTAGTAACCATCTGGACACGTTTTCTTTGATGAACATGCATAGGCAGTGAAGAAAAAACTATCAGCTAATCTATGACCTGGATAGCCAAAGCTAGCCCAATTTCATCAGAACTCAAAGCTAAGCAGAGTCATCCCTGGTACTTGGAAGAGAGATCTCCAAAAAGGTTCAGGATTGTTATGCAGAGGCAGGCAATGGCAAACCACCTCCTAGCATGTCTTGCCTTGAAAATACTATGAGGTCACCATAAGTCAACTGTGACTTAACAGCAACCAACCAACCAAAACATGCATGGAAGATACTGTTTCCAGGGCTACATCTTGGTCTCTAAAACACAAAAGAGAGCAATAGAAGTGGCAGTGGTGGCCATTAGAGAGGGCTGGCCCATTCCCACTTTCACAGGTTCTGCAACCCACTTTTGTCTCCTGACCCACAGGTTGGGAAACATTAATCTAAGAGAATGGGGGTGATGAGAGTGGCTCCACTTCCATGGGCACAATTGCTGACTATAGTTATGAGTGAGGCCAAGGGCTGATACATGGCACACAACCCTTGGCTGCACCTCTCTATTGGCCACCCCATCCATCCTGCTGTTCCTCTAGTGAAAAAGGGAAGAGGCATCCCCTTTAACTGTCCAAAAAGGCTCTGTTGGGGACCATGGGAACTGCATGGGCAAAAGGCATGTAGGACAGGGGCTGTAGTAAGGAGGTCCTCTGGGTAACATTGAGAGGAAACGATGGCTGGATCCAACCCTCTGGTTTTGTTTCCCCCTCTCTTTACGTGAGCACCAGTGTGGCTGCTCTGAGATACATGACTGTGCACAGTGCAATAGGCACTGAAGAATCAAGAATCTACCTCGATCATGTCACCTCTCAGCCATCATTTCTCCAAGCTAAAGAGCCCCAAGAGCCTCAGCCTTTCTTCATAGGGAAAGTGTTCCAACCCTTTTACCATTCTAGTTGCCCTTTTCTGCACTTTTTCCAATGCTATAATATCCTTTTTGAGATGTGGTGACCAGAACTGTACACAGTACTCCAAATGAGGTCGCACTATCGATTTATACAGGAGCATTATGACTAGCTTTCAAGCAAGGGAAACCTTTACCTTTACTAGGCATTATTCTAAGTTGTAGTTTGCTCCTCTCCCAGTGGAGCGATGCATCACTTGCAGGTGTACATATTTCACTGGGTTATAATTATTTTTCTTTACTGCAGTGGAATTTATTGTCAGGTGAAGGAGAAGTGAGGTATAAGTATTGGAAGGAAGGAAGGAAGGAAGGAAGGAAGAAATTATTACCTAGTTCATTCTTGTTACATAAACAAAGAACTATTTTAGAACAACTGAGTCTTTAGAAAAATATGCAGTCAGCCTGGATTAATGGATTTCTCCATAGAATTACATAACAATCAGATAGAAGATTATACCTGTACTATACTCAGAAAAGGTTTTTTTTTTTAAAAAAAAAAAATCTCCTATCCTCCCCTGTTACTGGAAATCATTTGTACATATGTTGAACAATGGAATCTCTTTATGACCAGGAGAACCTCACAAGCAAAGAACACTGAAACCATAAGCTTGTAATCACTGAGACATATTCTGAATGAGGAGTTTTGATTAAGATCTATAAAAGGTAATGGTATGATACATCCTGTAAGGCCCTTTGAATTTTAATTTTTTTAAAAAAGAACTAATTTATATCTATTCAATCTTTGGAAGTAAAGTGTTGGATCCAGCCAGTTTTTCCACTGATGACAACAGATGACTGTCCAAAAAGCCTCTGTGTCAGGTTCCCTAGTAAATCAGCACTCAACAACTGTCCTTAAGTAGGTTCAGTTTATTGGAGTCAGTATCTCTAAGACATTCCCTAAGCACTTCTGTGTTAAGACTAAAGTGGGGAAGCGGGAACAGGATTATATACACAATTCAAGCTGGGGTGTCAGCTGGCTAAAAGCCAATGAGTGCCCCGGTACCCTCGCACTGAGAATAACAGCTTCAACATTCAGGCAGGAGACTCACCAGAGAAACCCGAGATCTTGTGTAAACAGGGGCAAATGTTAGGAGAGCATCAAAGGCGACATCAACATCAATTACAACCTTTCCCCCCCTCCTTTTCCTCATAGCAGCATCTCCCTCTCTCCCCTCCTTTTAGTTATGACAGCCTAGCTGACACTCTGTTGGGGATTGTATGTATGGTATGGGGATTGTGGCAAGGAGGATCATGTGATGAGACTGAGCAAAAAAACAAACAAACCCCTGGCTGGATCCAACTCAAGATTTATTTAAAAGGTCCTAGCTCTTGGCCTCCATAAGTTTAGGGCAGCTTACAAAATTATTTAAAACATACAATTAAACCAGCAAAACAATGACAGTGCTGTTACTTCTTCTCATTATTACTCAATCCAATCAAAAATAAAATAAATCAAACCATAAAAGCCTACCAAAACAGGAATGTTTTGCGTAATCTCCAAAAAGAGACTAGAGAGGTGCCTCTCCCTATATCCACCAAGCAGATAGTTCCTGGAGGCGGGAGTGAGAATTGAAAATGACCACTTCCCTTACATGTATGGGCACAAAAAGGTGGCCAAAGATGGCACACACATTCACATCAGAAGAGGTAGATCTTTGAGAATGTAGTTCCAAGATAAAGAAGGGCTTTGGTGATAAGAATCAACATTTATACATGTATAAATCATAAACGGGCAAGTGTAGTGGGTTACTTGGTAGCTTCGGTTGATCTTTTTAAAAGAGCTGAAACTTTGGAAGTAACGGTGACCATTATCCTGTGCATCTATCATTATGCCTACAAACTTGTCATTCTTTACCCCTCGTAATGGAAACAGCCCTAGTCCAGACCCACAATACTTTAAGACCATTAAGATGATGTGAAGCTATATGCACACTGTGATGCACATTGGAGCCAAAAATTCTAACTATAAATACACGTTGATGGGGTCCGAACTGGTGAAGACTGACCAAAAGAGAGATCTTGGAGTCATAGTAGATAACTCAGTGAAAATGTTGGGACAGTGTGCGACTGCAATGAAAAAGGCCAACGCTATGCTAGGAGTTATTAGGAAGGGAATTGAAATCAGCCAGTATCATAATGCCCCTGTATAAATCAATGGTGCAACCTCATTTGGAGTACTGTGTACAGTTCTGGTCGCCACACCTCAAAAAAAATATTGTAGCATTGGAAAAAGTGCAGAAAAGGGCAACTAGAATGATAAAAAAGTTGGAACACTTTCCCTATGAAGAAAGGTTGAAGCGCTTGGGGCTCTTTAGCTTGGAGAAATGACAGCTGAGGGGTGTCATGATCGAGGTTTATAAGATTATGCATGGGATACAGCAGGTAGAGAAAGAAGTCCTTTTCTCCTTTTCTCACAATACAAGAACTCGTGGGCACTCCATGAAACTGCTAAGCAGTCGGGTTAGAACAGATAAAAGGAAGTACTTCTTCACCCAAAGAGTGATTAACACATGGAATTCACTGCCACAGGAGGTGGTGGCTGCTACAAGTATGGACGGCTTCAAGAGGGAATTGGATAAACATATGGAGCAGAAGTCCATCAGTGGCTATTAGCCACAAAGTACAGATAGGAACTCTCGGTCTGGAGCAACTGATGCTCTGTATTCTTGGTGCTTGGGGGGGGGCAACAGTGGGAGGGCTTCCTGCCCCCACTGCTGGACCTTCTGAGGGCACCTGGTGTTTTTGGCCACTGTGTGACAGAGTGTCAGACTGGATGGGCCACTGGCCTGATCCAACATTGGCTTCTCTTATGTTCTTATGTTCTCTTATAGAAGAGAAGGTGTAGAGAGAGAACTGAGCTCAGAACAGGAGTCATTTTAGTGATTCTGGAGTCCTGGTCAAAAGTCTGGGATAGCACTCCAGAATCACTGCCCACTGCCTTCCCTCCTACAGGGGTCAAGTTAGGGGTAGTTCTGACCATATGCAAAACTGGCAGGAGTGAACAATGGCACCAGAAGCTGGCTGCTGAAGCCCCAGACAGGGCAGGCACGAGTGGCTGCAGTTGCAGGATCCTGCTCTTTATTGGGGGGGGGGAGGGGTTGGGTTCCCCATGTTGTGTAGGGCTGCCCACTGGCTAAGGCTACCCCTGGCTCAGAGTAAATAAACAACCAATAAAGTTCTCTCAAAATGGAAGCTGTGTTACCATCTTCTATTTCTTGCTTTCACTTAGGAACCTGGGCTTGATATTGGACAAGCCCTCCGATATGACTGTTTACAGTACTACTGGAGAAGCTGAAGAAACACAGCATCAGCAGTTCATGAAACAAAGGATAGCTATTATCGTCAGTCCTTTATTTTGAGGTTTTAAAAAGCAATGCGTACCGAAAATAGTAACTATTTAAAGAAGGCTCTTTTCACAAGAATGGCATTAGGATGCAAGTAATGTCATTTAAGAATCCACTCTAGTCGTAGCAATACTATCAAGATACGCTTTGGGGATGCAGTGCTTGGTGATGGTTTCCCCCTCAATGTTAGGGGAAATTAAATGGCCAAAACAGCTTTGGTTGGGATACAGAGTGCAGGTGCTTCAGTGGTGAGAACATTGTCAGAATAAATTACGAAGATAACACATCTCATTAGTGTAGACCATATCTCAGCGATTTGCTGTGCGCAATAATGCCAGGCTGTAGATATTTGATATGAACAGTGTATGACTTTTAAGGGCACAGCATTTTTTTTTAACAACGGTAAGCAACGAGAGCCTTCTAATTTTATTTATTTATTTATTTGATTTATGACCCGTGTCCTCTCCTCCACAGAGGACTGGGGCAGGTCACAGCACACACCGACCGGGCATTAAAAGGAGAATAGATAATAACACCTAGAAATGTAACTAAATATAATAAAACAGATTCAAGTTAAAATGCAAGCAGTCATCAGCTCTGGAAACAAGTCTGGACAACTCGCCGGCTTGCCGATACTCTTAGTTAATCAAATGATACACAAAGCAAGGCAGCCTGGAATGCCCTCTGGAATCTTAATAGATCCCGCAGACTACAAAGCTCCTCAGGAAGTTGGTTCCAGAGGGCAGGGGCAGCCGCCGAGAAGGCTTTGTCCTAATGGATGATAAATGGGCTATCTGTGGACCAGGCACCCACAGTAGGCCCTATGATGATGGCCAAGGGGAAGGGGAGGTCATATTGGGAAAGATGGTCCTGAAGGTATGAACTTTCTATGGGTTGGATCCAGCCAGCTTTCTGCTCAATCTTGTCCAATTCCTCTTTTTCTTCATATGTAACTTTTGCCATGCTCCCCAGCATAACTTTTTTGGATGGTTAAAGAGGACTGACCCCCCTCAACTTACCTTCATGAGTGGAAAAACTTGTTGGATCCAACCCTGACCCCCCCTCAACCTACCTTCATGAGTGGGAAGCCTGTTGGATCCAACCCTGCTCTGTGACACAGACTGACTATGGTGCCTAAGCTATAAAGCTGCATTTCATTAGTCACAATCTAGTTTTGGATTAGATATTTCTTTCAGCAAAGCGATAGTGAGCTACATCTAGGAATACGAACCAGGCCCTGCTTTAGTTGGCCAGTCTGCAACACTAGTTATATCTACTTTGAGGGGCAATTAAGTGTGCATTTGTAATCATCTCTATAGTAATATTCTGCTTCAGCAAATTGGCAGCTGAAACTAAAATGGTGGCCTTACTGGATCAAACTAAAAAGTGGTTCTAGTTGTTCCCTCACCAGCAGTGATAAGCGAGATGCCCCTGAGAAGTTCACAAGCAGGCAAGATGGACACAGACTACATCAGTCGTTTCTCCCCAACACCCATAACTTGCCTCTCAACACTGAAGTTCATTTTTACTAAATATCTATTGACGGATCGATCTTCTTTGTTTAATCCTGGTAAGCTGACATTTTGTGGGAAGACAGAAAGGGCTATGAGAAAATATGAACTTGAATTAACCAGGTTTTCTGGGGAACACCCAGTGCTACAAGACTGGTTCACCTTATTGAATTCATCCAGATGGTTATCTCTCCGCTTGCCTCCTTATCAAGCCCTGCCATACTGTAAAGTAGGATGGGGGCAGCAGTTCTTATGGTACCATTAGTGAGAATCAGATTGCCTATGATTTAGTTCATTGTGATATTTTTGCAATCGTTGGAAAGACATAATTGGGGGGGGGGGTTTGCTTCAGGTACAACATGTCACGTCTGCAGATAAATCCCGAGCCTACTGAAAAAAATATTTTTTATTGGTGGAACACTGGAGTTAAATATGAAAGCCGGTTCCTGGGTTCATTCTGTATGTCACACTTCAGCATGAGAAATAAATGGAAACGTTGGGGATGTGCCAATAAGGTAGTTCCCCAAAGCTTCCATTGTGCTCCAAGGATCCCTTTACAGAGTGGCTCCCTTCAGACATCACACAAAACTAGAGGAGATAATGCCTCTGTTTTATTTCAGAGTTCAAAGGGAGTTTCAAGGGCCCAACAGAGATCCACACTACAAGATGAAAAGGGCACACCACAACTTCTATAAGCTGCACAGCAACACAAATCAATGGCCTCAATTTTAGATAACTGTTACCAGTACAGGATACTTAACCCCATCAGATACTTTTCAATAGCCTCCCAAAATGCTTCCCCCCCCCCCGGGGGTGAAATTGGGAGGCAATAAAGCAACCTGACATATAAAAAAGCTAAAGCCCTCTCGCCAATTAACTGTTTCCCTCTGAAAGATGCTTCTCTTCATAAAAATGGCTACTGGGGCACCGTTACATGAATTTGCCTGTAATGGTTAGGGCTGCCAGCTCTGGGTTGGGAAATACCTGGAGATTTGGGGGGTGAAGCCTGAGGAGGGTGGGGTTTGGGAAGGGGAGAGGTTTCAGTGGGATATAATGACATAGAGTCAACCTACCAGAGCAGCCATTTTCTCCAGGAGAACTGATACATTTCCTGGAGATCAGTTGTAATTAGGAACGGGCATGAACCTGTTCATGAGCCAGACTCTGGGCCAAACTTGAGCTGGTTCAGAGCTCAGGAACCCACGTTCAGGGAAGGCACCTTCCCTGAAAATTTATTGGACTTCTGGCCAGTTCAGCTCAGCTGTTTGGGGCCAGTCATTTAACCCTAACAGCAGAGCAGTACGGGTCCGCCGCTCAGCTATTAGGTTTAAATGGCTGGCTGGCAGCCTTTTAACTCTTCGGTTTTGCTTCCCCCCTGCTGAAGGGGGGGAACCTGAAGAGTTAAATGGCTCACAGCCTTTTAAGCCTAACAGCTGAGCGGCAGGCCCACTCAGCTGTTAGGTTTAAATGGATGGAGCCATTCAACCCTTTGGTTTTGCTTCACCCTTTTGATGGGAGAAGCAAAACTGAAGGTTTAAATGGTTCACAGTCATTTAAACCTAACAGCTGAGTGGCGCGGAGTCCACTGCTCAGCTCTTAGGTTTAAATGGCTGGCTGCCATTTAACCCTTCCTGGGCAATCCCCACCCCTTTCTCCTGGCCGCAGAGAGCTGTGGCCAGGAGAAAGGGGACAAGAAAGTCCTTTCCTGGGTGACCCCCACTTTCTCCTGCCCTTGGTGAACCACAGTCCCTTCCACAGCATTCCCTTTCTCCTGGCCCCTGAAAATCGCAGTCGGGAGAAAGGGGGAACCAAACCTGCCAGACTGGTTCGGTTCAGGTGAGGCCTGTTCGGGTCAATTCAGTTTGGGTTCAGTTTGTGGGCTGTCCCAAACCCTGAACTGAGCCACCTGTTTTAGGTTCATGCCCATCCCTAGTTGTGTTGGCGGGAGATCTCCATCCACCACCCAAAGGGTGGCATCCTAGTGGGAGTAGTTTCACATAAGGGGTTCCTATGGGATTTTGGTATACTATTTTTCTCAATGAACATCTCTCAGAGGATATTATCTAATAGGGCCTAACAATTTTATATTATAATTATTGAGCTTGAGGTGTATTTAAATCAGGTATAGGCCTTACTAGAGATAGACATTTTCACATTTGAAGTGAACAGTCAAGTGTCATTCTCCTGTTCTAGTCTGAAGTTAATACCCACCATTTTTTTGCAAGGGGGAGAAGAAACGGGTACACTAGATCAGGTCTAGAGTTCTACAGGAACCTAAACTACTGACTTCACTTTTTTCACATCAATTAACAACTTTTGTGGGACTAGTATTTCTAAAAAAACACAAATGTTCTTTGGGAACTGCACCCCCCCCCCCCCGAAACTGCCCATTTTGTATCTGGTTGCCGCTGCAAAAAGTGCCAAGAGACCCATCTGGACTCTCCACATGCTCCAGTCCGCCCCTGGGAGTCCACCCAACGCCCCTGGTCCTGACTCCACATGGACTTTGCGAGCCCGGTACAGGGCAGCTTTTCTTTGTCCTAGTCGACAGCTACAGCAAGTGGCTGGAAGTCATTCCTGTGTGCGCCACCTCCTCTGAAGCCACCATTCGAGCAATGTAGCACATCTTTGCCACTCATGGCCTGCCGGACCATCATCTCAGACAACGGCACAGCTTTCACCTCCGTGGAGTTCCAGCACTTTGTGGAGCTCCATGGCATCCGGCATGTGAGATCTGCCCCTTTTCACCTGGCCACGAACGGCCAAGCAGAGCAAATGGTTCACACTACTAAGGAGGCGCTGAGGCGCATGGACCAGCGGGATCTGGGGTTTAAGTTAATGGCTTTCCTATTCGGCCAGCGCACCACCCCTCACTCAGTTACCGGTTGCAGCCCCGCAGAGCTGCTCATGGGCCACCGGCTGACAACCCAGCTCAACCCCGATCGAGTGCCGACCACCTCCAAAGAACCCAATGTCCCCAAGGCTCCCAGAGGGTTCGCACCGGAGGACCCAGTCTACTTCTGCTACTATGCCTGGGGCCCCCTGTGGTTGCCGGGGTGGATTATCCGCGTCACTGGTCCCCTCTCCTATGAAGTTGCAGGTGAGGAAGGGCAATGGTGGAGGCGCCATGTGGACCAGCTTCGCCGCCGCCTGCACAGCTTCTCCATGGATGATCCAGGGTAGGACTTCCCACATGCAGAACCCGAGGTACCAGAGACAGACGATCCACTCGCTCCAAGACCGGCCGAGACTCTGCAGGAGGACTCCACAGAAGCAGCCCACCCGGACATCACTCCAGTCACTGTCCCTGCGCCGGCACCAGACTCAGCTCAGCCCGTGGCAGATATCCCCAAACCTCTGCTCCCTACACAGCAAGGGGAGGTTGACCTTCAGGAGGGTCAACTCATCCACTCTGGCTGGATGGAGGCTGAGAATATCTCCCAGGTCAGAGAACATCTGCTTGTTCTGGTTACTGGTGGGAGGGCAGCCTGGGGAAACTCATGGCCATGCAAGAGAGGTTGGGCCAGATATTACCCTTGTGTGACTAGTACTCCAGGGGATCAGCAGAGACAGGCTCAGGGGACTCAGTGAGGTACTCCCTCACCATCACCTCTGCTGAATCCTCTGCCATTGCACACCTGGCAGTCCCACCACTGCTGACCTCCCAGTTCACCACTGACAACCAGTAGCAAGATTTCTCCCTGGTTGGGCAATTTGTGGCAGATGTCCCAGGCTGTGTCTCCCCCCCCCCCCCCCAGTCTCTTCTATGCGCTGTTCCCTCTGGCCACATCTTCTGGCTTGGAGCCTCTGCACTTCTTTGCAGAGTTCATGGTTCCATTGTACGAGATCTGCATTCCAGAGAGCAATGCTGCCTGTTATCTGGGGGGGGGGGTCATTGATACAGGCCAGCCTGTACTCCCCTTCCTTGCAGAGAGGATGCAACCTAGTGATGATGCCCTCCTGCAGTCTCTGTGCTAAGGCCCTGACCCATAGGATGGCAGGTGTCTCCTTGGGGTCTGGCTGCAGTGTGGAGGTCACTGCCCTGTCCAGCCATTGAATTAGGGGGATGACTTGCCCCAGGCTGGCTGTATGCATCCACAGCACACTAGCGGTGTCCTGGAAAAGTGTGAGAGCATGCACCATTTGGGAGAGGGTCAGCCAAGCACTGGAGCTGATGCTGAGCTTCTATTCCCCATGTAGGATGGTCATGGAAGAGATGACACTATCAGTGTCCCTGGGGGAATGATCTCTTAGAGGTTGGCCTTGCCTTGAGTGCAAGGAGCCTTACTTCAAGGATCCTCCTGCTACCCCTCTGCTTCTCTGGAAGAGAAACTCACCTTGCCAGCCACATGCAAAAGCAGCTCCTTCAGTCCCTCCTTAATCTCTGGGCGGACCTGTCTTGCTGTGGAAGAAGCTCTCTTGCTGACTTCTTAAATGAATGTGCTCTGCTAGTCTGTTTTTAACAAGTTCCCTGCCTCTCAGTGTAACTGCCAACAGCTGATAGAGGGTATAGAGCTGAGCTGAGCTGAGCAAATATATATTATTCTGATCCCATAGAGCAGATTGGGAACTCTGTTATTGGCAACCAGCACTGCCTTTTAAGCTTTGGAGGGCTCCTATTGGTGTCTCCAAGGCTGGAGAAGTCTTCCCCCCTGTTGCCTTGGATTTTTGTAAATGGTTTAATTGAGTGGGGACAGTTGTCAGAGTCTCTAGCAATCAGCACTCAACAAAGTTCCTTAAACAGGATCAGTTTATTGTACTCAGGTTACTATACTTCTCTAAACTCTATCTGTGTTAAGACTAAAGAGGGAAAGCGGGAATGGGATTTTATACAGGGTTCAACCTTGGGTGTCAGATGGCTACAAGCCAATGAATGCCATGTTACCCTCACGTGGAAAATAATGGCTTTCAGTTCCCAGTGGGAAACTCACAAGAGAAACCAAAGATCTTAACAAAACAGAGACTAATGCTAGAGGAGAATCGAAAGTAATATTCCAGTGTCAACGACCTTCCCCCCCCTTTTTTTTCTTTATGGCTGCCACTCTCTTTACCCCCACCTTTTATTTATGGCAGCCTAGCTGACAACCGTCTGTTTGAAAAATTAATAATTCATGAACCATGACAAACAGGACCAAAGTCTGTGAAATGTTCCTGAGAAATGTTCCTGTGAAATGTGCCCTTCCATGAACATTGCTTTGGTAACCACAAACTGTCCAAAATTCATGACAAACTTTACTTTGTGATCCAGTGCATGCCCATCCCTACCAACTACTGCCATCTTAGCTTTCAGTTCAAAACACAGACCTGACTACTGGGGAATACGCCTCCAGTGTAATAATTAAATCCGATGAATCATGGCCATAGCCTCATATTAACACAAACAATAAAACAGATGATCAAGTATGTGGAGAAGTTTCAATAAACTTGTAAACCAAGGGAATAATGCAATCCCACAAGTGGGTGGGACAAAGCGTGTAGCATCCAGTAACATTTGTAAGTTTCTTCTAGCAAGAAAGAACAGTTGTTTCTAAAAAGTAGATTTCTATTTTTTTTTAATTTGATCAAAATAACAAGAGAAGGGCAAGAGCACATAAGCCTTCTTATTTTTTTCTTTCCCTTCTATACCAATTCATAATGATTTCAGAAAGCTCTTTACTTAGAAGGTGGTTTGGTGATTCTAGTAAGGCTTAGAGGTCAGATTTAAGAACAAAGTAAAATACGTATCCAAGACTACCAATAATTGCTCAGAGATTGGAGTAGGTCAAAAGTGTCATTTGAGGCAGCAGAATGGATCCTCGACTATCCTAATTGAATGTTTTTTGTATGTGGTTTGAGGAAACTGAATCAGCCTTGGTGGTAACCAAAGTAGCAGTGACAACAGATTTTCAGTAATAATCATGCCTTTTCTTCTCTCAGGTCTAAAGGAAAGGGTTATTCTGTGGGATTGCACAAAAAACTGCCAGGTACCCTGGCAATCAGGGTAACTGTAGCACAGTGCCTAATGGGTGAGGCTTGAAACTCAGTGTACCAGAACATCCTCACCAAACCCTAAATCTGTGGTGCTCTGTGGGGGAATTTGGGGGGTATGACATTGAGTCCTGTAGGTGTGTTCATTGTTGCATGCATCTGTCTACCCTGAGTTCATCCCTACCCATCCCATAATACTCTGTGCTATTAGGGGTTCTGTTTCCTTTGAAGTTTAAAGGGCTTTGAGAATGGTAGAATTAATCTCTCCACCTTTCAGTTTCAAAGATGAAGTTTGCATCCTCCAAATTTAATATCTCCCTCAAAATGCTTTAGACGTTTAGGGGGTTGAGCAAGCCAGCTTCCCACACCCCATTGTTTCTCTTTGATTGATGTTCAATTGCCCTCAACAGACTGTCTCTCAGAGGGCAATGAACATGCTCCTTGAGGGGAGGAGCTATCTTCTGCTCCTTTTTGAATTTCTACCAACCACATATACAGAGAGTTCTCCAACCATACAGAAATGCCTACACTGCTTGTGGCTGGTTCTGCTTTACTGACTTTTTTAGGCCCTGACTTTTTTTTAAAAAAAAAATTATTTTTAATTTTTTTAATATAACTTTAACTTCAAAAATACAAGTAACAATTAACAAAATAAATAACATTTCTTAAACTGTTAATGCACCAATACATAAGTTCAAATTACATTAAAAAAACTTATTCAAAGTTAATAAAATACAAAGTCCATATGTTTCTTAGGCATACATATTTCTTTAGAGTTAGATGTAACCTATTCAAAAAAAGGAAACCATTTTTCAACAAATTCCTTTGTAGGAGTTTCAGCCACAACCAATGGTGTTGCAATTTTATCCACTGTAGCAATATCCCAGATTTTAGAAAACCATTGTTTCAAAGTAGGTATTTTGTTGAGTTTCCAAAATTGGGCTAACAGTATTTTGGCTGCTATAAGTAATAAAGAGGCTAATTCAGTTTTATGCTTCAACAAAGATTGGCCAGGCCAAAAGTTAAATAATATGGATTCAGGAGTACTGGGTATAGATTGTTCCATACTGCTATAATGGTTGTCCAAAAGCTAAAAACTCTAGGGCATTCCCACCAGCAGTGCAAAAAGGTTCCTAGTTGTCCACAACCCTTCCAGCAGCTAGATTTTGTCTTAAACTTGCACTGAAACAACTTCACTGATGTAATGTACCATCTGGGCCATGACTTTCAAGTTTGCTTAGGGTTGGCAGGTCCGATTGTCACACCGATGGGGGATTGGGGAGGTGGTCCAGGAGTGGGCGGGGATGTCGGGTGTAGAAGTGATGTGGGCATACCAATGACATTGGCAACATCACTCTGGTTTTTGGGCAAAACTCAATGGTAAAACCACCCCCAAAACATAGTTTTGCCCCAAAATCAGAGCATCAGCCCCCCAACATCACTGACACACCTACATCACTTCCGTGTGACATAAGCATGTTGCATATGACATCACTGTTTGGAGGGTAGGGGGAATTTCCTCCCATTGTCTAGCTGGCCACTGGTGGGCAGAAACCCACAAAAGGGGATCCCCGCCCCCACCTGGGGAATGGTAATCCTAAATTTGCTATTAAAAGAAGTGATATTTATATGTAGGCTGCTGGAAGAAAACATAACAGAAGATTTGTCTCATTTATTTTATTTACTGTAAAGTGTAAGCATCCAAAGCAGCTAATGACAAGCTGAACAAATATTAAAACCATCAATTAAAATGTAAGTAACAATGAAATGGCAATAAACACTAAAACATTGATAAAAGTCCCTCAAAAAGTGGGAAAATATGTGTAATTCATGACAAGCCTGGAAAAATGACTATGCTGTGACTTAACTGGGACAACAGAATTTCCTCTGCCATTTTTTAATTGTTCCAGAATTCTTATCTGTGGTGTGTGCCATTCCTCTTTCACTGGATTTAAATAGAACAATTTCTAAAATTATTTATAGGGTTAGATTAGCCACAGTCTGCTATAGGTTTTTTTTGAACCACCTCCCTGCTAACTCATTACTGATGTCTTTGAGATGACACTACAAAAAAAGAAAGTTTGATGAACTCATACATATGATGGCTTCTAACTTTTTTGTGAAGTCCTTTGCTGATGCATACGTGCACTCCTGCACATTTTAACCATACCATGCAAAATAATCTTGATAGAACTAGTCATACATCATGTCCAGATTATTTTTTTGCAGTGTTTTATCAGTGTGGATAACCATACTAGCAACAAGGGGAACCAGCTTTGTATCACATCTGGAAATTTTTAAACCATGTAACCATGGAGAATTTGCAATGCATCATTTCTACTTTGGCAAGAATGTTAGGTTATTTGGAACTTCCAGGTCTAGGGAGAAAGTCATATGAGGACAATTTTCGAAGCATCCATTCCTGACACCTAAAAGCTGTCAAAAGCTTTTTGAGATAAATCTTCCTGGATGCTTGTAAGTTTTAAACAGCTATTTATAAACAGCTATTTATTTTTAACTGTTTGAGGTGGTTTTAGTACTCTAAGGCCCCTTGAGTGTTTTTAACTATTCAAACAAATTGCTTTCTCAGATATTCAAATAAATTAATAGGGGCCAACTAAAGATCCCCAAGGAGAGTACTGCTCAATGCTGGTGCCACTCCATGAAAGCCCTGTACACAGTCCTTACCACCTACCTCCTGAAGGCAGGGGCACCAAGAGCAAAACCTCTCAGATGCACATGGGTATGGGGTACCAACCCTGACCTGGACAGCCCAGGTTAGCCTGATCTCGTCAGATAAGCAGCATTTGGATGGGAGCCCACCAAGGAAGTCCAGGGTTGTTACACAGAGGCAGGCAATGGCAAACCACCTCTGAACATTTCTTACCTTGAAAACCACATGGAGTGGCCATAAGTCAGCTGTGACTTGATGGCAAAAAAATAAAGGAAAAGAAAGAATGGGGTACCAAGAAAAGACTTAAAGAAGAGATGAGCGGTGGGACTGGTTGTTAGACCACAATAAAAGTATGACTGGCTTATTAAACTGAAGTAGATGTTTGGGAGGGAAAACATGTTCGTTGGAATTTAAAGGTAAATATGCCTAGATTAAGACTGCACCTGTTGTATTCAAAACACCAAAATAGTTTAAAGTAAGACTGATGTGTCTTAGATTTGAATGGACTGGACTGTGGTCACCCTCCAATATTTACACTTTCACCCATCTTTCTGGTCTCCCAACATTTCTCTAATAATATACCCAAGTGTTGCATTCAATATTTATTCTATTACTTTTGGGAGAGACTAATATTATTTTATCTGAATAAGATATTAGATAAATAAGAAATACATATTTACAGCAGTAGATTGACTTTCTATACAGTTCTTTCTTCCTTTTAAATCAAGTCTGATATCAATAAGTTCCTCTCTGAGTGTGTTAATATAATGGCAGAAGGCATCTTGTAATATTTTCATGTTTCCTAGCTAGAGGTGATATTGGCTAGGCTTCTGGAAGGAAATAATAGACTCAGAAGAGGTTCACTAATGGACTGATAAACATTATGTATTTTGTACGTAGCTGTACAAGTAATTCCTTTTTAAAAAGTAAACTCTTACCTACAATTAACTTTAAAAATCTTTTTGTATTGAAAGAGTTGGATCTAACCCCCCCACCCACAAATGGAAGAGAACTATTAAGAACATAAGAACATAAGAGAAGTCAATGTTGGATCAAGCCAATGGCCCATTCGGTCCAACACTCTGTCACACAGTGGCCAAAAAACACCAGGTGCCATCAGGAGGTCCACCAGTGGGGCCAGGACACTAGAAGCCCTCCCACTGTTGCCCCCACAAGCACCAAGAATACAGTGCATCACTTGCCTCAGACTCAGGGTGTATTCAGATGGCTCTTATGAGCCACACCAGGCACAAGTGCCTGGTGGATTTAAAGTGCATGTCCAGACCTCAACATCTGGGAATCGTGCCGCTTTTGTTATAACCCGTCGATCCCCATCAGGGATCTATACTTAAAAGATAGTGCTTAAATTCTGGTCTAAAGCTGTCTGACAGGCCAATGCTGGACATACCACTGTCAGGACATACCACTGTCAGGTCATTCCACCAGCATGCAATCAGCCTGTAGGAATGGTCTCCAGACCATCCTGAATGGCTGCCATTTAAAAAAAATCTTAGTGATTTGCGCATAACCACTTAAACATATGAAGTCCGCAGATGATGAGGCACATATGCACATATGCAGATAAGCACATATGCAGATATGCACATGCACAAAAAGGATTTTTTTTTAAAAAAAAGAAAGAAAGAAAAGCTGACTGCACGGCTCTTAAGGTGGATGCCATCTAGACAATCCACCATGGAGTCACGCCTGGTAAAGTGATTCACAGGGGAGCTGTCTGGTCGTGCAATGCTGGATTAAAAAGATCTAGATCAAACTACAGCTGGGCCAATGGTGGGATTAGCTGCCTGTCTAAACGCACCCTCAGAGTTCCTATTTATACCTTGTGGCTAATAGCCACTGATGGACCTCTTCTCCATATATTTCTCCAATTCCCTCTTGAAGCCATCCATGCTTGTAGCCACCACCTCCTCCTGTGGAAGTGAATTCCATATGTTAATCACTCTTTGGGTGAAAATTCTTCATGTAAGATGGGGGTCCACCAGTTTTGACTTCCCACTGGACCTCCCCTCCCCATGCTGGGTTCTTTGCTATGTCCCCAACCGCTAGGCATTTCAGTGGCACAGGGCTGCAACAAAAAGAAGCAGGTGGAAAAGACTGATTGATTGACTGATTGATAACATTTATCCCACCTCATCTCCTTGCACTCAAGGCAGCTAACAAAGCAACAAGAACTGTAAGGATACAAAACATAATAGTCCATTAACAAGGTAAAAGCAATGCCCCCATTAAAAATGCAACCAAATACACCAAGACTGTTAACCCTCCAACTTTCAGATCCATTCTGCAAATAAAATTTAACTCACCATTCATGGATCCAACACACAAAATACAATTTATCTGCTTCTTTCCCCTGCCAAATAAAGAAAAACTCTCTTGTGAATCTCCATAAGAAGGAGTGCAGAGGTTAAATTTTATTTCCAGGACATAATGTATTTTAGCTGTAGTTCAAATTATTATTTTGCTTCACTTCCCCAAGCAGAAAGACGTTTCAGGGCTAACACTTACTTAATTCCTTTTGCAGGAGAAAGCACTGGGAATTTATGGCATTTTTGATTTTTTTTTCGCCATTTAGTCACAGTTGATTTGTGACAACCCCATAGAGTTTTCAAGGCAAGAGACATTCAGGGGTTATTTGCCATGGCCTGCCTTTGAGTCAAGACCCTGATATTTCTTGGTGGTCTTCCATCCAGGTCTGACCCTGCTTAGCTTCCAAGATCTGAGGCAATTGGGCTACCTTGGGCCATTGAGGTTAGTGCTTTGTAGTGTTGGTGTTATTTAAAAATGCAGAGATAGAGGTACAAGGGAACCCATATAAGGCAGCAGGTCTGGTACCCCAGAGAGAGGGAGATCTTGCCCTCCAAGGTATATCAGCCAACTCACAGCAGTGTAGGTCTGCTTCTTTCTCTCCCTTCTAGCCTATAAACTGCACTTCCTTTACACACAGATACACATCTGCCATTCCCCTTCAGCTACAGGATGGGAGCTCATTTCTTCCTCCTCCTCCATGGGACATTTGGCCAGAGCCATTTCCTGGCAAACCTATTGAAGAAATATCCACAATCAGTAAGATACCTTAACATTCCTGTTGTTCTGTAGGGCAAAGTAATCTATATAGGGTTGTCATGTTCCCTGTGACCACTGCTGGGGTGTGGAGGGGATACAGTTGCCGGTTCCAGGTTGGGAAACTCCTGGATATTTGGGGATGGAGCCTGTGGGGGGGGGGGGGTGACAGGGACCTCAATGGTGTACAATGTCATAGAGCCCACCCTCCAAAGCACCTATTTGTTCCAGGATAACTAGTCTCTGTAGTATGAAGTTAAACTGTCATTCTGAGGGATCCCCAGGTCCCACCTGGAGGCTGGCATCCCTAGCATCCACAGTAAACATAATCCCTCTAAGCTGTGGAATCTTGTGAGCAAACATTTTACTTTGTGAGCTACTGGCATTAAAGTTGTGAGCAAGCATTTTGGCTTCTGCATAAATTAGTTCGATCTGGAGCCATCCTTCCTGAGCTAAGAGAAAAATGTGTGAGCCGGAGGCTAAAAAACTGTGCGCTAGCTCAGCTTAGAGGGAACATTGCAAATCACTGTTGATGTAAAAAAAAATTAAAGATTACTTCATAATTAATATAGTATTGCTGGGAAAATATCTTTCATATCATTCAAAACACAGTGAAATCAATTTAATAATAAGAATTGTTGACCAATATACTAGCAGGAAAAACAAATATGTCCTTGCCACAGAAATCATCTTTACATAGGAAAGTTGTAATGTGACAACAGAATCAATCTGTTATCATGCAGTGAATATACCTTACAAATTTACTGGGAGGGGATTCGAGGTAATTTGTATGTTGAAAATGTGGTACAGGAATGATTAACAAAAGTCAAGGGTCTGAGAAATTATGGTACAAGGAAAGTTTTTAACAGCCCAGTCTTAACACTTTTCTGGGAGTAAGCCTATTGAATAGAAATGAGTAGGATTCTGAGTAGAAAAAAAACAAGAAAAAAGTGTGTGGGGGGGAATCAACCCAAAATATGGCTGTGATCTAAGAGGGTCAAGCTAACAAAATAAGTTATTATAAAAATACAAATATTTATTATGGTGTACACATTAATAAAATACAAAATGTCATTCTCTTAAAACTTTTGAAACACAGAGGCTGAAGACAGACTGGCAAACTGGAGTGCAGTGTGAGCGGGCGAAAAAGCCCCGGGGCCAACCCGTCCCGTGGCTGCCCGTTCGCACTGGCTCCAGTGCTGTGGGACCTCACCTGAAAGGAGGTGGACCGGCACGTCCACACTTCCTCTGCCGGCCCCTGGAGCCTCCACTGGGGTGGCGAGCGGCTGTTCCGGCGAGGCACGGCCGGGACAGCCGGTTCGCACTTCCGGCCCCGCTTTCTGTCCACACTGCCAGGAAGCGGCAGGGATGCGCGCCCAGACGGCCGGAGACCAGCTTCAAGAGGTCTCCGGCTGCAGCGCGTGGAAAGCACCTTGCATGCGGGTAAGTGCGGCCTGCCGACGGGGAACAGCTGTTGCAATCTGGACGCCCTCTCTGCCTCTGCTTCTAAAGCGGAGGCAGAGCGGGCCAGATTGCCAGCCTGTCCTCGGCCAGAGTTGATAGTTTGACATATACAATTGATGGGTGTATCTTATGACCAATAGACCATACGCATTTCGGCCCCTTAGGGCCTTCCTCAGTGTTCAATATTACTATTATAAAACAACACACATACAGAAACAAATATATGAAAAAATATTTTCTTTAGATCCAGGTGTTGCAGCTTGATTACTACCTTTGATGGAAGAGACACTTATCCAGACACACTGGATATTTGTTACCAGAACAATTTGGAGAGCATGTGCAGTTACCATGAGAGATTATCCATGGCCCACTGTGTAAACTTTTAGCAACTACATATCACGAGAAAGCAACATGTTTTCATACATTTATTTCTGGATGTGTGTTGTTTTACAGTAGTAATATTGACCACTGAGGAAGGCCCTAAGGGGCTGAAACACATATGGTCTACTGGTCATAAGATATACCCATCAATTGTATATGTAAAACTATCAGCTCTGTGTGTCTCTGGGATTCTGAGTAGACTTGCTCGGGATTGCTCTCTAAGCCTCTGTACCAAAGAGAAAGCATTTGTCTCTATCTTGATAACTAGTTCACTCTGCCAAAAAAGTACTTTTCCGGTTTATTGGAAAGCGCACAGATCTGAAACGCCACTCGCAACGCTTCTTGCCAAGCGATGCTTTGCTAACTTTTTGATCAATATGTCTGCCTCTTCTTTCCAGGAGCCAGCAAATCTAAGAAATAGATAATTGGTGGTGCTTCATTTTAGAAGATCACATGAAAGTAGGGTTGTTGTTGTTTTTTTTTCCCTACAGGGAAACGAGTGCTTTTGATTTGATTATTGAAAGATACTTGAGCTCGCTCTTCTCAAATGAGACTCGACAAAAAGACTCCCCCCAGCGCCTCAGAGTGGAGTGAGGGAGTTTTCCAGAGGTTTTCCCATTTTCTGTTAGCATTCAATACTGCCATAATGCTTGTGTTCGCTAAAAGCCCCGCTGAGTGATGAGCTGCGTGGCTGTTGTCTTTTTTTTCTTACAAGAGAGTTTTGTAGATCCTCACTGATCCCTATTAATTTATATATGTTCTCACTTTCATTTTCTCTACAAAACATTTGCTGGAGATACAAGGTCACTAGATTTTGGGGGGTTTCTTTCTTTCAGAAAAAAAAATAGAGCTGCATCCAAAGTACGGCAGGCAAACTGAAGCTGGCAGAAGAGGACTTCCTTGCCTCCTCCCTGCTGTTTCAGCCTGCAGAAATCCCTAAAATTTTGTTTCGGGGAGGCAGGGACCCTCAGAAAAAAGTATGGGGGAAGGTGGGGATCTGTCATGGAATGGGGTGGGGAGGGTCAGCAAAAATTGCTTTCTTATTCACTGCCAACAGAACTGCCATTATGCTGCTATAGCTGCTGTTACCCAGGCAGAATAACACCTAATGGATCAACCTCTAAAGCAGGGATGCCAACTGCAGGTGGGACGTGGGGATCCTCTGGGATTACAGCTCATCACCAGACTACAGAACTCAATTCCTCCAGATAAAATGGATGATTTGGAGGGTGAAGTTCATGGTATTGTACCCCACTGAAATCCCTGTCCTCCCCAGGCTCTACCCCCATATCTCCAGGAGTTTCCCAATATGGAGATGGCAACCTTAGGCCCACCTAATCCCCCTCCTGGTGGCAAGGCGGGACCTGGCAACCAATGCTCTCTCTAAGCTGTGGAGTCTTGTGAGCAAAAATTCTACTTTGTGAGCTACTGGCATTAAAGTTGTAAGTGAGCAAATTGGCTATTGTATAAATTAGTTTGCTCTGCAGCCATCCTTTCTGAACTAAGAGGGAACACTGCTGGGAACCCTACCCCAAATCTTGTTTTTCAGCTGTAGCTACAGAAGTGGCATGTAGCCCCTAAGGTACTGGTTTGCTCCACTGATTTTGTATCCAGTATGGCTGAGCTGTGGTGATCCATGTGACTGTCATGCATGTTGTGTGACACCTATGGTCACAACTAAAGGCCAGTTTGAAAGTCATTTGCCTTATATTAGAGGACGAACAGCAGTTTCCAGCTGCCATTTCAGGTTGGAAAAACAATGCGTGGGAAAGGATTAAACCCTCTCCTCTTGCACAATGGTCCTAATCCAATGGCAGGCAATGGAGATGATTGATAGGAGGCCTCCTGCCATAGTAGGAGGTATTGTAAGAATTGTAAGAAGGAGGAGGAGGAGGTCAAGAAGTAGTAGTAGTAGTAGTAGGATTTATACCCCACTCTTCACTCAGAGTGGCTTACAATCTCCTTCCCTTCCTCTCCTCACAACAGAAACCCTGTGAGGTAGGTGGGGCTGAGAGAGCTCTGAGAACTGTTCTTGATAGAACAGCTCTGAGAGAACCGTGACTGACCCAAGGTCACACCAGCTGGCTGCATGTGGAGAAGGCGTGGGGAATCAAACCCGGTTCTCCAGATCAGAGTCCTCCACTCTTAACCATGATACCAAACTGGCTCTAGAAGGCAACATCAGAGGAACTGGTTGGCCACTGTGTGTGACAGGACATTGGACTAGATGGAGGACTGGTCTGATCCAGCAGGGCTCTTGTTACGTACTGCAACTCCACTAAATTTTCACTCTGCAAAGAAAGCCATTTTAGTCTCTTGCTGACACATATGCAGAAACCCATCACATTTCTTTCTTTTTATATTTCTTAGGGTTGTGTTCTAACAGCAAAGAAGGGTGCAATGTACTAGACAAATTCAATTTTACCCTTTACTGAGTTGCTGAATGCTCAAATGCAAATACCTTTATTTTGGAAAGGGAGGAAACTCACAATGTGGGCAGTGTTTGCTCGAAACAAACCACGAAACACTTCAAACAGTTGATGTTTAAATTTGTATGGAAGCCCAAAGACTACTAATAGGGCTTCTTGTTATCTTGGGAGCAGGTTGTCCCCTTCTAAATATATCTCGAAAAGAAAGTCAACATTAAGACTAAAGCAATTTGTTTAGATTAACTTATTAGAAAATGTGGTCAGGCATCATGTTCTTGTCACTTTGAATTTCATGGGATGGTTTAGAAAATACTGTTGGCAATAATGCAGAGATAGGATTTCATTATTATAGCACAGAAGCCACAGGGCTAAAAAAAAAAAAATGAACGCATTAAAGCTTTGCCTTTTTGTAGCATGGTATATGATTGGCACGGACAGAAAGCACTTAGCTTTCCCCTTTTTAAAATTGTCTTTCCCTTGTGGAAAGGTGGGTTCATTTCCAATCTAAAATATTAAATTCATTTTTTTGGGGGGGGGGACTGTATTATTTAGTATTATTCACTTGAGTAGAGAAATCAATGGAGAATTTTTCCTCCTCACCTCTTAGCCAACAGGCTTTTCCATCCTAGAAATCTGTTAATGGAGATTCAGGCCTTAGCTACGGACAGTGGGCCAAACTGTGTATGTTTTATTCATGCGTGTAATCCAATGAGTTTGATGAGGAAACCAGTAAAGTGATATACCAACTATGAAAGGATAAGTTTAAAGGCCATGCAATCTAATTTAACACTCCAATTCTGAACAAAATCGTTTGCTCTGGATTCCCCCCCCCTCCCAGATTGCATGGTCAAATATTTTAATAGGATGAAAGTATAACTGCGGTATGCAAACTAAAAACAGCCACTGAGATGTAATGGTTAGAGTGTTGCACTAGGGCTGGAGAGACCAACATTCAAATCCTTATTCAGTCATTGAGTTCACTTGTCTCATATTGTGAGAGTCGTACAGAGTCAGTCCTAAAGAAAGTAGTGTCCTAAAGAAGGAAGTCTTTATTGAGAAAGGTCTGTTGTGGTCATCTGCACTTCTTGTGTTAGCAATGGCTGCCATAGCCTCAAGCAGGACAATTATACAAGATTCAAAAAGGGGTCAGGTAAGAAATTGCAACCAATCACCAACCCAAATAAAAGGCGCTCAAAATACTGGTTTACAGTTCCCAGGGAAAAAGTGGGAAGAAATAGAGTCAGACAGGAGAAGAGATACATGGGCAGGCACCAGCAGTCTCTCAAGGTCAGAGCAGCTTGGAGAGTGATAAGCATGCCATAAGAAATATAACATAACATTCCACAGACTCAACGTTGAGGGTTCACTCATCCCACCTCCTGGGCAGGAGATGGCAGCATTAGCTGACACATATAGCCCGGTGTGGATCCATATGTTGGACACCAGGCAACCTTGAGCCAATCACTCTGTGTCAGTCTAACCTACCTCCCAAGGTTAAACAGATGATGCTTTCAAGGGGTCAGACTAGAGGCCCATCAATCTAACAGTAGACAGCTCATTGCCAGGAGAACAGGGTCTTTCACATCCTGGGCTACCTGGTCTCTCTAACTGTAGATGCCAGGGATTGAACCCAAGAACCTCTGCAAGACAAACAGATTCTCTCCCACTGAGCCACAGACCCTCTCATGGTAGATGAGTGGGCAAAATGGCAGGAAAAAAACTGTATACTGTTCTGAGCTCCTTGGAGGATGGGCAGACAAACAGAAGATTAGGTAGGTAGGTAGGTAGGTAGACAGACAGACAGACAGACAGACAGACAGACAGACAGACAGACGGATGATAGGTAGATGATAAATAGATAAATAGATGGTAGATAAACAGAGATGATAGATGATAGTTAGAAAGATAGATGATGGACAGAAAGACAGATCTGTGATGATAGATAGTGATAAGTATTGGAGTCGGGAGTCCATGGAATAGTGAAACAGCTAGATCTTTATTGCCGGTCCAGATGAAGCATACTATCCAGGGCTCGAAGCCCTCCTTTTATGCTGGCTATTATCAGCATACATTTCATACATCAGCATACATTTACATTTCATAGGTTCCCTGGGAGAAACCTAGGTACATGATTGGTGGCCAGTTTGAATCCACCTGGCCTTTGTTCTACCTGGCTGAAGCTCAGGTAGTTTCTTGGCCATGTGCTCTGGCCATGCTCTGGCCATGTGCTCTGGCCATGTGATCACCATTACAGGAGCACCTGGCGACCGCATGGTCAATACATAACAGACAGACAGACAGACAGACAGACAGACAGACAGACAGACAGATAGATAGATAGATAGATAGATAGATAGATGATGGACAGAAAGACAGATCTGTGATAGATATTGCAGCATACTCCTTCTCTGACTAAAGCCCACTTTACCATATAAACAGCATTCCTGACTGCATGAACTTTCTCCTGGTTCCCCCCACTGCAGAGCCCCTGCAGATCACCCATGTTGTTCCCAAGGGAGTCCTCTGGTCCCCAGGGACAGGATTTTAGGAAACACATCAGGCTGCAGCGGGAAGGGGGAGGTAGTGAATTCCACTCCACGATGCACTACTGTGCATGGATGGAACCCACCTTAATTAGGCCTAGCAGTTATGAATGGTGGTTTTGAATCTTCAGTGTTCTTGTAATCTTTACAGCTTCCCTATACGTTAGATCAGGATTCTTATCCCCATATTGCAGATGGGAATTGAAGCAGCATGGCTTGCCTAAATCCTCTTACTGAATTCATGACAGAGGCATGATTCATTTAAGATTATTTCTGATCCTTAGATAAAACTGGAGCCACTACAGTCCCCTGGCTCTCTGATGAGGTGAGACACCACGTGACACGTTACATCCTGTTCTCAGTTGGCAGATGTATATACAAAGGAAAGATTTACAAACAGAGTGGCCAAACGACTATGAAATGACCCCGTAGGTCTGGGATGCATCTATGCTCAGATGAATGCAAGTTAAGAAGTGGCTTATTCGCAAATAGCAACAGAAAATGGTGATGCCTTCATACCTTGGGAGGTGGGAGCAGAGTGAGAAGTAATTAACACAACCTGATTAAAGAGTAGGTTTATTTAGGAACTAATATACTCGATAGGAAAGAGGAAAGACAGAGATAGGTTCCTAACTACATCTCTAGCTGAGAGAGAGAGAGTAAGACTGAGCAACGAACTTCCAAGAAGGAAAAGGAAATTGCCCTAAAACAGGAATCTGGAGACAGACAAGGAATGACCCTTAAGAGAAGAGAAAGTGCTGACCTCAGTATCCTATCTATTTGTCTTCCTGCTGCCCCCTTCTGGGTCTCCTTCTCTTGTTCTTTGTACACCAGACATCGTTTTTTCAACAAGAAGAATGTCCCCACCAGCAACATCTAACCTAGGGGTGTCAAACCTATGACCCACAGCCTGGAACTGAGCCACCCAGGCCTATAATCTGGCCCGGGAGTGGGGCTCTCCTCTCTGCCCCCTCCCCTGTTGTTCCTCCAGATTCAAGCTCCCCTCTCTGCCTGACCATGTGCTCTGGCCATGCGGCGGGTGCCATTACCTGGGAGCACATAGCAGGCTGGTTGCTACACAGAGCATACTACATTACACCTGCCTATCCTCACTGTTCTGAGCTTGAGTTGCACAGGGCGGAGCTGCCTCTGAGAGCAGGAAGCAGAGGGCAGGGCTGCCAGACTTCCCAGCCACCACTCCCAGCCTCCATAGTCCTTGTCACCAGTGTCCCCTCTAAGCTGAGTTAATGTGAGCTAGCTCACAGTTTTTTAGCCTCCAGCTCACACATTTTTGTCTTAGCTCAGGAAGGAGGGCTCCAGAGCAAACTAATTTATGCAGCCGCCAAATTGCTCACTCACAACTTTAATGCCAGTAGCTCACAAAGTAGAATTTTTGCTCACAAGACTCCACAGCTCAGAGGGTGCATTGCAAGTTGTCACAGGTAGGAACGGGGGGAGGGGGTTTCCTTCTGCTTTTTTAATTTAAAAAAAATTACTTTGCAATATCCCGCTATTCCCCCACTTTTCCAATTTCGGCAGGCACAGTTTAAGGGCATGAGCGGGAGGGGAAGGTTTGGGACCAACCAGGGTTAAAATATAGAGTTTTTCAAACTCAAGGGACTCCAGTTTTGCAGAGAAATATTAGTTTTAATACACCCATCCTCCTAATGTGGAGCTCCAATGGAATAGCTGCTATAATACATTTAATTGTGCTTGTCTGTGTCCTTTATAAAGTTTATATCTCTGCTACCTGGCATTACATTTTATGACACACATGGTCCGGCCTGACAAAGTCCAATTTTTGTCAAATCTGGCCCTCATAACAAATGAATTTGACACCCCTGATCTAACCTGTGCTCTTCCAGTCTCAGAGGTAAACTTTGGATAAGCTTGTGCCCTTGAACCATCTGGCTCACTGAAGTCGGGACCAGCCCAAGACACAGTTGGTTACTCTTATTTGCTTGTGCTTTTAAACTGCATTACCCCCTTTTATTGCACATTGATTGTATTTTTATTGTTGTAAGCTGCGTTGGGTCTCTTGGTGGAGAAAAGCACCCAGTAAATATTCTTCCTCACTCAGTAACAATGCTAGGCTAATATCCAGCCAGTGGTAGTGGAGGGATGGGACACACAGTACCATTTGAGTCCTAAAAAAAATTTAGTTCAGGTCAGGGCTCTTTTTCTAGCAGGAACTCTTTTGCCTATTAGGCAACACACCCTTAATGTCGCCAATCCTCCCAGAGTTTACAGTAGCTCCTGTAAGAAGAACTCTGTAAGCTCTTGGAAGACTGGCTACATTAGGGGTGTGTCGCCTAATAGGCAAAGGAGTTCCTGCTAGAAAAAAAAAAAGCCTTGGTTCAGGTTGTTGATAAATTCTGGCACAGAATCAGCAAACAGTAATGAGAAAGTAATAGATCTAACGGCCCAGTCCATGTGTCCACTTGAAAATGAATCCTTGTGATCATAACACCACAGTGGAAACTATGTAATAACCAAGGGTCTGTTGGGGCCGGAGCGAGGCACAGCAAAGCTCCGCCAGCTCAGGAGTGGCCACTAGGGCAGCCGAATTGCCGCTGAAATTCGGCGGCAACTTTAAAAGCGACTGGAGGGGAGGGGTTTGAGGGAGAGGCTCCAAACTTGCAGGGTAGCTGCTAGGACCTCTCCCCCAAATACCCACAGAGTTTCAAGAATATTGAACCAGGGGGTCCAATTCTACGGGCCCCCAAACAGGTTGCCCCCATTCCCTCCATTGTTCTCTATGGTAGAAAAAAAGGTAATTTTTCCCCCTCCATAGAGAACAATGGAGGGGAAGGGACAACCTGTTTGGGGGCCCATAGAATTGGACCCTGTGATCCAATCTTCTTGAAACTTGGTGGGTATTTCGAGGAGAGGCCCCAGAAGCTACCCTGCAAGTTTGGAGCCTCTCCCTCAAATCGCCTTTCCTCCAGCCCCTCATATACCCTATGAGTTTTTGCCATTGATTTCAATGGCCCATAGGGTATAATGGGGCTGAAACTGACATTCCCTTTCTGACACACTTCCAGTGATGTCAAGGGACGTGGCATATGCTAATGAGTTATGCTAATGAGTTATGCTAATGAGCTCCTGCAGCTCTTTTTCTACGAAAGGACCCCTGGTGATAACATGTGCCTGTAGAAATTTCAATCCCATGAATGGAAGCTCATGAAAAAGTAGAGTTACAGTGCTGGACTTGAAATCACCACAAACAGAGATGATTAGATGCAATAATTCCCTTCCATTAGGTGAGAAATCCTTCAACTGCGAGGCATTCCTCCAATGGAACTATCCTCTCTTAGCAAAAGGTATCAGTTGGATCCAGCCTACAATAAGCCCTTTATACATGATTGCATATAACAACTCTAGCCAACCCATTTCCTTTTCAAGCAGTAGCCACATTGTGCTATGTGAACAGGGGCTGAAACGGGCCTTGAGGCAGAGTTCATTTCTTTCGGTTTTGGTCTCCGCTTGCCAAAAAAAAAAAAGTATCCCCAAGCCAAGTGGAGGTGTAATTCTAATAGACTTCATTGTTTAATTCTAATATAACCAAAAGGCAAAGACAGCAATTGTGGAGTCTCCATTTGAAAGAAATAAGCATTACTCCATGAGTGGTTGTACCTGTCTTTTCTTCTTCTTTTTTTGATCAAACAGAACCTCAAACTGGGCCCCGGAAGCTAATTTCCATGATCAAGGGTTTTGTTTAAAGTCAGGGACATTCCGGCATGCTGTCAGAATCCTTACCGTTGCACTATTGAATTAAAATAAGTAAAAGTTACTGTCTTTGTTAAAGAATGGAAGCTAATGTAATGTGATTATTCTTTTCATAATCATATGACTGACAGTCTCTCAGCTGGAGAAGCCCTTAGTTTCAGTAGTATTTCTTTCAGATTTCTGGAAGCGGACAAATGAAACAACCTGCTTTGGCTTTTTCATTTCACTTCCCATTACTTCTTTTCTTCCGAAGCACATGCATAACCCTTTTAAGTGCTCGCAGTAAAGCTTAGTCCTAGAAACCTGTCAAATGGGGCTTATACTACAGCTTCATGGATCGAACATTTGTGCACCACCCCTACCCTGTTGCCTTGTAAGTTCATGCTACACATTTCTGCAGACAAAGAACATTTTGTCTGATTCTAAGGATTCTCATCTCACCAGCATCCTAGGTGTCCGGCAGGATCCTTGTTTCCATCAACACACGATTTTCCAATCAAAGGAGTAAGTGCTCTGATACACTGACATGGTTCCACAAGTAAAACTCTCCTCCCAGTCCAAAGAGAGGACTTCCATTTCTTCTGAACATCTGGAAGGGTTTGACACAGGGGTCCTTTCGTAGAAAAAGAGGTGCAGGAGCTCATTAGCATAGCTCATTTGCATAACTCATTTGCATACGCCACACCCCCTAACATGCCAGAAGTGTGTCAGAAGGCAACACCCACCCCTCAGGCTCTACTCCACAGGGGAGTGAAACTGACCTGCTCTTCCTCCATTCCCTTCCCCATCCAATACTTTGTGCAATAAAAATAAGCGTAAAGAACACACCCTCATTCTCTTCCTGCTCCCTTGAAACCACCAGGTTTCAGGTAGACTTGAGATACCCAGGACTTGTGCACCACCCGTCCCTTTCCCTTCCCCTCCCCACAACAAGACACCCTGTGAGGTAGGTGGGGCTGAGAGAGGTCTTTTGAGAACTGCTCATGAGAGAACAGCTCTGAGAGAACTTGTGACTGGCCCAAGGTCACACCAGCAGCTGCATGTGGAGGAGTGGGGAATCAAACCCGGTTCTCCCAGATTAGAGTCCAACTCCTGACCACTATACCAAACTGATGGGGTGGAAGCTGCTGAAGGGTTGGTGAAATTTCTCCAGTACTGATGTGCCATGTGCCCAGATAAAAAATGGTATACTTAGAAAATTTATATGCCACCTTGAGCAAGTCTCTGGAAAAGCAGCACACAGTCATAAAAGGAACAGTGATAAAATTATCAATATTAAAACAAAACATTAAAATCAATAAAGACCCTAGCAGGGCTTTCCCCGGGGCGCTGCGCCTCTGCACTGCTCGGGGAAGCCGAGGAGGGGGCGGGGCTTGGTCATGTGCCTGCCCCCTGGGCTCCTCACTCCCGGAGCTGCGCTCCTGTGCGCTCCCACTCCAACCGACCCCTGGTTTGACACACACGAATAATGAATACTTGAGCCTCTGTTTAATAAGGTGCTTCAGGCCTGGAGCCAGGATTTTGTGGCTTGTAGGGCAAATTTTTGGCTGGCGGGGCTACCATTGTTTGCCATAATGAAGGGGGTGATGCCTCTCCCTCTCCCTTCCCCCCTGCAAGATTTAAAGGGCCCTCTTGCAAGAGGAAAGGGAGAGGGACCCCTTTAAATGCTTTTGGGGAGAAACAGGGGGCTTTAAGAAGTGGGGGCCTTTTAAGGAAGGGGGTGGAGCCCCCAGTAGCCCCACTGTAGCTGTGGCCCAGAGGTGCTTGTTTCCCAGCACAATGTGGATTTTAAAAATCTGCAAAATGGGGCTGTGTCAGATGGGGAGGGATTCTACAAAAATCAGGAGGGACATCTAGGTTTGGAGAAAAATCCAAAAAGTTACAAAAGGATTTTTTTCAACACCCCCCCCCCCAGTAAATTAAAGAGAAAAGTGAGATCTCTGCTGTAAGTAGGGAGCCCATGGGTTTTGCTTGGGAGGGGAACTTCCATTTTCCCCTCCTCTCCTTGGCTTTAGCTCCCCTTGCTGCCAGCGCCGACTTCTCTTCCTTGTTGCTTTCCAAGCTTCCCTCTGCCACCTCCCTCTTCCCCTTCCCCATTCCAACTCACCCACCCTTCAGTCATTGTCACTGCCTCCTCCCGCAGTTTTCCTTGGGGTGCCAGGGCAACTCAAAATGGCCCACAAATGCCATTATAGTTGTGGCTGGCCCTGTGTGGGTTTGGACATGGATCCAACTTTTCAGTCTCAGATGCTGTGACCATGTTTTAAACAGATCCCGTTGCTTAGTACTCTTCAGACCCAGGGAGTGAAATTTGAAACCAGCATGAAAGGAGCGTAGGAAAAGACGGCAGTCAAACTACTTCAGAGGGGAGGTGTAGATTGGGCCTTAGTGAACTTATTCCCATAGTAGCAGGGGATAGGAGGGAGAAAAAGAGCTTGGAGCCTTAAACAGTCTTTCTCAGATTTCCAGCAATTCAGGCAGCCGCGGTAAATAATGCCATTATATCTTACATGTATTGACTTAATGTACTGTTGGGTTGAGGCATGGCAAGGACTCACTGTATTCCAGTAACTTTGCTGAGAGAAGTGGATACTTTGGAATCAATAACAGTACAGGATAGTTGGGGGATGGGGATCTCGGCTCCTTGAACCTCCCCCCCCCCCCCCGAGTAGTTCTGCCTATTTCTAAATATGGCAAAACCATTGCCTATTTGAATTCTGAAAGATGGGGTGGTGGAAGGTACTGTCAAGTCATAATTGCCTGCCTCCATGTCACAACCCTAGGGGGCAACATGATTGCTCTCTTTAAGTATTTGAGGGACTGTCACTTAGAGGAGGGCAGGGAGCTGTTTCTGTTGGCAACAGAGGACAGGACTCTCAGGCTGTGGTCACACAGTCATTTTAATCGGGTTACACTGTTGTTCCCTCTCACATTTAAAATTGTTGATCAGACACCCGCATCTGCCTCCCACACCAAAGCGGGCTCATTCGCGCAATCCTCCCGACTCCCTAGAGAGTTTTCCTACACCTGGAAAATCAAGTACTTTCTGGGTATTTGCGCTTTGAATCCATGATTTTGCAGATCTGGACAGCCATCTCTCGCAATGATTGCAATTAGGTTGTCTGTATGTCCTTCTTACAGTAGTCCCCCCCCCCCCAGCTTTCACTGTTGTGTGCATGACCATTCCTGCACTGAATCTATTAAATGCATGAATGCTCAAACACACATAAAACAGTGCTCAGTTACATGTCAATAGCTCATTTTGTTCGGTGTGGCAATTTTTTTTTTTAAAAAAAATTGTGCTGTGCCACCACTCGGGCAGTGCAGCTGTCTGGACAATGCCTGGAGCCTTGTCGTGCAATGCAAGAGGTTGGGCAAAGGATTTGTGATCATCTGAACCTGCTAAAAAATATCCCTGATCAAATCTACAGCGAGAGCAAATTGTGGTAAACTTGCCGTGTGACCACAGCCTTAATAATGGGTTTGGTGTAGTGGTTAGGAGTGTGGACTCTAATCTGGGAGAACCGGGTTTGATTCCCCACTCCTCCACATGAAACTGCCGGTGTGACTTTGTATCAGTCACAAGTTCTCTCAAATTGCATCAGATCTATTCTCAAGAGCAGTCCTCGAAAGAGCTCTCTCAGCCCCACCTGCCTCACAGGGTGTCTACTGTGGAGAGTGGAAAGGAAAGGAGATTATAAACTGCTCTGAGACTCTGAGTGAATGGCAGTGTATAAATCCAATCTCTTCTTCTTCTTTAAATTAAGGGTGGGAATGTCCTGGCTGGATCTTAGGAATTTTTTTTTTACAGTAAGAGTTGTTTCAGCAGTGGAATCAGCTACCTGGGAAGGTGGTAAGCTCCCCCTCACTGGCAGTCTTGAAGCAGTGGCTGGACAAAGTCTTGTCAGGAATGCTCTAAGCTGATCCTGCATTGAGCCGGCGGTTGGACTAGATGGCCTGTGTGGCCCCTTCCAACTCTGAGATTCTGATTCTATGATTCTCTTCCTTGGAGGTCTCCCATCCAAATACTAGCAAGGGCTAACCCTGCTTAGCTTCCGAGATCGGATGAGACTGGGCTAGCCTGATGTACGAAATACCAGCCAATTGCAATCCATCTGTTATCATGCCATTTTAATGGTTGGGGTCTTGTCAATTATAAGAACTTGAGGAGTTGTTCTTTGAATCAAGAATCTGACCTTTTCTCTTGAAACAACCTAACAGTATAACAGCGTTCACTTAAACTGACTCGTAAACGTTAGAACAGAACAGATTTTTGTATCCTTTTAAAATGTACTATTGATTGTACCATTGTCATTTTGATTGGTCACATTTGAGTACAATGTGTAAAAAATATTTAGGTATATTTCGTTTACATGGGATCAAGCAGAGGAAAGCAGGAATTTATCAGTATCTAGGTCAATTAATATGCAAATTCATTGTTTTACGTTTAAGACAAAGTCTGAATGGATCTGGGAAATGATAAGAGTATCAGGGGAGTGGCCCTGACCTGGATAATCCAGACTAGCTTGATCTCATCAGAAGCTAAACTGGGTAGCATTTGGATGGGAGATCTCCAAGGAATAACAGGGTTGTGTCACAGAGGCAGGCAATGGCAAACCACCTCTGAATATCGCTTGCCTTGAAAACCCTATTGGGGACACTATAAATCAGCTGTGACTTGACACTTTCCACCAGCCACCGCAGGGGGAATGTTGCACACTGTCTTCCGAAGCAGAGTTCTGCCCTTCTAAACCCTTTGACTTTAATGGACTTGGAAGGGTGCAACTTCGCGTAGGATGGCGTTTCCGAAGAGAAGAAGCAAGTGACTCAGTTAGCTGCACTATAGACCTCTATAAGGAAACATAAAACAAAGGCCAAGGCATGGCTCCCCTTTGTAGGAACTGTGTGATCTAATGCGAGAATAATCTGTACTCACCTGTATGAGGCTTGTGCATTAAACAAATAATTTGTACAATAACAAGCCTTTTCTGTGATGCTGCTGCGAGACTCTGGTGTGAGGAAGTGCCATGTTGGACCACAGAGAATGTGAGGCCCAGAAATTTTAGCTATTGGTTTGATGTGTTTTATTTTAACTGCAGACGTAGAAGAGGCCTGACCTACCTGATGGTCACTAGCACAGATGGCTTTAAAAGGGTATTCGACAGATTACTGGAGGATAGGTCTACCAATGACTTCTAGCCATGATGACTAAAGGGAATCGCCATATCCTGAGGTAGTAAACATGTGAATTCCAGTGTTTGAGGGCAACATCAGGAGGGCAACTTGTCCTATGGCCTGTGTTGGCATCCAAGTCACCTGGTTGGTCACAAGGAAGCTGGGCTAAATGGACTGCTGGTCAGACCTGGAGGGCTTCTCTTATGTTCTTATCTACTGGAGTTCTTGAAGTGAGGAACATGTTCTCACCTGGCCACATTGTTAGCTTTGTTCCAGTTTAATACTTTTGCTTCTGTTTGAAAGAAATCTGCAGCGCCCGAGATTTTAATTTGAGGGGGAATTTTATGGCGCCTCTCTCGATCAACTGAAGAAAATGGACACACTTGTTGGCCTTTTAGATGAGACAAGGAGAGGAGTGACTGGCTCGGATATCGAAATTAAAATGTCAGAAGGGCTGCCATTTTGCAGAGAGGCAGCTTTGTGCTTAAGGAAAGCATTGCTGAATGTTCCTGCATTAAGGCCCGAGTTTAGGTAGACTGACACGTTCAAGGCAAGAAAGATAATGATTTCACTGTGGAGTTTGTGCAGATTGGAATTATCTGGGATAGCAACATGTTAATATGAAACAATCAATGATAGGAGTGATTGTGGGTCGTTTAATAAGAGCAGAAACAAAAATAAATTGTATTGGGGAGCATTGATTTGAGAAGAACAAATTATGCCGAGCTAAAACTCAAGCATTCAGTAATACATGTCTTTGGTAGACTACACATTCATTTTGCCTAGTAATGAGTCAGGCCTATGTAACATCAGCATACTACTATCTTTCAGTTTAAAAGCCTACCTTATGTTTGACACCTAGACCTGTAAATGTACAATAAATAACAGAAAAGAACATTAAACAAAGAGGTAGGTCAGTTTGGGAATGTAGAGAACCCACTGATTATCACCCCATGCTACATTTAGAAGACTAGGTTTTCCCTGGAAGTGAGATCAGTCCTCTCTAGGAATATCTGAAACCTCTATGATTTTGCCTAGAGGTATGTGATGTCACTTCCCAGTTTTCCAGGAAGCGAGGTCACATTGTCACCCAATACCCCCCCCCCCCCCATTTCCCTGCCCCCCTGGTGTCCTGCTCATTGCCAGGGCAGGCAGCAACCATATCTTTCACAGAGACTCAAACCAGAGTTTTTTAAAAAAATATATTAAAATACAATAATCAATACAATAAAAACAAAAACTATCTATGATTTCCACCAACATTAAAACTACCACAATATTCCTTTTATATAAATGTCCCCTTGAACAGTTCTGTTTTGGACATCCAAAGAGAGTGAAATGCAGGGATGCTCCTGAGATAGAGTCAATACCGCAATGGATTGGATCCATTCAGCTTTTCCACTGGTGAAAAAGGAAGAAGACCTTTGATCACCCCCCAAGAAACTATGCTGCTGATCATGAAACCTGCACTGACGAAGGCCGTGTGGGATGTGGGTTGGGGAGACTGGGCAAAAAAACACACATAGTTTTTCTTTATCAGAGTTTGAATGCATTTCTCATTTGACTTATTCTAAGGATGAAAAGAGCTGCTTTTCCCTCTGTATTTATTACATTCTTTGTCTTAAAAAAAAAAAAAAACAGGTTACCTTGATGCCACTTTGCAGGCGAATAAAAATCTTTTCCCTGGGATAAAATGAGCACACGATAAAATGCTGAACTTCTGCGACAATAATGCATTCCCCTAGCAAGTTTCTAATGCCGTTACTTTCCATATCTTTCTTGCCAGCTCCTTTGTTCCTGTTTGAGGGAGGACAATTATGTCACAGTAGCTATGGCAGCCATACTTTGAAGATGAAAGAAAGAGTAATAACTTATTTCATCGGTAAGGAGGATAGAGATATGAAAGTAATTGCCCTTTCTGATCCAATAACCAGTCGCCAGAAATTGAAACAGCAGATACAACTTTTGCTCAGCCTTGATGTTTACTGATGCAGATAATTATATACAATTTTTTTTAAAAAAAATGTGCATTTGAAAATGTGATGTTGACCTGTAGAGGGTCGAGTTGGTGCTTGAGATTGACAGAGGTATCTTTCCTTATTTCTTTTTTCATAATCATCTCTGGATTAGCCCATTATGGAGCTTACCAAGGGTCAGTTTCTGGCTTCATGTACTGGCTGGGTGTTTCTCAGTCGACTATTAAGACACCAATCACAGATGTGGGCAGCTGGCTCGACACTGACCCAAGGCATTGGCCATGATCTACACTTGTCACGAGACGTATAAAATCCTAGGAGCTACTATGAAATAGTGAGGGTGTCTTTTAACAATAATTATTGTGGGAGAAGCGGTGTGTCACAGAGAGTCAGAGGTACCTCGGGGATGAACCTTGGTGTAGAAATTTGGGGGCCTGGCTCATGGGCTCAATGGCTAGAACAAAGAGGCAAAAACGGGCTGCAGCTGTGCATTTAAAGTTTCCATTACCATATATAGGGGTTCTCATAAAACCATTGAGCCCAGAGCCTAAAATGATATATAACTGTACCATTGCAAAGAAAAAGGACTTTGTTCCCATTTCGAAAGTAATTTTGTGGTGCTACTGTTTACAGCCGGTTATTGCTTTTAATCAACTGAATGTGAGCACAAATACCAAAAAAAAAAAAAAAGTAGACAAGAGAAAAAGTAGAAGTCAGGGATTCCCAACGTGGTGCCTTCGGGCTCCAGCCCTTTTCCTGGTACCCGCACCGTGTTTTTCGAAAGTGAGTGGTGCCAGGCTTGGCTTTTGCCCAGGCTGGGTTGCCAAGTCTCTTTGAGACACCAGCAAAGAATCATAGAATCATAGAATGTTGGAGTTGGAAGGGACCTTGCAGGTCATCTAGTCCAACCCCCTGCACTCTGCGGAGCATAGCCAAAAGATAGCCCTGCAACATACCCGGAAGATGGTCATGCAGCCTCCTCTTGAAAACGTCCAGCGAAGGAGCATCCACCACCTCCCAAGGCAGTCTGTTCCACTGTTCAACCACTCTTACAGTTAGTAAGTTTTTCCTGATATTTAGCCAGTATCAACTCCCTTGTAATTTCCACCCATTAGATCTAGTCTGGCAACCCAAAGCAAGAGATAATAGATCTGCTCCATCTTCTACATGACAGCCCTTCAAACACTTGATGACTGCAATCATGTCCCCTCTAAGCCTTCTCTTTCCCAGGCTAAACATACTCAACTCTTTCAGCCTTTCCTTATAAGACTTGGATTCCAACCCCCTCACCATCCTGGTTGCCTTCTTCCTGAGGGGGATGCTCTGGGAGCCAGAAGCATCACTCTGACATACCGCTGTCAGCAGAAGTGACGTCACACATCACCCAGAAGTGACGTAGGCCCTTCGGGGGTGATGCTCTGGTTTTTGGGCAACACTCAATGGTAAACCCTCAAACCATAGAGTTTTGCCCAAAAACCAGAGTGTCCCCCTCCCCGATGTTACTGATATGCCTAAATCATTTCCAGGTGATGTCAGCACATCACCCGACATTGCTCTGGGGGGGTGGGGGTTCCTCCCACTGGCCAGGAGACCAAAAAAGTGGGGGACCCCCACCCTAAACTGGAAAATGATAACCCTATGCCCAACAAGGCTTCTGACTGGAAATTTGATTGGCTCTGCAGATTTATAGAAACACTGCTACCACCACCCGACAAGGATCTCCACTGTGTGACTGAAGATAAGCTGCGGTAACCATTTTGTGACTGGCTTGGCCTCCTGCAGCAGCCATTTTGTGTCAGAATTCCAATTGGGCCCGCACTTCAGTCTGGAGAAGAGAAGGTTGATGGAGGACATGATTGTTCTCTTTAAGCCTTTGGAAAATTGTCACTTAGAGGAGGATGAGGAGCTGTTCCTGTTGGCAGCAGAGGATTAGGACTCACAATAATGGGTTTAAATTATGGGCAGAAAGATACTGGCTGGATATTGGGGGGGGGATTACAATAAGAGTACTTCAGCTGTGGAATCAGCTGCTTAGAGAGGTGGTGAGCTCCCCCTCACTGACAATCTTTAAGCAGCGTTTGGACAAACTCTCATCAGGGATGCTCTAGGCTAATTCTTCATTGAGCAGGAGGCTGGACTAGATGGTCTATATGGTCCCTTCCAACTGTATGATTCCATGAAGCAACACTAAGAAAAGGTTGAAGCTCTTGCTTGCTTGCTTTGCTTCAAGCTGCCTTTCACAATATATACACCAAATGAATGTGTGTGTTCTCTGTTATCATTTCTTTTAGTCCTTTCTTTCCTCCGTGTTAGGGAGAGGAGGTGGGAAATCTTGGCTTCCTTTAAGAAAAGTTTTACCAGTTTGCTGGAAATTAGTCTACATCTGAACTCTTTACCTCTGAGGTTCCATATTCAGTACAGCACACTTTTTGACCTATGGGAACTTAATATATTACAAACGAAGGCAGAGAAAGCCCTGGTGGAATGTTTCTTAATACTTTTCTGCCATTAGAATTTCTCCAGTTGTTCACTGTAACGTTGCTGACAAATGTGAGAGCATCTTGCTCTAATGACAGCGCAAAGGTTTCATATTCTGAAGTTTCACAGCAGATGTGAGCTGTAGCACTGCTTCTGACATTTCAATTCTGAGGCAAGGCCGATGGCACAGCTATTGCTGTTCTACTAGATATTTGTTAGGGAATGGGACTGCAGAATGCTTCCCCCTTCTCTCTCTCTCTCTCTCACACACACACACACACTTTCTATGTGCCAAATTGCGTTTTTCCCCCCTGCCATCATGTCACAGCTGACTTAGGGCAAACCTGTCGGGTTTTCAAGGCAAGAGACATTCAAAGGTGACTTGCCCCTGCCTGTCCCTGCATCATGACTCTGGACTTCCTTCCCATCCAGATACTAACCAGAGGCAACCCTGCTTGGTTTCTGAGATCTGAGATCATGCCAGCCTGGACCAGTCAGGTCAGGTCCAAACTGTATTCAAGATAAAATGGCAGTAAAAATAATAAGCACAAACATAAGCACAAATAATAAGCACAAACAGCCAGTTTGGTGTAGTGGTTAAGTGCGCGGACTCTAATCTGGGAGAACCGGGTTTGATTCCCCACTCCTCCACTTGCACCTGGCTGGATGACCTTGGGCAAGCCATAGCTCTGTACCAGCTGTTCCCTCAAGGATAGCTTGGGAAAGAGCTCTCTCAGCCCCACCTACCTCACAGGGTGTCTGTTGTGGGGAGGGGAAGGGAAAAGGAGTTTGTAAACCGCTCTGAGACTCCCTTGGGGACTGGAGGGCGGGGTATAAATCCAATCTCTTCTTCTTCTTCTTGTTTGCTTGATAAGTGAAATCTTGCTCTTGCATATACATTATTGGCTTCTGGGATATGCTAATGGAACACATCCTTTAACTGGAAGGTAAATTAGGTGTCATTTTTTCCAGATAGGGTTGCCAACACCAGGCTGGGAAATCCCTGGAGATTTGGGGGCAGAGCCTGGGGAGGGAAGGGTTTGGGGAGGGAAGGGAAAGGACCTGGGTGGGGTACAATGCCATAGAATCCACCCTCCAAAGCAGCCATTTGCTCCAGGGAAACTGATCTGTGTTGTCTGGAGATTAGTTGTAATTCCAGAAGATCTCCAAGCTCCACCTGGAGGTTGGCAGCCCTAGTTCCAGATCAGTTGCAAAAGATATAAATGTAAAGCAGACTTTGAAATCAGGTGGCAATGGAATATGCTTTGACATTTAATAAGAACAAAGTAAATTGTTTCTTTTAGAAACTCTCTTGCCCCAGTCTGGCCCCTCAAGGAGAGAGGGGGGAGGGAGGAAAGAGAGAATTTTACTTTTACTTCTGATAGTGTTGCCAGCTCTGGATTGGGAAATACCTGAAGATTTTGAGGGTGGATCCTGGAGACAGCAGGGTTTGGGGAGGGGAGGGACCTCAGCAGGGTATAAGGCCAAAGAGTCCACCCTCCAAAGCAGCCATTTTCTCCAGGGGACCTGACCTTGGTCATTTGGAGTTCAATTCTAGTAGCAGGAGCTCTTCAGGTGCCACCTGGAGGTTGGCAACCTTTTCTTATGAACAGAAGTGTGCAGGGTTTTATTTCTGCACTGTATAATACAGACTGCCTTTTACTTACCTCTTTGGATTTAGGTATACCTTCTGAAAATTGGATTCATGTAGTAGGGGCATGGAAGAATGCAGCCGGAGAACATTCGTGTCAAAAGCAGCTTTTCCAGGTTTTGCAAATCTTTGCAAGTGACAATTTCACAAGTCTTTAAAAAATACATTTGCATGCTCAAAGTCCATAGAAAGTATGCAGTACAAGGCTTCCCTGCAGATCAGTCACTCCGGGGCTTTTATCTCTTTAATGAGGAACAAGATTTAAGGTGAGAGCTGGAAGTGGAGAACAAAATGCCATCTTGCAGGACGCTGTCTAGATCATGACTTCTCGCATGTAAATCAGCAGCAAATTACATGTAAAACCTGTGATTTGGCACTCAGCCAATATGGCTGATACATAAACAGAGAAAACAGCAAAAATTAGACTAGATTTTTGTGTCCTTGTATACTGCAAATACAAGTGTGGTGCTATTGGGCTCCCCGTCGCCCGGCATTGCCGTTGCGCGGGAGAGCTGTTTTGCCGCCTTGCATGATGCGAGGCAGCAACAGAGCGCGTTGGCGCTCATTGGACCTGGCGGGGGGCGGGGCTAGCTCCGTCCGAGCCGTTGCCCTGCTCCTGTCAGGCAGTTCGTTGGCGTGCTCGCCCACCCACCCGCCCTGGTTGCAGTGTAGGCTTATGCTGGTCGCCATTGGGGGCCAGGTAGGAATTTTTTACACCTCCTCCTGTTTGGCTTATGGTTCAGGTGTTTTTTCGCCTACCTTACACTGTGACTGGTGGTTAAGGGCATAGATGGTGGTCGGGTATTAATTAGTCTGGTCACTTGGCAGGTTTGTGCAAGCAAGAAAATGGAACCGGTGGGTGCCTCACGGCATATCCCTGTTGGGAACAGGAGGTCATCAGGAACCACCCTAGGGCCTTGCGGTCTGGGGAGGTGAATGGAGATCGCCTCTGGGACCCTCTCAGACTAGGCTCCTCCCTGAAGGTCTGTGCAGCCTCGGGGGTAGGCGCCCCTGGGAGGGGATGCCAGTATGCCGGGCCGCCGGTTACGAGCCAGAATCTGACTGGCTCAAGACTGGGGCTAGGTTACCTGCCCATTACAAGGGCAAGGAGGCTGTGTCTGGGAATGACGCCTGCCTTGCCTGTTCCTGAGCTTGCTTAGTTGCCCGTTGCTGCATGTTCTGTTTAAATAGTTAATAAAGTGGCCCTTGTTTGATTCCAAACTGTTGTCTGTCTCATTATTTCATGCTGGGGTGGCAAATTGCTTTTGTTCCTGACCTGGATAGCCCAGGCTAGTCTGATCTCGTTAGATCTTGGAAACTAAGCAGGATCAGCTGTGGCTAGTGTTTGGATGGGAGACCTTCAAGGAATATTGGTTCATGATGCAGAGGCAGGCAACAGCAAACCACTCTGAATGTTTCTTGCCTTGAAAACTATACAGGATTGCCATAAATCATTTGTGACTTGACAGCAAAGAAGAAAAAAATGTCTTTGACTCTCAGCCAACATAGTTAGCAGTCACTGAGAACTCTTTGTGAATTTTTCAACCATTTTTGAACCAATCTAGGTGAATGGACATCGTAATAGTCACTGGGGATGATAATTCAGTAAGTTAATTATATGGCGAAAAAAGTAATATAAGAATACTTGCAGCACTTTGTCCACATGTGTTCTCTCAGCTTTATAGTTTGCATCACAGATACTAGTAAACTGAATATTGATTTGGGCATCAATCTAGTCCTTCCCATAGGTTTCTGGTGATATCTGGTATTTTTTAAAAATGGCACATGAACTCTTTCTGGTGTTTATCTCCACCCCTGCATTGTTTTTAAAGTGGACATTAAAAATCCCCCATGGTATGTGTGTTGTGATGTCACAGGTGCAAGACAATCAGCTCCACTCACAGACAGCTCCTGCTGCAAACCACAAACCTGTATTGTTCACAGCCAGGTCCTGATGACAAAAAAGCTGTGGTGAACACAGAAGTAAGAATCACCCAGCGAAATGAGAGCAAATGAGAGAAGAGCTCCAACCAACCAGTGGGAGCTGAGTGCTGAGAAGTTGGTTAGGAATCAACAGTTGAATTTTGGGACAAAAAGATTGCTGGAGAAGAGAACCGGTTGTGGAAGTCTGCCTAACAGGAAGGAGGGATAACAGACCAGTGCATAGGGGAGAAAAAGATTTTCATTAAACTCCCTTATACTGTCTGGGTAACCGAGTGTAAAAGTGTTACTGAGATACAGCAGCTTTTCTGTGTTTGTTTTTAACAGTATATCCAATGTGTTAAAGTTATTCAAGCTTGCCAGGAAGGGGTTTCTTGGTGCAACAGTTTATCCCCCACTCATTCCCAGATAATCAGGACAAAAACACCTTGCATGTTTTGCCTTATATTTCCACCACAAAGGAACTAGAGATGTAGTTTTTAGGGAACTCTGGCTGGCGACAGAACTTTGCCCCAATATGCTCCAGCTGCGACCATACGCACCATTAGACCCAACACAGGGGTGAATGCTGAGCAGATTTAAAGGGAGCAATCAGACAGCAATATCTGGGAAGCATCCCACAGCTGTCAGCAACCTATGCTGCTCCGCAGCAGAAGCAGAGTTAAAAGACACTGGGGGAAATCTGGTAGTAAACGGGTTGCGATGGACCATAGACAGACTTTCCCCATCTGGTCCTTCCAGTGCACTCGCAAGCCATTGGGATAGTCTGATCAGGCCATCCCGATTCTGTGCCGTTGTTCCCCCCACCCCTTCACAGTATGTACACAATCACAAACTCTTTAGGGAGCCCTCAGTGCGGAGGTGTGATTCCTCGATTCCTCATTTAAACACATGGAAAACAAATAGCAAAAAAAAATGACTCACCCGCAGTTATGTTTGATCACACATTGATGGGCTGTGCCCACAGCTTCAAAGGGTAGTGTGATCTCACAACTCCATGTCAAATTCCTCTGGAGGAAATAGCCTCACTTCCCCTCTGCCTCAACTGGTGCGTGTGACCACACCCTCCATGTAGCTTTTAGGCCTGCTTTTGGTGATATTTGTTTAACTGTGTTACAGCAATGTTTTCTGTGCTTGTGTTGAAAATATACTTACAATGCAATCCTCAGCAAGTATACTCAGAATTAAATCCCATTGAGCAAAGACTTGCTCCCTAGTAAGAGTGCTGAGGATTGCAGCCATAAATTTTAGGTGCCCTTTCTGCATATGAAGGAATTCTTTTGTTTTATTATCCAAGCTCTAGAAGAGCTCCCTTCTATGTTAATTTAACTGAATATAAATTGCATAAATCGAATGTACAGATTATGTAAGCAAAGCAAATGAAATATGTCTTAAAGCAAACAAAAAGTGGAATGGAAATGCTGACAAAGGAACAAATAGGATGGTACGCGTCTGAGCATCCCAAGCAGAAGTATGCAGAATCAGGGAGTTTGGTGCTTCGATATTGTAATTCAAGCTACTCATTAATAAATCAACACAATTGTCATTCCCATAGGAAACACATGTCGGTGTTTCCAACCAACTGAAATTAAATTTTCAAGGTTTCCACCCCTCAGATTTCAGGCAAAATGGAAAATGCATCCTTGCTCTATAGCCAATTAAATGTCTCACAGGGAAAAGTGAATTGGCCTGAGTGAGTTTCTTAAACTTTTCATTGACTCTTCAAATGGGAGGTGGGGTTAGCAGGTTCCCCCCTGGCCACCAGTGGGGGATGGAGGGATGGGTTGCCAGATCCAGGTCAGGGAACTCCTGGAAATGTAGGGATGAGGTCTGGGGAGGACAGGGACCTCATGGAGGTACAATGCCATAGAGTCCACCCTCCAAAGTAGCTGTTCTCTCCAGGAGAACTGATCTCTGTAATCTGGAGATGAGCTTTAATTCCAGGGGATCCCCAGGTCCCACCTGGAGGCTGACATCCCTAGTGTGTGGGTGGAGTGGATATGTTTTTTAAACCTTAAAATGATTGCTCCTCAAAAATAATTACGTTTGGATTCAGAGCACTAACATACTTACAAAATGGACATGGTCAGATCTTGGGATGGATCTTGGCACTTACCTTTAAAGCCCTATATGGCCAGGGTCCAACATACCTGAGGGACTGCCTATCCCCGCATATACCCCAGCAAGCACTTCAGTCGGGGTCGCAACACCAACTTTGTGTCCTGGGCCCCAGGGAGGCAGGGCCAGGGCCTTCTCGGTGGCGGCTCCTGTCTGGTGGAATGAGCTCTCGGAGGAGATCAGAGCCCTGTGGGATCTTATGCAGTTCTGCAGGGCTTGTAAGATGGAGCTCTTCCGCCAGGCCTTTGACTAGGAGCCACCACCGCTAGTACCATTTCCATCATGAGTGACACTGGTGATGAGGATCGGCCCTGAATGCAGCCAGGCCGGACGGTCATGGAGGGCCAGACAACAACCCTGGTAGGAAGCCATCTGAACACTGAGTAACATCATTATTGGAAGCACTTTATTTGTAATTGTTTTATTGCTGTGCTGTATTTTAAAATGTTTTAAGCTGTTATTGGGTTTGGCACTGTGTGCCCTTTGTGAGCCACCCTGAACCCACTTGCGGGGAGGGCGGGATAAAAATATGAAATAATAAATAAATAAAATAATAATTGAAAGGTATAGTTCCATAGTCAGGGGACACTCAGGAAGCCTGGCCATGTGGTGTAACGGGGATAGGGGAGTTGGGAGAAAAAAATCACTCTTCTTTTTAATTAGTGGCTCATTAAAGCACACAATGTTAGTCTGGGACCAGCTTAGTGGATTTAAGCTGCCAGTTCTTTGTCGATTCAGTATGTACATTTTGGCCCAGTTTTGAAAGATTCGAAACACATCCTCCACACCAAGCATAGGCGTAGAGTACGAGGGGGCTCGAGGGCTTGAGCCACCCCTGGAAATGGAGCACCTGCTGCCACGCCTCCTCGGGTCCTTCCAAGGCCCGGCCACCGCTGCTGGAGAGGGAGAGGGAAGGGGTGGTGGGCCAGGGGAGAGAGGCACCGGCAGCAGCGGCTGGTGGGCCTCGGAAGGGCCTGGGGAGGCAGGGCGGTTTTCGGGGGGGAAGAACATTGCTCCAGCGAGTGCGCGCGCTAAGGAGCCTCGCGCCCCCGGGATTTCCAAAAGTCTACCCCCCTGACACCAAGGTGGCAATTTGTAGAGAGCCAGCATGGTGTGGTGGTTAAGCGTGGCAGGCACTAATCTGGGAAACTGGGTTTGATTCTTCATTCCTCCCCATGAAGCCTGCTAGGTGACCAGTCACAGCTCTCTCAGAATTCTCTCAGCCCCACCTACCTCACACAGTGCCTGTTGAGGGGAGAGGAAGGGAAGAAGATTGTAATCGGCTTTGTAATTGTAATCTTTAAAGTAGAAAAAAGAGGGTCATAAAAACCTATTATTATTATCCTATAAGAGACTAAGAGAAAGCAGTTCATACAAGTTGGACCCTGGTGCAAGACAGCTGTTGCCCAGGACCTTACAAGGATCTTCTACTAGCATGATGACTGGTTATTTTAGCCACCTGGTGGACTTAGGTGAGTCAAATGGTGCGATATAAATATTTTAATAAAATAACTTAAAATATTTAACCCATAAAAGGGAGTGTTTGTATATAGGGATGGACATGGGAAAATGCGGTTCAGTTTGTTGTTAGTGGCTGAACCACAGACCAAACCATGAACCAAACCAGGAGGTTTGTTCATGAACCAACCCAGTTTGTGTTTTGTAGCCCCGCAAACCCAATTGAAATGACCGTGTTTACAGAAAGCCCAAAAAACAGCTGAGCAAGGGGGAGCATCTTGCTCCCCACTGCTTACCTGTTTCTGGCTGTCTTCTGCAGTCCATTGAAACTGGATATCCCAAAATAGGGCACCTCCCTGCCGCACAGCTGTTTTTCAGGCTGTCTAGTGTAGTCCCTTTAAATGGACTGCACAAGACAGCCTGAAACAGCTGAACACCGCTCAGCTGTTTTTGCAGCTTTTACAGGGAACAGAAAACAGGGGTTTAAAGGGACTTGGAGTCCCTCTAAACCCCTGCTTTCTGGTCCATCCATGAACCACCGCAAACCGTCATGAACTGCTTTAAAAGTTTGTGGAAGTTCATGACAGCAGACACATCACAAACTTCTGCTAGCGAACCACGAACACGGCAAAATTTATAACAAATTTTGCTTCATGGTTCGGTTTGTACCCCTCCCTAATCATATATCTGTTTATTATTGGCAATATTTCCAACAATAAATGATATTCAACTTTTAGGTGGAACTTAATGATATTATATCATGTCTTGTATTATGTCTGTCGACAGGAAGAGCAGATTGAAAAGCAAGATGACTGTAGCCAGCATACTATCTAATTGTAGCTACAGGTCAGCGAGTATTCCCTCTTTTGTTTCTTTCGATATTCATTTACACTTTTGTGAGTGGTTTCATGTGTTTTGTTTGTATTGTGAGGGTTTGCTGTTGGTTTTATAGCCTGGCCTATTATTTCACACAGTGCGCACTGTGTGTTATATGGCTTTGATATACTGTTTATATTTACAATGTATGTACATATGTACATTGTTTGTGTGCTATTTCCTTTGGCTTGCAGGTCCTGCTCGTAGATTTACACAGCAAAGTTGGGTGCATTTAAAACAACATCCATTTATTAGCAAGAAATACAGAGATGGGAGTAACAGGGCTCAGAACAAGAAAGCTCATGCAGTCTCCAATTCTATCTGGACAAACAGAACCTAACAGGGACTCCACCCCATGAGACTAAACCAACACCCACATTTGGGGGCGAGAACAGACTGTCCCATTGTAATGTGTAAAATAAACACACCACAGTTTAGGCATTTAAGAGGCATACAATGGTGATTCATTGATGCACAAATAACACTGAAAATATGTATCTCCGATGAGAAAAAAAAATCAGTGTAAAGATACAGAAAATGTCGCAAAACTTCAAAACCATGGGATCAATTTCTACGAGGAAAAATTGAAATTGGATTTGGGTGTCAAAAAATGTGATAACGCCTGCCCCCCCCCGGCCAAAGTTCTATTTTGTAACCATTCTACTCACAGGAAAAGACTCTACAGATTGATTCCAGTGATATATCTCTCACTCCCTTTCTCCTCCTTTGAGCACGCATAAATCTCTATTCTGAGATGTGTCAAACATCTCTTTTTAATAATACAGCAAGAAAATGAACAGATACTCATAGCAGAGCCCAAAAGCCCATAAGCCTCCTTCCCGCAACACCAGGCCTCTGAATTGTCCTTTCTGACAGGTACGCTTGTCTCATAAATATTTGTTTACCAAAGCCATTCTTGAATTTCTGTCTTCTCATAACATATATTTCGAGGAGGCTTCCCAGAAGATTTCTTTCACGAGCACTTACTGGTTAGCCTCTGATGAACTGCAAGCTTTTATCATAGTTTTTCAAGATCAGATAGGCAACAATGGCAATGGGCCAAAGGAAATGACTCACTAGGAGATTGGGGTCTGGGACCCCCAAGCACTTTTAATTGACAAACAGCAATAAAGAAAGGTTTGGGAGAGCCATACATAGATCTCCCAGGGGGCCTTGAATTTGAATCAGGATCCTGACCTTGGGGTGGGTGGGTGAGAATTAACTCTCTCCACTGGGGAAGGGGCGTGGCTCAGTGGGGGAGTATCAAGGTTCAATCCTGGCATCTCCATTTAAAATGACCAGGTGTAAGCGACGGGAAAGACCCCTGCCTGCCACCCTGGAGACCGCTGCCCACCTGAGTGAGATGATTTAGTATAAGGCAGATTCATGTGTTGTCAAATCCCAAGTCAGGGTAGGGGCTCCCCAATTTTAGAGGCTCCAATCTGCCACCCGCCAGCTGGCCGGTGGCAGAAGCCCCACCCCCAAACAGCATCTCTCGTGTTGACATTATCAGTATGATGACAGCACCCAGAAATGACATCATCACACCGGGCATGTCGCACAGTGATGCTGTAGCATTTTGGCCAAAACTCTATGGTAACTATAGAGTTTTTGACAAAAGGCTAGAGCATCGCCACATGATGTGCCTGGTGTGATGATGTCACTTCAAGATGACGTCATCACATGGTGCACACACTTTGCACATGTGCCAGGAGATCCAAAGATGGACCCAGGAGCCCACCACTGGAAACCCAGTAAGACCTAGCAACCCTATTCTAACCTCAAATGCTTCTCTCTACCCCTCTTCCTGAGCTTTTATTTGACTCACTGGGAGAAACATTCAGGTTGCCTTCTCTCACTGCCAAGTTCCATCTCATCTGGCCTCTTGCTACTGATGTCTTCTTCCATCTTCTCACTACCTCATTCTACTCCCTCCACACAGTGGCCTCTATCCTACCACTGTACTTGGCCAATTCTGAAGCTTTCCTCCAGCCCAAGAGGCTTTTCCATTGGAAGAAGAGCCTCTTAAGTTGAAGGAAGGCTCCTTGGGTTAGAAGAACATCCTCCAGTCCAAGGTGGGATAACACCCACTCTGATTGTGGTTCCATTTTCACTGGTAGGAATAAGAGGGGGAATGAGATCATCAAAAATCCTTTGGATAGTATCTCTGCATTTTTCATTGCAGGCCCACTGCAGAAGCCATTTTTGATTAATTTACACCAGGAAGCCATTTTCTGCTACATGATCTCAGTACTGCAAGCCAATGAATTTGGAATGGTTTAATTAAAGTTTCATTTGCTGGAACAGGCACTCAATGAAGTCAGCCTCTTCAGTGCTGTGATTTTAGACACCGAGGGCAGAAGTGGGTGTTAAAAGATGTGGCGCTGCTTATTCCCTCCTCTTCACAAGGAGCAGAACACAACGCAAGACCTCACTGCTGAAAGCACAGCTGAGTCTCTGCACAACATGTTCTATAGTTTGGCTGCTTGAGGGATAAGTTCACACTTAGGCTTGTTACTTTAAAAAGAAACAGAAGTTCTTTATTGCCAGAGAGCTCCATACAGGACAGGAAAGGCAACATACAGGCTTTTAGCTAGCTACTAAGCTAGGATGGAGAGAGACTGTAGAAAGCATGTCCAGCCTTCATGCTGGCCAAAGGGAGACAGAGAGAAGAGAACTGGCTGGAAGGAAGAGACCTCTGAGAGTAGCATTCCGGGTAACAAAGGGACAGCAGCAGGAATGGACAAAGGAAAGGTCAGAGAGTGGACTATCTACCCCTATACTGACTTTCTGCTTCCCTCCCCTGAGACACCAAAGCCTGTGCTATCTCTGTGACATTGCACCATCCATTTCTTCCAACAATCATGCTGTCCCTTTCTCTTCCATGCTTACCAATGGTGGGTGGTGCAGTGGCGGTGGAAAGTGCCCTCAAATCACAGCTGGCTTATGGTGACCCCATAGGATTTTCAAGGCAAGAGATGTTCAGAGGTGGTTTGCCATCACCTGCCTCCATGTCATAGCCCTGGAATTCATTGGTGGTCTCCCATCCAAATACTAGCCAGAGCCTTAGCTTCCAAGAACTCATGAGATCAGGCTAGCTTGGGCTATCCAAGTGTGTGATAGCTCAAGAAAATATACACCTGCCATGACATATCAAATATTCTGTTACACTAGAATTTATGTAGCATAGGAGAGGGGGAAGACAATAGAAGTGCTATATCTCTAGTAATATCTAGATCCACCTCAGGCCTTGGATAATTCTTCTAAGTCTCCCTGATGTAGAAGTCTCATGGTCTGTTGTCTAGAAGTAAACGGGATTTTTGATAGGGATGCCAGCCTCCAGGTGGGAGCTGGGGATCCCCCGGAATTACAGCTCATCTCCAGACTACAGAAATCAGTTCCCCCAGGAGAAAACGGATGCTTTGGAGGGTGGACTATATGGCATTGCACCCCGCTGAGGTCCCTGACATCCCCCAGCTGCATTCCCAAATCTCCAGGAGTTTCCCAACCTAGACCTGGCAACCCAAACCCCATCCCCCACTGGTGGTCAGGAGGGACCTGGGGACCCTAATTTTTAAAGAAGGTTTGTTGTGTAGTTCCAGACACCACAGGACCATGATAATTCTGTTTGAGGGGGGGGGGAGTAAGGTCTATTGATGTTGAGTTAAGGTAAAACTTCCTCTTAAATTACATAGCGTTAGCTTTTCACACTGTGGTAAGTGCAAATATTTACCAAGCACCTTGGCTTTATACATTCTAACTGCTGTTAAGCACTAGAGCATGCCTTCCAAGAGAAACTCATGCATTACTAGATGCAAAGGCACAGCACTTGGGGGGGGGAGGAATCATTGGCTTTTTTGTTGAATGAAGGCAGTCATTCTGATCAAATATAATGCCCCAGAGCAAATATAATGCCCCAGTTCATGTAGCTGATGTCCACTGGCCACCCCCTCCCCAAAATGCCCCTTGAAAATATGAGGCTGCCAAAAGCACACATGAGCTGGTCAGGATTCCATGCTGATGCATGAACTATGTGCATGCATCACATAGGCAAAACTTTAGTCCCTCCCCCAAGGGCAAAACTTTAGTCCCTCCCCCAAGGAATGCTATGATTGTCCAAATGATGGCAGCCACATGAACAGCTATCAGATATAAGCTCTGCTCATGCTGCTAGTGAGGTCATGAGCCTCACCTCAGACAGCAGGGTCAAATCTCTGTATAATTCACATAACACACATCGAACAGCCACTGACAGGAAACTGAACTATAATGTGGCATCTTACAGGAACCAAGGAACACTGGGAAATGTAGTTCTCCAGAGTTCCCAAGTCCCATTTCAAGTGCTCCAAACTCAAGCTTCATCAGCATCGCTAAAAGCAACCACTTTAACTAATGTTTGGCCGGATGGACTGGCTCCAGCCCTGTAGGCAGAATTATTCTCTGTCAAGAGGGGGCAGCTTAGCTAATTTAATTAACAGAGCTGATTCAATTAACAGAGCTGATTCAATTACTGGGCCTAATTCAATTACCCGAGCTAATTGATGGGGCTAATTCGATGGGTGTTGCTGCTGTGGCAGTGAGACATGTGTCTCCAGGCAAAGGCAGGCCAGGCCCTTTGCATGTGCTCAGAGGCTGGCTGGCTGGCTCCCCCCACTTGGGGCTGAGGGTGGAGCCAGCTGGGCCAACACTAGGCACACACTCCTTCCGTGCCACTCTCACTTGTTCGCTTGCTCCACCGGGCGGGTGTCAGTCAGCCAGCCAGCCAGCTGCTCTCATGGCTTCCCTCCCAACCAGCAGCCCCAGGCTCTCTCTGCCTCCTAGGGGAGGGGAGGGGGATTGGGAGAGGAAGAGGACTAGAAGATGAGAGGGCAGTGCAAATTCAGGAGGGAGAGTTGTCCCAAGCCCCCACCCCCACCCCCCTGTGGCTATGGGCCTGACTGGTTCACACAGACACATGTATCATTTGATTCTTCTGTGTTTTGCTATTGAGTCTCAGCAAGGAAGGTGGGTTATGAACAAAGGAAGTAAATAAAAATACTGTCTGGAGGCCAGGGAGTGTGAAGGATTCCACCGAAAACCATTGTGTTAGCTTTGACCTTCAGTGTCTTTAGATCTGGGAGGGCCCATTCACACCCACACATTCTTGCATGATAGATGTATGCAAGGCTGGAAGCTATGCAAGGTCACCCATGGTTAGTACTTGTATTGGAGACCACCAAGGAAAACTGGGATTGTTATGCCAAGGAAGGCAATGGCAGACCACCTCTGCTCATCTCTTGCCCCAAACACCCCATATTCCTGGGGTCACCATGAATTGTTTGCAACTTCATGGCACACACAATTATTGTTAAGGAGGATCTAGCCTCAGAGTGCATGGAATTTGTTGCAGCTATCGTATGGCTCCTTTAAACGTGTAAGGCTGCTTTTGCCTTATCTCTGTGTCACTGAATGTGTGTCGGTTTAGGTAAGGAAACCATTTCAGGTGCCTGAGGGATCTTTCTGAAGTAGGAGATGATAGATTCAGTTCAGCAGTCAGAAATGACACTCTTGTATTGACGTTTAGAGTCCTGTCTGCCAAAGCATGCAATTCCCCTTCCTAAAAGAAACATATATTTTTTAAAAAACCCAGATACTATGCAAAAGCCATGTAACGGAAGTCTTAGGCAGAAAATAGTATGGCATATTCGTTGACAGAACCCCCAGCTGTTCTTGCCATAACGTGTAATGCCCATGCACTTAAAACGACTCCTTGCAATGAAAATGAATGATGTACAATAATTTTCTACCTCAGCGAATGAACAGCCATCACAATCAAGTGTAAAACTATGTCTTAGCCATCTGTTCCATAACCACAGTTTCTGAGATGATAAAAGGTAAGAAAAATATTCCACAAAGAGAGAACGTCTAACGTTAAACCGTGACGAGGAACAAAATAACCACTGCGTACTCAAACAACTTCTTTTCGCCTACTCACTCAACGCACCATAGGCGAATCCGGTATATAAATACTGAAGAATTGACAGGGGGAGCCTCTATATTATCGAAAGCCCCTGGTCTGATTCTTTCTGGTCCCACATCTCCCTGTGACAGGTTGGAAGCTGCAATCGGTGAACTTCCCGTGACTCATTAGAAGGTGTGCTCTGCTGCACTGGCATTGTGCCAGTGTGGTGATGCCACTTGTGGCTTTTTAAAAAATGGAAGGGATGCCATTAGATGCTCTAGCAGTTACTAAGCCTGTACTGCCCGTCAGCTTTACTGGATGCCCCATGAGTTCTAGCATTTTGGGAAAGGGAGAGAAAGTTCTCTCTGTCCATTTTCTCTACCCTGTTCATAATCTGCTATCATGTCCTCCCTTGGTTGTCTCTTTTCTAAACTGAAAAATGCACCCTGACCTGGATAGCCCAGGCAAGTCCAATCTCATCAGATCTTAGAAGCTAAGCAGGGTCAACTCTGGGAAGTATTGAGATGGGAGGCCTCCCTGGAATACCAGCATTCAGGAAGACAGGGGAAGGCTTTATTCATCCACCTCTCTAAATATCTTCCAGGCCCCCAGGAGGGGTCAGTCCCCAGAGGTCACCGTGACTTCCAGGTCCACACACAATCAGTCACCAGAGGTCGCCATGACTTCCAGTTGCACACACACATATGAAAAATGCAACAAAAAACCCACCCCAAATTTAATAAATAAATAAATAACTTGAAAAATACCGGCCTCTTCAGTCTTTCCTCATAGAAAGGGGCTCGAACACCTCAACCATCTCGGTTGCCCTGTTCTCCACTCTTTCCAGCTCCACAATGTCATTTGTGAGATACAGTGACCAGAACAACCCACAATATTCCAAATGAGACAGGGGCATTATAATAATGTCTGTTTTATTTTCAGTCCCTTTCCTAATGATCCCCAGCATTGCCTTTTTTCACTGCTGTGGCACACTGGGGTGACACTTTCATTGAGCCATCCACTGCAACCCCAAGCTCTCTTCCCCTCTCAGCAAGTTCAGACCTCATTAGCATACTCACGAAGCTGGGATTCTTTGCTGCCAAGATACGGTACCAGGTGCAGAGGTGGTGAAAGTGAGGCAGTGACCACCCTCCCCCCCCTGCAGCTCAGCAAGGTATGGCAAGGTGGCAAGCATCCTCTCCACCTAGTGCATTGTGCCTTCCTCACCACCAGGCCACCGCCCCAAGGTCAGTGGATGAAGGAAGGAGGAAAAGGGATAGGCCTGCCTTTGGATGGAGAGAGGGAAGGAACTGAGGGAAGGAATAAACTGGGGCCATCTCAGACCCCCATGCCATGGGTGGGTGGGTGAGTGACAAGGCTGATTGCCCCCCCTCCAGCTGTTGCCTAAGGATAGGGTAGCAGCTGCATTATATGGGGACCCATTGATCTTCTGCACTTGCCAGCAGGTAGATCTGACACATTTAAAGAAGGACGGTGCATTTGGTTGGGCAGATACCATAGGAGAAAGAACAGAAAGAATTCACTATTCCAATCCCAATAAAACTCTCACTGCTACTTCTTTCTATGCAGCTAACTAGTTATGTGTGTCACTCTTTAAGCCAGGAAAACAGAAGATTATAGGGCTATACACACAATGAAATTTCAGGTTGGCCATTGCCTCGTACCATTAGGGAATCTCCCCGATGACTCAAAGCTAGAAGCTCTCCAGTGCAGGCACTCCTAATATCAACATCAAAGATGCAATGAACCGGCAGTTAACACTATATTCTTAATGAAACGTTGAGCTATACTACAATCTAGCATTAATTGCTTGGAAGGAAAAACATTAAGTTAACTGCACTGTCTCCAAGATAGCAGTTCTCTTTCAGAATAAGATGAAATCTCAATATATTTTCAGCATTAGGGTTATAATCGAACTTCAAGGGACCTTTCTCAGAAATGCTACATTTTCTACGTGCAGGGCCAACTAGACAGGCATAGTTGGGCAGCCAATGCATGGATAAGACAATGTGTAGAGAGGAGAACTTTAAATTTCTTTGACAGTGGGGGCATTTTGGGACAAACTGGACCTATAATCATAGAGTTGGAAGGGACCTCCAGGATCATCTAGTCCAACCCCTTGCACAATGCAGGAAATTCACAAATACCTCCCCTACCACCAGTGACCCCTGCTGAATGCCCAGAAGAGGAGGGAACCCTTCCAGGATCCCTGGCCAAACTGGCCATTCCTGACCCCAAAGTGATGATCAGCATTTCCCTGGGCACATATACTAAAAGGATGGGGTCTACTTGAACCAGAATGGACCCTGACTGCTGGAGTATAACATAAAAAAGGTGGCAGAGCAGCTTTTAAACTGTACCAGGGGAGAAAGCTGACAGGAGCTGAGGAGCATCTGGTTCGGGCAAATTTGTCCCAAATGGACAAAGGAGAAAATACTGCTGGTTGCATAAATGAGGTTTGGGTGGATAAGCAAAGTGAGGATAAACTAAAGCAGGACAGCCAGTCAAAGTGGTCAAAGGGCCACTGTGGAAAGGGCATATACCAAAAATGTCTTCAGAGAAATACGGTGTGGATGTGTTTCTATGCAAATGCCAGAAGCCTCTGACCCAAAATGGGAACCTTGGAGTGTTTGATTTTAAAGGAAAACAGAAATCTGGTGGAAGGGAGAGAACCAGTGGGATATGGTCATCTCTGGATATAAACTCTATGGGAATAACAGGGAAGGGCATCCTGGAGGAGGTGTTGTTATTTACGTCAAAGATGGCATAGTGTCTAACAAAGGGTCAATGTCTCCACAGAATCACTGTTGGTGACAATATCAGGCCCCCAAAGTAATTCAGTACTAGGGATGGGCTATCAGCTCCTGACCAAAACATTCAGGGTGATCTTAAGACAGAAAATGAAACCATGGAGCCATCTAAAGGAGAAAAAGTTATAATAATGGGTAACTTTAACTACCGTCATATTGACTGGATAATAGTGTGTTCCAGTCACACCAAAGAGGTAAATTTTCTAAATACCCTAAAGGACTGTGCCATAAAACAGCTGATCATGGAACCAGCCAGAAGGGAAGCAACCCTCAATTCTCAGTGGTGCTGCCCAGGACCTAGCATGAGGTGTAGAGGTGGTTGAACTGACTGGAAATGGTGATCATAATGCCATCAAATTTAATTTTACAGGTATGTAGGAAAGTGCCAGGGAACTCCAACATGGTCATAGTTGACTTCAAAGGAGGAAACTTCTCTAGGATGAGAAATCTCATAAAAAGAAGTTGAAAGGAGCAATCAAATATCAAAAAGGCATGCAGATTACTCAGGAAAGTCATGAAAGGTAGTATAAAGTCTAAGAGGTCACCAGCAAGGCTAACAAGCAGGGTGGGGGGAGGTATTTGAGCAAAAAAAAATTCCTTTAGAAACTGAAAGCTAAATGAATTCTGGTCTGTCTTCACTGCCTTCTCCAAATTACTGGAAGGGATGGGTTATAGCAAATAGGTGTGGTTTTGGACTGGGTTAGGTCCCACCAAGGTCCGCAGGAACAGTATGGGTTACTACCAGATAGGTAGGGATATTTAGCAAGCACCTTTTTTAAAAATATTTTTTATTGCTTTTCTCTAAAACTACAATAGAAAATAGGAAGGGGGAACTACAAACTATGGGGAAAAGAAAAGAAGGCCACTAAAAGCCCAAGTGGCAGGGGTCATTTTAAATGTTACATAGCTTGGTTGAGATTTCACTTACAATACCTTTTAGTAAGATGAAGCATAGGAGTTATGTTTATATACTATTTAGTAATACAGAAGGAGTTTTTTAAAAGGCTGAAATAGGCATGTTAGGCAGTTCATGATTCCAAACATATAACTGGATTCATGTTTCTTATTTTTTTGGTTTCTTCCCCATAGGCTTATTTTTATCAAAGTCTCATCTGACTTTAAGTGATTTAGGGGCAGCAGCTACTAACTCAGATTCAGAGTCCTCCTCAGTGTCAGTTAGCATTGCCATAAGTCTGGTTGATTGTTTCATCATGGTTGACTGTCCTCATCAATACGGTTACTGAATGTATCTTATGTAGTAATGCCTACTGTTTTACCAGTTAACCTTGCTTGCCCTTAGAGCCTTATTTTGACTCTTCTAGGTCCCGCCCGGAAGATAGCATCGGTGAACAGACCCCTCCCTTTGGAAAGTGAGCCTTGCTTGCCTGCTTCACTTTGTGCATGCTTATTGCTCATTAGTTTTTCCTCCTCTCTTATCTCCAGCTGGCTCTTCCCTGGCTAACAGCCTTGAGCAGAAAAGCCTCCTGTTATGTGTTAGTAGAATCACAGGTGTTATGTATTCTTTTGCTTAGTTTTCCTTGGGAACATTTACTCTGAAAAGTCTCAACAGGGTTTTTCCTGAGAACCTAGTTTGCCGCACTTTTCTTGGGAACAGTGGGCCAGTATATTTAGGCACCAATATTTCTTCCCAATGATTGGTAGATGGTAAGGGGGCCATATTTCTTATCAAGTATAATTATAGTTGTATTTCTATACTTGGGCATTACTAGCAGAAGAAGTGTTTGACCAACAAGATCTTTTCTGCAAATAAAGGACTTTCTGCTTAAGGAGACCTGTTGTGGACTATATCTATTGGCACAATCTCACACTCAGAGGAGCTGCTTGATGTGTCTCCATGTCTTCCCAAATCATAGTCACTGTGATCTGATGTCTTGTCATCCTGTGCTGTTCCTTTCAGTTTGTCCATTGTTTGACACTGCTCCAAGAAGGCTATGGCTTTTGTAACAGAGTCCACTCTTTCCTTTTTGTCCTTAAATTTAAAAGTGAGTCCTTCAGGAAAGAGCCATTTGTAGGACATGGAATTTTTCTGTACAAAGGTTGTCAGATTTTTATATTGTTTCCTCTTTTTCCTGATTTCAAATGGAATGTCTTTTAAGACTTTTATGTCTGTATCTTTGATTTTTAGGGTGGTCCCATTAGTTGCTTTAAGTACTTGATCTCTGCTTGATCTTTTGGAGAATCTCACAAAAACCTCTCTGGGCCGATTATTTTTCTTGATGTAATCTGGATAGGTCCGATAAATCATATCCATATCCGATTGTAAAAGTTCCACTGTAGTTATCTGCAACTGGTGCCAAGGCATTGCTTAAAAGCTTCTTCAGATCTCTTCCATTGCAGCGACTGAAGGCAGTGGAAAAAAAGAGAACCTCAGATGAACATCAATTGCTACAACTGCAAATGGAAAGATCAACTTATCTACTGAGATTCCAGGGAGTTCCAGAATGCAATGGAGAAGATTTGAAGAAGCTTTTAAGCCAGGATAAACAAAGCCAGAAGCAGCACTGGCTCACTTTGGATCCAGGCTGGTGTTGCCCAGAAATGCAGGCAGCAGGCAGGGCTTTCCATTAGCAGCAGGGGTCATTTCGAGCAGGAGCTCGGGGGAGCTCAGCTCTGGGAGTTGGTGCCAGCCCTCCCCCCATGGGGGAATGCCTGCTTGTGTCATGGCTGCAGCAAAATTACCCCATCTCCTGGAAAGGTCCTTGTTCCTCCGACCAGCCTTCTGAAGGCTTCAGCCACCACTGAAGCTGTCCTCCCAGAATAGTGGTATTTCTGAGGCTTGGATTAGTAACTTACTTTCTTTCTTTCTTTCTTTCTTTCTTTCTTTCTTTCTTTCTTTCTTTCTTTCTCTCTCTCTCTCTCTCTCTCTCTCTCTCTCTCTCTCTCTCTCTCTCACCTTCTGACATAATTCTGATGATGACAGGTGGTTTAGCATATGCAAATAAGTTATGCTAATGAGTTATACTAATGAGCTCCTGCACCTCTTTTTCTGCGAAATGACCCCTGATTAGCAGTAATCTGCATGAAGACAAATGCTTAATATTATGCAGTTCAGTCATTACCAAAACCTAGTTTGATCATATTTGGTGACCCCCCATTTTCATTTCAGGGTCCAGGGACAATGATCAGCATCTCCTTTGAAAAAGAAGTTTAAGGATTGGAGTTTAGGGATTTGTTCCATGAATGTCACTCCTTCCTCCAGCACAAGGTGCTTTCTGCTGATCCAAGATTAGTGGAAAAAATCTATAGGCTCCAACCCATAAATATGTAGGCAACCAGGTACCGAACAGGATGAAAACAGGACATGGCATTTTAAGAAAATTCTACAGAGAATAGGGATAAATAATTGTCTTGGGGATTACAAGAACCTATAAACCTACTGAAATCTGGACTTTTAAAATAAGAATTCCTGTGCAAAGATAGGTAGATGCACTGTAAAACGTAATGGCCTAAGTAGAGCTCCATTCACAGAATTGTGAGTTCCTGCTACCTACTCCTACTGCAATTCGCAATACCCACTTGAAAGCTGCTGCCAACAAGCAGAGTAGAGACCCTTGGGAATAGAACTAGATAGAATCATAGAATCACAGAGTTGGAAGAGACCATACAGGCCATCTAGTCCAACCCCCTACTCAATGCAGGATCAGCCTAGAGCATCCCTGACAAGTGTTTATACAGCTGCTGCTTAAAGACTGTCAGTGAGGGGGAGCTCACCATTTCCTTAGGCAGCTTTTTCCACTGTTGAACAACTCTTACTGTCATTTTTTTCATAGTATCCAGTTGGTACCTTTTTGCCCTTAATTTAAGCCCATTATTGCAAGTCCTGTCCTCTGCTGCCCTTCTCTAAGTGACAGCCCTTCAAAAACTTCAAGAGAGCAATCATGCCCCCCCCCCCAGCCTCCTCTTCTCTAGACTGAACATTCCCAAGTATTTCAGCCTTTTCCTCATAGGACTTGGACTCCAGGCCCCTGATTGTCTTCATCACCCTCCTCTGCACCCACTCCATTCTGTCCACATCCTTTTTGAAGTGAGGCCTCCAGAACTGCACACAGTACTCTAGGTGCAACCTGACCAATGCAGTGTGTAGCAGGACTATGACATCTTGTGATTTGGAAGTTATACCCCTGTTGATACATCCCAAGATTGCATTAGCCTTTTTTGTCGCTGCATCACACTGGCTACTTGTATTTAACTTATGGTCCACCCATGCCCCAAGATCTTGTCCACACATATTGACACCCAGAAGTGTATCCCCTCATTTTGGTTACCCAGATGTAGAACTAGACACTTATCCTTGTTAAATTGCATTTTGTTAAATTGCATCTTGTAGGAGGATACAGTTTGAAGATGAAACTTCCAAAAACCATGAAGCACAAGAACCTTTCAAAAAGAGCAAAAGAACCTTCTGTTTGCATAAGGGCTAGCTAGCTTCAATCCAACCCAGATGCCAGATCCATGAATTTCATTGGGCACACTTTATTATGTATCTAGTAGAAAATTTGTGTTTGTTTAATAAAAGCCATTAAAATTCAGTTAAAAATCATAGGGTTTGGATCCATTCCACGTTTTCACTCAGTCTCACTCAATTCCCATCCTTATTATAGGTCCCATCACACATGGCTTTTGTCCATGCAGGTCCTCAGCATAGGCTGCAGACAGATTGCCATTCTGCCGCGCCTCCGCGGCATGGCAGAATGGGGCGGGGGGAATTTCCCCCACGGCGCGGCATTTGCACACCACCGGAAGGAAGCCGCCTGCAACGTTCAGACTGCAGGCAGCTTCCTGGAGCAGCGGGTGGATGCCACGTGGCTGCCCCTGCCCGCGTGCATTCACACCCGCTCCGGCGGGCGGAACGTGCGCGTGGGGCGCACCACAGCAGCTGAGCACTACTTTGAAGTGGTGCTTGGCTGGTGCGGAAGGAGCACGGCGCCAGACGCAATGCGTCCGGGCTGCCTCCTGGGGGCAGATGAGACCGTCTGAACGGCTGCTCTGCCTCCGCTTCTGAAGCGGAGGCGGAGCAGCTGAGACGGCCAATCTGTCCTCAGCCATAGTCTTTTTGGTGATCAAAAGGGACCCCAGCTCCCTTCTTGCACCAGTGGAAAAGTTAGTTGAATCCAACCGATAATATCTGTATTCATGCAAATCAAATTCCTAAATGTGAAGGAGGGGGTATTCTAAAACATTTCATCTTGCCATCCTTTAGAACTGAACAGTGGACTGAAATATTATTCAGTCATGTGTGGACATTTTAATCAAGGTAGTTTCTGCTTAGCTTGCTAGTTAAGTAGCTGATTAAGGCATTAATTAAGACAATTGTCTGAGCTGGACTAATAAACAATATACAATTTGAGATCTCACCTATCCTGCACCTCAGTCTGAGTAATGTTGTAGAGGAGCTGTTCTCATTTGAATTGGAAAACGCAGTGCTTCTCTTGGACAATATATCTTACCTGTTCCTAAATAAACCACAAGAGAATCTGATCACTTTTTTTTAAAAAAAAGGAAAGACAAGGTTTAATATCAGATGTCTCCCATCCAAGATAGGAATGCTGGCAGATGAGCAACCTATGCAACGTATTGGGGGGGGGGGGAAGGGAGTGAAAGTAAAATGTGGGTGTAAAAGTGACAGTAAAATGAGGGAGAAAGAGCGACAGTCATCCAAACAGTTTCCAGATATCTGAGATGACCCATAGGCATCCCCTTAAGGATGCTATGTTGATAAGAGGGCCAGACAATAAAAATGCTTAGAATAGTCTTCCTGGGAGATGCTGCCAGATTATGGGATTCCCTTCCGCTGCAATTGTCCAGGTCCTTCCCAGAACACCTTTCCCAAATACTGTAGGATACAATGATTTGAGCTGAGTTTTGAGTCTCATGGTGACATTTCAGAAAGGTTTTTTTTAATGGTGTTTTATGCAGTTTCTTCACTGGTGCTCTCTCTTACTTTTATTACTACCCTGTCTGGATCTGTGGCATAGGATGGTTACATAAATATTCACCTGGTCTTCCTCCAACAAGCTGCATGCATGATTCTCCTTTCCCCCTTTTATCCTCCCAGCAAACTCTACTCACACACACATACAACCAAAGAGCCAGTTTGGTGGAGTGGTTAGGAGCATGGACTCTAATCTGGGAGAACCAGGTTTGATTCCCCACTCCTTCACATGCAGCTGCTGGTGTGACCTTGGGTCAGTTACAAGTTCTTTCAGAGAGGTTCTCTCAAGGGCAGTTCTCAAAAGAGCTCTCTCACCCCCACCTACCTCACTGGGTGTCTTGTTGTGAGGAGGGTGAAGGAAAAAGAGATTGTAAGCCATTCTGAGACTCCTTCAGGTAGTGAAGGGTGGGATATAAATCCAGTTGTCTCTGTCTCCTCCTCCTCCTCTTCTTCTCCTTCTCCTCCTCCTCCTCTTCCTTCTTCTCATCAAGCACTGGATCTATGAATGGTGAGAGATGGATCTTCTGTGCTGTCCACTTCCCTTTGCAACCTTCAGAAACTAAATGATGAGGCCCAGGAGAACCTTATGATATGTGACCTAGGAGCTTGCTGCGAGGTAGAGGAATTGCCATCCTGCCCTGTTTCACTCATGGAGAAGATATAGTTCATAGGATCCAACCCTACATGTCCTGTCCTTGCTTTAGAGTCTGAAACTATGCAGCTTTATCTGGAAAGGTCATGGCTTGACTTGCTCACTGCATCAGCTATCCACTAGTTAGAGTAACTTTCTGACTCCCTAAAAGTTGTACATAAACTGGGTGTTTATGCCATGAGTATTGTACTCAGAAGCAATGTTGTTTCATGGTATCACTGCAATCACTATAGCCTTTGCAATTGCCAGCATAGTTCTGTATTGTTCAGAGTAGAAATCAACACATCAGTGAAAGACTCTGGGAAAGCAAATAGACATCAGTATTTGAATATGAGTCTAACAGCAAAATCCTAATGGTAGAATCCTAATGGTAGAATTACACCTTTCTAAATCCTAATGGTAAAATCCTAATGGTAGAATTACACCTTTCTAAATCCATTGTTGTCAGTGGGTTAGTTAGGATGGCACTGTTGATGTGTGTGTAGATGAGGATAGAGTTCAATTTGAATTGTCTAAATAAGCAACCCTACTGATAAAGCTCAGTTTAAGCAAGGATTTGTCCTAGTAGTGCTCAAATGAACTTTAACAACAAAAAATGAATCATTTCACGTCACAGAGGCACACATTTTCCCAGTCTTAAGGAAGGTTCACTGTGTTTCTAGTTCATTGCAAAGCTCTAGCTAGTTTTATTCTGCTACGAGGGCTGCACAAGGATTTATGTGATTCCAAAGAAATGTTCAGTTCTGCTTTTGTGCTTTCACATGGCCTTCAGGAGACTCCAGGTTTCTGAAGTTCTGTATAGGGGTAGACAGGGCTTTTTTTGTAGAAAAAGCCCAGCAGGAGCTCATTAGCATAATAGGCCACACCCAACAGCAGAAACTCATTAGCATATTAGGTCACACCCCTGACAGCGCAGTTCTCTCCCAGGATCGGCTTCCCCAGGTGCCCCGCGGCTTGCAGGGTGCATGGGGAACCCGAGGGAAGGAAGCCAGTTTCTGGATTGGCTTCCCCAGGTGCCCTGAAGCTGTGGGTGCCTGGGGAACCCAAGGAGGGGAGGCAGTTTAAACTGCCTTCCCTCCCTGGATTGGCTTGGCTTCCCCAAGGCATTTGGGGAAGCCGGGGGGGGGGGAAGCTGTAGGCATGGCCAGATAAAGCTGTAGGTGTGGCCAACTCAGAAGCCAGCCTGAACTCTGTTCCTGTGCATTCCTGCCCAAAAATAGCCCTGGGGATGGATAGAACCAGGAAAATGCAGTTCAATTCATGGCATGCCCGATTCATGAACCATGACCCATCACAAACTTTTAGGAGCTAAATGAACTGGTTTGGTTTGTGAGATTTGTGACCTAGTAGAACCACCCACCCAGTGTGCTAGAAACACCAAAGTCACAGAGGATCTCTGGCTGACTGTCCTCTACTGGCCCTCCCAGTTTGGTGAAGATTGGATTTACAGAAGGTGCCCCCAGGAAAGTGCTTTCTAGGGAAATGACCACCTGTTATTTTCCCAGAAAACACTTTCTGGGGAGCACCTTCTTTGGGGGGGGGGAGTAACTTGGACCCCATAAATCCAAACCTCAACAAGCTTGGATGGCAGGTAGAGGAGAGTCAGCTGGAGATCCACTGTGAATTTGGTGTCTCTAGCTTGCACAGGGTCAATTCTATACATTCCTGAACCTCCTGAACCTGCACCTGTCAAAATGACCTCCATAGGTTTAGGAAGTTCAGGAGCGTATAGAGCAGATCCTGTGCAAGCTAGAGACATCAAAGTCACATGGGACCTCCCTTGGATGCTCCTCTACATGCTTTCCAAGTTCTACTTCCCCTGTTGCTTTGAAGTTTGGATAGAGAAAAGACAGCCTGTCTGGAAATGTATCCATTCATGAGCCACCATAAACTGCCACGAACAGCTGGAAAGTTCATGGAAAGTTTGTGCCAGTTGACCTGCCACAAACTTGACTTTGTGAAGCACCACTTAGCCAAAATTTGTCACAAATTTTAGTTAATGAGCTGGTTTGTGCCCATCTCCAGTTCTACATTTGTCCACTACTTTGCTGCTGACTTAAGACCTTTTTTTATTTTTCTAGGCCTTCTATCTATCTATCTATCTATCTATCTATCTATCTATCTATCTATCTATCTATTTGATTGTATACCTCGGCTAGCCAGCAAATTTGGGCCAGCTTTTGGTTAACTTAGTTGACTCCTGTAGCCTTCAGATATGTATACTGTCCTTTTTTATGGACTGTTCATTGTTTTTATCACTTTTAATTTAGCTGCTACTGCTCTTTTTATGATGCTTTTATACTTTTGAGTCTCCTAAATTTACTGCAATTGTAACAAATGAATGCTATTTGTGCTGGTAATTTTATTGTTTTGATCTTGTATTCAGATTACTTCTTGTATCTTATATGCACCATCAGCAGAAAGCACTGAGTTTTTTTTAAAAAAATCATTTAAAAAACCATATATCTACTAGACCTCATCCAGAAGCTTCAGTATCCATCCAGAGGTTTCACTGTGCACAGAGTCTACATTTGGGAAGATGCAAATTCATGCACTGTCTATGGGCTTTTCCACATTCTCATTTCCCGTGCTTATAAGTTTCTGTTTCTTCGGGTATCTTATCTGTTCTGCATACATTTTGCCTCCTCTAGTGGTTGATTCTATATTACACTGGTTTATGTCCAGCATAAAACCTGCAGATTAAATCTGCAGAGAGATATGCTGGAAATAAACTGGCATAATATCAAAGAGACACTAGAGGGAGCAAAATACATGCAGAAGAGGAGGGGCTTTAAAAAGAGGAACTTGCAAGGGAAGAAAATGAGAATGTGGAAAAGCCCTGAATTCGGAAGATGCAGATTCATGCACCCAGCTGTGTCGAAGCTTCAAGATACAAGTACAGAGAAATAATATAGAAAAGGAGTTTTGAAATTGTGCTGTTTCAGATCACTTTATTTTGAATGCTTCTTCCTGTGATTAAATCCCCAACACATTGACTACTTCCACAAAAGGACAAAAGAATGTGCAAGTCTTTTCCTGCTGAGCTAGATGTTCATAGGGTTGCCACCAATTTCACCACGAATATGTTTGACAGTCAAATTTACCAAGTTTAACTTGATGATCAGATGGGAGCCAATTACCTAGTCTATTCAGTTCATTCTGAACTACTCATGCTCTCGCTGAACAGGTTTGCACTGAGGTCCCCCCCCGAACCTGTATACAGCATACACAAAAATCCTGCTGATACGTACAGATCGGCACCCATTACTGTTGCTAAGGACTACTTAGAAAAACATGAAAAAGCTGGAGTTTTTTAAAAAAAACAAAGTGTTTATTTATGACTGGTTTATGTAATTTATGACTAATATCACTATTTAAATAATTTCCTCCTGACTGGAGCAGTGGCACAAGAAGGGGAGGGGAAGTAGAACTGAGTTGGGAAATGTTGAATGTGAATGCATGAAAAGCCGATTGCTGTGTACTCAACTCTCAGGAAGAAGCATGTCACACAGCCATGAACAGGTCAACAAGCAGACAAACAGTACCAAAAAGTCAGCTGTCTGTTTGCAACTGGCAAACAGGCCACGAGCTCAACTGGCAAGTGTTCCAGAATCTACAATGCTGACTTATTTTGACACAAAGGACTGTTCAAATGTATTTCACCACCCCTTCACATTACTGCAGCCTTCAGTGGTAGAGCTTGAGAAGGACTCTACCATATGTTTTGGTGGATTTGTATGGAACATCCCATGCACTGTTGAGAATGGATTAGCTTCTATGGAAATGTCCTGTAGGTATGTTGAATTCCCCATACAACTCAAGAGTTAGCTGTAGCTCTCTGAAATGAAGTCTTAGGGGAACAGGACAGATGAACAAAACCAAGGTTCCTACTTAGAAAATTCTTCAACCATTCTTGGTCCTACCTGCAGACTGAAATAAAGTGCCTACATGTTTAAAATGTCGACTGATTCCCCCCCCCCTTTTTTTCCTGGAGCACGATGATCACTTGAGATCTGTGGATCCTACTACATACACTGGATTGCATCCTACTAGTTTATCCATTGGTGGGGAAAGGCATAGGGGAAAATATGGGGCCTGCATAGGACCTGCATGGTCAAAAGCTACATCAGTGTAGCCTATTTTATAGAAGAGAACTGGGTGAGAATGAGGGGGAAAGGCTGTCTAGATCCAGTCCCCTCTCCATAAGACCTGCAAACTTTTTTCATTGTGCTGGTTGCTGTCTTTTCCTGTTACAACAGAGTCTTGATACTTCATGAATTTTCCCGTTAAATATTAATTTCCAATACTGGATTTTTCCATCTCCCACATCTAAAGAGTGTCTTTTCTCGTAATACTGATTCAAACAAAACTTCTCTTTACTGACTATAGGAAAAATATGAATATGCATAAGGAAGAACATCTATGGTGGGAGACAGTTTGACATTGCCCTTCTAATAATTTGATTTCAGTTTTGTTTTTGATGAACACAATTAATCTCCTTCAGAATTTAATGGTTTGGGTTTGTTCTGAGGTGAATGTGTTTTTGCTCCTTGATTAATTGGTGCCATTACCCCTTAACTGCCCTGATTAAACATCTATTTAAATACTACCTATTAAAGCCACACTAGATTTCCTTTTATATATGAGCTATTAACCCTTTGACGTGCCCACCTCAAAATGCCAGAGTTGAAATTAGCACATTAGTGGACTGACCTTCATTAGTACAGAAGCCTGTCTTTGAGGTTCTGCTATGAGTTCAGTGAGGAATGAATGTTTTGTACATACATACCATGCCCAACAGAGAAATCTTGCAGGAGATGATATGATGGATCTTGCTGGTGGTTCACCATGAGATGTTCTACAATATGGGATTGGTATTGTGCCATCAGGCATGGACAGTTCCTGATGACTGTGATATGGGAGGTGATTGCCATATTAAAAGAGTCATAGCTCACTGGATAAAACTCAGTAGAAGATCACAAGCTTTTTGTTGTGTTTTTCATACTAGGAATAAGGCCCGTTGTGGAAATAAATACAACGGGCTCTAGAAAGAGGCTCTGGGAGAGTGCCCCAGCTTTGGGCACTCAGTGTCATTTTGCTGTGGTGACCTCAGCAGGGTATAATGACACAGAGTCCACCATTTTCTCCAGGGAAAGATCTCTGCCATCTGAAGAGCAGTTGTAATTTGGCATGATCTCCATCCCTCTCCTGGAGATTGGCAGCAATGGTTCCCCATGAGGGAATGGGTGGTTTGGAGGGTGGAGTCTATGGCATTGAACCTGTCTGAGGTTCCACCCCTGCTGAAATCTCACCCTCCCCAGGGTCCACCCCTCATATCTCCAGGAATTTCCCAACCTGGAGTTAGCAACCCTATCTCCCTCACAGCCAACCATCAATATATCATTATCTGTCCCCTGGCTTCAGTTTCCCATCTCCTCCCCCCTCCCTCCTAGAGAGCAGTTGTAATTCCGAGTGATCTCCAGCCCCCACCTGGAGATTAGCAACAATGGTTCTCCATGAAGGAAATAGCTGACTTGGAGGGTGAAGTCTATGGCATTGTACCTGTCTGAGGTCCCACCCCCTCCTCCAACTGCACCATCTCCAGGCTCCATCCCTCAAATCTCCAGGAATTTTCCACCTGGAGTTGGCAACCCTATCTCCTTTCCAGCCAATCATCAACCTCACTCTTCAACTTTTCATCTCTCCCCCCTGCAGCCTCCACCATGCTCTGAAGCCCTGACTGCTATGTCACATTGGCTGTCATAGGGGGGTCCATCTCAGCAGGGTATAAGGACACAGAGTCCTTCATTTTATCCAGGGGAACTGATCATCTGGAGAGCAGTTGCCAATCTCCTCACCTGGAGATTGGCAACCATAGTTGCCCTGGAAGAAAAGTAGTCTTTCTCTGCAATGGGGACCAAAGCAGCTTATATCATTCTCCTCTCCCCCTTTAGACTTGCACAGCAACCCTGTGAGGTAGGTTAGGCTTAAAGTCTGTGACTGGCCCAAAATCACCCACTCAGCAAGAACCTGGGTCTAGCAAATACTGCTCTGAAGTACTGACTGCTACATCTAGGGTACCCAACCTCCAGGTGGAACCTGAAGATCGCCAGGTATCACAATTGAAATCCAGACAACAGTTTTCCCCCTCCAGAGAAAATGACTGCTTTGGAGGGTAGCCTCTATGGCATTCTGTTCAGCTGGCCCCAATGAGTTTTCTCCCAAAGGCCAACAGGTGTGGAAAGGGGCTTTCAGAGAAGCAAGCTTGGTTGCCTAGCCACAGGCACTGAGGAGAAAGTTGCCAGCTCTGATTAGGGAAATACCTGGAGATTTGGGGGGTGGATCCTGTGAAAGGCAACATTTTTTTGGGGGGGGATGGAAGGACTCAGCAGGGTATAATGCCATAGTGTCTACCCTCCAAAGCAGCCGTTTTCTCCAGGGGAACTAATCTCTGTCATCTGGAAATCAATTGTAATGGCAAGAGATCTCCAGGTCCCACCTGAAGATTGGCAACCCTAGGGGAAAAGTCAGACACACAGCAGGGGGTTGAAGAGAATGGTTTGATGGTCGCTGGCCCACCTCATTAGCCAGCCAGCCATGGTGGAGCTAAGCAGGAGAGAGAGCCGTTTTCACAGTTTATTCTGATAGGAAAGTGGGTGAGCTGGCAGTGGGCAGGGGAGGGGGTTATGCTGAAAGTCCATTGTTTTTTTACTAACAGAAGCAGGCCACTGAGGGGACAGTTAGACCCACCTGGCAGTGGGTGGAGGAGAAGAGTGGACCCAGCACCCAGTCTGTCCCCTTTGCCTGCTCCCTCAAGACTGAGGCTGAGACGCTGGCCTGTGGCTCTGTGGGCGGGACTGAGGCAACACAGTGAGGGAATGCAGCCAGAGGCTAGGGACCCCTTTTGAGTTGCAGTTCTTGCAGCCAACTGATTTTGGCACCCCATGGAATCTTGCCACTTGAAAACAGCTTTATGTTATAGGAGAGATGTCCGTGTGTGTGTGTGTGTGTGTGTGTGTGCACCTGGAAGTCATGGTGACCTCTGGTGACTGCCTATGTGCACCTGGAAGTCATGGTAACCACTGGTGACTGACCTCTACTGGAGAATGTTCAGAGAGGTGGCTGAGTAAAGCCTACCTTCACCTTCTGACGGCTGGTATTTCAAGGAAGTCTCCCATCCAAGTACTTGCCATTGTTGACCCTGCTTAGCTTCCAAGGTCTGATGAGATCAGGTTTGCCTGGGCTATCCAGGTCAGGGCCAAGCTTTGAATGAATAAGAGTCCAGTTTCCATCACTGAAATCTCCTGGAGAGAGTAGACAGTATTGAACTGGGTGGACCAGTGGTCAGAAACAGCTTCATATATTCTATAATCTGTATCTGACTGCAAGGCTTTATTGATTTGAAAGTGGATTAATTGGTGTCAGAACAACAACTCAGTAAATACATTTCAGTAAGAAATGTTGGACTGTGCTTGGAAACTCAGGCTAAGAAGTGCAAACTTAAACTTCAGCCCAGCTCTAGTAAACTTATTGGTGTTTTCTAATCTACGGAACAGAGACATGCTTTCTTCCATACAATTTGACTGAAACAGAACTGGAAGCCATACAGTCTCCAACAAGCCAGACTGTTGTGTGATGTCATCTGCATTTTGAGGAAAAATATGCCTCCTCCTTCTCCTTTTACTTCTACTAAATTTAGTCATTTCCAGTGGTCATTTCAAGTAGGAGCATGCAGGAGTGCCGTTCCAGGAGTAATAAGCCCAGGAGCGGGCACATAAGGTGATGCACTGTGGAAAAAAGCAAAAGCATACTAACTTGATCTGTATTTTCATGTTTGTTGTAGGGTAGCTTCTCTGCAAGAGCAAAGGAAACCTAAAGTATCTTTAGTCAAAGTGTCAAGCTGGCTCGCCAGCTCTGAATTGGGAAATACCTGGAGATATTTGGGGAGGAGCCTGAGTGGTGGGTGTTGCCTTCTGGCACACTTCCGGTGATGTCAGGAGGTGTGGCATATGCAAATAAGTTATGCTAATGAGTTATGCTAATGAGCTCCTACACCTCTTTTTCTACAAAATGACCCCTGGTCATTTCAAAACAAATGAAGAATCTATCTAATCACCAACAGCATCAACATTTATCAGCATCATTATAAAATGATCTTTTGGCTCATCAAGCCATTGTTAACAATTAAGGCACCATTCAAATGGAATAAAAGGTTGTTTACTACAAGCAATGGATTTGATCAATAGTTAGAGTTGAATTTTGTTCAGATTTTGAACATTAATTCCATTTATGGAGGTTGACTGGATTACCTCTATGTTTTCAACTATGATTGACTTGAGTGATCTTTTACAGCCTTTGAAAAACTGAAAAATTGGATATTTTGCTGTCTAACACATGGTGGCAAGTGGTGGCTGGCAGTTGGCACTGTGGCACTATCAGGACAACTGGAACTGACTAGGGATGGGCACAAACCAGGAATATGTGGTTCAGTTTGGTTCATAGTTTGTGACATGCTTCATTTGCGAACTATGGACTATCACAAATTTCTAGCTGCCTCATGAACTGGTTCATGAGGTTTGTGAGGTTTGTGAGGCAGTAGACCAGCCCCCGGGTGTGCTAGAGATAGCAAATTCACCAGGGTTCTCTGGCTGACTCTCCTTCACCTGCCCTCCAAGATTGGTGATTATTGAATTTACAAGGTCTGAGTTATGCCCCCCCCCCCAGAAGGTGCCCCCAGGAAAGTGCTTTCTGGGGAAATGACAGGTGGTCATTTCCCCAGAAAGCACTTTCCTGGGGGCAACTTCTTGGGGGGGGGCATAAATCAGACCCCGTAAATCGAAGACCACACCCACTGTGTTTTAGTCTGCCCATTATATGTGGGACCCAAGAATAAATTCCTGAATCAAATTTTAGCTAACACACAGCTTACCGCTGATTCTGACAAATTAGCTTTTTTGCTTTAGATGTTGACCCTTTTATTTCGGACAGGATGGCTCTGTGCTTTTGCTGCAAGGAAAATTAGATCTTACCTCCAAGAAAGCTATTGAATGATATGTATAGTATATAATGTGACAGACGGAGAATTGTAATTTTAGAATTTTAAATTCTGATTGCTTGTACATATTTTATATTGTAAAGGCCAAAGGCTACCCACAATAAACTATGACAGACTGAATGACTGAGTAGTTAAAGTCTGATGATAAAGGAGGTGGCCATGGATGGAATATGCAGTTATTATCAGTGACACATATGGTCAGCTGTGACAACTTGAGCGTTCATCTGACCAAGATAATGGCTGATTTCACATTATCTTTTCAAACCACATGGTTTCAGTTATTGGCCCATCATGGAGGAAACCAGTATAAAGATGGCTGTTTCACACAGCATTTCCCTTCTAGTAAGGAGCCGTCTCTAAAGTGCTGTGGCCATTTCAAACTGTGCCACTTTCTTTTCCCGCCATTTTCCTCTGTGCGCACAATCTCCTTGAGAGGGGTTTTTTTAACATTTTATTGGGAGCACTTTGACGCTGATTTGATGTCCTGTTTTAGCATCATAGCACTCCCAATAGAACATTAAAAAAAAAAAGAGAGGAGAGATTGCCTGCCGGGGGGAAAGGGCACAAAGCCCCCATCACTGGAGGAAGCGCTATGGGGCATTTTACACAGCCCACTGTAGTGATTCAGATCCAAAAGGGACTAAAGACCTGAGGAAAGCAGTTTTCATCAACAACGCCTCAAGCATGCTTCCCAAATGGGAGACAACCAGCATTGTATGAACAGGTAATATATATTCCATTAAAAGCCAGTTACTAAAACGGGTCTGTCTGAAATGACAGGAAAACAAAACATTAGTAACCAGTTCCTGAAAGGGAATAGATAGGCTGTCTGAAATCTGTTGGGAGCTGTCCATGGTGCTGATCAAATTTATAGTAACCATACTGATAGATATCTGCATCACCTTAATACCGTAAGTAAAGACAAAATGAAAAGTGACCAAGATATGGTGGAACATGCATTGTATTTTTTCCCCACAGTTGTGTCCTGGTCCCGAATATCAAGTACTAATTTTGAAAGGACTATGTTGCATCACATTGATTTGGTCCTGTCAGATTGCCACTTCTCTTACGTATGCCAAAAGGAATTGCATATTTCATATCTTCAGGGTTTTCCCCCCAGTAATTACAATTCTGTCATTGTGCTCTTGTGACTTTTAGAGGTTGCTTGAAATTTTCCCACAGATGGAAAAAATTATTTCAAAAAAGAATCTGTGAATCTATCCTCCATCTAAAAAAAAAAGATTTCATCATGGTTTTGAAGGACCAAAGGGAAAACATAAGAATAATTCATGTTAAGCATTTGATCTATCACTTCTTGAAATCAGGTATGGTTTGGGTTTAACTCACTAGCTGTGGTTGCCTCTGTGCACAGAACAACAACATCCGACACCAAGCAACTTGTGTTAATAGCATATGAGCACTGCATACTAAAGAACACTAATTATCAGTTATTAAAGCTTAGCATATTAATGTTTTTACTGTCAAAACAGAAAATAAGTAAGTTGAATGGTTGCCATGTTAATGTTTAATAATTGGTTGTATTTGGTTGATGTTGAGTTTTAAGGTTGTGTTTAATGTTATAGTTTAAGAGATATATTGTATGTTGTATATAAAAATTATAAAATTAATAAAATATAAAGTTATAAAAAAATTAAAGCACAAGGTATATGCTTCACTACATTTCATCAGCATATTCACCCACTGGTTCATTATATTTAGAGAGGACTTGCTCAGCAGAAACAAAGTAAGGTGTAACTTTGGGGGACCACGGTTGCTCAGTGGTTAAGACACTTAGCTGCAGACAAGAAGGTCTGCAGTTTGAGACCCTAGTGCCATGTGATGGAGTGAGCTCCCATCTCTGTCCCCAGCTCCTGCCAACCTAGCAGTTCGAAAGCAAGAAATTTCAAATAGATAAATAGGTATTACTTAGGTGGGAAGGTAACAGCATTCCATGCACCTCAGTGTCTAGTCATGCTGGGGGTGAAGTTGGAGTTTTCAGTGGGAGTGGGAAAATTGCTTCCCTCTTGCACCAATGAAAGTACAATTCTTCTAGCATAAAGTCCATTATATCATCAGAAGAGTGCCTTTGGAGCAATCCATGATTATTTGAATCCATTTATTTATGTATTTATTGTTTTATTGTTTTATTTATACCCAGCCATTCTCCCCAATGGGAACCCAAAGTGGCTTACATCATTCTCCTCTACTCCATTTTATCCTCACAACAGCTCTGTGATGTAGGTTAGACTGAGGAGTGCGACTGGCCCGAGGTCACCCAGAGAGTTTCCATGGCATGAGTGGGGATTTTAACCCGGGTTTCTCAGATACTAGTCCGACACTCTTAATCACTACACCACACTGGCTATGGTGATATAATCCAGATTTTTTAAAAAAAGGGAAAATGGACTATATTATCTGAACACACACAGCCGAATACACGAAGGTGATTGTGTTAAGAACTGAAGAGAGTGACATGAAAAGCATGTAAAGGATGAAATTTCCTGGGAGTGAGTAAAAAAAACAAAACAAAAAACTCCTGACCGAGTGGTATAAACTATGCAGCAGATTACAGGGAATTAGGAACAGTCAGAGAAAGGCAAAGGTGCAAAAATGTGAAAGACAGAAAGAAACAGATAGCTGTAGGAGACAGAAACCGGAATGCATCCAAGTCAAAAGGAGAGTGTGTCAGAAAATAAACTGTGGGAGCCTAAATAAGAACTGAATGATTTGAATGCAAGTGGGAACACAGAAGTCCTATGAGGAAAACCCACTGATGACAGCAGTGAAAACATTCCCAAAAGTGAACAGCTAGCAATTTGCAAAGTTAATAGAAATAAACTGAGTGAGAAAAAGGATCGTACAAATACAAGATGTGTGAAAAAAACAGAAGCTGTTAAAAAAAGAGATTAAAAAACAGTTTTATCTACTCCTCTAAAAGATTAGAAATATGCAGATAAAATGGTGTTCATTTCCAGTGATATCACTGGAATTTCAGGGCACAATGGCTTAGGGGTGAAGGGGAAAATAATAGTCTGTGTGGTGTTTTGCTATGTAAATATTTTTGTGTGTTTTATTTCTGTGATTTAATGGGTGTTTTTTAATGTATGTTGCCGTGGTTTGAAATGCAGACTTCTAGGGTAAAAGGGGGGGTGCTGGATGGGTGATTGGAGTGTGTTATGATTGGATGGTAGCAGTATCCTAGGGGCAGAGCTAACTGGTTTGTTCAGAGCATTTGGGAGAGGAGAGGAGAGATGGAGTGAAACCTGTGAGAGAGAAATCTGTGTGAGAGAAATTGGTGTTCTTTGTGGAGGTCATTAGCCTAAGTGGCAAGTGAAGAAAATAAGCCTTTGTGGAATTTATTAGCCTAAGAGGCGGGTGAGAAAAATAAGCCTTTGTGACTAGGCCTGTTGAAAGAACTTCAGAGAAAGAAGAATTGCATGTATCTGAAACTATTACACTTATGAAATATACTGAAACTATTTTGCGATATACTTTTAAACAAGCTCTATTTGAGAGAAAATCTATTTTATTTAGAATGAAGGATCTCCTTTTGCCTCAGAGCCCCCCCCCCCACTGACCATTCTGTCATTCTACCAAGTATAACTAATCCATCCTGTTCTTTGGTTTCAACTAAGAAGTCTAAAGTGAGAGCCTTTGATGGCAGCAAAGATAAATAGAAAACACAAAGAAAGGCAAGGAGGCAGTGTAACGCACATCATCTCATATATACCACCATTACAGGTGGTATATATATAGGGTCTCAGAAAGAAGCAAAGTGTTACAGCCCGTATTCTAAAACTAACCTGATTGCCCACCTAGGCTGATCTTCTCAGATCTCAGAAGCCAAGCAGAGTCAGCCTTAACTAATACTTGGAGGTTATTATGGAGTTTAAGGTTACTATGCAGAGAAAGGCAATGGCAAATCAATTCTGCACAACTATTGTCTTGAAAAACCCATGGTCATCAGGCCAACATGAGTAGGTTGCAACATGATGGCACACAATTTTGCCCTGACTAGGATAGTCTAGATTAGCCTGATCTCATTAGATCTTGGAAGCTAAGCAGGGTGAGCCCTGGATGGTACTTGGATGAGAGACCACCAAGGAAGTCTAGGGTTGCTATGCAGAGGCAGGCAATTGCAAACCACTTCTGTTCATTTGTTATCTTGAAAACCACACTGGTTTGCCATAAATTGGCTGAGACTTGACAGCACTTTCTACCACCATCTTGAAACCTACTCAGCCATGTCTAAAGCCTTCCTCCAACCTAAAGTGCCTTCCTCTGATGAAAGTGGTTCTTCCACTGGCAGGCTTCTTAGGCTGGGGAAAGACTTCACATTTGTCTGAGTGGCATGGTAAGATACATGCCAGTGACTGTTTGTAAATCATAATGACAATGGGAGGGATACAGACTAAATTTTCCACTTTACAAAGGGGAGTGGTAATTTCTGCCAATTGCCCCTTCCTGTTCCAGGCCCCCATTTGCTTCCTATGCTTTTCCTGTGGGTCCCCAGTTTTCAAGAGCTGCATTTTTGGGAGATCAGTGAGGTGGGGAGGCTGGAATAGTCTGCTCCACTGTCAAGAATACCTTGCATGAGTGGAAAACAATCTGGATCCAACCCAATATATTTTCAAACATCTCTTTAAAACCCAAATAATGACATTTATAATAATAGGAAACATTTGCACTGTCAACTGGAGTTAATTGTGGGAATTAATGTAAAGAATAACATATAAACATTATAAAAAGTAGATAAATCCTAAAAGCAAAGGGGGGAAAGGATGTAAATAGGGAAGGTGTGCAGAGCAGAAACCTTGAAAAAATCTGATTAATTATAGGGAAAACAGAGCAACCGAGAAACGACTGTATTTACTGAGCAGAAATGAGAGAGGAAAATGGGGAAAAACGTATTGTGGCAGTGTTAACTGAGAGTGTAACTTAAGAATATGATACATCCTTAGATGTGAAGTATTTTCTGAAGGCAAATACATCATATATTTTGATACAGGCAGTTTGATGCACACACGTGTGTGTGTGTTTGTGTGTATATGTATATATATGTATGTATGTATGTACACACACACACACACACACACTAGCCTGATACCCATGCTTCGCTACGGTATTTATGTTCTATAAATCCAGTTATAATACTGATGATGTGAAGTCTGAAATGTAACATTTATTGCAGGAATTCTAATGGAGAAGACGGTAGTGTAAAAAATTAAGTGAAACATACGCACTGTTTTTTCTCTCTCTACTGAAGGACTTCTCTGTAGACCACATTGGTGGTTCTGCCCTCAGGGGCTAGGATCACCAGGCTGCTTGGTGAGCTCACTCTGGAGCAGGCAACATAGCACTGTCCATTTAAGAAGCAGTTGTCTTTTAAGTCAACTCCTGCCACCTTCCACGAAAGTGATGGCCTTTCTACTGGTGTTCCTGGATTGTTTTGCTCATATGGAGACTGTGTTGTTCTGACTGCCTCAGGGTGATCTTGCTGGTACCTGGCCTGCGCAGCTCAGTGCCCCACAGGAGTACTACGTGCAAATGTCTTTTCTGCATTCCTAAGTTGCCTCCTCCTTGTAGCATTAAAGTATCCTGGCCCTGCTCCAACACCTGACAGAAACCCGCCTGTCTGGTGTGTGTCTGTATGTGTGGGATTATGTTTAAAGGCATCCAGGAGGCTGGGCCAGCAGCAGGGCTAAGGCTAAGGCAATCCTGCTGAGCAAACTTCCCTGGCAGCTGTAAGCATCCCACCTCCTCTCCTACACCTGACTGTCCAGTGTAGGAGGGGGAGGAGTATTAGAAGCCACCAAGGAGGTGGAGCCAGCAGGACCACTAAGGCATTACTGCTGGGGTGGGCTCACTCATGGCTTTAAGCACCCTGCAACCACTGTGCACCTGACAGACAACCACCTGTTATGTGTAGGAGGTGAGGGGGAGTGTCTTGGAAGCCATTGGAGAGGCTGGGCCAGCAGCATCACTGCACCTCACAGGTGGTTGTTGGCCACTCCTGATTTCCTCAACTGCTGTTAGCTCTCTGCAGTCTCATGTGACTGGTTTTTTTTTAACCTCAGAATGCTGAGCTCTGCTGACCAATCAGAGAGTGGGGGGTTCAAGGAGGCAGCCACATAGGAATCAATGGAATGAGCACATTTTACCCCTTTCAACTGACTTAGGGGTCGAATTTCTAAAAATCCCTTCTTAGTGTGCACCTATGCTATGGCAGGAGCGCGCTCCCCAAATTTGGTGTTTCTAGGTCCAGCAGTTTGGTCTGGGCATTGATTTTACGGTGAGGGGACTTTCGTGTGTGTGTGTGTATATATTATATATGTATATACTGTTCAGCCAAACCTTTTGGTGTGAAAAAGTTGTGATTACATTGCATGCTGCCTCACTGGAAAGGCCACTGTTCTTTCACAGAGAGTCCAAGATTTTTACAAGATCACTTCACCGCTGAGCATCCCGTTTCAATACAATTCCAAGATGACACACTGTACTTTCTTTTTGTATCTGTGAGAGACAAAAAATAGCAACACCCCCATCTGTGGAGACCGTATTTTCAAACAAAGAGAACAGCTTTCCATAGTGTAGCCCGTGTAAATGAAGGTTGCAAATCCATGATGAATGTCAAAATAATGACACATTTAAGTTATAGATGTATGCAGGGGAACATATGGTTGAAGCAAAATACATACATTGCATATCAAAAAAAGTGTGAACCCCCACTTGTTTGTCTTAATATTAAATGTTTGGTAATTCCATATGAGCTCATTCACTGTCATGCTGCTGGAATGTCTCCAGTCCCTTCTTCCACCAGTCCTGATTCTCTCCTTGATGCAACTACAGACCCTTAAACCAGGGGAAATGAGGTCATGTTTTCACACAATTTTCAAAGTACTTGTGTTCAGGACAACACAAGCCTCCTACAAACTCTTGGCCCAAACTCTTGACACTAGAAAAGACCCACATGTGCCATACAGAGCCTGCACTGCACATTTTGAACTGGGTTCATTTCCTCCACATTTATTTATTTATTTATTCCTCAAAAAATGTAATTCGTTATGCTTTTGAAGGCTTGGCCTGGATGGCACAGTCTGGCCGGATCTCTTTAGATTTCAGGAGCTAAGTGGGGTCAGCTGTAGTTAGTATTTGGATGGGAGACCACCAAGGAAGTCCAAGGTTGCTGTGTGGAGGAAGGCAGTGGCAAACCACCTCTGAACATCTCTTGCCTTGCTAACTTTATGGGATCACCATAAGCTGGATGCAGTTTACACACACACACACACACACACTTTTGAAAGTACATTGAAGTAGGTGTGATGCAGTCAAAAATCTGGTAAGAAAGACAGCTATTCTTGCTACCTTAGATGCTTTGAAAAACATCCAATCTGTAAGCACTTTCACACACAGGCTGAAGACAGACTGGCAAGCTGGAGCGCAGTGCGAGCGGGCGAAAAAGCCCCGGGGCCAACCCGTCCCGTGGCTGCCCATTCGCACTGGCTCCAGTGTTGCGGGACCTCACCTGAAAGGAGGTGGACCGGCGCGTCCACCCTTCCTCCGCCAGCCCCTGGAGCCTCCACTGGGGTGGCGAGCGGCGCGTGGCTGTTCCGGTGAGGCACGGCTGGGACAGCCAGTTCGCACTTCCGGCCCTGCTTTGTGACGCGTCCACACTGCCAGGAAGCGGCAGGGACGCGCGCCCAGACGGCCGGAGACCAGCTCCAAGAGGTCTCCGGCTGCAGCGTGTGGAAAGCGCCTCGCATGCGGGTAAGTGCGGCCTGCCGACGGGGGACAGCTGTTGCAATCTGGACGCCCTCTCTGCCTCCACTTCTAAAGCGGAGGCAGAGCGGGCCAGATTGCCAGTCTGTTCTCGGCCACACTAAATAACACACTTTCAATCCACTTTCAGTGAACTTTGTAACTGGATTTTACTGTGTGAAATGGCAAAATCCACTTGCAAATGGTCACTGAAGTGGATTGAAACTGCATTATTTAGCATGTGTGAAAGCACCCACAAGTGTATTTCCTTTAAGTAAAAGAATGCCTGTGATCAAACACACGAAACAATCCCCTTTCAATCCACTATCCATACACTTTCCAGCTGGATTTTACTGTGTGAACTGGCAAAATCCAATTTGATGGTGCAGTGGAAGTGGATTATTTAGTGTGTATGATTGCAGTGAATGTCTACATGATTAGTGAGTACAACTATGGCTGAGGACAGACTGGCAGTCGTGACCGTTCAGACGGCCGCATCTGCCCGGAGGAGGCGGCCCGGATGCATCGCATCCGGCGCACGTTCCACCCACTGGAGCGGGTGTGAACGTGCGCCGGGAGGGGGAGCCACGCGGCGTCCACTCGCCGCCGTAGGAAGCCACCCGCAGTCTGAATGCTGCGGGTGGCTTCCTTCCGGCGGCGTGCGAACACCGCGCCATGGGGGAAATTCCCCCCACCTTAGTCTGCCACGCCGCAGAGGCGCGGCAGACTTCCAATCTGTCCTCAGCCTATGTTACTATTCAGACTCACAAACACACATGAAGCTGCTTTATACTGAATCAGATCCTTGGTCCATCAAAGGCAATATTTTCTACTAAGACTCGCAGCAGCTCTCCAGGGTTTCAGGCAGAGGTCTTTCACAGCACCTACTTCCAGATCCTTCAAACTACAGATGTCGGGGATTGAACCTGGGACCTACTGAATGCCAAGCAGATGCTGTACCACGGAGCTGCACACTCTCCTGCAGAAATACATCATTTAGAAATATGTCATTTCCATTCAGCTAAGGGTAAGTCAGGGAAAGAATATAAGAATAGGAAACTAAAATTATCTTATGGACGAGCACATAAAACCCTCTGGGAGCAGGTGTCCTTTAAACCATGGGTCTGATTAAAACTCTCTTTCCCTGCATTATTGTATAGTGAAATCTTTTCTGTAGTGCTTGCCTTTGAATCAAGGACACAGTCCAACCCAATCTAAACATTATGCAGTTCGCTGTGCCAGTGCCATTCATTTTAGCAAGAAGGATTTAAGCATACATTTACTTCTTCCTCTGAAATCAATGGGACTTTGACAAGTTTAACATTCCCAGGATTGCATCTCTTTTTTTTTTCTTTAAATGTGAGGGGTTTTAAAGCATTGTCATAAAATGCCTATAGTAAATGTTTACAGAGTCACATGGGTGGATGTCTGGCATGACCTGTAACATATATACTTGGTACTTAGGAGTCTATGAGCATTGTTCACTTCTGACTATTAGCTAGGTACTTTGCCTCCCCCCTCCCCTTCCTGATATTTACTTTTCTTGCTAGGAACATCTATACTTGTCCACTCAAACTCTCCTTTTGCTGAAATGGCCTGGATATATTAATAGGAAAGATATTCAGTGTTAAAAAGAAATGTTCGTATGAGTGGCTCTATTTGTCAAAGTAAGTCTTGCGTGAACTTAATTTGAACTGTGTGTCTGTATGGCTCTTAGTATTTTATGACAAAGGAAGTAATTGCTCTCAGGATATTGGGTTTGCCATTGAAGTAATACCACAGGACTATTGACAAAAGTCTCGGCTAACGGCAGAGCTGAGATTAGGTGCCCAGGGTTATTGTCTCACTAGAGTCCCCAAGCTGTGTGAAATGTCAGTTAATTGAAAATGGTAATTATCCTACATAACAACATAAACTGTTTCATTCTAGGAAATGTTCTGGTCTTAAATAAATAGCCATTGATCCAGAGCCATTTTATGATTCGTTTCCATCCTCTTCTCGAATGATCCAGCTTTCAGTCCTCGGGACGAAAAAGAACCACACTATTTTACCATTGTTATTGACCGCAGTTTAAGAAGTGACCTTCCCTTTTGGTTGAGACAGACTGTAATAGGTGTATCCATCTGAATGTCTGCTGGCAAGGTTGAGCTGCATAACTTTTAGAGACACCTGAGGTTTCCCATAATTTGTTATGAGGTTTCCCATAATAAAAAGAAGGCCCATGAGAGCTTGTGTGTGTGTGTGTGTGTGTGTGTTTGTACCAAAAAACCACCCTAATTAGCAAATACTTGACTAGGTTAATTTTTTTATCTTAGTCTGCAATCAACAAATTTTAGTATTTATGCACCAATTAATTTTACACTGGAATGTTTGCTGCTGTCATGCTTTCAAGTCATTTCACTGAATATGTATTATGGAACTGGCCCAGTCCAGCTATTTTTAATTAGCTCTACATGGCATCTCCTACTGGGGAAGTCCATAAGTGAAGGCCTGTAAGCACACAGGAATGTTGTAATGTTGAGGAAAGGACTCAGTGGTCATAAGTTTTAGAGAAGCCCATGGATTTTATGGGACTAGCCCCGAGTGAACGATTAACATACTTCTCTTACAAATTCTTCTTTTAAAATGTTGAAAAGCATTCAATTAAACTATGTCCATAGATGACACTTCTAAAGACTTGCTGGAACAGGTAACCTTGCATAGTTTCTGTAGTCTTGCCAGAGAAGGTGCCCAACACACCTGCTCTGGCAGGCCATTCCTAAAGGTGGGGGCTGTCACAAAAAAGGTTGTTGACAGGATGGAAACCAAACGTATCTCCTGAAAGAATAGTACCTCCAACAAGAGGAACTGTTGGTAAGTGAACCTATATTGGGAGAAGGTCTTTCAAATATGTTGGCCTCAGGTAATTAAGCACCTTGAATTTTGCCCAGAAACCAATAGGCAGCCCGCACAATTGTCGTAAAACTGATGTTATGTGTGCAGGGTGCCATGCTTCAGCCAAAAGATGGACTGACACATTTTGAACTGTCAAGGGCAGTCCGATTTAGAAAGCCACTGTCATGTAGTGGTTAGAGTGTCAGACAAGGATCTGGGTAGTAGGGTTGTCATACCCCTCACTGGAGGCAGGAGTCCCCCCCCAGGCCCTGTCCCTCAGCTGCCAATCAGCTGGCCGGCGGAGGGACTTACCAGTAGAAAGGCCAGGCTACGTTGCTGGCATTGTACAGGAAGAGTCATAATCACACCAGTGACTTCCAGGCAATGCTCTGGTATTTGGGCAAAAACTCTATGATAGAAGTTCTTTTCTGCTAAGGGATTCAGAGGCAATGCACATACAGGTGGTGAAGGACAGAAAAGAAGTCAACAAGGCATAAAACAAAGAATACATGCTTATGCCCCTTCTGCTGGTTAGGACTCCCCAGAACAACAGTGGGGAGACTTTTATAACAGGCCAATGAGCATAGTGTTGCCCCATGGTCCAACCTGAGTCAAGGTTCGCTATTGGAGTGGTTTCCAGGGACGTATGTACTATTTAGGGATACATAATTTCCACCTGAATACATGTTTCCCCAAAACTTACCTTGGAGGGTAGTAATACAGCCCAAAGGCCAACCAATAAGTGATATGATGCAGCAAGTATCCAGTACAGGTACTGCTTACGTCGCAATCTCAGGTGCATCAACTTAACATGAAAGCAACCTGCTCCCAAAGTGCAATAATGTGAGATAAATGAAGATTAAGAGAGAAAAACATATTTTTAAAGGGCAAAACATCTTCATTCCCTGTAATCACTTTGGGTCTGGCCCACAGAGCATCTTGGGCACAGCGGGAGAAACCGTGATTCACCACTTACTCTTCAGATTACAACGGTCTTCCACAAGTGCTACTCTAACAATTGATTACTGTTTCCCTAGCACACTCCAGTCTCCAAACCTTTCTGTCCTGTTTTCGTGTAGATCAGTGATGACCAGTTTCTTTTTAATTTTCTGTCATAATTTTATAAATTAGAACAGAGCGTAATAGCAATATAATAAAGCATTCTGAGAAGTCAGTTCAGTACAGTTAACCTAACAAGCATATTCAATGAACTACCAATAATACTGTTGTTCAAGAGAGGTGATAGTACAAATACTATACGTGAAAACAGTTTTCATGCTAAATGAGTGAGGAATCAAGTAATCAGATAGAGCAGATCTCAATGAGCATATGTTAGATTACAACTTGACATTGCAAGAGAAAGTAAAGATTAAAGTTAGATCTGTTTAAGATACGCAGGGTTGCAAGGTTGGAGGTCAAAATTTGCTATGGATTCCGTGTACAGAATCCATTTCTCAGCAAAGCTAGAGAGTTTAGGAGAGAGTTCCGAGTTTTGTAGATGATCTGTAATTTTATCCATAATGAAGTGATTCCGTACTTTGTTTAACCAGCATGAATTGGGGGGGGGGGGGCGCTAGACTAGACTTCCATGTAGATACAATCAGTGCTTTGGCTGCTACAAGAAGGCTAGTGATTAACTCACAAGCCAGTTTCTCATGGGTCACATAGTGACTGCTGAATGCTGAAATTTTTGCAAACACTATAGGATCATGATCAGGTCCCTCAAGGCACTTTAGGTTCATAAGTTGAAAATACTGCTCAGGATCACCTAACATAGATGAGTTGTGCCTGGATGGTTAATGTAACCTGAGAAAATGCTCTTCTTCTGTAAATGTATTACATATTGGTGAACTACGGGGATTCCAGGTTTTTTTTTTTTTTAACTAGCTATGTAATTACAATGAGTCCTGGTATATTTATAATACAGAATCCTAGTATAATGAGAAGTAAATTAATTATATGTGTCTAGAAGCTGCAGTGTTTAGCATACATTGCCTGCTTTGTTTTATCCAGTATTCTACATATGTTCCAATAGTTCCCCCCCCCCAAAAAAAATGGGGGCTGGCACAAATTTTGTTAAAGGAGGCTAATCTGTAAAAGATGCCGCCTATCTTCTTGCATGCTTGTTGTCCTCTTTACTTAACCCATCTATCACTGTGGTGGGTTTTTTGGGTTATTATACAATTGAGGTATTGTTACTGTAAGCCACCTTGGGGGAGTCCTCTTGGGGGAAAACCATCTCTGAATAAATTAAATCATTAATAAATTTATCCACCACTCGTCCTACAGAGCTGTAGGCAATTAGTATTTTCCATTGTAGAGGTCAACAGCCATATTTGATCTGCATATTGTGTAATGACTACAAACAAGTTTACACCTTTTAAGTGCTGTGGTGAATATGTCCCAGTAATAATTGTAGGTGTAAAGTAAAGTTTTCATGGCAAGTGAGAAGCAGAGGTGATTTGCCATCGCCTCCCTCTGCAGAGCCTTCCTTGGTGGTTTCCCATCCAGGTACCAATCCTGCTTAGCTTCTGAGATGTAACGAGATCAGGCTATATCATGCAGCCTTTCCTTGCCCAGTAATAATTATCTCTTGATATTTTTAGCTTTTGCTTACTTTGTTCTTTGACACTAATTTTTGTTCTCATCGATGGCAAAATGGAAGGGGTGAGGAAGCAGAGTTGGCTAGTTTGTCTCAGGTATGCCGCTTATGTGTTAGGGAATCCATGGGTTGATACGTAGGATCCAAAGAAACGGAAATGGGCCATGCCCAACTAGCAATCTACAAATCTTTGATTCTACAACAGCCTCACTAAAATCAGTGGGACTATTCCAGGATAAGTGGCCTGGGGTTTGCTGTCACAGTATATTTTCTTTTATAGTGCTCTGGAATGTACAATGCACTTAATAATTTCATCTTGCAGGAGAATATTTCCATGGGATATAGCCTACAGAGGAAGTATGCCTTGCATGCTCCAAGGGAGAATAAAATATGTCAGACATCTAACAGGACATGAATCTAAAAGCAAGCTTGTGTGTATGGTTAAAGACACATTAATAATGTCAGGAGTCTTCCTCTCTATCTTGCTGCACCTTCTCTTACCTTTTTTTTGGGGGGGGGGTTTGAATATAGGATACACTTACTGTTGTTGCCCTTATTGTTTTACCTACTCAGTAAGCTCACAGTATCAGTGGTGTCACTCCCTCCTCTGATTTTAAAGAGGCAGCCAGCCAGGACACCATGAAAATAGAGAGGTCAGTTGTTGCTTTGGCATTTGATGCAAAACCACGAAATTTCAAGTTTTTGTCTCTTATGCGAGACTTCAATATCATGATTTTTTTCTCTAAACCAGATGTCTTGAGAGGTGGTTCCAAGCTTTTTTTTCCAGGGAGGCAACTTTCTTTAATGCTGCTTCTGCTTTTTGAGCTTTTTGCTTATATTGAGACTCTAATTTCTCCATGCGTTGGGCTAGAGGTGATATCATATCCATCATATCTTGCCTTAGCTCTTGACGTTGTCTCCCCAATGCTTCTAATAAAAACTTTGGTGTGAGGAGAGAGTCAGCAGTATTTGTATTACCATTGCCTGTAGAAGCTGAAGAGGTACTGGTGAGTTCAGCCAACGCAAAAAAATTCTTTCGCAAAGGAGCTCCCCCAGCATTTTTTGGATTCCTTTTACCCTTTGAAGGTTTACGTGGCATACTTTAGAAGAAGAAGAAGAGATTGGATTTATATCCCGCCCTTCACTCACTTAAGAGTCTCAGAGCGGCTTACAAACTCCTTTCCCTTCCCCTCCCCACAACAGACACCCTGTGAGGTAGGTGGGGCTGAAAGAACTCTTTCCCAAGCTGTCCTTGAGAGAACAGCTGGTACAGAGCTATGGCTTGCCCAAGGTCATCCAGCCAGGTGCAAGTGGAGGAGTGGGGACTCAAACCCGGTTCTCCCAGGTTAGAGTCCACGCACTTAACCACTACACTTTAGGTCAGGTTTGTTTATAAATAGTCAATTAGAGTTGATTTAAAAGCAAGAGGTCTAGGAGCAGCTGGTAATGGCTTCTGGTTAGCACGTGATCAAAGCCATGCCCCTCCCTATGCCTTTCTTGAGGGGCAATGAGACCCCTCTGGCTGACTCCTGGGGTTTGAAAATAAAAACCCCTAACTTTGGATTTCTCCTGGAGGGTTGGCACCTGTACTTTTGGGGGCTTTTTCCCTCCCAGGACCCTTCTTAAGGCACTGGTAGTGGGCAGAGTGGGGGAGACTCCATGGTCAGAGCATCAGACTGGGGTTTTAAACAAACAAAGATTTTATTGACTATTTACAAGTAACAGGATTTTAAACACAAAAAGGCACTTTAAATCAAACACAGAAAGGAAAACACCACCGGGTGGGCACAAGTAAAATAAGAAAATGCAGTTTCTCAGTCCCTGAATTGATACTTATTTTCCCTTGGGATGAGGTTCAGTTACCAACCTGCAGCCTGGCCTCCTGCCTTCTACAGGTAGTTCTGGATGCCTCCGAGGATCCCTTCCCACTGCTGCCTTCCCTGATCCACAAGGCCTCTCTTTGCCTGTGGGCAATCTGCAGCAAGAGCTTCCTGGCCCCTCTGAGGGTTGCAGGACGACTCCCCCCTCCCAGGCTGGCTGAAGCATTTATATCTTCTGACTCTGCCCCCTGGCTTTCCTGCACTTTTTGGGCATGGAGGCATCTGGGATTTGTAGGCCTACCCTAGAGTTTTGCCCTACTTCCCAGAGTGGCTGGTCATTTTAACTAAACTAAACAACCTAAACTAAAGCAAACACAAGATGGAGTCTATTATGTCACATCCAACAATCCAACCCTATAGCACAACATCATTTTCCAATCTAAACATTTTCAAAAGTTTATAAACTCCCCAAATTGCCAAAAGGATTCAAAATAATTTCCCCCAAGACACATGCAATTCGGAGGCTTGAAAATGATGCAAAAACATAGGTTAATAATTAACTATAATTTCTCATCTAATAATTCCAGCAGCAGCAAACACCAGGCCCCCATCCAACAATCAATACTAGCCATTTAAAAGAGCCAACTGCCAAAAAATGTTATATAAAATAAATATGTCAAACTTTGATTAGATTCTGCAATGGCTTTAGAACAATTAATCTACTATTAATGTATGAAGCAGTATTGGTTGGGTTTATTGGCATGACAATTGACACCATCAATATTTCTTCTTATATCCAAGAAGTTCTGAGAAAGGGGTTTCAAGTGTATTGCTGCAGGCACCGACAGGGTTCTGTGAAGTGTGAAAGATAGACTTCCCTGCCTGGGAGGGGTGAGGCCAGTGCCGGTCACATGTGCTTGGTCTGTTCAAGCCAAGGAGGAGGGAAGGAATGGAAGGGACTTGGGAGAGCTTGCTTGCCTGGTCTATCTGCCTCAGCCAGCCTCCCAGTCACACTCTCCCACTGATTAAAGTGCAGCACATACCACTACTGACCTGACCCTTGAGCTGGGGAGGGCTGTGCAGCTGGTTGTTGACTCTGGGCTGCTGGCTCTGGAGTCCTGTAGTCTGTAGTCTGAATAATGGCACCATGGACCTAGCAGGGACAAGCTTGTCAGTTCAACCCCAGCAGTCTCATCAGGGCTGGCCTTAAGGCAATTGGAGCAATTTGGCCAAATTGGGCCCCGTGGGCTGCTCCTAAGGGGGCTCCCGCACTAGGGCAATCTAGATGGATTTTTTTTATATTACTAAGATTCTGTAGACTTTGGCAGTGAACTGGGGCCCCACAAAAAAAATTTCCAGTTGGGCTCCAGAGTTTCAAATTGGGCCCCACTGACTGGCCCTGAGTCTCATAGTTGCTGGGCCCGGGTTGCCCTGCCCTCGCATGAAGTCTTGGGTTTGCAATTTTGGGAGAGGGGAGACTGCCCACTGGGGGGGGGGCAGGGCTGTGGAGGCCCCCTAGATTTAGAGGCCCTAGGCTTCAGCCTACTTAGCCTATACATAAATCCAGCACAGCTTCCAAAGCAGCCATTTTCTCCAGAGGAGCTAATCTCCATAGTCTGGAAATGAGTTGTAATTCTGAGTGATCTGCAGGCCCCACCTAGAGATTCACAAAACTAGGCCCAGCCTTCTAGGATGACAAAGCAAGAAGAGGGGGAAAAAACCTAATCCCCTGTTTCTGTGATTAAGAAAAGCTTATTGCCTCCATCCTCCAAAAGCATGTGTGGTTGCCCTTATTTCAGCACCTTCAAGATGCACATCCACACCGGCAATGTACACAGAAGTCTACTTAAGTACTTAACTACTTAAGTGGTTAAGTGCGTGGACTCCAATCTGGGAGAACAGGGTTTGATTCCCCACTCCTCCACTTGCACCTTGCTGGATGACCTTGAGCAAGCCATAGCTCTGTACCAGCTGTTCCCTCAAGGACAGCTTGGGAAAGAGTTCTCTCAGCCCCACCTACCTCACAGGGTGTCTGTTGTGAGGAGGGGAGGGGAAAGGAGTTTGTAAGCCGCTCTGAGACTCTTAAGTGAGTGAAGGGCGGGATATAAATCCAATCTCTTCTTCTTCTTCTTCTTCTTCTTCTTAAGTTTGGCCATTTCTCTTGCTGGGTTGGTACAGCTCAGGGGTCTCCAACATTTTTGAGCTTGTGAGCACCTTTGGAATTCTGACTCAGCATGGTGGGCACTGCCTCAAAATGGCTGCCATAAAATGGCTGCTGCAGGAGGTAGAGCCAGCCACAAAATGGCTGTTGCAGCTTACCTTCCATCACACAGTGAAGATCCTTGTGCTGTGGTAGCAGCTGCCAGCAAAGCAGCATTGTAAAAAAATCTGCACAGACAACCAAATCTCCAGTGCCCAATCAGAAGCCTTGCTGGGCAAAAACCCCACCTGTCCCTGCCCACTTTCTAAAAACTCTTGGCGGATGCCAGAAAAGGTATCAGCCAGAGCCATGGCTCCCACAGGCACCATGATGGGGACTCCAGTCCCACTATTTCTTTTGGTAGATTGCAAAATAAACTAGAAGACCACCTTTGTGGTCAATCATACAGCGGCAATGTATTGAAAGCTATATTTAATCTTTACCTGCATTTTATTTCTGCTTTTTTCAAAGTTCGGGAAAATGAAAACATCTTGGATTTGTGATCCAACTAATACATGGATAAGAAGTCAGACATCCTTCTTTTCTTCCAAGAGCAAATACTTTCTCCGTAAGCTGTTTTAATTGCTCGAGTCAGTTCTCTGAATCCATATATTACTCTAGGACATTATGTTTGAGTCATTTCATTGGCTAAAAAGAAGAAGCAGCAGCCATGTTTGAATTATTAAAATGTTGGGACTCTTCTCTCTGGTGTCACTCAGGTTCTAATTAATCTTCAAGATGCTGGTGTTGACTTAGAGATTTTGAAAATTTAAACCATTTATGCAAATTCTCACCACCTTGAGACTCAAGTCAGATTGTCAGAAACTTTGAATATGTAAGCACTCCTCTTAAATATATTGCGTTCATTAATATGCCTTAAAGATCAAAGGCAAATTCAGTGTGGAGTTTATCACTTTAAAAGCTGTATAGCAGCTTCCTCATCTCTTTCCTTATTTTTTCCCCCATTAAAAATGTCATGTAGGGATGTCATTGACAAAATTTAGTGGTGTGGATTAAAGTAAAATATTGAAATTCCTATGTAAATGTAACAAACAAGAGAGTAACTACATATCAAAATTGAATAACTGAAAACCAATGAAGAAAATACTGTACTCTATTGCCAGTAACAAAAAAAAAGAAGTCATTCATTCAGAAAACAGAACGGCATGTGCAGTGTTGGCTTGTAGTCACAGAATAAGTGCCAGTGTTGGTTGCTGCAACAATTTTGTCTGCCAAATTTTATAAAGTACTGCTTTTGAAGAGCCAACTAATTTAAAGAGGAATTGCCAATTACATAAATACTGAATGTATCTGGAAATACTCGGTGTATAATTTTGCCAAACAGCCAAATTGACCACAGTTGCCCTTGTAAGATGTTTCAGCATCTGGATATTTTAATTCATCTCACTACCTTTTCACCAGCTCTTTATGTTATGTCAAATGTGCTGCCATAGAGTCGACGCTCCAAAGTATTCATTTTCTCCAGTGGAACTGATCCCTGTAGTATGGAGACGAGCTGTAATTCCAGGGGATCCCCAGGTCCCACCTGAAGGCTGGCATCCGTAGTGCAGACTGAGGCCTCTTTCAAATAGCCTTTGAGTTTCATTTTAGTAGCTGGTTGCTAATGGATTTTTTTTGTCATTTCAGACAGACCCATTTTAGTACCTGGCTGCTGACAGATTTTATTTACCTTTCCATCCAGTTAGCAAAGCATGGTTGAGCCGTTTTTGAGGGAAACTGCTTTCTTCTATTTTCACCTCTTCTTTGAGCTTCTGAATCACTGTAGTGTGCTGTTTAAGAAGAAGAAGAAGAGATTAGATTTATACCCTGCCCTTCACTCACTTGGGAGTCTCAGAGCGGCTTACAAACTCCTTTCCCTTCCCCTCCCTACAAGAGACACCCTGTGAGGTAGGTGGGGCTGAGAGAGCTCTTTCCCAAACTGTCCTTGAGAGAACAGCTGGTACAGAGCTATGGCTTGCCCAAGGCCATCCAGCCAGGTGCAAGTGGAGGAGTGGGGAATCAAACCCAGTTCTCCCAGATTAGAGTCCACGCACTTAACCACTACACCAAACTGTCTCCCAGTTTAAAATGCCCATAGTGCTTCCTACAATGCCACTTCCCCCCCCCCTGCCCTTTTTGCAGCATGATATTCCTCGAACTTTTTTTGAACATTCATAAGTGAAGTGTGATAGCGCTAAACTGATATAGCACTTCAGTGCTACAGTGGTACTATTGTGATGCCTTGGTACATTCTACTGGTCTCGTGCTACAGTGCTCAGCTTAGAACATTCCACACACACAAAAAAAAGCTTTAGGAAGATCATGCCATGAAAAATGGGGGGGAGCCTCACTGAAATGACCATAGCACTTCAGAGATGGTTCATTAAGGGAAGGAAATTCACTGCATAAAACCCCCATCGCTGTATTGTTTTACTTGGAATCAGGCCAACAACGGATAATATCCAGTTAAGAATGGTAACGTGAAAGGGGCCTGAAAAACCCACACAGTGTGGTCAGGTACAGTCTGCGGGAATGGTGTTTGTACAAATATCAGCTCTGGGCAAGCCAATAGAGCTGCAAATCCTCATAACAGGAGCCAATCCAGTATGGAAATCTCAGTGCAACAGCTGGACCTGGAAAACCCCAGCACAATTATCAGCACTACAAAGCTGACCCTAGCTCAGTGCCCCATGGAGGAGACAGGCTGAATAGAAATAGCCCCCTATAGCAACCAACGAATCATGAGCTGGTTTCATCATATCAGTCTCTACTAGACCTCTATCCCTGTTCAAGGATGGAGAAATTTACCACCTAGACAGAATGCTCTCAAATGGCTCCCATGGATGAAACCGCAAACCAACCAACAGAGGAAGACCCCACTGCAAACCTTTTAGACGAAAGCTCCAAAAAGCTATTAAGTTCCTAATATGGAACATTGCAGGATGGATATTCAAGTCAGATAACGCTTCCTTCAGTCTATTTCTAACCTGGCACAATATTATCTGCCTACAAGAGACTTGGTGTCAAGAACCATTGCTAGCTGATGGGTTTGATAGTCTCCCAGCTTTACCTGGGGAAGGGAAAGGTAGAGCTAAGGGAGGCCTGGCTCTTCTCGTGTTTACAAAGCTTCATGCATTAGTTATCACTTTTGACCCATATGGCCCAGACAAATGTTATTAAATGTAATCACCAAACCTCCTTGATTGTTATTTATTTATTTATTTATTTCATTTTTATCCCGCCTTTCCAGCAAGCTGGCTCAAGACGGCTACCAACCATAAAATACCATCAAAGTGGTTTACACATTTTTTAAAAAAATAAAACATAAAACCAAACATCAGTAATTAAACAACATAAACAACATATGCAACAATAGATACTGGCAGCATCAGAATTCTCATGATGAAAAGCGGTGGCAAAGGGTTCGGCCAGTGGTTCCAGGGCGATGTTGTCCTACATCTACCCGGTGGCAGCTCCTAAGCGAAAGCCTGGTGGAAGAGCTCCGTCTTACAGGCCCTGCAGAACTGTAATAGGTCCTGCAGGGCCCTGATGTAATCTGGGAGCTCATTCCACCAGTGTGGGGCTGCCACTGAGAAAGCCCTGGCCCTAGTACAGGCCAGCTGAACATCTTTTGGACCGGGGAGAGTCAGGCGATGTTGTGTGCCTGACCTCAGTGCTCGCTGAGGCACATATGGGGAAAGGCAGTCCCTCAAGTAGGCAGGCCCCTGACAATATAGGGCTTTAAAGGTCAGCACCAGCACCTTGAATTGGATCTGGTATGCTATAGGCAGCCAGTGCAGCGACCGCAGCATAGGCCGGATGTGGTCCCGCATAGAGAGGCCCATCAACAGCCTGGCCGCAGCATTCTGCACCAGCTGCAGCTTCCAGATCTGAGACAAGGGCAGCCCCAAGTAGAGAGCGTTACAGTGGTCAAGTCTCAAGGGGACCATAGCATGGATCACTGTAGCTAGGTCATCATGTTCGAGGAAGGGAACCAACTGTCTTAGCAGCCGAAGGTGGTAAAAGGCTGCCGAGGCAGTGGCTGCTACCTGGGCCTCCATTGTAAGGGAAGCATCCAAGAGTACTCCCAAGCTCCTGACCCTCGGCACTGGCACCAATGACGCCCCACCGAAGGTCGGTAATGTGATCCCTACCACCAACCCATTCCAACTCAAGCACAGGACCTCCGTCTTTGTTGGATTCAGTTTCAGTCGACTCAGTCTGAGCCAGTCCGCAACGTCCTGAAGCGCCCACTCCAAATCATCTGGGGTAGAGTCAGACTGGCCGCCCAACAGCAGATATAGCTGGGTGTCATTGGCATATTGATGACACCCAAGCCTGTGCCTCTGGGCAATCTGGGCAAGGGAGCGCATACAGATGTTAAATAACATCGGGAACAGCACCACCCCTTGAGGAACACCACACACCAGTGGGTGCTTCTGGGAGGTCTGTTCCCCGAGCACAACCCTCTGTCCCCAATCCTGAAGAAAAGAGGCAAGCCACTGTAAAGCAAGCCCCTGTATCCCCAAGTCGGCAAGGCGGTGGATCAGCAACTGGTGGTCGACCATGTCAAACGCAGCCGACAGATCTAACAACACCAGTGCTGCCGTACCACCTCAATCCAGATGTCTCCGGAGTCATCCGTGAGGGTGACCAGTGCCATCTCCATCCCATGACCTAGCCAGAAGCTGGACTGAAATGGATCCAGCATGGAAGTGTCATCCATAAAGCTCTGCAACTGAATCACCACCGCCCTCTCCTTACCCAAATAGGCAGGTTGGACACCGGTCAATGTATATCTACCTTCCCAGGGCATCAAACAATGAGTTACAAAAATCTGGACCACCTTTGAGGAATATCTAGACAAGCTCATGTTCTCCTTCCTGGGGGGTTTCAGTCATAGTCGCAGGTGATTTAAATGCCAAACATGATGAAGCACTCTATACTCTGATGAAGCACACTATACTCATTTTAACTACATTCCCCAGTTTATGAACTGGCAAGTACACTACCTCTCAGATCTTCCAAAGTTGTTAAACCAAACTGGAAGGGCTTTTGCTTAGTACAACTGGCACACAGGCTAGATCTCTTCATTCTTAATGGAGCAGCCTCGGGGGACATTCCCAGAGAGGACACATTCTGGTCTGAGTGAGGAACCAGCAACATCAATGTCATTCTGACATCATGTACCTTGCTGGACTATGTAATGCACATGGAAGCTGGGGTATACCAGGACAGTGATCACTTACCAATTACCTTGGATGTAAACATTCAGAACCAAGTAACACATATGTCAGAGAAATCAAATGCTGACACAGATTCCGAATTAAACTACAGTAGAATATGGACCGGGAAAATAGATCAGCAGTGTCAAGAATATCTTGGCTTGGACCAAGCACTTCAACTCCACAGTGATGTGATTGCCACTAGCTTCATCGAGTTGGCAATACAATCTTAAAAGGTGAAGGTAAAGGTTTCCCTTGCTCGAAAGCCAGTCGAATTCAACTCTAGGAGGCGGTGCTCATTTCCATTTCCAAGCTGAAGAGCCAGAGCTGTCCAAAGATGTTTCCGTGGTCATGTGGCCGGCATGACTAGATACCAAGGCACACGGAATGCTGTTACCTTCCCGCCAAAGCGGTACCTATTTATCTACTTGCAATGTTTTGCTTTTGAACTGCTAGGTTGGCAGGAGATGGGACCTTACCTATGCTTAATTCGAGGATGGAAAGGACTACTATCCAAATCATCTCCTTCTCATACTGTTCTGGTGTCCACAACATTAAAATCAAAACTCTGGTTCGAGCCAGAATGTCTGGCAGCAAAAAAATAACTTAATCACCACTTTCAGCAGCATAGACTTAGTAGCATTACTTTAATCTCTCCTGCTTTGAGAATAAAAAAGAAACTGTATATTAAAAAAAAAACTTCTAAAAGAGAAAAAAGAAGCAGCATTAAGGGACACTTGGTCCCGACTGATCCAAGCCTCCAATTCAAATAACCCTGAACTCTTCTGGCATTTAATAAGAGGTGAACTCCATCCAGAGACCCCAAGAGTAAATTGCACCATATCAGCAAACAGTTGGGAGTCTCATTTCTAAGCCCTCTATTCAGCAGAAATTCATTCCAACATACCTTCAGACTGCCTTTTAGGAGATCTCGTTGTGGCTCCCAGTAATGATCACCGAGGTTAAAAAAAACCAAAAACTAATAATGCTGCTGAATCCACGGAAGGCTGCCGGAAGCAATATGGTCTCCTCAGAATTGATCAAAACCAATATCACCTGGTGGGCACCAATGCTGGTTGTGTTTTTCACCCATGTTGACCACTCAGCCCAGACCCCTAGGGACTGGGGCTTGGCTATCGTTGTCTCAATATTTAAGAATGAAGAAAGGACAAACCCTTCAAATTACCACCCAATTAGCCTTTGTAATGAGTTCAGCAACACCAACAGCACTGTTACTATTAATATGTTTGAATTTCATGATGTTTTATTGGTTTTAAATTTTATTAATTATTTATATATTTTGTAAAAGTGTTTTAAGAATGTGGGCCGCCCTGAGCCTGCTTTGTGGGGAGGGCGGGGTACAAATACAACAATTAGATAGATAGATAGATAGATAGATAGATAGACAGACAGACAGACAGACAAACAGACAGACAAATGTATTCCAGGCACTTATATTGGAGACTCTGGGACTGGATGGACCAAGAAAATATACTAATGGAGGAGCAGGCAGGTTTTAGAGCTGGTCACTCAACCACAGATCAGTGTTTGATACTGCATCATTCAGCTGAGAAATCCAGCTCTAGGCCACAAGGGGCGCTATATGCTGCTTTTGTTGATTTCAAAGCTGCCTTTGACAGTATTTCCAAACACAGGCTATGGTCTAAGCTTGAGAACTCTACAACTGATAAAAGATTATATGTACTTATTCACATGCTATATGAAAATAATTTCCTTAGGGTAAGATGCAGTCCCCAAGCCTCCTGTTTGGTAGGGTCCCACTGATGAAAGGAGTAAAACAAGGATGTATCCTAGCACCCCCTACTTTTCAACTTCTATATTAACTCCATGGTGCAGGTTTTATCAAACCCAAGTTTCCATCCTCCCAAGCTAGCAAACAGAGCAATCTTCACCTTACTATATGTGGATGATTCAGTAATTCTATCTCATTCACAAGTAGCCCTTAGAACACTTTGAACACTTTGGGCCTTTACTGGGGCAAAACTTGTAGTAAACTACCAAAAAAACTAAAATCCTCACCTTTACCAAAAGACATGAGAGACATAGATGGCAGATTGAGGGACATGATACTGAAGAGGTTAAATCATTTAAATATTTAGGTCTAGTCTTCCAGTCGACAGGGTCATGGGGAGCCCAAGCATTCATATGTCTGAGAATGCCCACAGTGTATGACTGCAGCCGTTCTTCTTTAGAAAAGGAGTATCCTATTTCTCCACAGCAATTAAGGTTTTCCAGGGGAAGATGATAGCCCAACTAATGTATGGCTCTCAGCTTTGTCTTTACAAAGATCTTCACCTCTTGAAAGTAGTGCATACCAAGTTTTGCAATCAATATTCAAAGTCCCTCGATGTATACCAAATGCTCCCCTCTGGGTGGATACAGGGATGATTTCACTCGAGGCAAGTATGTTGGTCCAAATAACCACTTACTGGTTAAAATTAAACTCCCAGAGACTCACCCCTCTTATTCTTAGAGATAACTATTGCTCAAATTGGCTGAGAACTGTCAAGAGTACAGTTTCTCCCCTTCAGTCCAGTTACATTTAGCAAAATAAATACTTAAGCAACGGATTTGGGATCTGGCCCTTCAGTCTGATAGGGCCTGCCTTCAGTGGCATCCTACAGTAACAAAAACCCTTTCTTTCCAGCAGATTATTTAACAATCCCTATATCCTGAAGAATATTTACTCTTGCACACTTCAACACCCTTCCCTCAGCCTTTCTGGAAGGCAGATACCGCTGTATTCCTCATGTTGTGTTTGTGTTCTTGATTATGCTGTGTTGACAACTATGGTTTCCCTATGAAAGGGCTCTGGCATCCTAATGCTCCAATTCTCATTGGCTGACTAATAAGGACTCCCATTGGTCCTGAAGCCACTCTAGGTACCCAATCGCTGAGCCCTGCTTGGGTCCAATAACATCGCTTGTATATAGTTACACTGTTGAAAGTTATTAGAGCTGTCTTAGAGTTGAATGATGTTATGAATAAAAGCCTGCTTGCTGGATTCATCACCTCCGCCTCAATACTTAATACCTCATACACAATGAATGTGTCCCTGACAAATGGCAAAGGTTGAGACTGTAGAACAGAGGTGTCAAACTCATTCGTTACGAGGGCCGGATCTGACATAAATGTCACTTTGTCAGGTCAGGCCATGAGTGCCATAAAACGTAACTCCAGGTACCAGAGATAGAAACTGTATAAAGGACAGCAGCTGGTAAGCTCCAAGTTGGTGGGTCCTCTCTGCAAAGCCCCATGGGCTGGTGGGGGGGGGTGCAGAGGAAAACCCACATAGATGGACTGGAGAGGCAGCAGTGCAGTGCTGGGCAGATGCTCCCATGATGCTTGACTGCTGCAGATGAGGTTGCTCTGCAGTTGTATACTAATGGTGACTGCGCACGTGGTTGAAATAACATCGGAGCTTCGCTTTGATACACAATAGCCCATGCGGATCCTAAATTGTACCAATTGGCCACCCAGAATCTGAAAGGGGACCTATGGGTAAAGGTCCTGTGTAGATGGCCCTATCATGGGGATCGGGTGAGGCCGGTGGTGTGGTTTGGACTGGGATATAAGCAGACCCCCGAGCCATACCATGTATGCTTAATTTGAACCATCTAATAAATTTATGAGCTGATTTCACTGAACATGTCTCTGGACCCAGTACTTTACATCCGCCATGCTGAAGCCACAATGGAGTGGCCCCACCAACTCCCCCCCTCCAGCACTCCGCCCCTTGCATCAGTTGCTTGCAGCCCTGGATGGGCTGGTTCCAGCCCCTGGGGCCTTATGTTTGATACTCCTGCTGTAGAGCATGTATTATTGCACTGTTCCTATTATACTAACATTTGCTCACGATATATCACACAGTGTTAGTAAACTCTCCAGGAAGATCAGAGCAGTTCCACATCTCCCTGCTGCTCTCCAGTTTTTCTTCAGAAATAACTCGCAACATCGCAAAACTTTGTATGAGGGCATGCAGCGTACGTGAGCAGATGGTTAAGTCCTTAAACAAGGCTGGACTATAAGACACCTAGTATTGTATGTGGCAAGGTTTTAAGCTGATTTTATACCGAAATAAACTGAATTGAACTGTACAAACCAGGGACAGCCCGCCATGCAATTTTTTTTTAATAACAAGAATTTCTTAAAGCTTGTGGGGAAATATACCTGAGAACTTGTGACGCTATGACATGAGATCTCAGCTGCCATTATGAGAGTTGCTTAGCAACCTTATAAACAGTCAAAGCCAGCGCGAACAGTTGGATGCCACTGCTTCTGCCCACATGTGGAGAATGGTAGCATTGATAGGGAAAGAGAGGAGGCGGGGAGGAGGCGGGGTGAGTGGCCACCAAGTGAGCCAGGTAGGCAGAGGCAGGGGTGAGAGAGCAAACAGTGTGGCAGTGTGGCAGTGACAAGAAATGCAGCAGAGAGGGAAGGAAGGAGGAAGTGGTGAGGATGGTGGGAGAGATGCCTCAGAGGGGTGAACCTAGGAGGAGGATAAAGATGAGGCAGGGTGAGGGAGGGAAAGGATTGGTTTTAGGGCAAAAAGGGGAGAAAGCAAGGAAAGTGAGACTTTTGGAAGTGGCTTGATGGTTATTTTACGCTGTTTTTACATCTGTGAAAGGCAGATTAAGAGGGGGGAAACAGATTATCCTTTTTTGTAGCCCCAGACCATTAATCAGGACCTACTGGTAATTAACCAAAGAGCTCGACATGACAGGAGGCACATGACAGAAGTCACCTAAAAGTCTCGAGCATATGTTTAGTTATTAAGAATATTTCTAAGTTGCTTTCTCATAGTCCTGTTTGAGGCAGTTTACAATTAAAACTACAATATATTACTATTTATAAGCAATGACCTATAACAAAGTAATGACCTATAGTACATACAACATGGAAAGCAGAAACCCTCCCCAATTTTTCCTTTGCTGCACAGATGAAGACCTGATATGCCAAATACGCTTACTCAGGGGTCATTTCATAGAAAAAGAGGTTCAGGAGCTCATTGGCATAACTCATTAGCATAACTTATTTGCATATGCTACACCACCTGACATCACCGGAAGTATGTCAGAAGGCAAGAAAGAAAGAAAAGACAGAGAGAGAGAGAAAGAGAGAAAGAAAGAGCTGGCAAAGAGGGGCAGCTACTAATCCAAGCCTCAGAAATACCACTATTCTGGGAGGATAGTTTCAGTGGTGGCTGAAGCCTTCAGAAGGCTGGTCGGAGGAACAAGGACCTTTCCAGGGGATGGCAGGGTCATTTTGCTGCAGCCACGACACAAGCAGGCATTCCCCCACCCGGGGGTGGGGCTGGCACCAACTCCCGGAGCTGAGCTCCCCCGAGCTCCTGCTCAAAATGATCCCTGCACTTACTGAGAATCTGGGTAATGAACACTGTGTTGGAAACCAAATGAAATATTTTCTTTTACAGCAACAGTGCTTGTGGATAAATTGCCTTGATCTCCAGCAAATTGTGCAAATTAATATCATTACCACATCGGTTTTTGGATGGATGGCAGGGATATGACAAATAGGCAATTTAGAACCAACCAAACAAGGTCAGTCATGGAAGCCATCTACTTTCTGCTGACCCTTTAAAATCGAGTCTGAATTTCCTATCAGCGTCACTTTATTATGCCACACAGATACTATATTAAAAGTTTTGCTTTTGCAAATTAAATTGTATTCTACATGTCATATTAGAGGGATTGTCTGTTTAATGCTGGTATATGCGGTGATGGAATATTAAATCAATTTCATCGAATAACTGCTTCAGAAGCCCTTTTTTATTCTGCCTGGTTATGGACCACTTGAGCTCAAGGCATTATATGCAAACACATACATGCGTTATATTTATTTCTGCTGTCAAGTTACAGCCAACTTATGGAGACCCCATAGGCTTTTCAAAGCAAAAGAAAAACAGAGATGGTTTGCCACTGCCTGCCTCTACATAGCAACCCTGGCCTTTCTTGGTGGTCTCCCACCAAAGTACTAACCTGGGCTGATACTGCTTAACTTCTGAGATCTGATGAGATAGGGCTAGCCTGGGCCAACCAAGTCAGGGCTTAAAGTGCTGTCAAGTTGCAGCCAATTTAAGGTGACCCCTCATGGGTTTTCCAAGGCAAGAGATGAATAGAGCCCACTTGCTATTGCCTGCCTCTGCCTAGCAACCCTTGTCTTTCTTGGTGGTCTCCCATCTAAGTATTAACCAGGGCTGAGCTTCAAGATCTGACATTGGCCTGGGCCATCGAGGTCAGGGTCACCTATATTTTATTTATTACATTTTTATTCCACCTTTCCTCCAAGAAGGTCAAAGTAGTGGTTCTTCTCCTACACCTGTACACTCTGGCTGTGGTCACACACTAAACAATCCACTTTCAGTGCACTTTCCATCTGGATTTTACTGGATGAACTGGCAAGATCCAGTTGGAAAATGCATTGAAAATGGATTGAAAGTGGATTATTTAGTGTGTGTGACCACAGCCTTTGTTTTCATGACAACCATCAAGTCAGCTTAAATGGAGAGATAGCATCTTGCATAAGATCACTCAGTGAGCTGCATGGTGAGCAGAGATCTGACCGCAAGGTATGTCTCCCTGTTTAAATTAAACTGCACTGGGTCTCTTACAAACATCGTATAGATTCAAAAACAAATATATTGTTACAGTCTTGAACATCTTGAATTTTTACAACTTAAATGCAAATATAGGCAAATATCTTATCAGACTTTGATTAAAATATGATAAGGCATTGTTATTGAGCCTCCATTTTTGTTGATCTCTCACCCCTCCAGCTTGACACCAAAACCAGCCTTTTCTCTACCAGTTTGCATGAGGCCTGAACATGAATTTTGAGCTATAGTATTTACTCAAATGCAAGACCAGTTTTTTCCTAGGTATGCCATCAAAGAGGGGGGTAATCTAAAATTCTCCTTACAAATTACCACTATGTCCAATACTAATTTTTTTTGTATAACATTTTTAGGGAGGGTCAGCTTACATTCAGGGTCATCTTCCTGTTGAGCAAATAAGGTATCTCCAATGGGGTGAGGGGAATTTATATCCAGAAAAGAAAGGACAGGATTCAGCATAACTCCAGTTTGATCTCACCAAATTCACAAGAAGAAAAGGCAGATTCAAATAGAAACCAGATTGTCCCTTTTCCTAGTCTGAGACCATTAATCAGGGATTATTGGTAATTAACCAATGTGCACTTATACACAAATCTTGCAGTATAAACATTTCTGCCATCAAAGACCTAGCTTGACATTAGCATTTTCAACTAAAAGGTTTTCCATTCCAACTGCCCAGTACTGATCAGCAGGAATTATTTTTGACAATCCCAGCTCAATGAGCAAACTAAGATTACTTCTACCATGCTTCCTCCCTGTTCTGAGTCTTCCTTTCCTTTCCTTATTTGGAACTAATCCCATGAACTAGGAACTTCCTACTTCTCATATTCTGCCAATCAGGGAGCATACTGGTTAGCTCACATAGATTCCCCCCCCCCCCACTTTCTCCAAGCCCAGGAAAAAATAATCTTTTGTTTTCTACTCAAGTACCAAGACCTATAACTGAAGCCTGAATCTACCTGAAGGTATTAATTTCTGCTGCTACTGAAGCCTCACATTCCTGGAACATATTATGTGCCTCCTTGATCTCCTCCCCATCTCTTCTTGAATTGTTGCTTGGTCACTGCCTCAGACCCTAGCAGAAAGTGCTTCTGATCTGCTCCAGACTACCTGTATTTGTGCAGTTGTTTCCTCTCCCTTTCTCCCTTTCCCATAATACTAGAACTTGGCAGGGCTCCCAATGATGTTAATTGGCTATAGCAGGGGTGGCCAACCTTGCTTAACGTAAGAGCCACATAGAATAAACGTAAGAGCCACATAGAGATGTCTGAGAGCCGCAAGACAGGAACAAATATCACACACACGTTTTTATTTTTTTAAATATGCAAATTTGCTTTTTATTAACGTTAAATGGGACTGCCAAAAATAAAAACAAATGAGGAAAACCAGTTATTGATAATGATATTACTTGTTTGCTAATGATATTGAGAGAGAGAGAGAAAAAGAGAGATGGAAAGAAAGAATTAACGAAGTGGAAAGAAAGAGAGAGAGAGAAACTAGGAAAGCAAATAGATGGGAGGGAGGAGGGAAGGAAGGAAGGGAGAAAGAGAGAAAAAAGCATGCCTCCCCTTTGCTTCCCCAGCCGCCCTGCCAGGAGCCGCACAATATGTGTGAAAGAGCCGCATGTGGCTCCCGAGTCACAGGTTGGCCACCCCTGGGCTATGGGTTAAGGACAGACAAAAAGGAAATACTCTTTAATGAATGAGTTGTTAAATGGTGAAATTCCCTGCCAGTGTATATAATGGCCATAAGCATGGGTGGGGGTGGACAAATTCATGTGGTATAGTTCATCAATGGCAACTAGCCATGGTGACTAAAGGCAACCTCTATGTTCAGAGGCAGTAAACATCTGAAACCGAGTACTCAGAGGAAACATCAGGGGACAGCCTTGTCTCCTATCCCCTGTTTGATAGCCCTCTGGAGCAACTGGCTGGTCTCTGTATGAAACAAAATGCTAGACTACATAGGCTATTGGTCTGAATAAGCAGGGCTCTTCTTGTGGTCATATGGTTTAAGCCCCTGTCTTCCCCAATGTCACAAGATTCTTACCATCCCATTGGGATTACCTTTGGGATATTTGGTTTTCCAGAAGCTGTGACTCTTGCCTGAAAATCTCAAATCTCTGCTGAGAACCTGTCATGATAGGTAGCTGTTTCTGATTGGTCTAAGGCCTCTTGCCCCACTTTCATGAGTGATACATGCTGCAGAGTTAGTTGGATCAACAAGCTTTTCCTCGAGTACAAATAAACAGAAGGATCTCCTCTGACTACTCAAAACAGCTCTGCTGGGGATCATGGGACCTGCAGGGACAAAAACCATGGGGATCAGGAGCTGTAGTAGAATTTGGAAAATTTGGTGAGCTTGAGCAGAATAACTTGTTGGACCCAACAGTATGTGCGACTGGGAGGGGGGAATTGGAATTATATGCAGCTTAATGTGGACATTCTACATCTCAAACTAGATAATTAGTCCCTCCATAAAGTGATCCCTGATTTCATCAGAATCTCACTGTGTCTTCCAAATTTGCACTAAGATCATTTTGTTGAACAGTCCCTCGGTTTCAGCTTTTGTCAGCCTTTGCCCAGATGGGTCCATTCCTTTAACCGGGGTACAGAACTCAAGCCAGAAGTGATTTGGATTGAGATGCAGAAGAAGAAAGGCTTTTTTGTCATTAGAGACTCAGTCCTTCTAGTGAACCAAACTGAAAAGTGGGCCCATTCACTTGTAAACAGATCTAAGGCACAAGTGTCTTCCAGACCATACATCGTACCCAGCTCTGAGGGCCAGGTTAAATTGCCCTGGAAGCAGTTGTAACTAGTGGACTGTTAGTTGGCCAGCCATTCCTCCCATAAAGCAAACTTTTCTTGGTAGAGAGAATACCAATTAACTATCTCTAGACATTAGACATGTTGCTTTCAGATTTTGACAGACTGGATTTTTTTTTTTGAAAGGCAATGTCTTTTAAGTATATGACTGAATATGACCTTTTAAAATGCTGGCAAATGATTAATGATCTTAATAAATATGTAGAACAGGAAAGCTGGAAAGGTTATGTGTTAAAATCACTGTTTGCCTATAAATGCAAATACTTCTCCATAGTGCTGGGTAAGCGAGTATGATTGATACATTCATAATTGCAAATATTTTCACTAACCCTATCCAAAACCCACAAAATGCCAACACACACAGTCTGCCGATAAACAGATTATGAGACAGAGCGGGCAGTGTGTAGTCTTTAGACAAACAGCAATCCAGACTGACGTTTAAATCCATCATCCGTCTGTTGGCTGAATAAAGGAGTGGTGGAACAGAGGCAAAGAATGGCAGATGGAAATGCTAAGGCTGAAAGGCTCATCCTGATTGGGTTAGCCTGGGTACCTTTTGCATTCGAAAAGCACCCCCAAAGGCAGGATTGGTGGCCAGTCAACACCCATAAGATATGCTATTTTAGAAAGAAATGGGTGGTAAAATGTGGTTTTTTTGGGGGGGTGTCAAGTCACAACTGACTTATGGTGACCCTGTGGGGTTTTCAAGGCAAGAGAGATTCAGAGGTGGTTTGCCATTGCCTGCCTCCACGACATGGCCCTGGTATTCCTTGGTGGTCTCCCATCCAAATACTGACCAGAGCTGACCCTGCTCAGCTGCTGACATCTGATGAGAACTGGCTAGCCTGGGCTATCCAGGTCACTTATCTATCTAAAAATGATCTGTTGCCAGCAATAAAAAATACATCATTCTGAACTTGCCTGTTTTTCCCCAAAAACTCACATTGCAATTCTATGTTCACTTCCCTGAGAGTAAGCTCAGTTGCTTAGAAAGGGACTTACTTCTGAGTAAACATGCACTGGATTGCCCTGTCAATTACATTATTAGACGAACAGTAGCAAAAGATTAATTCATCTCCCAACGGCAGACAGAGCCTCTGACTAAGGATCTGAGGTCTCTCAGACATCTTTATCTATTTTACATGATTTCTCAGTGTGCATGAGTTCATGCATTTGTGTGTAAAGCAACGGCTTCTTATTTTAAAACCAAACTGGAGGTCTAAAGCAAGGTTAGCTAACCCTGCTTTCCCCTGTCTTACCTTGCGGGTTGAAATATATTTTCCTCCAGCCAGGCTCTGGTATGGGAAGTAAGCTGGGCTGGGGAAAACACCCCAAAACTAATAGAGAACTTTGTTAAAATGCAGGAGAGGGCAGGGTTTAGTTTCCCTTCCCCCTATGTTTCGAGTTTCTTTTTAAAAATCCATACACACACCCCACCCCACCCCGTTGCCCCATCAGCTGGATGAGGAGGGGAAAATGCGTTCATATGCCAATTCGCCTCCCTGTTCTCCACTGGGACTCTTTCCCCTGACAGCAGGTTGATGGTAAAATTCTCCAGAATTCCATCCCTAAATCATACGCTCATATGTGCCAGTGCTGTTGTTGTTTGCTGTTTTTACTGTTGTTTTTCTTTTTACTCATCTTCTACTAGTTTTAAAGCTTTTCAGGCAATTTTAGATTTTAAAAAATGTTCCATTTTAAATTGATTTCTGGAAGCCCCCCAGGAAACATAGACACTGGGACTTGTTTGATATTATTATTTTTTCTTCCCCAAACAACAGAGGGAGAAGAAACCTTGGTATACACATGGGAATTTGTCTCTAGGGCTGCCAGCCTCCAGGTAGGGCCTGGGGATCCCCTGCTTTTACAACTGATCTCCAGCTGACAGAGATCAGCTCCCCTGGAGAAAATGGCTGCTTTGAAGGGTGGACTCTATGGCATTGTACCATGCTGAGGCCCCTCCCCTCCCCAAACCCCACCTTCTCCTGGCTCCACCCCCAAAGTCCCCAGGTATTTTCCAACCCGGACTTGGCAACCCTATTTGTCTCCCACTAAAACAGATGGTAACACTGTTTGGGTTGATTTTCTAAAACAAGTAACTCAGGTTCTAATGTTCAAGAATCTAACTCAGGGTTTAATTGTGGAAGAACTGGATCCAACTATCACTTTTCCTTTCCTTTCTTTGCATGCCCCTAATAGCAATGTCAAGACATCCTTTCATAGTTGACATGTAGGGTGTTCAGGGTCTGACTCAGCAGCACTAGAGAGAAAAAAATGGCATGTATCCAACTGGCTTGAATTCTGATAAGACTGCAAGTATGGAAAATTGGCAGAGGAAGAAGAAATGCTGGTCACTGATCTTCTCTGGCCATTCAGGACTGTAGATTTTAAAAGGTATGGTTTTCTCACTGTTTCCAGAATCAATAGGAAAGAGGAAAAATCCCCCCCCCCAGCTATCTGGTGAGAATGCTATAGCTGTAACTGGCTTTAGGAATCAGGTGCTGCTACACTCAAAACAGATCCCCCCCCACCCTTGGAGACTGAGCCCCAGCTTCTGGAGGAGGAAACTGCAGGCCCAGAGAATCAGATGACGCCAAAAGGGCCAATCCAATGATAAGGTCTGATATAAAACTCCTGCTTCCATCAGTCTTAGTAATGTTACCGAAAGAGGTCATTTTCCATCTTCATCAGACTGCTGGCCTTTTGTCTGCTAACCTAATTCCTCTTCAGCCTGAACGCTGGCCTAGTGAGGATCTGGCAATTATTTATGACTTTGCTACCTCAAGGGCTGATAACTGAAATAGATTGCTAGAGAAGCCCTAGCCACTCTTTCTCTGTCTCCATCCTTCACTTACAGCAGAAGGACTAATCATCTTCATCAATATATCTAATTCTCAACATGGTCGGATCTGAGGATACTTAAATCCAAAGACTGGAAATATAAACAGAATAGGGTTGCCAGGTCTTACCTGGCCGCTGGTGGGGGCATCCTGGTCATCCTCCTAGGGCTCTTTGCCATCCATGTGAAGTGTGGGCGGCGTGATGACATCACCCAGAAGGGACGTCATCATGTAGGGCACATTGCAGGGGACGCTCTATTGTTTAAGGAAAACTCTATGTTTATTTATTGCATTTATACCCCACCCATCCCATGAATGGGCTCAGGGTGGGTTACATCATTGACCTCTCCCCCCCCACCCGCAATGTGCCCTGAACAATGACATCACCTCCAGGTGACATCATTGCACCGGGCACAATGCAGCCAACTGGGTGCTTTGGGGGTGGGGTTCTCCCTGCCAACCAAATCTGGGCCACTGGATCTGGGGGCCCGAAAGTGGGCAAACCCTTCCCCCTGTTGAGGGACTGGCAGCCTTAGAACAGAAAAGATGGAACTTTCTACAAACCTGGAAAAGGCCCAAGGTTTTCAGAAAAACCTGAAATCTAAAAAAGGGGGTGGGTAAAAAGTAAAAAGCATACACCATTTCAATGACCTTCATGTGGGTTGCTAGGCAATCACAACAGTATTTCTAGTTTTCAAGCCTTGGTATCTGTCAGTAAAGGGTAGGGGAGGAGAAAGTGCCCTTTTTAGGGATGTTTTGGCCTTTGAGGGAAGCCTCATCATAGTCAGGCCCACCAGCAACTACTGGTTATCATGATACCATGTGAAGTGCATGACTCACCCAGGCCTGGCTGCAGCCACCGCATGAAAGGCACTGTGGTGCAATGGTTAGAGTTTCAGACTAGGATCTGGGAGACCCAGGGTTGAATCCCCACTCTGCAATGGAAGTTTTGCTGGGTGACCAGGGGCCAGTTACCCATTCCCAGCCAAAGCTACCTCATAAGATTGTTGTGAGGATAAAATGGAGAAGAATGATGTAAGCTGCTTTGTATCTCTACTATGGAGAAATGAATGGTATAAATAAAGTAAATAAGTAATGGTGGTTATAGTCTTGGGCTAGGATTTGAGAGACCCAGATTTGTATCCCCACTCTGCCATGAAAACTTGCTGGGTGACCTTGGTCCAGCCACATGGCACTCTCTCCTAACCTACCTCACGGGGTTGTTTGTGAGGAGAAAATGGAGGAGAAAAGGATGATGTGAGGTGTTTTTGGTCCCCATGAGGAGAAACACAGAGTATAAGGCTGTGGTCACATGGCCCTTTTAAATCCGGGAACCCTCCTGGATTAAAGGGCCACATTTTTTTACCTCGAGTTGGGATGTACACACATCCCAACCCCCGTCGGCAGCAAGTGGCGTCAGTGGGCAGAGGCAGCGGCGTCAGCGGTGAAGGAGGCAGCGGAGGAGACCGGAGGCCACAGCAAAGGAGACGTTGGAGGAGGAGGCATCGGCGGGCATTGGTGTCAGCAGGCAGTGTTGTAAGGCATGCATCAGCAGTGGCTGGCAGGGCCTTTTTCTGGCGGCGGTTGGCGGTGGCAGCGGCCAGGGGAGGCGCCCTTCCCCGAACCCTGCTGGCCACCTGGTAAGTTTGGGGTTCCCCCCCTACCTTTTACACTTGGGCGCTTGAGTGACCAAGTGCCCAAGTGTAAAAGGGGGGGGGGGAAATGGAGGGTGGGATCATCTGGACAGCCCTGCTCTCGCAATGATTGCGAGAGAGGGCTGGTCAGATGGCTCAAATGCAGGTTCCTCATGCGACTCCCGGGAAAACAGTCAATTTTCCCAGGGTCGAAAAATGCGGGAAGAACCCGCATTTGAGCCCGCTTCGGCGCAGGCCTAGCCTGGCCTTTGTAGATGGTCCCTTTAAATGCAGGAGGAAACAGCCCTTCCTCCCGCATTAAAGTGCTGTGTGACCATGGCCTAAGTGAGATAAATAAATATAGCTGAAGATGGTGGGGGAGATGAAAGGCAAGTTGGTGGGTGGGTGAGTGGATGGGAAGCAGAGAAGGAAGCAGGGAGAAGAAAAGGAAATAATGTGGAGAATGGGAAGATGGAGGAAAGTAACATCACCCTGCAAGTTTCTGCAGCTTCCCCACTGTGCAAATGGGATGGAATTTTCCCAGGGAGTCTGCCAGTGGGAGGGAAGAAGGGAAAGCAGAAGGGGGGGCAGGGGGAGGTGGGTCAACTGGCAGGTGAGAGGGAGAGAAGAAAGCAGGAGAGGGAGAAAGGCTGGGGAAGATTTCAGGGAAAGGAAAGAGGAATTAGTGGGGGAGGAAGTAATGAGATGCTCCCTGCAAGTCTTTGTGGATCCCCTGCTTGCCATAAATCCAATTCTGAACATAACCTCAGCAGGAGCCCAGTAATGATAGTCCCTAACGTTTGTCCTGCCTTACAGGATTATTGGAAAAGTGGGTTAGGGAATAATACGCTGAACTCCACGAACACTCTAAAAGGTGATATAAACCCTCAGTATGTTGATATAAGACAATGTGGAACTGTAATGTTGGATAGCAATTCTGTAACCATCCTTTAAAGAAACATCTATATTCCAACGAAGAGCAGAGAATAAACTAACAATCTTCTGATTCCAATAATGAACATGTATTGGTGGTAATAAATCCAGCATCTTCGATTCACAGTGCCCCAGGTTAATAGAATAATGGTGATTGTTTTTGTACACTTAAAAGAAATGTTAATGGCTTCTTCATTTAGGCAATAATGCAGAAGGAGAAGCAGAGTTGTCAGGTCCCCCATAGCACCAGTGGGGGATGGGGGGAAAGAAATGCTATCAACCCAAAAGTAGCATCCAGCCCTTACAAATAAGATAAGCAGCAGATCTTAGAACTCTCAGGTCACATATATAGTTTGAAAAGAGGCGGGGACTCACAATGTTGCCGGGGGGGGGGGGAGGTTTCCTAAAGGCTGCAGCCCAAGTAAGTCCTCTTCCCCCATGCCCCACGGCTATTCCCCCCCCCCCCACACTGTGCTCCAATATAGTCTACCAGGTCTACCAATAGAGGGGAAAGGGGTGGGTAGACCTGGCCTCTGGAGAACAGGTCTACCCAGCCCTTTCCACTCTATTGGTAGACCTGGCCTCCAGAGAACAGGTCTACCCAGCCCTTTCCACGCTATTGGTAGACCTGGCCTCCGGAGAACAGGTCTACCCAGCCCTTTCCACTCTATTGGTAGACCTGTTCTCCGGAGGCCAGGTCTACCAATAGAGTGAAAAGGGCTGGGTAGACCTGGCCTCCGAAGGTCTACCCGCCAATTTCTCTCCCCCCACCCCCCAGCTGCCACAGCATGCCTGAGCACCCAAGAGGTGCTTGGCCTGCTGCTTCTTTCCCCCCACCACCCCCGGCTGCCGCGGTGGGCTGAGCACTTCTTAGGTGCTCAGGCCCACTGCTTCTCTCACCCCATCCCCCCGGCTGCCACGGCAGGCCTAAGCACCCAAGAGCTGCTTGGCCCACTGCATGGCCCCACCACTTCTCTCCCCCGCCCCCAGCTACTACGGTGGGCCCAAGCACCCAAGAGCTGCTCGGCCCGCCGCTTCCCCCCAACAGGCTCTCGCCAGGCCCGCTGATCCCCCCCATGGCTCTGGCAGCAAGGCTTGGATGCCTCCCAACCGCTGGCTGCTGCACAGTTCCAAGAGTGTTCCCCGCCCATGTGCAGGGAATGCTCTTTAACTTTTCGGGAGATTTAAATATCCCCCAAACACTTTTTGTTTACTTTTAGAATTTTTCTGCACATGGGGGGAGCCCCCCCATGTGCAGAAAAATCTCCCTGCCCCCCAGGTGCCCCCCTGTGCAGATTTAGGTATCCGCATGCAGGGGGCGCCTTGGGAATTAGATATATAGATAGTCAGACAACCAGAAGGGAGGAAAGATGAAGTCCTGAAAGTGACCATTTAAACTAGGATCCTTGGTATTTTTATTTTTGCAGAGTGCCATTTTTAAAGAGGCATTGTGAAGCAGCTTTCCAAAATACCAGGGCTTTTCAAAATTAAGCGATCAGAGACAGAATAGGCTGACAATAGCTTGACCTCCTTTTCTTGAGATCAAAGAAACCTTAAATCCCATCACAGAGAATTTTAATATCAACTGCTTTGCTTTTTACGCTGTGTCCCATTGGTTGAACGCAGGCAGGATTTATGTATCAATTCTATCTTTTCATAGAAGTGAGTGAGGGGAATGTAAATGCAAATTCACAGTGACGCAAGGACAATATCTAAATCTGCCATGGCTGTGCACCGATTTCATTGTTACACGTACAGCTGATTGGGAGCATCAGCTCTAGGGAGAGTTTTGTTGAGGAGGGGCTGTGAAGCAGTAGTTAGCTCAACAGGCCGTAAGAATAATGTTGAAGAAGGGAATAGTGTAGGGTGCTGTGACGGAATGGACAGAGAGAATGGGATTATTACTCTACAAGGGCTGGTGTTAAAAAATTCAATCCATCGTGAGAACTGCAATTAGAAAAAAGGAGAAGGGAGAAAGAAGCAGCCGTTCACCTGCCACTGGCTGCAATCAGATGGGCAGTTTGGCCCGATATGGTTGCTTTTCCCTAATGGATTAAACTGGCTGGTTCACACAGCCCCATCTGGCAGCCATTCCCTAATCATACTCACCCCTTTGTAAGATGAGTTGGAGACAGAGTAAATAGACAGTAGTTAAATTCCGGTGCTAACGCATCCCTGCGCATTCATCCTGCATTTCTGGATGCCTGAACTCTCCCGGTTCATGCTCAAACTGGGTTGGAAGTGTGACCCTTTAGTTCCGGTTTCGCCATTCTGTTTTTTAAAATGGCAGAGCATATGTGCATGGGCGTATGGGCACACCTACACACCCAAGCAATGTTTTTCAAAAAAGAAGGCAAAGTTGTGTTGTTGTTGTTTCTAAAAAAGGACCAGACTGCATGCTCCATCGTTGATGCTGCAAGCTGGCAAGGCGCTTTTGCGCTCTTAAGAATGAGAACTTCATAAGTGTTAAGTAAACTGTGTTGTTGAATGTGTAAGAAAGACTGGGGCAGAGTGACCAGGAAGAAAATGGCTGCAAACATCTCCAGCAGAGGCTTGAGATGACGTTTTCCGAGGTTGCCATCTCCAGGCAGGCTTTGCCTAACACAAAGAGACTTACACAGGAAATGAGCCATATTGTCCTTTTGGCTAGAGACATGTCTTCACAAACACCATTACAATACATGCTCTTTACACGTCGCAGGCTGCAACCCCCCCTCCTCCTCTAACATTCCTTGTTTGATGTAACAAAGGAGCTCATCCCAGGATGCACAAACAGCAGGGAGCTTCCTGAAGGAACCGGTTTCAGCTGCCCAGGATCTGAAAGACAATGCTGCCAGCCAAGTTGTCAGCTTCTGGTCCCCATGGGTGCCATTCTGACCATCAGATAGATTCAAATATTGACCACTCCCACCAGCCCCTCTCAGTGGACAGGACTTAGGAGAGCGGACCACCCAAAGGCGTTCCCAGGGTTGTGTTTGACAGCGCCAGCCCCCAGAGACACCCCCCATTAAATACAGTCCCCCAAGCTCAGCTCGCTCTCTTCTCTCTCCCCTCCTCCCGTCCTACCTCCTGGGCTCTTGGGTGCACCACTGGGGTCCGACATGTGCCTTCTGCTGGCTCAGATCACATGCCCCTTTCTCCTTCTTCCCAAAACATCCCCTATTCTTCCAGCAGGACGAAACCAGATCTCTGGACAGGTAAATATTGCCCTCGACAGATACCAATGATTATCTTGCTAATGCAACCATCCTTTTAATTCTATCTGACTTCTTAGAACTGTATGAATGTGTGAACGTTTCTGTAACACTTGAATGAGTTACCTTTTATTCTTTAAGTAAAAGAAAACCTTTTTATACTGATACTAGTCTCCTTGTCTGTTTCTCAATGGTCGGAGAGAGGCACAGCCTCTGTATACATAGGTGCTGTCCCGTTATCACTCACTGCCAATTATTCAAACACATATTTTCCCCAATATTGATAATAAAATACAGCAGTCAGGCTAACAATGCACAGCATCTGAGCGGTCAACCATGGCAGGAGCACACTGTGCAGCCAGATCAGGGTGGGCATCTGACGGAAAATCCCCAATCACAAAACATGACAGAGTAATTAGGTCTGTGCCCGAACCACGCCAACCTGCCAGTCTGTCCGCAGCCACTGTCAACATGATGGACTTAGAAGGTTCGGGAGCTGTTCTAAGCAGGTCTACTCATGTCCCATTTTATTCACTGGGTCTTACTTCCAGGCAAACGTTCTTAGGATTGCAGCTGTTTATACAGAGACCTACAATGGTTTACAACTTCGGTCTCCCCTGCTCCCCTCCACAGCAACCCTGTGAGGCAGGTTAGTCTGAGAAGGAGAACAATTGGCCAAAGGTCATGGAGCAAGCTTCCACAGCAAAATGGGGATATGAACCTGTGTCTTCCAGACCTAGTCTGACATTCTGACCACTATACCACAGTGCTGTAGGGAAAGTATTTGTTTGTTGGTTTGTTTGTTTGTTTGTTGTATTAATCACTCTATCTCAGCCAATGCCAGGCTCTAGTCGATGTACAGAGGGACATACTGCCATAAAATATACAAAACAGTAAAATTCAATATACAATAAAAAACTAAAGAATCAGAATAAAAATCCAAGATGGCCTCCTATAAATTTTTCTATCCCAGTTCTGAGCTACCTGGCCATTTTCTGGGCAGGGGGAGAGGGAGGAGGGGAGGAGGAGGAGGAGGAGGAAAGGTTGTAGCCAAAAGAGAATAGAAAAAGCAACTAAAAGATTTTGAATAGATGTAGAAATTTTAAAATGCACACAGATTAAAAACTAAAACCAGCTCATTATCTGAAAGAACTATGTAAGGAGGGCATTGAGTTGTACAGAAAAAGAATACTGACATTCACAGTATGGCAAAGAGACTCTGACTTGAGAGATGGGCATCTCAGATGTACACCCTGGATGCTGGCACATCTGCATTGCTGGAGCAGCACCAGCATAGTCAGTCAATATCCTATGGTCTCAAAGAGAAAAGAGCAAGAAAGACTCAAGGAGCTAATCGGAGTAACTGCAGTGGAATCCATCATGACACTGTCTATGCCCAAAAGTCATGGAATGACATGCTGATGAACACCCGTGTCAGCCATATAGACAAGCAGCCAAACCACACATGGTGATGCTGAGATATTGCAGCTTCAGATCCAGCCACTGCAGATGAGCTGCTCCTGCTGATTGGCTATCTCAAACCCCAACTATTTTGCATCTCATGTCATGACCTGCTGCCATTAACTGCTGCCATTCATCCCAGCACCCCCTGTTTTTCATTGCTCCTCCCCATCGTATAAGCTGCATGGTGTATCACGGACCACCAGTGATCAGGGGAACTGTAAACCCAGAGAAGTCTTCCCTTCCTCCATTCTAGGAAATCTTTTCTTCCCCTTTCCAGTATCAGGCCCAGTCCCATGATTAACAAAAGCTGCAAATGCCAAATTGTACGGTATCTTTAAATTTATAAAGGATTGTGGGAAATGTAGTTTATTAACCTTAAGGTCAGCTGGTTAAGAGTAGCCTTCCTGATTGGTTTTATACAGCTTTCTTTTTTCCTTTGATACATTTGCCCCGGGGAAAACTGTTTTTCCTCTTCTCATTGTAATCTTCTCAGTTAAGCAGACTGGAGAGATTCAGCTCCTTTTACCCCATGAATCATTCAAAAGACTCAGGACTTTAAGGCTCCTATCAGCACCAAGAAAGGGAATGTGAGTAAACTGAACCTTTGAATACATAAAGACTGTAATAAAGCTGATCCCAAATGAATGAAGACTGTGTGTTAAATAGTTGTTCTCAAAACCAACTCAGGCTGCTGGGAACAGCATATGTACCAACTACCCCAAAAAGCTTTTTCACCCGTTATATATAGGAACATCCCTTTTATGAAACAAGCATACACACACAAAAATATTAGCTATTCAACACTGTGCAGATAGATCAAGATGTGTAGCCATGTTAGTCTGTCTGTAGCAGTAGAAAAGAGTAAGACCGATTTCCCACTAGCGCTGCCCCAGCGCTGGGTCCTCCGTTTGCCCCGACTGCCTGCTTGAATTTCCCACTATTTGCTGCAGGGCACATTTTGATCCGGGGCTTCGTGTGATTTCTCCACGGCTTCAGTGATCCTCAAAAAACAGGATCACCGAAGCCATGGAGGAAATCGCACGAAGCCCCTGGTCAAAATGTGCCCCGTGGCAAATAGTGGGAAATTCAAGCAGCCAATCGGGGCAAACAGAGAACCCAACACCGGGGCTGCGCTAGTGGGAAATCAGTCCAAGAGTCCAGTAGCACCTTGAAGACTAACAAAATATGTGGCAGGGTATGAGCTTTCATGAGTCACTGCTCACATCTTCAAATATCTGAAGAAATGACCAGCGACTCATGAAAGTTCATACTCTGTCACATATTGTGTTAATCTTTAAGGTGCTCCTGGACTCTTGCTCTTTTCTAACACTGTTCAGACTGATAAAAATACATAATCATTATGTCAGGCAGGAATCTAGTATTCTCTTCTTCAAGATATCAAGGGACTATTCTTGGTCTCTGCATATTTTAACAACAAAAACTTTCATTATACGTTCATCATATGCAGATAAAAAACAAAGTTTAGCTTATTAAAATATCTTGCAACCTTTTCCAAAGAGAAGCCCCATCTACCCACCAGCAATGGAAACTTAAAACCTGGCCTCGATTCCTAAATAAAATTACATACTTGCACTATTCCTAAAGTAGCTCAAAAACTTCCAAGTTAATTCAGACTTGTTGCTACTATGTTTATTGGCTTTACAACTGTAATTTCAGAAGCAAGGAATCCTCTGGTGCAATCCCATCATCTCAGCAGCAATTTTCATTTGCATGGGGAGGGGGCAATAATAGTGGCACAAATAGTTTGCCTCCATATTGTTCCTTCACATCTCCTGACGTGAGTGTGATTTTTGAGGAACACAGAAGACCACTTTGAGAGGGGTGAACGCAGGGAAGTTGCCTCCTCTGGAGCCACTCCACTCATACTGTTTAGGATCCAAGGCAGAAGGTTTTAGAAACTTCTTTTTTTAAAAAAAATAATGCTGTGCTGTCAACAAATGTTATATAAATGTTACCCTCTGAAAAGTTTTTTACCTCAGGGACATCCTCCTCCTAAGTTTCCTCTAAGTAAAAGAAACCTTTTTTCTTGGCACAGAAACCCCATAAATTGGTTTTCAAGTGTGTGTTTGTAAAGCTCCAAAAAACCTTCTAGATAAAAAATAGTGTTGTGTTAAAACCAACAGAGCTGGGATATAAATCCTTGGTCTCCTGTGCGTTCTTATCCCAGAGGCACCCACCTTCATGTATCCTTTTGTCCTGAGAAATAACTCTTTTCAGCAGTAGCTGAACATGATAAGACATGCAATCTACTCTTAAAGAGACCTATCGTTTGTTTAGAACAAACAAATTTAATTTGTTGATGTTCTATTGCTATTTTATTAATCATAGTCATAGTTTGTCCACAGAATCCATCTCTATCGGGCAAATTTAGCAAGGAGGGAGGAGCAATCTACTCTATTACATTTCCAGAACCTTGGAGAGAGATTAATTTCTGCTTATCTACACAGTGTTAGATACCAGTGTGTATTTAACTAGTTATAGAGGATTTATCCAAAGCAAAATTTTTCCTAAGTATGTCCCAAACTCTTAATCGATTTGTCAAGATTTTCCTGGGCTGGATCCAGGCAACTTTACTTCTGGTGGGAAAAGGGAGGTGGAGTCCCCTTTGACCATGTGGAAAAATGATACTGGAGATCACAGGACAAAAACCATGCGAGAAGAAAGGTGTAGTAAAGAGGAGAATTTTGCAGATTGGAGCAAAAGCTGCTCAGATCCAACACCCCACCCCCTTAGGTTTCAGTTACAAAGTATCTTTTAGAAGAAATTTATGAAATGCCTGTTTTAGAAACCCATGTGGTATTTTCTTTTCTTTTCTTTTTGGTCAGTTTGAACCATTTTGAAAGCTTGTTAAAGCATTTAACTTCAAAAGAAAAGTGCATGTCTAGGACTACCAAATGTTTTTTTAAAAATATGTTAAATATGTTAAATGCTCTTTGTATGTTTTGCTAACCTTATGTAATATCTCCTGTCCTCTCAAAAAAATAGTTTTGGCGGAATGTTTATTTTAGCAATTGCTACTTTCCCATAAAGAAGAATTTCAAACAAGCCCATTTTTTAAATGTCTGATCTTGTACTTTTTTGTTAAATCCATATAGCTATGCTTAAACAAATTGTGATTGGAACCTTTGAAATCCTAACATTGGCTATAGGTCCAGTTTCTTCTAATTTCTTCTAATTCTTCTAATTACACAATGAGGAATTTGAACATAGTTCCCCTAGTAGCACGTCGTTTGTACCTTGAACTGTCCATTTCTATGTAAAAGAACTTCTCCAAGGCCAATTCCGCACAAGGGCTTTGCTTCCCTTTCCTCCCGGGTTTAATTGGTCCGAATCAGTGAGCGCATTTTCATAGTACATGAATCTGACCTGGTTTGATGCTGGTTCTTCATTTCCGCATCTGTCCTTGCCCTGAATCTTGAGCCCCGCCCATCTCCCCCTTTTTTTAATGTAGGTGGAGTTGCGTTATGACGTCGTGACACAACAAAGCCATGATTGGCCATTGGCCATCTGAGCTTCCAAGCCCGCCACCCGCAATACATTGGCCCTGCAAAAAATGTTAACCACGCAATGATGGATCAATGTTGTGTCATGTTGTTGTAATGCAACCGGGGGGGGGGGGGGACAGCTCGCGCTGTGCCTCAAAGCCTTCAATACATATTTTTTATAGTGGCATGACTCAGGCACGACTTTTGTGCAACAAAAGATGCAACACAGAAATGTGCAGACACCAAGAACAAAAGTACATTTTTAAAAAGACATTTAAATGTCAGTCAACGGTGGATCAATGTGGTATTGTGTTGTTGCAATGCAACAAAGTGGGGAACAAAAAAAAACCCTGCTCATGCCAGGGCGGGAAAAGGGAGAGAAAGAAGCAGAGGGGCGTTAAAGGGATGGAGCAAGAAACCCCAATTTCAGAGTTCCCCACCTGAATGCCCCAACTTCACTCCCATGGCAACCCCCCCCCCCCCCCGAAAATCCCAGAAACGGAAAATCCAGGGAAAATGATGATTACATTTGGGCCAACTGCAGACCCAGAGCAACAAGTGGGGAACTGTTGCTCTGCCCAGGATTTTATCGGGGAGTGAAGCCGGGGCAACAACTAGCATGGAATCAACCCAACAATAGATTCTTATTGTAACTCAGCATGAATATATGATAAGATATTGAAAGAAAAACCATGAGACCGCATTTGTAATTTCAATAAACTTTCATTCCAAGATTTCTGTGATAACACTTGCGATTTACTCTTCTTTGCAAGTAGCTGTTAGGGAGTCGACATTCAAGTGGGAAGGACCATCTCCTTCCACAGGTCCCTGTGTGCCAAATACAGTCATCAGGCAACCCTCTGTTGGCTATCGGGGTGGCTTGTCTGGCATTGAACAGAACCTGGGCCTTTTCCACTGTGGCTCTGGTTCGGTGGAATGGGCTCCCTGGTGAGAGCCTGGGAGATCTTTAAGAGGTGATGCAAGGCTTGCCTGTTTGCTAGGGCTTTTGAGTGAGTTTGAAGTGGCAGGCATCTTTTAAGGGGGGAGGGGGTAGAGATTTGAGGTCTGCTAGGTTAGACACTGAGTTGCAGACCAGGAGGTTGGTAGTTTAACAGTTTGAGACCCAAGTGCTGTATGACAGAGTGAGTTCCCATCTCTGGCCCCAGCTCCTGCCAGCCTAGCAGTTCAAGAACAAGAAATTGCAAGTAGATAAATAGGTACCGCTTCGGTGGGAAGGTAAAAGCATTCCATGTGCCTCGGCATTTAGTCATGCTGGCCACATGATCACGAAGAAGTCTTCGAACAGCACTGGCTCTTTGGCTTGGATACAGAGATGAGCACCGCCCCTAGAGCCAGATCTGACTGGCTTTCGAGCAAGGGAAACCTTTAACTTTTTTTTATTTTCTGTCTTTAACCACAAGGAAAAGCGGGGTTAACAATGTTTAAATAAATAAATAAATAAATAAAATATTAAACAATAGAAGTAGAATAATAGAATAGAAACAATAGAAGAATACATTTTATATGCTCCTGAGGTAGCTTTGTAGCCCAGCCCATTCTGAAGATTTGGGTAACACCGCAACTATCTAAAATATATGTATATTCAATCCAGCTAGGCTGTGATGGTTAGGGTGTTCCACCCATCACAGCAATTAATGACTGGTTAATGGAGGCTACCATACAATAAATGTGTGTTGGTGAGTGGTCAGTAAAACTAAAACGTAGATATTAAGAAAGCTAAACAATTCCTTGAACCTATGGATTGCAGCCCAGGTTTCAGGGATCCCCCTCCTCCCTTTCTTTTAATGCACACAGTCAGACTCTTTATTTGAACAACACACATGAGACCCAGTTTGATGTAGTGGTTAGAGTGCAGACTCTGATCTGGAGAACCAGGTTTGATTCCCCACTCCTCCACATGCAGCTGCTGAGTAAGCTGGTGTCAGTCACAGTTCTCTGAGAGCTGTTCTCTCAAGAGCAGTTCTCTCAGAACTCTCTTAGCCCCACCTTCCTCACAGGGTGTCTGTTGTGGGGAGAGGAAGGGAAGGAGATTGTAAGCCGATCTGAGACTCTGAGTGAAGGGTGGGGTATAAATCCAATCTCTTCCTCTTCTTCTGCTGTAGACTGAATGGCATTGGTCCATCAAGGTCATTATTGTCAACTCTGACTGGCAGTGGCTCTCCAGGGTCTTTCTGATCATCTGGTCCCTTTTAACTGGAGATGCTGGGGATTGAACCTGGGACCTTCTGTGTGCCAAGTAAAGGCTCTTCCATTGAGCCACATTGTTTCTTCTAAAGGAGGGTAAAGCAACATATTTCTGGTTGACAAGTAAAACACTGTAAAAGTTCAATGGTTTTCATAGTTCACCTGGATTCCTAAGAACATGATGCCTATAGCCAGAGTTACAGAACTGACAGGCTGTTATTCCTGGTGAGAAAGATGGAGTAATTTTATCTGAGAAAGGTTCAATAGACCCTGGGATCTCTGACCAATTCACTGGAATCTCTGACCAATTCACCACACTGCTATGGATACTAGAAGTGTGGACCTTATCTATGTAATCTATACACTCCCCTAGTGTGGTCCCTCCTTGGCTCAGCCTCTGAAGCTAAAGTTAGCTGATGCCTGAGGATTCTCCCTTGATCTCCTCACCCATTCCTAACCCTTCAGCCTCCCTAATGTCGACTAACCTGCCTAACACAGGATACCTTGTCCTATCCCTATCCAATCCCTATGTCCCTATATATCTGGCTGAGCCCTAACTGTCAACTTAGCCTTGTTCCTCCCAAGAGCCAGTTTAGTGTACTGCTTACAAGCATGGACTCTAATGTGGGAGAACTGGGTTTGATTCCCCATGCCTCCACATGCAGCTGCTGGGTGACCTTGGGCAAGCTAAAGTTCTCTCAAGAGCTGTTCTCAAAGAGGTCTCTCAGTCCCACCTACCTCACAGGGTGTCTGTTGTGGGGAGGGGAAAGGAAAGGAGATTGTAAGCTGCTCTGAGACTCCTCCAGGTAGTGAAGGGCGGGGTATAAGTTCAATTTCCTCTTCTGTTTTTCTTCTTCTAGCCCCATTCTCATAAGCTTCCCCTTCTCTCCCACAGAGGATCCACGGCCTCTCATTGGCTGCAAACTCTAGGAATTTGCACACACCCAAGGGGACTGGGGATGGCTGTGACACCTGGAGGACAGAACTGGAAGCCAATCATTAAAAAGTCTTGGATCCTATGACTGCATTCTGCACTTGCTTCATTGTAGTACTTGTATCAATGGATATCAGTGAGCCTTGCACAAATGTAAGTACTCTGTGCTGTGGAAGAGGAAGTGAGCCACACTGCAGATGGAACAAAGCATGCATAGAATACAGTCATAGAATCCAAATCAGTGCATTTATGTAGAGATCTGAATCAGAAACTGTTGGTAGAAGAGCTCACATGGCAAAACCCCTGAGGCTGCAGAGATAATTATTTTGAGGGGTTCTAAGGAGCAATAAACCTCAGAGAGTCTTAGGGTCGCCAAGTCCCTCCTGGCAACCAGCAGGGGGGGGGGGGGCTTCCCAGGAATGGGAGGGCAAGCTACATCACCAGAAGTGATGTCATCACACTGGGACATCATGGCAACGTTCTGTTATTTTGGGGGAAATGCTACCTTTTGGGCTCAGCTACCCAATCATCCCAAATGATTTTTTTTTCCCCATATGTGACCAGGCTTAAGCTTTGGTGGATGATTCTGCTGGGGATTTCTTGGGATCCTATTGGGGAGCCTACTGTCCAGATCCCTACATACAGGAGGCCATGCTACAAACTGTCACTAGTTTGTACCACTAGTCTCAAGTAGATAAAGAAGGAACTCTGACTGGTGCCTTCTTGGGACTCCATGTGAATTAAACAAGAAGGGGAAATGTTGATGATAGTCATTCGTTCTCGATATATCTGCTGTTATTTGTATTATAACCTTTATGAGATTGCCTTGAAGATTATTCAGGGGCCTTTGTCAATAACTCTCTTCTGAATCACTGAACTAGCACCCCAGTAACTTGACATATCTGTGGCACTTCCTTTATTTACCTTTTTCATGGTAGACTCTCACATTTTAGATCTGCCCTGCCAGAGTCCATTTCCCAGATTTGTATTTTAGGGGGTGGTAATCTGGCTTTCATATTGATTCTTTTTTGTCGCTTCATTTTTATACTTCCTGTTTCCAATAGGATTAATTTGCCTTTTTTAAAAAAAGAAAAACTGCTGTAAAATGTGCCTTGCATACTAATAGTCATGGCTGCTTGCAACTGCTCTGAGAGGTCAGCCATGTCAAGTGAAGTACACATCAATGAGATTCCATTGCTTTCATTCAACACCCCCCTCGCCCCCGCCGCCCCAATAGCACAACTAAACACACAATTTATTTTAATGTCAACTCCCTACTTCCTAAGCCAGTGCTCAGAAATATACTTGAAGAGCCAGGAGCTAATTAATTTGGAAACAACAAGAAAACATAAAGGTCAGTTAAATCAAAAAGGTGACCTTATTGTCTCTGTCACAGTGACAGCAATGATTATTATTCAAAAGGGCACATTGTTGCAGACACCCCCAAGGATGTGAGAGGAGGCCAAGACTGCTTGTTTCCAGGTATAGGGATGTTCCAGTGTCCAGCTCCATGTGCAATGAGTAAAAAAGGACATTGAATGAGGTTCATCTGAGCATAGGGTTGCTAATCTCCAGTTTGGGAGAGGCATCCCCTGGTTTGTAGGCCCTCCCCCTGCTTCAGGGTTATCAGAATGGCAGGGGGAATGTCCACTGGGTGCTCCATTATACCCTATGGTGACCGGTCTTCATAGGGCATAATAGAGTATCAATCCGTGGGTCTGGGGGCTGTTTTTTGAGGTAGAGGGACCAAATTTTCAGCATAGCATCTGGTACCTCTCCTCAAACCCTTCCCCAGTTTCAAAAAGGGACTGGGGGTCCAATTCTATGAGCCCCAAAAGAAGGTGTCCCATCCTCCATTATTTTCAATGGAGGGAAGGTATTTAAAAGGAATACAGTCCCTTTAAATGTGACAGCCAGAACTTTGGAGTTCAATCATGTTTCTTTTCTTCCCTCTCCAGGAGGCTCTCAAAAAGTCCCCCACTGGCTTGTCAGCCTCACCTGGCAAACCTATCTGGCTGGAGGATAATTTCTTCAGAGAACAAAAGGAATTTTAAAGGAAGAACCTCCAGTTGTATGAGTACAGTCACGCCAACTTCATCTAAAAATAGATTTAGCAGGGTTTTTATTGTTTTACAGACTTGATTGGAGTAGCTTCATTGAGCAAAGGAAATATTGTGTATGTTGTCTCTCCAAGGCCTCAAACAGATCATATATCTTAGTCCATCCATCAAAAGCACATTGCAGGCCTGTACATCCTCAGTTTGCCTTAAGGACATGCATGGAATCCAGAGGGGATTTAATCCTTCCAGTTCCGCTCTGTTTTGTTATGTGAGACTGGCTCCCACCTTCTGCTGTAAAATAAAACCAAGAGGAGACTGCAGAGTTAAACCTCCATTTCCTCTTTCTCTCACAGCAGCTGAACCTTATCTCATTATTTGATTGTCGGTCTCCATGGTCTTTATATCAATTTTCAGTCTATTATCTGCAATTTTGCTATGACCAGCACCATCCAATTGTTTTTCTAAGGCCCAGTTTCAGAAAGTTTGGGCCTTCTGTTCCTCAATCACTAGCTCTTGACTTGTTACTGGATACTCTTATTTGTAGTCTTCATGATTTTAAGAAGTAGCTTATGATATGGTATGTTTGGAAACTTCATGACCGTTAATGGATATTCCTACCTTCTCATATGTGTGGGACACTCATCTACAAAACAGGTAAGTGATTTCTGCAAGGCAGATTTTAATAATTGTATTGAACTGTATATGTATTATTATCGAAACTCTGCTGAATTACACATCATGTTCCCTGTTTCAAAGCACAGTCACCTCTCCAAACAGTGCCATTCAGGTCTGAATCACTGCTCTGTTTCACATCTGTAGTGTTATCAGGCTTGCAAATGCAGTTGCTTTTTGAAATAAATGATGATAATCTTCTTAAATTTGCGGCCTATTTGGGACACTTTTTGCACTGGAAGAGGGCAGTCACATATATTCATAGTATTAGGTAAAGGTAAAGGTTTCCCTTGCTCGAAAGCCAGTCGAACATGACTCTAGGGATACGGTGCTCATCTCCATTTCCAAGCCGAAGAGCCAACATTGTCCAAGGACGTTTCCGTGGACATGTGGCCGGCATGACTAGACGCCCAGGTGCACGGAACACTGTTACCTTCCCACCAAAGTGGTACCTATTTATCTACTTGCAGTTTCTTGATTTTGAACTGCTAGGTTGGCAGGAGCTGGGGCCAGAGACGGGAGCTCATTCCGTCATGCAGCATTCGGGTCTCGAACTGCTGAACTACCAAACTTCTGGTCTGCAGTTCAGCGTCTTAACCACTTGAGCCACTGCAGCCCCTAATAATAGTATTAGGAATGCTTATCAGATCAAAAGGAGGCAAAAATCCCATATGGCATTGTGATGGTACCTCTCTCTTTTTTTGTGCGGTCAGGTGTGATGTAGTTTTAAATTTGTTGTTGTTTCTTTCTCTCACTCAAAGTATCTATTGCTGCCACCAGGAATTTAATTCCAGCCTTTCACTAACCTTTCCGACAGTATTGTGTCCAAGCTCTAAGGCTCCTTCATTGGACTATCTGGTTCTGAGGATAACATTCTTGGTTAACAATAAACAAGACAAAACTCTATTGGTAAAAGAAGCATATTGGTTACAAGGTGTTTTGTTAAGTTGCTCAGTAAAATGTTTCCCTTTTTACTCAGGTCTCTGTCAGCCTTTTCCCTCACACTCTTAAAATACTCTGACTATATTAAATTTTGCCTAATATGCCCCCTGAAGTATATTTTCTTCCTCCTTTGGAATCTTAATGCCTTTCACAGCACTTCTATATGATTTTAAATAGAAGACTACTTCTTAGACTCTCTGTAGATTGACCACAACTGACAGCTGCTGACTGCTAACTTCAGACTGAACACTCTGCCTTCCCTCTCTCTCCACGCTCAGCACTTCCTAGCTCCGCCCATACACTCTCAGTCACCAACCAATCACCTCATTCACTCATCTCTCTCTTTCACCCCCTTTGTTCTTCTGACACTTACCAGCCATTTTAAAGGAACATACACTTATAACTTGAAATCATTACAGCCACATACAAGCCCTTGGGTTCCCGTAAAGTATTGCTGTATCACTATTTGGGAGTGGTTTTGTGTTTTTTAAGGAAAAGTCAGTTTATTGCTTGCATGTTTTCCCAACAGGAATTAAATATATATTAAAAAATGTTTCAGCAAGGGGAAGAGATGTAGTCAGATAAAACCGTTCAGTGAATCAGGAACACATTCCATCTTAGAAGAGGGAGGGAGATTGAGGATAAGATAACACACACATACATACTAAAGAATCAAGGCAAGAATGTAAAAAAAAAGTACTATTAACTTAGTGCTGCTTTCTCTTACTATATGGGAACTTCAGTTTCTGTGACATTGTTTAGAAAACATTTGTCAAGAATAGAATGTGTTGCTGCCTTTGGCTTGGGACATTGCTAGGTTTTGTTTTTTTCTTTTCTTTATTAGAATATTTTAACACTGCCACACTGTTGGTTCTCATGATCACTCTGCACCTGAGTATAATAATACTCATACCTGAATGCCATCGAGTCACACAGCCAATTTATGGCAACCCCATTGGGTCTCGAGGCAAAAGGTGTTCAGAGGTGATTTGTCATTGTCTTCCTTGGTGTCTCCCATCTAAGGACCATGGCCGACCCTGCTTAGCTTCCAGATTCCAACAAGGCTAGATTAGCTTAGGTGGTTGGGTATACATGGCTACAATAAATAAATAAATAAATAAATCAAGAGCATTTTCAACTGAATCATCCCAAACCATGTGGCAGCTGACTTATGGCAACCCCTTGGGGTTATCAAGGCAAGAGATGTTCAAAGGTGGTTTGCCTTTGCCTGCCTCTGCATCATGACCCTGGACTTCCTTGGTGATTTCCCATCCAAATACCAACCAGAGCCAGCCCTGCTTAGCTTTTGAGATCTGATAAGATTAGGCTAGCCTAGGCCATGCAGTTCAGGGTATCCCAGACTATACCTTTGTTGCCTAGCAAGGCACAGCATGTGCTCTTATGGACTTTAATGTTCATAAGTCTGAACTTTGGGATGTTATGCTTTAAAGGACTACATGCACTCTTTGTTGCTGTAAGAGGCTCCAGTCCATTCCAGGAAGCAGGCACCCAACATGGCTCACACAAAGAGTCAAAGACCCCATTGCAAAAGGGTTCTCCTGTCACCTCTCGCTAGGCAAACTCCAACCCCCTCCAACATTCCTGCATGGATTATGCTAAGTGAAGTTACCTGGCAACTAATCATTCGCCCATCAACTGGCCAGGCTAGGGCCATCAAGGAACAATGGAATGGCTCAGTGACTCATCACAGACTTGCCCAGGTGTCAGTTCCTGTTTAGCCTCTACTGTTGCAATATTGACCACCCCTCTGCATCCCCTCCTATTTTTCCTTTAACCAATGGTAGGGTTTGTAGGGACGGACTACCTGGAAGGTGTGTTAGTGGGATGTGGACAGCACCACCCGCCCCCAATATCACCTAATAAAAGAGGTTGCATTCCATGCAATCAGTCTCTTGACCCTCTATGACCCCTATCTGCTTTTATCCCTCTTGAGTTCAGCTTGCTATCCCAATACCCTCCCTCCATCTTTGATCTCTCAGTCTGCAGACAGAGAGAAGTGTGTTTCTGCTGGTTCAGGACACACTCCCCATTTTTCCTTTCAACCCCTCAATTCTTCTTTTGGAATGGACAGCCCATCTCCAGGACAGGTAATGTATCTCCCAACCAACGAATCTCCTGCTCATGCAAAGGTGCTATATCTCTATCTTAAACTTCTTAGGCCTTGTGTGTTAGTGTGCGTGATTCTGTTTTTTGTATGCTTGAGAACATTTTGCAGTAAACATCATTTAAACTGACCTCTGCCTCAGTGCCTATTTTCTGGGAACTCCTGGAAGGGGCGGGACATTGGTATAGTTGGCTAAGAACCCGGTTATTTGCCAATTTCTAATCTTAAATTAAAGCAATTCGGCTAACACCTTATGTATTTTTTAAGATATAAGAGACTATGAAATACTGAGTTGGAAAATGGGTTCATCTAGCTCAACTCTGCCTATTTTGACAAGGGACACTCCAGCACCCACTTATCACAAGCTGTGAGCCAGGGTTTTTGTTGTTGTTGTTGTTGACCAGTTGTTCAGCTGTTCATTAGCAGCTTAAGCCTGTTCTGCAGATACTTGCTGCATATTCAGACAGTAAAGTACAGTGTCCCATTGATGTTCAGTGGCATAAGCACTGGACTTGAGGGTTATGTACAGTTTTTTCATCCAAGATGGAGGATCTCCAATGGTCGGGTTGCGACTCACCATGTCAAAACACAGCCTACTAGTAGCGGGATTTTCAAGAGCCACCACAGCTTCCCCCCCCCCCCCCCAAGATTGTTTCCATCCCCCTTTACAAAATGAAAAAGAAAATTGGGGGGGATGCAAAGAAGAAAAACAATGAAATAAACCTCACTGAATTGTTGGATTTATTTCTCATTTTTTTCTTGGCATGGCAAGCCAAAGATGGGGGGACAGGGAGGGAAGGAACTCAACAATACTAAGGGAGAAAAGTCTCTCTAGGAATTCAGAACCTCTCATTTTAACCATTTGCTTTTTTAAAAAGAAAGTTTTTATTTTTTCATATCAACAAACAAAAACAAAAAAAACATAATAAATACACATAAAATGGGGGTTACATATACATATCATTTGCTTAACTGGAAACATGGCGAGTTTTGTTTTGTTGCAGGAAAACACTTACTATGATTCCAAATCAAGCAGTAGATTCAAGTGTACAATTGTGGATTCCTAGACAGGATCATGCCATGTTCTCCCTTGTTCTCTCATGAGATCAAAATGAATCAGGTAGGCCAGCCATAATTCTCAAGCCCCCAGAAAAGGTTGTCAACCTCCAGAGGGGCCTGGAAATCTCCCAGAATTACAGCTGACCTCCAAACTATAGGAATAAGTTCCCTGGAGAAAATGGCTACTTTGGACAGTGGATTCTATGGCATTATACTTGACGGAAGTCCATTCCATCCACAGATGCCACTATCTTCAGGCTCCACACCCAAATCTTCAGGAATTTCCAAACTTGAAGTTGGCAACAGTGTTCCCTCTAAGCTGAGTTAGTGTGAGCTAGCTTACAGTTTTTTAACCTCTGGCTCACACATTTTTGTCTTAGCTCAGGGAGGAAGGCCCTAGAGCAAACTAATTGATGCAGTAGCCAAATCGCTCGCTTACAACTTTAAGGTCAGTAGCTCACAAAGTAGAATTTTTGCTCACAGGCCCGCAGCTTAGAGGGAGCATTGGATGGCAACCTAGGCCCTACGAATTGTGTGACCCTGCTTGATGGCCCTAGCCATCTGTGAACTTAGGCAGATCATGAGAGGGAGGGCACAAAGGGGTGCATCAGGGCTTAGTTCTTGTGGCCCTTTCTCACACACCCAGGGAAATGCTCTGGGGATAGGAAGCCATTTTTCTCCAGGCCATTTTGGCTGGAGATCCTGGAGGTTTTTTGTCATCTTCTGGGCATGGAACAGGGGTTGCTGGGGGTGTGGGGGGGAGGTATTTGTGAATATGCTGATTGCCACTTTGGGGTCAGGAAGCAATGGTTCTCCAGGCCAGTTTGGCCAGGGATCCTGGAGGGTTGTTGTTGTTGCCATCTTCTGGGCATAGAGCAGGGGTCACTGGGAGTATGGGGGGAGGTATTTGTGAATTTCCTTCATTGTGCAGGGGGTTGGGCTAGATGACCCTGGGATGACCCTGGAGGAACCTTCCAATTCTATTATTCTGGCCAGGGGTTCCTGCCTCCCAGCTGCCTCCCAGCTGCCCCGCCCACCTTGCAGTCCCAGGCAAGGAGCAAAATCAATTTAGATATGCAGCACCAATAGTCTCTGCTCAGCTTGGTAGATTGCAAGTTCTGCAGACCTGTTTTCAAGCTCCTTCTGGGATTCTCTTAATATATAGAAAAGTCCATGCAACAAGGGAGAGCTTATGTTTACTCTGCTTGAAAACAGAATCAAAACAGAATAAATGATTGGGTCCAATTAAATATTATGATGAATACTCCTAATAATTAATAATGTTGTTGGAGCTGCCATGCAAAGCCCACATAGAAGTGAATTCCACTGTGAAACCTGGGTGATTCCCTGCAATTAACATCACAGCAATCCATTCCAAGACCATCACAGAGCAACGCGAGCCGTAATATTTGGTGTCTACTGCATGCCTGAGAGCAAAGTCTTGCGAGAGACTGAAAAGCACCTGCCGAGTTGTCTCAAAACTAAAGTACAAAACCATTTAAAAAGTTTTTTAAAAAAGAAAAAAAACCAAAACAATTGTAATTCATGTATTCCAGCATCTGGTAAGCACTTAAAACCCCGTTGTGTAGAGTGAAATGCTATAAGATAAATTAGTAATAAAACATAAAAATTGCTCTCCTGTGAAGGAGGATAGATAGCAAATATAAACATCTCTGGGCTTTAAAGTGTAAAGCAGCAGGAGGAGGAAAAAGAATAGGAGGGAAAGAAAATTTGATTCCAAATTGTACTCGGTACAGTGAAATGACAGTTTTATTAAGTGGGCTGATTTAAACAGAACAACCCGCCTGGTAGCCTAATCAGATGATCTATATATATATAAAATGCATTCCTGCGCTCAGCATTCCTTCCTACACTCTCAACAGTTTGTCCCACTGCAGCAGAGCCCAAGAAAACAGAACTCAGGGTGGGGCTATGCAGATAGGAGAGGCCTGACTGGCAGCAGGTAGAGCCAATAAGGGGAAGTTTTGCCCATGTTTTCTTCTATACAAGTGAATGGATGCCATTAAGTCCTGGGGGACAAGTAAATGGATGCCAGTAAGTCCTGCAGGGCAAATAAAGGACAGCAGTTAGGGGTGTCTTTTGGATGAGGGCAATTGTGTAGGGTTGCCAGCTCCAGGTTGGTAAATTCCTGAAGATTAGGGAGGACAGGTTTGGGGAGTGCGGGGTTTGGGGAAGGGAGGGACCTCAGTTGACTAAATTAGATTACACAAATAAGTGTTGTTCGTCACTAGCTCACAATGACAAGGAGCCTGAGGTGAGGGAGAGGGGCTACAGGGAGCCCCTGGATACAGACCACATCCGGGCCAGTTTGTTGCTCAAGTGATCCATATAAAGTACTGGAGTCAGAGACATGTAGTAGTGCAATCAGCTCATAATTTATTAGGTGGTAAAGATGAAAATGCTGGCCGAGGCTTGGGGCCTGCTTATATGCGCACTTTAGCCGTACCCCCGGCCTCGCCCAAAATAACCGGTTGCATGGTTGTGCGCCATTGGTCCTCTCGCGGATCCTAGGCACCCTATTGGATGGAATTACGATCCGGCCGGGTTATTGTCTACCGGACCAAAGCTCTGGTAGCTAGCCCGGCCACGTGTGTTGCCCTGACCTCATGGTGGTAGCCATTGAATACATTACAATTCAGGCCCCACTTTGGTTCATTACTACCTGGGTATCTTACAGAGCTATAGTCTGTTTCCTGTGGTGGTGTTAAACCTCATAGGAAATGCTGGCTGCGGAAGTGAACTCCATCGTGTCAGGATCACTGACAGGCTGAAGAAATAGTAACAGTGCTCTTGGAACTGTGGAAAGTGGAACTGCGGTTTACAGAATTGTACAAGCGGAGGTTGGACATGATATCCATATCTTTTCCGGCCTTTTCTTTCATACTGTTTGTTTTTGATAAAGAGTTTTCGTGGAAACAGCAGCATCAACATAGTTCATCAACATAGTGAGCCAGTTTTGGTATAGTGATTAAAAGCGTGGACTCTAAATCTGGGAGAACCAGGTTTGATTCCCCACTCCTCCACATGCAGCTGCTGGAGTGACCTTGGGTCAGTCATAAGCTCTTTCAGAGTTGTCCTCTCAAGGGCAGTTCTCGGGAGAGCTCTCTTGGCCCCACCTACCTCACAGGGTGTTTGTTGTGGGGAAGGGAAGGAAAAGGAGTTTGTAAGCCCCTCTGAGACTCCTTCCGGTAGTGAAGGGTGGGGTATAAATCCAATCTGTTCTTTGTCATTTCCTAGGCATGACATCACCCCTAGGTCTATGACATCATTCCCCTTGTTTTCCTCTCTGGCTGCTGAAAGGCCACCCTCCGCAACACTGCTTCCTTTGCTATCACTTGCATGTGCTTGGCAAACACTGGTGTTGCACACCCAGGTTGCAATCACACACACTAAACAATCCCCTTTCAATGCATTTTTTAACTGGATTTTATTGTGTGAACTGGCAAGTGGATTATTTAGGCTGTGGTCTGAAAGTGGATTATTTAGGCTGCGGTCACACAGCCCCTTTAAATCCGGGAGCACTCCTGGATTTAAAGGGGCCGCATTTTTCTACCGCGGGTTGGGATGTCTACACAATGATTGCGAGAGAGGGCTGTCCAGATACCTCAAATGCGGGTTCCTCCCGTGACTCCCGGAAAAACTGTCGATTTTCCCGGGGTCAGAAAATGTGGGAGGAACCTGCATTTGAGCCCGCTTCGGCGTGGGACTTTCTGCGGCCATTGTAGACAGCCCCTTTAAATGCGGGAGGAAATAGCCCTTCCTCCCACATTTAAGGGCCGTGTGACCACAGCCTTAGTGTGTGTGACCGCAGTCCCAGAGAGCCAGCAGTAAAGGCAGGAAGCGCTGCAGTGGAGGACAGCTTCGGCAGTGGCCAGAGAGAAGTGTGTACAGAATTATACAGAGTCTCAACCCCAATGATTTATGTCATATGTATAAATAACAACACTCACTGCAGGAGTCATTTCGAGCAAGAACGCCGTTCCGGGAGTAACAAGCCCAGAAGCGGGCACATATGGTGATGTGCTGTGGAAAAAAGCAAAAGCATACTAACTTGATCTGTATTTTCATGCTGGTTGTAGGGTAGCTTCCCTGCAAGAGCAAAGGAAACCTAAAGTGTCTTTAGCCAAAGTGTAAAGCTGGCTCACCAACTCTGTTGGGAAATGCCTGGAGATTTTGGAGATGGAGCCTGAGCGGTGGGTGTTGCCTTCTGACACATTTCCGGTGATGTCAGGGGTGTGCGGCATATGCAAATGAGTTATGCTAATGAGTTATGCTAATGAGCACCTGCACCTCTTTTTTAACAAAAAGACCCCTGACAGTATCATGATAATATATTTTGAGCCTGACAGTTCTGGCCGCAGTATGCAGATCTACAAATGCTGAAGAATAATGATGTTTAACTGAAAGATCTCTCTGAAATACATCCTTCCATTTACCTGTGTTGTGTGTACATGTGCAAACACACATGCATGCCTAAAGTGTCATCAAGTTGCAACAAACTTATGGTGACTGCATGGGGTTTTCAAGGCAAGAGATGAGCAGAGGTGGTTTGCCATTGTCTGCCTTTGCGCAGTGACCCTCCATTTTCTTTGTGTTCTCCTGTCCCAGAATTAACCAGGGCCAACCCTGCTTGGTTTCCAAGATCTAATGAGGTTGGGCCAGCTTGGGCCATTTTAACGGAAGACAGACCTGGTAATAAAATGTTGGCCTATTTCAGAAGGAGGATGTCTGTCATTCAAGCATTTTTTATTCTGCTGCCTCCTTTCTTTCTCATATGAGGGTTTTCATTCCTTGGAGCCCTGTGGAATTAGGGCTGCAGTATGAAATCTTCCCCTGCTGGAATTTCCACTTTACAACCACAGTCAATGGCGTCATTTGTCATAAGGGTCCTAAGACAAAACTGCTTTGTCAATCCCCCCCCCTCAAGTTTTTGTCTGTTTTTTTTTTTTATTAAAAAGCAGTTGCTTTTGATAGAAGCAATGATTTGATGAGGGTGAGATGGTAAAATCTAAAAGAAAGGAAAAGCTAATAAAAAAAAGTCAGTCACTCCGTCTCCTTTGAAGAGTGTCAGTCAGCTTGGCTGGAAATGGAAGGTGTTTCATCCAGGGCTTTTTTTGCAGAAAAAGCCCAGCAGGAACTCATTAACATAATAGGCCACACCCAACAGCAGAAACTCATTAGCATATTAGGCCCCACCCCTGACAGCACAGCTTATTAGCATATTAGGCCACACCCCCATGTTACCAGAAGAGTGGACATCCAGCCACACCCACCTTTTGCTTCTTATTCTGTTTACCTTGTTTGTTGTCAAAACCCAGGGCTTTTTTGTAGCAGGAATTAATTTGCATGTTAGGCCACATACCCCTAATGTAGCCAATCCTAAAGAGTTTCTGCTGTTGGGTGTGGCCTATTATGCTAATGAGTTCCTGCTGGGTGTGGCCAACTCAGGAGCCAGCCGGAACTCCGTTCCTGTGCGTTCCTGCCCAAAAACAGCCCTGGTTTCATCAAATACCTGCTTGTAATGTAAGCAAAGGAACACACCTTGGCTGTCCTCATTAACTGGGGAGAGCTTGTGGCTCAGTGGTAGAGCATCTGCTTGGTATGTATAGGTTCCCAGGCTCCATCCCTGGCATTTCCAGTTAAAAGGACTAGGCAGGAGGTGACGTGAAAAACCTCAGCCTAACACCCTGGAGAATCGCAGCCAGACAATACTACTCTTGATGGTCCAAAAGTTCCAATTTAATATAAGGTACATGTGTTCATGTGCAGAATGTCCCAAGTTCCACCTGGGGGGACCCAGAGCCACTTCTTAGTATCCTCTGTGAATGTGTGTTGGCTGTTTCTTACAGACAGATGTACACAAACATGCAGGATGTACGTGCATTCAGTGTAACATGTTGAGCACAGCTACTGAATCAGACTGTTTGCCTATCAAATTCAGTATGGTCTACTCTGAAATAAAGTAGCTCTGTAGGGATTTGAGCAAAGGTCTTTCACATCACTTACTCCCTGATCCCTTTAACTGGAGATCCAGTTTTATTACACAGCGGAGTAGCTGTTTTATTACAGAGGAACTTCAGGGACAGAATGGAAACAGAAATTGCTGAATTACAAGTTATTACACCATTGGAACAAAGACCTGCCCAGGACTCAACAGGGATATTGGTTTCTTATCTCGTTACATATTCTAACTCATTCAGTCCTCACATATCTGTGGCATTACCTGTTATTCTGTCCAGTCTACCAATCCCCTAGGAAGAAATTTCTGGAGCCAATCTTGGTCCCCTTGGGTACTAGAACAGAAATGGGAAAAATTCTAGTTCTACTAGCAGACATAGAGGCCGAAATTTCTTACAAGGTGGCCCTCTTTGACTTCGCCGCAGAGAAAATTTGGAAGAAAACAGTAGCAGTACTATAGCTTGATCACCAACAGAAGTCTGGATGGGAGAGATGGAATTATTAAAATATTTTATTATGCCCTAACTTAGTTTTTTATTCTTCTGGTTTAGAAGTTTATATAGATGTTATTGTTATATATTATATTTTATATATTGTTCTGTCATTGTAACGGCCTATGGATAAAGGCAATAAACTGAAACCCAAACCTGAACCATATGTATTCTCATACAGAGGGACTATACATCCTCTGTATTTTAGTGTATTCCTTTTTCAGAATAGTATATTAGAATATTGAGTGTTACACCAGGAATATTGGAGTGTTTGGCTGACATACACTGCTTCCATCTTGAAAGAGAAAGTAAAAATGCTGTTAAGTGATATCCACGCTCTGAGAGTGAATGAAGAGTCTCAAATTTATTCTGACATATTTTTTGCTTTACAACTGTTGATCTTCAAACCTGAAGCTTGTTCTTTAATTCTGGTTTCGCATAGCTTAAAACATCTTCATCATGTTACATGTTAATTTGCTGTTCAGCCCGTCTATAAGTTTGAACCTTACCTCCCATTCCACTGTATTGGAAAAAGTGTGCTTTGCACACAAGAGCCCATCCCTTGAGTAAACCTTTGTTGATCTTAAAGGTGCCACTGGACTCTAAATTTGTCCTACTGCTTCAGACCAACACGGCTGTCCACCTGGAGATTCCAGGAATTGAACCTGAGACCCTCTGCATGCAAAGCAGATGATCTACCACCAAGCCATAGCCCCTGTGGAAGGTGGCTGACCCTTACGTGAGGCTTTGCATTCCATCCCACTTGCTCTCCCATAGAAACTCAGTTGATCTGCACTTCTTTGTCCACAAAACAAAGTCAACACACTTACTGTGGTTCTCTTTTCCTATTCAGCCGAACTGACTTCTGCGGCGGTGGCTTCGACAGCTCAATAATTGTCTAGCCATTATTAATTCCCTCAGTGTTTCTTGTGATAACATTATTCTTGATGAACTCATTTTGTATTAATGTGAATGTCATATGTACTTTAATAGGATTTTCACTGTAATTCAGTATTAATTAAGTGGATCTGTGTTGTTATGAATTCCCCAAATGCGCTGAGCTTTCTAGTGTACTGCAAAATATCAGCATCTTCCTTGTAAATCCTTTATTGTTCAGGAAAGTCACTCGTCTTCAAAGGCATTTAAAAAAGAGAGAGCAGATATCCACGCAAAGCAAATTATGCTAATGGAACCATAGTGAAAGCTCTTTTCTTCTCATGCCAGATGACTGGGTGGGGTATTTGGTTTAAAATACCACACCACTTAGAAACACCAGTGATCACTGCAATAAGGGGACAGAACTAGCTGCCTGTTAGAGGTCATAGTCTGGAGGAAGAGGGTTAGAGAGACTGGTTAGCAGTCAAGTCCTAGAGCAGTTAATTGTGCACTGGAATACAAGTTGTTATGGCTGAAGAAACCAAGAAGATGCCTTCCAGTGAAGCCAGTCTTTAGTCTGTTGTGGTCAGTGTTGCCAGTTTGGTGTAGTGGTTAGGAGCATGAACTCTAATCTGGGAGAACCGGGTTTGATTCCCCACTCCTCCACTTGCAATTTCTGGATGACTTTGGGCAAGCCATAGTTCTCTCAGAGCTGTTCTCTCAAGAGCAGTTCTCTCAGAGCTCTCTCAGCCCCACCTACCTCACAGGGTGTCTGTTGTGGGGTGGGGAAGCGAAAGGAATTTGTAAGCTGCTCTGGGACTCCGTGTGAAGGGTGGGGTATAAATCCAAACTCTTCCTCTTCTCTTCTTCTTCTATTCACATTAGCTGCTCCATACTAACCACACATGAACACATGAAGCTACTTTATACTGAGTAAAACCATTGGTCTACCAAGGTCTACAAGAACACTGGTCTACAGACCCTACTCTGATGGATAGCAGCTCTCCAAGGCCTCAGGCAAAGGTCATTTATATCACGTGTTGTGGGGTGGGGAAGCGAAAGGAATTTGTAAGCTGCTCTGGGACTCCGTGTGAAGGGTGGGGTATAAATCCAAACTCTTCCTCTTCTCTTCTTCTTCTATTCACATTAGCTGCTCCATACTAACCACACATGAACACATGAACACTGTTAAGGCAAACACACTGTTTGCCTTAACTGGAAATTATAGGGATTATACCAGGGATCTTCATCATGCAGAACGGGTTGCATAGAAAATGCTCAGTAGCCACGGTCCCTCCCTTGTCCAAACCAAGAAACAGCTTTGTGCATTCTATTGGCTCATGATATCACCCTCATGATATCACCTCAAGTAATTGCTCACCCAGCCCCTAACCGGACTAATGCTGTATAGGCATGCCAAAAGCCAGCATAGGAACTCAGCCAATGGTTACCTCTGGGTCCCTCAGTCAAAGCTCTCTGAGAGCTGTTCTCTCCAGTTCTCTCAGAGCTCTCTCCGCCCCACCTCCTCCCAGGGTGTCTGTTGTGGGGAGAGGAAGGGAAGGAAATTGTAAGCTGCTCTGAGATTCCAAGTAAAGGGCAGGGTATAAATCCAATATCCTCCTCCTCCTCCTCTGCTTCTTCTTCATTATGAGGAGTGAGAGATGGATAGATGAACATGTTATAACTCTGAGTTTATCTTGGACAATTTCTGTCTTCCTTTAGCTCATCATCTGCATTGATTCAGATGTGCCACGTTTCCACGTCCGTCTGGCCATGATGCACACCCTTTCTGGAGATGCCTCTGTTTGAAGTGATTTTCAGCCGCCGTAGGTATTAAAGAACCATCAAAGCCTTTCACCTTCTTGATGCAAGTAATATTTGAAAGGAAGAGGGGAGCCAGAGTCCGCTGTAAAGCAGAGGCAGGGGCAGGCTTCATAAAGTCAAATTTATAGCTCCAGCATTAGAGGAATTTATAGCATACAGTTCCTATCATTTCCTGAGAGATTTAAGTCCACTTTTGCAAAAAAAAAAAAAATTCCAAGGACTGTAAAGCACATTGCTGCTCAGCGGAGATTATTCATGGCTTATGTGCTACCATGTAGCCATTTGAATAAAAAAAATGTTTCCCGAAAAAGATTCATGTCAGGAATAATAATGATTATGAACATGTTTCTTTATTGAGGTGAGTGAGCAGTTTTTTTTTTTTTTTTAAAGCATAAAAATAAGAAATAAATGTTCACTAAAATCGAGCATGCTTCCACCTTGGAGGATCCCCCCCCCCTTCATACAAGTATCTTCCAAAACTTGACCCCCTCCATTGGCTTGACATATGGGCTACGAGTAAAAGGGTGTCCTGCATGGTTTTTACAGGTGCAGGTTTCGTGGTGTGGTACAGCCAACTACTGCTATGGCACCTGCCGCTTTTCCTCCTTGCCCCCCTCCTTGTTCAGTCACTCATTTGTACTTTGCAGTCACTCATCTGTATTATTTCTCTAGCCAGAGGAAAAGGAATGATGGAGGAGCATCAACATCAAGGAAGAGCAGTAGGTACTAAGTGGTTCCGATGGCTGCTATTGGTCCATCGTTGTAGAGGCATGGCCTGAGCCATTGCTTGAGAGTCTTGACATCTAGTGATGTCCCACCATATATTTTGTCCGTAGGCTCAAAAACAATGGGAGGGGTTCATATAGGGCTTGGTGAATGTTCCTCAGGTGCCAGTCAACAAGTACTTGTGAAAAGGCCATTGCCTTTCCCACAGCAAGTGCTTGCTATTAAGGGGCCTGTCCTTGTGGTTTACCTGCCCTTTCAGTTACCAGTGCAAGTAATGATTTCTTCAGAATTGGTAACCACCAGGTCTTCTTTATTAACTTCACTAGCTCAAGATGTTCACTTCTAGGGTGATTCTGCATTGGCTTTTCCCTCTGTTGGTTTACGAAACCCACATTGGAACAGAAATTCCTCTCGGCATTGCATACTGCTTTCACTTTCTTTGACCATCAGGTTTTATGGTATCTTCTGCATAGATGTATGGCCATTCAGGGGTGACTTTACAGTCAGTATGGTGTTGGCCCCGGGTATTTGAATGTGGTTTTGAGCTGCACCTTTTCCTCAGTGTTGAGAAAATGTGGAGCGAATGCTAGATGTAGAATCACGCCGAATCTGAGGTGATCATTAGCACCTATGCATTTGATTCCGCTGGGGTGATATTCTGAGCTGCAGAAGGACTTCCCTCTCCTTTACAGTCATCCATCCCACCCGCTTGGCCGCCGCTGTGGCAGAAAAGGTCAGAAGTCTCCCCCTTACAGGGCTCCTGATCACCATAGTAAGGATGCCAAGCACACTCAGAAAACTACATTTCCCAGCATCCCTGGTGCCTGACATGTTGGTCAGAGAAATGTAGTGCAAGAGAGGAATGGGGAAAAGAGCTTCTTCCCTGACATCACTTCAACAGTACCTGAGTGAATGGTTGGGGGAGATGGGGGTAGGACTGATTCAGAAATGTTCCCAGTGATGTAATTATCAGGGGTCCTTTCGTAAAAAAAGAGGTGCAGGAGCTCATTAGCATAACTTATTTGCATATGCCACACCCCCTGACGTCACCGGAAGTGTCATAAAGCCACACATCCCTGACGTCAGGTGTGTCAGAAGGCAACAAGGGAGGGAGGGAGGGAGGGAGGGGGAGGAAGGAAAGGAACAGGAAGGAAGTTAGGTAGGTGGGGGAGAGAGAGAGAAGAAAGAAAAAGAAAGGAAGGAAGAAAGGAAGGAAGGAAGGAGGGAAGGAAGAAAGAAAGAAAGGAACAGTAAGGTAGGTAGGTGGGGGGAGAGAGAGAAGGAAGGAAGGAAGGAAGGAAGGAAGGAAGGGGGGAGAGAGGGAGGAAGGAAGGAAGGGAGAGGGGAAGGAACAGGAAGGTAGGTAGGTAGGTGGGGAGAGAGAGAGAGAAGGAAGGATGGAAGGAAGGAAAGAAAGAAGGAAGGGAGAGGGGAAGGAAGGGGGAAAGGAAGGAACAGGAAGGTAGGTAGGTAGGTAGGTGGGGGGAGAGAGAGAAGGAAGGAAGGAAGGAAGGAAGGAAGGAAGGAAGGAAGGGGGGAGAGAGGAAGGAAGGAAGGGAGAGGGGAAGGATGGGGAAAGGAAGGAGCAGGGGGAGGGGGGAGGGAGCAGTCGGAGGGGGGAGGCTTCTCCTTCCCGGGGCCGGCGGAGCTCCGCCGGCCCCGGGACTATTGATGGGGGGGGGAGGAAAAGGGCTTCCTGGGGCCGCGGCGCTCTGCCGCGGCCCCAGGAGCAGTGGGAGGGGGGAGGGACGGGCTTCTCGGGGGGGGAGGAAAAGGGCTTTTTGGGGCTGCGGCCCTCTGCCGTGGCCCCAGGAGCAGTGGGAGGGGGGAGGGACGGGCTTCTCGGGGGGGAGGAAAAGGGCTTTTTGGGGCCGCGGCGCTCTGCCGTGGCCCCAGGAGCAGTGGGAGGGGGGAGGGATGGGCTTCTCGGGGGGGAGGAAATGGGCTTCCTGGGGCCGCGGCGCTCTGCCGTGGCTCCAGGAGCAGTGGGAGGGGGGAGGGACGGGCTTCTTGGGGGGGAGGAAAAGGGCTTCCTGGGGCCGCGGCGCTCTGCCGTGGCCCCAGGAACAGTGGGAGGGGGGAGGGACGGGCTTCTCGGGGGGGAGGAAAAGGGCTTCCTGGGGCCGTGGCGCTCTTCCGCGGCCCCAGGAGCAGTGGGAGGGGGGAGGGACGGGCTTCTCGGGGGGGGAGGAAATGGGCTTTTTGGGGCCGCGGCACTCGGCCGTGGCCCCAGGAGCAGTGGGAGGGGGGAGGGACGGGCTTCTCCTTCCCGGGGCCGGCGGAGCGCCGCCAGCCCCGGGAAGCATTGACGGGGGGAGGCCGGGGGGGTGGGGCTTTGTTAAGCACCTCGCCTCCTCTCTCCCGGAGCGGCGCTCCGGCGCGCCCCGGCCCCAACAGAGCCCTGGTAATTATTCAGTTACTGTGGGGGGGGGGGAGCTCACCCATCAGTAAAAACGATGTAATAAATAGTTGATGACAAGTGGGGACCCTCGTGGAAGCAACCTTATCCCCTCCCTTTTGCTTCTTCCCCTTTCTGCCCTTCTCTCACTTTCTCTCTCAGCCTTCCTAATTTTCTCTCTTTCTCATTCACCCACCCATCACTGTTTGTCTAGGTCTTCCTCCCTACCACTCCTTCTGTGGCTCCGCCTCTCTCTCTTTCTACCCAGTGCCTGTCAGCCTTTCCCTTATTGTGCCTCTCCCAATACCTTCTCACTCTTCCTTTCTCTCTCCTTAACTACTGTCACTGATTCTCTCTCTTTAGCTCTCTCTTTTTCCCTCCTCCAGCTTCTACTGTCACTTTGTCTCTCTCTTTCTCCGTCCTCCCTCCCATCTCTCGTGCTTCCCCGCCTGCCACTGACCACAATAATTTCTCATCTCCCTCCCCCCAATGAGTGCCACTACCAGAAAAGTAGTGAATGGGGCCTGGGTGCAGGCAATAATTCTTTTTTTTCCTGCTTAGAATAATAAAATCATAGAGTTGGAAGGGACCTAGTCCAACTCCCTGCACAGTGCAGGAAATTCACAAATACCTTCCCCCACACACACACACCCACACACAGTGACCCCTGTTCCATGCCCAGAAAATGACAACAACAAAAAAAAAAACCAGGGTCCCTGGCCAAACCGTCCTGGAGAAAAGTCACTTCCTGACTCCGAAGTGGCCATCAGCATTTCCCTGGGCATGTATGAAAGGGCCATAAGAACTAAACACTGATGTAACCCTTTCTGCCCTCCCTCTCATGATCTGCCAAATCTGTTTTCTGCCCAAATGGCTCCCCCTGCTCTCACTTTTTTATTTCTCTGCCTCTTTGGCTGGTTTCTGCAATAGTATTTGCTGTTCAAGATTCAAAAATGAGCTCTGCTTCCTCTTGTGGCGCAGTAACGGAGGTCCCGGAAAAAGGGAAGTCTGATGCTGCTGTACAAGGGGAGACAAACCTCATTTTTGCATCTCAGACTGCAAATACCATTGCGGAAACCAGCTGAAGAGGTGGATGAATGGAGCGGGGGGGGGGGGGCATTTGTGTGGAAAACATCTAAGTTCACAGAATCGGCATTGCTGTTCACAGAATCAGCTGACTACCCCGCCTGCCTAGCCTTAACCGGGGTGGCAGTGGTAACTTCCACAGCTGCCCACTCAGTCACTCAGTGGTTGTGCTCCTCAGTGGCAGTGACTCACCTTCCCAGCTGGCCACATAGCCACTGTCAGAGGCAGCAACTCTCCTTCCAATCTAGCCAGCCGCTTTGCCCGGTCAACGGTGTCTGCAGTGTCTACTCCCCTGCCCACCCCTCAGCTTCCCCCATCAACAGTGGCTACAGTGACGACTCCCCCACTGGCCGGCCAGCCTGCCTGCAGTTTTGATGGAGAAGGCTGGCTGGAGCCTGAGAGCAGCTACCTCACCACCGGCGGCTGCACCAACCATGGGGAAGATGGTGAAAGCTCAGATTTGGGGGTGGGGGTGGGATTCAAATCAGCCAATGTATTTTTAACTTCATTTCCAATTTTTCTGAAAACCTGGAGAGTTCCCCAAGTTTGCAGAACTATCTGCTTTCTGTCATTGTGGGCCAGATCCATGGGTTTCAATATCCACATATGGGCCCACACTTTATTAGATATATGATATCATGATGTAGTTACTGGTTGGGATGCCGCAAGGCACGAGTGGAAACGTAAACAGACTTCATGCAGTTCTGCTTGCACAAGATCCTGTACAATACCTCGCACTTTTCTTCCTATATATATATAAGTGCTCTGAAATTAGTTGCGCAAGATCTCGCACAAATGGAAACACAAGTTAGGATGCAATAAATCTTGACCCAGTGCAAGCAGCGACCAGTCTTTTTCTTGTTTCCTCTTGGGTAAGAGCACAAGCAGAAATGTTGTGTTGGATCCAACTCATGGTTGGTGAATTTTCAGACAGTTCTTGTTGCTTTGCTCATTGTATATATCTATAGCTATAGTTAGATCCGCCCAGTTTTTCCACTGGTGAATAAGGGAGGAAGATTCCCCTTTGACTACCCAAGAAGACTATGCAGATAAGAAGATAGCTGCTGTCATAAAGAGTAGAGCTTTGGGGGAAATGAAGGGGAAACTTGACTGGTTCTAACCCTGTTTTTGTTGCATTGTTCTTCAGTTTTTTAATCCCATTATATAGTCTGTGTTATACCACGCTTTTTCCCTTGTGCATTCTCTGATTTTTATAATCCAGTTTTAATTACATTCTTTATTGTATGTTTTATTGTATTCTTTGGGTGTATGCTGTTTTTAATTAGATTGTTGCATACAGTTCCTATTGCATTGTTGTTGTTTTTTAATTGTGTAATTCATCCTGAGTCTCAGTGATAAAGAAGAGCAACAAATGAAGTAAGTAAGTGAATACATAGGTGACAGTCAGCTGGTTCATCTCAGGTTTTGCAACTGATATGTCACCCTAGGCATGAATTAAATCTAGCCCATGACAAAATATTATTTGGATAAAAACTGTGTGAGCAGTTTGTGAGCCTGATCAGCTGACATATGTGGCTGATTTCCAGAATCATATGTTCATGGCAAGTAGGAAATGAGCCAGTTTGGTGTAGTGGTTAGGATTGTGGACTCTAATCTGAGAGAACTGGGTTTGATTCCCCACTCCTCGACATGTAGCTGCTGGTGTGACCTTGGGTCAGTCACAAGTTATTTCAGAGCTGTTCTCTCAAGAGCAGTTCTCAAAAGGGCTCTCTCAAAGTGTCTGTTGTGGGGAGGAGAAGGGGAAGGAGATTGTAAAGCGCTTCGAGCTCCTTTGAGTAGTGAAGGGTGGGGTATAAACCCAATCTCCTCCTCCTCCTCCTCTTCTTCTTCTTAGCTTGCACATGGTCTTTAAACTCAAGGAAATTAAAATTAAAATCCCCGTGACACCAAATACAACTATAACCCCAAAACCTGATTTTAAGAAAACCCACTTTCAATTTAACAATTTAACAATTAAACCCACTTGAAACACTGTACAAAAATTATTTACTCTGTATTTGCGTGTATCATTGAAAGATCAAAATGGTACCTTGTGACATTACCTTTGAAAGTGCAAGACGATCAGGGATAGGCCACTTCTCATTAAGGTATTTTAAAGCTCAGTCTTCAGCAAGAACCTTATTGAAATGAAACGATTTTTCGGTTCCTTCCTGAGAGACTCGTAAGTAGTTAGACTTTTGCAAATGGGCTGACGTGAAGAAGTTTCAAGGCTACCGAGGTTGCAAAGTACAAAGGGGTTGCGGCATAGGGCTTTATCTATATATAGACAGATAGATATTCTTTGATGGCAGAGCCTGCAAATGAGGCATTAAAAATGAAAAATCCTTCCACTCTAAGAAAATGATAGTAAGTGAAACATAACATTTCATTCTACTTTCAATAATTTGATGTTTCAGCCTGTTTCAATAAACTACCCTCCCTCGTTCTCACACTATTTTAACTCCATAAATTGCACGCTTTATAAGCTACCATAAAGGCAGCCCTCTATTTCTGTTCTCGGAGGGGTTTGTTTTGCTGAGCCGGCACACAGATGTTCCTGGCTGTAACTTCTGAGGTCAGTGGCTAAAGATCAGACAGATCACCAAGGTTAAGAAGTGACAACTCATTGGAGAAAAGGTTTAGCAGGTATTACTGGACTGGATTCAGGGGTCATCTCATCTCTGTGCTGAAAGCACTGCGATGTTTGTCCATTTGGTGTAGTCTATTTGGGGCCAGTTTGGTGTAGTGGTTAAGTGCACAGACTCTGATCTAGGAGAACCGGGTTTGATTCCCCACTCCTCCACTTGCACCTACTGGGTGACCTTGGGCAAGCCATAGTTCTCTCAGAGCTGTTCTCTCAAGGACAGCTCTGGAAAGAGCTCTCTCAGCCTCACCTACCTCACAGGGTGTCGGTTGTGGGGAGGGGAAGGGAAACGAGTTTGTAAGCTGCTCTGAGACTCCAAGTGAAGGGCGGGGTATAAATCCTATCTCCTCCTGCTCCTCCTCCTCCTCCTCCTCCTCTTCTTCTTTGTTTCTGGGCACCATTCAAGGTGCTGGTTCTTATTTTAAAAGTCTGACATGGATCGGGTGCAGGGTGCTTGAAGGGCCACCTCCTTCATAGAATCCTAGAATCACAGAGTTGGAAGGGGCCATACAGGCCACCTAGTCCAACCCTCTGCTCAATGCAGGATCAGCCTAGAGCATCCCTGACAAGAGGCTGTCCAGCCGCTACCTCAAGACTGCCAGTGAGGGGGAGCTCACCATCTCCCTAGGCAGCTGATCCCACTTCCATGTTGTCCAGTCTGCCGGTTAAGACCTGCCTCGCAAGCCCTGATCTCCGTGCCCCTGTCTTCTGAGGTGAGGCAGGTGGCACCCGGAGACAACACTTTTTCTCAGTAGTGGCACCTCACTATGGCAGCCTGGTTGGTAGGCTGATGGGGGGTGGGGGGATAGTGTAAAATTCATCATTGCATTGATGGTGTGACATCGTTTCTGGGGTTAATCCTCAAGTGATTTGTTGTGACTTCCAGGAACTGATGTCACTTCCATGCCCCAGAAATGACACCACACTGCTGCTATCATGGTACCCCTCCATGTCCTCACCCCCTGCTCTTCTGCCAGGTGCCAGTCACCAGCTGGCAACCCTACTTAACGTCATCATTTCCCTTGAGGTTCACTTGATGCTTATTCTACCACCATTCAGGCACCAGGCCAAAATATTCATCTTTACTCAGTCTTTTAATTAAGGGGTTGTTGTTGTTGTTGTTGTTTAAAAAACACCCTTCATCTTTATAGTTATAGCCTGGAAACTGTTGAAAAAAATTAATCTCCTCAGCGTATTATGCTCTGGCTGGGCTTTTAATGCTGGATTTTAATTAATGTATCTTAATGCTTTCTGCTATTGTGTTGTATTTTGTAAGCCACCTCAGTTATGTTCTGTGGAGAGGTAGCATAAAAATTTCTAAACGAATAAATAGACATAAATTGATATTATATGTCTTTGGGCACATTATGGAGTGTACAGGTTAGGTGACCGGGTTGCTACTTTTTGTCAGATGTAATGCAAACAAACATGAATTGTGGGTTCTCCTCAACCCCTATTCTGATTAGTATCAGGACTACAGTGCACAGAAAGAAAGGGTTTCTGTATTACTCCTGGCACCATTTGCACAATGCTGGGGGAGCTATTTGAGAAGACCACATGTTCCTTGGAATACACATGGGTATCCTCAACAAGCCCAATAATTCATGATAAGACTGATTCAGACTGGGACAATGGTACTCGGTCTGATTATTTTTAACTTGTTCGTTGATGATTTGGAGTTGGGAGTAAGCAGTGAAGTGGCTAAATTTGCGGATGACATGAAGTTGTTCAGGGTGGTAAGAACCAGGGGGGATTGTGAGGAACTCCAAAGGGATCTGTCAAGGATGGATGAGTGGGCATCAACGTGGCAAATGGGGTTCAGTGTGGCCAAGTGCAAGGTGATGCACATTGGAGCCAAAAATCCTAACTATAAATGCATGTTGATGGGGTCTGAACTGGCAGAGACTGACCAAGAGAGGGATCTTGGAGCCATAGTGGATAACTCACTGGAAATGTTGAGACAGTGTGTGACTGCAATAAAAAGGGCCAACACTATGCTGGGGATTATTAGGAAGGGAATTGAAAACAAATCAGCCAGTATCATAATGCCCCTGTATAAATCAATGGTGTGACCTCATTTGGAATACTGTATACAGTTCTGGTCACCACACCACAAAAAGGATATTATACAGGGCTCATTTTGTAGCAGGAGCTCCTTTGCATATTAGGCCACACACCCCTAATGTAGCCAATCATCCAAGAGCTTACAGAACTCTTCTTACAGGGGCTACTGTAAGCTCTTGGAGGATTCGCTACATCAGGGGTGTGTGGCCTAATATGCAGAGAAGCTCCTGCTATGAAATGAGCCCTGATATTATAGCATTGGAAAAAGTGCAGAGGAGGGCAACTAGAATGATGAAAGAGTTGGAACACTTTCCCTATGAAGAAAGGTTGAAGCGCTTGGGCTCTTTAGCTTGGAGAAACGACGGCTGAGGGGTGACATGATAGAGGTTTATAAGATTTTTATCCAGTAATAATAAAACAGACAGATATATCCATCCACTTCAAACATCTTTAAACATTAAAAACAAGCTACAGTAAAAGTAAATATTTTAAGAGCATTTTAAGAGCATATCGGCTAGCTGTCATCCTCCTCCACCATGTTGCAGACCCAGGTTTATAAGGTTATGCATGGGATAGAGCAGGTAGAGAAAGAAGTACTTTTCTCACAATACAAGAACTCGTGGGCACTCAATGAAGTTGCTGAGCAGTCGGGTTAGAACAGATAAAAGGAAGTACTTCTTCACTAAAAGAGTGATTAACACATGGAATTCACTGCCTCAGGAGGTGAGGGCGGCTACAAGCATGGACAGCTTCAAGAGGGAATTAGATAAACATATGGAGCAGAGGTCCATCAGTGGCTATTAGCCACGAAGTATAGATAGGAACTCTGGGGCAAGTGATGCTCTCTATTCTTGGTGCTTGGGTGGGGGAACAGTGGGAGGGCTTCTAGTGTTCTGGCCCCACTGCTGGATCTCCTGATGGCACCTGGTATTTTTGGCCACTGTGTGACAGAGTTTTGGACTGGATGGGCCATTGGCCTGATCCAACATTTGCTTCTCTTATGCTCTTATGTTCTTATGTTCTTAATGGTGCTGGGTGTCATTCAGAGGGACGGCAGCTGCCTCTGTCATGGGAGGACACTTAACTTGGAACCTCCTAACATTTTGAGATTGGTCCCCAGGGTTGCTAGTTCCTCAGCAGATGCCAAAGACAATAGGGAACCCTAGGATTCCATCGAAGTTATTGAGCTCTTCCATGTTATTTTGGAAATCAGGTTCTGTTTTAACATCTGCTGTTGAAGATAATTGAAACTTCTTGATTTATACCTGGGAGAGACGTACGGCTATTTTTTCTTTCCACAGTAGGTGTCTTCTGCCAGTTACTTTCTGTTTTGAGGTCTATGGACACTATTCATGTATGGAATTACAGAGGAGCCTACTGTTGGTTTTTCAAGAAGTTCTTTTTGTAAATAATGCCTAATCATTATGAGCAATCTGTTGAATATGTGTTTATACATACTGTTGAGTTATGACCACTAACCCATCTTTGTACTTTAATGAATGTAATATACAATTTTGATTATATATAACTGTGAATTGTTCATGGTCTTCCCTTGGGGGGTCCATCTCCACCTCTCATTTCCACCTGCTGCTCAGAGCAGCAACAGGAGGGGAGGGAATCCCAATGGCCATCCAGTCAATGGCAGGCCATCGCTTCTGGGGGGGGCAGTTTTTTACGGTTTTACCATAAAGTTTCAACAACTCCTATAGAGGCATGATGTCACGTCTGGGTTTTTCCCAGAAGTGATATCGCACCATCGCTAATGTCTGCCTCCACAATGTCCCTGCACCCCCTGGTCTCCTGCTGGTTGCCAGACTGGGCCTGGCAACCTTATTGGTCCCAGTCCTCAAGACCACCATTTTGTTCCTGTCCCCAAGACAGCCATTTAGGGAGGGACTGTGGTACAGTTGATTTGGCATGCCTAAAGTCCCAGGTTCAGTCCCTGGCATCTCCAGTCCTGGCAGTAGGTGATGTGAAAGACCTCAGCCTGAGACCCTGGAGAGCTCCTGCCAGTCTGAATAGACAATACTGACCTTCATGGGCTGATGGACTGATTCAGTGTAAGGCAGCATTATGCATTAATGGGTTCACATCATTAGCCACTCCCCCCATGGTGGCCATTTTGTGGTGTCACTCACTACCCTTTCTCAAGGTTCCAGGAATTGTATACATGCACCATTAAATTGGGATCCCTTGACCGGTACATTGAGGAAGGCGTGGCCTACAGGGTGAGTCTGCAAGTGTGTGCAATAACTGCTCTCTGTTCCTCAAGAAATATTTTAAAGGAATTTGGCAGTTAAAAGGGATGTTTATGGGAAGAGTGAAAAGAAGTTAACGTGGTTCTAAAATTATACCCTTGGCAAAGAAATTGATTGACACAGAACATTTAGCCAAATAAATAAAAATACGGGCGCACTGAAACCTGGCTGAATTGCAAAGATAACTTTCCTCATAATTTTTTTTTAAAGCCTTCCATTTTATAAGTGCTTCTTTGTTCTCCTGATAAAAAGAAAGCTTTTATTAGGAAAGTTATACTGATAAGACATCCAGGTTGAAACCCAATGATTTCTCATTAGCAGGACACCGCACTGCCAGATTAAAAGCCATGGCAGGAGGAAAGGTTTATACACACACACACATTTCTAAATGTGATTGTGCTGCTGAAAGGAGAAAGAGAATGAAAGACATACGCTTTTTTCCTATTCCACCAGCATCCGTTTCCTTTTATTACTATTTTATGCAGACTGCGAATGAGTTTCCACTAGAAACATGTTTAAGTAAGCTTCAGTAACCTTGGTTGTCTCAATCTGTTGCTAAATACAGCAGGGAGAGAGAGAAAAAATCTCATGTCTTCAAATTACATTTTCAGGGGATATTTATCAAATTAAATTAGCCCTCTAAAATGTCACATCTGTTGGAGAATTCTGTTGTTAGATTAGTTCTACAATTACATTTCCAGTGTGCTGGAAAAGCGTGACACCCTCGTTTCTCCAAATAACACTTTTATTCTGGAGCCAAGCTGTTAAAAAGCATTCCTAGAGCTTCCATGCAAAAAAACAAGTTTTCTGTTTTATAAGTCCCTCTTTATTAGCATTTAATAAGTGCACCCGCATTCTTATTTATCTATCTAAATGCTGTTGTAAATCCATTTTTTCTTCTCCTTGGTGATATTTTTGGAGAAGAAGAGAAGAAAAGAAGATTGGATTTATACCCCGCCCTTCACTTGGAGTCTCAGAGCGGCTTACAAACTCCTCCAGGGGTCATTTCGTAGAAAAAGAGGTGCAGGAGCTCATTAGCATAAATCATTAGCATAACTTATTTGCATATGCCACACCTCCTGACATCACCGGAAGTGTGTCAGAAGGCAACACCCACCACTCAGGCTCCACCCCAAAAAACTCTCGGTATTTCTCAACTCAGAGCTGGTGAGCCAGCTTTACCCTTTGACTAAAGACCCTTTAGGTTTCCTTTGCTCTTGCAGGGAAGCTACCCTACAACAAGCATGAAAATACAGATCAAGTTAGTATGCTTTTGCTTTTTTCCACAGCGCATCACCATATGTGCCCACTCCTGGGCTTGTTACTCCCAGAACAGCGTTCCTGGGCGTTCCTGCTTGAAATGACCCCTGCTTCCCTTCCCCACAACAGACACCCTGTGAGGTAGATGGGGCTGAGAGAGCTCTTTCAAGAACTGCTCTTTTCAAGAACAGCACTGACAGAACTGTGGCTTGCCCAAGGTCATCCAGCGGCTGCAAGTGGAGGAGTGGGGAATCAAACCCGGTTCTCCCAGATTAGAGTCCGCACACTTAACCACTACATCATACTGGCTCTGAGAGGCAGCCTGATAGCTAGATACAAATTTCTGTTTAGTTTAGATTTTTTTTTTTCTTGAAGCACAGTAAAATAAGTATTGATCTGAACTTTGTCCTTCTGATATAAGAAAAGAAACCAGGAACCCACTGGGATGTAAATTGTTGTACATTCTGAGCATCCTTTACTTGTGTGGAGATTCGCCCCCTATCTTATATCAACTTTGTTATTTTTTCATGGCAAAGAGGAGTCAGAGATCAGCTGAGACTATCAGAAAATCAAACACTGCAGGACTGTACTATCTCAGGCTGCAGGTGGTGGAAAGAGGGCAGTGAGATCCTAAACAGAGTTATACCCTTTTAAACCCATTGATTTAGAAGGGTGTTTCTCAGTACAAGGATTGCACTGAAAAATATGTGCTCTTTGATGGCAGAGAATGCAACTGGCGCAAGGTCACACAGCAAGTTTCTGTAACAGAAAACCTGGGACTCCCAGATCCTAGTTTGACACCCTAGCCACTACATCATGTCTATGGGCATGCACGTGCATAGATACACAAGTCAGTATATATTTGTCTTTCACTTAGGGTACAGCTGGCCAAGTTTTGGGAGATCAGTGATCAGAACTCCTGAACTGTTTAATTTTATTTGAATTAGTCATAACTCTGGAAGAAGGGGTGAACCCTTTGCTTCCTCCCTCACCGATTTCCTCCTGTGTTAATGTTGGAATATCAAGCATACAAAAGAAGAATCTCATGCAGGGGGCAGTAAACGGTAATGCTAGTCAGATAGGGATATGGCTGTGTTGTGTTTTCTTATTGAGTTATGCATTGCTTTGCCGGGGTTCTGGTACTGTAATCCCCTCATTCTTACTGGTTGCCGCATAAAGACTTCTCATTGGTCCTGAAGCCAATCCAGGGAACCAATCGCAAGAGCCCTGCTTAGGTCCAATGAAATTGAGTCTTCATAGCTACATTGTACATAGTTATTTGTTGGAACACTATAAGTTGAGTGCCGCTCTTGCCAGAGCTGTCCCTGAGCCGAGCGATGTTTTGAATAAAAGCCTGCATTTGATTTATCTTCTCCTGACTCAATACTTAATAGGCTGCTACCCTTCTTTCGAATCTGTTAAGTGGTGTTTCCTTGCTTGTCCTCACAACACAATTGCTTATTGTTACGTCTCTCTGTTCTCTTCCTCTCAACCATGTGTCTAGAAGCCTGAACACCTCCCACTTCTCTCTATCTCGTAATGTAACTTCTTAAATACTTTGTTTGCTTTAACTAGCCATGCCTCCCAGCACGGTTCTTTATGAACAAAAACTTCCTCTTGCCAATGCTTAAATCAGTCCCAAAGATGCCATTTTCCTATGGAGAAGAAGATACAGATCTTGTTGAAAGGACAAACAGAGAAAACTAGTTTCTGGCAGTTACCAACTGGGCAGTGGTCCCTAGATGATGACCCTAGAGCATGGAGGTTGTAATGGGAGAGGCAGTCCCATAAGTAGGAGGGTCCCAGACCATTAAGGGCTTTAAAGGTTAACACCAACACCTTGAATTGGATCTGGAGATTAATGGGTTGCCAGTACGGCTGCCATAAAAATTGAACTCATATGAGCTGACCATGATGTTCTGGTCAGCAACCTGGCTGCTGCATTCTGGACCACCTGCAGTCTCCAAAGTGTTTTCAAGTGTAGTCCTATGTACAGTGAATTGCAGTAGTCCAAGCTGGAGGTGACCATTGCCTGGATCAATGTGGCAAGGTCTAACCCAGATAAAAAGGACCTTTCCCTCAAGGACCTTGGAACCTCCTCCCAGATAACCTAACCACAACCAGTGACCCAGAGTTCCAAAACAATAAGCAGAGGGTGACTCCAGTGATGTGCTTCCTATCTAAATGACCAGACAGGAGGGTTCCAGCCCTTCTCCAATCATGGCAAATAACCGACCCATAGATGCATACATATCTGACTTCCAGATCTCTCTGAGGGAACGTAATAGACCAGAGGTGTCAAACTCATTTGCTACGAGGGCCGGTCTGACATAAATGTCACTTTGTTGGGTTGGGCCATGGTGTGCCATAAAATGTAATGCCAGGTACCAGAGATACAAATTTTATAAAGGACAGCAGCTGGTAAGCTCCAAGTTCATATGTCCTCACTGCAAGGACCCATGGGCTGGGAGATGGGGTGCAGAGGAAAACCCACATGGGCAGACTGGAGAGCCAGCAGTGCAGTGCAGGGCAGACACTCCCATGCCTCAACAGAGGATCACTGGCACACACACACACACACATACACACCACGTGCAAATGCTGATTCCTGAGTCCATCCGGGACAGCAGCAGCAGAGCTGCAGGCCAAGTGGAGAGGCATGAATGCAGCTGCAGTGGCTCCTAACTTACTGGTGAGGCTATCCCTGAAGTGAAGGGGTTCTGCTTGACTGCTGCAGATGAAGTTGTTCTGCTGTGTTGAAGCCACAGTTGGAGTGGCTCCGCCCACCTCCCCCCCCCCCCAGCAGCCTTCTGTTCCCTCCCTTGCACCAGTTGCTCGCAGGCTGCATAGCAGCCCTGGACAGGCCAGTTCCAGTCCCCGGGCCTTATGTTTGACACCCCTGTTCTAGACACCCTAGATGCAAAAGAGGGGAAACTCCTCTCCACAATGGAGACAAAAGGATTTACATACTTGTACCCCCCCCCCCCCAAAAAGATATTATTCTCACATTCCAGTGCCACAACAACATCTTGGGCTAAAAGATAGAAAACATCCCGCCTTCAGTCCCAACTTTTTTAGCTGGTTTGGAAACACACTGTTATTCCAGCCTCATGGTGGGTTCCTCATCTCTTCTGGATGCCGGATCTTTGCTCTGCTGCCCTGCTGTTAGACCTCCTGCCTTTCCCTGGTCAGTTTCAGCCCCCAGTGCTGCTTCTTTGGTGCTGAGGACACCCCCCTTCCCCTGAATCAGGCTCATTTTTTCTATAGGCAGGCAGTAGTTCTGGGGAAACAATTTGTGCTGGTATGGCTACTTCTTTATAGTGGATTTCTAGACTGTATTTTTCCTCCATTGCTGCTCTACCATATTACATTGACTATTCTGGGCTAATCTGTTAGTAATTTAAAAACAACAACTTTTGTTTAAGAGTCTTTCCTCCCTTCTCATTTGTTGATCTGAATCTCCCCCTCCATATACATTGGCAATATGGTCTCAACTAAGTGCCCAAAATATACCTGCTTGTTCTGTAGCCTCTGCACATTACGGTCCTGACACATGTGTGCTGTTTTGGGTAACATAACCCTAACTGAAATTAAAAGATGTCTGCTCCTTGGGAGAAAAACGATGGCAAACCTAGACAGCATAATAAACAGTAGAGACATCACCCTGTCAACAAAAGTCTGTATGGTCAAAGCAATGGTATTTCCAGTATTCCACTGGCTTCCAATAGCATACCGAATTCGCTTCAAGGTGCTGGTATTGACCTTAAAGCCCTATATGGCCAGTCTCCAACATACCTGAGGGACCACCTTTCCCCATACATACCCCAGAGAGCACTACGGTCGGGGTCTCGGCCCCCAAGGATGCCAGGCTCGCGGTGACAAGGGCCAGGGCCTTTTTGGTGGCAGCTCCTTTCTGGTGGAATGAGCTCCTGGAGGAGATCAGGGCCCTGCAGGACCTTATGCAGTTCCACAGGGCCTATAAGACAGATCTCTTCCACCAGGCGTTCAAGTAGGAGCCACCCACCACCATCACCAACTATCACTATTAACATCATAAGAGGCCGGCCCTGCACGAAGACTGAGCCACAACACCATGGGAGCTGAAACGGGATCTGGGCACCACAGTGGACTGTACGCCATCTTAATTTGCTGACGCAACAACTGTCACTGGGAGCACTTTAAATTGTTAATCACAGTTGTTTTAGTATAGTATTGTTTCTGAGTGTTTTAACGTGTTTTTAAATGTTTTATGCCGATCTGGCATAGTCTGCCGGCAATGTAAGCCACCCTGAGCCTGCTTGTGGGGAGGGTGGGATAGAAATGTGATAAAAACAAACAAACAAACAAATAATGTATTGCTGCGAGAGTTGGACTGTAAGGAAGGCTGAGCACTGAATAATAGATTCTTTTGAATTATGGTGCTGGAGAAGACTCTTGAAAGTCCCGTGGACTGCAAGGAGATCAAGTCAGTCAATCCTAAAGGAAATCAACCCTGACTGGAAGGCCAGACACTGAAGCTGAAACTCTACTACTTTGGCCACCGAATGAGAAGGGAGCCCTCACTGGAGAAGACCCTGATGCTGGGAAAGATTGACAGTCAAAGAAGAAGGGGACGGCAAAGGATGAGATGGCTAGACAGTGTCATCGATGCAACAAACATGAAATTGAGCAAACTCCGGAGCACAACAGAAGACAGAAGGGCTTAGCATGATGTGGTCCATGGGGTCACAAAGAGTCGGACTCGACTGTGCGACTGAACAACAACAACCTTAGCTGTGTGTGTGATTCTGCATAGATTTTATTCAGAGTGTTGCAACAACAACAAAAATGCAATTCCCATTAATGATAGAATCAGGGCTATTTTGGGGCAGGAACACACAGGAACGGAGTCCTGGCTGGCTCCTGAGTTGGCCATGCCTACAACCATGCTGAGAGTGAAATGGACAAGGAAAAGCCTCTCTCTGCCTTCCCTTCTCCAGCTGACTTGTCACAACTGGGAAAGGGCAGGCGCGGAACCCGGGCACGTTGAAAATGCTTTTCTTTCCCAGGCACTTCAGCACCACATTTCCCCAGTTGTCTGGTTCGGGGGGGGGCGGGGGGGGGGGGGGTAGGAGACTAAAAAGGCAATGTTTCAGCAGCGCATTTCCCTGGCCCTCTGGTTCGGAGGGGGGGGTAGACTAGAAAGGCGATGCTGAAGTGGGGCAGAGAAGCTCGGGGGGGGGAAGAGGTAAGCTTCTATGCCTGCCCTGTGCTTTCCCACTCCCCGCATAATATGCTAATGAGCTGCACTGTCAGGGGTGTGGCCTAATATGCTAATGAGTTTCTGATGTTGGGTGTGGCCTATTATGCTAATGAGTTCTTGTTGGGCTTTTTCTACAAAAAAAGCCCTGGGTAGAATCGAATGCTAAGCATGAAAGTTCAAATTCTTCTTCTTATAACTAACTTCACCTTCCCTAACTGCAGGAAGCTGAAAATGAGCAGCTTTTCATCAGCCATTCACATGATTTCCCCTTTTTTACAAATGAGGATGTAAGTAGCTGCAGGAAGAAGAAGAGGAGGAGGAGGAGGAGATTGGATTTATACCCCACCCTTCACTTGGCGTCTCAGAGCAGCTTACAATCTCCTTTTCCTTCCTCTCCCACAACAGACATCCTGTGAGATAGGTGGGGCTGAGAGAGCTCTGAGAGGACTGCCCTTGAGAGAACAGCTCTGAAAGAACTTATGATTGTCTCAAGGTCACCCAGCACAGCTGCATGTGGAGGAGTGGGGAATCAAACCTGGTTCTTCCAGATTAGAGTTTGTGCTCTTAACCACTATACCAAAGTGGCTTACCAGGAAGGGCTGCCTCTTCAGGTATGGCCTTAGTTTCTCCTGGAATTAGAACTGGCCTCCAGACTAAGGAGAGCAGTTTCCCTGAAGGCAATGGCAGCTTTGTAGGGCAGACTCTGTGGCATCACATCCCTGCTGTGTTCCCTCCCCAAACTCCACCCTCCCCAAACACTCCATCCAAATCACCAGGAATCGCTACCTTTCCTGTGTTTGAACCATCTCTGCAGCCTTTCACTGGCTGTTTTCACCATTAGAATTCCTCCTTAGAGAACTGAAAAGAGCTCTTCCATCTTCTTTCATTGTGGGAACCTAAAAATGTGTACACAAGGTACTGTTTTTTGTTTTAGAAATATTAATCCATTACCCCTTGCATTCGGGAAGTTGTCTGAATTCAGCCCTTTGAGGAATCCCTTTGATCTTCTCTTCATTGTTGGAGCTGTAAAACATGTAGGCGAGATGATCTCATGCAACATTAAGAGGACTCTTGCTTGGAGGGAGCCACCGAGAGAGAAAGCTGGAACAAGCCTCTTGCACTGTGTTAACCTCTATAAGAGTAAACCAATATTGCACTCAACACTGATGCCAATCTACCACTGCCCATTATCAAGAATTGTTGCACAAATTGTTGCATTAGTGTGCAGGGGAGATGAGCAGAATGTTGTGTTTATTTTGTGCAAATGTGGTGGTTTCCTGCATGTTTCACACTATTTTCATATGCAGGTTCGTATAAGATCTATAGAGAGAGATAGAGCTGTATCTATATTGAGAGGAGGGCTGGATTTTTAACCCACCCTTCACTCAGAGTCTCAGAGCGATTGACAGTCGCCTTCCCTTCTTCTCCCCATGACACACACCCTGTGAGGTAGGTGAGGCTGAAAGAGCTCTTTGAGAGCTGCTCTTGAGAGAACAGCTATGAAAGGACTTACGACTGACCCAGAGTCACCCAGCAGCTGCAGGTGGAGGAATGGGGAATCAACCCTGGTTCTCCCAGGTTAGAGTCCGCATTCCTAACCACTACACCAAACTGGCTCCCAGAAGACAGAGAGAGAAGGAAGGAAGGAAGGAAGGAAGGAAGGAAGGAAGGAAGGAAGGAAGGAAGGAAGGAAGGAAGGAAGGAAGGAAGGAAGGAAGGAAGGAGCCATTGCAAAGTGGTATTGAATCTGCATTACATACAGAAGGTCCCCAGTTCAATCCATGGCATTTCTACTATGAACGCCTTCTCCCTGAGACTGTGGAGAACTGTGTCTTGGCTTGACTAAGAAAGCCCCTTCCTGAGACCTAGGCTCAGCATTGGCTCACCCTCCAGAAAGTGAAGAGCAGCAGGGAAAAATGGCTGGGAAACAACCTCCATAGTGACACTCTAGAAAATTTCTATAATCTCTATGGTATTTACTAGGGAGATTAGGGGAAATGGCTAGTGCAGCCCAGAAGTGATTTGCATCCTCCCCAAATGCCATCCTCCCCAGTCACCACTCTCAAACCCCCTGGCATTTGCCAAGGCAGTGCTGGCAACCCTACTGAGGCCCTGGAGAAGCATTATTAGACCGAGTAGACAGTATTAACTTTGTTAGGCAATGACTTGACTCAGTACAATGTGGCTTCATGTGTTCATAGTGTGGGTGTTAGTCAACAACAGAGCTAACCAAGGACTCAAATAAAGTTGTATTCCCTTTGGAAACAGCAGCTTCCCAGTTCAGGAGTAATGTTAGATCTCTGCAAGTGGATTTCAGGTCTTATCTGTGATGCAATGTTGTTTGGCTGTCCAGCTACATTCCTTCCTGGGAAAAAAAAACAAAATCCAGTGACACATTATCTATGCTCTGTTCACACCCGGGTTATATTACTTCAATGAACTATTAATAGACCCCATTTTGAAGATGGTTCAGAAACTTTTAATTGGCACAGAACATAGCTACAGGACTGATCACTGGTGTGCCAATTTTACAAAAGCTTCACTAGCTATCTGTTTCGGAATACAGCCAAAGTACTTTTAAGGTCCTAAATAGTCTGGGACCATTTAAAAGATGCCATGCTCACATATAAACTTGCTCTCTCAGCAAAATAATCATAACAGGTTCAGCTTTATGTGCCCCCATCTCCCAAAGTAGGGTTGCCAGGTCCAATATCCACACCAGCGGGGGATGAGAGGGAACCTTTTGGGAGCAAGGCGGAGCAACGCAATGCATGTGACATCACATCTGGACATCGAGCAGTGATGCTCTTGTTTTTTGGGCAACGCAGTGTCCTGACATGATGATGTCACTCCTGCACGATGTCCGCACAGCAATGTTGCTTTTTGGGGTTGGGCTTTTTCCTGCTGGCCAGCTGGGCAGTGGCGGGCAGAAGCCTCCAAAACCAGGGGATCTCCTGCTCAGAAATGGAGAATGGCAACCCTATTCCAAAGTGAGATAGCTCGCTATAAGAAAACCTGTACAGAATGGTCTTGTATAGGGTTTGGAGGTAGAGGGACAGTATTCACTAGGTAGCACCACCCCTTCCTAGGCGAATTTACTCATATGCCTAAGTATGTATATGCAAACGATCTGTACACATGGTTGGGTATTAAGGTTGCCTGCCTCCAGGTGGTGGCTGGAGATCTCCTGGAATTACAGCTGATCTCCAGGTGACAGAGATCAGTTCCCCTGAAGAAAATGGCTGCTTTGGAAGGTGGACTGTGTGGCATTATACCCCACTGAAGTCCCTCTCTGTGACAAACCCTGGCTTTCTCAGGCTCCACCCCCCAAATCTCCAGGTATTTCCCAACCCTGAGCTGGCAACCCTATTGTGTATACTTGTACAAGGTAAAAATTTCCCTTGATCAAAAGCCAGTAAAATCCAACTCTAGGGGGTGATGCTCATCTCTGTTTCCAAGCTGAAGAGCCAGCACTGTCCAAAGACTTCTCTGTGGTCATTTGGCCGTCATGACTAGATGCTGAGGTGCACGGAACACTGTTACCTTCCCACCAAGGTGATTCCTATTTATCTACTTGCAATTTCTTGCTTTCGACCTGCTAGGTTGGCAGGAGCTGGGGCCAGAGATGGGAGCTCACTCTGTCACGCAGCAATCAGGTCTCGAACTGCCGAGCTACCGACCTTCCAGTCTGCAACTCAGTGTCTTAACCTCTGAGCCACTGTGACCCTGGGATACCTGTATACTTATTCCCGTTATTTCTGTTCATGAGGGATAGAGCCTACATGCCTACAGCTTACAAATGCATATATGTTATGCAACCATGAGGTGAATGTGTGTAGGAGGAAGTGGGCCAATGAACTCCCTTCCAATTTACCTCTATGTACATTGGTCCTGTACACTAACATGTTGTGTGTAGAAGATACAGGGCCTTTCCTGTGGTGGCAGCCTGCTTATAAAAATCCTTTCCTCCAGCGATTCCCCTGGTATTTATTTTTTTAACATTTTAAGCATCAGCGAACGACGTTTCTATATGTCAAAATTAGATGTTTTGGTCAATTTTCAAACCTTCTTTAAAAGAAATATCAGTGCTCGTTGTACGGTACGCATTCCAGTTCTTTCACCCCACCCTCTTATTTCCTTCCATAGTACCCAGTTCAACAGGAATGCTTACACCCAAGGACCCTTTTGACATATTTAATTAATCACTCCTTAAAGTGTTCCTTTCCCTTCCCCCCATTTGAATTAACATTTTATTTGTTTTTCCCCCAAGCACCATTAGATAATAATAATTTATCTCACAATAGGTTGCCAATCCTTGCTCTCTGCGAAACAGAACTCCGACACAAAGGTTACACTTCCTACAGTTGGTGGTAAAGGCCATTCACCTAGCAATACATATCATTAATTGTTAAATGAATAATTCAGAATGAAGTGGCACTAAGCAGGTCTGGATGACTTTTGTATGTTCATGAATATAGATCAGAACTCAAATACTCAGAATATTTAAACCTTAAACTATTCCACTGAAGTTGTGTCTAGACTTGTAATTTCTCAGGGGCTCTACTATGGATAAATATGTAATGAAGAGCGCGATCCTAAGCAAGTCTATACAGAATCTTACGTCTATTCAGTGGGCTTAATTCCAGGAAAGTGTTCTTAGGATTGCACTGAAAGCTTCCAGAAGCTGGTTCACACATACGTGTATCTCACTTGACTTATCTACACTTGATTACTGTGTACTCAATTACCAGTAGCTGAATGTGTGAATTAATTTCATTGTAGAGGTTAATGAGAGTACACGTCTTTGAAAGCCCATCTTCCCCCCATCTGTCCAATTTTTAAAAAATCTGTTATCTGTGCATGAGATTTTCTTATTTTATTTATTTATTTATTTATTTGATTACTAAGCCACTCTCCCTGCGATTGCAGGCCCTTAGTTTCTTTTGCTGCTGTTTTAGTCTGCTTGTGGAAGGAGATGTCTTTTCATATAAAACCAATATATTCATATATAATGGTTGTTGTGGTTGTGGTTGTTCAGTCGCACAGTCGAGTCCAACTCTTCACGACCCCATGGACTGCATCACGCCAGACCCTCCTGTCTTCCATCGTCCTCTGGAGCCCGCACAACTCTATGTTCGTTGCACTGATAACAATGTCTAACTATCTCATCCTTTGCCATCCCCTTCTTCTTTGACCTTCAGTCTTCCCCAGCATCAGGGTCTTCTCCAGTGAGTGCTCCCTTCTCCTTTGTTGGCCAAAGTATTTGAGCTTCAGCTTCAGTAATGGTAAGGCTTATTTAATCCCCCTTTCAATCACAATAAATGTGTGATTTGCCCCTTTGCGTGCAATTATTCTTATCCGATTACCCTTATCGCTCAGATCTCTAAGTCATCTCAGTGCTTACTGACTGCAAATTCCCAATAAAGCACACTTGATTTTTTTTGTTATTTTCTTCATGGTTTTTGAAGCACGACCTGGATGTACCCTGTAATGGTGTTTTGCAATATTTATTTATTTATACTTGCGAAGTACTGTTCAAAGCAGTCGCTGCTGGCTTTTTTCCCTTGCAAACTAAACTAATCCTTTCTTTACATGCCCGCTGCACAGGCCACCTCCCACCACCTTCTCCATGTTCTCATGGGTATTTAACAAAACTATCAGGGGATGATCTCTGGAAAGTACTGGAGTCGGGAGGTGAGTTGTAGAATGATCATAGCAAAGACTTTATTCAGTGAATCAGCATGTTCAGGAGATGGTCAGATCAAGCCTGCTGCCAGGGCTCCAGGGCCCTCATTATATGCTGGCTGGAGCCACACCTCTGGCCGCACCCAAAATACCTGATAGGGGCTTAGCATATGCGCATAGTCCTGATAGGGCCTTAAGTCTTAAATTGTAGTTCATAGGTCCCCCGCGGGAGACCTAGGCTGGCTATTGGTGGTTGTTTTGGATCCGACTGTCTATTGTTCTACCTGGCTGAAGCTCAGGTAGAATCGGGCCATGTGCTCTGACCGCATGGCGGTCGCCATTTCGTGACTAGTACACAACAATCTCCAAACTATTAAAACCCACTGTGCAAACTTCAGCCAACTATCCTGAGTTATCAGTGTAACAAGGGAACCACAGCAATTGGGGGGGGGATATGTTTAACATCAACATGCTGAATCATTGGTGTTAATTTTGACCAAAAAAAAATAAATGTCTATCTAGTTCCAGTAGTGGGGTTGAAGAAAACGGATACATGGATGGGTTGCTCCAAAGGAAAGATGATCTTTCAAGTCAAATCAGAGTAATCATGGAATTCAGAGACATTCTTGTTCCGTTAAATGTGTGGTTGATGGAGACAGAATTGCCTCCTCCACTTCAAAGAGCGTGGGATGAAGGATGTTCAGACGATGACTTAGGCGATGAGTATCTTCTGTCAGCTGTTGCTAATCAATCAACTATACCCGTATTGGAAAATTGGAATCTTGCGAGTATCACATGGGCACTACATGGAAAGAGCTCCGTGCTGTCACTGTGCCATATCAAAATAGCTCATTACGCTGAACAACACAATATACAGAGAGTCTACACATGACTATTAGTCATTGCAAGGAACGTGCAGCCTCTGACTGTCATGTCTTTTTGTAACAGCAATCTCTACAGTGAGTCACTTAGGTTTCAGCTACTATATGGATTTGCCTCCACACAGAATATTTTCTTGGCAACCTCCGTATTGCTGTTGTAATGTCAGGCTCTGGAGTCTGTTATTGTTCAGCCTTCTGGGCACAGCCTGTTAGCAATCATTTAAAAAGAAAATTCATTTACTTTTGAAAAGTACTGGAGTCGAGAGTCCATGGAATAGTGAAACAGCTAGATCTTTATTGCTGGTCTGGATGAAGCATACAACCCAGGGCTCCAAGCCCCCCTTTTATGCTGGTCAGGGACAATCCCCTGACCTCACCCAACTGGCCTGATAGGCTATTAGAAGTCTATTTACATCTCATATGTTCCCTGGGAGAAACCTAGGTACCTGATTGGTGGCCGGTTTGAATCCACCTGGCCTTTGTTCTACCTGGCTGAAGCTCAGGTAGTTTCTTGGCCATGTGCTCTGGCCACATGGTGGTCGCCATTACTGGAGCACATGGCGACCGCATTGTCAATACATAACAACTTTAAAATACTTAATCAGTTGCCTGAACACCAGGTTGCAAGGACACAAATGAGAACTATTCAATTAACAAGATTTTTTAAATATACAATTTTAAACCACATGGATTTTTTGAAAAAAAAAATACAGGTTTTTTAAAAAACACAGAATTAGCAAACACACAGGATTAGAACAAACACAGCCAAATCTTCCAAAACATTTTATCCTCTGCCCAATGGCTGCTGTCTGGAATAAGGGTGCCAACGTGGTGGGGTGGTGCAGAGCAGCGAACTTTAATCTGGAGATCTGTGTTTGATTCCTGGCTCCTCCACATGAAGCCAGCTGGGTGCCCTTGGGCCAGACACAGTTCCCTCAGAACTCTCTCAGCCCCACCTGCCTCACAAGGTGCCTGTCATGGGGAGAGGAAGGGAAATGTGATTGTAAACCCCTTTGAGACTCCTTAAGGTAGAGAAGAGCAGGGTATAAAAACCTCCTTTTCTTCTTCTGCTCTTCAGAAAACTGCTTAATATATCTTTCTAAAACTAGCAGGTGAAGGAGCCTTCCTCACCCATTGTGGCAAGCCATTCCAAATGACTGTATCCACCACAGAAAAAATAGCCTGTACCCTGGCTATTGCTGTGTGGAAAAATACATTAAATAAAATGGAAAAAATAATAATAAACTGACAAAATACACTTGAACCGCGTAACTGTTCCTCAGTCAAAGAGGTGTAGTATTCACAGGCTGTGATCTAGTGTTCAAAATGGAACCCTGTAATAGGAAAGCAGGGCTTCAGCTTGGATAGCCGTGGCTATTTAGTTGACTTGTGCAGTTTAAAAATTGCCTGCAGCTTCAATAGAACACAGAAATGGACTGAACACCATTTTTTGGTGTGTGCTTTTTAAAAAAAAAAAATCATTCTTTTGCTATATTTTCAGTAATGATTATGTTATACTTCTTAAATCCCCAAATTAGAAAGTGTTGAGTGCATCCGGGAGGAAGCTCATTAAAAAAGGAAATAGACATATGGTTTCCTCCTCTCTCCACTAAGCCCTTGTGACGAAAAGCCCCCAAACAATTCAACATTAGGTCAAAGTTGTTTAGCTGACAAGCTGTTAGGGATGTAATATGATGGTAGACCTATGAGTGAGGTGTCAAAATGAAAGCACAAACCATAACACATTTGCAGGAAAACAGTGTTTTTTGCCAGTTTGTCATGTGTTAAAACAGAAATAATTCTGATTTAAATGCAAGCCTAGAGCTTTTGAAACCTTCCAAGTCAGACTTCCAGTAGCTCTGGGAGCCAACTATTTAAATATATCTTAAGCTTGTGTGGTAAAATACTTAATGGCTAAAAGGTTAAAATAACAGTTGGAAGGGGGCTAGGGAAAGATGGTGGAGGAAGGAGGCGGCCTGTGGTGGTGATAAACTGTGGGGCACAATATGACATCCATATTTGCAGTATATCTGGACAGTATTGGTGTGTGTATTAGATTAGATTACTGCAATGCATTCCATGTGCGGCTGCCCTTGAAAAGTATTTGGAAACTTCAACAAATGCACAATGCTGCAGCCTGGAGTTGGCTGGAGGGCATTGTAGGGACCATATCACTGGTTCCCAATCTGTCTCGGAGAACAATTCAGGGTACTAGTCAGTAAAGAGGAAAAAGAGGAGGAGGAGGAAGTTGGATTTATACCCTGCCCTTCACTACCCAAAGGAGTCTCAGAGCAGTTTACAATCTCCTTTCCCTTCTCCTCCCCACAACAGACACCCTGTGAGGTAGGTGGGGCTGAGAGAGCTCTGACAGAAACTGCTCTTTTTCAAGAACAGCTCTGACAGAATTATGGCTTGCCCAAGGTCATCCAGCAGCTGCAAGTGGAGGAGTGGGAATCAAACCCATTTCTTCCAGATTAGAGTCCATGCACTTAACCACTACACCAAGTTGAGTTAGTGTGAGCTAGCTCACAGGTTTTTAGCTTCCAGCTCACAGATTTTTGTCCCAGCTCAGGAAGGATGACTCCAGAGCAAATTAATTTATGCAGTAGCCAAATCATTTGCTCTCAACTTTAATGACAGTAGCTCACAAAGTAAAATGTTGGCTCACAAGACTCCACAATTTAGAGGGAGCATTGGTGCTGGTGTTGACTATTAAAGTCCCACACACTATGGGATCAGAATACATGAAGGACTGTCTACTCCCTTACAAATCCACCCAACTGCTACAGCCATCTTCTGAGGCCCTGCTTTGGGTACCTCCACTAGTCTGGTGTAGTGGTTAGGAGCATGGACTCTAATCTGGGAGAACCAGGCTGTCTGGATAGTGCCTGGAACCTCATCGTGCAATGCAAGTGGTTGGGCAAAGGATGAGTGATCATCTGAACCTACTAAAAAATATCCCAGATCAAATCTACAGCAAGAACAAATCGTGGTAAGCTTGCAGTGTGACCACAGCCATGGAGACTGGCCTGTAATTGACTACTTCATCCCTAGCCCTTAAAGGGTTTTTGAGCAGAGGTCTAATAACTGCCTCCATCATAGGGAGAGCCCCCTCAATCAGGGGGGAGTTGAACAATTTTCATCAACGGCTCCCTCCAATACCATTTCCCAGCCAGATTTAAAATCCAGGATGATCATGGGTCCAGAACACTCACTGTGGCCCTCACACTTCCAAGAACCCTGTCTGCATCTGTAGGCAGGATCAATCTGAAGCTATCCATAACAAAAGGACAAGGAGGGGCTTCTGACACCACAGGTACTGGTTCTGCCCTCAACTTGCCCTCTAAATTGGAACAGATGAAAGAGATTTTGTCCACAAAGAACCTTGCGAAAACATCACATCCGGAGGTCAAATTTTCATTGCCCACCAGGTTATACCCTGCCTTTCTGCCCTCATCATAGCTACCAAGGTGACTAATGAATTAAAAACATCCAGACAGCCACACTGCCCAAGTGGCGGCGTGGCAAAATTTGCTGCGCTGGACAAAATGAACTACTAACATGTAGCCAGTAGCTGGAGTATCAGTTGAGCACTGTTTTATGTGCGCTTGAGCATTCATGCATTTAATATATTCAGCACAGGAATGGTCATGCACGCAACGGTGAAAGCCGGGGGGGAGGACTACCGCTAGAAGGACGTCCAGACGACCTAATCACGATCATTGCGAGAGATGGCTGTCCAGACTGGCGAAATTGCGGATTCAAAGTGCAAATACCCAGGAAGTACTTTATTTTCCAGGTGTAGGAAAACTCGCTAGGGAACCAGGAGGATTGCGCGAGTGAGCCCACTTCAGTGCAGGAGGCGGATGCAGGCATCTGATCAGCCATTTTAAATGTGAGAGGTAACAGCAGTGAAACCCGATCAAAATGACTGTGTGACCACAGCCCGATTTACCTTTTTTACAGAAGGTGATACAGCTTATGGTGGCCAAGTAGCTCCAGGGTTTCCTGAATGACACATCTGCCTTTGACCCATTTCAGACTGGTTTCAGGCCTCAGTTTGGTACCAAGATGGCTTTCATTGCTCTGGTGAACAATCTTTGTCTTAAGTTGAACAGGGGACAGTCTTCCCTGTTGATACTGTTGGATCTCTCAGCAGCCTTTGATACAGTTGACCACTTCATTCTTATCCACTGGCATAGCCATTTGGTGGTTTTACAATGTTCTGTCTGACTGGACACAAAGAGTCTCAAGACGTACAGAATCAGCTGGGTGGAATTTGTCTGATGGGTTGCCACAGTGTTCTGTTCTCTCATACATGCTCTTTAATACATATATCTGAGGCTGCTGAATGACAATGTCTAGAGCTTTGGGGTTGGGTATCACCAATGGGCAGATGACAGCCAGCTCTTTATTTCATTATCCAGACCTCCAGATGTGCCCATCTTGGTTCTGATCTGGTCCTTTGAGGCTGGTTAAGGAGGAACAAACCGAAGCTGAATCCAAACAAGACAGAAGTAATGCTGGCTGGGAGCGCTGTTACTCTAGGGCGACTCAATCTGCTTATCCTAGATGGAGTACCATTGTTGGCCAGGAATGTCTTCTGTCAGCTGCATCTGATTTGCCAACTTTTCTTGTTACCTAAACTCAGCTAATCCGGTCATGTTGATCCATGCTTCTGTAAGCTCATGGTTGGATCAACAGGATCCTGATGTCATTTGAAAGGGAGGGTTTCTTAAATTTATATCTGACTTCTTTGTACACATGTCTACATAGGCTGTTATTCATGAATGTTTGTGATCTGATGGATTTAATGTCAGATATTACTTACTTCTTGTTAATTGCCTTGAGCTCTTAAGAGGAAAGGCAGGATTTAAAATAAATGAACCTAAACCTCCTACCCATCTCCATCTGCTACACAAGTCAAAGTGAATCCAACCAGCTTTTCCAATGGTGAAAAAAGATGGAGGGGTCTCCTTTGACTACCCAAAAAGGCTATGCTGGGGGTCACAGGAGCTGCATGGACAAAAGACATGTGGGATGGGGGGGGGTATAGTAAGGAGGAAAAGTTGATGGGATAGAGCAAGAAAGCTGGCTGGGTCCAATCTAATATACATAAATCCAATTTAGTAACCATGAATTTTCCTTTTGAAAGTATGGGACATTACAGAAAATGTGACAGAAACAATTCAAGCACTGACAAGCTTCCCATGCGATCCATATGCGGTCTTTGACAAATGCATTGTCTAGCAATCATAAACACCCAATGCTTCCGGAATGTAACGTACAGCCGCATTGTCCTCCACAGTCAATTTCATCCCGATAGCAAGCATGAGCCGTCCTCTCGGGACTACTGGGTGTTAATAAAATGAGGGCATTACTGTGAAATGGCTGGAACTAAAGAGCAGTCCACACCGAGTTATGATGTAATCTCCCTGAAAACTGGGGAGAATTTAAGAATTGTGTCTCTGTTAGGGCTGCCAAGTCCAACTTGGGAAATATCTGGGGACTTTGGGGGTGGAGCCAGGAGACTTTGGGGGTGGAGCCAGGAGAAAGGAAGTGACATCATTTTGTGATGTCACATCCTGTGATGTTGCTTCCACATGCTGACACATGAACTCATGAAGTTTCCTAATACTGAATCAGGCCATTGGTCCATCAAGGTCAGTATTGACTACTCAGACTGGTAGTGGCTCTCCAGGGTCTCAGGCTGAGATCTTTAATGTCACCTATTACCTGATCCTTTTTTAGCTGAAGAGGCTGATACCTCCTGCATGTCAAGCAGATGCTCTATCACTGAGCAACGGCCCTACTGAATCCTTCCTCATCTCGGCAGAATATGAAGCACTAAGTGCTACACAAGTGCTAAATATGATTTTCATATCATAAGAACAGGAGAGAAGCCACAGTGGATCGGCCCATCCAGTACAGCCCATCCAGTACAACACTCTGTGTCACAACAGTGGCCAAAAATACCAGGTGCCCTCAGGAGGTCCAGCAGCGGGGCCAGAACTCCAGAAGCCCTCCCACTGTTGCCCCCCAAGCACCAAGAATTCAGAGCCTCACTGCCCCAGACAAAGGGTTCCATTTAGACCTTGTGGCTAATAATAGCCACTGATAGACCTCTGCTGGATGGGGACAGAGAGAGACAGACAGACAGACAGACAGACAGACAGAAAAAAGAAAGAGGGAGAGAGAGAAGGGAAAAAAACTGGCAGAGGCACTTACTTCCATTTAGACCTTGTGGCTATAATAGCCACTGATAGACCTCTGCTGGATGGGGACAGAGAGAGAGAGAGAGACAGACAGACAGACAGACAGACAGAAAAAAGAAAGAGGGAGAGAGAATGAAAAGAGCTGGAAGAGAAACTCACCTTGCCAGCCACATGCAAAAGCAGCTCCTTCAGTCCCTCCTTAATCTCTGGGCGGACCTCTCTTGATGTGGAAGCTCTCTTGCTGACTTCTTAAAGGGGAAATGTCTGGCAAGGCTTTTTACTGCAGGGCAGGCTCTCTGCAGACATTTCCCTTTTAAGGCAGCCATTTTGTCCCCCAACTTTGGAAAAGCGGGAGATAAGCTCTAAAAATCAGTGTTTCCCCCGCCCTACCGGGAGACTTGGCAGCCCTAGTCTCTGTTTGACAGAGATTCTACGGTGTCACATGTAGCGCCAGTAGCTGGAGTCCAGTGGAAACTGAAGAGCAAAAATGTGTTGCTGAAACTCAAAGATTAATTAAAATTTTAAAACCAGAGAGAGCAGGACCCCACTGACTTAATTGCCAAGCAGCCTGTGTGAGGTCAGTGGAGTAGTGCAGCCTCCAACAGGAAGTGGTGGGTGGGATACCACTGGGTAGAGGAAGGAAACAGGGCAGAGAATCAGCTGGAGGGAAAGGTCACTGGAAGGAACAGGAGGAGAGGGAAGCAAGGGAGAGGGTCTGAATAGCAGGCAAGTCAGTGTAATCTACTAAAAATGTTTTACTACTTCTTTACTACTACCTTACTCCTATTTGGATAGCCACAGAGAAGTGAAGAAGCTATATAGGCTGCAGAAGCCCTGTATCCTGACCCCAGGAAATCTGAATTCAGCAATCCCAGGAATGCCACATGTCTTCAAGCACAGCTTTGTTGCCAGCCCCTCCATTTTCATCTGCTCACACGAACACAGGAAGCTGCCTTATACTGAATCAGACCCTTGGCCCATCAAGGTCAGTTCTGTCTATTCAGACTGGCAGCAGCTCTTCAGGGTCTTAGGTTGAGGTCTTTCACATCACCTAGTTTGGTGTAGGGGTTAGGGGTGTGGACTCTAATCTGGGAGAGCCGGGTTTGATTCCCCACTCCTCCATATGCAGCTGCTGGTGTGAACTTGGGTCAGTCACAGTTCTCTCAGAGCTGTTCTCTCAAGAGCATTTCTTGAAAGAGCTCTCTCAGCCCCACCTACCTCACAGAGTGTCTGTTGTGGGGAGGGGAAGGGAAAACAGATTGTAAGCCGCTCTGAGACTCCTTCAGGTAGTGAAGTCAGGGTATAAATCCAATCTCTTCTTCTTTGTCTTCTACTACTAGTACTACTACTTGATCCTTTGAACTGAAGGTTTCGGGGTTTGAACCTGGGAACTACTACTACTACCACCACCACCACCTGATCCTTTGAACTGAAGATGCGGGGGTTTGAACCTGGGACTTTCTGCATGCCAAGCAGATGCTCTGCTGCTGGGCCACGGGCCCTTCCATGCACCTTTCATTCCCAGACAGAATGTGTATACTGTGTACGTAATAACATAAGCAAGCCCCAGCCCGCATGAGACAAGGACAGACCACTGGAGCATTCATCATGTTTTGCATTCAAGACAGATCTGCTCCAAAAACAACAATTTTTGAAGAAGCAGCTTTTTGGCAGGAGATAACAGGGAGGGTAGGTTATGTGGACAGGGCTAATGCAATCAAGCCACACTAGGCAAGAAGGAGGAGGAGATTGGATTTATACCCCACCCTTCACTTGGAATCTCAGGGCGACTTACAATTTCCTTCCCTTCCTCTGAGAGAACTACTCTTGAGAGAACAGCTCTGAGAGAACTGTGGCTTGCCCAAGGTCACCCAGCAGCTGCATGAGGAAGCATGGGGAATCAAACCCAGTTCTCCCAGATTAGAGTCCATGCTCCTAATCAATACACCAAACTGTCACTCCCTTGTATTATTATTTACATGGCCACACAATCACCAACCACTGACACAATTGGGCCATTAGTGCCTTGTGACAGCTGGGAACCTCCGAATCAAACCTTCCCATTGGTTCAAAACTCCTGCCACGATTCTTTGGATCAGCCCCCAGTTATTCAATCAAGGCCTCCCAGTTCTGCAGTCATCTCCCCGGTAATTCAGTTATCCCACTTCCAGTTCTGCTTCTTTGAGTCGGTAAGGTAAAGTCTGCCATCGAGTTGCAGCCGACTCATGGTAAACCTTAAAAAGTTCCACCCCATGGGGTTTTCAAGGCAAGAGAAGAGCAGATGTAGTTTGCCATTGCCTTCCTCTGCATAGCCACCCTGGTCTTCTCATCCAAGTACTAACCTTGCTTAGCTTCCAAGTCCTGTCAAGAGTCGGCTAGTCTGGACGACTAGGGCAGCTAGGGCAGGATAAAAATAGAAGTGAAATTGCCAGTGATCCTTGTGAATGATCCCCATGATCCTGGTTGTTCCTTGCTGGGTAATGGCCGTGTGATTGAGTGTGGGCCCACAAAAATGTACGTATTTATGGGAAGAGAAAGAGGAATGCTTAATTTTCTGCTCAGGTTCGGAAGAAGTGTGGTGCTGATAAGATTACTTTTCAAGGGTAACATTCGGTCACTGGAGTTTTGTATAAATGAGAGACAGAGAGTCCCTTGATGCACTCTAGCTGCAAAGAAGATCGTTTGCAAGGAAATGATGAAAACCCTTGTGTTTTGGGAAAGGTTACAACGATCAGCTTATATCTTTCAAAGAAAGAATATTCTATTGTTTTGTTCAAAATCCAGCAAACAGGTGACAACAGACTTGTGGAGGGATGTTGACTGGAAATAAATATAGTACATCCTGCAGGAAGAAGTGGTGCTTAAACAGTCTGTTGGGAATAACGACAGCACAAAAAAGCAGGCACTTGTGACATCTTGAGACATTGGCCTATTATGCACTGGTGTTTTCCCTCACTTTCACCGTCCATGTCCACTGGGTTTTCTTCGTTGTTCTGCATTGATTTTCCACCCTTCAGCTCTCAGTTCACTTTCTGATCATTGTTTCCCCAGGTTTTCTGAGAGTGCTTTTGTGCCAACTTCCCCCTTGTTTTGCTTCCAAGCCAAAGATCATTCAAAAGATTCCCGTGGATTTTCCTCCCACCCTTTTGCCACCCCTCAAAAGTCACTCCCTTCCACAGAGATTGTTCTACCCACCCTACACCTTCTGCCATCCTCACCCCTTTCTTGGTGTATAGGCTCCATTTTCCCCTCATTTTTTAATTTTTGGGTTTTTTGACAAGTGAAATGAGTTTAGTGTTACGGGACTATTGCTAGTCTTGGACTGCTAAATTAAAAAAATTAAAATGATGAGGGGAAAGTTTGAAAGGAGCTGTGCAAGGTTTACTTCCCTTCTGATATTGACTTGAAAGGGGGATCCAAGAGGAGGCAAACAGCAGTGTCCAATGCTCCCTCTAAGCTGTGGAGTCCTGTGAGCAAAAATTCTACTTCGTGAGCTACCGGCATTAAAGTTGTGAGCAAGCGATTTGGCTGCTGCACAAATTAGCATGCTCAGGAGCCATCCTTCCTGAGCAAAGGCAAAAAGGTGTGAGCCGGAGGCTAAAAAAGCTCACACTAACTCTGCTTAGAGGGAACACTGGCAGTGTCCCCACTGCAAAAAAAAGAAAAAAGATTTCAGTACTGCATGCAAACAAAACAAAGGGGGGGACCATCAGGACAGAATGAAATTGACATGAGATGTAAAGTGAGACAGACACTGGGAAGGGAATTCTAAAGCTTTGAAAACATTTTTCCCTTTCATGCTTTAGTAAACGGGGGGGGGGGGGGGGGTGGCATTTTGGCAGTCTCCGGAATCCTAACTTTAAAATGGTGGCTGAGCCACATGGACCTTCTGCAAACTGCCAAACTTAAGAATCACTTGGGATCAATCCATTTGGAGGACAATGTGCAATCTACTCAGGACAGGCTCTAAAAAACTTCCAAGATCACGACCAGTGTGCAGGTTCAAATGAGAGAATCACAAAGAGAAAAACATGCAGATTTGCAAGGAAGGGCAGAAAAATAGTATTACTATGCAGCTGCATTAGGGCATTAGCAAAAATACCTCACAATTTTTTTTTTAATTTAGTGGGACAAGACTAAAAAAACTCTCCACAGTTTCTGCCAGATAACTCCTTTCCCATACAAATTGCAGCCTTGTGCAAGGCATGGTGGTTTTGCAGCTGACTTTACACAGGAGCACGCATACACACACGCACCCATTGCCAGTGATCACAGCTTGCAATGCCAGTGTCAGTAGGTTCTACCATGCATTCTGTACAGTCAACATGTTCCCTCATATTATGTGTACTGGCTTGTAGGATCTAAGTACCAAGTACCAAATCAGGCAGGATGCGATTGTTCAGTCCAAAGACAGGTTTCCAGAAGTTAGGCTAGGCATGGTCATTCAGTCCAAGGTCAGGCTTCCAAGGCAGAGTTAGTGGCTTAGCATCTATCATATGTTATGCATCAATGCCTAACAGCATACCTTGGTTAGTTTTTATAGCCCCATGTCTAAGGATCATGCTTGCAGCCAGCTGCTCAGAAGTAATCCTACAATTACTCACCTTTGTCATCAACAAGCAGCTGGCATCAGGCCAGGAGACATGCATTCTGCCTTCTTGCCTGTAATTCTGTTCTCAGCCTCTGTCTGTGGCACTCTAAGGGTGTAGGCGATAACTGGTGGGCTGGGAACAGCTAACTGAGGTTCACTTGCTGAATCGGGCCGAGTTCAGACTGGCAGTTTGGCCTGATATAGGCACGTTTCTCAAGCAGATTAAGAGGGCCGGTTCACACAGCCACAGTTGTCCGGCGTTGCCATGCCATACTCACCCCATCCTGAAGCATTTTGATCCCACTTTAAAAAGGTACCTGGTGAAACCTGTGGCAAACCTATGGGTGTGCATTGATCCTGCTTCCTGGAAGTGTGGATGCAAATAAGGTGCAATCAAGTGGCGCAGGTAATGTGAACTCGCTGATCTGGCATAACCACCCATGTGTGCTGTGTGCTTGAGCACACAACCCACTGCGGGGATGCTTCTGGATCATGAAGTTAAAGCTCCCAGCCATGGGATCCTACCCCAATTGCTGCTGTGCCTATGCGCCCATGTGCCTATGTGCAAGTCAGCAAAATGGACTAAAGCCATGCGCAACTGGGACGGCAGTGCCAGGGGCCACCCCAGAGTGCAAATGCTCCATTCCACCTCCTCCTCAGTATGGTCCTGCATCAGTCCACGCAGTGCAACCGGAAAGCCCCGCGACAACGTGGCCTGGGTCTTTTTGCCTCGCTTCCCTTGCACTTCATTCTGCCAGTCTGTCCTCCGCCAGGGCTGGAGGGTGTTGGTGGCTCTGCACCAGCTATTGGTTGTGGATCCTGACAAGCCTGCATCTCATTCTCTTGCTGGTCAACTGCTGTGAATCCAAGGCTGGCTACACGGGGCTCCTCTTCTCCTGAGGAGTCCTCTTCTCCTGAAGAGTCCTCACTATTGCTGAGCTCTGGCTGAACCACAACATTATAAGCTCCTGTGACTCTTTCCCATTTTTCACAGTGGCCAGTAACACTATAGAGAATTCCCTAGTGCTTGGCAATATGGAAAATGGGGCAGTTTCAAAAAAAAAAAGTCTGGTCAGTTTCAATACCGAGTTTTCCCCCTTCTGCCAATGTTCCTTTCTGCTCCCTTTCATTCAGCGAACTAATGCATGCACAAAACCTGAACCATGAGGATTTAAATGGAAGGTGCTTGCTGGATGCTACTGAGCAGCTGCTATAGGGCAATTGCATTTTTAAAAAAACAACAAAAACTTTTGGATACCACCCCCAACATACCTCAATTCAGAAAAAATGTCATGGGGGTAGGTCTAAATCCCCTTGTGCAACTTGGGCTCAATCCAAATCAAACCCATACATGGCTGGGATTAAGTTCCCAGCATGGAACTCACAATACACTTTGATATTGTATACTCATGGAGGAACTAGGGACGCCAGCCCCAACATTTCACACGTGACATTGTACCCCAATATAGAAAAGTGCTGGGTTTTTAAAAATTGTAGCTGCAGAATAAATACACCAGAGGAAAAATAATGATTCTTAAGGTGGGCCCAGAATTCCTAGTCAAGAGCTTCGTGCTCTGAAAATCTGCAGTAAGATGTGCATGCGTAATGGGCCATTAAACCTTTAGGACAAATTTTATCTGTTGATACACTTATCAGAAAGCTCTTAATATACAGGATAGCCCAAAAGTCATGCTTGGTATGAAACTCACTGTTATTGAGCCCTGAATAAAGTTAAGCCTTTTGGAGACCTATTGATTTCTGTGGGCGGGTTAAGTATATAGTTAAATCACTCCTTCTGGAATCAGCAGGAACTCAAAAGTATTTTAACTGAATCTACCTTAATTTAGCCTGCAATGAACAACTTTGGGGGCATCCTGCAGAAGAGAAAGAATACGCAGAGAGTAAAAGCTGGTTTTGTGAAATGTCTAATACAAAAACATTTTGGTTGGAAAACCACAAAAGATGCTGGAGTCTTTATGTTGCCAGCCACAAATTCTCGCATTTCAACTGCAGTCAGTCTGGCATTAAATCAGAATAATTTCACAGAAGGATGCCAATAAGACTTAACTAATTGCCCCAATCCAGCAATGCTTTGTTACTCATGGTTTCCTCTGGACTGGAGGTCAAAAGCTCATGCTTAAAAATGAACTGGGACTAGAGGGGATTGTAGACTCTTGGGAATTGGTATAAAAAGGCTCCAATGACCAGCTGCAGATTTCAATGTAATACACTCAACAGTCGAACTTACAGTGTGTGACTGTATCAGTCAGATATGAGCCAATCACCAGATCTGTTTGGCTTGCTCCTAAACAACTCACACTCCTGTCAAACAGGTTTGCCCCAGATTTTTGCACAACTGTGGATATATGAGCCTGCTGCCAATATAAACTTCTTAGCGGCCATTCTTGTCACTAAGGTACACTTAAATCAGGGGTGGCCAAACTTGCTTAACGTTAAGAACCACACAGAATAAATGTCAGATGTTTGAGAGCCACAAGACATGAACAAATATAATACACATGTTTTTATTGGAAAACATGCGAATTTGCTTTTTATTAACGTTAAATGAGATTGCCAAAAATAAAAACAAAAGGGGTAAAAACAGTGATTAATGATATTTATCCAATGATACTTGTGGAGAGGCTTTGAGAACACATTTAAAGTTGCTTTCTTTCTCTGTCCCTTCCCCCCCCCCCCACACACACACACACCTCAAGCCTACTCGGGGAGGGGAACACTAGCTGGGGAAGGGAAGACGAATCGGGGAGGCATACCTCCCCTTTGCTTCCCCAGTCACCTTGCTTGGAGCCACACAATATGTGTGAAAGAGCCACAGGTGGCTCCCGGGCTGTAGTTTGGCCACCCCTGCATAAATGAACAATTAATGGTAGCATTTTTTAAACACTGGGTTGGATCCAGATTAAATTTTCTGTTTACAGGAGAATTCTCCCCCCCCCCCCCTTCTGCTGCAGTGGATTGATTTCCCCAAGTGAGGACAGGAGGGGAGAGAGAGACAGGAGACCTTCAGAAATGGCATGAAAACTGGGGGTCCAGAGCTTGAAGGTGGAATTGGCACAAATTACGTTTACCCTTCCATTAGTAGAAAATATAGGTCCCTTCCGCATTTGCCTGCCACTCCAGATTTTCTCAGTGTTTGAGTCCAGGCGATTTAAGTCCATGGCAAAACAGCATCCAAATAACCCGGGGCAACAGCAGGCCGAAACTGGGCTGACCACTGAAGGGAGGTAATGTAATGCAGAATTGAGGGGATGGGGACAGACTAAAAAGAAGGTTGAACTCAATTTTAGTGCAGAAGGGGGTGGACTGGATTAAAAAGAAGGTTGAATTTGATTTTAGTGAAGAATTGCTTGGAGGACCCCACAGTGAACGTGGATTAAAAGGAGAGTGCAGAAAGGGCCATAGTCTGGACCCAACCCAGTGTTTGTAAGGACTGATTTGTGTGATTTTTTCACTGATTTAATGGTCTATTTAAATGATTGCCAGCCAGCAGCGAAGTGGATGTAGAAGCCCATTGAGCTATGAGAGAATACGCACGTGTGGAAAAAACCACGTGCACTGTACTATACTGTTACTAAAAAGATAGTTATAGCAACCTGCTGAAGAGCCACCAACAAATCAAAGAACAGATGAACAGTCCACCAAAAAATTGTTCCCCTTTTTGCAAATGGAGAACAGGACATGAGTTGACCCTATGGGCATTCAAGAATCTGTGGCTCATTCTGCATCGAGCATTCACTCCACTGTTTTACCAAACCCACGCTGGAATAGAAATTCCCCTCTACATCGCATGCCACTTTCACTGTCTTTGATTCTCAGATTTTATGGAAGCCTCCACACTGCATGCTGGTTTCACTTCCTTTGACCTCTCGGTTTTATGGTACCATCTGCATAGATTTATGGCCATTTTATGGCCGTTCAGGGGTGACTCTGCAGTCAGTACAGCGTTGGCTTGGGGTATTTGAATGTGGTTTTGAGCTGCATCTTCTTCTGTTTCAGTGTGGGCTCGGTAAAACAATGGGAGCAAATGCTGTAGAACTGGTTCCTGTCCCCAGTTGTGTGAGATAGCCTGTAGCAAGTCACAGACTTCCTCCACAGGGTTGCTGTAATGTTAAAATGAGCTTCTTGGAGATGGGATACCAAAGTGACAAATAAAACCCTATCTGAGTACCGGCTTTCAAGTGTGGCTGACTCCTTAAACAAAGCTAAGCAGGCAGGAAAACATAGTGTATGTAAGACTTAATGGGTTTTTCTCTTGGTGTTCGTATATTAAATGTAGGTGTAAAGAAGATAATTTGTTTGGAGGAGCTGAGCAGCAAAACAAAGCCCAAACAAATATCTAGGCTGTCTCATTTCTATACCTAATGAAAGACTTGAAAAGCCAGTAACTTATTAAGTCCTGGGCTCAGTGCAGACTGTGGGCGTTTTCTCACTAGCTTTCCCCCGCGGTTTACACCGAAGCTAGCACCGGAGCTTCTGGTCAGTTTCCCACCATTTGCTCCGTGCTCACAATTTCCTCCAGAGTATCACTGCACTGCTCCGGAGCTTCCCTGGAGCAAGAAAATCCTGCTAGGAACAGGAACAGGATTTTCTTGCTCCAGGGAAGCTCCGGAGCAGTGCAGTGATACTCTGGAGGAAATTGTGAGCACGGAGCAAATGGTGGGAAACTGACCAGAAGCTCCGGTGCTAGCTTTGGTGTAAACCGCGGGGGAAAGCTAGTGAGAAAACGCCCTGTGAATAAAATAAATATCACATAAAATGAGACCCAACCAGAATCTAAACCCACCATGATATTGCATCCAAATACTCAGCAATAATAGCAAGTCAGATGAACAGGGAGACAAACTGGTTTTTTAAACCTCTTACAGGAACTGTTTAATCGAAATTTGCTTTACAAAAAGAGTGGACAATTCTTGATACAGGGGAAGCCCCCAAAGCTGTTCTGCACAGCCCATGTTCAGACTGTTCATACATTCCTTAGACATCCGTTGATTAATCAACATTTGGGGCCAGATCAGGCTATACATTTCCTAATTGCTCCCCGCCATAAGTCACTTAGGGTTCTCACTGGGCAAAAAGGTGGATGGGTTGTCAGGTCCCTCTTGGAGTGGGAGATCCAACACCTTCAGCTATTGTCCCACACACTGATCAGCTGGCCAGCAGGGGGACTTTACCTGCAACAGGAGAGGCTAGGCCGGTGACACAGCAATATCATTTCTGGTGTACACCGGAAGTGATGTCACTGCATCTCTGGCAATGCAGGACACGCTAATATTTGGGCAAAAAAACTCTATGGTAAAAAGGAATCAACCATAGAGTCTTTGCCCAAATACCAGTGTCCCAGGTTACTGTCAACATGATGATGTCACTTCTGATCCGACCTGGAAGTGACATGGCTGCATTGCCTGCGGCAACACTGTGTTGCTAGTCTAGGCCTCCCCCATTGTTGGTAAGTCCCCCTTTCCCCCGCCTGTTGTCAGGGGGATCCTGGCAGCCCAAAAGACGAGGTATAAATAAAGTAAATAAATAACATAACATAATGGGGAACAAGGGCAGAAGCAGGGATGCACTTGGTCTCCTTGCCCACTTTGCATTCCCATGCTGTCTCTGATTATCCCCATAGCGGCTTCATTTTTCTCATTTAACATATACGTGCATATTTATTTATTTATTTATTTATTGGATTTCTACCGCACCCATACAGCTGGAGCTGGCTCAGGGCGGCTTCCATAAAAACATGTAAATTGCATAGAATCAATGTTACATTGAAACATGAATTACAATTAAAACAATTCGACCATAAAAGTGCTAGTACTAGCTGAATCAGTTTGGTGGTGGCTGCGGCCATTATTCAGTGTTCTGAGCTCACAGTCAGCTTGCGGTCTTCGTTTTTTATTGTCCTTGCAGGAATTGATGTCCTCTGGGCTGTTCATGAAAATTCCCGGAATCCAGACCCTCTCTCGTTCCGTTGTTGGTTGTTAGCTATTGATAAGGTTGTTAGCAAGTCACCCAATCAATTTACTAGATAAAACTGAGGAACTGGCCTTGTAATTTGGGTTTATGTATCTTGGGGCAATGTGCATACATTAAGCCCCATGGGCCTCTTCTGAGGCAAGGCAGGCATACAGCTACTCACTGGGAAGCTGTAATGTCCTTAATGGTGATTGCCACGTGCTTGCCGCAACGCACGTGGTTAGGCTAGATGCCAGAGCTTTGATCCGGCAGACAATAGCCTGGCCGAATCATAATTTAGACCAATCGTGCGATTAGGATCTAAAGAGGGACCTATAGCGCACAGCCTTGGGAAACTGAACCTATCCATTTTATCGGGCGAGGCCAGGGGCATGGCTAACGTGGAAATATAAGCAGGCCCCCAGACCTCCGTCCAGCATGTTCAAGCTGACTACCTAATAAACTTTAGAGCTGATTTCACTTCAGGTGTCTCCGACTCCAGTACTTTGTAGAAGCCGTCGGAGCAATATATGGTATGATCCTGACCCAGAAGAACATAAACTTGAAATAGAACTGTGGCAATATGAACAAGCTACCTGTTTTCTCTGTTAAGGATCATTCACATGTTCAAATTACCCCTTGAAGTGGAGTGAGGAATATATCTGCCAGCCTTAAAGAACAGGAAAACTTGCCCTTGGGAAAAAATGGTACACAGATCAGTAAGATCCCTGTGATTTGAAAATGAATAAATAACTGGCCTAAGCATTAAGAGAACATAAGAGAAGCCATTGTTGGATCAGGCCAATGGCCTATCCAGTCCAACACTCTGTGTCACACAGTGGCCAAAAACACCAGGTGCCCTCAGGAGGTCCAGCAGTGGGGTCAGGATACTAGAAGCCCTTCCACTGTTGTCCCTCCCCCGCACCAAGAATACAGAGCATCACTTGCCCCAGACCCAGAGTTCCTATCTATACCATGTGGCTAACAGCCACTGATGGACCTCTGCTCCATATGTTTATCTAATTCCCTCTTGAAGCCGTCCATGCTTGTAGCCACCACCACCTCCTGTGGCAGTGAATTCCATGTGGCAGTGAATTCCACTCTTTGGGTGAAGAAGTACTTCTTTTTATCCGTTCTAACCTGACTGCTCAGCAATTTCATGGAGTCGCATTATTTCAATATTTGCAAAATAAAGTACTTTGTCATTGTTAGGGAATGCTGTGAGTTCTCTTAATTAACTATACAACTGGCAGGTTATGTGAACATTGGGATCCAGTCTTTGCCTCTGGCACTGTTTCTTGCATTTTTTTGATCTTAAATTAATAAGGATAAAAGAGCAGGTGCATACAGCAGGGTCAGCTGGGAAATTCCTGGAGTATGTCTATGTTAAAGAAGAGGAGGAGGAGGAGGAGATTGGATTTATACCCTGCCCTTCACTACCTGAAGGAGTCTCAGAGTGGCTTACAATCCCTTTCCCTTCCCACAACAGACACCCTGTGAGGTAGGTGGAGCTGAGAGAGCTCTTTCAAGCACTGCTCTTGAGAGAACAGCTCTAGAACTTGTGGCAAGGTCACACCAGCAGCTGCAAGTGGAGGAGTGGGGAATCAAACCTGGTTCTCCCAGATTAGAGTCCACACTCCTAACCACTTCACCAAACTCGCTCTTACTAGGTAAGCACTCTCTCACACACCGCTATACACACACACACACACACCAGCAGGATGGGACCATTACAGGCTGGGAAAGTGGCATGAGGGAAAGTACTAAATGCGCCCTTCCCCTTGTGTCATGGTCCCGATCCAATGGTTGCCTGCATATCCAATTTTTAGAAGTAAAAAAGCACCGTGAACACCTTTCACCTTTCATATGTTTCAGCCCTTTTGAGGTGTGGCAACCACATCTCCACTATCTGGATTCCATGCTATCCCTGCACCACATTCAATCTTTTGCTGTGCTGTCCTTTCTGTGGCACTTCCGCACAAACACATCACATAAAGATCATGTTAGGTGACAAGAGAGCCAGTCTGATGTTGTGGTTAGGAGCATGGACTCTGATCTGGGAGAACCGGGTTTGATTCCCCCAATCCTCCACATGCAGCTGCTGGATGACCTTGGGCAAGCCATAGTTCTGTCACAGCTGTTCTCTCAAGAACAGTTCTGGAAAGAGCTCTCTCAACCCCACCTACTCACAGGGTGTCTGTTGTGGGGAGGGAAAGGGGGGAAAGTTTGTAAGCCGCTCTGAGACTCCAACTGAAGGGCAGGGTATAAATCCAACCTCTTCTTCTTCTTCTTCTTTTTCTTCTTCAAAGTGAGAAGAGGGGGGAGTTGCAGAGAAAGAACTGTGGCTAACGGAAGAGTGGACAACCCCATCCCATCATGTACTGCTTCCTCACAAAGGTACCCCCAACCAGAACTTTGAAAATCCAACGCCGTATATCAGGTGGGCATTCTGTATTTGCCTCTGAACAAGTTGCTCTGCTCACAGCATGGCTTTCCTTGCTGAAAGGCATCAAGAGTTGTTTGTGGATCCAGTGCCAAGAGGAGGGGCGAGACGGGCATCCAGGCTAAAGTCCCTCTATCATCCCGCAACTAACTACTAACCCCATATACAGTTTGCTTGAATAATACACACTTACACATAGATTTCAGAAAAGTGGGAAAATAGGCCACAACTTTATTGATTACAGCTGTAGTCTGCTTTGGCACAGCATGGGCGCCGGATAAAAGTCCCTCAACTGGCCTCTTGCCAGTCGACAATCTGCTGTCCACATGGGGGATGGCAGATCTCTGGATACCACAAGGGCGGACACCCCGAGGTGGTCTTCCCTGCCATCTGGGCATGAGGGTAATCTCCAGCCATGTCCCCCGGCTGGGCACACCGCTTGCCCCTCATGCCAAAATCCCTTAAGGGAATCCCCATCTCAGGAAATGGGCATGCAGGCCGGCTTTCCTGATAATGGATCCGACCCCATGCTAATAACGCCAAGTTGTGACAAAGAATAAAATGCTGTAAAACAAAATGCATGCAAAAAAAGCCCCTTACAAACTTCTCCTAATTAAAGGGATGGGAGGGTGGGCCAAGTCATCCAAAGCCAAGGAATGGCGAACAGGATGGTGCAGCCCCTAAATATTGGCTGGGCACCCCCACCCATCCAGATGTCCAATCCTCTGCTGATAGGGCCAGCGATGGTCAGGTGAGCCCCCAGTTTCCCACGTCTGGTGCTGGCCCACCCACTCCAGCCAGCTCCCCATGGACGTTGCCTCTCCTCCCCTCCCCGCATTTCCGCAAACAGGCCCCTGGGTGACTCAGGGGCCCGGCTTCTGACTGCTTTGTGAACACACTCTGCTTATACTACAACATCTTGTTAGCAATATTATCCATCATTAAGGTTGGGGTAACAGCTGAGATCTCCAGGAAGCTGCACTAAACTTGAAACGTCTTGCACATTTCCAATCATCATCAAGTTGTAAGAACCTGCAATAAAGCGGGAAAATGGACTGTATCCCCTTCCTCTCTGCAGGGAGCAAACTTATAGGAAAGTTCGGAGAGAATCAAACTGAGAGTTAGTATGGCCTGTATGCAGAAACAATTGGGGCAGAAGTAAGATGAGACCCTTGAAGGCTTTCCTTGCTATTTATAGGAGCAAGGTCTGTTCCTCTCCATGCATATGATATTTTATATGCACTGGAGTAGGGAGAAAGAAGCAAGAAATAAATCATGTTATAATATGGCATTCTGTATCAAGAAGAGAATATAAACAGATGCTTTGTGTTGAGGTAAAAAACTCTGAAAATCTTCAGCAGGCTGGCTTGGACAAATCAAGAGAATTTTTATCCTTCTTTATATTCTTTATATTTGTGGTCTCAGCCACAACTTGGTCCTTTCCTGATCCTCAAATAAACTTTCAAACAGTTATCAGGTTACAATACATACATACATAAATATACCTTTATTGGCATAAAAGTTTACAATAGCAATAAAGTCTGGGAGGGTTTGGGAGTGCTTAAAGATAAAAGTAAGAGCACATCAACACATATATTTTTTACCCAAAGCATGCTCAGGGCATGAATGGGGGATACCATTGTTGATGGCATGATGTCACTTCCAGGGAAAGCCCAGAAGTGACATCACACCTCTCTAGGAATTGCCAGAAATTCTATGGTAAAAGAGTTTCTGATGATTCCTAGCAATAGCTGACATCACTTCTGGGTTTTCCCAGGAAGTGATGTCATGCCATTGGCCCGATGGATGGGATCCCCCACCCAAAGCAGTGACTTGGCACTGTGAGTGAGTGGGGGGGTGGTATTCCAGCCATGACACCCCACCAGTTCCAAGGAAGGCTCCACTTTGACCAACATGGTAGCATCATGATTCTGAGAGTGTGACCACTGCAAGCCATGCTGGTTTTCTCCTTCAACCTGGCACCTTCTGCCAATTTGGTGCCCCAAGTAGCTGCTTTGGTTGCTTGGGTGTTGAGCCAGCACTGGATGGCAGAGATGGTAAGATAAGGATAGAATGGTTCCAGACAAGGTTATTTAACTGTGACTAATCCAGAAGTACCAAGAAAGGGAGACAGTTCTCCAAAAAGGAACGACATCCTAGAATACCATGCCTTCCAACCGCCTCCCCAGTAAAAAATAGGTCCTATCCAATATAAACATTTAGATTCTTACACCCACGATCACTGCATGAGCATCCCCTCCTTTCTCTGCCTACCATATGGCACATTCATTTTTTTCTACAACATAGACTGAACTGGCTCCTACCAAAAAAAAACAACTCCAGGCTCCTGAAAATTTTCCTTTTCAAAATGTAAGCTCGTTTTAAAAGAGAATTTAATCTTGCAGTGGATTCAGATGTACTTCACCGCAACACCAACACATTCAGCAGTTAGATCCAGGTGGGTAGCTGTGTTAGTCTGAAGCGGGAGAACAAAGTTTGAATGCAGTGGCACCTTTTAGACCAACAAAGTTTTATGCAAGGTATAAGCTTCTGTGTGCAATCGAGAAGAATCTGAAGAAGGGTGCTTGCACACGAAAGCCTCTACCTTGAATAAAACTTTGTTGGTCTAAAAGGTGCCACTGGACTGAAACTATATTCAGCAGTGTTTGCTAGTTGGAGCAGGGGCGTCAAGTTTTAAAATCCTTGGGGGGGGGGGCTTGTGTGCATGCACTTTGTGCATGCACACACCAGGACCATGTCCCCGCCACCGTTCCCCCCCCCCCCCGCCTGGCCACTCCTGCTTCCGTCCCTCCCTCCCTCCGTCCAGGAGCCGGCTGGGCATTTGCTTATCTGGCCCCTGAACCGAGGGAGGGAGAGAGGCAGCCAGGCCGGGGGGGGTGGGGAGAGAGAGAGAGGCAGCAGCAGCCCTAGAAAGGGCCCGGGGATGCACGACGACAGGTGCTCCATTTTCCTGGGGGGGCTCAGTCCCCCCCAGGAAATTTCGGGGGTGGCTTGAGCCCTCAAGCCCCCCCTCCTCCCTTATAGTTGATGCCTATGAGTTGGAGAGTTCATTCAGGAATGGAAGGCAATCTAGCACACATGTGCATATGATTAAAAAAAACTTTTATGAAGGCATCTGGAGACTCGGGGCGGGGACACGGGGTGCGTGGGTGCATATTTTCTGAGAAAACACAGAATTGTGGCATGTATGGAAGAGAGGAAAGCACAACGGGCAGGATTTGACCAAGCATGATGGATGTGGATTGAGTGAAAGGGATCTGTGCCATCTTTTTAATCTGCTGTTTCCTGTGTTCTTGGGGCGGGGGGATACTCACAAGGGTTGGGGAATCCTGGGAACTGCATGAGATACGGGCGGTTGCTGTGGGATGGGGCAGTCAGTGGAACCCCTTCTCTTACTTCTGCACAAACTTTTGCTCAGACAAAGTAGTATATCGTGATGGTCACTAGCAGGAAAAGGTTTCAAAGGGGATTAGACATATTAATGGTGAAGAGGTCCCTCAGTGATGTCTACAGGGAACCTCTACATCCAGAGGTGGTAAACCTCAGTGCTAGGAGGTGACAAGCTAGGAGGAGGCGAGGAGAGCAGGATAAAAATCCCAAAATAAATAAATAAAAATAAATAAACGTCAAAGGAAGGCCTTCTCATCTATGCCCTGTCTGTTTGCCCTCTTGGGCAACTATCTGGTCACTGTGTGAAAGAGGATGCTGTACTACGTGGACCAGGGATCTGATCCAGCAGGTTCTGCTTATGGAAGATCTTGTGCAGAAGGATGGGGAATATTGGCCGACTGACCTTTCCCTCTGCAGCCCAATCTGTTTCATATTCTTCCTGAGGGTCCTTTGGCTTTGGGGGAAATGCAAGGGACTGCAGGAAGTAGGGGAGGGCAGCAAAGAACCATTCCATAAATTCTGCTTTGACTATGAATTTTCTGGATCCACCTCCAGTGACTGCAGCAGCTGTTTGGCCAGAGAAGAAAATAACCAAGCTCTCTTTCCTGAACTCTAAGGCACACACACAATGCTTATAAGATCATTAGATAACGTCTGTGTCTTCCTAGTAATGTTGTTCTACACAGAAGTTTACTGACCTTTCCTTCTTGCTTCATTACCGTTTCAAGCACCGGTATGTCCTAATCACCAGAGTCTTCCCCCATAATTTGACCATTCATTTGCCATTGCAGAGAGATCAATGGCTGTCTCATGGCAAGTTTTCATAAGGGTACAAGATTTGTATTGTAATCGGAAGCCTGCATCTATTACGTATGCTTGACAGGCATCATCAGTAATATCAAGATGCAAGCCACTGCAAGAAACCAATCAGGCAATGTCTATCTCCTGTGATAATCTCAAAATAAGTTGCAAATTGCTCGAGTGAAATTCCTGATGATTATTATCAGCAATGAAGGAAATTGTTCTTTGATGAAGCACTCGAATCGCGCATTACCTTTTCTTGTAGGTTAGGTGTCAGTTCCGGAATTAGATACTGACAGATAAGGTTGATAGCAAGATTGAGGCTGGTCTTTCACTGCCCAGAGCAACAGAGATGGCAGGGAAGATAAGGCATGGTCGAGATACGCTTTGTACATTTTAAATTGCAAGACCATCAACTCTGCGCACGGCTTTTGAGTTTCCAGAGGTACCTGGGTGAATGTTTCTGGAAAAAGAAACTGGACTAATCAGTTTAATCTGGCAAGGAGTCAAGACAGCCTAAATTCACATTACATTTTTTTTCCATTCTCAGGTCTATTAGATAAACCATGCTTTGTGTAAACGCAACCCCACATGTGTCTGATTTGGATCAGGAGGACCACAATGTGTGGAGAGAGAGAGAGAGAGGGCTTCACCTTTCCTGAGGTGCCATATTTTCAGTCTGAAACAGCTCCAGGGTACTGATGGAAATTCAGTGTTCCTTCTAAGCTTAGTTAGTGTGAGCTAGCTCACAGTTTTTTAGCCCCTGGCACATACGTTTTTGTCTTAGCTCAGGAAGGATGGCTCCAGAGCAAACTAATTTATTCAGTAGCCAAATCACTTGCTCACAACTTTAATGCCAGTAGCTCACAAGCAGAATTTTTGCTCACAAGACTCCACAGCTTAGAGGGAGCATTGGATGGGATACACATTGGTTTGCCCAATGGGGCAAATTGGGTTATTTCAGGTTGGGAAAATGTCATGGGGGGGGGGGTAGGTCTAAATCCCCATGTGCCACTTGGGCTCCACCCAAATCAAATCTATGCATGCCTGGGATTAATTTCCCAGTGCAGAACTCACAGTACACTTTGATATTGTATACTCATGGAGGAGCTAGGGAAATATAACATGCAGGTCAACAAAACACTGCTCCTCTTACCCCACAGCCTCTGGAATAGTGAGTGAAACAGTGATGAGTGTAATTTGAGGCTCTGGCCCTATAGTTTTGTTGTTCAGTGGCATATCTATGATATGCAACTCATTTTAAGACCAGACTCAGTGCAGATTACAGTCCATTTCTAAGACATGCCTCAAGGGTTGCCAACTCTGGCTTGGAAAGTTCCTGGAGATTTGAAGGGAAGCCTGGGGAAAGCAGAGTTTGGGGAGGGAAGGGAGCTCAGAAGGGAAGCGGTGCCACAGAGTCTGTCTTCTGAAGCTGTGATTTCCTCCAAGGGAACCCATCTCTGTAGTCTGGAGATAAATTCTAATTCCAGGAAAACTCCAGACCCCTCCTGGAGGTTGGCAATTCTAGTTCAATACATGACCTTATGAGGATGTGTGAGAAGGAAAGTGAATGGAGAAACAGGGTGACATTTCCCTGTCCCAAATGATTTTGAAAGCTGAATCTTAAATTGGGATTATCTTAATTTGTGCCAATATGTCTCTAACCCATGTGTGTGTGTGTGTGTGTGCGTCTGTGTGTGTGTAAAGTGCCATCAAGTCACAGCTGACTTATGGCGACCCTAGCAAGGGGCTTTCAAGGCAAGTGAGAAGCCTAGGGTCGTGGGTCAGCCTGAGCTCAGGGGAGGAGGACTCCTCAGGGGAGGAGGAATCCTCCAGAGAAGGGGAGCCACACATGGCTGGCTCTGAGTCAGCAGAAGCCAACAAACAGGCTGATGAGCTGCAGGCTGACCAAGACTCACCACCAACAGCTGATCCAGAGCCGCCACCCAGCCCCAATACAGCAGCTGCGACTCAGTTGATTAAGACCAGTTCACCAGGCTCACCTCCACCCTCTGAGTGTCGGAGACAGAGGCTTAGAAGGGAGCTGCAAGCAAGGAGGCAGAGTACACATCTCTTGGCCCATCGCCAGCTGCTTCCTGACGACAGCCTGTACTACTTGCAGCAGTACTCCCAAGCAGCTGGCTGCTAACAAGGGCTTGTTAGGAAGTGCCTATGAAACTCGGGGCTGGGAGCCTGTGTGTTGTGGAAGCAACAAGACATTCTGCTGGACTCTGTGGCCACAATGCCTGACCTGGCTTTCTTTGTGTGACCTTGGACTGGCTTGGGACTTTGAGACTCTCTGGCTTGTGGATGACCCCTGGACCTCCTGACTATGTTCTCTGCTTCATCCCTTCTGCTAATGATGCTCTGGCTTGTGCACTTTTGGCTTGTGGACTTCTGGGACTGAACTCTGGAATTTGGGTGAGCCCTTGAATGTGTCTGGCTTGCCTGCCTGTGCCTGCTACATGACACAGAGGTGGTTTGCCTTCCTCTGGTGGTCTCCCTTCCAAGTGTTGACCCTGTGTAGCTTCTGAGATCTAATGAGACTGGGGTACATCATGCTGCCATCCCTCCCTCTTGTCAACAACCCAGGCAATGAGTTTATTTTCAGTACTACTTTTAAAAATAAATATATTTAAGAGCAGCTTTCTAAACACGATAGCCCATTTCTGCTGTTACTTGCGCACAACGAGTTAATTTTGTCACCTCAGTGGTATCCCAGCAGCACCGAAAGGAGTGGAAGTTCTTCCCCCGCCCCCAGTAATAACAGAGACATTCTGCTGCTGCTAGCATATTAAAAGCAGCTCTTTTGAAATTGGATTTGCCTGTACAATCATGAAATGTGATGTGATGTATTTCAGGACCATCCATAAAGGATGTCACACTTTTCGAGGCCTTTTCAAATGCCCCTTCTTCCCCTAGCCATGTTTGCCCCCATTTTAACCAATACAGAATCCTTTTTGTCACACCTGCATTCCAACCTCCTCTCCCTTTCCTTGATGTGCATCATATGTTATGGGTGATTCGTTACTTTTAACAGGATCCTGTTAATCCTCCTTCAAACTACAAGGCCTTTTGGATATTAAAGTCTTAACAAGCAGTTGTTTCCCTGCTAGCTCTGTGTGCAGTCCTGTACTCTGAGATCACCTCTCCTTAAAGATTAGATACTTCATGAAATATCTCCCAGGCCCTGTCTGTACTCCAAGATTATATTGGTTGTGTATCAGTCCTGGGTTCTCCCAAAGAATGCTGGCAACTAAATTATCAGGCACTTAGAGGCCCAATAAGGCACTACAGCATAAGGGGGGTGGGATTAAGTCTTTCCCCAGACACTAATCATTTCTTCTATACTAAGGAGCCACTACTTGTCCCATTGGCAGGGCTGCCAGTTTTCAGGTGAGGCCTGGAGATCTCCTGGGATCCCAACTAATCTCCAGCAAACAGATTTTATTGTGTATGTTTTAATCTATTAGCTGCCTGGGTGGCACTTCTGAGGGAAGGGAGGACATAACTCTTGTAGAATGATAAACTATCTACAGGGGTCCGTTGGAGCGGGAGCGCACAGGAGCGCAGCTCTGGGAGTGAGGAGCCCAGGGGGTGGGCATATGACCAAGCCCCGCCCCCTCCTCGGCTTCCCTGAGCAGTGCAGAGGTGCAGCGCCCCGGGGAAAGCCCTGCTAGGGTCTTTATTGTTTTTAATGTTTTGTTTTAATATTGATAATTTTATCATTGTTCCTTTTATGACTGTGTGCTGCTTTTCCAGAGACTTGCTCAAGGTGGCATATAAATTTTCTAAGTATACCATTTTTTATCTGGGCACATGGCACATAGGTACTGGAGAAATTTCACCAACCCTTCAGCAGCTTCCACCCCATCAGTTTGGTGTAGTGGTCAGGAGTTGGACTCTAATCTGGGAGAACCGGGTTGGATTCCCCACTCCTCCACATGCAGCTGCTGGTGTGACCTTGGGCCAGTCACAAGTTCTCTCAGAGCTGTTCTCTCATGAGCAGTTCTCAAAAGACCTCTCTCAGCCCCACCTACCTCACAGGGTGTCTTGTTGTGGGGAGGGGAAGGGGAAGGGGAATGGATGGCTGGTGCACATGTCCTGGGTATCTCAAGTCTACTTGATACCTGGTGGTTTCAAGGGAGCAGGAAGAGAATGAGGGTGTGTTCTTTATGATTATTTTTATTGCGCAAAGTATTGAATGGGGACGGGAATGGAGGAAGAGCAGGTCAGTTTCACTCACCTGTGGAGTGGAGCCTGAGGGGTGGGTGTTGCCTTCTGACACACTTTCGGTATGTTAGGGGGTGTGGCATATGCAAATGAGTTATGCTAATTAGCTCCTGCACCTCTTTTTCTACGAAATGATCCCTGACTATCTATAATATCACTGTCTACCTGCTATGCAGTTTGGGGTTGCTGCATGTGGGGGATAAAGCTTTTGGGGAAATGTTGACTGCAAGGTGAGCTCTTGGTGAGAACTTCATTTGTAAATTATTTTTGACTGTGGGACAGAGTACCCAATTTGCTGTTTCGTAGCTCTCTTTTTATGAACTCACAGTCCCAGATAACATGTCATCCTTTGAGAGGTCTTCCATATTTGAACCTTTTACTGGTGTATAATTGGTGTGACTGGTGGGCTGAAAAGTTACCATATCTACTTTAGGCTCAAAGCCGTTGCCTCAGAGTTTTCAGTCCACCCACTTCTTTTGTGAGGTTCTTGCTTTTTAAAACAGCCAGCCAAATGACATGAAAATGGACATAAACTAATTGGCATTAGTTTTAATGTTGTTGTAAAATAATAAGATTTTTTTGTTTGTTTCCTTTTTCCCCATTTTAAATGGTGTGTGGGGATTTTTTTTGCTGTCAGGCAACAACTGACATAAGATGATCCCAGAGGGTTTTCAAGGTAAGAGACTTGATTCAGAGTGGTTTGCTGTTGCCTACCTCTGCGTAGTGACCCTAGACATCCTTGGTAGTCTCCCATCCAAATACTAACCAAGGCCAACCCTGCTTAGCTTCCAAGGTCTGACAAGCGCCATCCAGGTCAGGGCTTGCTTATTACCCATCAGATAGGCATAGACGTCATGGTTAAGAGTGGCAGACTCTAATCTGGAGAAATGGGTTTGATTCCCCACTCCTCCACATGAAGCCTGCTGGGCGATCTTGGGCCAGTCCCAGTTCTCTCAGAACCCTCTCAGTCCCACCTACCTCACAAGGTGCCTGTTGTGAAGATGGGAAGAGGAGATGGTCAACCGCTTTGAAACTCCTCAGGGTAAACAAAGGTGGGGTATAAAATCCTCTTCTCCTCCTCCTCAAGAGCAATCCTAAACAGGTCTACCCAGAATTCTATTCAAGTCCTGGGACTTACTCCAAGGAACATGTTCTTAGGATGGCACTGTCTGGCTATGTTCCTGTGCAAATTTACCTGGAGAAAAGCCCCACTAAATAAAATGGGACATACTTTTGAGTAACTTTGCATTAGAACTGTACAGTGAATGAAACAGAATTGAGCCTTCATCTCTTTTGTTCTGGGGATTACTACCCCTAGGGATGTGGGCAATTTACAAAGATGCTGGCATTTTCAAATTTCAGAATAGAGATTTTTTTAAAAAAACACAGCATTTCCTCATCACTTCCATCCAAGAGTTTGTCTCTTCTGTGCTGCAAACCTGACAAGGAATTAAAGTTCCGGGGACATGAGTAAGAACTTCAGTCACCAAGCTCGCAGAAGGGAGGATCATATTTATAGACTAACAAGCTCGTAAAAGTATTACAACAATGACATTTTATTATTAAAATGCAATAAAATCATATTGAATCTTCACAGCTTTACCCTCATGTCCCTGCGGGCATCCTGAAGGATGAATACAAGAGCAGTTATGAATCAAATATAATTCTGGGTACGATAAATAAACTCAACAAACAGCCCTGAGGGTAGCTTCGGCACAGCAATTTACCATCTTTTTATTAGCTATAAAGGCAGCCTCCAGATAGTTCGTCTTGCAGTCCCGTCCCCCCCGCCCCGCTCCTCTCAAATCCTCTGCACCTTCCCCACTCAAAGCTTGTGGTGTGTCACTCAAGCTCCCAAACCTTTGACTAATCTCCGCGCACGGTACAGACTAATTTGCCCTTCTCTAAGCCTTATAATGAAACCTGATGCTCTCTTAATCAACTCAGAGATCCCATTCTGTTTATCCTGCTTTTTGGAAGCGAGCTCAAAGCATCATCCCTCATGATACATTTTTAAGTGGTTTAGTTCCATCCTTCAAAATTGATCCCATTAACAGAATTTTTGTTCTCAGCTTTAAAAAAAAAAAACATTTCCAGAGGGTCATTTCCCCCCCTTTGATTTATCTCATAAGAACACAAGAACATAAGAGAAGCCAATGTTCGGTCAGACCAGTGGCCCATCCAGTCCAACACTCTGTCACACAGTAGCCAAAAACACCAGGTGCCCTCAGAAGGTCCACCAGTATTGTGAGAAAGGGAGAAAAGGACTTCTTTGTCTACCTGCTCTATCCCATGCATAATCTTGTAAACCTCGATCATGTCACCCCTCCACCATTGTTTCTCCAAGCTAAAGAGCCCCAAGCGCTTCAACCTTTCTTCATTTATCATTCTAGTTGCCCTTTTCTGCACTTTCTCCAATGCTATAATATCTTTCTTGAGGTGTGGCGACCGGAACTGTACACAGTACTCCAAATGAGGTCACACCATCGATTTATACAGAGGCATTATGATACTGGCTGATTGGTTTTCTATTCCCTGTCTAATAACCCCCAGCATAGCATTGGCTCAGATTCCTCTTTAGAAAATGTACATGTGGGGACCTGCAAGAAACCTGTGCTATCCGCCTGGCCCTTTGCTTTGCTTTCTTCTCTTTCTCCCCTTCTCAAACTTCCCCCTCTTTCTTCTTCCCTCCCTTTATCTGACAGTCCCTCTTCTTTCCCCCCTTCCCCATGGCTTTCAAACCTACCCCTTCTCTATTTCTTCCCCTTCCCCTTCTCTGGCAATCAGCCCATTACCCCAGCTTTGATTATTCCCCTCTCCTACCACTCCTTCTCTGTCTCTCTCTATCTGTGTCTTTCCTTCTTTCCCCCACTCTGTCTAATGTCTCCATCTGTTTTTCTCTTTCTCCCTCTTCCCACACCTACTGTTGCTTTCTTTCTCTTTCTCCCTCCCCACCCACCACTCTCTCTTTCTTTCTCTCCTTCCCTCCATCAGTTATTCAGATCCTGCCTGCTGCTGGCTTGTCCCTGGCTTGCAGAGCCTGTCTGCAGTACGGGGTGGGGGGGGGGTGCCTCTCATTGCCTGCATTCCCCAGCCTGACCTCCCACTAGCCACACCCGAGCTTTTGGCCAGAGCCCCTCTAAACTTTTCATTTCAGCCCTCTCACAGACTTGTCTGTTCAGCGCCCTTGCTGGGGCTCACACCAAGCTATTGTGTCCCAGTGGTGGGATAAGAATGCCCAGCAATGGCAGCAGCCACAGAGGGTCATGTGGCTTTTGTCATACCAGCAGGAGGCTGCCGCTACTGCAGCTGATTCCACAGGACCTGCTGGAGTGTGCAAAGCTGGGGGCACAGGAGACTTCCCCCGGAGAGTCCCATTACTGCCAACTCCCTAGGTAGGGTCCTGCACCGACCTCTTGTGATCCAACAGTGGGAGAAGGCTGCCTGGGGTAGCAGCAGCAGAGGGCTACCCACAGCAGTGCCGCCTCAGTGCCTCAGAAGCTGGTGAGAAGAGGAAGGAATGCTGGGGCTCACAGTGGAAGCACTTCTCCCTCCCCTCCCCCCTATCCTCAGCATTGCTGTCTCACCACCTCAGAGGGGTCTGAGGAGAGGTAGGGCTGGCAGCAGCCAGAGTTGTGTTGCAGGCACTGAGAGTTTTTTGGGGATTAAAAACCTCCCATCCATTTGTGGTAAGTTTTTTTATTATTATTTTCCTGCAAACCTGGTGTAAATTTATTCTGCCAAAAATTCCTTTCTCTCCACTTGGTCCCAATCCACAGATTTAAAGATCTGCAGATGGGGGTAAAGCTGGCTATTAGAATATATGATATCTATATTACATTTTAATCTTCCTGTTCCCCATACTTCATGAATTTAGAGTGACAATGAAGGGGAGGGGCATGAAGAATGGCAGAATGAGCATGTGAATGTATTTTGCCATCCTAAGCATGGTGCAAATTGAACCAACCACAAATTATGAGCATGTGTTGTGACATTAAGATCCCCAAATGAAGGTCCTGGATGAAATTTAGAGAATTATGGGTTTTAAGTTACCTAGAAATCCTAAAGTTTGTTTATTAGGGCTGATAAGTAGGTTCCAAGAATATAGATGAATGGGCCAGGAGATGATTACATTAGCAAAAATGATTATAGCTAGTAATTGGAAGTTAAGGAACACAATAAATATCAAAAAATGGATGACAAAAATTTGGCAGACTGTGAAGTTAGCAAAGCTAACCGAATTAGTGCAACAGCAAGAATGAAGGTTAAAGAAACCCTATTTTGGACAGAGCTGGCAACCCTTTTATAACTTTTGGGAAATGGAATATTCTCTAACAGTCGATTTATATAACTGCAGCATTTTTATAGATCTGCAGTTACAAGTAATAGAACTCCCCCCTCAAATTATTTCTGTAGGTGCCCTTGTCTGGGAGAGATGATCAATGCACGCCATGCTGGTTGCTTACTTGAACATGGAGTCCTCTGTCAGTTGGGCACCCCAAGTGGCTGCCATGTTTGCTTGGTTATTCATAGAACCACAGAGTTGGAAAGGGCCATACAGGCCACCTAGTCCAACCCCCTGTTCAATGCAGGATCAGCCTAGAGCATCCCTGACAAGGGTTTGTCCAGCTGCTGCTTCAAGACTGCCAGTGAGGGGGAGCTCACCACCTCCCTAGCCAGCTGATTCCACTGTTGCACAACTCTTACTGTAAAAAAGTTTTTCCTAAGATCCAGTCAGTACCTTCCTGTCCTTAATTTAAACCCATTATTGCGAGTCCTATCCTCTGCTGACATCCTGAGTGGCTCCCTGCCGTCCTCTAAGTGACAGCCCTTCAAATACTTCAAGAGAGCAATCATGTCCTCCATCAACCGCCTCTTCTCCAGACTGAACATTCCCAAGTCCCTCAGCCTTGAACCAACCCTGGATGGAAGTGAAGGTAAGATAAGACTAGAGTCATTCAAGAAAAGATTATTTAACTGACACTCAGTAAGAAGTATTGAGAAAAGAAATGTGTTCTCAGAAAGAGAGCTGCATCCAGGAATATCGCACCCTCCAAGGCTTCCTAGTGAAAATAGGGAAAGTAGGATCAAGTGGAAAATAGGCCAAAACTCTGACTGCTACACAACACTGCCAGTCTTATATGCCTTCTCTATAGAGACCTGCTCAAGAGAGGGAACGATAAACAACAACACAAAAATTCAAATGAATCGAGCAACTCAGTAAAGCAACTCAGTAAAACGAATCCCACCAGCAATAAAACCATCCAGTCTAACAGACATGAAACCAACTGCCTAAAAAAACGCTGACTACTACAAGAGTAAAAAAAACAACAACATAAGAGCAAGTCAGAATAACTATCAAACAGACAGGATTTGAGTCATATGTTCATAAAAATGCTAAAATGGGTAAATAAAAGGTGTGATAATGCTTTTTCCCCCAGTGGTACCCCAGGCCAGTTACAAGAGCCAGACCTTGTTAGCAATATAACTACAACATAAAATGTTAGTGTGTCAGTGAGATACGGTTGCCAGCTCCAGGTTGGGAAATTCCGGGAGATCTAGGGGTAGAACATGTGGAGGGCAGGTTTCAAAAGGGGAAAGAGACCTCAACAAGGTATAATGCCATAGGGTCCACTCTCCAAAACAGCTGTTTTCTCCAGGGGAACCAGGCTCTGTTGTCTGGGGATCAGCTGTCATTCCAGGAGGTCTCCAAGCCTCACCTGGAAGTTGGCAACCCAATGTGAAAGCAGGCCTTGCTAGGCACGCTCAGTGGTGCCTAGTGATAAGGCGTGCATACCTCACCATGAAGACAGCCTGTATATCAGCTGGCTGCTACTTCTGCTGGTCGCTTCCCGGAAGAATTTCAGATCGCCAGCAGCAAAATCTCTGGCATCATGCCGGGCACATCGGGGGTGGGTCTTCCCCCCACCAGCCAGCTGCCCAGCAGTTGTTTGGGGGCCCTGAAATCAGGGGGAAGCCTGCCCCCACTGGGGAGACAGCAACCCTAATGGGGACAAAAAGCCATCTAGGAAAGGACTGCAGTGCGAAAGGGATTTGGGTGAGATTGCCCAACTTTCTTCTTGGTAGGATCCAACCCAATATTTCAGGTTTTATTATTCTTGATCTCTCTCTCTCTCTTCCTATTGTGTGTTAAATACTCTTGAGCTATTTTCTTTTGTTCCATTCCGCTTGCTTTTCCAAGAGAGCACCTTGCATTCCTTCTAAACAGCTTCTGAGTAACCGCAAGAAGTGCATGGCCCCTTTCTCTTGAAAACAGATGTGTGCAGTGGAGAATTATGTCCCAGCTGGGCAGACCTTGTTTTGTTACAGTGATCAAGGGTGCTATTACAAGTGAAGAAGAAAAAAGCTTCAAGTAGAAGAATTCATCCAGGATCTCAACCATTAACGTATTATTGAGAGTTATCCAACAGTTGTTTTATGTGCCCAATGACTTCAGAAAAGTTAGCATGAGATCGAAATTTCAGTATATCTGATATCCCTATAATAGTTTTCGTCATTTTTAAAAATAATATTGTCACTTCCTTCAAATTTCTTGAGAGAACAGACCAGTCTAGAGGCATATTTCTCCCCAGAGACCAAACCACACAAGAGTGGCTCTGCAGCCAAGATTTTTTACCTTTTTAAAAGCAGGTATGTGGTATCCCAAGGGCCATGTGGTGGATGCAGGGATTAAGCTTCCCCCTCCAACTTCTAATGTGAAAAGGCCCAAAGCTGCTGTTTGCCTCACTGCAGCCTTGTTGCAGTTTCACATTTGGACAAACCCAGTGGGACCAATCCATCTTAAGCCATCATTGGGGTGTCAGGTGTTGATATATCTTTCTTGTAAAGGCAAATACATCAGGAATTCATCAGTTAGATGGCTGCATAAAACAGAGGTTTGGTGACTTTGCTCATCCCAGTCCATTTGTGGCCATGTGGGTCTTGGTGGCCATAGGGATCCCAACTTTATTTTTAAAAATCATATTTTATTGAGCATTTTGTAAAGCTATTTCATACAATATATATTCATACTCCATTTCATAATCTAAACAAAAATCAGGTTACATTCCATCTATATAGCCAACACATTAAACTTAATCCAAATCCAGACTGCATTCTCTTCTTTTTCTTATTCCCATATCTAACCCACATATAAACCACCATACAACTCCCTCTAAATCACATTCTAACCATTAATACATCCTTTGATTCTTCATTAGTTTGTTACACATTCAATCTTCTGGCTTCTGATTTACACGTTCAGTCTCTATAATTCTATCTTCTTCAAAACTAAAAAGAAAGCTGGACGGGGTTGCCTCTGATACCGGGGACTGAAGAGAAAACCCCTTCAGCAGGAAGACGACCCTCCTCCCTACTACCAGAGGTCTTAGGGGGAGCACACCCTCCACCTCCTTACCATGCCCTCTAGTTATGACAGTTATATTTTTATATTGGTTACCACTTTGTTTACTATTACTAAAAAGTTGCAGCTTAGGATACAGCTCTAAATTCCCCTCTTATTCTCATTTAATTGCTCTCTACAAAATCTATTATACTGTTTGCCTAAACAAACTCTCTCCTTTCATACACCTCCATCTGTTTGTTTTATCACTGCTTCCAATAGCTTCTTTCCAGAGTACTCGTTGTGCGCTGTAAGTGTCTTGCCATTATAATTGACCACTAGATGGCCTAATGCAAGCCATCTATATTTAATTCAATGTTCTCTCAGTGTCTTTGCTGTGTCTCGAAGCTTTCTTCTCAAGAGAAGTATCTCAGCTGGGATGTCAACGAATAGAAAAACAATTGTGTCTTCAAGGCACAGGCCCTCTTTTTCTCTGGCAATTTTAAAGAGTTTATTTTTGATCTGTACCTTTATGAATTCAATCAAGATATCTGGTGTGGCACCTTCAGGAGCTGTTTTCAACCTGTTTAAACGGAAGGCAGAGGTGATAATCCTTTTGGAGGTCTCTGATTCCACTGCTGAGTCACGTATCTACCACAGCCATTTGTTTAAAGACACAGTAAGATCTTCTGTTTTAGAAAAGTTTGGACCACATGGAGTTTGGCTTTTCTTTCTCTTAGTTTAATCTCTTGAAGTATGATCTTATTTTTGGCCCAGACCTCAAAATCCTTTAATTCCTTCATTTTGTCCTCTGTTTTCTTTGTGATTTGGTGGGCTATTTCTGCTTTTTTCTCTGTCATTCTCATTGTTGAGGTAAGTTCATCAAGTTCCTTATTTATCAGTTGTATAGTTTGTTTGAGCTGGCCAAATTCTTTTTTCAATTGTCCGACATCCCTGCTCAAAGTCTTTATTTCATTTTTAGCTCATCTTTTATCTTGGTCAAAGCATGCAGGATCATGGTCTGATAACTTGGGTCAGAATTGCTTCCTCCTCTTGCCTTGTCCTCTGGGAGGAATGTCTCTTGGTCTTCTGAGTCTGTATTAGTCTTCCTAGGGGGTCTGTAGGGGGGTTTTGCCCCCCTTCTTACCCCTAGTCCTTCCCATACCTGGCATTAAAGTTTGTTTCTAAATTAGTTTTGTTTTTTGAGAGCAATTTTGATAATCCTCAGTGGGAATAGTAGGAGTGTGAGAGGGATGTGGCCAGCCAGAAGCTCAGCCATTACAATCCCAACTTTATGATAGAAACACATAGAAATTGAACATTCATGGGGCAAAAGAGAGAGCTGTTTGAGTGGTTGTTAAGAGTACATTCCAGCTTCCCTCTCCTCACTATTTTTCAGTCCTTGTTCTCTGCTGGCAAAAGGTGAGCTATGAAAATCTTCCAAGTGGAAACAGAATTCTAGAGCAGGTGGTAGATTTTTTGAAGAATACGCAAGTTTTGAATAGGCATTAATAGTTGAAATAGCCCCTAGGATTGCTACTGGGGCCCGTTAGGGAAACCTCCAACAGGCCAACTACTATACCCCACATACAATTTCAGGTTAGGAAAGTGGCACAGGGGGATGTTGAAGCCCCTTCTTCCCATCTGATTTAAGCCCCACATATTGGAAAGATCCACAAGTCACATATGACTGTTACTCACAGGGACCCTGGACCTTGAAAGTCTGCTCTGTAATGTATGAATCTGCAAAGCCGCTGGTGTGATTCTGGAACACTACTGCACTGGTGTCGTTTTTCCTTTCTCAACGTTGGGGATCAGTGCAAACAACAAGGTTGTTCTGAATTGCTATTGGAGCCCTTCACACGATTTAAAACATAAGCAAGAGGGAGCAGAAATTCAGAGGTGCCACACAGTCGGGATGCCAACTTGAGAGTAGTTTACCCAAGAGAGAGAACTAAAAGGCTACTGGTTCAACTTCAATCTCATTTACTTAGAAGTAAACACACTGGAGTTAGTCTATTCCAGAGTAACTCTGCTCCATCACTTTGTCATCCAGTACATGAGAGAGCACACGTTCCTATGGCAGCACTGGAGAAAGTTAACGCACGATCCGGCATATGGATGGGTGGTGGTATTAGCACAGAGAAGGAAAGACCTGTAGAAATGAAATCCATCTGCATCTGTAAGGGTAGATGAACAACTAAATGATGAAACATGCACAGATAGAAAGGCTCCCAAGTGTATTTCCGACAGATGCGGAAAGAGGAAAAATAGCTGTTTTTTTATATCTGCTCCCCATTATCTGCATTCCTAAGATTCTAAGACTCCATCTGTCCTTCACGGCTAAACTCTCCTGAATAAATCTCCATTTCTGTAAAACCAACAAAAAAGAAAAGATGATACTGATCATAAATATTTTAGCTCCTATCACCATTGCTTCCATCTTTGTGGAGATGCTTTCATTATTGTTAATAGCTTTGTAAGACTTCTTATAGTGTATATGAAGCATATGGCCATGAAAATTCCCCCCAGCCATTTCAGAAATCTATTGGACTTAAAGAAGTAACAAATTGCCTCCTGAATGTACAGGTAGAAAAGGCAGAATACAATGAAATCTGATTACCCAGCTAGCTTTCTCAAAAACTTTGTTAGGTGAATTTGTGACGCTGGTTGTTCCAATACAAAATGCAGTCCAATTTAAAAAAAACCTCTTATTTGTACAAAATTTTAATTTTTACAAATGTTTTAGAATAAGCTCTACATGGTTATTCTGAAACGGTTATACAATTGGAAGGTATTTTATGATTTGAGGTGTTTTTCTCTTCTCTAGCTAATTGCATAAAGATTCAGCCTACTGCAACCATGTACCAAATCCGAATTTGTAATCATGAGTATAACACAAGCTCACTTATTTGTTACTTCTGGGATTATTCACAGGATCTGAAGATATCTTTACTTGAACAAAAAAGCACTTCTGTTTGTCCAAGGGGGCTTCAAGATTCACAGTGATTTCCCATTCAGGGGTTGCAGAAGGCAAGAGGGGAGAGTGGAAAGATCCATTCCATGAGCAGAACTCCTTCTTGTGATTCTTAGGATCCAACCCATTGAAGCTTCTATTTACTGCACACTAAACAGATCTCCTCCTACATTATGAAGTCTATTGACTGGGCTGGTCCATTGATGGATGATTATCATGGCTGCAGTAACAAGTGATGGCTTGGATATATAAATTAGCCATCAGAGATCAGATGTCACAAACATCACAAATAGCACAGACAGAAAATTTGTAAATTGGTTGATACCCCTCAAAACCAGTACACATGGTTACATGGTGAAGTCAATGCGATATGGTATTGTGAACAGCCAACGATGCTCTTCTCCATGCTGTAAGCATTGATACATAAACAATGTTTTTTACATATAACCCTAGACTCACTCTGGCTTATCTAATGTGGTATACAGGGGCATATTAAGTAGTAAACTTAAACCCTTCTAAGTTCATTGATGTAAATAGATTTAGAAGGGTGTAACTTTGCTTAGTGGTACTGTCAATGGAGTGAACACTATGCCATCAACATAATGCAGGAAGGAGCCATTTGGAAAGGAGCCATTTGCCCAACTCCCTCAGCATGGAATGACAGTACATAAAAAGATGAGCTTGTGAACTGGCCCATACACTGTCAGTCCACATGTTCTCCTGCAAACCACTTGATGTTCATGTGTGCATGAACCAAGCTCACTGTTTTTTTTAGGTTGAAAATTAACACCAAGAATTACAAATATTTAAAGTTTATTTTTCAGATAAAGTGTATTCATGCTGTGTTCATCATACCTCTCAAATCACATCAGTTCAAAGAAGTTGCCAGTTGACTTGCCAGCCAAGTGGATATCCATGTCTGCGGCACCTTCCAAAAGCTGCCAAAACTTCATAATCAAATCAATGCCTTTGGTGTGAGCCATGTTCAAAAAGGTTTGGTGTTTTAGGAGAAATGACATAGGCACCTACTTGGAAGCTACCTGTATACATCTATCACACAGATGTAATAGCGGATGTGTGATTTCCCCTTATTGTCCCCTTCTCCTTTTTTGGAATGGAACCTTCTATGTACCCTAAACCTATGAAGCCTTCTAAAAAGAACCCCTCCCCCTTGCCTGGACTCACCCAATCAGTTATCAAGGAGAATCTGAGCTGACTGGCAGAACCTGGAGGGGATTAGAGGGAGCAGGGCCGGCTCTATCACTAGGCGGTCGCCTAGGGTCACTGCTGGCAAATGAGGCGGCGGAGAAGGGACGGCCAGCGGGTGAGGAGGGCACATTGCAGAGGGCAAGAAGGTGGTGAGCCTAGCTGCACATCAAACAGAAGGGAGTGGCACCTTCTGGGAAGGGAGTCCCCGCCCACAGGCCCCCTCCCCTCCTCTGCCTCTCCCATGCCCCTGCACCTGCTGGCCGCCACACCTCTGGCCTCTCGCCCTGTGGCAGCCTGTGGCTGGAGGGGAAAGCCAGCCCCTCGGGAAGGAGTGCACCCCTGGTATTTCCCAATGGGGAGTTAGCAGCCCTAAGGTCACCTGTTGGGGGTCAGTGGGTGAGCTGATGCCTATCGTTGGCACTTCTGGTCTGATCCGAGCTGAGTGGGCCCTACAGCAATCGCAGAGTTATGGTGATTCACTTCTGCTTGCTCCAGGCTGCCAGCAGCGCTCCAGGCCTCCCTTCCGCCAGGAATTTCCCTGTAGCTTAATGGCCAATCCATCCCCAGTGGAGCATTGCCATAACCTCCTATTGCTTCCTTTTTTTCTCTCTCAGCTAGGAACAATCCCAGTGGCCAGTCCTTAACTGCTGACCTAAGGACTCGGTAGGATTGGGGAGCACACAAGTAGAGCCATAAGGGTACGGAAATCAGAGCCAAAAATGTTAATTCCCCCCCCCCCCCTTTAGATTTCCTTTTGTCATTGCTGATGGGGATGGTGGTGTGTGTGTGTGAGAGAGATTTGTGTTTTTGGCTCATTCAGGAGCCAGGCACTGCATCAGCACTTGTTAGGGTGTCAGGTGAATTAGGTTAGGATTCTACCTGGCTGATCTAACAGGGATTACTGGCAGGGGTAATTGCAGCTGCTCTCCATGCTCTCTTTCCAGTTGCCGTTGAGCCAGATGCATCCTGACAGCTGGCCATATGCTTCCTCGACCACAGTCAGCAGGATGCTCCTCTCTCCAGAACATCTGGAGACAGGGAAGTTAGCGAGCAAAGTTGGAGCAACTTTGTTTTCTGAAGTGCACACCATTTGGGTCTCAAAATAAAAATACGACAACAGCTCTCTGTGTGTTTCTGCTTCACACCTGAGAGGGTTTCTCTTTCAAAATGAAAACAAGATTAAATAGAATAGAAGCGTCTAGAAAGAGGGCAATATTTCAGAGGACGAAGAGGTGTCCCTTGTTTTTCCGTCAGTTTCACAGTTGAGGAAATGGCAATTCCCTGTCTACACAGCGCAGTCCACTCCTAAGAAGAGTTACACTCTCCTAAACCCATTGACTTCAGTGGTCTTTGAAAGGTCCCACTCTTTTTAGGATTACACTGTCGGATGATTTTGAGCATTAGGATATAGTTGTCTACATCATGGAAATGCAGGACACAGGAAACAAGGTTTGAAAATGCATAGCACAAGAGGATTTCCCCCTTCTTTACATGAATTTGGAGGATGTGGGCAGAAGAATTAAAATAGTCGCTAATATACTGTGTGAAGGTCAAATTTACTTTGTACATTTTAATCCTGCCCTTTCACCAAGGAGCTCAGGGTCATTCCTATCATTTTCCTTTTCTCTATTTTTTTCCCTCACAACATCCCTGTGAGGTAGGTTAGGCTAAGAGAGCAGCTGGCCCAAGGTCACCTAGCAAACTTCACAGCAGACTGGCAGGGTTGCCAGCTGCCTGGAGAGAAAAAAAAATGCCTTGTCCCTTTAATAGAGGCTTTATTTATTGATTTGTAGTTTGAATTTATAAACCGCCCTCCCCTGAGTACACAGGGCTCAGGGCGGTGAACAGCAAAGAGAAAAAAACACACTCATAAATAATAGGACAGTTTAAATGATACATGAATAATAAATAAATAAAATAGATAAAACCGTCTCAGAGGGCGCAATATTCCAATTGTGTGTGTGCCTGGGGGGGGGGGGGGGGGGCTAGAGAAGCAGGAAGAATGGGAGGAAAGAGGGAGGGGGAGTGCCAGTGAGATGGTACCCATTGCTGTCCCCAGCCAAAAGCCTGGCAGAACATCTCTGCCTTGCAAGCCCTGCAGAACAGCATTAAGTCCCACAAGCTGTGGATGTTATTTGGCAGAGAGTTTATTTATATATTTATTTATTTATTGGGCTTATATGCCGCCCTCCCCGCCAGGCAGGCTCAGAGCGGCTCACAAATAAATACATTAAAACATTTAAAAACAGATAAAATTCACATTTACAAAGTTAAAGTGCTCCAAAAGATGGCGTAATAATACCCGGCATTCCCTGCTTACAAGCACTGATGGTACTCGCAGACATCCAGGTCCTAGGCTGTGGTCATGATGTCAGACAGGGATAAAGGGAAGGCAAAAAAGGGGAGGCAGCCCCTATTTGAAAGCCTGGCAGAAGAGCTCTGTCTTACAGGCCCTGCGGAACTGCACAAGGTGGATGGGTGTCCTCTGGCTGAGGACAGCTGGATGTCTTTTGCACTGGGGGTCACCAGTAGATTGTTCTCTGCAGAGCATAACACTTTTTGGGGGGCATGCCAGAGGAGACAATCCCCAAGGTACATGGGTCCCTCACTGCTCAAGGCCTTAAAGGTCAGTAACAGAACCTTGAACCTGACTTGGTACTCCATTGGAAGCCAGCACAGTTGCCGCAGCACTGGCTGAATATGTGCGGTATGTGACACTCCAGTCAGGACCCGTGCTGCCATATTCTGAACCAGTTGGAGATTCCTGATCAGTCTCAAGGGAAGGCCAGCATACAGCAATTTACAGTAATCTAGTCTGGAAGGGACCATTACATGGATCACCATGACTAGGTTGGGGCGAGACAGAAAGAGGGCCGGTCGCCTCACCTAGTGTAGCTTGAAAAAATGCCAACTTGGCAACATTTGTGATTTGGGCCTCTGTTGGTAAGGAGGCATCCAGAACCACACCCAAACTCCTGGCAGATTGTGCCAGTATTAAGGGCGCACCACCAAGAGCAGAGAGTTGGTGCCCCAACTCTGAGTCCCTGTGCCTCCCACCCAACCATAGAACTTTCATCTTAGCTGGATTCAGTCTCAACCGGCTCTTTCTCAACTGTCCCACCATGGCCCCCCAACCCATCAGCCAGATTTTGTGGGGTGGTATCCAGGCAGCCACCCATCAACAGATTCAGTTGGGTTTCATTAGAACACTGATGATACCCCAGCGCAAAACTCTGCACCAGCTGGCCAAGAGGGCACATATAAATGTTAAATAACATCGGAGAGAGGATTGTCCCCTGAGGGTCTCCACATATTAAGGGGTGACACGCTCTCTCCTTGCACTACCCTGCTCAGCTACCACTCTCTCAATCACCTTACCCAGAAATAACAAATTCAAGACTGGGTGGTAATTGGAAGGATTCGTAGGATCAAAAGATGGCTTTTTCAAGAGTGGTACCACCACAGCCTCTTTTAACCCCTCCAAGTAGATCCCCAAACCCAAGGATAGATTGATAATGTCTACAAGGGGCCCCCATATTCCCTCACCACCAGCTTTCACCAGTCATGAGGAACATGGTTCTAAGAGGTATGTGGTTGGCCAGACAGTACCCAAGATCCTGTCAACATCAGCCTGGGTGAGCTGAAGCTACTGAATACTGAATCCAAAGACAGCCATGGGGCCTCCACTTCACATACTGTATCAACATTGGCTGGGAGGTCGAGGTGGAGTGACAAGACTTTATCTGCAAAAAAAAAAAGCTCACAAAGGCCTCACAGCTAATGGTCAAATTACTAACCTTTTAAGTTATCTCCATTAGAGAAGTTAAAGATCTATTTACCCAAAACAATTGTACTGGGTGAGAGTTAGCAGATGCGATGGAGGCAGAATAAAATTCCTTTTTTGCAGCCTTCATCACCACCTCATAAACGTCCTATAAGATGTTCTTGCCGCTTTGTCATGAGCATGCCGCCAAACTCACTCTAGTTGTTCCAGCTTCATCCTCCTAAGTTCCATAGTATACCAGGGGGGTGATTTAGAACAGGAATGAGGAGGATGTTGGGGAGTGACTTCATCGATGGCTTCAGAGAGACAGGAATTCCATTTCTCTATCAGTGTATCTAATGAGTCACCTTTGATCCCACCTTTGATCCCACAGAACATTCTGGAATCCAATTGGGTCCATTAGGCTTCACAGATGAGCAAAAATGAGCTCATCAACCAGACAGGATGGGGATGAGACACCCAGCTGGGCCTTCAGGACAAAATGATCCAACAAAGGCACTTCTTCCTTAGCAATCGGATCCAACTCCACCTTTCTGCCAAAGTTCAAATCCAGTGTGTGTCCTGCTCGGTGTGTGGGGCCTGATTATGGGATGTTAGATGGCCTTGACCTTGACGGCCCAGGCTAGCCCAATTTTGTCAGATCTTGGAAGCTAAATAGGGCTGCCCCTGGTTAGTATTTGGAAGAGAGATCACTAAGGAAAGCCAGGGTCACTACATAGAGGCAGGCAATGGCAAACCACCTCTGAAAGTCTCTAGCCTTGGAAACCCTACAGGGTCGCCAGAAGTCAGCACTTTCCACCACAACTATGGAATAGGTGATGTTATTTGCCTCCATGTCATGAAAGCTCAGCTGCTTGTTTCCATGCATTAAGCCTCTATTAAAAGGATGGAACATTTTTCGCTAGGCCAGGTTGCTACCAATGCTCCCTCTAATCTGTGGAGTCTGGTGAGCAAAGATTCTAGTTTGTGAGCTACTGGCATTAAAGCTGTGAGCGAGAGATCTGGATGCTGCATAACTTAGTTTGATCTGGAGACGTCTTTCCTGAGCTGAAACAAAAATATGTGAGCCGGAGTCTAGAAAACTGTGAGCTAGCTCACACTAACTCAGCTTAGAGGGAACACTGGTTGCTACCCTTTAAGTGGAGAATAGAACCTGCATCTCCCAGATTTTAGTCTGACCCACTAAGCATCATGCCAGTCTGGAGATGCTGGTAATTAAACCAATAACCTTCTGCATGCAAAGCAGATCTTCTACCATGAAAAGTGATACATGCCTCACCAATTTATTCCCTTGAAATTTATTTGTCTGCACATTGGGGGCTTTAGCGCAGAAGGATATTCAGTCAAGAAACACATCAACTGCAGTCTAAAGACATCTTGTCTAGAAATAGTTTGAACTACAAAGGCTAGTTGCCCACTTCCAGTGAGATAATTCCCATTGATCCTTCCTGGTCCCCGCCATTGCTTGAATGAGCAGTGGGGATTATGGCAAATGGGTATCACCATAATGTCATTTTCAGGCAAAGGAATGGAAGTGATATCACCACTTTGCAGTAATGCTGTAGGAATTGCCGGGATCTCTATGGTCAAACCACAGAGATTAGCAGGCTGTCTAGATCACCACTGCAGTACAGTCACATTACTTCCTTTTTTTTTTTTGCCAGGAAATGATGTCACAGTGACACTATTTCTACCCATCTCCACCACCAGACCCTCTTGCCACAAGAATCTCAGGAACACCTCATCTTCTATTTGTGTGAACAATGCCTGAATTATATAAGCCCCAAGCAGAACAAAATTGTAATGAACTGCTGGGTTACTGTGATCTTTATTTTGATGTGCTTGCTACAGAGCCTTTTGTCAGATAGCTGAGAAATAATCAAATAAAGATTTCATTTCACAAAGGCCCCACTTAAAATACAGATGGCTGTTCAATTAAGCCACAAAATGCTTTGACATGCATGACTCACCGAGAAAAGAGCATTTATGAATAGTTCTTATATTAATTCTCCATATTAGTTGAAAGGTTTTATACTGGATATATAATTATTAGGATTTTTATTTAGTTTTAAATGGTCCGCTTCAAGACTGGGGAAAATATCTACTAATTTGTATAAAAAGTAAGGCAAATGGTTTAAACCTAATTTTTCTAAAGTTCTCTTTCAAACTATCTAATTGTCGTTTTTTAATAAGTCAATATATTTTTGAAAAGCCATCAGTAAAAAGCAAAAAAAAATGCAGTTTTGGATACTTTTGAGCGGTATCTAAATGTTCTCTGTGTTTGAACTTGTGGCATAAGTGGAGCTGAACGTAAAGAAAGGCCTTTCTGCAAGAAGAGAAGGAAAGTTTAACCTCTGTGCTGATTCTGCACAAAATAAATTATGTTGTGGTCCAGTGAGCCATTTTACACATAATTGCGAAAAATGAGAAAGTGGCCGGGGGGGGGAGGGAATGTACTGTGTGCTGTTCTGATTATGCTACAGCCCAAGGAAATACCATTAAAACGAATAGGGTGAGGCACATAATGATCTCCATCGCACTTACGTATCATATATACAGTCTGAGTAATCCTTCATTCAGGACTGATGGGAGCGAAGGTCAGACCTGGCTAGCCCAGACTAGGCTAGCCCAATCTCATCAGATCTCAGAAGCTAAGCAGGGTCAGCCCGAGTCAGGGTTTGGACGGGAGACCACCAAGGAAGTCTGGGGTCATGACACCAGAGAGCCAGTCTGGTGTAGTGGTTAAGTGCGTGGACTCTAATCTGGAAGAACCGGGTTTGATTCCCCACTCCTCCACTTGCACCTGGCTGGATGACCTTGGGCAAGCCATAGCTCTGTACCAGCTGTTCCCTCAAGGACAGCTTGGGAAAGAGCTCTCTCAGCCTCATCTACCTCACAGGGTGTCTGTTGTGAGGAGGGGAAGGGAAAGGAGTTTGTAAGCCGCTCTGAGACTCTTAAGTGAGTGAAGGGCGGGATATAAATCCAATCTCTTCTTCTTCTTCTTCTCTTCTTCTTGCAACATCTCTTGCCTTGAACACCCCATCAAGTTGTGACTTGGTGGTAAAAAAAAGAAGTTCCAATCTCCCTTCATCCATGGGGCTCCTTGGATGACCTTGGGCCAGTCACTCTCTCGCCTCCTCACCTTATCTCACAGGGTTGTTGGAAATATGGAGGTGCTTGTAACACCCCAGTTCTTAGACTGAGGACAACTGACTCACTAAGGTTTTGCATGGTGTATTCTTTTTTTTAAAGTTTATCCTGTGCTTATGTAACAGCCAAAAAAGGATGAATTTGTTTTGTTAAGGATAACCTAGAAAACAAAGTACTATTTTAATACATTCTCGACTGTTTGAAATATACTTCAGCAGCTGCACTGTGTAGAATAGCAGGGTGCGCATTTATTCATGATGCCTTGTGCTATTTATTTATTTAAAATGTTTCTAAGCCACCACAAAGTGGTGAACAACAAATATATATATGAAACAATTAAAAACATATACGAGAGCCAGCATATTATAGTGGTTAGAGTGTTGGACTAGGATCTGGTAGACCCAGGTTCGAATCCCTGTCCTGGCATGGTAGCTTGCTTGGTGATCTTGGGGGCAGGCACACACTGCCAACCTAGCCTATCTCACAGTGTTGACGTGAGGACAAAATGGAGGAGAAGAGAATGATGTAAATCGCTTTGGGTCCCCACTGAGACATTTGTAAACTGCAGGGAGATATGCCCGAGATAGTACGATGTACTATCAAATTGACCACTAGGGGAAGCAAAACACATGTGGAAAAGAAAAAAAAAATCCCTGAAGCAACAGGCACACATAAGCAATGAAAATGAGAGTGCAGAAGAGCCCTAAGTTGCTGTATTTATGTGCAGAAGGGTGCTGTATTTATGTGTTATAAATCCACCTGATTCCCCCCCTCCTTTGGCATATCCTATATTAAATCTAACATCCTACAACTCCAGGTTCAGTGTAAATATTGACCTCAGATGTCTTTCTTTTCCAATTAACTTTGCTGTTGTGTAGCTTAAAAAGCAAACTATCTCATGCCGTTAGTTTCCTTCAGTGAACAATCCAGGCCAGGACGGATGTAGGCCCAGGCCCAGATTCTATCTCTTCGAATCTTTTAAATTCCCACTGAGAATCCTGATGCAGTGGGGTAAGGTGGGAAACTGTGAGAGGAAAAATTCAAGGGCTGGGGGGTTGTCACAGTAATTTCTCCAGGAAATCCATCATAGCAACTTTTAGTTTAAACATATCTTCCTAATGGATGAATGCCTCATATATTCATCTGAGAGCCAATGAGTTCTGGGGGTCAAGAGCAGCGGACTCTAATCTGGAGAGCCGGGTTTGATTTCCCACGTCTCCACATGAAGCCTGCTGGATGGCCTTGGACAGTCACAGTCTGGCCCGTAGCTACAGTGGGAACCAGCCCCATAAAGAGCCAGCCCTATAAGATATTTTTTAGAAGAATCAGGGGGCCTGCATGTACAGGCCTGGTCACAGTTCTCTCAAAACTTTCTCAGCCCCACCTGCCTCAGAAGGTGCCTGTTGCAGGGAGGGGAAGGGAATGTGGTTGTAAGCTGCTTTGTGACTCCATAAGGTAGAGGAAAGCAGGGAATAAAAACCTGCTCATCATCTGATGAAGTGAGTGCCAGCTCATGAAAGATGATGCTGGAATACATTTTATTTGCCTTTAATGTGTGACTGGACTCTCTGCTTTATTTTTCCTTCATTGGGAGTTCCTAGAGGACAAAAGATTCTGCTGCTTTAGTTCTATGTGACAGATAGTTTAAAAAAAATGGCAACCAGAACATGACATTTCTGTGGCTTTCCCCTTAGCTATTCGGAGTTTTGTGCCAGGCCTTTGAAGAAAACTACAGAAAAGGAACCGAGCTGGGACTTGGTTTTTCCACTTCCCTGCACAGGAATTAGTTGCCTATGCATGAATAAATCTTTGAAATTACAAGCCTTTAAGCTTTTATTTCATTCTCTGAATTGGTTTCTCTTCATTCAGTTGAAAGTGTAATAAACATTATTTTTTTAAAAAAATCAGAAGATATACACTTCCCCTGCTCTGGGGGGGGAGGAACCCAAAAAAATACTGAAGCTCCATTCTTGGAAGACTCAGTTCACTTTGAAGCTGATGGCTGTCACCACTGAAGTTTTTGCTATCCCTGATATGAGCATGAACTTTGAGGTGATACAAAACAGCCTGCAAGCAATTAGAACTCGCCTTCTTGTTCCTCCTGCTCCCAGGACTCTTACAAGTTCAACTGAGAGACAAAATTAGACAAGAGGAAAACCTTACTTCTCTTTCTCAGTGTTTAAAACATGACAAACGCAAGGAAGAGATGACTTTTAACAACAGAACGCAAACCCTGCTGTTCTAGTAAGACAGCTTTTGACTGGAATAGAAGCATCTTACTATATATGGTCACGTAAATGTGTTTATGATTGAATTTATTTAATTCATTTATACCCTGCATGTCTCCCCAGTGGGGAACCCAAAGCAGCTTACAGCATCCCCCTCTCCTCCATGGTGTCTTCATAACAACCCTGTCAGGTGTTGGCAGAATTTAAACATGCAGAGGAACAGAGCACCACCTGTTTAAAGTAACTCAGTTTATTAAAGAAGAAATAAATCTGGTAGAACAGAAGAGAGGGAGAGAGGCTTAACTAACTGACTAACTGCTGTGAGAGACAGGAACAAAGGAGAAGGGCTCAGTTGGAGCAGGAAGTCTCCAAAGAGCCAATCAGGAGGCAGGAAGGACATAATTTGAAATTGTGGGAAGTTCCTTATCAAGCTATGCCAATTAGCAGTCCATCAACTGTCCCCTATAGGCTGTTCTTCTGATCTTCTTCATGTAGGTGTACTGTAGATCTTGTATATTCCAACATGAGGTAGGTTAGGCTGAGATAATTGTTTCAGAGGTTGGTTGTCAGTCTCACAGTATATGGAATTCTTCAAGCCACTCAGAAGATCTCTCTATAAATTAAAAGAAATTGTAATATTCATATAAGCCTTTCGGTAGTTACAGGACAGTCTCTGTGATTCTCTCATAGAGTTTCAGGAATCAGGTGTGAAGCAGATCCACTGTTACCGTTAGAGAATCCAGGGGCTTCAGTCATGAATGGAACCATCCAAAGGATGCTCATTATCCCAGTTCACTACCCAAGTACATGATAGGAGTAATAAATCAACCCAGGATGGCATTGGAGGAGGAGGTGAATGCCATGACTTGCCCCAGTTTTCACCTCCCAGACCTGGGCCATAGGTAGCTGTATTGTGAATAATTAACACTGTAACCCATTTCTGGTCCTTCATTGGGAAAAGGGAAGGGTCATCATCATCATCATCATCAATAATCGATAACACTGTGCAATCTTAAGCATCCTGCTTTCCTCCTGATCAGTGGGACCTGTGCCATCCTTCCTTTCTTCCAGTTGCTGGAAGGAGAGACAAAAAACAATGGATTTCCCAGACCAAATTGGAAACCAAGGCATGCTTGTTCCTCTGGTATTTCCCTCTTTGCTTTCATTCTTACACTTTGCATCCAAACCCTGCCTGAACCTTAAATCCATCTCTCACTGGTGATAACTGAATTAATATAGATGGACGCTGGCACCTCCTCCCAAAGATCAACATGTTCCTTTGAAAAAATATTAATTTGAACCACAGTGCAGCAGAAAGGTTTCACATGGACACATGAAGCTGCCTTATACTGAACCAGATCCCAGGTTCATCAAGTTCAGTATTGTCTACTCAGACTGGCAGCAGCTCTCTAGAATCTTTATGTAGAGGTCCTTCATGTCAGCTACTACCTGATCCTTTTGACTGGAGATGCAAGAAATGAACTTGGGAACTTCAGGCTGTGCTGCCAATCCATGGTCTAGCTGTGCCGCCTTTTAAGCAACTGTTCTGTTTTACAGCAATCCTAAATAGGATTGCTCAGAAGTAAGTTCCAATTTATTCAACAGGGTTTATACCCAAGAATGTGTCCTTAGGATTACATTTTTAAATACCTTGATTGAAAGACTCCATAGGCAAGGTCCACTGGTTCCAAAGGACATTTTTAACACAAAGTCCTTATTTGTAAAGAGTCCTGTCTTCATTTTCAATCCACTTGGGAGACTGCATCAGCCTCCAGTAATCTAGATTCACACACTGTAACTCAGTTTCGACATTTCTTGCAGGATTAGACTTACAAATTCCTCCCAACCTATACCTGAGTCTCAGCAGAATTTGAAAATGGAAGGCTTCTTCACTTATATATTGATATTTTCTTTAACAAAAACTTGATATGTTATCCCAACACATTCTGGAAGAAAAACTCTAAGACAAAAATAGCCAACAAAGAAGATAGGCTCACTCTAAATATGGGGGCGGGGGGAGCAAAGGCAAAGCCAAAAAATGGTACAGTAGAACAATTGTTTTCATTTTTAAAAAAAACCCTGAGACGTGGCCTGGAGACCTCCTGCTACTACACTTAATCTCCAGATGACGAAGATCAGTTCCCCCTCAGAAAATGGCTGCTTTAGGAGGTAGGCTCTGTTTCCCTCCTCTCCCCAAATCCCACCCTCCCCAGGCTCTCCACCCCCAAAAAAATCTTCAGGGATTTTGCAACCCTATTAGATTATAGAGATCATTTCCCCTGAAGAAAATGGTTGCTTTACAGGGTGAACTCCCATAGCATCATACTGTACAACCTAGTACAGGGGTGGCCAACCTGTGGCTCGGGAGCCACATGTGGCTCTTTCATACATATTGTGCGGCTCCTGGCAGGGCGGCTGGGGAAGCAAAGGGGAGGCATGCTTTCCTTCCTTCCTTCCTTCCTTCCTTCCTTCCTTCCTCCTTCCTTCCTTCCTTCCTTCCTTCCTTCCTTCCCTCCCTCCTCCCTCCCATCTATTTGCTTTCCTAGTTTCTCTCTCTCTCTTTCTTTCCACTTCTTTAATTCTTTCTTTCCATCTCTCTCTTTTTCTCTCTCTCTCTCAATATCATTAGCAAACAAGTAATATTATCAATAACCGGTTTTCCTCATTTGTTTTTATTTTTGGCAGTCCCATTTAACTTTAATAAAAAGCAAATTTGCATATTTTTAAAAATAAAAACGTGTGTGTGATATTTGTTCCTGTCTTGCGGCTCTCAGACATCTCTATGTGGCTCTTACGTTTATTCTATGTGGCTCTTACGTTAAGCAAGGTTGGCCACCCCTGACCTAGTACCTACCAAATTAAGCAGCCACCCTGTGCCCATGGGCCTCACTAGGCATGGAGCTTTGAACAGGGTCGATTTGGGTGGCTTTAGCCATCCTGGACAACAATCTAGTTCTAAAATCATGGACAGTTAGACAGTTTAATTTGAACAGTTTTCAAATTTTAGTTAATTCCTTTAAATGACTAGAGGGAATTTCCCACCCCCCTCTTCTTGCACATTCGTTATAGTTGAATATTAATTGCTTTTGACAAGGAATGGATGAAAAGAGCACTCGTCAGTGAATCGCTAACAGAAAAGGCTTCCAGCCGAACCTTATTGTGCATGCTTAATCAATTTATCTTTGGTGTTTACTCCGAAGGAGAAAGAAGGCATAAAAACCATTATCTGACACGATAGCAATGCCTTGTTATGTTAAAAATAAACATTTGAAAGCATGGTGTTAAATTATTGGGGGGGGAACTGTAAGTATTATAATTGAAGGGGAAATTGGGAAATTGGCTGCTGTCTTGTACAATCATGCTGCTTAAATCCCATTGATCTCCACAGAACGGAAGCAGCTCAATTGTGTGCGGAAGATCAGCTTTTAAGAAAAAGGATAATCATAGCCTTTCTGCAAATGTTCTTCACATTTCCAACAAGTAGCAAAGGAGATTTTATCAAACACAATGGATGCACAGTAGAGCAAATGCTTTTAACTGAAACTGATGGATTAATAATCCCCATACCCAAAGCCTGCCTCATTGCAGATTATGCTTGAATTTGTTCAGATGACCCAAAACCTCACCTTGTGATATTCTGTGTACTGAAATAAAATCAAGGAACACACAGAAAAATGGGATGCCCTTCATTCTGTCTCAGTCCTATTCAGCTTTGCCTAGAAGTAAATCCCATTCATTTCAGCAGCTTTTCTATGTTATCGATTGACTGAAATATTTATTCCTCACATTTCCCTTGAGGATCAAGGCAACTTGCAATTCTAAATATTAAAATAATACATAATTGGTAGAACTCCATTTACCCACCTCCCCACCCCTCAAATGTTCATAGCTTAAACCTCATTAAAAGGAATCACAAAAAAAAAAAAAAAAACTACTAAAGAAAGCTCCCGTCACTTACCCTAAGAGCCCATTTCACAAGGTGGGAGCCCCTGTAGAAAAGGAATGGGCAGAGATGGCAAGCAGGCCTCCTTAAGTGGGGGGACAACTACAAAATGGCAGCCAGAAGGTTCTGGTTTGAGCATGGAGACATATGGTGAGAGATGGTCCTTCAGACAAGCACTTACAATTGGAGTAATAGTGTTTTAAAGTCAGACCGATTTCGCACATGCTACTTGCCTCTCATTCTGTCTGGTGTTTCCTTGGATCAATTTATTCAATTGCCCCAGATCAATTTATTCAATTTCACACTTGAAGCTGCAGTTCCTCATCTGCCCCGCATGTTTGTTTTCACGCTACCGGCTGCTGCGAGGCTTCCTGCTGCTGCCCTTCCCATTCCCCTCCTAGCCCCTCCCTCTTTTCCTCCAAGGTTTTTTTAAATCCTTTTTTTAAAACACATGCACGATTGCATTATTTCCCTATAATGCCCGCTCTTCCCGCTGCTCTTGCTTGCCACAAAATGATTGGTCAACTATATGGTCTGCTGCTGTGATTGGTGAAGTCTACGGTCTATCATCAAAAGGTTGGGTGCGTTGCCAGTAGGATCTCAGGCACAAAATGGTGGATAAAGCCTTTACAGCCATTGCGCCCTATGAAGGAACTCATATGCCTCGCAATGTTGATATAACGTAAACTAGTCCATTTAAAAAAATAAATACCTGCGCCATTAAGACAGTTGGCCCTTTGTAATCTGTACACGTAACAGGATTACCTTAGGAAGCCTATGGATCAGAAAAAGAGAATTGCCAAGCCGCTTGAACCAACCCTCCCATTCCTACGATTCATACTATTCTCTCCACCAAGGATACTTCCCCAGGATTTTTTTTAAAATTATGTTATAAAAGTTAAAAATGCTTTTAGCTAAAAAAGGTTAACCCCCCCCCCCCCCAATAAATTCAAGTGAACACATGTGTATTATATACAGAAAGCAATGGTGAGGACTTGTTTTGCTGCCTCACTATTTCAATATAATGTAATGAGGGGGGTTTTTTTTAAAGGAAGAAACTCCCACCACGGGGCGGGCCAGATCAAAGGCAGGCGAGTGGGCATGGAAAAGGGAGTGTGCATTTCGGCTTTTCCCTGGGCCAAATAGGAAACTTCTCAGAAAACAAGGATCTCTTTGACCCGGGGAAAAACGTGTGATTATCCAGGGCAAAAGGTGAGCCCGGGTCTACTGGTGTGAAATTGACCAGAAGATCTGGGGCAAGCATGACGGCAAGTGCGGGGCAAATGCTAGTGTGAAAACAGTCTCAAATACTTGCACAAGAAAGTATCATTTGTCCAAAAAGAAAAAGTACATTTGTACAATTTGGGTTTGGATTAGTCATGAGTTTGAAACGCTAAGAGTATTTTCAAATGCGTCCTTAAATAAAAAGGAGTCATGTGGTACCTTCCAGATGAACAACGTTTTATTCTACTTCTTCGGAATCATAGAATCATAGAAAGTAGCTTCATTGGCTGCTAGTCTGTTTCCAAGTTCAAGTTGAAGCACTGTTTATGACCTTCAAAGCCCTTCATGACCTGGGACCTTCATAATTTGAAGGACCATCTCCTTCCCTGTGTCCCTGTGCCCAACTACGGTCATCAGGCAACTTTCTGTTGGCTACCCTACTACTTAGGGTGGCCCATTTCACATCAACCAGAATCTGGGCCTCTTCCATTGTGACAATGGCTCAGTGGAATGGGCTCCCTGGAGGTCTTCAGGAGATGTTGCAAACCCTCCATGGAGGTCTTCAGGAGATGTTGCAAGTCCTGGCTGTTTGTCAGGACTGGTGACAATCAGCCTTCCCTTCTTCTATGAAGAAGAGAAGAGGTTGTATACCTTGCCCTTCACTCAGAGTGGCTTACAATCTCCTTCCCCTTCCCCTTCCCACAACAGACACCCTGTGCGGTAAGTGGGGCTGAGAGAGCTCTGAGAGAACTGCTCTTGAGATAACAGCTCTGAAAGCATTTGTGACTGACCCAAGATCACACCAGCAGCTGCATGTGGAGGAGTGGGGAGTCAAACCTGGCTCTCCAAATTAGAGTCCACATTCCTAACCACTACACCAAATTACGAACATAATTGCCTTTTGTTATGTGGAAGGGGAGGTTCCAATCCTGTCCTGTAATATTTTATGAGGCTATGTTAATAAAAAGACTCCAATATTTGTTAGATGTTCATTACCCTATTCATCTTAAACCAAACCCCAGGAGGCATATAAATGTTTAACTCCTTAGACTTGATATTCTGTGAGAGCTGATAGATTGACTGACCATCCCCTATGATAGTTTATACATAGGATAATGGGAGTCACTCATTGCATATCTGATATATCCCTCAGAGCTGAACTTGCCATGGCTCAGCGCTTTCAAGCTAAGGCTAAGGATCATTTTTGCTTCAGAAGCTGAAAGTCTGTTGTCCTTTCTGTAACAACATGCTTACCATGAAGAAAGAAGAAGAAGAAGATGATGATGACGATGAACAGGAGGAGGAAGAGATTGGGTTTATACCCCGTCCTTCACTCGGAGTCTCAGTGGCTTACAAACTCCTTTTTCTTCACTTCCCTACAACAGACACCTTGTGAGGTAGGCGAGACTGAAAGAGCTCTGAGAGAAGTGCTCTTGAGAGAACTGCTGAGAGAACTTGTGACTGACCCAAGATCACACCAACAGCTGCAAGTGGAGGAGTGGGGAATCAAACCCAGTTCTCCCAGATTAGAGTCTGCACACTTAACCATTACACCAAACTGGCTCTCAGTAGATGATTTATTAAGGCAGCTAGGGCTTCGAGCTGAAGATATCTTCTTCCTTGGTGAGGCAAAGGCCCTTTCACTTGTCCAGCATCACTTTACAGAGCTGGATTACAACAGTGCAGTGATTCACTCCTGCAGAGTCTGCTCAAGTCAATTCTTTGGTACCTGTCCGCCACAGACTCTGCCATTATACATGAGATACCTAATGGGAACCCACCTAGTGAGGGCACTTGCTTAACTCACCTTGATGCCATTGCCATCTCCTCTGAAGCATTACAAGGCAGATTTCATCATATTCCATATTAAGATCATCTCTGCCCTTGCAGTCAGTATAAAATCAACCCTCTGTCTCACAAAATATTGGAATGGCGGTTTTTTACTGCTTTTGGGAACCACTAGATCTCGCTGCTTTTAACACTCTTTGATTAATAAACTTCAGGGGGGATAATATTCCCTATCTGATGCTAGACAGGGACCCAAACACAACCTACTTGGTCACCACATTTCTATCTAACTTATTTTCCTATAGTAAATAATGTATTATTCTTTAAGTCATTCCTCAAGATCATCTGATCATAGGAAAAGGAAAGTAAGTAAGACTGAGATATTTGTATCCCACCTTTCCTTCTGGCTCAGGGTGGCTTACACAACACAGTTAAAACATGACATTTTTCAAAATAATAGATTACATCATCAGACACCCCTCCCTCCTTTTTAAACTACCTCGCGCGCCCAGATACCCACAGGTACTTTCCCACCACTTACCGAGATGACAGGATAAAGCATCAGCTGTTGTAGTTCATGGTATAAAGCTAGGGTTGCCAGTTCTGGGCTGGGAAACATCTGGAGGTTTTGGGGGTGGAGCCTGGGGAGGGTGGGCTTTGGGAAAGGGAGGGACCTCAGCAGAGCACAATGTCAGAGACTACACACTCCAGAGTAACCATTTTCTCCAGGAGGACTCTGTTGCCTGGAGATCAATTGTAATAGCAGGAGATATCCAGGTGCCACCTGGAGGTTGGCAACAGTATATAAAGCATAGAAGCGTGCCCATTTCCCCCCCCCCCAAAAAAAAAGATTGCAAACCCATTTTCTGTGGCTTCAAAAGATCAATTACCCGGCAGCAATCTTGACCTTTCCGTCTGGATCTCAGATTTGTAGTTGGAACTTAATATACAGATCTGAGGGGTGTGTCTATCTAATGACCCAAATTGAAGGGACTTGGCATCACATGTATCCGCTCTGGCTTTTTAAAAGGATTTTCTTTGATATTCCTTTTTTTTAAAAATCGTGCATATGAGATAGTGTGGTTTTGGAGCACTCCGGAGGATGTCACTAAGGAATTCTTTGCAATACAATGTGATTGATTTCTTTTCAGGTTGCAAAAGGAATAATCAGCAATGGGAGTTAAAAGTGGTCCCAAGTCATCACTTCCTTAATGCTTCATAGAACGTAAGGAAAAGCAATCAGCAAGCTAGAACTTACCATGAGGAATAATAACTAATTTTTTTTTTGGGGGGGGGGGGGTTACCAAAAAGCTGGGCACATCCTCTGAGCTGACAGATTTTAAAAGTCTCGGTTATTTTTTTGTCATAGCTCTCAGTTTTAAAAAACTGAAACTTTCTGTCAGTCTCGGAGACAGACAAAAGTTCAGAAGATTTCTCAAAACGTACACAGCTGCTTTGGACGGATGCTCCACGCATCCGATGAAGGGCGGTCGGACTCTCTAATGCGACTGCTGACATAAAGTGTTAAAATCAATAGAAGACACAGTGGGCAAACATACAATATATGCAATAATATTTAATAAAATATAAATTGTGCACAATTAGTATAATCACCTTATGGGTATTCGCAAAATTCATATATAGGCAATCAAATGCATAATCAAAGTAACAAAAATATATAAAGGGAACAGTCCAAATATTCTCCTATTTAAATACCTTGCTCCTGTACAGACATAATCCAAAATAATCTTTTATTTCAGAGCTTGCTGTGATTCAACAGTCCCAACACTGTAGGACAAGTAATCCAGGGTTATGTCTATACAGGAGCTAGGTATTTAGATAGGAGAATATTTCAACTGTTCCCTTTATATTTTTTGTTACTTTGATTATGTGTCTGATTACCCATATATGACTTTTTGCTGATACCTATAAGGTAATTATACTAATTGCACACAATTTATATTTTTATTAAATATTACTGTATATATTGTATGTTTGCTCACTGTGTTTTCTATTGATTTTGTACTTATTCCATCATGGTCCCTGTTTTGTTGAAATAAAGCGTTAGCCTTTAAGGTGCTACTCAACTTTTGGATTGATTTAAAATCATCTGTACAAGGTGGTTCTGAACTGAGGGAAGATCCCCATGCCTAGATCAGAGGCAGGAACATGTCTAAACCAAAGTTTTAGACATTGCAACAACTGGTGTTTGAGCTGCAGAAACTCCATAGATTGTTTGCTAATCAACAGGCCAATTATCAGTAAAGTCAACCCCTATCTTTTGTTGGTCTCATTCTCTGAATTTTGATATAGTTTGACTCCATTAAAAAGGTTGAAGACTCCTGGATGACAGCATAGTCAAGCAGGGGCCAAGCAAAACTGTCTCTTGAGTGGGAACACATTATTGTGTTGCCGGCTCGTATTCTTAGGCAACAAAGATGTTTTCTGATGGCTTGGAAAGTTCCCTATTGTTGGCATCCATGTCAGGGCAGTAAGCTTTTGCCAGAGACTGGGAAGGGAGCCACTTGGACCAGGAAGAACAGAAACTGCAACAACAGCCCATTCACAGGAAGCTGGTCCATGCATTGTCTGATAGCTCAGACAGGCGATACCAGCATGGGAAATGAGAAAAGGGAGAGTTAGAATGCCACTCTTAGGAGCTGGGAATGCAACCTTGATTTTTGAGAGTCTGGCTCGCCACAGTGAATTCAGATGGAAATGGGCATAGATCCCCTTTCCTTTCTACTCCATAAATCATTCCTCTGACTACATAGAGAAGGAAGGAGACAGAAGAGAAGCTTGTGATGGAATCTACCTAGGGTTGGATCCCTTTGTATTTAGAATGGGTTGGATCCCATGGATTTGTTCTGATAAGATTAGCACCTATGGTGCAAAGTGCCTTCCTATGACATGAGAGGCATCCTGAGGAAGGCACCTTGTGCCTGTGGAAAATGTTACCATTGGCAAAACAAATATGTAGGATACAACCCACAGTCCCCAAGGGGACTATACTGTGAAGACACTTATTTCCTCTCTCCTCCCTGCAGCAATATAACCTTTTATCTCAAGGGCCATATGTGGAGCTGTAACTCAGTGGAACAGCAGAGGCTCCAGGTTTGGTCCCTAGCCAGACTCTGAAGAGAAAGAGACATATGTGCTCATCTGAGACAATGCACTGCTACAGCTCACCAGCATGAGTAGAGAAAAGAAGACCAGTGGTTTGATTCAGATGGCTGTCTGATTCAGGATTTTACTTTGCCCCAACACCTACATTTCACACAGTCGTGTATCCCTCATGTCCACTTGGTTGATTGCACCACCTGGTTATTATCCCCCCTGCCCCTTTGTGCTGCCCAACTGCACGGTCCATCATGCCAACTGTAGCTGGGAGGGGAGGTTCTGAAGGACAAGTCATCTCTCTGTGGAAGTGGCAATTCCATTTGCCTGTTTTAGATGGACAAACCCCTGCCCTTTTCCATCTGAATTCCCCACTGTCACTCGATAAACCAACAGGAGCAAATGGGGAGGAAGAGTATCTGGCAATGCTGTGACATCGTTTCCAGCTGCATAGGCAGAAGCCGCATCACTGTGTCATCTCATGTGCTAGCATTTCCCTGGAACTCTATGGTTTTTATGAGAGATTCAGGGGAATGCTAGAGCATCCTGCAACACAGTGTTTTTACTTCCAGTCACGCAGCTGGAAATGATGTCACTGTATTATAGAACACCATTCAAGTCTTCACCCCCACCAGTCTCCCAGGGATTGCCACCCGAGGGCTAGGAACTCTAAGTGGAAGAGATGTCGACTCTCAGTCCCAGGAGGTGTAGTAGTAGAGGGGAACTGATGACCTCAACTCTTGCTGTACAATCCATTACGAAGACACCTGAGGTGAAAAACAAGGAGGTTGTGAAAGGGTACCTAATTGCTAAGAATAATTAGAACAGAAAGACCACTTATGGTGCATTCAGTTGGGCAGCTAATCCCACCATTGGCCTGGCTCTAATTTGATCCTGATGTTTTTTATCCAGTGTTGCATGACCAGACATGAATTGCCTTATGGTGTGTGGATTCCATGGTGGATTGTCTAGACAGTGTCTACCTGAAAGAGCCACATGGTTGAGGTTTTTTTATTTAAAAAATTATGTTTGCGCATGCACATATGTGCCACAATGTGTACTTGTTTTTCCGCACATGCATGGACTTGAATGGTAAAAGCGCCGGCAGTGGTACCTTCCTATAGGTACCATTTCAATTAACCAAGTTCATAAATTTCATGGGCCATTCAGAAACATGGAATTGTCCGGAATGTTTGAGCAGAGCTCTGCGGCCGTCACACATTTACGCATTTATGCACATATTGCTAAGAATTTTTTTAAATGGTGGCCGTTCAGGATGGTCTGGAGTCAGACCATCCTGATGGCTGATTGTGTGCTGGAATGACCAGATGGGGGAAAGTTGGCCATTGGCCCAAAAGCAAGCTTTAGTCCGGACTTTCACTGGTATCTTTAAAATATGGCTCCCTGGTGGGGATCGATGGGCTGATCATGGGAGCAGCACCTTTCCCAGATGTCGCTGTCTGGACGTTCCCTTTAAATCCACCAGGCACTCGTCCCTGGATCAGATCTAAAGGGCCATTTGATCACAACCCCAAACAGCCAAAACTTATATAGAAGAGCTGCAGTAAGCTCTGAGAGCAGCATGGAAGACTGGGGTAACCAAGCTTTTTGGTTCTAGAAGGGATCTGTGGCTAAGAAAGGCACATGTGGCTGCAGTTCCCATCATCTTCAGTGGTACACAGTGAGAGTACTTGCATAGTGAAGAGGCATCAAGACCTTTCCTATGCAAATTCATTTTCATTCTACAGCATGTGTGTAGGTAGGGGATTCTGCTCCAACAGGTTGAATAAGGAAGAGTCACTACCCCAGTACAGTGTAAGAGAGTGATATATTGGTCTCCAACTCTCCATGGATGTTTGAGAGCCTTACTTACCCATCTCAGGCGGAAATTGGAGTGGGAGTGAACAGAGAAGGTGTAGGTGCCCTGCTTTGAGACACGGCCTTCTCCTGCTTTGCTGAGTTCCTCCCATCCTTAGTGACATCAGGTACCTTGTCACTGCAGTGGCAAAGATGTTTGGATGCCCAAGGCAAATTCTGTGCTGCAACCAAGGTTGCCAGATCTGAGTTGGGAACAATGCTCCCTCTAAGCTGTGGAGTCTTGTGAGCAAAAATTCTACTTTGTGAGCTACTGGCATTAAAATTGTGAGTAAGTGGTTTGGCTACTGCATAAATTAGCCATCCTTCCTGAGCTAAGACAAAAATGTATGAACCGGAGGCTAAAAAACTGTAAGCTAGCTCACATTAACTCAGCTTAGAGGGAACACTGGTTGAGAAATACCTGGAGATTTGGGGGGGGGGGGCTGGGGAAGGTGAGGTTTGAGAAGGGGAGGGACTTCAGCAGGATGCAATGCCATAGAGTCCACCCTCCAAAGTAGCCATTTTCTTCAGGGACTGATCTGTCAGCTGGAAATTAATTGTAATACCAGCAGATGTCCAGGGCCCTGATGTCCTCCGGGAGCTCATTCGACCAGTGAGGGGCCACCACCGAGAAGGCCCTAACCCTCATTGCAGCCAGCCTGGCTTCTTTAGGGCCCGGAAGAACTAGGCAATTTTGGGATCCCGATCTTAGTGCTCTCTGGGGAACACATGGAGAAAGGCGGTCCCTTAGGTAAGCATGCCCCTGACCATATAGAGCTCTAAAAGTAAGAACCAGCACCTTGAACCAAATCTGGTATGCTATAGGCAACCAGTGCAGTGCTTTTAGGGCAGGCTGGATGTGTTCCTGCACAGGAAGACACAACAACAGCCTCACTGCTGCATTCTGCACCAGCTGCAGTTTCCGGATCTGGAACAAGGGCAGCCCCATGTAGAGAGCATTGCAGTATAATCCAGTCTCGAAGTGACCATTGCGTGGATCACTGTTGCCAGGTCGTTGCGTTCAAGGAAGGGAACCAACTGCTTAATCAGCCATAGGTGGTAGAAGGCAGACTTTACAATGGCAGCTACCTGGGCCTCCATTGTTAAAGAGGTATCCAGGAGCACTCCCAAACTCCTAACCTCCAGTGCTGGCACCAATGGTGCCCCATTGAAGGTTGGGAAAGGGATCCCTAACCCTGGCCCATTCCAACTCAGGCACAGGACCTCCATATTCATCAGATTTAATTTCAGTCAACTCAGCCTAAGCCAACCAGCCACAGCTTTCAATGCCAGGTCCAGATCACCCGGACTAGAGTCTGACTGACCATCTAACAACAGATAGAGCTGGGTGTTGTCCACATATTGGTGACAACCCAGCCCATACCTCTGGGCAATTTGTGCAAGGGGGTGCATATAGATGTTAAATAGCATTGGGGAGAGCATTGCTCCTTGGGGCACTCTGCAATTTAGCCGGTGCCTTCTCGATAGCTGTTCCCATTTGCTACCCTTTGTTCCCAACACTGAAGGAAGGAGGAAAGCCACTGCAAGGCAATCCCCTGAATCCCAGTATCGGTGAGGTGGTGGATCAGTAGTTGACGGTCAACCGTGCCGAATGCCACCGACAGATCCAACAACATCAACACCACCATACCATCTTGATCCAGATGCTTCTGGAGATCATCTGTGAGAGCAACCAGGACTATCTCTGTCCCGTGGCCTGGTCGGAAGCCAGACTGGAAGGAATCTAATATGGAGGCATCATCCAAAAACCCCTGCAGCTGATTAAGAACATAAGAACATAAGAGAAGCCAATGTTGGATCAGGCCAGTGGCCCATCCAGTCCAACACTCTGTCACACAGTGGCCAAAAACACCAGGTGCCCTCAGGAGGTTCAGCAGTGGGGCCAGGACACTAGAAGCCCTCCCACTGTTGCCCCTCCCCCCCAAGCACCAAGAATACAGAGCATCACTTGCCCCAGACTGAGAGCTCCTATCTATACCTTGTGGCTAATAAACTGATGGACCTCTGCTCCATATGTTTATCTAATTCCCTCTTGAAGCCGTCAATGCTTGTAGCCGCCACCACCTCCTGTGGCAGTGAATTCCATGTGTTACTCACTCTTTGGGTGAAGAAGTACTTCCTTTTATCTGTTCTAACCCTACTGCTCAGCAATTTCACGGAGAACCCACAAGTTCTTGTATTGTGAGAAATGGATAAAAGTACTTCTTTCCCTACCTGCTCTATCCCATGCATAATCTTATAAACCTCGATCATGTCACTCCTCAGCCATCGTTTCTCCAAGCTAAAGAGCCCCAAGCGCTTCAACCTTTCTTCATAGGGAAAGTGTTCCAACCCTTTTATCATTCTAGTTGCCCTTTTCTGCACTTTTTCCAATGCTATAATATCTTTTTTGAGGTGTGACGACCAGAACTGTACACAGTACTCCAAATGAGGTCGCACCATCAATTTATACAGGGGCATTATGATACTGGCTGATTGGTTTTCAATTCCCTTCCTAGTAACCCCCAGCATAGCGTTGGCCTTTTTCATTGCAGTCGCACACTGTCTCGACATTTTCATTGAGCTATCTACTATGACTCCAAGATCTCTCTCTTGGTCAGTTTCCGCCAGTTCAGACCCCGTCAACATGTATTTATAGTTAGAATTTTTGGCTCTAATGTGCATCACTTTGCACTTGACCACATTGAACCCCATTTGCCTCACTGATGCCGACTCACCCATCCTTGACAGATCCCTTCGGAATGCCTCACAATCCTCCCTGGTTCTCACCACCCTGAACAACTTCGTGTCATCTGCAAATTTAGCCACTTAACTGCTTATTCCCAACTTCAAATCATTAATAAACAAGTTAAAAAGCATTGGACCAAGTACTGATCCCTGCTGTACCCCACTGCTTACCTCCCTCCACTGAGAAAATTGCCCATTTATACTCACTCACTCTTTCCTTTTAATTAGCCAGTTCATTTCAATTTGCCACTGCCTTCTTGATAAGTTTGCCCAGGTAGGGCAAATTGGATACTGGCCGGTAGTTAGCTAATTCAGCTGGATCCGAACATGTTTTTTTTTTTAGGAGAGGCCTCCTTTAGTGCATTAGGGAACAGTCCCTCTATAAGGTTGCCAGGTCCAAAGGACCAGCTGGCAGGGGACTTACCAGGATGCTCCAGGAGAGGGGACAGAAGAAGCACACCATGGCTACGTCACCCAGAAGTTATGTAGGTACATCAGTGACTTCGGGGGGGGGGGCACACTCTGGTTTGGGGGCAAAATGCTATGTGTCATGAGTACCTCTGAGGATCTGCCTCCTGTTGATCTAAGTGAGGTGGAGGATCAGCTCCCAGCTCCAGAGAAGCCTCCACCTGAGCCAGATGAGACTCAAGCAAGCACCTCCTAGGGTTTTGTTCCAGCAGCAGCTGAGCCACAGCTAAGCTCAAGCCCACCTGATTCACCTCCTCGGGTGGAACATCTAAGGTCCCAATGCAGCAAGACTTAGCTGCAAGAAGGAAAGAGACAAGCATACATGGTCGCAGATCATGAAGTCCTGAGTTCTAGAAGGAGCCGGGACCTCACTTCCAGATGCAAACAAGCACAGGAAGTGGCTGGGTATTTAGGCACAGCACAGAGACTAACAACTTGTGTTAGCAACAAGTCATCCTGGCTAAGCTCTGCACCCATCCGGCTTGTGGTTGCTGACTTGATTCTGGGACTTCTGGATTGTGACTCTAGCTTTGTTTGACTTTGGCTTTGGTGACTCCCTGGACTGGTTTACTCGTGAATTTCTCTCTTTGACTCTGGCTTGGACTGACTCTGGTTTTGGATTAGTGTTTTGGACTTGGCAACTCATTCCTGATTTGGCTTGACCTCCGACTGTCCTGGACTTCTGCTTGGCTCCTGTTCTATTGGCACCCAGCTCATGACACTATGGTTTGAAGCTAACCCTATGCTGGCATGATTCTTCTTGCAACGTAAGTCATTGTTCTGTGGGTTCCTGTCCAATGTTTGCATATTGACTCTGCCCACGACTGCAGGTTTCCTAACACATAGACAACTTTGTAGGATCAGGGTGGTGTTTTGTTTTGCTTTTGCTTTAAGAACTTTAGACAAATAAGTTATTGGGACAGGACTGGATGTAAGAGTCTAATCCAGACTCTTATTAACTGACCATAAAATGTAGCCAATCAGAAACTCTAACAATCTCTGACCTCACCGGAAGTGCTGTATTCCCTATTATTATTATTGTTTACAGCATGAGCACCAACCAGAGAACAAGCTACTTTTGCCATCCAACTAGAAATAGGATGGCATCCAAAATCTAGAGCTTGAACGGGATCTTCTCATTGATCCGTTAAATATATTCTGCAGGATGGAAAAGTGCTGTGTGTGCATGTGTGTGATATATAGTTCATAACGAAGAAAATTGGATTGGCAAAAGGCCATAATTCTGGCCTAGCACCATGGTATAACAGGAGGCATTTGTCCAATTGTTCTACTCATGGCATTCATTAGAAATTGTGGCTGTCATCATATGTATATTGACGATATAATGGGAACATTTGCTTCAGGTACATGCTCAATGGCTGGAAGGGGGCATTTGCAGTACAGCAGATGTTCTTCTGTCCTTCCTCCAGGTCTCCACTGCAGATGGTGCCATTTCAGTCAAAGTTCTGTCTTCTTGGACAGTCACCAAAAGTTCTTTCTGCATTAAGTAGCAAGTATTACTTAAAACATATGCCTACATAATCAAAATGGGTAAAGTGACTCCTGCAATATGTTAGGAATGGCTACAAGTTTGCTTTAAAAATGTAAAGGATACTAACGTTGGTCCACTCTGAACCATGCCTGAAGATCTGGTAGAGGTCAAATTCTGCTTTTTAACAGAGTTGCTTTAAAAAAATTTCTAGTGCGATAAAATTATACTCCATGCACATACTACATACACACATATATATGCCATGTAAAGAATGTCCCCTGAGAAGTGTCATTGGAGATACCATGATCTTCACACCAAACAGATTTGGACAGCAAACATAACTGTGTTCAGCAGCCATGATCATGCATGATCCAATCAAAGTTTTTGTTTTACGTGCTTATGATGTATTTTTAATCTTTTAATGGCTATTTTATGGTTTTTACTTGATATTGTGATTGTCTTGTTTTGTGTGTTTGTTTTGTTGTTGTTTTGCTATGTCTTTGAGCTAATGCAATCAAACAAATTGATCAATTGATTAATGATCCAAACCTCAGATCTGCTTGGTTCACTGCATCAAAGAAAAAAGGTCCTGTATCTGAGTGGGGTATGGGTGGGGGTGGGTATTGGGATGGGGCTCCAACTCCTGGCTCTTGATGGTGTGCCATTGACTTCAGTGCCAGGTGTCAAGAGTCTGGGTGTGATTCTGGATGCCTCACTTTCAATGAAGGCCCAGTTCACAAATGTCACTAGACTGACTTTTTTCCACCTACACCAAGTCAAGCAACTGGTTCCCTTCCTTTCTCACCCTGACTTAACTACAGTGATCCATGCAATGGTCCCCTCCAAGCTACCCTTGAGGCTGACCCAGCAGCTCCAGTTGGTTCAGAATGAAGAGGCATGTGTTCTCACCAGAACATCTTTGAAATCACACATCCAACCAGTGCTCCGCCAGCTGCACTGGCTCCAGGTGGAGTACCGGATAAAGTTCAAGATGTTGGTTTTTAGCTTTTAAAGCCCTTTGCAGTTCCAGAATGACATGTCTTCAGGACTTTCTCTCCTGGTACGTCCCCCAGAGAGTGCTTCACTCAATTGATCAAAATCTTTGGGTGATTCCCCAGTCCAAAAGATATCTGCTTAGGCTCAACCAGAGCCTTCTCGTCTCTGGAACCGGCCTAGTGGAATGCTCACCCATGTGATATCCGGGCCCTGTGGGACCTAATGCAGTTCCACAGGGCCAGCAAAACTGAGATGTTCCACAAGGCCTACAGTTGAGGTGGTAGCAATTCCATCAATATTAGCCTCCCCTTTCCTGCCTTGCTGTTGTTTTGCTTGGCTGTCCATCTGTTATTCTACCATCTTAATACCCAGAGACATACCTGAAGTACAATCTTTTTGAGGAGAAGATGCACTATATTGCATCAAACCATGCACTGCCATCTGATTGATCAGATTTAAATTGTTGTTATACATTGTTGTTTAACAACTGGTTTCTTACTGTTGTCAGATTGTTATCAGTGCCTGTCATTAACAGTCCTGAGCCCTGCTGTGGAGGGGAGGGGGGGACTATAAGTTAAATATCTCTCTTTATATATAAATGAGTAGTGAGGTGGTACTTTCTGAACGTTCCACACGCTCCTAAATCAGTTGGCTCCATGATGTGTCACTCAGAAGCTGTCCCTATCCACTGGCTGAGTTCCCTGAGCCTTGCCTCCAACATTCTAAACAGTTTGCTGTTCCTCTTCCCCCCCATAGCCAGTCGGAACACAGAGGTTGTTTGGATATGCGGACTGATTGGCCTTTGCCTCTAACATTCTAAACAGTTTGCTGTTGCTGTTGGGAGTCATTGAATTTGTCCTGAGGTAAAATACATGTCCCAATCTTCCCTTAAATGGTCACTGGAGTTGCCAATCTCCCTGTGGAACCTGGAGATCTCCCAGAAATTACCATGTTTCCCAGCCACAGCACATCATTTCCCCTACAGAAAATTTCCCAGCTATTACAACTGTTCTCCAGATGACCAAGATCAGTTTTCCTGGAGACAATGGCTGCTTTGGGCAGTGGACTCTGTGGCATTATACCCAGCTGAAGTCATTCTGCACCCCAAACCCTGCCCTCCCCAGGCTCTACCCCAGAAGTCTACAGGTATTTCCCAACCCAGAGTTGGCAACCCTGTAACTGGCTATGGAACCACTCTCCAGATCCTTGGAACCCAGAAGATATGGCATAGGAGGAGGTGCTTTTCTAACTTAGCTGCCACTGCATAACCCCAAATCAACATAAGTCAGGGGTGGAGGGAACCATACCTATTACTATGAAGCTGTCCTCCCATACTACCCATTTGGGGCAGCAAAAGGACTTGAGAAAGCCCTGCCTTATAGCTAAGCAAAAGGAAATAAACATGGCTTGCCTCCCTCTATTTCCCCCTTCCCTCTGCCGCCCCACCAGCCACAGCCGGGACACTCACCTGCAGCGTCCTTCTAAAGCCCATTGTATTTCTTCCCACAACGGGCCTTACTCCTAGTTGTTAATATATATAAATCTGAGCTGGGAAGTTACTAAACAGCTTGCAATTGTGCAGGGGCTGCTGGTGGAAGTCCAGTTCCTTATTGTGGTGGAGTTCTATTTCCTTGCTTTGTGGGCAACTTTATACTTGTTCAGTAGGTGAAACTGATTCTCCCCTGGGGTCATAGATGATCAGGTCAGGTTATTAAAAAATATGGAGGGTACAGCAACTTCCATAAATCTGTATAAAAATGCACCTGCATGAAATAAGGGTCATAATACATGTCTAGATAAACACAAGATAATAAAGTTTTTTTTTTAAAAAAAAGAAGTTTTTATATGCAACCGTTCTCCGACTGACTACTTCATTCTTAATTTAAACAACTATCTGTTGAATGGCATGCAGTGACAACAGAGGAGGGGGAACTAGGACTCCCATCGGACTGTATAAGAATGTGCTTGTGAAAAATACTTCTGGTTTCACTGTATTGTACTCTTTGGCAGGGTCATTTCGTAGAAAAAGAGGTGCAGGAGCTCATTAGCATAACTCATTAGCATAACTTATTTGCATATGCTACACCACCTGACATCACTAGAAGTATGTCAGAAGGCAAGAAAGAAAGAAGAGAGAGAGAGAGAGAGCTGGCAGAGAGGGGACAGCTACTAATCCAAGCCTCAGAAATACCACTATTCTGGGAGGATAGCTTCAGTGGTGGCTGAAGCCTTCAGAAGGCTGGTCGGAAGAACAAGGACCTTTCCAGGGGACAGGCTCATTTTGCTGCAGCCATGACACAAGCAGGCATTACCCCACCGGGGGGGGGGGGGGCTGGCACCAACTCCCAGAGCTGCAGTCCCCTGAGCTCCTGCTCGAAATGACCCCTACTCTTTGAATATATGAAAAGAAAACTGATGAATGGGATTGAACTACTGGCAAACCACCAAATGATCAATGAAAAAAATGGCTCACTGTTCATGGCATGCTTTTAGAATGTGATCTGAATCAGGGGCACCCCTAAATGTTGTTGTGTGTGAAGTGCCATCAAGTCATAGGGAACTTATGGTGGCCCACAAGGTTTTCATGGCAACTGGTTAAGCAGAAGTGACTGGCTTGTCAACTGACCACTTATGTACTGTCATTTTTGGCACTTGTTTGTCTCTAATTGCTTTGGGGTCCATCCCCCTTTTTCCACATGTGTCTTGCTCCCTCTGGGACTACGAGAGAGCGCAAAACACATGGGAGGACCCTGATGCAGTAGGGACAAACCAGTGACAAGAATGAGAGTGTGGAAGTAATTGCCTTCCTCCACCTGCCTCACATGGTGTCTGTTGTGGGGAGAGGAAGGGAAGGCGATTGTAAGCCGCTCTGAGACTCCGAGTGAAGGGGGGGAGTATAAATCCAATCTCCTCCTCCTCCTCCTCTTCACCTTCATCTTTGTCTTTGTCTTCCTCCTCCTCTGTGAAATCTTCCTTGGTGGTCTCATATCCAAGTACCAACCCAGCTTAGCTTCCAAGATCTGGTGCGATTCGGCTATACAATATCATTCTTACAACCAGTGTTCCCTCTAAGCTGAGTCAGTGTGAGCTAGCTCACAGTTTTTTAGCTTCCGGCTCACACATGTTTGCCTTAGCTCAGGAAGGATGGCTCCAGAGCTCACTAATTTATGCAGTAGCTAAATCACCTGCTCACAACTTTAACGCCAGTAGCTCACCAAGTAGAATTTTTGCTCACAAGACTCCACAGCTTAGAGGGTGCGTTGCTTACAACCCCACTAAATATTATTAGTTTTATCAAAACATTTTCTTCAAAGCTTGTGAAAGTCCCCCAATTCACTTTGAATTCTGTGGAGGAAGTAGCAAGTCGAGTGCAAAACACCCCCCCCCCCCTCCATTTCAAATTGTGTCCTTTCCCCGGCCTTTTGAGTTGTTTGGAGACCTTGGTTTTCAAACTGTAGTAGTTCTACTGTTCGTTCTTACTGGGAACCAAACAGCATCCCCCCCCCCCACCCCGAATGTGACCTTCACAAGTTGCTAGATGAAGGTGATAGATCTAGGAGTGACTTGATTTGTTATTAGTTCTGAACCTGATTGAGCAGCTATTAAATGATACTCTGGGGGATGATTTTGGGTAAATCATATGCTTTGCAGCTTCTCCTTTTTAAAAACCAGGCTGCATGAGTGAATACAATGAAATTTCATTAATTTAATTAATGGACCACAAGGCCACATAGCCCTGAATTATTGTGAATCCCTCTGCAAAGAGAAACGGGTATGAATTCTTTTAAAACAGAAGCACATCTGTGACCTTCAGTCACCTGAATGGAATAAGGTGCAATACCCAATGAGGCAAACACAGTAATTTAGTGCTGGAGAGACGTGAGACATCCTTAAAGAGTCTCTGATACCATGAAAAATAGTTTTCTGGATATTAAATGCTTTCGCAGTGGAAATTGCATTTCATTTTGCAGTGGGTTGTTTGTCGTACTAACTTATTTGCACATGAAAATAAATTACCATTTATTATAAAATAGACGTATCAGTTAAGCACTGAAGTCCGCTGGTTAGGGCACCTGATCATATTTCAGAGGTGAGTATTTGAACTGCATTTCTTTTCACTGTCATTCAAATAACAGGCAGTCTCAGTTACAGGGAAAATGCAAAGCTTTAACCAAGCATCTAGGTTATAATCCTAAAAATATTCTGGAGAATAAACCTTCTTGAATCAATAGATTTTTTCCCCCTAAGTAGACCTTTTTAGGATTGCTAAATTACAATCCTAAATAGAGCTACAACATTTTAAGCCCATGGACTTAGAAGGGTATAACACTGTTTAGGATTGCTCTGTTGGTCCCTTTTACTCAGGATCAGGGTATTAGAGAGACTAAGTGCAGTTAGGTCCGTTCTCTCAACACTGCAAATGCAAGTCTGTTCCACTTCCAACAATACCCTGTGGCTGATTTGTACCACGATAAGGGCCACATAAGGGCCAGGGTAGTCTTAGCCAATGGGCTGTGTGGACAGCTGCCCTGGGGCCCATGTTTGAGGGGAGCTGATTGACCACAGCCCTGTCCTGTCAAAGTGGGGAGGAGAGAAGAAGAAAAGCAGGCTGCTACCACCACTCACAACTGCCCTCCCTGCTGCTGGGCAGCTGGCTTCCAGTGGTGACGGTATTTCCTACCCATATAGCACATGGCAAGGGCACAGGTCTGCAGCCACAGTGGTGCACAAAGGGGCAGGGCCCCACCAATCATTTGTCATGCCCCTCTAAGCAGTACAAGGGGTTCTTCTGAAATCTGTCACAAGTCTTCTGCCAATGAGAGAGGGCATTTCATTCCCTCCTCCCTCCCAGGCTTTGCCAATGAGAAAGGGAATCTTTTCCCCTCCTCCCTTCCAGTCGTTCCCTTTGCACTTTGCTTCCTGCACAAAGTGCTCTGAAGCTTTTGCTCACGAGGTAGAATTTTTGCTCACAACACGGAGGAGCTTCGAGGGGACATTGTCCTGGGCACAAGAAAAAGAGCTACTTATCCCCCTTTTCCCTTTTTATTCATTTTGGACTTCCTGAATCATAATCTTTGCGTTCCTAAATCAGTCTCTTCACTGCCGTAGCCCTATCTGAGAGATGTAATCATCACCCTGGCACCAGTTCATTAACCCTCATTATTACCCCCAAGAGACCTCCCCCCCCCCCCCCCCGGAAAAAACCCTGACTTCAAGAACTGCACTTCACTTGCAAATAATAAATGGGCGGTGACGGGAAATGCACCCAAGAGCTGACACAGCAACTCAGGGCTAAATCAGACATGACTCGAAAGACTTGTGCATTGGGGCTTCTGTGGTTTTTTAAATGCTAATTTGCAGCCCAAGGCAGCTGCTTTGAAGATCAGCGGAGGGTTTCTGAGAAGGGGGAGGTACTTAACCTTTTCTTCCCATGCCTCTCTTCCATGATTTAAATACCTTCCCAGAGGGGAAATGGACTCTTGTGTCCAAAATAGATGGGCACGAGTGCCTGAATGTATATGTTTTTTTCTCCAAGAGCCAATTAAGTAACTGTATGAAACTCTAATCCCCTATGTGAATTTTTAAAGACTGGCACAGAGTCCTCCCAGGAGGTCCCTCTTCATCTTCCTCCTTAAGATGCCTGGCAAGGACTTCAAAATCTCCTTGCAACTAGAGGTGCCACAGATTTTATGGTTAGCAACCCTGGCTGGCAAGTATGACATTTTGGACAGCAACTGGTCACCTGTGCCTTCCCCTCACCACCATAATTTTGGTCATCTGCTAAACAGCATTGCGACTGTACAGAGGCATAGCATCCACATCGCAAGTCCCGCTGTACACTGCATTGGTCAGGCCACACCTGGAGTCTTGTGTGCAGTTCTGGAGGCCTCAGTTCAAAAAGGATATGGACAGAATGGAGCAGGTGCAGAGGAGAATGATGAGGATGATTGGGGGCCTGGAGAACAAGCCCTACGAGGAAAGGCTGAGGGACCTGGGAATGTTCAGTCTGGAGAAGAGGAGGTTGAGGGGGGATAGGATTGCTCTCTTTAAGTATTTGAAGGGCTGTCCCTTAGAGGAGGGCAGGGAGCTGTTCCTGTTGGCAGCAGAGGATAGGACTTGCAATCATGGGTTTAAATTAAGGGTGGGAAGGCTCTAGCTGGATCTTAGGAACAACTTTTTTTCAGTAAGAGTTATACAACAGTGGAATCAGCTGGCTAGGGAGGTGGTGAGCTCCCCCTCACTGGCAGTCTTGAAGCAGCAGCTGGACAAACACTTGTCAGGGATGCTCTAGGCTGATCCTGCATTGAGCAGGGGGTTGGACTAGATGGCCTGTATGGCCCTTTCCAACTCTGTGGTTCTATGATTATGTGCACCACAGCAGTAGTGGTGGCGTTTCAGTCCTCCTGACTTGTGGCGACACTGATATCTGTGCAGTGGGTTTTATCAACTCTTTCCGAGGAGCATGGATGGCCAGTTTAGTCAGTTAAATGATACAGATGGACTAGAATGCTCAACAGCTTGTGCTAAAATATGCATGTGTGAAGTACTTTCAATAACACACATGAACATTGATAATCACTGGGTGATTGGTTTGCTCACTCTCAGTTGAGAACTCACATTGGGCTGTGTGAGAATGCACATATATGAAATGCTGCTAACTGTACCATACACTACTATTTGAAGGTAACCTACTAAACAGGCTTGAGCTCCCCATGAGCAGCCAATCTGCTGAATGAACAATTGGCTCCTTGCCTAAGATCAGTGAGCAAAGTGTGAACTGAACCAGTGAGTGTTCAAGAACCCCTACTCTCAGCCCCTCAATTCACTGATCCTTTTCATCCATGCACCTAAATTCTCCTGGGGTAGGCAAGAGATTCTAAACACTGTCTGTAATGCAGAGAAAGGTTAGGGTTAGGGTTATAACTGGCCCTTCTTCTCATGAGCCTAAAGGCACCCCAAATTGTGTTGCTGTAATGGGATATACATTGGTATGAGATGAGAAATGACACTGTAGATCCGCAAGAAAGTCCCTGTTTTCAGCCATGAAATATTGGAAGTTATGAAAGCCGTAACTGCTGTTGAGAAAACAGCTGGGAACTATGGAGTTCTTCGGTGAGAAAGTTGGTAATGACAGTCACGCTCCCCAGAAGGATGTTCTGTATGCTGTTATCCCTGCAATTTGTGACCACTGGAAAGTACTGGGCACACTCTAGAGTGCTCTTTTGGTGTATATGGAGTTCAGCAGACCTGATCCACTAGAACAATATTCCTCAAAGTTGGTCCTATCAGCATTATGATGCTGGCTAATGTATTTCCTGGGACAACCTTACTTCTCCCCCAAAGCATCTTTTTTCCCAAAGCAAAGATCAAGTCTGGGCAGTTCTCCAGTTCTTTTGAGTAGGAGGTGATCAAAAGATCCCAGGAGGCATCACCTTTGGGTCTGCAAGGATCATCCAGCTCCCTCCATCATAGAAGGATGTTCGGTTTGGAACGTCCCAAAATTTTGTAATTGCTCACATGGTAACCAAGTTTTTGCGATTTCCCCCTTTCTCAAAATTCCAAAAGTGCCCACATGTTCATCAAGGCTGGGGACTTCCACATTAAAATGTCCTAGAATCAGTGGTCATTTTGAGGGGAAATGAGCAGGGACGGCATTCCTGGAGTAACAAACCCAGGAGTAGAGAACCCAGGCATGCTTGCATGCCTGCCCTTTGCTTCCCCAGCCAGCCTGCCACGGTGGGTTGGCTGGGAAAGGGAAGGGCAGGCAGGCAGACATGCCCCCCCTTTTCCCCTGAGCCTCACTGGTTTTGTGGAGAAACTCGGGGAAGTGGGGGATTTGAAGGCATTTTAAGCATGCTTGGGTTCCCTGCCCAATCTTCTCCAGGTGCCCCGCAGTTATGGGTCACCTGGAGAAGATCAGGCAGGGAACCCAGGCATGCTTGCATGCATGCCTTTTGCTTCTCCAACCAGCCCCTCATCAGTGAGTTGAGGGGCTGAGAGTAGGGGTTCTTGAACACCCACTGGTTCAGTTCACACTTTGCTCACTGATCGTAGGCAAGGAGCCAATTGTTCAGTGGCAGGCTAGCTGGGGAAGGGAAGGGCAGGCATGGAAGCATGCCGCCGCCTCCTCCTCCCTTCCCTATCTGAACTTCTCCACTACTGTGGAGACTCAGAGAGTGGAGGGGAAGTGGGGGAGGGGATATTTCCGTGCCTTTCTTTCCCTCCCTGGATTGGGGAGGGAAAGAAAGCCATTTTAAACATGCCTGGGTTCCCTGCCTGATCTTCTCCAGGTTCCCCACAGCCACAGGACACCTGGAGAAGATCAGGCAGGGAACCCAGGCATCCTTGCGTGCCTGCCCTTTGTCAGGGGGTGTGGCATATGCAAATAAGTTATGCTAATGAGTTCCTGCACCTCTTTTTTTCTACAGAATGACCGCTGCCTAGAATTCACCCAGTATCTTCTGCAGTGTACAGGAGTACTATGTCCGATTCACAAATTCATCAGCCGTTATCTCAGTGTGGAAAAGGTTCCCTGGGAGAAAGTTGTTTGGAAGCCAATAGTCTTGGTTACTGGCGAGAACTTGGTAAGGAAGGAAGTTTAGCCGGGATAAGATTTCTTTGCTTTAGTAAACACAGCCTCCTCTTGGAGTGCTTGTTAATACTCTGCAAGGAAGTAAGACAAAGGACGTGTGGAAGCGATAATTTAGAAAGCTTTCTTGCAAAGCTCGCAACCGGTAGGGGTGGTAAGTTCATTATAAGGAAAGAATCCTACAACTAGATTCCCAATAGCCTTGAAACCTAATGAGTGGGTATGAGCTGCAGAACACTCTGCTATTGTTTGCATGACCTTATTAACAGAATGTATTTTCTCTTGTACTCTTTCTACTTTTCGGAATAATGTCCTTTGGATTCTTTAGGATCTCAATTTTGCAAATGTCAGGTCATAATTTCTTGTGTTGTGTTGTCAGGGAAATGAGCCCCTCCTGTGATCCCATTCAAAGGTGCCTAATAATCAAATGGAGGAGTGTTCTGATTAAATTGGATTCGATGAATAATTCATGCCATCCAATGTCTTGTTTTCCCCCTGGGCGTTTAGAATGGGGCACAATTAGAGCTTTTAAGGACATAGCTTTTTAATGTTGTTCGAGGGCACCTGTACAGTGGCAGGCTGCAGGGAAGAGACCGAGAGAGAGAAAGTAACCACGAGTGAGAGAAACATTTGAGAGTTCACTCCATGTCCTCGACAGTCTTCTAGTGCTGCCAGCCTTTCTTCAGGCAGAGCTCCTCTGCCTGAACAGCTCCAATGCAGGCACAAGTTCAAAAGGTTTACCCCCTAATGCCAGGTCCCAGATAGAAAAAAAACCCCACCAGGTTAAATTTCTGCCTATCACTCAACTGCCAAAGTCTCTTGAGCAATGTCCAACATTGCTGACATCAGGGTTTAAGTCATATTACCTGTTTGTGTGTGGTGTATATAACCGAAAGGCATCATGCTATCTACATTCTTCTCAAAGTGAGATTGGGGTTATTTCCTTGATGATTGCTACTTCCACAGAGAAATCTTTCCCCTCATGGAAAGCAGGAAGTCCTCACATTAAACGGGAATGTCCACATGACGCTGTGCTTTATTCTGAACACAATTCATTGTGTTCCCAGGGCTTTTCCCCCTTTCAGTCAGATTAAAAATGAGCCAACTTTAATCCAGGTCAAAGGGGAAGATGTGGAGTGTCCATAGCGGAGCATCCATGTGGACATATTTATTCACTTCATTTACACCCCACTTTTTCTCCCCAATGGGGACCCAAAGTAGCTTACAACAGTCTCCCTTCTTCATTTTATCTTCACAGTAACCTGTGAGGTAGGCTAGGGTGAGAGTATGTGACGGGCCCAGAAAGCTTCCATGGCAGAGAGGGGATTAGAACCTGGGACTCCCAGATCTTAGTCTTACACTCTAAACACTTCACCATGCCACCTCAAGTGGGTCTCAGGAGATTCAACATATACCCTTTTCAAATGAATAATAAATTTAGGAGTGGAGCCAAACCCTGCTTTCAGTCTCCCACATATACCCCTTTAGCCCTTTAAAGGACTTCCCCCTCCCTCCTACCAAGTTTCAATGTAACATTAAAATGAGGAGAAGCGTTCTGGCCCATGGGGAATCCTGAAGAAATGGCTCTCATATTGTGACTGATAGGTTAGGTCCCCCCTCTTCCTAAGAGCAACCAGTGGGAAGTTACGGAATGTCAGTGAGAGGGACAACTGAAAAGAGCAGTTAAGAAAACTGAAGAAAGAAGTCAGAGAGTTGAGAGAGTATCTGGCTGAGTGAAGCTGTGGCCAAGAGCTGTTTAAACCTGATTGGAACTCTCCCCCCCCCCCGGCAATTTATTATAACCAAAGATCCCAATGCTGGAATAGGAAAACAGTGCAATTGTTCAATGGGAAAGAAACTTTGTAACCTTTACCTGTCCTTCTTTGGTGTTAAATTTAAATCATAAATACAAGTTAACTCCTTGTTGTTGTTTTAACCCTATGAGCTGGTTATCTCCAGGAAAGACCCCCCACACAAACAACACAAGCTAAGATCTTGGCCTATATATCTATTTTAGGATATGAACAAATGGTGGCAGTGTGTGATAGGGTTGCCTGCCTCCAGGTGGGCCTGGGGATCTCCCGCTTTTACAACTGATCTCCAGCTGACAGAGATCAGCTCCTGGAGAAAATGGCTGCTTTGAAGGGTAGACTCTATGGCATTGTACCATGCTGAGGCCCCTTCCCATCCCAAACCCCACCCTCTCCTGGATCCACCCCCAAAGTCTCCAGGTATTTTCCCACCCAGACCTGGCAACCCTCATGTGTGAATGGAACGGTCTTGGAGTCCCCAACCCCAATAACTCTGTGCGGTGTCTGAGTGAGGGGAAATTATTAAAGGAGGCCAGGTAGTCGTGTGATGGTCTTATTTACCTGTAGACCTAAACCTGTGGGAGAGAGGTTGTGGAAAGTGGGGGGGGGGCAGTGAGGGTGGTGGCACCAGTAAGAACAAAGAAATCAGCATGTAGAGATGATATTCCCACCGCTGCTTGCTTTACTGGTTGTTGCTGCTATCGTACAGGAACCTGTTCATGCCCCCTTGTGGACATAGCCTCTGGGAAGCACAAATTTTTATAGCACTTCAGTAATATTGTTTCTGTTATATGTACAATAAATGCCTCTTTGATGGAATTTAACTATGTATCTCCTCAGTGGGTGCAACGCAGCTATCAGTATGCTCAAAAAGCAAACACTGATTAGTTTAATACTGGGAGCCCATTATATCAGAGGCAGGGAGCAGAAATTGCTCGTCTCTCTGCAGACAGAAATCGACCATAATCCTTAATTGCATTTTGTTGCTGAAAGTGATAATCATTGATATGGTATGGGCAAAACTGACACACGGGCTCCTGTTTGGCAAACAAAAGCGCGCTCTCCCCCCCCCCCCCCCCAATTCTCCTATCGAAGCCACTTGTAACGGGCGCCATTTGAGAGCCTTTGCTGACAAGCGCCACAGGTGTCCGGGCTTAATGTGACTCTGGAGTGCTTTTAATAGATAAGCATCCTCTATCTGTTGTGGCAAAGAAAAATAGGACAGGCAATCAGACAACCATCTTCCCTCACCTGAGAAGAATACTTAACATAAGCCAAGGGTAAAGAAAACAACCTTCCTCACATTCTGCCTTCAAATGCCACTGGAATGTTACCTTTTATCTCTCTTCCACTTGCATTTAGCTGAACAGGCTAAGCAAAGGGGGGGAGCCTTCAGGGTGCAGTTAATAAGATCCTTCATAAGAAAATTAAAGGTGCTTTAAAGAAAAATATATATTGGCAAACTGAACTGATTGATTATGGTGCAGTCTATTTAGAAGGGGCACAGGAAGGTCCCAAAAATCTAATGGCATCTCGGTGGAGGTCCGTTCCCATCTGAATCAGAACAAAATTTATCTTTTCACGCCATCCTCCTCGTGTATGGATCCCTTTGTGTTGCCCACCTAAATCTCTAGTGCAAGCACCGGGTCAGCCCAGAAACGTACCAACAATTATTATTTTGACAAAGAGGCTTCAAAACGGTACATGCATCCCCCTGAAATTCACTTGATGACTTTTATATACTACCGCCCTGATTCAAGAAACAAGCAACAGTACCCACTTTCTTAAAGATGAAACAAGCCAACAGCTTTATTGCTAGATGGAATAAAGTGAAAAGAATTACAAAGAAAAGCCCAAGGTTAGGTAGAGTCTAGCTACCGCCTAGAAAAGTAGGTCCTGGCAACCACAAAAGCCACCTGAAAGTGTTCACATTTTTTCAGAGTGAGCATGCTCACAATGTTTTTTACTGTTGGGGGGGGGGGGGTTAAGCTTCATGGGGGTTACTCTTTTATTTCCCTCCCAATGGGGTTTCCTCTAGATTAGTAGAGACATATTCCTTAACCCTAAATGGTTCCACTTAGGGCTACTAATAAAGGATACTAATATCTTCTGATAAAGGATACTTATATCTTCATACCTTGCAGGGCTCTTCCAAAAAGTACATCGATAACATTTGTGGAGCACGCTAAAGCATAGTATAGTGTTAATTTATTTAGAAGTAGAAAAGCTTGCAGAGGCTAAACTGGGGGAGACAGTAAGAAAGAGAGAGACCCTTTTTCACTATGTGAACATGACCTCAAATGTTTCTATCATGTTCAACCAGGCTTAGCTCTTACTCCACCAATATGAGAACCATTTTTCTGTTGCTTCATTCCATGATGTTACCATAATGTTTAAAGACCCACCACACCTAAGATTGCCAGGCCACTGGTGGGAGGCTTGGGGTGGGTACGGGAGGGGGCCATGACATCATTCGAGCTGCTGCAAAACCCAGAAGTGATGTAGAGTGACTTTAGGCATCAATGGAACTCTATGGTTTTACTGGAAATCCCTAGAGCAATCCTATGTCCCTTGCAGGTCTTCCACAGAAGTTATGTTGTCTGTTTTTTCTCCTGCCACTGTTTGGAGCAATGTTGGGCACCTAGGCCTCCTTAATCATGACATCAGCAAGGTCAGTAGAAGGAGTCCTTTTCACACAAACATTATCCAGTGATCTCTTGTTATTCATTCATTCAATCTTCTCAGACCCCAGTGGGGACCTGAAACAACTCACAACACAACAATAAAGTACAGTAGTACAGAATAGGGTTGCCAGCTCTAGGTTGGGAAATACCTGAAGATTTTGAGGGAAGAACCTGAGGAGAGTGGAGCTTTGAGAGGGGAGGGACTTCAGCGGGTTACAATGCCAAAGACTCCACCTTCCAAAATGGCCATTTTCTCCAGGTGGACTGATCTGTGTCACCAGGAGATCAGTTGTAATCCAAGGAGATCGCCAGACACTACCTGGAGGCTGGCAACCCTGCTACAGAAGAAACAACCAAACAGAAGAAGGCAGAGTTGCTGGCCCAGCACTGGCCCCAGGCATGAGATCTAGGGGGGCAGGGACATGCAAATAGGCATTTTGCTGTTGTTGGAACATCATTTCCCATGCAAACCTGGAAGGGACATCATCCCATCGATAAAACTCTCTTAGGATTCCCCTGAAGGTCTGGATCACTCCAGCACAATGGGATCGCTGTCATGTCTGCCCTGCAAGTTATGTGGTAGTGTCCATCTGACACTAATCCTTCCCCTCCCATTTTCCCACACTGCTCTACTCTAACTGAACCTGCCGGGCAAGAGGTCTCCCACCAGCACAGGAGCCCTGGCAGTGCTAGGAGAAGGCAAGGGGAAAAGCTGCTAAATGCAGAGCAGATCTTCCTCTCTCTATCGCTCTGCAAGGAAATCTTCCTACAGGCTCTAGGCTCGGAGGCAAAGGCGTAAGAAGGCAATGGGCTCCACTTACCCCCAGGCCTTAAATGCCTGCAACAGGAGAAAGCCTGGATTTTCCAGTGTGGCAGCCATATTCCCACAGTTTCTCCTCCTGCTGCTCCATCTCAGATGCACCATGGATGCGCCAAGAAATAGTGAGCATCAGTCACCCACTTTGGCAGTCAACGTGATTCGGTACACAAGCAAAACTGCTGGGTCATGTGGCTCATGAATCCCATGCAAGTTTCAGCATCTGCCACAGAACAACAATAATGCAGCCCTTGCAAACTTTCACAGCATCTGTATTTATAGTCCAGGCAGCTGATTATAACAGAAGGCTATACATTAGCTGTTGATCTAGGAACAAATTAACGGTGCAGAGGGAGATAAGGGCCCTTTTATTTCCCTTCTTTGTTATTTTATTTCCTTATGAATCACTCAATTATCTGGACCATTTTAAAGCTCACCGCACCGTTCCCCAGATCTAAGGGAAATGCTGAATGCTACTAATTGCAGGGGACGGAACAACATTGGTTATTGTATTCCAACCTCTGCATGCTTTAGAGTGGGATAACGGCCTGGCATTGTTAAAAGCAACTTCAGAGTCTCAGATCCTTCAATTAATAACATTCCAAACAGTAAAGGAAATGAGGCTGTTGACTAACGAGAGAAGGCGGAATGGAAGGGCTGACGGCTCATCTATTAGCAGCCTCCCTAGAGGGTTCATTCATGCTCATGGCAAGTGCAGCTGAACACATGAACATATGAAACTGCCTTGTACTGAATCAGACCCTTGGTCCATCAAAGTCAGTATTGTCTACTTAGACCGGTAGCGGCTCTCCAAGGTCTCAGACAGAAGTCCTTCCCATCACCTACTGCCAGATCTTTTAACTGAAAATACCGGGGACGGAACCTGGAGCCTTCTGTATTCCAAGCAGATGCTCTACCACTGTTCACCGCACAGCTTACATGCCAGGGACCCAGAGAGAAGGGCGGAGTCACTGCCAGGAGCCAAAGAGTGTCTGTCTAATGTGTTCTCCTGTCCGTGTGATGGTTTTGTTGGTTTTTTCACTCCCTACTGGAGGGCATCGGATGTGGCTGCAGAATGAATACATTAACACCAATTTTTTTAAAAAGAAAACAAAGAAAAAGGGCTGGGAATGGTTAATAATGAAAAACATACGGTTGAAGAAAAATTGCCTAAGCAAAAACAAAATGAGGGATAAACACGCTCCTCTTTTCGAGGGAAAGCCCTGGTCTCCCTCTCCATTGCCCACCAGCCCACTGAAGGTCGATGGGAGGGGAAAGGCTTAAAAAATGGAGCTGCACCTGTGGTGCACCATCAGTTCTGGCAACTGTCCAGAACTGACATCATGTTGCCACCATGACATTAATGTGATTCTTTAGGATTTGGCAAAACTCTACGATAAAACCATAGAACATTGCCCAAATGTTAGAGCAGCACATCAACAACTTGCCACAGATGTGATGTCACTTCCAGGTATTTGCTGGAAGTGATGCCATGACATAATTTCCCCCTGTCCCCAGCCGCCACCCCCCCCCCCCACTGGCTGGCAGCCATCGGCATGCAACCCTATTTACCTCCACTCTTTTTCACTCTTCCGTGCCAGTGGCAGAGCAAAAGCACCTGTTCCAAACAAAAGTCCCGCTGACACCAACAGTTCTGTCAGTAGATCTTCAGTGGGGATACTAGTTATCACCATTTTTGCTGCTCTTTGGAAGGACATGCTGCTAATAGGCATGCTTTGAAAACAAGGGCCCTGTAGCCTCCTACCTCTCTTTGAGCACAAGTTGAGAGGGAAGAAGGATACTAAAGTGAGGAACTCAATGGTGGAGAGAATGTCTTTTTATACCAGAGAGGTTCGTAGAGGCCACTCCCTAAGAAAGATCTCCTTTGCCTTCTCTCTCGCTGCCCAGGGACACCCCCCGTCCCTACCAGATGGCCCTCCAATACTTGAAGAGCTTTCTCCCCATAACTCTACCTTCTCCCCTTCTTAACATGTTACTGTGATCAGGGGCATAGAGTTTAAAAACTCCCGGGGGGGGGGGGCGGGGGCTCTTCCGTGCATGCGTGCTTTCCGTGTGTGCCCGCCGGGACCATGTCCCCACCGCCACCTCCCCCCCGCCTGACCGCTCCTGCTTCCATCCCTCCCTCTGTCCGTCCAGGGGCCAGCTGGGCATTTGCTTAGCTGGCCCCTGGATGGATGGAGGGAGGGTCGGAGTGGCCAGGCTGGGGGGGAGAGAGAGAGACAGCGGCGGCCCGAGGAAGGGCCGAGGGAGGCACAGCGGAGGGTGCACCATTTTCCCGGGGGGGCTCAGTCCCCCCTGGGAAATTTTGGGGGTGGCTCGAGCCCCCGAGCCCCCCTGTAGTTGAAGCCTATGACTGTGATGTTACATGACTGATGTCATGTGATTTCCTGTCACATATTCACAGCTCTGCAGGTCCCATGCTGCTGCTAGGCATTAAAATTGGTTCCAGATTTGAAAAGGCTGAGGATCAGATAATGCTGAAAATATCCTGTCTCATACGGACACAAATATTATCTGGGTTTAATCTTGGTATATATGCCCCATAGTGAAGCATGACAACGGAGCATAAATATTAGGATATGGGGGAAATGAAATCTGATGCAGCTGTTGCTTCCACTCCTGGCTTTCTGGAAGTGTTGGGCTGGCCACAGTGGGAAACTAGGTGCTGGACTCAATGGCCTTTTGGTCTCATCCAGCAGGGCTTCTTTTATGTTCTTGAGACTTTCTTGATGTCAACAGAACATTGATACCAACTGGCCTTACAGCACTTAAAGCTGGCTGGGTCTTGCCCTTTCTTAGGAAACCAGTATCTATTTCTGACATACTTTTGCATAAAGCCATCAGTGCTCTTGTGTTCAGTTTCTCAGCCTTCTAATACTATTGTGATGGTGCTTTGATCCCACTAACTGAGCTGTATGTATCATTCTTTCTCTCTTTTTGGAATGGAAGAAAATCTTCAGTATCATGCTCCTTTTCATCTTAGCCACAGGAAAGCACTGAAAATACGTATTTAAAAGGAACTCCAAATGTCCTTCTTTAAAATCAGTAGAGGAAGCTTACCACATTATAGAATTTCAGAATGTGCATACTTTCCAGCGATTTCTTCTCACCTAACTTCTTGTATGTCTCTGTCTCTCTTAATGTTCTCAATAGTCATTAGTCAATTTTTACAGAAATATTTTCTGGCAGACTAAAGACAAGTTCACGCATGTATGTATATCAGCTAATGGTTTGCCTCTCACAGCCGAACCTGTGAATTGACCCCACTGTTGTGCATGAGGTGGTATGAAAGTTCTGTTAGTGGTGTTTGATCCAGGGTGTCTCATTCATACATGCAAATCACTGCTTGATGCTTTAATCATGATACAGTATATTTGTGTGAATCGGCCCACAGATGTTAAAGTATTTAAAAACTGATCCAGCCAAATGAAATATTTGCAGTCTCCATGAATTGCCATGGGAGATTTAAGCACCTGCTTCCACTGTCTCACTGAAATCACTGGGATACTGCAAAGTTATTATGCTTGGGACAGCAGCAGTACATGATACATTTTCCCTGCGTCTATTCCCAGGTCAAGTTGAAAGATGCTTCCCAGGTATGTATGTACATGCCATCAAATCACAAGCAACTTAGGGCAACCCCAGCAAGGGGCTTTCAAGGCAAGCAAAAACCAGAAGTGGTTTGCGATTGCCTTCCTCCACAGTCTTCCCTGGTGGTCTTGCATCCACTGCCTTCCTCCACAGAATCTTCCCTGGTGGTCTGGCATCCAAGCACTGACCCTACTTAACTTCCAAAATTTGACAAGATCAGTCTTTACCATCCTGCCTCCCACCTGCCTTCCCAGGTGCATGGGCCCAAATCAGATCACAATCACAGTATGCAGGGAGAGGGGGCTTAAAGCATACCCCTGGACTGCTTTTTCCAACCTGAAACAGCCAAATGGGACAGCTGTTTGCCCCCTGAGGAAACTTATGAATAGCTCATCAATACATATTAAGTATCTTCAGTGAGACAAATAGCCAATCACCATTTCAGGTTGGGAAATAAGCTGAAGCCTCTATTCTCACTCATTGTGGTCTCAGTCATGTCTACATGTTTCTAGAAGAAGAAGAAAAGATGACATTGGATTTATACTCTGCCCTCCATTACCCAAAGGAGTCTCAGAGCAGTTTATAATCTCCTTTCCCTTCCCCTCCCACAACAGACACCCTGTGAGGTAGGTGGGGCTGAGAGAACTGCTCATGAGATAACATGTCTGAGAGAGCCATGACTGACCCAAGGTGACACCAGCAGCTGCATGTGGAGGAGCAGAAACTCAGACCCGGTTCTCCCAGATTAGAGTCTGCGCTTCTAATCACTACACCAAACTGGCATATTGTAATCACCTCTAGGAAGCACAGAACTCAGATCACATCTGTTGACCTGTCCCAAGGACATATCCAGGAAAAATTAACTAGTGTGGACTGCACCCATTACCATGGACAGTTTCCTTTTCCTTCCCTATTGCTATTCATTGCCATTCTAACAGCAGATGAACCCAAAGCATTGCTTCTTTCTAATGCTTAACTTTGTACAGATGGCACCCATAAATAATTGTGCATTCTAACACGCAAATGCATCAATCTATTTCTATAATGCTCTCACAATATTTCCCCCCAGTAATATCCAATAACTTCAACATTCCTTCCAAAAGTTGAAATAGAGACTTCCTTCTCTAAATCATGGGACAACCCAAGCAAAATTAAGTAGTTTTAAATCCCATTGATTTCTATGGCAGAAGGTTAATCCCAGCCCTAATTCTCTCACTGAAATAAATAGCCCCGTGAAACACTTTGGACTGGATTCGGTTTAGATTTTCAGTGCATGCAAACGTTGGTTATCCAGTACTCAATGATGAGACTAGATTTATTTTCCCGTTCTATTAGTAGTTATTAAAAGGTTAGAAGTTAGCTCCCTCTGAGATTATAAATCGATCTGAGTTTGTGTTTTATATACTCAAAGCCGTGTTCTCGATTGATAGTGGTGATTGCTTTCCTCAGATTACCTTCAGTTGAGCCAAACCATTAGCCTATCTTGAGGGTCTCCAACGGGGTGCCCGCTGACACCATTCTTGTTACCCACCAAGTGGGTGGGGCTATTCCCAAGCAGGGCTTCTGATTTGCTACTGAAGGGTCATGTCCACACTGTTACTTCTGTCGCTCATTTCTCCCTATTGCTTTGGGTCCCCCCCCTTTCCACGTGTGTTTTGCTCCCTGTGGGACTACTAGAGAGAGCAAAACACATTTTGGGGGGGGGGGACCTGAAGCAATAGGGAGAAATGAGCAACAAAAGTGATAGTGTGGACATGGCCAAGATCAGGCTGGCAGTGCAGATTAAAATAATATTGCATTGGTGAAAGCCGCCACTACAGTGTTTGTTTTCTTCTCTGTCACCCTCTTTCCCAGTTCCAGAGGGTAGCTGTGTTAGTCTGCAGAAGAACACCTAGATTCAAGTCCAGTTGCCCCTTAGAGACCAACAAGATTTTCAGGGCATAAGCTTCCCAGAGACAAAACTCCCTTTGTCAGAGATAAATTGGGATGGAGATCTGAGTCTTTATATTCCAGTCAAAATGTGGGAGGTATGTGGAAAAGAAGGAACTCAGGATGCAGAGGTACAATGCATATTGTAATCACCTCTTTCCCTGTGTATTTTTAATTATCCAATTCTTCCCTGCATTTGGGCTTCTTCTGAGTGTGTGGCTCCACCTCTTTTGGCAGTCATTTTGTGGTTGGGTCTGCCTCCTCCTGCAGCCATTTTGAGGTTGTGCCTACCACCCTCTGTGTGAGAATTCCAAAGGTGCCCATAGGCTCAAAAAGGTTGAGACTCTTTGTCTGTCTAGAGCAATAATACCTGTTCTGCCTGGCATTGGCTCTTCAAAATCTCAGGTGGGCATCTTTGTCAGCCCTCCTACATTATTATCTGTGGAGAAGGAGATACTAGGCTGTGAAACTAGTTTTTTTCATAGGTGTGCCCAGTTAGGGGAGTGTCATTTATATGATAATGATGAGTAGCCATTCAAAGAATGTGTTTTTTTTCTCCAGTTTGCATCAGAACTCTCACATTAGTAATAGATTTGTACAAATCTTGTACAGCTACGAGAATAGTAATTTTTCATAGCTTGAGGGGGAGGCATCTGATCGTGCTTAAAGAAGGATTCTTTTGGTTCAGTCCTGAGGACTGGAAGGTAGCGAATGTCACTCCCATTAAAAAGGGTTCCAGCGGAGATTCGGGAAATTACAGGCCAGTCAGTCTGACATCAATACCAGGTAAATTGGTGGAAACTTATTAAGGAGAGAATTAGTAGGCACACTGATGAACAAAATCTATTGAGGAAGACTCAGCATGGGTTCTGTAAGGGAAGATCTTGTCTCACTAACCTTTTAGTGTTCTTTGAGGGGGTGAACAAACATGTGGACAAGGGGGACTCAATAGATGTTGTTTACCTTGATTTCCAGAAAGCTTTTGATAAAGTTCCTCAGCAAAGGCTCCTAAATAACCTCAATAGTCATGGGATAAAAGGACAAGTCCTCTTGTGGATCAAAAACTGGCTAATTGGTGAGTAGTGTGCATAAATGGGCAATTTTCACAGTGGCGGGTGGTAAGCAGTGGGGTACCACAGGGATCAGTACTGGGTCCACTGCTTTTTAACTTGTTCATTAATGATCTGGAGTTGTAAGTAAGCAGTGAAGTGGCTAAATTTGCAGATGACACAAAGTTGTTCAGGGTAGTGAAAACCAGGAGGATTGTGAGGCACTCCAAAGGGATCTGTCGAGGATGGGTGAGTGGACATCAGCATGGCAAATGGGATTCAGTGTGGCCAAGTGCAAAGTGATACACACTGGAGTCAAAAATCCTAACTATAAATACACGTTGATGGGATCAGAACTGGCGGAGACTGACCAAGAGAGAGATCTTGGAGTCATAGTAGGTAACTCACTGAAAATGTTGAGACAGTGTACGACTACAATAAAAAAGGCCAATTTTATACTGAGGATTATTAGGAAGGAAATTGAAAACAAATCAGCCAGTATCATAATGCCCCTGTATAAATTGATGTGGAATACTGTGTGCAATTCTGGTCACCACACCTCAGAAAGGATATTATAGCACTGGAAAAAGTACAGAAAAGGGCAACTAGAATGATAAAAGGGTTGGAACACTTTCCCTATGAAGAAAGGTTAAAGCACTTGGGGCTTTACCCCCTTTCTCACAATACAAGAACTCGTGGGCACTCAATGAAATTGCTGAGCAGTCGGGTTAGAATGGATAAAAGGAAGTACTTTTTCACCCAAAGAGTGATTAACATATGGAATTCACTGCTGCAGGAGGTGGTGGCGGCTACAAGCATGGACAGCTTCAAGAGGGAACTGGATAAACATATGGAGCAGAGGTCCATCAGTGGCTATTAGCCACAAAGTATACATAGGAACTCTCTGTCTAGGGCAAGTGATACTCTGGGTCATTTTACACCTCCCCTCTAAAGTAGTTTGACTGCTGTCTTTTCCTGTGCTGAATTCACAGTGGTGTGAAATTTCACTCCAGGGGGTCTAAGTGCCCTAATCAACAGCAATTGTTTAAAGCAGAATCAAGCTGGTTGAATACTAGCTTGACCACAGGAGGGCAATTAGTAGATGTGGACATTTCAGTAGCAGCACGGTTTCACACCGCACAGAAGTGTGGGCAGGTTTTTTTGGAACTAGAATGATTCCAGTGGGAAAGTCAGATGTAAAAACAGCCTCTGTATTCTAGGTGCCTGGGGGGGGGGGGGCAACAGTGGGAGGGCTTCTAGTGTCCTGGCCCCACTGGTGGACCTCCTGATGACACCTGGTATTTTTGGCCACTGTGTGACACAGAGTGTTGGACTGGATCCAACATTGGCTTCTCTTATGCTCTCATGTTCTCTTATGGTTTGGGAAGAGAGTTGATTTGGAATTGGAATAATCACAGCACAACCAGATCATGACCCACATATTAAAACAACCTTGTGTCCCCTACACAGCTTATCGATAGATATGTCCTCGGAACAGGTAGCCACTTTGGTTTAGGAAGTTCCTGTAAAATCGAAGGGTGGAGCTTTGGAAGGGCAGAGTTTAGGAATGGGGGAATGTCAGCTGGATATAATGCTGTAGAGCCCAGCCTCCAAAGCAGCCATTTTCTTCAGGAGGGCTGATTTCCATTGTCTGGAGACTGGTTGTAATCCTGAGATCATGGCATGTAGGTAAAGGATGCTTAAACCTACCTCCATGCCATTGTCCTCCCCAAAAATATCCTAGGGTATTGTTGCCAGTTCTGGGTTGGGAAATACCTGGAGATTTTGGGGGTGGAGCTTGAAAAGGATGGGATTTGGGGAGGGGAGGGACTTCAGTGGGGTATAATGCCATAGAGTCCACCTTCCAAAGTGGCCATTTTCTCTGTCATCTGGAGATCAGTTCTAATAATGAGAGATCTCCAGCTACCACCTGGAGTTCCGCAACCCTATCCCAGGGAGCTGTTATTTGTGCTGTTATAAATTTATGTGTAGCCTATCAGAACACACACGTTTCCTCAACATGTCAAATAACATCTCCCTGGGGTGGTTTTAGGTCAGGAAAATAATGCAGGGGGAAAGCCCTAAGTCCCTCTGAGTTTCTGAGCACCATGTTCCCAGTCTAAGTCAGGTTCCCACGTGCCTGGAAATTAAGTTCTGAGCACAGAACTACCAGAGTATGCATGACTGACAGGACCGGAGTGGAAAGTAAGCATGTGAGGAGGACTTTGTAGCGTAGTTCGTAGTTTCCAGAGGAGCTACTCTAACATCTTTTTACAAGCCTCTTGTAATGGCACACTCAAAAGGGTTTCCCTTTAGTAGCAGGAATAGAGAAATGGAATCAGGCTTGCCAGCCTCCAGGTGGCACCTGGAGATCTCCCACTATTACAGTTGATCTCCAGACAACCAAGATCAGGTCCTCTGGAGAAAATGGCTGCTTTGGAGGGTGGACTCTATGGCAATATACCCCACCATACCCCACAAGGAACAAGCTACAAAGCTCTGTTTTAACTCATACGAGTTATACCACATAGGAGGCTCTTTTGCAGGCAAGTTTTCAGGGCAGTTTAACTCTAATATCCGTGTTCTGCAGTCTTTGTAAACTAGGTACATCCATTATCTTGTTAAGGAGCTGTGATCATTCTAGGGTAAGAAGAATCCTTTTAAAGTCGGATGCCTCCTTTGTAAAGAGAGAGAGTGACTCTGACATCCCTGATTTTGGTACTATCTTGGTTATTTAAAAAAAATGCACAGAGGATTTTTTCTTCTTATTGATCTCCATATATAGAAATGCAAAGAAATGGCAATTGGGGAAAGAAATCTTCAGCCGCTTTGTACTTATTCCAGAGCATTGAACATAAGATATGGCTACCCTTTCTTTGGATAACTTGTTAAAATAAATATATAACTATATGTGTTCATAAAAATACAATTTAAAAAATGAAACTTTAAAAAATCTAATTAGATGACAGGCATTGCAGCAAGAGGCTTGCTACTGCGCTAATTTCGTTCAGTGCTTCCAATATGTCAAGTGCTACATAAGTGGCAGGAATGATTTCTTCCCTTTGAAAAGCAACTTTTCAAATAAAAAGCTCCTCAAAGGATATCACTTTGATTTTGTTCAGCTGACTTGTAATTAGATATGGTATCTTTTATAGAATCATTCTCAAAGATAAGTCGTTCGTTCTGGCGCCAGCTTGTCTTTTTCGGTTAGTGGAAGGGTATCGGCTTGGGTGTTATGCAGAGAGGGGAAGGGTTGGATCAAGACAGCTTTTCCACTGGTGAAAACAGGTGAAGGGGATTGCTTTGACCACTCAAAAAGTTTGAACTCTATCTTTCATTCCAATGAATTTGGAAAAGCTGTGCATGCACACGAAAGTTCATACCCTGATTAAACCTTTGTTGATCTTAAAGGTGCCACTGGACTCTAAATTGGTTCTACTGCTTCAGACCAACATGGCTGACCACCTGCAACTATCTTCAAAAAGACTATGTTAGGGATCATAGGACCTGCCTGGACAAAAGCCTTTTGGGATGAGGACTTTGTGAAAAGGGGAATTTTGCAAAACTGAGTGGAAAAAAAGAGCTAGATCTAACGTAATAATTTGCAACTAAGTGCCTCAAGTCACAACCAATTTTTGGCAGCCACATACAGTTCCACCTCAAGGGGTTTTCAAGGCAAGATGTGAACGGAGCTGGTTTGCTATTGCCTTCCTCTACATAGCAAACCTTGTGTTTCTTGGCGGTCTCCCATCCAAGTACTGACCATGGCCTATCCTACTTAGCTACCAGGCTCTGACAAGCTCAGGCTAGTCTGGGCAACTCAGGCTGTTACAGGAGCTAACATATATGTATGTAATTCTTACCACTAAAAAGCATTGCATTGCACTGTTGGGGCAGTATATGTGAGGTTACTTATTTTATCCCCAAAACAATGGGCCAGTCAAGATTTCCAAGGTCACCCAGTGAGCCTCACTCGCTGCTAAGCAGAGTTCCAAAGCCTGGTCCTCACATTTCAGGTCTACTGACTCTCACGCAAGACACAGATCTGCAAATACCCCACTGGGAGTAGAGAAGCTTGGAAATGGAGGCGGTTTCAATAGCAGCAGCATCTATAGATAAAGGAGTAGACAAATACACAGAGATCTGGTTCACTTTTTATTCTCTGCTGCATAATTTGCACACAGCCAGGAAGGTATCTTAAATCAAAAGGCTTCAAAGAGATATTAAGTAGCCTAGTTTTGAAGGAAGGTCATTTGGATTTCATCAACTGAAAATATCAATAAGTAAGGATGATATTTTAGAACTGCTAAACAACTTAGTCTCTGCGGATGATAGTTACCTTTAGTAGATGAAGCAGAAGCGTTGTCCTTTGGTCTTTTGTACAGAAATTAATACATCCCAGGATGATTTAGGCCACCAAATGTTTTAACAAAAAAATGAAGATAATAAATGACATTGTGCCTCAGATGTCTAGGGGTGACAAAAGTCAATAAAGGAAGTTGGGAACATAATGCACACTAATTTGATATTTTTCAGCCTGTCCAAAAAAACTATATTGATGTAAACAATTTTCTTACAACAAAATTGATCAGTGTAATTTTAAATAATCCATGAGCAAATTGGAGCAGAGGGTTCAGTAAGGGTTGACAGAGGCCCACCAGGGTTATTTCTGTGTCCAATACTCGTCAATATATTGACGAATTAATTTAAGAATGAAACATAATTGAGCAGTCAAGAGGAAGGCTAAAACTTGGCTGGTTTTTTGTTTGGTTGTTTTTTAACTCCATGTACTTTCATGTTTTTTGAAAGGGAAAAAATAAAGTATGCTTAAGCAAGAGCCAAATTAGAAACTGTTTTTCTGGAAGAAAACACATTTACATGGTGACAGGAAAACTCAACCAATAAAAACGAGGCAGTTCAAAAAAAAAAAAAAAGCAGAGAAGCATGGGTATTAGAATGCTGTGCTTTTGTGCAGAGAAGATAATTATTTAATAGATTATTCTGCCACATCTGTATTTTCTAATAAAATACTCTCTGGAAAGGGTATTGATGTATTGAAGAACAGCAAAGCTGAGCCTTACAGCAGTGAAGATCAACTTGTTGAGCATGAGACTCAGCTAGGATTGCCAGGTCCCTCCAAGCAGCCGGCAGGGGGGAGGTGGTGTGCTTACTAGGATCAGGGAGGAATGCCCAACATTTCAGCGGTGTGCCCACATGACCTGGAAGTGACACAGGCACATTGGGGATGTCAGGGGCAACACTCTGGTTTTTGGGGGAAACCCTATGGTAGAATTAGCTTCTAGCATAGAGTTTTCCCAAAACCCAGAGTGTTGCCCCCAATGTTCCCAACGGGCCTATATCACTTCCAGGTCACATAGGCATGTCACTTTAATTTCTCATGTTTCTCCCTTGGGGGGGTAATTCCCGCTACTGGCCAGGTGGCTAGATGTGGAGAGGTGGGACCTGGCAGTGGGAGACCCCTGCCCCCATCAGAGGGGTCTGGCATTCCTAGACTCAATCCAGCCAAGCTGTTTGAGGGCCAAAATGTCTTCCTCACTTTTCATATTGTTGTGAACTGTGGGCAGCAGGGAGGCACTCCCCACCACTTAGCTGTTTTGGGCTGTCTTCTGCAGTCCCTTTAAAGTTTATAGGGACTGCAGAAGACAGCACAAAACAGCTGAGTGCCTGGGAGCAAGTTGCTCTACACCACTCAGCTGTTTGTCGGGCTTTCTGCAAACCCCGTTTAAAAGGACTGTGGTCCCTTTCAACGGGGTTTGCATGGCCATGAACCATGAATTGGCTCACTTTGCAAACCAGCCTCCCAGTTTGGTTGAGTTCATGGTTTGGTTCATAGTCCAGCCCTGCATTTTCCCAGTTTCTGCACATCCCTACTTTCCACCCTACCTCTCACAAACTGCCTAATTTCACAGAATCAGCATTTCTTTCAGATGGCCACCTACCCTCTGCTTAAAAACCTCCGAAGAAACAGAGCTAACCATCTCCCGAGGAAGCCTGTTCCACTGAGAAACCACTCTGTCAGGAAGTTCTTCCTAATGTTTAGCCAAAAAGTCTTTTGATTTAATTTCAACCCAATGGTTCTGGTCTGACCTTTTGGGGCAACAAAAAACAACTCTGCTCTGTCATCTATATGACAGCCTTTCAAATACTTGAATAAGGCTATCGTATCAACTCTCAGTTGTCTCCACTCCAGACTAAACATAACCTCACAGGACTGGGAAATGGATCTAGTACAAAATTTCTGCTTGCTCCACAGCTCTTGTACAACCAGACTTGCAAAAAAAAAGTCTGCAGTAGCTGCTTGCACTAAGTCAGACTTATTGAATCCCCACTTGTATTTCCACTTGCACAAGATTTTGTGCAATCTGTTTCTATGCACTACAATATCCTGGGAGGGGGGAGCATTAGCAATTGCACAAGACCTTGTACAAGAAGAACTGTGCTGAGTCCAATTATGTTTCCATTTACATTTAATTGGATCCAAGCCCCCTTTGTATTGACCCCAAATCATACTAGGAATGATAAAACTCCAACAGGGTGGAAAGCACAGTCTGATTTGCTCATTCCTAATCTAGTGTGATGAGGGCACTTGAAATGTCACTACTAGGGATGTGCATTTGGTTCAAACGAACCAAAACACACACCAAATATTGCTGTTTCAGGTCATTACTGTGATTTTCCAGAACAGTAATGCGAATCCAAGAATCTTGGCTGCTATGAAACCACATCTCTGAAAAATCAATTCCCCCCCCTTTTTTTATGTTCAGGTGCTCTAGCCATCTACACCTTTGTGGTCACGTGTCCCAATTACAGTGGTCACAATTACACGATCTGTCTGCAAAACACAGAGGTAAACCCATAATGCTTACAATTAATGTTTACACTCTACAATTAAATGAAAGAAAGAGGTAGTATTATTTTCCTACATTTTGTTTGCTCCCTGATGTGTTTTAGTACAAGGAAATTGAAACCTTCAATCCTGTGGCTAAGCATTCTTTTTTAAAAAAAAACACTTTAGAGTGCCTTGATTTAGAAAGCAACCCTAAACAGGTCTGCTCGAATACCTGCTCAAGTCTATTCAGTGGGGCTTAGTCCCAAGACAAGGTTTTTAGAATTGTGCTTTATGCATACTGGAATGGAGAGATATACTATTTCTTGTAAAAGTGAACATCTAATTAAAATGACCTCATTCCACAAAACCCCCACATCTGTTTAATCAAGATAATCTACTCTCCCCCCCCCCCCAACCGGTGGTAAATCAAAGGTCTTGTCCATCGATATCGCCAGTTCTTTGGCTGTCATTGACGAGTAACAGTGTGCATTGTAAGTCAGTCATCTGCAAGTTAAATGTTGAGGTCATCTGTCATTTTCAAAGTGCAATCAATGTGATCCATAACTAGCGCTCAATCTTATTTAAGACAGGAGAAAGGAATAGGTCAACGGATGTTCCCAGGAAGCGACATCTGATTTTTCTGCAACACATTTTATATATATATATTCCTTAGCTTAAAATAGCTGTTTCGTTTCACTGTGAGTAATTGAATTTAAACATTTGCACACAGTAGTGTGTCTCTGACTAAAGCATATTAGCATTCATTATTTCTAACAAAATGAATGGGATGGATCTGGATTTCATGTGCGTGTTTATTTTCAATCCATTCAAATGCTCACTCTTGTCTGATCCCCCCCTCCATGATGATTCTGACTTTTGTCTTTCATAAAACAATACAATGCAAATAAAGAACAATAGACTTGGAGAAAAATTGGACTCCCCGTCATCATCTTCCAAGCTGGTTTAATTAGATGTTTAATGGTAGAAAAAGGCTCTAACAACAAAGACCAGTTCCTCGAATCTTCTAAATCCCCCTCCAGCAGTAGTTCTAAGCCAAAATTTAGAAAGGGACGATGACAACATTTAATTTCATTTGAGAACTAGCTGTTTAAAATGCTTTTTCAAGATTAGGACTTGATATCTTTTGGTCGATTTTCTTTTATTGCCCATTAATTGAGCTTTTGCTGCAGCTTCGAATGAGAATGCACAAAATCTGCATATACCCCACTGAGACAATTCTTTTTGTGACAACTTCCAAGGTGACAGCAGGGGTGGAATCTGGTCAACCATTGTAATGTTTGAAATTGAGCTGCAGGCTGTAAGCTGATGCCCAACATCCACTGAGAAGCTCCACCTTGGAAATCATAAGGCACATTCCCAAAGAAATTGTCCAAGGGAGATAAGACTAAATGTAGTACCTTATGAGGAATGCAGCCTGAGAGTATGACGGTGGTGGTGCACAGTAATTATTACGTCACTATACTGAATTCCCCTTTTCAACCAATCATAAATGTTCAAAGGCACTGAGGAGGAGGAGTCACGGCTTAGTGGCAGAGCATCTGCTGTGGACATAGGAAGTCAAAGGCTCAATCCCCAGTAACTCCAGTGAAAATGGTCAGATTGTAGGTCATGTGAAGGACCTCTACTCAACATTTTGGAGAGCTGCTGCCAGGCCATACTGACCTTGATGGGGTCTGACATGAAACTGAATGTCAAAACTGATGCAACCAGCACCTTATATACCGGCCAAAGAAAACAAAGGCCACTGCCGATAAGACGGTTAGAAGGGACAAGATGGAGAACTTGGAAGACAAGACCTCATATCCCAACAAGTGATTGGAGCAAAGCAACATCTGCTGCAATAGCACACTAATTCCTTCCATACTCACTACTATGGCCCCCAGGGGGTCTAACTCTGAGCTGGGAAACTCCTGGATATTGGGGGGGGGGGTGAAGCTTGATAAGGATGGGATTTGGGAAGGGGAGGGAGCTCAGCAAGGTATAACACCATAGACTCCAAAGGAGCCATTTTCTCAGGGGAACTGATTTCTGTCATCTAGAGATTAGTTGTAATGCTAGAAGATCTTCAGGCCCCCTGGAGGTTGGCAACCCTGATTTGGCACCTGATCATACCAGTGCAAAGATTGTTCCAAAAGAACACAAGATATTACAGTATGAATGGTGTGAGACTTGGGGTTCCTACCTTTTCTTCCAAAAAGAGCTGTGGTGGCCGCCACTTGTTGCTCGTCATACTTAGAGATGCTTCTTCTTACCTTTTAAAGCACTAAATGGTCCAGGACTTGGGTATTGAAAGGACCACCGTTAGATGCTCTGCTGAGCACATCTCCCCCTTCAGAGTGGAGGTAGGCAGCAGCTGGAGATGGAACCTTTTCTGTTATGGCTCCTTCCACCTGTGAGTTGCCTGCCTCATGGCAGTTCACCTATGGTAAACCTACAGTAAAAAGGGATTTGGCTAATTTTTGTGCCTTTCTTAACCCTGTGTCCTCATCACTTTACTGTTTTTCTTGTTGGTTTTAATTTTTAAAAAACATATGTATTTATTGTATAATAAATGTATTATAATAATTGTATAAATGTATTGTATATCCCTGTTGTAATCCACCCTGAGCCCTGCCCACAGGGGAGGGCAGCCTAGAAAGTGAAAGAAAGAAAGAAAGAAAGAGAGAGAGAGAGAGAGAGAGAAAGAAAGAGAGAGAAAGAAAGAAAGAAATCTCACTGCAGTGCAGCAATTCTCTATACATTCAGAATGGGCCCTGCACTAAACTGGATTATCAAAATGGGACCAATTTACCTGGTCCCAAAAGTAAGCCCTGTTTAATCCAGCACTAAAGAACCACCAAAGCATTCGTATCCAGTTGGTTTCCTCCTTGTCAAATGTGTTTTGTGTTAATCAGCTGCCATTTTGATCTGAAAGTAAGTTTTAGCTAGATGCCTCATGAAAATCCATATCCGCATTTTCACCTCAGGAAAGGTTGTTAGGTGGGCAGAGCCTTTCCCACTCTAAAAAGACACAGTGAACAAGATTAATCGCTTGCTATAGATGAGTTATTGAGCTAAGAAACAAAAGCTTTAGATCTTCCCACTTCAATTCTCTGCAGCCAATCAGAGGTCTAGAAATCAATAGAACCATGATATAGCAAGACTGTGTGTTGAAACTATTCATTATCAGCACGTCTCCCATTGTTTTGTTTTTATTTTTTTTAATACATGGCAAGCAGTGTCTCAAAATCTCAGTGTTAAGGCATTTCAGATACCATATAATCTATCCCATTGCACAGGTAGGATTGAGGCAATTGAATGAAGCAATTTTTGGTTCAGCCTTCTCTAATTTCCAGCTTTTGTTCAGGATGCTTGAACAGTCTCTGATTCAGCTCACGTTTAGCTTGCGAGATGGGCACCAATATTTTTGTTGAGCAATGCCCCTGTTTGTGAGCAGCTCCGTTCTGTTTAGAGGAGTTACTTTGAGCAATTTCCAAAGTACATTACAGTGCAATCAGTAGCATTTCACACATACACATTCTCACCCAGACCAATGGGTAGGGTTACCAAGCACATGTCTGGAATCCCTGGGAAACTTTGAGAGGTGGAGCATGGGGGGGATGTCAGCTAATGCTTGGACTGCCTTGGGACGTAGGCTGCTTAGAATGTTATGTTTTGATTCCCTCCCTGCTTGCTTATCGCTTGCCATTTTGCTCTGACCTTGGCAGCTAGGTAGTGTCTGCTGATTTACCTTCCCGTTTTTTCTTATGAGAACTTGTAACCAGTATATTTGTGCACCTTTTCTGATTTATGGGATTGGTTGCATTCTATTGCAAGACCCTTTTGAATTCTGTAGAATTGCTCTGGCTAGGGAACCTTCTAGCCGTTACTGACACAGAACGTGTAGATGACCACAACAGATCTTTCTCAATAAAGATCACCTTTCTTTAAGGACAATTGCTTGTGACGGACTCTGTAGGACTCTCATGGGGGGGAAGGTGATATCATTGACAGTGTCGTTTGCAACTAAAACCCAGAAGGGACATCACTGCTACCGGATTTTAGCAGGCAATGATATCAACCCATCAATGACGTATTCTCCCCCCCCCCCCCCTCTCTCTCTCTCTCTCTCTCTCACACACACACACACACACACACACACATTTCTTCTGTCCAGGGGTCATTTTGTAGAAAAAGAGGTGCAGGTGCTCATTAGCATAGTTCATTAGCATAACTTATTTGCATAATGAGTCTTGCATTTCTCCTGTCTTGCAACTCTAAGTGTCTCTGACAGTATCAGTGCTGCAAAGGCATGGGCTAGGAGCGGCTGCTGAAGACTTGTTTACTGCTACAGAGCTACAAAGTATAGGCTGTGACTCCTGGTCAGCCCGTAACCTGATCTCTTGTTGTCCTCCTTCTGGCTCGGATCCAGCTGCAGCTGTTCAGTTACCGGCTCAGGGCTAGCAGGTCGCTTTTTATCTAAGAAATCTGAGTCATCACTCAGTGGGAGGGCTTCTAGTGTCCTGGCCCCACTGGTGGACCTCCTGATGGCACCTGGTATTTTTGGCCACTGTGTGACGGCGTGTTGGACTGGATGGGCCATTGGCCTGATCCAACATTGTTCACAGACTGACAACCCACTAGTTTGAGCAGTGGCAGGTGCCGGGAAATGGTGGCAGGAGGCGGCCTACCACAATGGGTAAGCTGGCAACCCTAACAATGGGAGCCCTAGTTCCTCCCCAACCTATTGCCGCTACATGCAACTTAGAAGCCAATTGTTTAAATAAAAAAATGAACCAGACAGTTAGCCAGTGATTGTAAACAGACAATCTTCCTTTTGGGTTTCACTTAGATCTGTGTTACCAAAGCTATTTCACACATGCACATTTGTGCACATCCTTAGGGGGATTGTAATTCCCCTCCTCGACACCATTTCATTACCTGACAACCAACCAACCCTGGAAAGCATCCATGTTTACTACTGGGCAGCTGCAAAGATATTCAGCAGCTGCTGGAGGTGGCAGTTACTCAAGGTGAGGGAAGGAGGTCTGAGGCTCAGTTCATGCTGCTGTAAACAATGGCACACTTGAATATATAGGGCGCTTTCACACATGCTAAATAATGCAGTTTCAAGCCACTTCAGCGACCGTTTGCAAGTAGCTTTTGCCATGTCATACAGTAAAATCCAGTCGCAAAGTGCATTGAAAGTGGATTGAAAGTGCATTATTTAGTGTGTATGAAAGCGCCCATATGGGACACCATGGATCCCATGAATGAGTTCCATGCCTGCCAGTCTCTGCACTCTTCCTCTTCTGCTCAAACATCCGTTTGCACAAACCATTGATCTTGCCCAGACAGAACTTTTAGAGGAAGAGGATGCATGCTTGGCAGCAGAGACTATCATTCATGGAGCTCATTCATAGGATCCAAGCAGAATTTTCATAGGATCACTGCAGAATTTTGTGGCATCTCTTCTTTTCATGTGGTTAAGTCACTACAAGTGGAGACTGAATCACCAGCTGGGAAACTGAGCTATTGTGAAGGTTGTGATTTTTGACTTTTCTAAAGTCCACCAACCCTTCTGCCCCCTCCCTGCAAGGAGTAATCATTGAGTTATCTCCTAAATTTTAAAAACAAGAGCCTGCCATGTGGCCTGAAGGCTGCTGTTAGAGGAAAGGAAATCTAGATGCCTCGTTGTGTTCACAAAAGTAATTTCATGGTTCTTCAGAGCCTATCCACTTACTAAGGGGCCATTCTCCTTCTTTTGTACAGGCATCCATCTCGATGTACTCACACACTGTGGACTTGTTGGCAACGTCCTGGAGAAGTGAACTTTCCTGTTAATCTCTGAGCCAGATTTTGCTGTGCGAGGATACATTCAAAAGAAAAGTTTATCCTATTTTTAAAAAGCACCCTGTTTCATGGTGCTCAACCCAAATAAACAATCTTACAATAGGATCTTCAGAAGTCTTCAGAATCTACAAAGACGATAGTCTTTAGGTTGTGTTGTCTTGACGACACCCTTAGAAAACATTCATGATCTACAACCTGAATAAGATCCAATGAAATATTACTTCACATTTATCTTTACTTTACATTAATGGGTTGCAGTATTTGATAGCACCTTGCTTCTTATCTTTTTTTGACACCTGCCTCTGCTAGGGTTTAAACTGTCATCAATACAATGGCTGATTTTCATACGTTTGTGTGCTACATTTATTTATATAGTTTCTATAGCACACCCCAGGTGCTGAATGTCACTTTGGGAAAACCTCTTTTTAATTTTGAGTGATCATTGTTAGCACTGAGAAAAGGTTAAATTAACTTAGGATGCTGCAGTCCAGCTGATAGATCTTAGGAACAGCACCAGAAAAGGTGACAGCTACAGCACTGAAGACTGTTCTAAATTCTCTATCTTGTTTGATGTTGATTTCCCCCCCCCCAAAAAAAAAACCCTTTCCCAAATATTTGATGGTTGTATTTGCAATCCTGATAGTTGATGTTGGATGGCTGATATTTAATGATAGTTGGTGTGTGATGCCATAGCAATCCTATGCAGAGTTACCCCAGTCTACGGTTACAAGACCCTTCCCAATTTTTTGAGAGCATCAAGGAAGCGTCATCCCAAGTACCTGCCAGTTCATTCGGAGAAAAGCTTGGCTTCTATAAGAAGGAAAGGATTTTTTTTCCTCCCAGAAGCATCTCTTGTATTCGCTTGAGAAATTTTGCTTGCCACGTCTCCATTGGTTCTCCATAGAGTGGTGAATGTAATAATTTTAGAGGGCCTTTGGAAATGGATATCATGACCTATTAATTCTCTTAACCTATACCCTTGGCTCCGATGAAGGGTACCTTGGGTATCTGACAGAGGAAGCTTTCACTCTTGAAAGCTCATACCCCCAAAATCTTAGAACATAAGGACACAAGAGAAACCAATGATGGACCAGGCCAATGGCCAATCCAGTCCAACACTCTGTCACACATTGACCAAAAATACCAGGTGCCATCAAGAGATCCAGCAGTGGGGCCAGGACACTAGAAGCCCTCCCGCTGTCCCCCCCCAAGCACCAAGGATACAGAGCATCACTTGTCCCAGACTGAGAGTTCTTATTTATACCTTGTGGCTAATAGCCACTGATGGACCTCTGCTCCATACGTTTATCCAATTCCCTCTTGATGCCATCCATGCTTGTAGCTGCCACCACCTCTTGTGGCAGTTAATTCCATGTGCTAATCAGTCTTTGGGTGAAGAAGTACTTCCTTTTATCTGTTCTAACTCAACTACTCAGCAATTTCATTGAGTGCCCATGAGTTCTTGTATTGTGAGAAAGGGAGAAAAGTACTTCTTTCTCTACCTGCTCTATCCCATGCATAATCTTCTAAACCTTGTTGCTCTCTAGGAGCTACTGGACTCAAATCTGGGAATCTGCTGCGGAAGGGAAGCAGGGCCAAAAGTTGTGAGGGAAAACTGGCCCGGGGCTGGCTGTTCACACTGGCCAGACTCCTGCGGGAGCATTCTGGGGAGGAGGTGCAATGATGCAGTCAGACTTCTGTGGCGTGGCCCCAGGCAGGCTGGCCTCTGTGGCTCATTGTGGGGCCATTTCGGCAACTGGCGCATGGGCACCTATGCACATAGGCGCATGGCCGTAGCAGCAGTCTACAAATTTAAAATTTTCCCGCCTCCTCTCCTGGTTTCCTCCTGTGCATGAGCGTAAACAGCACATATGCGCATATGCACATCTCTCCACAGTGGCACGTTCACATCACCGCCTCCATTTGAACCCCACCTCTTCCCGTCCACACAGCCGGGAAGCAGGATTCAAGTGGAGGAAAGCCCCAGAACACCACTTTCTGCTGGTGTCTGTCTGAGGTGCCTTGGAAGCACTTCCGAAACGGGTGAGTACAGAAGGGAGACAGAGGACAGCTGCAGCTGTCTGAACTGCCTCCCTTCCCCCACTTCTAAAGCAGACCTATCCCGGGCCACATTGCCAGTCTGTCGTCAGCCTGTCTGTGCTCCTCGTTCTTGCTTGCTTCATATGAGTCTTATGTGATTTGTTTCACTGTTTTTGAAATACCTGAATGTTTGTAAAGTAAACCATGTTTTGTGTGATGCTCTGAAGGACTCTGATGCAAAGCAGAATGAAAATTCCTCAAATAAATAATTAATGAATTAATTTTGTCACAAGCAGAATGCCTTTCAATAACTGGAAAGCTTCCCTCATAAACCCTGGGCTACATGAAGAACACAGGATAACTATTTTCCTGTTTTGGTTTATTTTAACTCCAGGTGGCATAGTGTAGCTATTTTCAAAGACGTTTCCACTGGAAATGCCATAGAGTGTAGGCTGTTCTATACATGGCCAATAAAGGGGCTCATTTGGACTGTCTAATTGTCAGCCAGACTTTATCATGATGATTGACAGACAGACAGACAGATAGATAGACAGACAGACAGACATGCACATGCATATATGTAGCACTCTCATTCTGGCCCATTCAGAATATTGCCAATATGTAAAACACTTTTTTCAGAGATCATCTCTAACAATTCTCTTGTTGGCTGGTTCTAACATTCTCACTGATGAAGTGTAGAGGGAAAAAAATGTAGTTCACAATTCAGCCAAAGCTAAGAATTTCAAGGGGAAATGTTCAGCCTCTGTTTACTTCTCCCTCACTGAAGTCAAAGGGCTGGATCCTATGGATTTCTCTGTTACTGGTAGCACCTTCCCTGGTGCAAGAGGTCATTAAAGTGTACAATTAGTGCCTAATTTTAGCCATCTGGATTCTTCCAGCACAAATTGTTTCATCAGTATGTGCATTCTCCTGTTAAGTAATTTAGCCACATCCCCATGTGATACAAGGCTGCAATCCAGCACTAACTTTTCTACTTTTGTACATGCATCGTTATCAATATATATGTGTGCATTAGTATTAATTATATTTACTCTGACCTGGATGGCCGATCTTATCAGATATTGGAAGCTAAGCAGGGTTGGTCCTGGTTAGTGTTTGGATGGGAGACCACCAAAGGAAATCTAGAGTCGTGATACAGAGGCAGGCAATGCCAAAGCACCTCTGAACGTCTCTTGCTTTGAAAACCCTATGTTGGTTGCCATAAATCAGCTGCGACTTCCACCATCATTAATTATACTTAGTGTCTGATTGACACAGTGGATGTACAGGTAATGCCAGTGTGATGTAGTGGTTTGAGTGCTGGACTAGGACCCAGGTTCAAATCCTGTCTTGTCATGATATTTCCTAGGCCAGCCACTCTTTCTTAGCCTAATCTGTCTCACTGGGTCACTGTAAGTATAAAAGGGAGGAAGGGAGATAAACAAGCATGCTGTCCAGAGCTCACTGGAAGAAGGGCAAGGTAAGTGAATAAGAGGGGCAAAATAAAAGGGGGCAAGGATCTCAATGGGACAAATGAAATGGCAGTTTCTACCAACTATGGCAGAACCTGAACCCTTACGAAATATATATATATTGCTGTGTACAATAAATATATGTGCATGGTAAAACAATTTTATGCTTCATTCTTTTTCTTTACAGTTATCTAAATGTTAGTATTAAATATTATCAAAAATATATTTTACCGAAACAATACATAGAAAATATATATTTCACCCAAACAATACAACCAGTGCAGGTTTACATTCAGACAGCATCTTATCAGAAACACTTATCACTAGTCCCACGGGACTCTAAGTAATATACCCGTTTCGAATGAATCTTTTTCAAGGACCGTGATTCTTATATAAATGGCATAAGGTGCAATATTTTTTTTTCTTTTTTTCTTTGTGAACACAAAAGCTCTTAAGATACCAGCATTGTCTAGGGTCCCATCAGAACTGAAATAAACAAAAATATGAGTACATTAATACAATTTCATTTCACCTTATTTATAATTAAAATTGTGAAAAGATCTCACTTACCCCTTGCGGCAAACAGAATAACCTATCTAAGACATCATGTCTTTCAAAATCTATCAGGTAGCCGCAATTTTGCGGTTTTTCTCTGTCTATTTCTTTCGTTCCAAGCCTCCTAATCTGGGGCAGCTGTGTCAAGAACACCTTTCCTTAAAGTGCCCATCTATTTTATCCTCTTTATTCCAAAACATCACTTCATAACCTTAACATCCTCTTGGGGCTCCATTCATATTAAAATCCTGCAGTTCAGAGCAGCCATGACCCTTTTCCAAAATATTTTAAAGTGTCCATGCTTATATATCGACACTACAGACAGTCATAAGACTGGTGTGGTTTAGTTGGTATAGAGTTGCCAAACAAAACCTTCCTTTGGCGCTTCTGCCTCATTAAAATTCTACAATTAGGAACAATCATAACTGTTCTAACCAAGTTTTAAAGTATCCATACTTATTTTACAACAATATCCTAATATACAGTACCAATATAGTTAAATCAAAACATTTTTTTCCTGTAGGGCCTTCTCATTAGGATCCTATGGTTTGGAGCAGCCATAGCATTTGTTTTAAAGGCTTCTTGTGCCTTTAATAATGTCCCAATGCAGACTGTCATAGCACTGGTGCAGTACTATCCAATGAAGCATAAGAGGTCCATTTCTTGATTTAATCCATTTGGGACCATCGTATCCAGTCTATGTATCCAGTAGCATTTTCTTTGTGCCAGTAGTCTATCCATATCCACACGTTGGTATTTAACAGCTTGATGTTTATAAATAACAAAAAAGCCTAAATCATCCAGAGAGTGCTGTTTCTGTAGCCAGTGTTCTACTAGTGGAGCTTCTCTGTCGGCCGCGTTCGATATGGTGATCCACCACCTTGCCGACTCGGGGATACAGTGGCTTGCTTTACAGTGGCTTGCTTCTTTTCTCCAGGATCGGGGACAGAGGGTTGCGTTTGGGGAACAGACCTCCCAGAGGTACCCACTGGTATGTGGAGTGCCTCAAGGGGCGGTGCTGTCCCCAATGTTATTTAACATCTATATGCGCTCCCTTGCCCAGATTGTCCGGAGGCATGGGCTTGGGTGCCATCAGTATGCAGATGACACCCAGCTGTATCTGTTGTTGGGCAGTCGGTCCGGCTCTACCCCAGATGACTTGGGGCGGGTGCTTCAAGACGTAGCGGACTGGCTCAGACTGAGTCGGCTGAAACTGAATCCAACGAAGACGGAGGTCCTGTGCTTGAGTCGGAGCGGGCCGGGGATAGGGACCCCACTCCCGTCCTTCGGGGGGGTGCCATTGGTGCCAGTGCCGAGGGTCAGGAGTCTGGGAGTGCTCCTGGATGCCTCCTTATCAATGGAGGCCCAGGTAGCAGCCACTGCCAAGGCAGCCTTTTACCATCTTCGGCTGATTAGGCAGTTGGTTCCCTTCCTCGAACGTGATGACCTAGCTACAGTGATCCATGCTATGGTCACCTCAAGATTAGACCACTGTAACGCTCTCTACTTGGGGCTACCCTTATTTCGGATCCGGAGGCTGCAGCTAGTGCAGAATGCCGTGGCCAGGTTATTGATGGGCCTCCCTATGGGTGACCACATCCGGCCTGTGCTGCGGCTGCTGCACTGGCTGCCTATAGCATACCGGATCTGGTTCAAGGTGTTGGTGTTGACCTTTAAAGCCCTATATGGTCAGGGGCCTGCCTACTTGAGGGACCGCCTTTCCCCATATGTGCCCCAGAGGGCACTGAGGTCAAGCACCCAGCATCGCTTGACTATTCCCGGTCCGAGGGATGCGCGGCTGGCCTGTACCAGGGCTAGGGCTTTCTCGGTGGCGGCCCCATACTGGTGGAATTAGCTCCCGGATGACATCAGGGCCCTGCGGGATTTGTTACAGTTTCGCAGGGCCTGCAAGACAGAGCTCTTCCACCAGGCTTTCAAATAGGAGCCGCCACTGGGGAGGTGGCAGGACAACATCGCCCTGGTTCCACAGGCCAAACCTTCTGTTGCCGCTACTCTCCAGGAGCACGTAGATGCTGCCAGTATGGCTATGTTAGTCATTTTATAACGTTGTGTATTTATGCTTTTAAATTGTAAACCACTTCAGTGGTATGTTATGTTGTGAGCCGCCTTGAGCCAGTTCGCTGAAAAGGTGGGATAGAAATGCAATAAATAAATAAAATAAATAGATTCTCTAATTTGTTTTTTTTTTTTAATTCTCAAGCAGTGTTCTATAATTCTAATTTTGATTGGTCGACTGGTTTTGCCCACATAAAAAAAATTACATACACATTTTAAGACACAGATACAGTTCTTACTATTACAGTTAGAGATATGTCTCAGTTGGTATGGTGGGCAAACTCATGAAGTTCCAAACTCAAATGACAAATGGAGCAGTTATTACATTTAAAGTGACCCCTGGTTGAATATAAATCCCATTGTTGTCTATCAATATCTGCTCTAATAATGCGGTCATATATACTCCATCCCCTTCTAAATTCTATAAGGGTTTTTTCTCCACATGTAATATGCTGGACTTCTGGCCAATGCTTATTAATTATAGATGTAATACAGTGAGATAAATGATTAAATTGCATGGCAAATGTTATACATTTGCTACCTGTTTGGACCCATTTCTCAGATAATGTCTCCCTTTGGATATGATCTGCTCTTTCCCTTGCTTTTTTAATGATGTCAACAGGATAACCCCTGTCCCTTAGCTGGCTGCTTAGGGCCTGGAATTCTGATGTATAATCCTGAGAAGTACTACAGTTGTGTTTCATTCTTATAAACTGTCCATAAGGCAAGTTATTTTTCAGATGTGGTGGGTGGTATGAGCCATAATGTAGGTAAGAATTTCTGTCAGTATCCTTGTGAAAGGTTTTGACTGCCAAGCAGTTATTTGATGTTTTATACACAATTGTATCTAAATAGTTAATAGCATATGTACCTGCTTGATGTGTAAATTTGATGATATCATGGATACTACTGCACCATTCCACAAAAGCATTAAAGTTTGATTCCTCTAAACAGATCAGAAAAATATCATCTAGGAAACATTTGAAGAACAAAATATTCTGAAAATATGGATTGTATTGTACATTCAAAATAAAGTTATCTTCCAAATTACTCATAAAAAGGTTTGCTATTGATGGAGCGAAGGACAAACCCATAGCAACTCCTTGTTTCTGGAAATAGAATTGGTCACCAAAATGAAAATATTTTTTTCTCTAAAATAATCTCAATGAGTTCTATAAGAAAATAGGTTGGTGGGTTTTTATAGGCTCACTGTTTCAGAACCTCTTCTGCCACCATAATTGCCTCTGGATGTGGTATGTTTGTAGATAATGCAGTTATATCCATACTCACTAAAACTGCATCTCACTAAAACAGGGATGCCTTCTATTTTAGAAATAAAATCTTGTGTGTCTTTTAAATATGTAGATGTTCTATCTATAAAAGGTTTAAGGTAGTGGTCTACAAATTTGGATATGGGTTCCAAGATAGAGTCTGATCCAGAGATTATTGGTCTGCCTGGTGGTGAGGTGGTGGATTTATGGATCTCAGGAAGAATATAAAATATAGGAACCCTAGGGTATTCCTTAGTTAGATATTTATATGTGGCCATGTCAATTATATCCATGGCCAGTGCTTCATTAAGGATTGTCCTGATGATAAGCGCAATTCTTTCTGTAGGGTCATATGGTATTGGTATATAATTGTTTCTATCTTGCAATTGCCTTGTGACTTCCCTACAATAATCCTCTCTGTCCATTAATACAATAGCCCCACCTTTATCAGCCTCTTTTAAATTAATGTTAAGGTCCAAAGCTATATTATCCAATATCTCCATTTTCTTCTTTGTCAGATTATATTTTTTCCTCACCCCTAATTTCTCCAAAGTTGTCACATCTCTCAATACTAAGCATTCAAAAACTGTGATCGGTTAAAATTATTTGGTATAAATTTAGATTTAGGTTTGAATGTCTGTTCATAATTGCCTATATCATCTCCCAAAAAATCCTTCAATTTAAGTTGTTTAAATAAGGTATGAAGATCCCCTCTTGTTTGAAAGGAGTTCTTTACTGGTGTTAAAACATAGCCCAAACCCAAACTGAGGACACGCGCCTCAGTCTCTGTTGGGGCCCAAGAAGGAAGATTCAATATTAAACTTTTTCCTGGCCCCGTCTGTATGGATGTGCCCAAAAAAAGATTCTTTTGCCCTTTTTCTAGAGGACCTTTCTCTGTATTGTCTATTAGAAGGGCCCTCACCCTCTGAGATATTGTCTGCTTCCACTTCAGATAATTTCATCTCAGAGCTGGAATATGTTGAGTCCGCCCATGTAACTCCTTTTTTGGCATGGTATTCCACCTATAAACCTTACCTTGCTCATAGTTCCGTGCATCCCGATCAAATTTTTTATTTTTGAACTCTCTGATCTTATTTTCCAGTTTTTTGACCTCCTTTTCTATTTCCTTTAATTTCCCTTCATATTCATCTTTAGCTGATTCTTGTTTCAGTACTTCCTCAATTTCTCCTATTTTGCTTTTTTGTTCCTCAGTTTCCCTATGTGTTTGTTCTATCAATAAGATCATAAGATCAGTAGAACATTTATTTAATATGGCCATCCACCTCTTCTTAAATTCTTCATCCTCAAGAAACATAGCCGGTCCCTTTTGTAATCTCAAGCCTCTAGGGATTCTGTTGGCATTATAATAATCTTTCAAGGACACAGCATGCAACCACATCTTAGTTTTCCTTGTATACAAAGAGGCTAATTTTGACCAATTTGGACCCTTATTTACATTTGGCTCTTGCATAGTTGATGAAATATTAGAAACAATACGTTCAGCCTCATAAGAACATAAGAAAAGCCAATGTTGGATCAGGCCAATGGCCCATCCAGTCCAACACTCTGTCACACAGTGGCCAAAAACACCAGGTGCCCTCAGAAGGTCCAGCAGTGGGGGCAGGAAGCCCTCCCACTGTTGCCCCCTCCCAAGCACCAAAATTACAGAGCATCACTTGCCCCAGACTGAGAGTTCCTATCTATACTTTGTGGCTAAGAGCCACTGATGGACTTCTGCTCCAGATGTTTATCTAATTCCCTCTTGAAGCCGTCCATGCCTCTTCTGCTAAGTAAGTAAACCTGAACCGTTGGCAAGTAGACAGCTTGTACAGGTAGAATCACATGAATGATATGCAGTGTTCGAACAATGTGGTAGATTCAAATTTGGGTAATGCCAGCTTTTGGGGTTATTTGGTATTTTGTTGTATTTGTCAGGAATGATAGCATTGGGTGGCATATAGAGAAGCATGACTGAAAGAACCACATACCTCTTTGCTCATGGAACTAGGGATGCCAGACCCTCTGATGGAGGTGGGGGTCCCCCGCTGCCAGGTCCCACCTCTCCACCGCCAATCAGCTGGCTGGCGGGGAGGAGTTCCAGAAGGATTTTCATGGGAGCCCTTCCTTGAAAACAGTATCCCTAGTTATTGCATGATTTGTTAATTTTTTTCCTTTGTCTTAATTGTACGGTACAGTTCACATTCACCGTGTTTTTGTCCTGCTGGGATTTTTTTAAAAAATCACCACTCTTGAGTTCTGCAAACAGTCCTGAGTTCTGTGTTCATTTCCCAGATTCCCAAAGCAATTTCCACTTGAAGCATATTTCTATCATAAAAGTCATTTTGCAAACTCACATTAATGTTTTTTGCCTTTGAATTTCAAGGAGATTCCTTTTTAGGAAAAACACACGCACATGCACACAAAAAGACACTGCTGTCTAACTTTTAAGTCCTAAAAAAAAATTACCTTGGCCTCTTTTTTTTTTTTTTTTTTTTTTTAAATGAAGGCTTGGCAATCATATCAGAGGGACCCATTTTATATGTCTGCTGTAAGTTTTTTCTCTCTCTCTTTTACATTTCTTAATTAAGCAAGAATGGTATTCGGTGCTGTTCTGGCATATGTACAGAAAGTTAATAGCATCAGGAAGGTGGTTCATCAGTGCTATGTCAGTAGATAGGGTGTGTCTGGATTTACAGGGCTGAGGCCCAAGCTAGATGACATCTTCCACTGAATGCTTGCCCACTGCCAGCATATCTAGTTCCTCCTTCTTCTGTAGCTTTCCTAGGTTCCTTCTTCTAGAACTTTCCTATGTTAAATTACGCATTATGTCCTTGCCAACCACATCAGCAGCAAAGGATATGGAGCAATGTCAAAGAAACACAAACTGTCTCGACTTCAGGACAGGGATAAATTCTATTAGATGGCATTGGAAAGTGAAACTTACAGCTGTCTTTTTCAGTGGCGGCTATATGTATAACGTAACATCTACTTTGGCTCTCAATTCTGTGAAATCCCACCAGTATGTACTGTACATCGACTTGGGCATCTCCTTGGGAAGGGGCTGTGGCTCAGTAGTAGAGCCTCTGTTTGGCATGCAGAAGATCCCAGGTTCAATCTCCAGCATTTCCAGTTAAAAGTATCAGGTGAAGACCTCCACCTGAGACAATGGAAAGTTGCTGCCAGTCATACTACACAATGATGACCTTGATGGACCAATAGTCTGGTTCAGTAGAAGCAGGGCTCTTTTTGTAGAAAAAGCCCAGCAGGAACTCATTAGCATCTTAGGCCACACCCCTGACAGCACAGCTCATTAACATATTAGGCCACACCTGATGTTAACAGAAGTGGGGTCATCCAGCCACATCCACCTTTTGCTTCTTATTGTTTACCTTGTTTGTTGCCAAAACAGTTTTGACAAAACCAATAAAAACTCTATTTTCTTTCCCATCTATACAAAATCTTGCCTGAACCAATATCTTATGTCCAACAATTATTCCCACACTGGACTGAAATCAATTCCTAAAGGTTAGGTTCCCATGGAAATCAGCTTGCCTTCCTGCAGAACTAGGACACTGAATATGAATTTTTAGGGTTGCCAACCTACAGGTGGGGTTTGGAGATCTCCTGGAATTACAACTGAGCTCCACACTACAGAGATCAGGTCAATAGCTGCTTTGGAAAGTGGAGTCCATGGCATTCTGCCCCTCCTTCCCTCAAACCCCACCCTCCTCAGGCTCCACTCCCAAATCTCCAGGGATTTCCTCAACCTGGAGTTGGCAACCCTAGTTCACTGGCAGAACAACCTTAGGAGCCAGTTTGGTGTAGTGGTTAAGTGCATGGACTCTAATCTGGGAGAACCTGGTTTGATTCTTGCAGCTTGCAGCTGCTGGATGACCTTGAGCAAGCCATAGCTCTGTACCAGCTGTTCTCTCAAGGACAGCTGTCTCAGAGCTCTCTCAGCCCCACCTACTGCACAGAGTGTCTGTTGTGGGGAAGGTAAGGGAAAGGAGTTTGTAAGCTGCTCTAAGACTCCCTTGGGTAGTGAAGGGCGGGGTATAAATCCAATCTCTTCTTCTTCTAGGTTTGTGGATGCACTAGATGGGAGTAGTTTGTGGACTATTTTATTCAAGGTACAAACTTTTATTCAAGGTATAAGATTTCATGTGCCACCCACATTTCTTCAGATGGAAGAAGTGTGCATGCACACAAAAGCTTATACCTTGGATGAAACTTTGGACTCCAACTTTGTTCTGCTGCTTCAGACCAACACAGCTGCCCACCTGAATTATTACACTATAATATTTTTTACAAGCAATTACATACCAGTGGAGTGGTTACCATGCAGAGTCTTTCCCACAGGTAAAATGAACCTGTGAAAAGCTGGTCTTTACCACATCAAAGTATCACTACTATCACAAGATCACCAATCGTTGGAAGTCAACTCCTCAGAAGCAGAAATCTCTCTTATTAGGAGGTTTAAGAACATCAACTTTGCTGGCCTGTTAAAGGCAGATGTCAGCCCAGTGGCAGGAGAAGAGGGACAATCATCTTCTTCAGAAACTCTGCCCACTTTTTAAATTTGACAAAAGAGGCAATCTCCACAGTGCTGCTGACCATGCTCATTTTTAGTTACATGTCCTCCAAAGTTACATGTTAGTTACATGTCCTCCAAAGTCCCTCATGCAACAGTCGAGTGTTCTGCCAACACACACAACAACAAAGCTACTTTTTCAGATGTTTTCTCTTGCATGGCAGTTAGCACCAAACCACTTTAATACAGACTTTAGACACACATATATTTGCAACCCATTCCCAACAAGATACAACAATGAACTAGTTAACACTCAGGCTTCATTCTTACCTTTCTTAAACAGAAGATGCCATGAGAAAACTAAAGAGATTTTCAAAAATTAAAGATATTATCAAAACCAGCATTTTCTGGGCTCTCTGCTTTTTTACATCCCTCCCCTTTTCCAACGATTTTTTGTTTTACAAAAACACAAAGAACAAAATAGAACAAGAAAGAAAGAAAGAAAGAAAGAAAGAAAGAAAGAAAAAGAAAGAAAGAAAGAAAGAAAGAAAGAAAGAAAGAAAGAAAGAAAGAAAGAAAGAAAGAAAGAAAGAAAGTCTTAGTATGCTTTCATAATAACATTTTTCACCGGTACTGACACCATTCATTCAGTACTCATATTTTCCTGATAATTCAGACAACATTCCTCCCAATCACTGCTGCATTCCTGTATTTTTGCTGTTGTCATTCCCTTATTCTTAAAGTTCTGTTTTGAGGCAATTTTCAGGGCTTCTTTTACAACAGCAGCATAAAACTTTTAGGTGTGACTTGACAGAAGACTTGGTTCAGAGTAGTGAATGGTCCAGGTGGAGATGGTATGCAGTCCTACCTTTCTGAGTTACATGCCCACTTGCCCTGCCTTTGGTATACAATTCTTGGAGGAATGGCTTGTCAGTTATACCTCTACACTGAAGTCCATTTAAAACACAGTTCTCATTTTTGGAAGGAAGTCAGTTTTTATAGCCCCCTTCCTTGCAATTCAAAGAGTCATCCTGACGTTCAGGACTTGTTTGTACTATTTCTGATTTGTGGCATATATTTGATTTGATCCTCTAATGTAGACTGAAACAAGTTTTCTCATGGGATTTATATCCAGAGTTGCCAACAGCCTAGGGAAAATGCCCTGTCCTTTTAATAGAGGCTTGATGACATGCTATTTACCCTCATGCCATAGAAAGCTTCAACTCCCCATTTTTACAGATTAAGCCTTTATATGATTGGGGAGGGGGAGAGGGCGGAGGAAGGGAAAAGAGAGAGAGAGAGAACGAGGAAGGGAAAAGAGAAAGAAAGAAAGAAAGAAAGAAAGAAAGAAAGAAAGAAAGAAAGAAAGAAAGAAAGAAAGAAAGAAAGAAAGAGGAGGGAGGGAAGGAGGGAGGGAGGGGAAAAGAAACAGAAAGAGAGAAAGGAAGGGAGAGGAAGAAAGAAAAGGAGAGAGAGAGAAAAAAAGAGAAGAGGAGCCACTTACCAGCAGCAGGGAGAGTGCAGGCATGGCAACAAGCCAATGGAGAGAGCTGCGACAGCCGGCCCCTTCCCCGCAGCTCTTTGCTCTTAAAGGGAAAGCTCCCTTTGAGTGCAGAGAGCCAGGAGGTCTTTCCTGCCGGCTGGCTGGCCGGAGGGCGAGCAGGGGGGCGGGGCTCAGATGCCAGCTGGAACGTCGTTCCAGTGTATTCCGGCCCAAAAAGAGCCTTGAGTAGAAGGCAGCTTCATGTGTACTTGAATTGTGTATCCCCCCTTTTAAAAAGTCCTTCCATAATCATGACACATAGCCCTGTTAGTCTGTCTGCTAATTCAGCATCTAAAATAACTCATCTTTGCAATAAATAGGACAGATGGACTCCCATTCTAGCTGTATCTGAAGAAATGAGCAGTGACTTACAAAAGCTCAGGCCCTGCCACAAATTTTGTTAGTCTTGAAGGTGCCACTGGACTCTTGCTCTTTTCAGATCTGAAGAAGTGAGCAGTGACTCATGAAGGCTCAGGCCCGGCCACATATTTTGTTAGACTTTAAGATGCTACTGGACCCTCACTCTTTTCTACTGCTTCATTCAAGTTGTTGAGGTCTTTGTTTTGTCTTTTGTGTTGTGGTCAGAGGGTTGCCCAGAGTGACACAGTAAAATAGTTTATCAGACTGAGGCTTTCATATCACCACACCATGCCTGGAATCCCTGAGAAACTTTGGGAGGTGGAGCACAGGTCTGCACAGCAGAATTGTAACAAAGCGGCACGCTCACATTTCATTTCTGATAATAACTTACAGTAAAATTGGCTGCAGTGCCTGGCACTCATTGCTTGGGAGATGAAGTCATTTTCAGCTTTCTGAGCAGAGGCAGGAAAGAGGCTACTCTGGTAATTCCCAGGTGCAACTGGCAACAAAGCTGAGTCGAAGTTTACAAACACACCAGAATTTTTTCATTATATACTCTGATACGAGGAACAGCTCAAATAGACATGTGATTTATACACAGAAAGTGTCGTTGATTTTATTGGGTTAATCGAGATTTATCTGTATCTAGCTATCTAGAGAAGCTGTATCCCATCCCCCCCCCACACACTTCCTGCCAGACTGGATGCATGATCAAAAAATGCAATCAAAGCTGTGGAGAGGACTGCCATATTCCATGGCTGGCAGGGTTTTACCCAGAATCTGGGTATGTCACCTAGTACCCATTCGGTCCATCCACTTGTGTGGATTCTAGGGTTGCCAGCCTCTAGGTGGGGCCTGGAGATCTCCCGCTTTTGCAACTGACAGAGATCACCTCCCCTGGAGAAAATGGCTGCTTTGAAGGGTGGATTCTACCATGCTGAGGCCCCTCCCCTCCCCAAATCCCACCCACTCCTGGATCCACCCCCAAAGTCTCCAGGTATTTTCCATCCTAGACCTGGCAACCCTAGTGGATTCCTATCTTTCATTTTTGCAAAAAGGTCTCTAGGCCTTCTAGACCCAGGGATAGAAGACAAAAAGGGAAGACAGCTTTCTGCATAATGTATGCAGTTGGATCAGGCCTGTACCATAGCTCCTTTATCTTAGCTAATAAGAGCTTTGGGGGCAGAGACATGGCAGGTACAGCATTGCGTGTCCCATGATGTCACTTCCTAGAAAAACCGGAAACCAGTCTGAGTTTTCCTTGGAAGTAATGTAACACTACATGAGATACCAGCATTCTTCTTGTTTTAAAAATGTCTCCTGATACAGTTGCATAGCAGGAAACCGGGCAGCCCTACTAATGGGGGAAGTCACAGCTGTGATTCAAAGGTATGAGAATTCGTGGTTTCCCTACTGCCAGAAGGTCTGTGTTTTCTGCTTCTTATGCTTTCATTGGCTTCGAAAAGTAAGCAGTTTTAAGGGAAAGTATGCCATGCTTCCCTGTAAATGTCCATATTAGTCTCAACCCCTACAGTAAGGTAACAAAAACCAACTCTCTCCTTTTAAAATATAAAAAGGTGGTGTTTAGTAGTCCTTCCCCCCAGACTGAACTGCAAGGCTGAGAACTGCAAAAAAAAAAAAAAGGTTAAATTTTCACAAAACAGAAAGTAATTTTAGATGTTGCAATAGCAAAGACAAAAAGAACCAAACTGGGCACCATTACCTAGTGGAGGGAAGCTATAAGAGCCAGTCTGGTGAAGTGGTTAAGAGCAGTGGACTCTAATGTGAGGATGTCCCAAAGATGCAGTCAGAAATTCCTTTATTGCTAAGCAGGTCTTGTTGGTCACTTACACTTCTTGTGTTAGTAATGCTGGGCATTCATACATTCAGGATTGATATACAGTGTTCAAAAGTGAGTTCATAATGGTTGCTCCAATCATAAAGAGATAAAACGGAGCCTGAAATATACTGGCCATTTGTTCCCATACTAAAAGCAGGAAAAGTTACAGTTTGCACCTGAAAGGAAGAAGCGGCTGGGAGCTTAGCATTCAAGGTCAGGGAAGCAAGGGAGGTGAGAAGCTGCTAGCCTGAGAACAGTGAGCATATTCCAAGAGAGGGGGCTTAACCAGGGGGAACCACCTCCCGGCCAGGGGGATGGCAGCATTAGCTGACATCTAATCTGGAGAACTGGGTTGGATTCCCCACTCCTCCCCATGAAGCCAGCTGGTGTGACCTTGGGTCAGTCACAGTTTTCTCAGAGCTGTTCTCTCATGAGCAGTTCTCTCAGAACTCTCCCAGCCCCACCTACCTCATGGGGTGTCTATTGTGGGGAGAGGAAGGGAATATAAGCCGCTCTGAGACCCCTTAAGGTGGAGAAAAGAGCAGGGTATAAAACCAACTCTTCTTAAGGTTAGTACCATCCTTCAGGTGCCTTTGGAAACTGTGGAGACTAAACAGATTTTGATTTATCTAAAAAATCTAAATAAAAGTCACAGGTTTGCCATTGGTTTCTTTTTATACCAGCCAGTTTCAAACTTTTTGGCCGGATTCTAGTGACCGAAATCACCAGGTTTACCTCCTGCCCCATAAGTATTCCTGGGTACACTCTTTTGCTTTCTCCCATATAAATGAAAGGGTGTCATTGTTTCCTATGGTGATAAGGAGGAGGAAACACTGCTTTGGGGGACAATGTTGTAACATTGGAGCTAGCAGAATTTGACCCCTTACTGTGTGGTCTGATCTCACTGAAAAGGACCCTGCCGGAGTTGTGTAATGCATCTCTGAATACAGATACATAGATATGCACGGCAACCACCAGGGCTTCTTGCAATATTGCCCTGTTATAGTAGACTGTACAGATTTAGTAGTATGTAAGCACCTCACAAAAAATGCAACAATACCGGGTCACGAACTAATATTTTTAGCACATGGTCAAACTGGAAACTTCAGCCCAAGGGTCCCCAACTTCTGGACATACAATTTGGTCCTGTGGGCCCAGAGGAGATGAACAATATCTGTTTCGTCTAGACTATAGCTTGCAAATTTCAGGTTCATGCAGCCTCAGTTTGCCTCAGGGTCATGGGATGGAAGGAAGGGGATGTTTAACCCTTCAGTTTCTACTGTGTTTCACTATGCAAAACCAAGCCTTCTCCTTCAGTGCTACCATTCGAAAGCAGAAAAATATAACACCCCCCTTCCTCCTAATAATAGAGCGAGAGACCTGGTTAAAACTGAGTGGAGGGTGAACCAAAGCACTGATTTGCACTGTACTTACGTACTTATATTTTATTGATTAAATTTACTGTGTGAATTTGTCCACATTGATGCAAGTTGCCAGTGGAAGTAACCTCAGGATGTTGGCCGAATTGCTTTAATTTAAATTAGCAACTGGCGTAATAACAGGTTCTTGCCAACTATACCAAGGTCCCACCTCTTCCAGGAGTTCTCAGTAAATAGGCGTGGAGACTGAGTAGTTTCTTTGAATAATGTTTACTAAAAGATGTTGTTCAAGCATACAAGGAATAATAATAAAACCACATCCACACAAGATCTAAGGAAATCAGACAGAAAACAGCACTGTTGCATGAGCAGGAGTATCGTTGAGGGGGAGATTACGTTACCTGTCTTGATAGTGGATGATTCACTTCCATGAGAAGATTGAGGGAGGGATAAATGAGAAAAATAGGGGGAACGAGATCTGAACCTGCAGATACATGCTCCAGTCCTGGCTGCGCAAACCAGGGATTTAAAGACGGAGGCAAAGTACTGGATACATAAAGCTGGACATGAGAGGTTGGTAAGAAGATAGGGGTCAAAGATGGTTAGGGGTAAGCTAAACTAAGCTGTCTCTGTTGCGCAAGATCTTTTATCAATTGGCATTGGGGCGGGCTCCGCTGACCACATCCCAGTGTCACACCCACTAGGTTGTCCGTCCTTTCTAGTCTTTCTATTGGTCAGTGTCATAGTGAGGAGGGGGCAGGAAGGAGTGGACAATATTGCAAATCTAGATGCTAATCAGGATCTAACACCTGAGCCATCTGGTCGGTCTTCTTGGCGCCAATCTCTGGTCTCGTGATGACTTTGGCCAAGTCACTTGATGGTCGGCGATTAGTTGCTGGGCAACCTAATCTCTTACTGGAACTTTGGGGGCAGGTGTGAAGGGGCCAGCGTAAAGGAGAAAAGGACTCTTTGAAATGGAGTCTTGGTCTTCCTGTTATTGAGACCATGTGAAGTAGATGTGAGAGCTCTTTGATATGGATTCTGGTCTCCATGCAAGTGTGAACTCTGAAGGAAGTCTCCCGCTGTGGGCTGGAGCCTCTCATAGCAATAGAGAGTGCCTTTGCCTTAGGCAGAAAACCAACCCCAAAGGTCAAGCTTATGATTTTAAAGTTCATAAGAGCATATAAAATGCCTTGCTGGCTTACAAGGATACCAAAAACATATTTATCCTGTTTAATGTATGGTTTATTTGTTTATTTATTCCATTTATACCCCCACTTTACTCCTCGGGGAGGCCCGAAGTGGCTTAACAACATTCTCCTCTTCTCCATTATTCCTCACAACAACCCTATGAGTTAAGTTAGGCCAGCAGTGTATTATAGGCCCAAGATCACCCAGTGTGCTTCCTTGGCAGAGTGGGGATTCAAACCCAGGTCTCCTAGATCCTAGTCCCACATCACTCTACCACACTCTACCACACTGGTTCTCAGATATATATAAGCTGGACCCTAAAATGCCTTTGATTTCCTTCTCCTCCTATTTGGCTTCAACACAAAGAAAGTGTAACTTGAACATTATGGTTATTTCCCAGCAGTGGTCAACACCTTCCCCATGAAGTCAATGTCCTTGAAAAGGATGGATTCTCTCCTCCACAGGGACACTGCTGAATTCATTTCTGTAATGCAGCAGAAGTTTTTCTTTAAGTGTATACAGTTCCTTTAATTTGTTGTTTCCAGCAATGCTTTCCTTTCCCTACATTGCTGCTTCTCGTACAAAGGTTATAAGAACACCAGCCATTAACATAGATCTTTAGAAGTATCTGTGGCCCTCTTATAGGACAGGTGTATGCTGAGCTGCCAAAGGTATCTCCAGGGGATCGGAAAAGTGCCTTTTATCAGATGCTGCGTATGCCCTTGCTACTCATCCCTTTTAGGTGCAAGTTTCTCATCCTGTGAAGGCAGATCTCCCAAGGGTTGTTGTTGCAAGCTTATTTTAAGGAAGGCAAAAGTACTGCTTTCATTTCAAATGAAATAAGATGATTATCTCCCCCCCTACACACACACACACACACACACACACACACACACACACACACACCCTTCCTTGTAAAATAATTTTCATTCAAGACAAATGCAAAAAGCTGTAAGTGATGTATGGGGTGGTATACACAATAAACGTGGCAAGTCTATCTTAAGCGGAACCAGATTAGTGAGGTGAAAACAAAGGAGCCATTTTGTCTCATACCGTTTCCATTAAAAATCTTTTCTTTAAAAAAAAAATCTGTTAATATAAACAGCTTGCTGTGGGAAACTTCGCACTGTTGCTTTTCTCTGAACAGTGTTTACATTCAAGTAAGCTGAGAAATTGTAGAGGGCATGTCAAGTTGCTCTGCCAAGGCTCAAATTAGACGTTACATTTTACACAGGTACATTTTACATGGGGCGAGCCCATCCTGACTGTCTGTCGCACAGAAAAAAAGGGTATTTATTGTGTTTATAATATTTATATCCCACCTTTCTACCCTCACAAAGGCCACCAAGTCAGGTAAAAAAATTAAAACATGCATAATGAAATCAAGTTTTAAACCACCCACACACAGGAAGGAATTACTGAGAAAATGTCAAACAAAAAAAAAGTCTAGCAATACAAATACCAAAAAAAAAAAAAAAGTCTGGCAATAGAATTGCACTGTACTACATGATTCACACAGTTACTTGGATAAACTATCAGGGATAGCGGGCTATGCTATTGGGTTTAGCTTGCTGAAACTAGGATCCCACTATGTAATTCTTACATCATTTAGGCTGCAGTCACACACACTAAATAATCCCCTTTCAATCCACTTTCAATGCACTTTCCAACTGGGTTTTACTCTGTGAGGTGGCAAAATCCAGTTGGAAAGTGCATTCAAATGCGTTGAAAGTGAATAGTTTAGTGTGTGTGACCGCAGCCTTAATGTGTCATGTTAATACTTGTGGTTTGCTTCAGTTCTCTTTTTAGATTTCTAATTGGTTCTGCAACCCTAATCTTATCACATTGTTTATTGAATGTCCATTCCGTTGATTGTATAGACTCACTCTGTGTAATCCGCCTTGAGTCCAGCTGAGAAAAGCGTACTATAAATAAGGTAACGTAACATAGATGAGACACCCCAAAACAGCAAGGTAGTTACATGTGAAAGTCCATAGCAAAGAATCACTATATAGTCCTATATATCGTTGCACTGTCAAAACCTCCTGGTTGTTCTGTTTACAGCAGGTGAATTACAATGATGGCACTCAGTCAACATCCAACAATGTGTGGATCAATGTACACTGACTCTATTTACTTCTACTTGTTGCACTACAGGGCTGAGTATTGGCACAGAGAACAGGTGCTGTGATTGAGCCCTACTAAGTCCCAGTACAAACTAAGCCCTGATTAGAAAACATTCCCTATTTCTTTTCATATCTGTATTCTAATTCCGAGAGGGTTTTTTTTCTGTGTGGATACTTATATCTGCCGAAAGAGAGCTCACTCTCCCCCAACAGCTTTTCCTACATAGTCAGGTCCCTTTCTTGGTCTGCAGAAAAATCCAAAAAGTTTTTAAAAAAACTTCAGGGACCATTGAATTCCCCCCAATACATTTTGAAATGGCATCAACTTCAGACATCAGCTGTGAGACATTAGAATGTTTGGGGGAGGGGCAAGCTTCTAACTGTTTCTGTCAGTAAAAGACAGGGTTTTTACTGGCAGCAGTCTAGAGTTGCCAAGTACCCCCCCCCCCCCCCCCCGGCCACTGGCAGCAGATCCAGGCTGGAAAACCCTGGAAATTTGGGGATGGAACCTGGGGAGGACAGGGACCTCATTGAGGTACAATGCCTTAAACTCCATCCTCCAAAGCATCCATTTTCTCCATGGAAAGTTATCTCTGTAGTCTGGAGATGAGCAGTAACTCCAGGGGATCCCCAGATCCCACCTGGAGGCTGGCATCCCTAGGCAGCACCCTCTATGTGACTTGATACCACCTGATTTACATGACTTAATTAGGCCCAGCTGCTTTGCTACTGTTCATCAGCAGCCACCATATGAAAGCCATCGTGATATAACAGAGCTTCAGACTGGGATCTGTGAGATCCAGGTTCACACCCCCATCTTGCAGTGGAAGCTGACTGGGAGATTTTGGACCAGTCACATACTTTCAGCCTAAGCAACCACACAGGGTTGTTGTGCAGACAACAAGGAGGAAATAATAATGTAAGCTGCTTTAGTCCCCACTGTGGAGAAAGACTGTAATTTTCCTTGGTAGAGGCTGTGGGGGAGGGGGGTGGAGATGGAAAGCTGAAGACAGATAAAGGTAGGTTGGCTGTTAGATGGGAAGGAAACAGGGTTGCCAACTCCAGGTTGAGAAATTCCTGGACTTTTGAGCGGTGAAGCCTGGGGAGGGTGGGACTTGAGGAGGGACTACAGACCGGTATAATGCCATAGACTCCACCCTCCAAACCAGCCATTTCCTTCACTTAAACTACCATTGCCAGCCTCCAGAGAAGGGCTGGAGAGCACCCAGAATTACAACTGTTGTCCAGGTGACAGAGATCAGGTCCCCTGGATAAAATGTCTGCTTTGGAGGGTTGCTGAGGCTGCTTGCTTCCCCAAGCCTCACTGTCCCAAGGCTCCACCCCCAAATCTCCAGGAATTTCCTAACCTGGAGCAGGCAGCCCTAAGGTGAATTGATCTCTGCAGCTGGGAGATTCATTGTGATTTCCAGAGTACTGCCACTGCTGTGTGGGGAGAGAAAGCAGGCACAAGGCTGGGAGAGTGGTGGGGGCAGAAAGAGAGAGTGATGGAGTGTGGGAGCAGAAAGAGAGAGAAAGAGTGATGAGGCGGGGAGGCAGAAAAACAAAGAGAATGATAACTGGTCAGAAAGAGAGCGGAAGTAACATACATGGAGGAGAGAGAGAGAGAGTAAAAGGGGGGGCAGAAGGGAAAAAGAGTGTGAGAGAGGTAGGGGAAGAAGGGTGGAAGCAAAGTTAAGAGGAATGGGATAACCATCCTGCAAGTTTCTTGTGGGTCTCCACTTGTTCATTTATATTCTGTCAACATTTTGGTCCCCTACTTTTTGTTATTGGGGTTCTAGCTATGTTTGTATTATATACACACATATTTATGTGTAATTACAATGATGCCCTCAGATATTTTTTTCCTAGCCACTGTTTATTTGGTGTGGGGAAGAAAGGTCCAGTTCTGGCTTTCCTCCATTTCATTGGACCACATGGTACTTCAGAAGAGCCCAGGAGGCATCACATTTGTGTCTGCAGGACCCACCCATTTGGAAATGGCTGCCTCTGTCATAGGGACATTCTTGGCATGGAAAGGCCGCACACTCTGTGAAACTTCCTGTGTTTGGGGATTGGTCACACCTCCGTTTCGTGGTGGTTCCCACTACCTCTTCTCAGGTTCCACAGACAACCACAAATTCAACAAGGCTGATATATAGTAACTGCTAAAGTTGGATGGATGTACCAGAAAACTTCCTGCTGCGCTGTCACTCCTCAGAAAGAAGTGTCTATGTCCATACGTGAAGACTTCACTACAACCAATGAGAGGATGAGGGCATGTGTAGATGCAGAGTGTGGGAATGAAATTCTAGAATAACACATGCTCCTTGGTTTATAGTTTAAGTTGGGAACATGCATTGATCTCTGCTTGACTTGCTTGTTGGATGGGGTTGACTCCATTCCCATCAGCAAAAAGAATGGTCAACACACAGTATAGTGGGTGGGGCCAGCCATGATCCATGGTGTTCACACTTAAGGATGCCAGTCCCCAGGTGGGAGTGGGAGATCCCCCAATTTTTGGGGCTTCCCCCCAGATGCCGGCCGACTGGTGGGGAAAGCTTTGGCCCCAACAGTCATCTGCAGCCCCACTTGAAAAGAGTGGGTAACATGCACACCTGCCTTGCAAGCCATGAATCTGCAGTTTGCAGGGCAGGTGCATGCAGCTCATGCTCTTTTCAAGCAGGGGCCACCTGTTCCTGCCCAGCAAGCAGCGAATTCATGGCTTGCAGGGCAGGTGCACGGGGCGTTCACTCTGCATGATGTCATCACATCAGGTATGGCCCCACCCCCTCCTGGAATGCCTCCCCCCCATCCCCCCACTGGGGAGAAGATGGGACCTGACAATCCTATTCACACTGTAAACTTGGCTGTGCAAGGATACTGCCATGTACTGTTGACCCTATGCCTATAGGACAGTGGACAGCTAACATTGGTAGGGATGCCACCAGGCCAATGTTCCACTCGCATAATGAACTTTCCCCCCTTCTGGTCAGCTGTCACAGCTTGCCCCGTATCCCCTGGCTCAGGCAGGGCCAGTGCACCCATGCTCACTCTCATCTGTACAAAGCTATGGTACACCCAGACATCACTTGAGGACTCTGTGATATGTAGTTAGACTCTCATTTTACTTTTGCAGCTTGGGAAAGTGTCCTTCTGGAGCAGCTCTGTGACTACTAATGTAACAGAACGCCTTGGTGCAGTTGTGAAACAAAAATGCAAAAAAAAAAAAGTATAAACTCCTTCCTTTTATGCACCAGTAGGCTCCTCACCTCCATTCGGATTATTTGTGGCTGCATATGCTTGCATCCAGCTTCTGTTCATTCTACCTGTAAGTATATTTGAGAAGTTCTTCTGGACTCCCACGAGCCTGTCCCTTTTGTGTTCCATTATCAGAGCCCAGATAGAGCGTACACTGCCTGTCTCGAAGAAATAGGGGGGTGGTGATTGTTTTTTTTAATTCCATCCAGCCTCATGTATCCACTCACTCCGACACCTTTGTCCTCATTTCTTAGTTCTCTATACAAATTCTCCCTTGGCTTGGTACGCTCCACCGTTTCTCCTCTCACCCGGAAGTCTTGATTCTGTGTCTGCCATTAGAATTTCGGCCTCCAGCTTTTTCTCCCACTGGAGATTTGCTGGTGAACTAATTTAAATAAGTTATGTAGTGCTCTTCCCAACGTGGTAATTGTGATCAGCCATTTTCCTGAACTGCCTAACATGGGTCCTTCTTCCTCCCACCCCCAGCCTCTTCACTTTTAACACACATCATAGACCTCATCGTACCTAACTGTCATGAGTCCTGCTGAGGATGCAGCCCTGGCTCCAGCTGAGCCTGTGCTCCTGGCTTCAGCAGAGCCCACACCTGACTCTGATGAAACCTCGGAGCTCACCAGCATATCCCTACCACCTGTCCCAGCAACAGCGGTAGAGGAACAATGCCTGACAGGCAGCCCCCCTGACTCACCTCCTCGATGGTGTGTTTGCAGAACCAGCTCAGGCAAGACTTAGCATCCCAGCAGAGGGAGGCGTGCCTGTGCAGCAGACGGTCCCTCAGCCCTGAGTTCTAACAGAAGCCGGGACACACACACTGAGCACTAATTAACCCCAGCACTTGAGGGGTATTTAGCTTCCCCTCCTGAGGCTGGTTCCTCGTGCCAGCAACTAGTCAGTTTGATGACACTCTGCACCTCCCTTGCCCGTGCTCCTGATTCCTGATTCGTGCTTTGAACTTCTGGTTCCTTGACTTCGGCTTCCAATGACTACACTCTCGGTTTGTACTTCGAACTCCGTTCTTTTGGCTCCTGCTTGCTACCCCTTGATTTTGACCTCGGACTGGACTTGGACTTTCACTCTCTCTCGCCCTGCCTGGACCCAGCCCGTGACACTAACTGTACTCATCTCTAGTAAAGTAAGTGATCTGACTTGGCTGGATAATGTGATGTGTAAAAAACTACCCTCCCTGATCTGTCATTACCGGCAGATAGCTTTAAGTAATGTCACATATGTTGTTTCTGTAGGTCTGCTGAGCCAAGTATGGCAACCAGCAGGAAGGTTGGCAGCAAAGACACGTTAGGGGGTAGTGTTCTGACTGTGATGACATCACTTCCAAGGAAACCCCAGAAATGATGGCGGTATCTCTAGGAATCACCAGAAATTCTAAGGTAAAACCAAAACAACCTCAGAGCTATTTCTATGGTCCCAGGGACTATAATTCCACCCTGAGGCCTGTCATTCCTAATCCAGAAGGGTTTTTTTGGGGGGGGGCCACTCTAGACGCTGTCATTCCAGCCCCAGGGCAGGTTTCTTGTAATCCACTCCACATTTTCATTGCAACTTTTGTCCTGTAATGTATTTCAGTTGAGCCTATGCAAGTCAATTAACATTCTTAGCTCCCGTTATATTTAGTGGGACTTCAGGCATCTCCCATTGTTCCCACTGGGCGTTCCTTTCATTCATTTTAGTTGATCCTGCTATTATACGCCATGGGGGACTTTGCAGGGGGCTGGAGTGGCACCAAAATTGCAGAGGAGAGAGTTCTGCCTGTCTACTAAACAACCAAGTATCAAGAATATTGGACCAAGGGGATGAATTCCATGAGCCCCTGAACAAGTTGCATCAGCTCTCTATTTACCCAACCGCAGAAGAACAAAAGGATCCCACATTCCACCCCCACAAAGAAGGGAAAGAGAGAGAACTCCAGCTTTTTATAGGTTGCTCCCAAAGGTGATTGCATGGAAGCAGTCTATGCTTCTCCCTTGGAAGACTGGACGAGAGATATATCAATGCTCTGACTGGAAGAGGGATTACGTCATTGCTCGAGAAATCAGTAGAATCAAGGAAAGAACAAGAGGACATGTAGACGACTAACAGCACATGAACTCAAAAACAACACAGATTTCTTCAGGGAGGGGAATTTCATTTCACTAAGAATTCTGGATTCTTAATACCAGTCCGGGAAATCATAGTAATTACTCAATACAGCAATTTCTGTGTGTATCTTCAGCTTGGGTATTTTATTATGCACACCTCTAGATACTTGTCAGTCAGATGTGATGAGCTGCAATCCTAGGCCTTGGGATGAATTTTTCATTGCTCCTGTCTTGAGCTGAGAATCTCCATTTCAATCTTATTTATCCCTTTTTACGAATCAAACCTGTGATCATTCTCAGTCTTTTCTGTTTCTCGTAATTGAACTTTCCCCATAAAATATACAGATTTTCAAATGTATGCGTGCATGAGTAAATCAGTGTTATGTGCATGTTGTACTGTTTACGTTGTGTATATGTACACCAGTTTGGTGTAGTGGTTAAGTGTGCGGACTCTGATCTGGGAGAACTGGGTTTGATTCCCCACTCCTCCACTTGCAGCTCCTGGATGACCTTGGGCAAGCCATAGTTCTGTCAGAGCTGTTCTCTCAAAGACAGCTCTGGAAAGAGCTCTCTCAGCCTCACCTACCTCACAGGGTTTCTATTGTGGGGAGGGGAAGGGAAAAGAGTTTGTAAGCCACTCTGAGACTCCAAGTGAAGGGCGAGATATAAATCCAATCTCTTCTACTTCATATAGCACCTTATACATCTGAGGATTCCTGTGCTTGGAATTACATTGTACACATAGCACCATATCCAACAGCCCTGTGATGTTGAGACAGAGCAAGAGGTCCAAGGTCACCCAGCAAGTTTCATGGCAAGGTAGGTATTTGAAGCTGGGTCTCTCAAGTCCTAGACTGACATTCTAGCCACCATATCACACTGACTCCCTTCCTGTATGCCTCATCACAATCCCTTTGTGAAACAGAGAGGGCTGGATGCACCCAGTGGTTTTGCTCAATGTTGTCCTGTTCCCTTCCTAATAACAGCCCTCGTCTTGTGGGGGTTTTGTCCATGGAAGTCTCATGGTCCCCATTAGGGATGGGTACGAACTGGGAAAATGGTGGTTCATGGTGGTTTGTGGTTCGTTTGATTACACAAACCACAGACTTTTCCCGTTTCCCAAACCAGTTCATGGTTTGTTCAGTTCATGAATTCAGGAGGTGGTAGAATAGCCTCCTTGTGAGTTAGAAATGCCAAACTCACAGAGAGTCTTCAGCGGTGACCGGAAAAAAGTCCACAGGAAAAAAGCCCACAGAAAAAAAAACATGGACATAAATGCTCACAGGAAAAAGCACACATGGAAAAATACCCACGTGGAAAAAATGCCCACATGGAAATAAGCCCACATGGTTTTTTCCCTGTGGGCTTTTTTCTGCATGGGCATTTTTCCACGTGGGCTTTTTCCTGTGAGGATTTATGTCTGTGGGGTTTTTCCTGTGGGCTTTTTTCCTAGAACCGTCTTTAGCAGGCTCTCCTCCACCCACTCTCCAAGCTTAGTAGATTTGGGATGTCTGAGTTATAGCCCCCCAAAGCAGGTGCTCCCAGGAAAGCTCAGCTGTAGCCTCCCCTTAAATCAGCCACACAGAAAGCAGTTCTTCCTAACTCGCTCTCACATGATGACTAACTCCTCTCTCCTCCTGCTGCAAAGTTAAAGCAGCTGAGTTAGGGTGTGGTATATATATAGAATCAGTTCCCATAGAGCAGAATGAGAGCTCCTGGTTGGCTCCCAGAGCTGCCAATCAAGCTATGGACAATTGTTATGGGTGTTTCTAGGGCTCGCCACAAGTCCACCCCCAGCATTCCCTAGGAATTGATTGAATTGACACCAGGCTGTCTGGAGAATGGTTCTAAAGAACCAAACGAACCTCCACGGAAAAAAGGCAGTTCATTTTTGGATTCAGGAACAATGCAAACAAATTGGTTCAAAATGAACCCCAAAGTGGCCTGGCTCATGCTCAAACCGTGGTTTGTTTCTCAGTTCATGCCCATCCCTAGTCCCCATCATAGTTTTTTTGGGTGGTTAAAGGGGATACTGATTGGATCCAGTCTAGAGGTGTCTAAAATAAAAAAGCTGTTTGCAATCCCAGATTGAGAGCTGCAGCGTCCAAAAAAATCAATAGGTTCAGAGCAGGATTCCTGAATCACAGCCTATACCTGCTTATAATACACAGGTTAATTCTCTAGATAAACAAGTTTCCAGTAAATTGCCTCTTTTTCCCCATGTCCAATTTCCAATGAATACCTCATATGGTGAACATGTATAATGCAAATATTAAATCCACAGAGCAATGCTCCTAGACAAACCCTGCAGAAGTGAATAGGGCTACCTCGGGGATCATGCTGCTTAATATGGTTCCTCATATCACTGTGAAGCCTTTTATGAATACCGTTATTTAAATATCTTGAAAAATATAAGCTGGAGTGTGAATGCGGGTAGATAGCTATTTCCAATTTAATTGTGAATTTTTCCATTGCCAGAGGCAAAAAAGCGAAGAACACCATGCAGTCTATAAGAAAAGATGTTTCCCTCTGAGCACTTTCTTCTTTTTTTAAAACCGACAAGAGTCTGAAGCCAAAATCTGGACTGGGTTATTTAAATCAATCTATGGAAGTTTGTCTTGGCTCCTTGTTTTTAGGCCCACAACCCCCTCAATGTTCTCACTTCTTTCCCTGTCCATCCTGACCACCTAACATGTAATCTGCCCTGTGTCTAGAACTCTGATGAGGGCTTCCTTCCAAGTTACTCCACCTTGGTGCCACCTTTTTCCTACTCTCTATATCTTCCTCATTTCTTCTCCTCGGTGCATCGTCCCCACTACCTGGTTTTTTTCTCCAGTTCTGATTCTATACCTTTTTATCCAGTCACATAAGCCAGGTGTTCCCATCTTTATTGAGCCTTTGGGACATTTTGGAGTTTCAAGAAAGGGTAGAAGATATACTAACTCAAAATGGTTATTGTTCGGTCTAGGGTTTATCCCTAAGACACAAGAAGCAACTGGGCACCAGAAAGTACATTGGTGGGCGCCACGATACCCGCAGCTGCCATCTTGGAGACAGCTGATTTTCTCACAGCTAACCCTGAGGCTTCAGCAAAATCATGTATGGACATGTCATGCCATTAGCAGCACCCAGCCAATATCTGGGGCAATAAATTTGAATACAGAACCTAAGTAACCACACTTTTTAAGGCTATTTATACAGGGACACCAAGGAAATGCATTCAGCATTTTCCTTTCCAAGTCTGTTGTCTTGGGAATATTCGTAGTGCTCAATTGGTGCTTTCAGTGCCAGGTAACAAGACAAAGTTTAACTGTTTATTGATAACATATAGGAAAACTGTAGAGAATTTGGCACACTGACAGGAGAGCAGGGAAGATCCCCCCCCCCCCCCGCTCCTGTAGATAAACTAGTGTACCTTTACATATTAAGGAAGGAAACTGAAATCTAAAATGGGGGAGCATATCCCCCCCCAACCAGACATTCACTGAATGTTATGCAGCTTCAGAGTGGTATATTGTTCCCCTGGGGCACCTTCAGAGGATCAGAGGTGACACTCAACCATAAAATATATAGTATACCCATGAACGCACACAGCCTTGGACAACCTTTCAGTCCCACCCAGGTCAACATAACGGTAGGTAGTGTGTTAGACAAGGACTTGGAAAGACTGAGTTCAAATTGCCCCTGAGGCAAAAAACATAGGTGCGGAGAACCATATACATTTTTCTGAGCTCCTTGGAAGAAGGGTAGAATAAAAACCTGGGAGACAGCAAGTCTTTCAAAAACTACAGCTGGGATGGTAAAGCCAATTTTTGATGGACCTTTATCAGTCTCCGTCTTGTTTCTGCCCCTGGTCCCTTCACCCCTTTTGATGACCCAGTCATCTTTCTGTGCAATTAATGGAAAGAACAATAAAAACAGAGGTTCAACATTGCTCTAGCAAATACTGGCTTGTATTCAATGAGGGCCACAACCAAAGTGGAGCTTGCAGAATGACACTCTCAACCACTCCATCCATCTGTAGCCGACTATACCCCTCAAGCTTACTCTTAGGGTTCAGGGGAGACCCCCCCCCCCCAGCAACAGTCCTGGACATATGCAGCAATCCACAATGGGAAAATTCCCCCAACCCAGGAGGATAACAGTAGAAAACAGCTGATGTAGATGGTTCATTACATATATTTCTTACTTGCCCAAGGAAATGCTGATCGCCACTTTGGGGTCAGGAAACAATTTTTCTCCAGGACAGTTTGGCTGGAGATCCTGGAGGTTTTTGTCATCTTCTGAGTGTGGAATAGGAGTCACGGGGGGGGGGGTGGTATTTGTGAATTTCCTGCATTGTGCACGGGGTTGGACTAGTTGACCCTGGAGGTCCCTTCCAACCATGATTCTATGATCAATAGTATACTGACCAATATAAATTAGATTCCAGTTCACAGCACATATATGTGACAGTAATTCCTACATAGTGGAAACCACAGAATACATAAGACCCATGCCTGATTGGTTGTATCTAGTGGTAATTTCTGGCAATGGAAGGGCACCACCCCTCTAGAGCAGCCAGGTTTCATTGTGTGGCAGGCAACTTCAGTCCCCAGGCTGATGCTACAGGAGCAAAAGCGGGGGGTGGGGGTGTGTGTGCTAGCATTGTGCAGTACTCTAGGAATTTCTCAAATCTATGGTGAAAACCATAGAGACTTGGTGAATTCTAAGAGCATTACACAATCCTATGATGCCACTTCCATGTATGTGACTGGGAGTGATGTTGCAGGATCACACAGCACCAGTACCCAGTGTCTCCACCCCACAAAGCTCCTGGGCTAGCAATCATATATCATATCCCCCTCCCATCACAACCTGCAACGGTCCCTAAAGTGCTGATCCTGGGGAACAGTAGACTGTAAGGAACAGCATGGGGGTACATTAGGAGTTTGAAGTGGAAGAGGAAGTCAGTGAAAATCACCCTGCCTTCTATTAGCAGAAATCTATTGTTGGATTCGGCCCAGTGAGCCTTTATTAAAATATTTAAACAGCAATCCATATATAATTTAGATTCTCTCTATGTCTAATAACCAATGCTGAACAAAGTATTAAAATAGAATCTTCAAATTAAGTACACTGGGCTAATTCGTATTTTTCATCTTATTGGTTCTGCCTATATAATTCCTTCAACCACATATTTCTGGTGCAATAGGAGAAGAAATCACTGAGAAGCATTTCCTGTGCCACAGCAGTAACATATGCCTGTATCCTTACAGGGCTTTTCTTGAAAGCAGATCCATTCCTTTTTTTCTTTTGCAAATGCATTCCTTTAAATTAAAAAGAAAAAAAATCACAAGTCAGCATTTCAGCTTCCACTTCTTTCAGAAACCAACAGAATTAAAGTTTTGCAAAAGTCTTCAGGAAACATATATTTACATAATGATTATAACAATAATAGACGGTGTGTGTGTGGAGGTCACCAGCAATGCACCACAGATAGAACTTTTGTATTCCCTTATGCATAAACCCTGCGGGCCCTTTCACACGCACTAAATAATGCACTTTCAACGCACTTTGCAACTGGATTTTACGTTGTGAAATGGCAAAAATCCGCTAGCAAACAGTTGTTAGAGTGGAATGAAACTGCATCATTTAGCATTTGTGAAAGTGCAGAATTTATTGGTGTACTCTGGGCACATCAAGGGTGATCAGGAACAGGAATGCTAGCCCCATTTGCCACTGAGCCTGCTGTATCTAGGTGTGCTGTGTCCATGTGTGATGAACACTCATGAGGAGCATAGGCGTCAACTACGGGGGGCTTGAGGGCTTGAGCCACCCCTGAAATTTCCCGGGGGGGACTGAGCCCCCCCTGGGAAAATGATGTGCCCTCCGCCACACCTCCCCGGGCCCTTCCTAGGGCCACCGCCGTCTCTCTCCCCCCACCCAGCCTGACCACTCCGTCCCTCCCTCCGTCCATCCAGGGGCCAGCTAAGCAAATGCCCAGCTGGCCCCTGGACAGACGGAGGGAGGGACGGAAGCAGGAGAGGTCAGGCCGGAGGGGGGGAGGTGGCAGTGGTGGGAACATGGTCCCGGCAGGCATGCGTGCTTCACATGCGCGCATGGAAGAGCTCCCGCCACCCCCGGGATTTTGAAAACTTGAGGCCCCTGATGAGGAGTGGGGTCGGGGGGGGGGACATGGCCAGTGCTCCCCCTCCCTCTACATACCAGCATGTCATCTGCACATAGCATGTCATACTGCTCACCCTTTTAGTTATCCCATGTAGAGTAATCAAGTGGTATGAGCATCTGTTTTCCAGGCCTTTTGCAGTAGGCTAATTGGTTGCTGCCTTGACCTGGATGGCCCAGGTGTGAGAGTCCTACAGAGTCAGTCACCAAAAAGTTGTCAGCTATGGCTGCGATTCCCGGGTGGGAGATGGCATATCCACTTGTCTCCCCTGGGCCTCTGACCCCCTCCGTTGGAATGTCTCTTCTGTTCTCACTCCCACCGGCTTATCTCACTGTGCCTCCCTAACCTTGACTGTGTTGCTTTTCGCTGCTTCTCAGCCACTTCACAGCCTCCCGAGGTCAGAGTGATAAGCCTGCTTCTGAGAAGTATAACATAGCATTCCACAGTGCTGACCTCAAGGGCACACTCATCTCACCTCCTGGTCAGGAGATGGCAGCACTAGCTGACACCAGGCTAAATAAATACATAAAGACCTGGATAGCCCAGGATAACCTGCTTTCATCAGCATTCGAAATTAAGCAGGGTCAGCCCTGGTTAGTACTTGGATAGGAGACCGCCAAGGAAGTCCTGGGTTGCTACACAGAGGCAAGCAATGGCAAACCACTTCTGCTTGTCATTTGCCATGAAAACACTATGGGGTCACCAAAAATTGGCTGCAACTTGATGGCACTTTCCACTACCAATCAGGTGCTAGTTGTGTTTCTCTTTTAGGTAACACTTGGATTTATTAGCTATTCCGAGCAAATCACCTTTACAAACGTGAGATATACAGTTGGGCCCTAAGCCTCCTTCTGTTTGCACAAGTGTTGTCTCCACTTGGATGAACTTTCTGCTGATTCTCCCCCTTCCTCAGTAGACCCTGTCCCAAGGTCTGCTGACCCCACAGGAACTGCATTTTGGGGTGAGGGAGGCAAGGCAATTCTGTTTCATGAACATAGTTCACAGTACAAAATGCTCTCTCTAAGCTGTGGAGTCTTGTGAGCAAAAATTCAACTCTGTGAGCTACTGGCATTTAAGTTATGAGCAAGCGATTTGGCTGCTGCATAAATTAGTTTGCTCTGGAGCCATCCTTCCTGAGCAAAGACAAATATGAGGGAGCCAGAGGCTAAAAAACTATGAGCTAGTTCACACTAACTTTGCTTAGAGGGAACACTGCATAGGATGCAACTCATAAATCATAATAATATTAGGACAATTTGTCTCTGAATAAACATTCAAAATCCAGCTAGTACTTTCTTTTCAAGGTTGGTGAATAAAATTGTGGACAATACTCAAAACATTCTCTTTTTTGACTCAACATTACATTATATCAATCTATCTATCAATTTATTGTGTTTAGCCACAGGCCATCACAAAGTTAGAGAAACCACAACTGGATAAAATGTGAGCTATACAGTTGTGCATACACAGTACAAATTTACAGATACTCAAAGAGAATTCCAGTAAAACAATAGTTAGTACCAAAATTCAATATATTGACAACTAGTTCAAACAGAAGAAGAAGAAGAAGAAGAGTTTGGATTTATACCCCGCCCTCCACTCACTTGGAGTCTCAGAGCGGCTTACAAACTCCTTTCCCTTCCCCTCCCCACAACAGACACCCTGTGAGGTAGGTGGGGCTGAGAGAGCTCTTTCCCAAGCTGTCCTTGAAAGAACAGCTGGTACAGAGCTATGGCTTGCCCAAGGTCATTCAGCCAGGTGCAAGTGGAAGAGTGGGGAATCAAACCCGGTTCTCCCAGATTAGAGTCCGCGCACTTAACCACTACACCAAACTGGCTCTCAGAGGGGACAGATCAGATCCGTGAGATTACAGACCCATACGTTGGCTTGATATTGCGGCTAAATTACATAGCAAATGCTTTCTAAAGCGACCGGGTAGCTAAGAAGCTGTCACGGGCTGGGCTGGGCTGAGAAGCAGGAGTCAAGTCTGGTCCAAGGTCATTGCCAGGAGAGTCAGAGCGAGAGCCAAATCGCGAGTCCGAAACAGGGGTCATCCGAAGCAGGGGTCAGGAAGCCAGGAAGCCGAGCCAGAGGGAGGGCTGAGAATAGGAGCTGAAGGTGGAAACGAAGCATGCATGGAGATGACTTGTTGCTTCCATGGAGAGCCCAATCCCAAGTGGGAGCCATATAGGCCCCCAGCCGGGCTTCCCATGGTGGCGGTGCCACTCTTGCTAGTACCCAGGACTCGGCTCGCGCCTTCCCTGCCAGCATGCATCTCGGCAGCAGGTGGCTAAGTCCCTGCAGAGCCACTCCTTCAGCCGAACCATCCATGGAGGTGAGTCAGGCAGGTTCTCCAGTTGCACCTGTACCTCACTGGCTGCTGCAGGACCAGGTGTGGGGTATACAGGCTCAGGCACTGGCGCTGGTGGCAGCAAGCTGTCAACTCCCAAGAGGTCAGCAGGGCCAGCTTCTGGCTCTGGAAATGCTGTTGCCTCTGGCTGGGCGGTCGTCATCGCCCATGACAGAAGCAAATTATCTATCCAGTCCCAGCAGGTTTCAGAAAGAGCCTAGGGATGACCAACCATTGCCAAACACTCTGTCAAGTGGCATATTCAGGTATTCATGGTCATTTGAAAGCGTTATATGTAGTGTTTGTCGATCTGGCCACAGCATTTGATTCTATCAATCGGTTCTGCCTGTGGGTAAAGTTGGTGGGCTTGAATATAGACAAGGGTTTACTTTTTTATTACAGAAGCTACACAGTGACACTTCTGCCCAAATTAAGGTGGGAACATTGGGCTTGTTAACAGACATTATATTATATTGGAGAGCTTAGATTTTTTCCAAAATCACTCAGGGCTCTTTTTGGGCCAGAATGCACCGGAACGACATTCGAGCTGCCTTCCGAGCCCACCCCGCCCCTCCCTTGCCAAAACCCATGAAGAAGAAAAAGGAAGAGGCCTGGCTGCATTCTGTTCCGTGGTTCCTGCACGCACGGGGGTGGCAGCAGAGAGCCATGTGACAGGTGCCAGTGCACTGGCGCACCACCTTGCCCACCAAAAAGAGAGCGAACATGGCCCGGTGGTGATGGCAATCGGTGGCCTGGCAGCTGGGAACCCCCTGGCATGCCTCCTCCTCCTCCTCCTCCACTCCCCCTGCCAAAGGGACATCATGGGGGAGACACAAATGGCAGCAGTGGCAGAGGACTGTGGTCAGAAACAAGGCGACGATGGTGAGTGCAGGCAGTTCGGTGGCAGCTAGTCTCAGTGCGAGCAAGGCTTTTTGTCTGCAGAGCGGTGCCTGCTTCCCACTTTGCCTCGCCTTTTTCCTTCTTGAGGCACTGCTCTGCCATTGCTCTTCTCTTTTCCCGATTGCGAGCTTGAATTTCCCACTCTTTGTGGTGTGTGGCAAGGTGTGGGAAATTCAAGCACGCAATCGGGAAAAGAGAAGAGCGACAGTGGAGCAGTGCCTCGAGAAGGCAAAAGGTGAGGCAAAGCAGGAAGCAGGCGCCGCTCTGCAGACAAAAAGCCTTGCTCGCACCAAGTCCAGTTGCCGCCAAAATCTTTCTTTCTTCCCCCCTCACTCTTTCTTTCCTTCTCTCTCTCTTTCCATCTCTTTCTTTCTTTCTCTCTCTCTCTCTCCCTCCCTTCCTCCCTCCCTCCCTTTCTCTCTCTTTTTCCTTCCCCCTTCCCTCCCTCCCTCCCTCCCTCCCTTCCTTCCTTCCTTCCTTCCTTCCTGTTTCTCTCTCTTTTTTTCCACCCACCCACCATCTCTCTCTCTCTTTCTTTCTTTTCCTCCCTCCCTTCCTTTCTCTCTTTCCTTCCTTCCTTCCTTCCCCCCTTCCTTCCTTCCCCCCTCTCTCTTTTCCCTCCCTCCCCTCCCTTCCTCCCTTCCTTTCTTGTTGTTTCACTTTGTTCTTTGTGTTCTTTTAAAAAAATTATTGGAAAAGGGGAGGGATATAAAAAAGCAGAGAGCCCAGGAAATGCTGGTTATGATGATATCTTTAATTTTTGAGAGTCTCTTTCATTTTCTCATGGCATCTTCTGTTTAAGAAAGGTAAGTTTGAAGCCAGAGTGTTAACTAGTTCATTGTTGTGTCTTGTTGGGAATGGCTTGCAAATATATGTGTGTCTGAGGTCTGTATTAAAGTGGTTAGGTGCTAACAGCCATGTAAGAGAAAACATCTTAAAAAGTAGCTTCATTGTTGTGTGTGTTGGCAGAACGCTTGACTGTTGCATGGGGGACTTTGGGGGACATCTGCAGAGAAACAGTTGTAACTGAAAATGAGCATAATCAGCAGAACTTTGGAAATTGCCTGTTTTGTGAAATTTAAAAAGTGGGCAGAGTTTCTGAAGAAGATGATTGTCCCTCTTCTCCTCCCACTGGGCTTACGTCTGCCTTTAATAGGCCAGCAAAGCTGATGTTCTTAAACCTCCTAATAAGAGAGATTTCTGCTTCTGAGGAGTTGACTTCCAATGATTGGTGATCTTGTGATGGTAGTGATACTTTGATGTGGTAAAGACCACCTGTTCTCAGGATCATTTTACCTGTGGGACAGACTCTGCATGGTAACCACTCCACTGGTACGTAATTGCTTGTAAAAAATATTATAGTGTAATAATTCAGGTGGGTAGCAGTGTTGGTCTGAAGCAGCAGAACAAAGTTGGAGTCCAAAGTTTCATCCAAGGTATAAACTTTTGTGTGCATGCACATGTCTTCCATCTGAAGAAGTGTGGGTGGCACATGAAATCTTATACCTTGAATAAAAGTATGTACCTTGAATGTAATAGTCCACAAACTACTCCCGTCCAGTGCATCCACAAACCTAGGGTTGTTCTGCCAGTGAAGTAGGGTTGCCAACTCCAGGTTGAGGAAATCCCTGGAGATTTGGGAGTGGAGCCTGAGGAGGGTGGGGTTTGGAGGAAGGAGGGACCTAAGCAAGGCATAATGCCATGGACTCCACTTTCCAAAGCAGCCATTGACCTGATCTCTGTAGTTTGAAGCTCAGTTGTAATTCCAGGAGATCTCCAAACCCCACCTGTAGGTTGGCAACCCTAAAAATTCATATTCAGTGTACTAGTTCTGCAGGAAGGCAAGCTGATTACCATGGGAACCATTAGGAACTGATTCCAATCCAGTGTGGGAATAATTGTTGGACATACGATATTGGTTCAGGCAAGATTTTGTATAGATGGGACAAAAAAATAATGTTTTTATTGGTTTTGTCAAAACCGTTTTAACAACAAACAAGGTAAATAGAATAAGAAGCAAAAGGTGGGTATGGCTGGATGATCACACTTCTGGTAACATGGGGTGTGGCCTAATATGCTAATGAGTTGCACTGTCAGGGTGTGACCTAATATGCTAATGAGTTCCTGCTGGGCTTTTTCTACAAAAAGGAGCCCTGAAATCACTAATGTATTAAATAAAAACCTCAACCTTTTAACTTAGCACTAAATCTTCTGTGTCAGCGCTGAATAATAATGTTGCTGAGAACAAAGGGAAAACGAGGTTCTTTGCCACCCAGTGAAATGCCTAGTTGCAATGTTCATTATTCATATTTGTGGCGATATAACAAAGACTCCTTATGGCCAGATCTCTGCACAGTATCTGGAGGAAATGAGTGGCGATGCTTCACAACAACCGCTCGAAGAATTTGATGAATAATAGAGAGCTCTACTGTTCAAGTGTATGACATGGGCGGAATGAAAAGTGTTGGGAACACAGGAGGGAGGAGATTGATTCAGATGAGATGGGGAGGGAATACAGTTTAGCTTCCAGCCAAACCAGAGTGTTTCAAATACTGAAGCTTTAAAATAGGGCTTTTTCAGTATTTTGTCAGCTAGTCCATTCACAGTCAAGGAAACTGGAGCCACTTGTTTCTAGACTCTTCTAGCCTCTTAGATAAAATGGATCACTTGCCTTGAAAACCCTATGGGATCATGGGCCCTTTCCACACAAGACCTTTAAGCCTGGTTCGACACTGTCTTCTACTAGCTATTCTGCACTGCACTCAAGTTCACTGCTCTTTTTATCGTGTTTTTTTTTTTTTTTGGTCAATTCTGCATTACATTGTGGTCACCTTGGGTTCAGACCACTGTTGCCCCAGGGTACATGGATCCTGTTTTGCCGTGGGCTTTCCCTCGATCCAGAGTGGCCCCGGTGCAGATTTAAGTGTAGAATTTTTAACTTGGTTTTGATCCTCCCTGCCCCTTCCCACCATTCCTAGGACAAACACCCCTGTTCCCAGTGAAGAATTTATAACCCGGGGCAGGCAAGCAAATTGGAGTGGGACAAAATTAGGGCAGAAAACAACAGATAAACAGAGAGAATGACCAGATAAATGGCCATGAGTGAAAGACAGAGAAAACCTGGGGTCAGGCCCAAGTGCAGAAAGGGCCCATAAGTTAGCTGCGACTTGGTGGCACCTTCACACATACACAGATAAAACAGCTGGCGCTTTCCCCTTCATTTCAGAAGAACATCAGGAGAGCCCTGCTGGGTCAAGCCACTGGTCCACCTAGTCCTGCATCCTGTTTCACACAGAGGCCAACCAATCGCCTCAACAGCTAGAGCCCTGTTCACATGTCACAATGAACACAGCAACATACTGTGTGTACGTGCACACACCTATTTGTAGGAAAAAGCCAACATGCATCCACTTTACTAATGAAACCAGGGATTGGTACCTGGATAAATAGATGGTTTCAATCACACATTCAGCTGTACATTTGTTGAATGTAACATGCCGTTTGTCCTGCCCTTCATTCAGTGATGTACCAGTCTTCTGTCACCAAGCTTTAAATGGGCAGAGCCTCACAAACAACCAATCAGGAGGGGGAGAACGTTAGAATGCCGTGGGAGGAGTGAAACTAGGTGCTAACTGTCAATTCCAACATTTGCTATTCGGAGAAAGAAAGAGTCTGTAGGTCTGGCCCAGGGAGAGTAGACTGGTTAACTGTTTAATATTGCTAAAGGAGAGTGATCATAACTGGGAGGAAGTTTGTCTTCAAGGAGAAGTAGATAGTTTACCCTGGTATTGTTATGACTGGAATGAGTTGCTCAGCTTTTAAATGTGGTTTGGGCATATGGGGCTTAATTGAAATAGTGGTCAGTTGGAGATGAGATTGTTGTAAGGTCTGAAGGGATTTTGGTTAAATTGAATATAAGACCTCTGTAACAGTATTTCTCTGAAAAAGGCAGTGTTTACCTCAGCACAATGCCATGAAGCTATGTTTTTGCAGTACTATTCTCAACTAATTGCTATTTGACACACAAGAGTTCATGCGGCTGTGAAAAGGGCCATCAAGTCTCAGCAGACTTGTAGTGACCCCATAGGGTTTTCAAGGCAAGAGATGAACAGAGGTCATTTGTCATGGTGTAGCAACCCTGGACTTTCTTAGTGGTCTCCCATCCAATGCTCCCTCTAAGCTGTGGAGTCTTGTGAGCAAAAATTCTACTTTGTGAGCTACTGGCATTAAAGCTGTGAGTGAACAATTTGGCTACTGCATGAATTAGTTTGCTCTGGAGCCATCCATCCTGAGCTAGGACAAAAACGTGTGAGCTGGAGGCTAAAAAACTATGAGCTAGCTCACACTCACTCAGCTTAGAGGGAACACGGCATCCAAGCACTAACTCAGATGACCCCACCTAGCTTCTGAGATCTGATGAGGCTGGGCTAGCCTGAGCCATCCAGATCAGGGCTAGTTTAATGCTACCAAGGAAATGATAAATCTGTTTTTTCCTACCTCCCGGGTATCCATCAAAGTTAGAAAGACTGTATCACTCCTCACAACAATTTACACATAGACGTTGCAATAAATGTCATAGACTTTGCAATAAAGTCTAGAGCATGTTATTTTAATGAACACTAAAGAGGGGAATTTTCTGTCATGAACAACCTCCAAATATAGTATTGTCACAGCGCCAGATAAGAATCGGAAGCTTTGATCAGGTGGAACCCAGCTGGCCTCTGATGTTGCATGATCTCTGTTGAGTTAGTAACTGCAGTGTGACCCTAGGGCCAGCAGTTCCTTCCTCTGGCAAGCTACGATGGTGGCATTTAGCACCTTGGTCCTACATCCCTCAGCCGAAGCTCTGGTGCCTTAAAACCTGTGGAAATCTGAGCTCTACAGCTGTTTGGTCTCCATTGTTCAGTTATGAGAAAGAGATGTTCTGTGTTGCCCCTTTCTAAACAACGTCTGTTACAACTCTTATTTGAAACCATTTCCATATGACACCATAATTCTGATTCCAGTCTCTTTGGTAGTCCTACAAAACATGAATTTAGTACCACATAGGTGCAATGTGCCTGCTTGCATACAGGCAGTAAATATTAACAGAATCTTTCAGGACTATGCCGGGCAATTTACTGTATTCAAGGATGTTTTTGTTCAGTCCCTTGACAGGGAGCAAATTCATGCTTTACAGTGTCATGATTATCCTCTTTTTCCTCTGGGGTTCTCTGTGCAGAATGCATGAAGTGGGAACAGGAGACACACTATTTGAACCATTTTACTGTCTTACATTGGGGGCATCTGTAGTTCATTGTGGCTACCAGAATATTTGAATGTGCCCTTGTCACACTACAGGGATATCAGTGGCCATGTGTACTGCACCTGCTGCTGTGAAATGTGAGTCTTTTTCACAGATAATGTGTTTCTTTTCCAGTATGATACAATCAGCATGAAACAAGTTTAAGGAAACCAAGATGTTAAAGAGAAACAAATATTTGTGGCCCCTACCACACACACACACACACACACACACACAAAGGTCACAGAATATGACCTGCCAGATGCTGTTCCTCTGAAGATATTGTACAAACTGTCCTTCTAAGATCATGGGACATAATTTAAAGGAAGGATTAGCATGGGAGGGAAAGGGTGTGAAGGAAATTCACACAATAGTCTGTATGGCTGATTGAACATAAGGACATGTGTTGAAATAAAAAAGGGAATCTGATGGTGGTGACACCAGCCAGAGTCATAGTGCTGAATCCAGTGATTTTTCTCATTCAGTCTTGTACAATCACACACACACCATCCCACTAGTCTTTGCAGGTCCCATGATCACCAGCATAACCTTTCTGGGTGGTCAAAGTGATTCTTCCTACTGTTTTCACCAAGGGAGAATCTGGCTGAAAACCAGGCCATTGTCTGAACTGTTGTGACTTCATGGGGATGTGTGCAAAGAGTCCTGCTTCTAGAAGGCATGAGCTTCTAGAAGGCTTGGTTAAGACAGAAGGAGCTGGTCAGATAGGTCGGGAAGAGAAACACTGTGAGAACTGAAGTCCTGTGTAGGAGGGAAGCAGAGGCGAGGAAACCAGGACAGGAAAGCAAAATGATGGAGGCAAAGTGGATAAAATACAGGAACTCAATGTAAAAGTAAAAGGAACTTAAGGGGAAAGCAAAGTGGGCGAGATAAGGGGTTAAGCAAAGCAGTCTTTGGGGGAAGGCAAGAATTTATGGCCAGGAATTACTGTATGCTGTTGACTATAAAAAAGGAGGGAGACCAAAGTGCTAAGCAGAACCAGTGATGACTGGGAGAAAATTTAAAGGAAGTTGGATAGGGTAGGCAATGAGCTACCCAGTAACTGAAAAAGCAAGTGGTGATGAAGAAAAGGAGGTGAGGGCGGTTGAATTTCATATAGGTCATAGGCAGGGGTCATTTCATAGAAAAAGAGGTGCAGGAGCTCATTAGCATAACTCATTAGCATAACTTATTTGCATATGCCACACCCCCTGACATCACCGGAAGCATATCAGAAGAAGAAGAAGAGAAGAAGAGATTGGATTTATACCCCGCCCTCCACTCCCCAAGGGAGTCTCAGAGCGGCTTACAAACTCCTTTTCCCTTCCCCTCCCCACAACAGACACCCTGTGAGGTAGGTGGGGCTGTGAGAGCTCTTTCCCAAGCTGTCCTTGAGGGAACAGCTGGTCCAGAGCTATGGCTTGCCCAAGGTCATCCAGCCAGGTGCAAGTGGAGGAGTGGGGAATCAAACCCGGTTCTCCCAGATTAGAGTCCACACACTTAACCACTACACCAAACTGGCAACACCCCCAGCTCACGCTCCACCCCCAAAATCTCCAGGTATTTCCCAACTCAGAGCTAGCGAGCCAGCTTTAGACTTTGACTAAAGACACTTTAGGTTTCCTTTGTTCTTGCAGGAAAGCTACCCTACAACAAGCATGAAAATACAGATCAAGTTAGTATGCTTTTGCTATTTCCCACCATATGTGCCTGCTCCTGGGCTTGTTACTCCCAGAACGGCATTCCTGCGTGTTCCTGCTCAAAATGACCCCTAGGACCACGGTGAACTGGACACTGTTGGCAGAAACGACAAGAAAACCTTGGAGATACACAGACCGTGAGCCTGGGAGATACTAAGTAGCTCATCCTTCCCTGCTCAGCACACCATAGGAAAAGAGGCTGCAGGGCTCACCACTGAGTCAAGACTATAATCTCCTTATATAGCACTGTTATTTTTTTGTTATCTAATGAAGCAGGCATACACACAAAGCCTTATACCCAGAATTAAACTATGTTGGCCTTTAAGGTGCCACTAAACTCAAGCTTTGTTCTATATTTTTAAGGTATCTTTGTGCCTTCATTGTCAAGCATTTTGAACTGTGTTCTCCATCTTAAAAGTAAAGCGTGCCATCAGCGTATGGCAATCCCGTTAAAGACCCCATGAAGTTTTCAAGGTCAGAGTGGAGGTGGTTTGCCATTGCCTTCCTCTGCATAGCAGCCCCAGTCTTCCTTGAAGGCCTCTGGCTCAAGTCCTGACTGTGATGAACCTTGCTTCGCTTCCAAGCACTGGAAAAATCAAGACGGTCTGGGCTACTGGGGCTGCTATGTTTTGCAACAGTCTTAATAGACAGCCCACTCTCCTTTTGACAATCTGTTCCAAAGCAGAAGTCGCGTATACACGCAATTCCAGAGGTGCAAACACAGAGAGAAGGTTTAGTGTACCAAAGCTTGACTGATGCTTTAAGCAAATGAGTGTTCTGTTTTTGCTAACGGGGAAGGTGACATTCCTCCACAGTCTTGAGTTCTCCGGGAAGAACTTCTTTTATGACATCATTGCCATAAAAGTTTTTTTTTTTAATTAGTCCCATTCCCTCACTTCTTCTGATAACAAGCAAGACAACTCAGGTGATTTTCCAAGGATGCAGGACAATGGTGGTTTGTCAGTGAAGACAAATCATAACAAAAAAACTTGCTTTGCCCAAGCAGCCAGATGAGGACGGAGCATACTCTTTGCCTATCAAGAGACCGTTGAGTCTCAGTTGGGAAAAAAATAAGAAATGGAAGGATTGGCTTGATTAATGGTGCAATCCTAAGAAGTTATGTTCTTCCTAACCCATTGACTTTAGCAGATTTAAATGGGTGTAATTTTGCTTAGTACCTAAGTACATCTAGGTAGCTATATAAGCAAATAGAGGAAGGGGGATTAGACAACAGGGATGTACATCCCAAGGCACCTATATCCCAACCTTAATTTCCCTCCATTCACAAATCCCTTGTGCTGTAAACTTCAAGAACTCTGACTTGAACCTATAAAGAATGCTGAAAATGGACTTACTATGATAGGAACAGAAGCACTCAGCATTGGCTAATGGTGGATATCTCAGAGAAGCTGCATTTAAGCTGCAAATGTCTCGCACATTTACTACCAACTTGAAGTGCTAGGAAATGTACAGTGGCTGCAGCAAGGTAGAAAATAGAATAACCTAGGCACCCTGCGGAGCTCAAATTTACAGGAAACATTGATGAACCCCAGAGAGATTTTAAACACAGGTTTGACCTGTATGTGAAAGCAATTGGAGCAGAAGTGAAATGTGACTCCTAAGGGTTGCCTCACTTGTTTGAACACTAGGAATAGGCTGGTCTGATGTGCGGAGTGCTTCCCATGCACTAACGAAGGGGAGAGAATGAAAACAATAAATCAGTTATCGGAATATGTGTCACATTTTGCCTGTAGAGGAGAAAAAAAAAGAAACAGCTGTTTCTTGCAGAGCTATAAAACTCAGTTCTTGGGCGGCTATCAAAGAATACATTATGAAGGTTAGATTAATCAGCACAGTCTTGACATTTCAACATATGTTAGTGCTGTTCAAAGAAATTGCAACAAGAGCTGATTCTAGTAGGAAGTGGGAGGAACGCGTTCCAAAGGACCTCCCTTTTGTTGGCCACAGTCGTTGAAGTGTGTAAAGCATTTAACTGTTCCTAAGTAAGAGGGCTGCCAGGCACCACTGTTTCCAGTGTAAGCCCACTACAGGGCAGATTGTAAGGGTCAGCCCATCCCCAACTTGTCCCACTTGGAGCCATGGGAGCCACGGATGGCAGCCGACCATATTCACCCGGTCCTGGAGAACTGGGATTGGGAGGGATTGGGAGGGCCAGCTAAGCCTCCAATAGCAAGTTATCTGCCAGCTCCCACCAGCTCCCACCACTGTGGAGAGAAGCCTGAAAGAGGTGATGAGGACAAGCTGGGCCACACAGGCCCAATGCTGCAGTAGCACCAGCTAATGATGTCAACAGCTGGCTACAAGACAAGGTCTCAGAGATGGGGAAGAGGCCTTGTGGTGGCCAGATGAGCCAAGCAGAAGGGGTAGTAGCCACTCAGGAAGCAACTCCCAGCTGCCAGTCGCAACCTGCAGGCTCAGAGACAAGGGGCCCAGCCTGGTCAGCAATGGCAGGAGAGGGTAAAGACTGGCAACAGGGGTGAGTCAGGATGGTGGGGATACCAGGGCGGAGGCAGATTAGCTGCACCCTGGGACCCCACCCCAGGCAGGCTCTGGGGCTATAGGACAAGGAAAGGGGTTGGGAACCCTCGCTTCTTACGGTTACTGTGGAAAAGCAGGGGAAGCTGGGATTAGGGCTGGATAGCGGGACGGGGGCCAGAAATCCCATGTAAAGTTGTCTTCTCCACTCAGTCAAGGAGGAAGCATCAAACTGGGAGAGAGAACAAGAGAGAGAGAGTCTGGGGAATGAAGTGGATAGGGTTGCCAGCTTTGGTTGTGACATTCCTGGAGATTTTGGGGGTGGCGCGTTGGGAGCGTGGGGCTTAGGGAGGGGAGGGAGCTCAGCAGGGTACAATACCATAGCACCCACCTTCCAAAGCAGCCATTTTCTCCAGAGGGATTGATCTCTGTACCCCAATAACCAGTCATAATTCCAGGAAATCTCCCACTGCCACCTGGACAGTGGCAAACCTAGAAGAAGACCAAGGTGCTGGAATCCCTTCTCCTTTTTAATTCTGAGGCCCATGGGCAAGACAGCCTCTTGGATAGTAGTCCCATTCTGCTTGTATAAATCTAATAGGTGACTTCACTCACCAGCCTAAAAAAGTGTGCGCTGTATTCTAGTCCACCCTCTTTTATTTGATGTTGCTCTTTTCTGACTCTCTTGGACACCCAGAAGCCCATTAGAGTCTGAGATGAGATAATAGGAATGTTTCTACATGACTTGATTTTTCTTCAAAGGGTTTTCTTAATGGATTTAAGTTTTTTTTCTTTTCTTTTTAGAGAGATTGGATGCAGTTTTAGAACTGATACTGTTTTGAAGTTTGCAGTCCTCATTTTATATTGATTTTTTTTATCACCCACTCCTTTTCAAAGCCAAGACCCCCATGAAAGAGAATTTAGGGACACAAAAAAGAACTATTTATTTTAAGGAAACGCTGTGGTTATCTTGCCTGAGAGCCTTTCCATAAATTTTTCTTGGTGGATTTTTCCAGGGGAAGTTGCCAGGTTTTTCTCCAGCCTTCCCCCTTTATCCGGGCTTGGGACCACCATGCACACAGGTGTACGTGGCTGCACATTCTTTGGACAGCAAAGGTGACAAACAAGCATGTATTGGAGTGCATAAAACCAGACATGTCGTTGGAAGGAAAAATAAAAAAAAACTGTGACTGACTTATTTTGACCATGTCATGCAGAAGAACTCACTAGAAAGAGCAATTAGGCTTGAATTGGTTCTCAGCAAAAGGAAACCAGGCTGCCAAAGAACACAGCAGCTAGACACCATAAAAGTCGACAACAGCCTGAGCATGGAATGACTCAAAGAAACAGTACAAGATCAGAAAACACAGAGAGAGCTGGCCTACAGAATTGCCAAGAGTTGGACATGACTGAAAGGCTAACAACAACAACATCTTGCCTGAAGGCCTCCCTGCAGTTTGCATCCTTCTGAGCCTACATAGAACCCTCCCATCCCCCACCACCACTCATGTCATGTTTCCTAGGGCAGGCACAGCAGAGAAGGCCCCATCCAGGTCAGGAGAGATATAGGCAATCAGTAGACCCATACATGTTCAATTTATGTCCCTATATGTGCCTGTGCAGACCCTTTGTTCAATGCAGAGGGCTCTTCTGGGGGTCCTGTCCCCCCTGGGGTGATTCAAAGAAGAATCCTAATTAAAATTAGTCCATTGATTTCAATTGGTTTAGACTGCATAGGATGGCATTGCCAGCCTGCCACTGCCCAGTTCTGGGCTTTTTTAGTAGTTATCCCATAATTGTGGATTTCTAGAAAGATTATGATTAAAGGAGCTTTAAAGTTACTTTAAGGCAGGGGTCCTCAACCTTTGTGAGCCTGTGGACACTTCTGGAATTCTGACACAGGATGGTGGGTGCAACCACATAATGGCTAATGCAGGAGGTTGAGCCAACTACAAAATGGCTGCCAAGAAAGGCTCTGCAAATCCCGAAATGGCCACCACAGGAGGCAGAGCCAGTGTCACAGAGGAAGACCAAGTGCATGGGAGAAGAGGGATGTTTTTAAAAATAAACTTCGAAAGAGGAGTGAGAGAATAAAACCAACATCATAGTAGCAGGTGCCGCTGTTATTTTAATTGGCAATTGGATCTCCAATGACCTATCAGAAGCCCTGCTGGGTGAGAGTCCACCTGGCCCAACCACCTTTCTAATAACACTTGGTGGGTGCCAGGAAAGGTATTGGTGGACACTATGGTACCAATGTGTACTACACTGGATAATCCTGCTTCAGGGTTTTAACTAGGGGTGTGCATTCAGGCTTACCCGAACCAAAAATATATTTTTAAAAAACACCTTATTGGTATTTCCCAGGTGTATTTCAGCTTTCCAAATGTATCTGGAATTTTCTGGGCGAACCCCCCCCCAAAAAAATCCCCCCTCCCAAATCCCAGATATAGCCCGGAATTACCAGCTAAGCCAAGATGCCCAGCAGAGCCTGCAGGGAGAATTCTCCCCACAGAATTGGCTGTTTGGTGGGCTCTGTCAGGCAGTCCAGTCTAAGCCAGGCTCCTCAGCAGAGCCCCAGCAGAGCCTGTGGGGAGAACTCTCCTTATACGAAACCAGGCTGCCCAGCAGAGTTCTCCCTGCAGGATTGGCTTTTTGGTGAGCTCTTTTGGGCTGTCCAGGTTAAAGGGATGGCCCAAAAGAGCCTCAACTGAGCCTCCTTTGTACTTTTTTTAGTGGCTTTGCTGCTGCTTTTTTCTCCTCTGTGTTTTCCAGTTCGAGTCTATTGGACCCCCCCAGAATTCAGGATTTCTGAAAAATCCCAGATCCAAATAGTTTACTGGTATTGGGATCTGTTTTTTTTTCTGAAATCCCAGTTTTTTTTTTTTTAGTCCAATAGACCCGAACAGAAAACTACTGAGAATGAAAAATGCACACCCCTACTTTTAACATTAACTGTTTGGGCTGGCTAGTTGTTTAAAGAGTGATTAGGGTTCTTAACACTGCCTTGGCAAATACTGGGAAATTTTTCAGGATGGTGCTTAAGGAGGGTGGAGTTTGGGGCGTGTGTCATGTGTAGAGATGGGCACAAACCACATTTTTGCAGTTTGGTTCCTGGTTTTTGGCTGAACCATGAACTGAACCATGAACCAATATGTCAGTTTGCAAACCAAACTGATTTGTATTGGTTCATGAGCTATTTAAAGTTTAAACCCCTGCTTTCTGCTCCCAATGGCTTTTCTTGGGGAGCAGAAAGCAAGGGTTTCCAAACAGCTGAGCACCAGGGAACACCACACAACTGTTTGGTTTAAGTGGCTCTGAGTGATTTAAATCCTGCTTACTGCTCCCTGTAAAAGTCATGGGGAACAAAAAGCAGGGGTTTCCAAACAGGTAAGCAGCTGGGACAGCCACACAGCTGTGTGGTTTAAATGGCTCCAAGCCAGCTGTTTGGTTTAAATGGCTCTGAGCCAGGTAAACCCCTGCTTTCTGCTCTTCACAAACCGCCATGAACCTCCATGAACTGCATCAAAATTCATGGAAGTTTATGGCACTTCTTCAGTTCATGAACATGGCTTTCCAAACCACAAACCAGCCAAAATTCATGATAAAGTTTAGTTCATCAGTTGGTTCATGCCCATCCCTAGTGATATCCTTTCTGGGTGGTGCTCCAGGCTGCCTCCCCTAGTCACTGTGGCCTTTACCGCAGAGACTAGGGGAAATTTATAGAGCATTGCAATGTGGTGGACATTTTTCTTTGTCCAATTCCTTGGGTCAGGAAAGTAATGGGGGCTGGTGACAGATTTCCCCATCCCAGGTAGGTGAATTAGTGTTTGGATTTATTTTTGGCTTTGGGGGAAGCCTCCTTGAATCCCTAATGAAGAAAAGGTGGATACAATTTTTTTTTTAATGAATTTATCCAAGGCAAGGTTATGGAAGCTACCTCAACCACAAGAGTAAATTTAAAGTTCAGGTGGTGTCAGGGTGTAATTTTCCACGTTTTTGAAAGAGGATGGACTTCACTGTTTTCCCTCACTCTGCTCCCCCTCCCCTAAAATAACACCTGCCATTCACTCTTCGAAAAATGAGCAGCCTGCGAAAGGTGCCCTTGGAAATGCCATTGGCTAAATGAGTCTTTTATTTCTATGCTCTGGAATGATTTAATATTGTTCCGTTTCTCTCCCAGTGTGACGCTCTGATCTCGTTTTGCTCTGTGCCTGAAACAAATTGAAATAGATTTGTAGAAGCAATGAGGACGGAGGGGCTTGCCTAGCAGCCACTGTTTCATGACAGCATTCAGCCCTTCCCATTCGTCTCCCTTTGGGATAGTTCTGTGGTTTGGTTGCCACTGACAGTATACATAACAAGTAGCATTTAGAGGAAGACATCATTACTGGGGAGCTGATAACATCATAGAGACTCCCTCCACCCAGCAATGTTCCTCCTCTTTGAATGGGTGTTCCTTCTTAATATAGATCCCCATTATCACCCTGCATCTCGCTTGTCTTTCAGAGGAAGAGTAGGCCACATGGCTGAGACGGGGAACGATACAGTACCACTCTTCGTCAATCCCTTCTATATTTAAAACCACAGACAGCCAAAGGAAATCTATTTAAAGGATGGCTCCATTTTCGCATGCTACAGTACATTTCCTCACAGTGAAGACTTCCGTTACCCAAATGCAGGGGTCATTTCGAGCAGGAGCTCAGGGGAGCACAGCTCCGGGAGTTGGTGCCAGCCCCCCCCACACTGGTGGGGGAATGCCTGCTTGTATCACGGCTGCAGCAAAATGACCCCGTCCCCTGGAAAGGTCCTTGTTCCTCCGACCAGCCTTCTGAAGGCTTCAGCCACCACTGAAGCTATCCTCCCAGAATAGGGGTATTTCTGAGGCTTGGATTAGTAGCTGTTCCCTCTCTGCCAGCTCTTTCTCTCTCTCTCGCCTTCTGACATACTTCCAGTGATGTCAGCTGGTTTAGCATATGCAAATAAGTTATGCTAATGAGTTATGCTAATGAGCTCCTGCACCTCTTTTTCTACGAAATGACCCCTGCCCAAATGTGTCAGGTATAAATAAAACAGAATTTCAAAACAGTGTCTGTTGGTATGTAGAGGGAGAGGTTGTTAGGCTCTCTTGCTACTTCATTGTGTAAGGACATTCATTTAGTTCTTCATTAAAGGTAAAGGTTTCCCTTGCTCGAAAGCCGGTCGAATATGACTCTAGGGATGCGGTGCTCATCTCCATTTCCAAGCTGAAGAGCCAGCGCTGTCCGAAGACTTCTCCATGATCATGTGACCGGCATGACCAAACGCCGAGGCACATGGAACACTGTTACCTTCCCACTGAAGTATACCTATTTATCTATTTGCAATTTCTTGCTTTCAAACTGCTAGGTTGGCAGGAGCTGGGGCCAGAGACAGGAGCTCACTCCATCATGTGGCACTAGAGTCTTGAACTGCTGAACTACAGACCCTCTGGTTTGCAGCTCAGCATCTTAACCTCTGAGCCACCGCGCCACCTAGTTCTTCATTATCCTAAGCTAAATAAACTCTTACGCATTGTCAGTGCTATAAATGAGTCCTACTGAAGTTTTATAAAGTAAACATGGAGGGAAATTGGCTCCATTTGTGATATATTTTACTCTTTCGCCATGGCCATTGACTGCTACAGACAACAGTTTATTTAATCAGAATGTCAAAAGAAGGGGGGGCGAAATTCTAAGGGTAGCATTTGCCTGGATTTAAATCTGAGTCTTTAGATGAAAACTGATGGTATTTATAGGGCACAGGGGAAACTGAGCAATGGGTTCCATTTATTTATTTATTTATTCCGGCAGTTTCGATGCTGCCTCTCCATAGACCCTGATAAAGGTGGCTTACAAAATAAAACATAAATAAAAACATACCGTTATAAAAGTGAGGCATGAATAACAAACTTCTCGGTCTGTGCTGTAGCTTAATCTATAGCAATAAAGTCTTTTCCTGTTTAAGAAAGCAGACTGTGATACAGCCCCTCCTTGTGTCACCTTAGGTCACTTGTTGACGCTTAAACATGCTTACACACTTGCACATGGGATAGGCTGAAGCAATAGGAAAGCTCTGCCCTTTGTACTTGCTCTGAGACAGCCTTTACCAGCGTTCCCCAAGGTACTGGTATCGCTGGGTTTTAACTTGGGGTGGTGGCATAATAAAGAGGAATATGATTTATATGTGCACAAGCACACAACACACGTAAGAACACAAAGACCCAGGTATGGTTTATGACACATCACACTGGCATTCATTTCCTCCATTTCAAAATTAGATCCATGTTAAGAGGGCACAAAGAATAGGGGTGAACTACATTTCTGCAGTGCGGTTTGTGGCTTAGCCATGAACTGAACCGCAAACCAGTATGTGAGTTCATGAACCAAACTGGTTCGTATCGGTTCATGATCCTGATTTCTATTCCCTGCCAAAAGCAGCAGCAAGCAAAAAGTGGGGCAGCGGGGGGATGAAATGGCTTGGAGCCATTTAAACTCGTTTTCTGCTCCCTACCACTTTTGGCAGGGCACAGAAAGCAGGGGTTTAAATGGCTTTGAGACATTTAAATCAAACAACTGTGCGGTGGGGAGCAGAAAACAGGGGTTTAATGACTCAGAGCCATTTACACCCCTGCTTTCTGCTCCCCACTGGTCAGCTGTTTTTTTGTGAATTGCAGAAAGTAGAAAGCTTTCTGCTCTTCATGAACAACTATGGCTCACATTGCTTCGTGAACCATGAACCAGCCAAAATTCATGATGAATTTTAGCTTGTGTGCTGGTTTGTGCCCATCCTTAACAAGGAATCTCTGTCTTCAAATTGCATGTATGATGGTGCTGCTCCCCATACCCAAATTGGTAAAAACATGAACCTGAGAAACTTGCAACCCCTTTGGCACTGACATTTTGCAGTGTCACCCCTTTGGTGGCTGCAGTACAGTTTGCAAACAGATGCAGTATCCTGCACTGCAAGTAGAATCCAAATGAAAATTTAAATTGCCCCTTTCTGTGATCTATCTTCTCAAGTTGGCTGACTCAGGTACCACTAGTGATGCCTATGGGACTCCTCCAGAACCAGTGGACTGGAGTCAGAGAAAAGGAAGCTTTAATAAGGCAAATAAACAGAGCACTTAGGGGCGCAAATAGGGAGGCAAGCAGCTCCATTACTCTGTAATCTTTTAGACCCCCTGATACTAATAAAGAGCCCATCGGAAAATCATCTTTGCTCCCAGAAGAGCAATCTCTTTCTCAGGCATGTATTGGTGCGGAGAATGGAATGCTTTGAAAAATGTCACCTGAATACAAAGCAATGGAAAGAGATTGAGATATAAAAGACAAAAGGCCTGCATTTAGGCTGGAGAGCTTCGGCTGCAGCATGGAAATCATTTGTTCCACTGTAAACACTTGGTCCAAAAGTGGTTGAGTTTTCATTGCCTTTTTAGTTCTCTTGCTGTGGATCCTCTGGTGGTTCTTAATCACTGACTCCTTTTGAACCAGCCAAGGTCATATTTGGTTCTATTTATTATTTATACAGAACAATCTGAGCGTGCAAAACTTTACAGACTTACATGTGTAGAAACAATAGCTCTGCATAAGCTACAGATCCACAACAAACAGGCACTATATTTTTGAAAAGCAAAAGCTCTGAAAACATAAGTCGTTTTTGAAATCTTTTTTTTTCTTTTTCTCTCCTTATGTACTTTACACCTTAATTCAAGGCCAGCCAACAAAACCCAGAGTGTGTATTGAGAGATATGCCTTGACAAAGTGGCCAGTTCCCAGAAGCCTTTGCAGTGGTGCTGTAAAATGGTGGCAGTGAGTGCCATCAAGTTGCGGCTGACTTACGTGACCCCACAGGGTTTCCAAGGCAAGAGACATTCAGAGGTGGTTTGTCATTGCTCCCCTCTATGTAGCAACATTGAATTTCCTTAGTGGTCTCCCATCCATGTACTAACCAGGGCCAACCCTGCTTGGCTTCGTAGGTCTGATGAGATGGGGCTATCCTGGGCCGTCCAGGTCAAAGTAAAATACCCACATGATTAAGGAGTGGTCTGTCAGCAAAGTTTAGGTGATCAGTTTGTAGCATGAGCAGATTCTCATTTCAGTTTCTTTCAGGATTACATGATTTAACCCTTGCGGGTATTTCCTCATGGTTACTGAGTAGCCAGGGGGAGGGGGGACACCCAACAGTGCTAACATCCTAAACCCACTGACCTCAATGGTCTTCAAAGGATATAACTCTGCTTAGATCAAAGCGGGCAGCCGTGTTGGTCTGAAACAATAGAACAATGTTAGTCTTGTGGCACCTTTAAGACCAACAAAGTTTTATTCAAAGGTGCCACTGGACTCTAGCTTTGTTCTATAACTCTCCTTAGTATGACTTTGTGAATCTCCTAATTCTCCGCCTAAACTTCACTTGTACATATTTTAATTTTTTTTCCTGTTGCCGGGAAGGATTCACCTTCATATCAACTCTAGATGTTATGAACGCAAAGCAGTCTTAACCATACTAACTCATGGCTGTCTGAGGTCAGTGGCATAAAGTTCGGTCATTTTCATGGAGGGCTGTGGACAGATCTACATTTTGTATGCGTTCCCAAACATACATTCTTTCTTTCTCATTAACTTGAGTAGACAGGTTGGGATGAAATATACCGGTCATATGACATATTTTTGTAAAACAGATACCTATGTGCAGAAAACACAATTGACTTGTCTGAAATTCATCACGTTTATTTACAGTCTGGAAATCTAATTTGGAAAATGGGCTTCAAAATAGTTTACACCTGGAGGGTGGAATCCTTGTGACAATAAAAGGATTACGGAGCAGAGAACTCCTTTCTCCTTTTCCAAACATCTAGAGAGAGGGGGAGAGAATCTCTCTCTGCTTCATTACCTATACATCACTCATTGCTTTCAAGCATTATAAATGTGACACCTGTTTTTGTCCTTGAAAAGCAGCTGTATGGTTACTGCTTTGTCCCAGATGGTGTTAAATGACAAGAGGAGAGCGGCAGAGGCAATTTAAGAAAGTCACTTAGATCTCAACAGAGACATCTTGCTTGCCCTATTGAGAGTTGGGAAAGGAAGCTTTGTCCATGTCAGAGAGTTACAGGTCATTTGGAGGGTTTTCATCGACTTCACCTTTGCATCTTCAAAAGAGCTTTGACTAGATGAGTGGATCTCACTAAGCATGGTTTTGGCATTCTGGACCTCTAATTTTGAACATATGAGCTAATCTGAAAAGAATGGTGTCAGCAGTGGTAATTTGAAGCACGAAGCGGTCAAAGAGGCATATGAAAAACAGGGAACCCAGAAGGAGCTTAGACCATGCCCAAGTGAGAAGTTGCTCAGCTTGAGGAATCTGACCCAAGCCAATGGCTTGATAGAAACAGTTGGAATTCTGTTGCCCCCCTGGGTCGTCTGATCTCTGCTGGTTTGGTAGCTGCAGTAACAGCCTTCAGTCACTTGCAGTGCAGCAAACATAAAACAGGATAGCTAACTCCAGCAAGCTAGCATGGAGTAGGGTGTCTGTCTCGTTCCGCTAGAGATCCTGGTTCCTGACCCCCAGCATCTTAAAAATGGCTATGCATGGGAAATTAGTTTCCATTTATTTGGTATATATAAACCACACTGATACACACATGTACAAAAGAAAGTATAAACTAGACCCAAATTTGTCTCACACAATATTTTCTTAAAACCCTCTTTTTCAACAAGGTTACAGCCAAGTTATTTCCATATACCAACCCCAAAATTATGGTCAGATACCAAACGATGAAGGGAGGCCAGCTATTCACAAATTCTGCCTCTATCCAGTTCTTTCCCATCAGCAACTCATGCCATGCCCTACCTAAACAAAATGGTGGTATCTTCAAGACCAACAACATTTACCCTAGTATAAGCTTTGGATTGCTGGTTGCTTCCAAATCAAGGCTATTGCTAACCTTGCTGTAATAAGATGATGATGGTAGTGGTGGTGGTGATGATGATGATAGAGATTGATGATGGGGGTGGCGATGGTGATGATGAAGATAGGCGAGAGAGAGAGAGAGAGAGAGAGAGAGGTCATGAATTGTAGGTGTGGGGACAAAAGTGTAGCCATCCATTCAAGTCCCCAACCCTTTTAAGACTGGAATTCTGACACAGTATGGTGGGTGCAACCACAAAATGGCTGCCAAAAAATGGCTGCTGCAGGATGTGGAACCACCTACGCAGTCGTTGCCCTGGCCTACCTTCAGTCATACAGCACAGATCCTTGTGCTGTGATGGCAGCTGCTGCCAAAACAATTTTTTTTAAAAAAAATCTGTGCAGCCAATCAAATCTCCTGTGGCCAATCAGAAGGCTTGGTGGGCAAAAGCCCCATCTGGCCCAGCTCACTTTCTAAAAACATTTGGCAAGCATCAGAAAAGGTGGTGGTGGGTGCCATGAGACCTAAGGGCACCACATCGGAGACACCTGTTCTACCATTTTATGTACCATGATCCACACGTCTTCTTAGACCTCCCAGGCCTGTATAATGTAATGCCTATGCCCCTCTCAGAGACCCTGGACACTCCTTTTCAGAGACTGCAAGCATCTTTTATTTTTAAGTGAAAGCTGTTCACAAATTCATCTACAATTTTTTTCAAATGTTTTTAATGGTGTGATAAGACATTGAGTGGCATGCGTGGCTCAGCCCTCATTCCTGCATTTTGGACCCAGGAGATACATAGTCTCTCAGCCTACCTTACTGGGGTCATTGTGAGGATAAACTGGGGGGGGGGGGAAGGAAGTAAAATAAGCCACTCTGGGTCCCCATTAGGATGAAAGGCAGGATACAAATGAAGTAAATAAATAACTCGAGATGTAGTTCGGCACGCCAAACTCCAAGTGATTTTAATAGACTTTAAGTACTGTAGCTGAGAACGAGTTTGCTGCCAAGTTCTTTGTAGAATAATTGTTCAGATGTTGATATTCTTGTCGTAGAAATTGGGGGGAAGCAAGTCATTCTTTAACTTTAATATAGTTTAAACATTTCTAATTATGATCAGTGATTGTTTTAACACGGCAATCATGCTGTTATGGCAATTAGGATTTTAGATAATTCTCTGGATCTTTTGATGTCTCTGTTTAGAAAGGGCTCCTGCTGCTCTAATGAGCAGTAAAATACGTACCGCTGTACTTATGCTTACATTTTAGGGACACCTCGGAATAACTCCAGATCTCATGGGGGATTTGAATCTGATTTTCTTCTAGGAAAAAACGAGAGACCGAGAGACTCATTCGTTGCTTTCCTGTAACAAAAGGAAATTATACACATTTTGCCAAGGGATAGACCTAATAAGAGATGAATGAATTTGTGTAGCATATTCCTAGTTGGACCGGGAGAGATGATGATATAAACATTGGTTTTCTGTCACAGCAATTCTGCCTCCAGTCCAGTAGCTTAAATCCCTTTGACTGACGTGTCACTATGAAACCACACAGGGCTGCAGCCAGTATGGAATTTAAGAACTTATAATCTGAATCTTGAAGACAGTTTCCCTCCCAACAGGATTTCGGTAATATCACTCCATGAAATGGGGGGGGGGGCAGCAGGGCTTTCTCAGTGGTGGCTCCTCCTTTTTAGAAATCCCCACTGAAGGAATTTAGATTGTCTTAATTAATTCCATTGCCAGCTAATGTGGGTTTTGTTCTTGTGGTTCCTGCAGGCATTTGCTGGACTTTGCTATGGATTGTAACTGGTCAGGGTGCCTATTTATTTATTTACTATGTCACACTTTTCTCTTTAATGGGGATTCCTTATTCCAAAAGTTGTCCGTTGTGCCCTGACTTGTGTTTAATGCTCAAAAGATAAGACACATGTGAAAAGATTTGAAATTACAGAAGATCTAAAATTTTGTTGTGGTTAATGGTTGTATAAATGTAATGTAGACAGAATTCATGTGAAAATCCAAGAGAAGGTACTTATATGTCAGCTTTAAAACAGGAAAAGGTTGGATGTATTGTCGAACACACGTGTGTGTGTGTGTGTGTGTGTGTGTGTGTGTGTGTGTGTGAGTGAAGTGCTGTCAACTTGCAGCTGACTTATGGTAACCCTGTAGAGTTTTCTAGACAAGTGATTAAGCAGTGGTGGTTTGCCATTGCCTTCTTCTGCAAAATTGTCATTGGTGGTCTCCCATCCAAGTATCCACCTTACTTAACTTCCACAATATGACACAATTAGACTACACTATACCGTTGCATATCAACACTGAACGTATGGTTGATACAATGTTATGCTATGAAAAGAAAGATGCTATGAAAAGAAGATGGGAGGAGTAGAAATAATCAGCCCATTTTCAAACTGCCTTTGTATTCCATTTTAGTACCTGGTTGCCAATGGATTTTTTCTGTCATTTCAGACAAGGCCCATTTTAGTACCCAGCTGCTAGTGAAATTTATTTACCTGTTCATACAAACCAGCTTCTGAGGGAACTGCTTTTTTTCTGTTTTTAGCCCCTTCGTTGAACTTCTGAATCACTGTGGTGTGCTGTCTAAAATGTCCAGAGCACTTCCTAAAAAGCTGTTTTTCCCCTGTCCCTTTTCACCATGCGATCTTCCTTGGACTTTTTTAAAAAGCGTTCTAAGTGGAGCACTATAGCAGTAAACTGATTGTTTTAGCGCAATAGCGCTCAACTTGGGACTTCAAAAAAAAGTCTAAAGAAGATCACACAGCGACAAAGGGGGGGAGGGAAGTGGCATTGTTTGAAATGGCCGTAGTGCTTCAGAGACAGCTCATTCATGAAAGGAAATCTGCTATATGAAACCCTCATTTCTGGTGAATAACATCTGGTTTTGAACAGTAATGTGAAAAGGGTCAAAGTTTCATTTCTGTGTTTCCATTTGATTTATCTCCTTCCTCTAAGCACCTCAAGGTTGTATATATGGGTTTTTCCTCCCACCCTTTTATTCTCACAACAACTCTGCGAGGGAGGTTGGACTGAGACAGACAGACAGACAGACAGGCCTAAGGTCAACCAGTAAGTTTCACACTTGAGTTAGGGTTTGAACCCAGACTTTCTCAGTCATAGTATGGGGCTGGGCTGGTGTGTTCACTTATAAATCCTGAAAAGATGAGATCTGTTTTGTTCCCTTGTGGTATTCGGTATGAGGCAGGGGAAATGGATTACTGGTATTCACATTTTAGAGCCTTAAATGCTGAATGTATTTATTTTACTTATTAAAATATTTATATCCTATGTTTCTTCATGACTCAAGGCAGCTTCCAAGTTAAAATTAAAACATTACAATGGCAAACCTATAGAATAAGCCCCTTTCTGGGCAAAAAATTGTCTGCGATTTATACCCCGATAAAAGCCCTGACCACTAAACTAGTTTCCATACTATGGAGGTTGTCCCCTTCCAACTTGTAGGCTGGAGAAGACATTTCTCACAGTTCTGCAAAGGAGTGAAGGGTAACTCTGATGTCCTTTTGAGGCAAGTCAGTAATAATTTCCTCTAGAGTAGGCTGAAACTGGTTTGAGGAGGAGCATCTGTGGGTGCTGAGCATGTTACATAAGAACATAAGAGAAGCCAATGTTGGATCAGGCCAATGGCCCATCCAGTCCAACACTCTGTCACACAGTGGCCAAAAACACCAGGTGCCGTCAGGAGGCCCACCAGTGGGGTCAGGACACAAGAAGCCCTCCCCTACATTACCAGTTGCCTAGCGGTCACAGCTCTACCACTAGTGCAGACCTAACAGTGGAGACCCATTTGGAGCTGGCCACTTCAGGCTGAGTGGGAATTTTCCCCTTCCAGGCTTTGTATCCACCCCTCCAAATTGGGCCAGGAGTGGAAGGTTTCTTGCCCACTCTGCAATGCCTATGCCAGAAGACTCTAGTGGGTTCTGGAGGACATAAACATCAGTTATCATTATGAGTATTTCGCTGTCACAACTTAAAGCCAGGGGAAGGGGGGTGATATTAGAATATCAGCTTCGCTTAAATGCTCACCTAAAAGGGCAGGAATGCTCCATGTTCATGTGTGAACAGTCTAGTCACAGCCAAGTTATGGTAACCATGTTGGGTTTTCAAGGACAGAGAAGTTCAGAGGTGGTTTGCCATTGTCTGCCTCTGCATAGCGATCCTGGCATTCCTTGGAGGTCTCCCCTCCAAATCCTAACCAGGGCTGACCCTACTTAGCTTCCGACATCTGATCAGATTGGGCTAGCCTGGACCATCAAGATCAGTGTGCTTGCTCCATAGGACTCCTTCAAACCTTGCAAAATATGTTCGTGTGTGAAGTGTCATCAGGTTGCAGACAACTTATGGTGACCCCAGCAAGGGGTTTCCAAGGCAAGTGAGAAGCAGAGGTGCATTGCTGTTGTCTTCCTCTGCAGAGTCTTCCTTGGTGGTCTCCCTTCCAAGTACCAACCCTGCTTAGCTACTGAGATCTGATGAGATCAGGCTATCCCATGCTGCCTTCCCTCCCAAACCTTGGGACACAGGGAGCCAATGTGAGGTGCTGCCCACTGGTGGGCAGGGCTTATAACCCCACCTTTCCACCACACCAAGCTGGCAAGACACCAATGCAGAAAACTTCACAGGAGCACCCACGGGCCGAGCAGCTCCATTCCAGCACTGATATGACTGACTAAGCTAACAACATGAAAGGGGGCAGCCTTGCTGCCCCAGTTTTCAACAGAAGTTGTTAACTGCAGGGGGGATTCATTCATAAAATTGTGGCCTTATTTAAATCCAAATCAGGTGTGTTGTGTTGGCTTTCCAGGGATCCGGGGCAAAATAAGCGGTACAAAGAGCTGCCAGTGAAGAGGAGAAGGAGTGGAAAGATCATGTTTTGTTTGAGTAGATGCAGGGCCTTTTTGCACTGGGTTTTCACTGCAGCTCGCCTTTTTAACTCCGTTGTTCCCCACCACCACCCATTACACACAGTATTGTTGGTCAGTCATTACTCTCCTGTTTCCCCACCCCCGAGGTGGTTTTCTCATGTATTTTCAGACTGGTCAAAAAAGGGAAACAAACTTAACCCTGAAAACTAGGATCGAGAACCTAAAAGTAAGTCAAACTGAGTAGAACCTAAAAGTAAGTCAAACAATTAAAACTTAAGATATAAATAACTGTATAAAAATACACGTATTTATTTATAAAGAATATATATAAGTGAAGAATATATATAAGTGAACTTCAGACCCATGGCCGCCATCAGGTTTAGTTTGGTTCTTTGAATGCTAAAGTCAAAGATCAGCTGGCATCCATCACAAGTCCACTTGCTTTGGAAAGGGGCCAACGAATTGCCCTGCCCCTTTCAAGTGAACACTTTCATAGTCTTGGAGACCTCTCTGAAATATTGCCAATATAGGAAGGGAGTTTGTCAAATGTTTGTGAAAACTGGCTTGTGTCTGTGGTTTGGATCCTATTACTGTTAGGTGGATCTGTAACTGGTTGACAGATCACACCCCAAGAGTGCTTGTTAATAGTTCCTCATCCTCTTGGAGATGACAAGTGGAGTGCCTCAGGAATCAGTCCTGGGACCTCTTTTATTCAACATCTTTATAAATGATTTGGATGAAAGAATAGAGGGAATGCTTTGGTGCTAAATTGGGAGGGGTAGCAAATACAGTAGAAGACAGAGTCAGGATACAGGACGATCGTGACAGGCTAGAAAACTGGGCTAAAACAAATAAAATGAATTTCAGCAGGGATAAAAGTAACATTCTGCATTTAGGTAGGAAAAATTAAATGCATAATTATAGGATGGGGGAGACTTGTCTTGGCAGTTCATTTCAGTTTATTCAAGATTAACAGCCCATAGGCCATACACCATAAAATCAATTTTAAGAATTAAAAATCACAGTCAAACAAAAGTTTGCCACATCCACAATATAGCTTTTGCAGAAGTAATCTTAATCTTGAAGTATCAGGAACGGTCAAGTACTTCAGTAGCCAGGGCTCTTCTTGTAGAAAAAGCCCAGCAGGAACTCATTAGCATATTAGGCCACACCCCTGACAACACAGCTCATTAACACATTAGGCCACACCCAATGTCCCCAGAAGTGTGGTCATCCAGCCACATCCACCTTTTGCTGCTTATTCTGTTTACCTTGTCAAAACAGTTTTGACAAAACCAATAAAAACTTTATTTTCTGTCCCATCTATACAAAACCTTGCCTGAACCAATATCTTATATCCAACAATTATTCCCACACTGGATTGGAATCAATTCCTAAGGGTTAGATTCCCATGGAAATCAGGTTGCCTTCCTGCAGAACTAGTACACTGAATATGATTTTTTAGGGTTGCCAACCTACAGGGTGGTGTCTGGAGATCTCCTGGAATTACAACTGAGCTCCAAACCACAGAGATCAGGTCAATGGCTGCTTTGGAAAGTAGAGTCCATGGCATTATGCCTTGCTTAGGTCCCCCTTCCCCTAAACTGCACCCTCCACTCAAATCTCCAGGGATTTCCTCAACCTGGAGTTGGCAACCCTAGTTCACTGGCAGAATAACGCTAGGAGCCAGTTTGGTGTAGTGGTTAAGTGCATGGACTCTAATCTGGGAGAACCGGGTTTGATTCCCCACTCCCCTCTTGCACCTGCTGGATGACCTTGGACAAGCCATAGCTCTGTACCAGCTGTTCCCTCAAGGACAGTTTGGGAAAGAGCTCTCTCAGCCCCACCTACCTTACAGGGTGTCTGTTGTGGGGAGGGGAAGGGAAAGTGAGTTTGAAAGACGCTCTGAGACTCCCTTGGGTAGTGAAGGGCGGGGTATAAATCCAATCTCTTCTTCTTCTAGGTTTGTGGATGCACTGGATGGGAGTAGTTTGTGGACTATTTTATTCAAGGTACAACATTTTATTCAAGGTATAAGATTTCATGTGCCACCCACACTTCTTCAGATGGAAGACGTGTGCATGCACACAAAAGCTTATACCTTGGATGAAACTTTGGCCTCCAACTTTGTTCTGCTGCTTCAGACCAACACGGCTACCCACCTGAATTATTACACTATAATATTTTTTACAAGCAATTATGTACCAGTGGAGTGGTTACCATGCAGAGTCTGTCTCACAGGTAAAATTATCCTGTGAACAGGTGGTCTATACCACATAAAAGTATCACTACCATCACAAGATCACCAATCGTTGGAACTCCTCAGAAGCAGAAATCTCTCTTATTAGGAGGCTTAAGAACATCAACTTTGCTGGCCCATTAAAGGCAGATGTCAGTCCAGTGGCAGGAGAAGAGGGACAATCATCTTCTTCAGAAACTCTGCCCACTTTTTTAAATTTCACAAAACAGGCAATCTCCAAAGTGCAGCTGACCACGTTCATTTTTAATTACAACTCTGTTTCTCTGCAGATGTCCCCCAAAGTGCCCCATGCAACAGTCGGGTGTTCTGCCAACACACACAACAATGAAGCTACTTTTTCAGATGTTTTCTCTTACATGGCAGTAAGCACCAAACCACTTTAATACAGACTTTAGACACACATATATTTGCAAGCCATTCCCAACAAGACACAACAATGAACTCAGGCTTCAAAGTTACTTTTCTTAAGCAGAAGATGCCATGAGAAAACTAAAGAGATTCTCAAAAATTAAAGATATTGTCAAAACCAGCACTTCCTGGGCTCTCTGCTTTTTTACATCCCCCCCCTTTTCAATAATTTTTTTATAAAAACAGAAAGAACAGAAGGAAGGAAGGAAGGAAGGAAGGAAGGAAGGAAGGAAGAAAGAAAGAAAGAAAGAAAGAGGTAGGTGGGGGGGAGAGAGAGAGAGGAAGGAAGGAAGGAAAAGGAAGGAAGGAAGAAGGAAGGAAGGTAGACAGACAGAGGAAGGAAGTAGGTAGGTAGGTAGGTAGGTACGTAGGTGGAGGAGAGAGAGAGAGAAAGGAAGGGGGAGGGAGAGAGAGAAAGAGAAAGGAAGAAAGAAAGGTGGGGACAGAGAGAGAGAGAGAAAGACAGAAAGAAAGACAGAAAGAAAGGTGGGGGAAGAGAGAGAGAAAAGGAAAAGGGATGGGGAGGCACTTACTGGAGCAGGGAAAGCCACGCAACGTCGGCAAGCCAAATGCAGAAAGCCTAGCCCCTGTGCTTAATCTCTGGGCGGGGCTTTCTCCTGCTGGCTGTTTGCTCTTAAAGGGAAAGCACCCAGTGGAGCTTTTTCCTGCCGGCTCTCTGCAGGAACTTTCCCTTTAAGTGTAAACCGCTCAGGCCAGGCAGGGAGGGGGTGGGGCAGGCTCGAACACCAGCTGGAATGGCGTTCCTGTGCATTCCTGCTGAAATCGAGCCCTGTCAGTAGCAATTTCCTAAGAACTCTCTCTCTGCCTGTTGCATATTTTGGACAGTAGAAAAAGGTGTGGGACTATTAATCAACCACTGCCAAAGGACAGTCACAAAAGTGCTGGTCTGGAGATGTCTTAAGGAAACAGCCCTTCATCTGGGCTGTTGGCAGCACATTTGATCAGTTCTGGAACTGCCAGCATATTGAGGAAGTGAGGCGGATCGAATTGGTTAAAGTACTTAATTCCCAGATGGAGCAGGGAGCATTTCTGTGCAGCGTCTTTTTGGAGAGAGTCCCAGTCCTGTTTAAGCAGCTTCTCGATAGGTAATGCTCATCTTCTTTTCAGTTAAATTTCTTGATTGTCATAAACCTAATCAGTTTATTTCCATGTCCACAGTTCTATTCCATTTTGACCAACAGTGCTCACAGGCTGCTGATATGGCGAAAACAGGGAGATCATTGGAATTTAATAGTCTGTACTTAAAACTGGCTATGGCTTTCCAGATCAGTGTTGAAATATTTGAAAGGCCCAGTTCAAGTCGTATGACTGTGGAAGCCATACATGGTGGTAAAGCAAATATTTTGCAAAAGAAGGTGGGGCAAGATGGCGTCCTGAGCAGACCAGTCCTGCTTGAAAGGATATCCTTTGATTATACAAAGAAAGTGAGTAAACTCCCATGGGGAAGAAGAAACACCAAACAGTCCACTCGGACCACTGCTCTCCAACTAAATCAGCCAAGCAACTCCATCTGGATGATCTAATCTCATGGACAGAGGCAGTAAGTGACTGTTCAAATTTTACTTCCCAAAATAAATACGCAGTTTTAGAGATGGAGTGCAATTCCCAGATATCCCAAGAATATCATTCCACTCTAGCCTTAGAACAACCTTCCAAGGAAAAGACCATGGAACCACAAACTCCCCCATACACAGAAAACCAACCGGGGACAGAGGACTTACAGAGTCCTACAAAAGGTTTATTTATCAGGCTTCATAGGAGACCACTGTATGCACACAGGACAAACTATCTTCCATCAACTGAACTCTATATCTTGCAAACTTGTCTTGGCAGTAGTATGTGCAAAAAGGATCAAGGGGTCTTAATAGACTGTAGGGGTGTGCAAAACTAATTGGTATTTTTCAACTTTGGGTATATCAGACCCGATATCGGTAAATGACGAATTTACCCAGTCCAATATTGATAATGTATCAGGACTGGGGAAATATTCAGCATTGCTGAATATATTCAGGTCTGACATACCCAACTGGAGGGAAGGGAGGCATGTTAAAATGCCTTCTTTTCCTCCTGAAGCCCCTGCAGCTTTCCTGCAGCTTTCCTGGTCAGTTTCACTCCCTTCCAGTCAGTTGTTAGGTCTAAGCCATTTAAGCCTAACAGCAGACAGGCCCAGGGCAGCTGGAGAGGGGAAGGCAGGAGGCCCCGGCATGTTTCCACAGCTGCTTTTGGCTTCCCAGCCAGCCCGACACCATGAGTTAGCTGGGGAAGCCAAGGGAAGGCATGGAAACATCCCTCCTTCTCTCCCTTTCGGCTGCTGTGGAGAGACTCGGGGAGGGAAAGAAAAGTCAGCACAGGCATGTTTAAATGCCTTTCTTTCCCTTGAGCCAGCTGAGGAAGCCAAGGGCAGGCATGGAAACACACCTGGGCTCCCTGCCTGCCCTTCTCCAGCTGCCCCACAGCTGCAGGGTGGCTGGAGAAAGGCATTTAAACATGCCTGCCCTGACTTTCCCTTCCCTCCCTGAGTTTCTCTGCAGCAGTGTAGAGGCTCGGAGAGGGAAAGAGGTGGCGGGCCAGCTGGGGAAGTTAAGGGCAAGCATGGAAACATGAGGCAGATCATGAGAGAGAGGGCAGGAGAGGAAGGGCAGGAAACATCAGGCAGGTCATGAGAGGGACATCAGGAAGGGCTGCATCAGTGCTTAGTTCCCGTGGCCCTTTCTTAAATGCCCAGGGAAATGCTGATCACCACTTTGGGGACAGGAAACAGGCCACCTTGGCCGGGGATCCTGGAGAGTTTTTTGTTGTTGTTGTCATTTTCTGGGCATGGAGCAGGGGTCACATGGGTGTGGGGGGGTAGTTGTGAATTTCCTGCATTGTGCAGGGAGTTGGACCAGATGACCCTGGAGGTCCTGTCCAACTCTATGATTCTATTAATCTGGGATATAGTCTAGCCAAAATAAAGCTGCTCTCAGCTGCACTGTTTTCAGTGAAAAGGGTATAAGATATGCTGAAATCACCACCATTGTTGTAACTGAGGGGAATTACAGGTAAAGGTAGGAAATGTATATGTCACATACAAAGTAAACTATGTAAGCAAAGACTGAGACCATATACTCTCTTTAAATTACAGTGGTTTTCCATTTTCATTCTTAGTTTTCCACCAACTGTCCTCATTCCGCAAGTTGTGCCATATGCAGCTCCAGCAAATAAAGAACAAAAGTAACACATTAGAAAACAAAGTTATATCTCATTTAGATGATAAACTCTGTGCGCACCATAAAGTAATTGCTTTCCCCCTCCTTTAATATTAAGGAACCCCTTCTTCCAAATCTCAAAGCCACTCTGGAGCAGATTTTTGAATTTTTGACAATTCTTTAAGGCTCTTGGGATTAGCCACTTAATTTGTTCTTCATTAACTGGTAGCTAAACAAAGCCCCAGTCACATATTGCTCTGCTTCAATTTCATTCTTAACGTGATGTTGCATCTCCCTTTCTCTTTTTTAATTTGCAAAGAAGTCTTGGATTATTGTTATTTTTTTTTGCAAAGGCTGACTTTTCAGAGTAAACAAAGAATTCATGACAGTTAATTTGTATTTATATACATTACCCTTAACCGCCATGTGATTGTTACAAGACACCGGAACATAGGGGATTTATAAGCCAATGAAAGGGTGTGTGATTGTTGTAAGACTGGATTAGCTGATTCCTCCATGCCCTCCGCTATTGACTTCAATGGACAAGGTCAACTGGGCCCGGTCACATTTGAGAAGAGACAAAACCTACACCACGCCCTAGGCACTGGGACCAACATAGTCAGGATTAGTTCTCATCCCACAGGGTCCATGTTTACTCTCTCCCATATAAGCCAACAGCTGCCATTCACGGATATGGGGGAAAGTAAAACTCTATCTGGACAGTCCAGGTTAGCCAGACCTTATCAGATCTTAGAAACTCAGCAGGGTCAGCCCTGGCTAGTATTTGGATGGTAGACCTCCAAGGTATACCAGGGCCTCTACACAGAGACAGGAAATGGCAAACCACCTCTGAACATCTCTTGCCTTGAAAACCCCATGGGGTCACCATAAGTCATCTTTGAATTGATGGCAAAAAACCCCGAACCCTATACTTGGAGACACTGTTGCAGTGCGTACAAAATCATCCCACCAACACTGATCCTGGGAGACCAGTTTCTCCAACATGTGGGCATGTTAAGTATCACTTTGTTTAGAGGTCTGTCTCTACAGATTCCTACAATATGTAAGTACCACCTGGACATATAGCCAGTATAAAATGTGAATGACAATCAGACCATGGTAGCAACAGACAGACAGTGCACAATCTCCATAAATGGGCTATTCATTAAAAGCCCTTGAAATGTTATTTCCTGGTTGTCACAGATGGTCTTACTATCCCAACCCAAAATCAGTCACTCTCTATAACTCTAGGCAACTGGCCCACCCTTCCATATCTACTGGTTACAACCTGTTTTCCAAGCCAGCAGTACCTGCTAAGTGAGGGTCTATAGGCTTAGACGATCTAATAAGCATAATACTGAAATCATTTGGGATAAAATGATCACTTGAACATATATATACTCCAGAATATTTCTGCAAGAGATTTATGAGGAATATTCATTATTCTTAAAGAATACAAGGATCACAGTGGATAACCATCTCAATTTTAATGTGTTGCACAGTGTCACAGAGCGGGGGGGGGGGAGTGTGATATGTTAATGACTGCTAAAATGAATCTGAAGGATGTTTTTTCAACTTCAGTACATAACTACTTTTTACAACTGATTACCTGCCAAAATCTAAAGATGCTGGCAGCTTTGCTCCTTGGGGATCGTGCAATCATGGCACAGGGATTCTGATCCATGGGTATTGCCCTTGAAGGTTTATACAATCCCTTTCAAAATTATATTGTTTGTGAAAACAGTTATACTTCTCTGTTTGTAAGCCCTTCTTCCCCTGGAGAAAATAGATAAATCTCATGATTCCTTGATATAGTAATTAATAAAAAAGGAGAGGTGGGAAGGTGTATGTGGCTTCAGAATGCACATGTACTGCAGGACAAGTGATTGGTTTAAGGTGCCATGGATTTAAGACCAGAGGCAGCAACAGTGAGACACAGGTGACTCACTCTCCGAGCCACCATAGTAACTAATCAGAGGAGAGAGGACTGTGCCTGCCCTCTGCTGTTCTTTGGTGCCACCAACTACAGGTGGCCATTCAGTAGTACTGCAGCTACAGTTCAGCTGGGTCATGTGACATTAGGGGGACAATGAAGGTTTCTGTTGGGCCTAGAAAGCCACTGAGCCCACCCCGAATCTGCCTTCTGAGTAGCTCAGCATACAAAGGCAGACTGAGCTCTCAGACCACCTGCCCTGGCCATTTTGCTTGACTTCTTTTCCTGCTTGTTTACAGACTACTATTCTGGGCAGTTTTACATTTAATAGGGATAGAAGATGCCAGTTTTAGAAGGTTGAAACCTGGACTGAAATGAGGGCTGAGTAGAGAGTAATCAAGTTGCAACCATCGGCAGAGTTCATGTAATGAGTATTTAAGCCCTGGGATTCCTTGCAAAGAGATGTGGTGATAGTCATTGGTCCAGGTGGATCCAAAAGGGGACTGGGCAAATATATAGAGGTCAGGTCTGGTCATGATAGCTGAATGGAACCTCCACAATGGAAGCAATTTGTAGGCTTCCTTGTGGCATCTCATTAGCCAGAAACAGAATACTGGACTAGATGAAGTATTGGTCTGATCCAGCGGACTGCTCTTGTGTTCAGAGCAGGTATAGCACTTCCTGGATTTGCTTTCAACAGCATCACTCCAAAACCTGCCAACCAACTATCATGACAGGTCATTGACCTAGCATAGATCAGTGGTCACACATATCAAAGCATTGGCCAGTTGAAATTTGAACCTAGTATTAAACCTGCTTTTCATAGGATCTTTTTAATTAGCTGCAGTTGGTGACATGGGGGGCAATCCTATTCAGAATCCTACTCATTTACCCAATGGGGCTCACTCACAGGAAAGTGTCAATTGCATTGCATTGCAAATGAGCCAGAATGCCAATTCTGCACTGAACAACCAACCACGTGGCAAGCCCCGTTTTCACCCCACTCACTTCTGCCCCCAAAGCCAACCATCACTCAGGGCCAAACTACACATTACATCAGCCATGAGTTTGATCTGTGGCCACCAATGCCATTATATACAGAAGGATTTGAACAATTTAAAATGCTGAGAGAACCCAATCCTGACTGGGCCTGCAATGCAGAGGGACCAGGTAATCATGTACCCCACCACCACCTTTTCAAGTAAACCAGCCTCAGCGCTTGGAAGGTGTGGGGGGAACAAGATCATGTGGTCCCCCCCCCCACATAGCAGGCCCAATCAGTATAGGGCCCTCATAGAATTCTAAATGGTTAAATTATTTTGTAAAATGGTGCCAGAGGCTGTGGATCAAACTGGTGGCCACTGTAACATGTAGTCTGGCCTCAGGCTACTCACCAAGTGAAAAAGTTGGAGACAGGGACTGTTCTGCTTCCCACCATTTCAAACTCAGGGACCCTGGCACCCAAGACTCCGGCCTGTTTGTAAGAACATAAGCGAAAATAAGAGAAGCCAATGTTGGATCAGGTCAATGGCCTATCCAGTCCAACATTCTGTCATACAGCAGCCAAAAATACTAGGTGCCATCAGGAGGTCCACCAGTGGGGCCAGGACACTAGAAGCCCTCCCACTGTTGCCTCCCCAAGCACCAAGTACACAGTGCATCACTTGCCCCAGACTGAGAGATCCTATCTATACCGTGTGGCTAATAGCCACTGATGGACCTTGTTGATGTTGTCGAAAGATTTAAGAGGAAGGGTTTTCTTTTCCGTAAGCCACCTTGATTGATCTGATAGATTTCCTGGATCCACACAAGATCCTGTTGTAAAAAAATAATGTTTCACTGACTGCCTTCCTGTAAGGAGATTGATTTCAAGAAGTTTGTTAAAAGACCAGCAATATCACATCTGGTTTCTTTAAAAATTCTGGACCTCTGCCAGGAGAGCTTCTGTCTGCCCCTTTCCTACAGCCTCAGAAGGCATTTCACTGGGTAGCCATGCTGTCCTACCAACTGGATCCCCATGGTCCTAATCTTTTAAAATTTGATTAATTTGATTTAATTAATTCATTTATACCCCACCTTTCACCCCAAGGAGGACTCAAAGTGACTTACATAATTCTCCTCTCCTTCATTTTATCCTCACAACAACCCTGTGAGGTATATTAGGCTGAGAGAGTGCGACTGGCCCAATGTCACCCAGTGAGCTTCTATGGCATGTGTAGGGACTGGAACTCAAGTCTTCCAAATACTAGTCCAGCACTCTTAACCACTACACCACACTCTGGGCCCTTAACTCCTAACATCCTGCTGGCTCTGGTTTTGCAAGAATATTAACGCCATGCACCAGAGGCCTTCCTCAAATTTGTATTCTCAGTTCTTTGTCTCCTAGGTATACTGAATTCACAGCTAGAGCAAATATTTTTCATGCTAATCAAACATTTGATCCAGTCAACCGTTTTAAGTCTGCTACAGCATTCTATATATGGAAATCCAATACATATCTCAGTGTTCCGTCCATATATGGGCATGGTTCATACAAGTCATTATTGGTGGTGGCATTTTGGAGCATTGTTGTAAGCTGGGTGACACAGGCAGGTGACCGTGTTTCCACTTTCTTAACGCTCGGTGAGGTCGCACGCATAAGAATGTCTGCTACGCTTGCTAATTGTGGTAGAGATGTCCTTGAAAGAGATAGGAACAAGAAGTCATTCAGTGAAGATCGTGCTTCCACTGAAATACTGAGAGACCTTGTCACGAAGAAGTGACTATGTTGAGAATATGTGTTGACTCCCCAACTCCTCCATAAGCATTAATTTGTGATAACTGTGGGGATTTTTTAATCTTGTTTCTAATATTGTTCCTCACACAAGGCTCCATTTCCTTGTACTGTTTTCACAGTCCAAACCTTTCATGAAAGATACATTTACTTAAAGCGTACGCTATAGAAAATGTAAGGTCAAATCTACATCTGACTTTCCCACTGGAATAATTCTGGTTTCAAAAAAACCTGTCTATACCTGTTTCTAGTTTCAAACCATACTTGTTCTAGTTTTAAAATTACTGTTTACATTCATTAATTGCCCTCCTGTGGTCAAGCTAGCACTGTACTGCTTTAAACAAATCCTGTTGTTTAGTACTCTTCAGACCCAAGGAGTGAAATTTGAAACCAGCATGAAATGAGCGTAGGAAAAGATAGCAGTCAAACTACTTCAGAGGGGAGGTGTAAATTGGGCCTTAGTTGATGGGGGAATATGCATCAAAACTGTTGTGCAGACACAGGAGTAAATGAAAGAATGTTGGCCCACTGACAGCGTAAGTAAGGGATGCATACATTGTCCAGCAATAAGAGGGAATGTGTATATAACAGGATACTTTTGTATTCTGCTCAGTTAAGACGTATGCTATCCACTTCACAGGGGAATGTATAAAATTGTGTGCATGAATTCACATTTTTCAGTGGTCTGGAAACTGTGAATGGGATCCTACAACTCCTTTCTGTTATAACTAGGAGTAAGGCCCATTGTGGGAAGAAATACAACGGGCTCTAGAAGGAATCTCCAGGTGAGTGTCCCAGCTGTGGCTGGTGGGGCGGCAGAGCAAAGGGGAAAAGAGAGGGAGCCAAACCATGTTTATTTCCTTCTGTTTAGCTATAAGGCAGGGCTGTCTCAGGTCATTTTGCTGCCCCAAGTGGGTAGTATGGGAGGTATGGTAGTATGGTAACAGGTATGGTTCCCTCCACTCCTGACTTATGTTGATTTGGGGTTATGCAGTGACAGCTAAGGTAGAAAAGCACCTCCTCCTATGCCATGTCTCTGGGTTCCAAGGGTCTGGAAAGCGGTTTCAAAACTTAAAAGGTTGTCAGCTCTGGGTTGGGAAATACCTGTAGATTTGAGGGGTAGAGCCTGGGGAAGGCAGGGTTTGGGGTACGGAGTGACTTCAGCAGGGTATAATGCCATAGAGTCCACTGCCCAAAGCAGCCATTGTCTCTAGGTCATCTAGAGATCAGCTGTAATAGAGGAAGAAGAGAAGGAGAGATTGGATTTATACCCTGCCCTTCACTTGTAGTCTCAGAGCAGCTTACAAACTCCTTTCCCTTCCCCTCCCCACAACAGACACCCTGTGAGGGGGTGGGGCTAAAAGAGCTCTGAGACAATTATCCTTGAGAGAACAGCTGGTACAGAGCTATGGCTTGCCCAAGGTCATCCAGCCAGGTGCAAGTGGAGGAATGGGGAATCAAACCCGGTTCTCCCAGATTAGAGTCCACGCACTTAACCACTACACCAAACTGGCTGGGAAATTTTCTATAGGGGAAATGATGTGCTGTGGCTGGAAAACACGGTGATTTCTGGGAGACTGGCAACTCTAGTGACCTTTTAAGGGAAGATTGGGATATGTATTTTACCTCAGGACACATTCAATGACTCCCAACAGCAACAGCAAACTGTTTGGAATGTTAGAGGCAAAGGAAAATCAGGCTGCATATACAAACGACCTCGGTGTTCTGACTGGCTATGGGGGGAAGAGGAGCAGCAAACTGTTTAATGTTGGAGGCAAGACTCAGGCAACGTAGCCTGTGGATAGGGACAGCTTCTGAGTGACACATCATGGAGCCAACTGATTTAGGAGCGTGTGGAATGTTTAGAAAGTGCCACCCCACTACTCAATTATATATAAGGAGAGATGAAGGACTTAGGAAGATCTGGCCATTTATGAAGGAACTCACTGGGTTTTAGATTTTATACAAGCCTGGGCCTGGAAGCTCTAACCAAAGCAGCGTAGGGTTGCCAGATTCCTGGGGGGGGGGGGGCAGGGTTTTGCCGCTTAAGGAGCCCCCGATCTGCCAGCCTGGATCTGGCTGGTGGGAAAACCCTGCGCCAAAAATGCCTGGATTGGGACAACATGCCCGGTGTGATGATGTCACCTGGAGGTGACATCATTGTGCCAGGCATATCACCAGGGGGACGCTCTAGCATTCAGCCTGAAAACTCTATGGTATCCTTCCTGACCCTGTTTTCTCCTGCTGAAAGAGCAAATAAGATGGGGGAGAGATCCTGGGAGAAGAAAATCCTGGGAGACAAACTTCTCCCCCCGCTGGCAAAAGGTAGGGACCTGGTAACCCCATCAAGCAGCCATCTTGCCAATAACTTTCTCCCAGGCCCCATCAGGAGGCTGACAATGTCTTCTCCAATCAACTAAATATTAACTGTGTCATTCTTTGGATATGCCTTACCACAGTATTCAAAAAGTGAGGTATATATACCAGTTTGCCCACTGCATCAGGCAGCTTCACACACCTGCTAGCTCTCCCCCAGTCTCGTTTGCTCTCTCAACAGGAGAAAACAGGGTGAGGAATGATATGGTGATGTCACTTCCAGTCACCACTTCTGCAAAGCTCTAGGAATTTCCCCAGTCTCTGTGGTCCCGGTCATAAAGATTGGGGGAATTCATAGAGCTTCACAGGATGCGATGACATCTCATCTAGGTCTTCCGGAAGTGACATCACTTTATCACAGGAAATTCCCCCTCCCTTGTGCTGGTGGCTGGAGATCTCCTGCTACTACAACTGATTTCCAGGTGACAGAGATCAGTTCACCTGAAGAAAATGGCCACTTTGGAAGGTGGACCCTATGGCATTATACCCCATTGAAGTCCCTCCCCTCCCCAAACCCTGACTTCCTCAGACTTCACCCACAAAATCTCCCGGAACTGACAACCCTAGCTACATGACAATTTGCAATCTTTGAGCTTCCACACTGAAAAGCAGTTCACTGGGCAGGGGGAGGGGAGTGATGAAATTCAATAAGCTTAACAAGAAGCAAGTAAAATATTCTCAGTTCCTTAGAGCCCTTTCCAAAATATATCTGTAATATACCAGCTTTATTCATCTTGAAAGGGTGAATGAAGCACCCAAACAAAGGAAAATAACAATACAAAAACACGGGCTCTAAAATCGATACGCCAGACAAGCGGAGTTGAACTGGTATGTCATGTGCCTGTTCCAGTGCAGTAAAGCTTACCTTCTGATCATATATGTATTGACCTAATTACATAAATATTGACTCATTTTTATTTGAAGACCTTTTCCATCTCAGCGTAACCACAATGTCAATACTGGTTGCATGCAAGAACAATGAACTTTGACTTGTTAATTTTGACCAGTGGGACTAATCTATCAATTTATTGTATTGGATGAGAACTCAGATGACAATCCTGCTGTGCATCTGTCTCTCTTTGTAATTAGGATTGCTGAAGGAGGCATTCAGATAGATCATGGATTGTTGGTATCATCCATTATTCTTTCGGCACAGCTTTATAAGAGATCCACTTAATAACTGGAAGGGAGGAAAATGAGAAGCATTCAAATAGCTTGAATGGGATGTTAGCTTGTTTATGATGTGAGGACAGCAGTTTTCTTTCTTTTCAAGCAATGACTGCTCTTTCGCAGTGGTGGGAGTCCTTCTATGCTTTTTCAAATCCAGATGGGGCAGCTGCAGTGCTCCCTCTAAGCTGTGGAGTCTTGTGAGCAAAGATTCTATTTTGCGAGCTGCTGGCATTAAAGTTGTGAGCAAGCAATTTGGCCGCTACATAAAATAGTTTGCTCTGGAGCCATCCTTCCTGAGCTAAGACAAAAATGTGTGAGCCAGAGGCTAAAAAACTGGGAGCTAGCTCACACTAACTCAGCTTAGAGGGAACACTGGCTGCAAGTCCCTGTGCAACTTTGGGTAGGGGGGGAAATGATTTGAAAATCCCTTCCAGGACTGTGTAAGATTTCATGGATTTGAGTAGTAGTTAGGGTTGCCAGCTCTGGGCTGAGAAATACCCAGAAACTTGGGGTATGGAACCTGGAGAGGGTGGGGTTTGGGGAGGGGAGGGACCCCAGCATGGTGCAATGCCCTAAAGTCCACCCTCCAAAGCAGCCATTTTCCCCAGTGAACTGATCTCTTTAGTCAGGCAATCGGTTGAAAAAGTGGGAGAATTCCAGGCCCCGCCCAGAGGTTAACAACATAAAATGGTAGCGCCACCTAAATTATCACCCTAAATGGTACGAAGCGGTACAAAGCACGTACAAAGCATGTGGGGCTAATGAGTCATATGAACCATCTGTTCACGTGCATCACCCTAACAACCATGAATACAGTGAACATTGATATAACAATTCCACAAAACATTACATACCAAATCAGACCATGACAATATTATTTAAACATCTACAATTTAACAAGTACACCCAGACAGGTTGAGTATCAGTCTGTAATCATTCAGATGAGCCAGTAAATATCTTTTGGGGCTAAACAGGTATTTACTGGATCATTTGAATGGTTACAGACGGATAATTGACCTGTTGGACTATACCCACCCATAGGTGTAAACTACGGGGGGGCTCGAGGGCTCGAGCCACCCCCGAAATTTCCTGGGGGGGGGCTCAGCCACCCGCGGGAAAATGGAGCGCCCAGGCCGGCTGGCTGGCCGGCTGCCGCCGCCACCGCCTCTCCCCCTGCTCTGTTCCTCCCTCCCTCCGTCCAGGAACCAGCTGGGCAAATGCCCAGGGTGCTGGACGGAGGAACGGAGGCAGGAGCAGGGGGGAGGGAAGACTGAGCCCCCCCCCGGGAAAACATTGCGCTCCCGGGCCCTTCCGAGGCTCGCCAGCTGGTGCCTCTCTCCCCCCCCCCCACTGGCCTGGCCATTCCTCCCTCCTTAGCTCTCCCTCTTCCTCTTTTAGGGGTGAGGGAGGGAGTGGCCAGGGCGGAGGGGGAGGGAAAGGCACCAGCAGCACCGGCTGGTGAGCCTCGGAAGGGCCGGGGAGGCACAGCGGCTGGCGGTAGGTTTTCCGGGGGGGGCGGAAACATCGCCCCAGCGAGCGCGAGCGCTAAAGAGCCCCCCCTGGACTTCAGAAAAGTCTACGCCCCTGTACCCACCCAGAGGTTGCCAGTACCACTTACCCAGTATGGGCGGGTAATGTCCCACTGACACTCCTCTTCTCCTGCCCCGGCTTAGTGGAGCAATGGGGAGAATAGGGGGGGAGCACAAAATTGCAAAATGGCCCAATCTGCATCTAGCATTTGCTCCACTGTCTTGCCAAACCCACACTGGAACAGAAATTCCCCTCTGCATTGCATGCCACTTTCACTTTGATCGATTGTCGAATGTTAGGGCCGTGTCCAGACTGCATGCCGCTTTCACTTCGTTTGATCTCTTGGTTTTATGGTGGCTGTCTGCACAGATTTATGGCCGTTTTATGGCCATTCAGGAGTGACTCTGCAGTCAGTACACACTGGCAAACCGCCTGTCCAATATGTTTACGCCAGCCCTTGCGTTGCATCTTATGTCGCCAGCTGTAGCGCATGGCTTGCATCATCCTTTATACTTGCCTCAGCAGGGAGGCCAGACATGACAAGCCTCAGTGACGTGGTGGAAATCCATCAAGTTGACCGTAGTGGCGCTTCAGACGCAACTGGTATGCAGTGTTCAGGAACAGCTGCTTACATGATATTTATTCTGATTAGCATGACAACACCGCTGCCCTGTCATTGGAAAAGGTGCCGTCTCATCTAGAGAGATGAGTATCCTTACAGTTCACCTCTTCTAACCCTCAAGACTGAATCTCTTGCAGGTATGTATGTCTTGCAGGTGGTTTTAGGATTTTTTTGGTTATGGTTTTTGCATGTTTCCTGTGGTTATTAATACATTTTTAAGTTATATATCTCTTTTTCATGGAATGTTCTCTTTATGTTTGCCAATAATGTCACAATTAATTTGCGAGAAGGTTTCGGCCTTTCTCCTGTCTGTACAGACTGTGATCTGAAGGAACAAACGGTGTAATAGCAACGTAATTAGCACCTAAGTTGTGACTTCCACACTTAAAATGTTTTCTCTAGCCTGCACTTCTCAGATTGGGGTGACCTTAGGATGAACCTCATACAAGGGGGAAGCTACTTCCAATAAAATAACCATCTGAAGCTGCCTTATACTTAATCAGACCCTTGTCAGTAAAATCAGTATTGTCTACTCAGACTGAAGCGGCTCTCCAGGACCTTATGCTGAGGTTTTTCATATCACCTACTGCCAGACCCTTTAACAAAAGATCCCTGGGATTGAACCTGGGACCTTCTGCATGCTAAGCAGATGCTCTACCACTGAGCCATGGCCCCTTCTGACCAAAGAAGCCCTGTGCTGGCTAGCTTGAAAGCACCAAGGAGAGGAAGGAGTAGCAGATAAGGTGATTTCAAGGGATCATTTGGGAGTATGTACGGGGACTGTCACACAAATGCACTCAGTTAGCACTTTAGATGCATAGATTATTTTTTCAGAAGCATCTGTGTTTCTGGATAGCTTACTCATTCTACACCACACTAAAGGTCTCTAACAGGTGACTCGGTAGCTGCTGCAGAGTAGGTGGTGCATCTCCTTAAAGATCCAGAAACAGACCACAAAAAGATCTGTTGTCTCACTTCATCGGATATTGCTCTGTGCAGCTTAGCTTCATTTCCAGTGGTCTCCCTAGCCCATATTATTTTGAGAAGAGATCAAAACTTGGTAACACAAGGGGTGGGGGTGGGATTTGCTTGGGATATTTTTCATTGCTCAGACGTAGCTCAGACCTTTAAAAAAAAAAAGTGCAGTGACCTTACATAAGAACATAAGAAAACATAAGAGAAGCCAATGTTGGATCAGGCCAATGACCCACCCAGTCCAGCACTCTGTCACACAGTGGCCAAAACCTCCAGGTGCCATCAGGAGGTCCAGCAGTGGGACCAGGACACTAGAAGCCCTCCCACTGTTGCCCCTCCAGCACCAAGAATGCAGTCTATCACTTGCCCCAGACCGAGAGTTCCTATCTGTACCTTGTGGCTAATAGCCACTGATGGACCTTTGTTCTACACATAGAATGGTTATTGTTATGAAAACCTACCACTAATCCACACATCTCAAAAGTGGTTAGCTTTGACAGGACTGTCATATCCCTAAATTAACCACCTATCAGTTCCATCACTTTAGACTGGGGAGACATGTGCCTGAGAAAATTCAAGGTTGAGTTTCATTTTTTAATTATTAATTGACATGAGACTTGTCAAGACACAATAGCGGAGAGGAAAAGAACAGCTGCTCTTCTGAGTTAGGAAGGGGGAAAAATTGGTTAATTATCAGTTATTTCAGTTAACCTTATATGTCTGGTATTGCATTTATTTGAAAATCTTTGCAGCCAATCTCTCTGTTTAAATTTATATATATCAAAGGGGAGGCTTATGATAAAATAAAACATCAATAAAGCAATAAAAACACAGTAAAATGCAACTCACTCCAGTATCCTTGCCAAGAAAACCCCATGGACAGTAACAAAAGGCTAAAAGATATGATGCCAGAAGATGAGCCCCTCAGGTCAGAAGGTGTCCAATATGCTACTGGGGAAGAGCAGAGGGCAAATACAAGTAACCCCAGAAAGAGTGAAGCGGCTGGGCCAAAGCTGAAAGGACGCTCAGTTGTGGATGTGTCTGATTTGAAAGGAAAGTCCAATGCTGCAAAAAGCAATACTGCATAGGAAACTGGAATGTAAGATCTATGAATCAAGGTAAGCTTGACGTGGTCAAAAATGAGACGGCAAGACTGAACATCGACATCTTGGCAATCAGTGAACTAAAGTGGATGGGAATGGGCAAATTTAACTCAGAAGACCATTATATCTACTACTGCAGCCAAGAATCCCATAGAAAAAATGGTGTGACCTTTATAGTCAACGAGAGAGTGCAAAGGCAGTAATGGGATACAGTCTCAAAAACGACACAATGATCTCGGTCCAAATTCAAGGCAAACCATTCAACATCACAGTAATCCAAGTCTATACCCCAACCACTGATGCAGAAGAGGCTGAAGTGGATTGGTTCTATGAAGACCTACAACACCTCATAGAACTAACACCAAAAAAAGATCTCCTCATCATAACAGGAGACTGCTAAATAACATCAATATCCTCATCATAACAGGAGAATGCTAAAGTAGGAAGTCAAAAGGTAACTGGAATAACAGACAAGTTTGGCCTTAGAGAACAAAATGAAGCAGGGCAAAGGCTAACAGAGTTTTGTCAAGATCTACCATACAAAAAATTAGAAATTAAACATAAGCAAACTGGATGTAAAACAACTTACCACTCCTTCGAAATCCTCAGGAAGAAGTTAGAAGCCATAGAAACATCTGCAATACAAAAAAATATAGCTGTAATGCAACACAAATACAAATATCGCAATAACAAATCAATCAAACTTCTTGCCTCAAAATTAAGACAGAAACGCACCTCCACACTAATCAACTGCGTAAAAGACCAGCAAGGAGTATTACAAACCTCTTCAAAACAAATACTACAAACCTTTGAGAATTTCTACAAGCAACTTTACACATCAACAACACCTTCTAAAATAGATATAAAAAACTTCTTAAAGCAAAAAGATAGCAACAAAAAACTTTCTCATACACATCAAGCAATTCTTGATAAAGAAATAACACAACAAGAGATTTTAGAAGCCTTAAAAAGAATGAAAAGTAACAAGACACCAGGACCTGACGGGTTTCCAACGGAATATTACAAAGTTTTCCATCCAAAATTACTACAATTTTTAACTGACTTATTTAACAAAATTTTAGAAAACCACCCAACTCCACCTTCTTGGAATCAGGCGCGAATAAGCGTAATTCCCAAACCGGGCAAGGACACCTCTCAAACCAGCTCATACTGCCCAATATCACTCCTCAACTGCGTCTACAAAATCTTCACCTCAGTTCTAGCAGCAAGACTCTCACAGATTCTTCCAACTTACATCCATCTTGATCAAACAGGCTTCATCACCCAACGAGACATCACAGACAACATCCGCAAAACCATCAACGTTATCCATCACTGTCACCAAAAGAAAATAAATCAAACCTGCATAATCTCCGTTGACTTCGAAAAAGCATTCGATTCTTTGGAATTCGAATACTTACACTTATTGTCACATATGAACTTTGGTGTCAAATTCAAATCTGCTCTCCAACAAATCTATGCCCAGCCAACAGCTTTTTTAACAATCAACCAGATAACCTCATCCAATTTTAACCTACACAGGGGCACCAGACAGGGCTGCCCACTATCGCCCTTTCTGTTTGCCCTTGCAATCGAACCATTGGCGGCGTTGGTTAGACACAACACCTCAATAAAAGGACCAACCATAAATGGAATCCCCACCAAAACAAGCCTTTTTGCAGATGACATGGTTATCTATATAAAAGACCCAATCTCCTCTCTTCCACCTCTTTTTTCTGTACTGGATGATTTTGGAAAGATCTCAGGCCTCCGTATAAACCAATCAAAAACGATCTTCTTCCCAATAACTATAGACCCATCATCTAAAACATATATCAAAAAGCACTTTACTTTCCAATGGACTACAAAACACTGGAAATACTTAGAAGTAAATATCCCTCTGAATCTGAAAGACTTAATTAAGTACAACTACAAGAAAGCTAACCTTACAATATCATCTCAATTCAAATCCTGGGATACAAAAATACTATCGTGGCTTGAATGTATCTCAACCATCAAATCTATTATTCTGCCAAAATTTTTATATTATTTTCGAGCCCTACCTGTAAGCATATCTCCTACATTACTTGCCTCATGGCAACGGAACCTCATGAAATTTCTGTGAAACAACAAAAAACCAAGATTTCGCTTCCAAACATTACGACGGGCAACAAGCAAAGGGGGACTGGCCCTCCCTGATTTAAAAATCTACTACCAATCAACTATAATGGCAAATTTAACACGACACTACCACGAAAACTATGAAGCAGACTGGAAAGACATGGAAAACACTTACCTTACCTCACAGTCATTCCGCAAAGCGTTATGGAATCCTCCCTCAAAAAGACTCAAACCAGGAACTTCACATCCCTTCCTGCAAGCAGCTTTTCAAACTTGGAATAACTGCAAAAAAAAACCACTGATACCATCAGACACACCGGTTAAAAGTTTCCTACGCCAACACTGGTTCACTCCCGGCCAACCCACCTCATCTTTTTCCAATTGGTTTAAAGCAAAATGAACAAGATTCTGTGATATCTCCAAAAATGGATCACTCCTCCCAAAAGCAGAGCTAGAAACTAAAGCGAAACAATGGCTACCATGGTTTGAATATCTTCAAGTCTCCCATCTTTTTGCAGCTCAGAAGCCCAATCTCAACTGTACAAGAAAATACAATTTCTTTGAACGCCTATTAACATCACCAAGCCTCATTAAGAGAGGACTCATCTCAATGTTCTACTCTTTCCTCCTTCAAACTTCCTACCACCAGCCCTTATCCTTCCAAACAGCATGGCACAAGGACTTAAACACTATAATTCCAGAGGACCAGTGGGAAAAAATATGGTCATCTAAAGTCTACAGATCTAGATCCACTCCCGTTAGATTACAGGCACTAAAGACACTTTACAGATGGCACCTCATACCAGTTAAACTCTCCCACATATATTCCACTCAATCACCCAAATGCTGGAAATGTCAGTCAGAAGTTGGGACTTACATTCACTTATGGTGGGCCTGTCCAGTCATCACCTTATTCTGGAAGCAAATCATAACAGAAATCAACTCTATGTTAAAAGTCTCTGTACCTTATGACCCTACTTTAATTTTGCTCAATCTCTGGCCAAAGACCCTAACGAAAATTAATAAAGACCAAAGAGAACTAATTGAGATACTCATTACAGCAGCAAAGTATACAATTGCGGTAAATTGGAAAGAAACCTCTAAGCCTTCATTGAGCACATGGCATGCCAAAATATGGGACTATTTTATCTTAGATAAAATAGCGGATAAATTTGAGAATAGAGACAAGGGGGAAAGCACCAAAAGCCAAATGCTTAAATGGGAACCGATTTTAGATAGTAACCCTAATCCAAGCAATAGACATCTTCCAAAAAATTGGATAAAAGATTCTACATTATACTTATGGTTGTAAACGGTGTTATGAACACAATAGTTACTGTTTAAATAAGATAAACAAGGTTGAGTTATATGCTACTTTTCAAATGTAAAATGACTGAATTTCATGATGATATATATGTTGACACTCAAGTTAGCAATGTTTAACATGCTATGTGGTTTTTCTCTGCATTAATTTTATTCTGTACCCTTTTAACCCTTCAATAAAAAAATTCCAAAAAAAATAATAAAAAAATTAAGTGCATACCAGCTAAGGAGGTGTGGAGGACGAGTTCCCCTTGTGAATGTTTTATAGGGTAGCCCGAGAGTAGAAACTTTCTAGGAGACTTTGGTCACTTGAAGCTACTGATTTTTGTGAGCTGCTACTTTGCAGTCCTTCTAGTTCCTGTGAAAAGGTGACATACGAAATGAAGGCTGTATCTAGATTCTTCGTTGGAACTGAATTTTGGAACTTCATGTTATTGTGATTTAAGAGCTTTATGTCGGGACTATTGAAGTATATTACACTTGTTGTAAAGTTATTACCAAGTTGTATCTCATTGCTTTGCTGAAATTATATTTACCTTATTGTAAAACAAAAAACAAAACAAAAAACTACGAACCAAAACATAACGCGACCATAATCATATGTGTTAATGTAGAGACTGCAGTTGTTTGAATGATTTTTGGAACTGGTCATAATGTTGCTAGCCCTCAGCTCCTGGAAACATTAAGAGGTGGAGCACAGGGAGAAGTGTTGATTGACATCTTGATGTCACTTCTGTGTTTCACCCAGAATTGACATCACAATGTTCTAGGAAGTCTTTGAAACCCTATGGTTTTTCTATTTCCTCTCCCCTTCCACTTCTGCCCAGGTTGGAGTTTGAGCACTAGCAGGGATGTGGCAGTGTGGTTTGTGGTGATTTGGCATGTGGGTTTACTGGCATGCCTGGCAATCATTAGGTGACTGGGGGGTGGGGAGTCAGGGACATGGGGGTTGCCATCAGCAATGGCATAGCTACGCTTCAAGGGGGAAAACAGAAATGGCATCACACCTCTCTAGGAATCTCAGGATACTCTACACTAAAAACATAGAGTTTCTGACAATCTCCTGAGAGGACTGACATCATTTCCAGCTTTTCCAGGAAGTAACATCACACCACCACCCAATAGCGAGTTTTAAAAGATTATTTTTCTCTTACCAGCTGTAGCAGCCGTGGTGGGAAAACAGTAGTGAGGGGGGTGGCAGATCTATAGCACTATGAAAACCAGGGGGTGGGTTTCATAGACCTAGAGAGACAAGAGCCTGCCAGTGTGACTCAGCGCTCTTTCCACAAACTAAAGAGGCCATTTTAAAGCCACTTTGATGCTTCTTGAAAGGCTGGCTTGTGATTTTCAGTCTATGAATTTAACAGTCTCAGGCCTCCTGTCAGTAAACCTGGCTGGAAGTCTCAGCATGGCAGAGGTGAGTTCTCACACTTCCCAGCTTGGCAGAGAAATGAAACGCTATATGAAAGCATCAAACACATAAATTTAAAACAAAATGTGGATCATGCAGGGAAACTAGGGCAGGTATCTGAAACGCGATGCATCCATCCGAGTGCAGTCAGATGCTGCAATGACATTTGCTGGTCTGTTTTGCTGTGTCATTTGGCCGTCGGACATGCCACTTTCAGCACAATCCTAAATGGAATTAACACCCTCCTAAGCCCATTGACTTTCGTGGCCTTAGAAGAGTATAACTTTGCTTAAGGTCATACAGCTAGGGTGCACACAAACAGAACGCTGTGGGGATGGCAGAGAGAGTTTAGCTGTTCTATAAACAAACCCACTTCTGTTCCAAGGCAAACCCTTTTTTTAAAAAAGCACAAAACACTGTACAGATTTTCAGTATGGTGGAGCTCACAGAAGCAGTGTCAGCCATGTATAATAGTTGTCCTGGCACAACCAACGTTACAAAATGTACCTCCCATCACAGCTGGTCCTTCCCACCCCATTGTGCCCCTTTTTTATGTGATATCAGAGCCCTGTGAGCCCCACCCTGCGGGCAAGTCAGGCAGTCATTGGTGGAAAGCAACATGAAGTTGTAGTTGACTTATGGTGACCCCATAGGGCCTTCAAGGGAAGAGACATCCAGATTTGGTTTGCCATTGCCTTCCTCTGCATAGTGACCTTGGAGTTCCTTGGTGGTCTCTCATTCAAATACTAACCAGGGCCATCTCTACATAGCTTCTGAGATGTACCGAGATTGGGCTAACTTGGGCCATCCAGGTCAGGGGGAGCCACTGGATTTCCCTAAACAAACTGGAAGCCATTGGATGAGTTGTTACAGAATCCCTCCCAAATCCCTCCCACATTCTGCATCCAAACCCTGTTTTGAACCTCAACCTCGTCTCTCTTTGGTAATAAGCATGTTCCTTCCCTAACAGCACAGTGGAGCCTATCCCTATCCTGTCACTCCACTGAGCAACATTTATTAAAATATTTATACTCTGCCTTTCCTTTTGGCTCAAGTTTCCATTGGAGGAAGAGCCACTTAAACTGGAGGAAGACTGCTTGGACTGGAGGAAGGCTACAAGGAGGGTGGCCGGATCCACCTCAGGGGCAGGAGCAGTTTTGCTCCCATCCCACTTCCGTAACAGTGGACCCCATGTTAGCCGAATTGCTTTAATTTACGTTCAGCAATTGGTGTAATAACAGGTTCTTGCCAACTATACCAAGGTCCCGCTCCCTCCAGGAGTTCTCAGTAAATAGGTGTGGAAACTGATTGGTTTCTTTAAATGATGTTTACTATAAAATGTTATTCAAGTATACAAGGAATAATAATAAAACCCCATACACACAAGATCTAAGGAAATCAGACAGAAAATAGCACTGTTGCATGAGCAGGAGTATCGTTGAGGGGGAGTTACGTTACCTGTCTTGATAGTGGGTGAATCAGTTCCATGAGAAGATTGTAGGAGGGATGAATAGAAAAATAGGAGGAACGAGATTTGAACCTGCAGATACACGCTCTGGTCCTGGCTGCGCAAACCAGGGATTAAAGATGGAGGCAAGGTACTGGGTATAGCAAGCTGGACATGAGAGGTTGGTAAGAAGATAGGGGTCGAAGATGGCTAGGGGTAAGCTAAGCTATCTCTGGTGTGTAAGATCTTTTATCAGGTGGCATTTGGGCAGGCTGCGCTGACCACATCCCATTGTCACACCCACTAGGTTGTCCATCCTTACTAGTCTTTCTATTGGTCAGTGTCATAGTGAGGAGGGGGCAGGAAGGAGTGGACAATATTGCAAATCTAGGTGCTAATCAGGATCTAACACCTGGGCCATCTGGTCGGTCTTCTTGGCGCCAATCTCTGGTCTCATGATTGCTTCGGCCAGGTCAATTGATAGTCGGTGATTAGTTGCTGGGCAACCTAATCTCTTACTGGAACTGTTGGGGGCAGGTGTGAAGGGGCCAGCATAAAGGAGAAAAGGACTCTTTGAAATGGAGTCTTGGCTTCCTTGATGGTGGGAGCATGTGAAGTAGATGTGAGAGCTCTTTGATATGGATTCTGGTCTCCATGCAAGTGTGAACTCTGAAGGAAGTCTCCCGCTGTGGTCTGGAGCCTCTCATAGCAATAGAGAGTGCTTTTGCCTTAGGCAGAAAACCAACCCCAAAAGTCAAACTTATGATTTTAAAGTTCATAAGAGCATATAATATGCCTTGCTGGCTTACACCCAGACAGCTGAGCTCCTCACCCTTCCCTCCCTGTGGCAACAATGTGGGATTAGCTGGTCATTTGGGGCCCAAGGATGAAATTTTATTTTCTTTTTATTTACTTCATTTACACCCTGCCCTTCTCTCCAGTGAGGACCCAAAGTGGCTTACATTGTTCTCCTCACCTCCATTTTATCTTCACAACAACCCTGTGAAGTAGGTTCAGCTGAGGGGATGTGACTGACCCAAGACCATCCAGCAAGCTCTCATGGCAGAGTGATGCTTGGATGCCCACTCATGCCCACCCCTGAGTCTCCCAGATCCCAGCCCAGCTCTCTAATCAGTACACCACACCAGCTGACCTTGGGGTCCCTATCTGATTTGGCAGAATAATGGGTGTTCTTCACCTGCTTTACAGGTGCGCCGAATCTCAAAGCTGCATCTCAGTGGCAGGAGCCACATCACTGGCATCTCCTCCTCAGGAACTACACATCCTATTGTTTGTTTGTTTTGAGCAATGTTGCCCCAGAAATCTTTCCAGTGTCCTACGCACTTAAGAGCCTACTCCATGCCCTTGTTAGAACTTGGGGACATCCAAAATAACTGACACTAGATTCAGGACAGAGAAAAGAAAGTACGTTCTCGTGCATTGCGTAACGTAATAGATTTCACTGTAGCAAGATAAAAGTGATGCCCTGACCTGGATAGTCCAGGCAAGCTTGACCTCGCCAGTTCTCAGAAGCTAAGCAGGACCGACCCTGGCAAGTAATTGGATGGGCGACCTCCAAGGAATGCCACAGCTGGGACATAGAGGCAGGTATATCAAAGCCATCGCTCTGAAAGTGTCCAAGCCGCATTAGGGATCACCAGAAGTCAACCATGACTTCCAGGCACACACACACACAGAGAGACAAAATACTCACCAAAAAAGTGATGGACTTAAAGGACTTTAAAAAAAAAATGACGAATTCAGAGAAAGCTGGCCCATCAATAGCTACTAACCCCTCAGGGGTAGTCTGAGCCAATGGGCAAATGGGCAGCTGCCGTGGGCCCCATGCAGGGGGAGCAACTGTCCACACCCCCTATGGAGGGGAAAAAATCAGGATCCCCCCAGCAATTGCATCCTTCCTGTTTAGGGCTTGGATGCCCACTCATGCCCAGGGCACAGGCAGCTGGCTCAGCAGTGGCCTCTTGTGCCTGCTCCATCAGCGGTAGCTGGCTTCTGGCAATGACACCCACACATGTCACACAGGGAGAGGGCCCACTGCTTGACCCCAGCAGGGCAGTGATTCCAGGGCCCCATCCGAGACATGCTCGGAATCCCTGAGACCACCCTTGTAACCACCATACCCAAATAGACTGTCCAGGAATTTCTGAATGGAAAATTAATAAGAACATAAGAGAAGGCAATGTTGGATCAGGCCAATGGTCCATCCAGTCCAACACTCTGTCACACAGTGGCCAAAAATACCAGGTGCCCTCAGGAGGTCCACCAGTGGGGCCAGATTCTGGCAACAAGAGAAGAAGAAGAAGAAGAAGAGATTGGATTTATACCCCGCCCTTCACTCACTTGGAGTCTCAGAGCGGCTTACAAACTCCTTTCCCTTCCCCTCCCCACAACAGACACCCTGTGAGGTAGGTGGGGCTGAGAGAGCTCTTTCCCAAGCTGTCCTTGAGGGAACAGCTGGTACAGAGCTATGGCTTGCCCAAGGTCATCCAGCCAGGTGCAAGTGGAGGAGTGGGGAATCAAACCCGGTTCTCCCAGATTAGAGTCCTCACTACACCAAACTGCACCAAGCAATGAAGGACAGCTGGGGCTTCCTTCCACCCACAGTTTGTGGACTTTCTGGAGACATCTGGCTGGCCATAATTGGGAACAGGTCTTTGGAATAGGTGGAAGTTCCTGAGCAGATATTGTTACTATAAAAAGCCAGATCTGTTGCCACCTGTTCTGTTCTTCTCCTCCAGCCCAAGGAAGTTGAGAAGGCGGCTGCCTCCTGGCAGGAAGGAAGTTCATGGATGTGACTTGTGCCAGTTTGGTGTAGCGGTTAAGTGTATGGACTCTAACCTGAGAGAACTGGGTTTGATTTCCCACTTCTCCACTTGCAGCTGCTGGATGACCTTGGGCAAGCCATAGTTCTGTCAGAGCTGTTCTCTCAAGAGCAATTCTCTCAAGAGTTCTCTCGGCCCCACCTACCTCACAGGGTGTCTGTTGTGGGGAGGGGAAGGGAAAGGAGATTGGAAGCCACTCTGAGACTCCTTTGGGTAGGAGAAGACTCCTCCTCCTCCTCCTCCTCCTCTTCATTGAGAGCAAAACTGTTACTTTCTGCTTTGCTTCCCTTCTGTCCCTTAGTCTGTTCATGGCTGATAAGATGTGTTCTTAACTAACCTGTGTTAAAATATTTGTGACAGATGGCGGTTTTCTGTTGTCATTTGTTACACCGAACACTACTTTGAGACCAAGTTGGTCACAGAAAAAAACAGTTAAAGGGGTACAAAGTGGTAAATAACAGTCAGTCTGATCCAGCAGAGTTCTTCTTACATACTCTAGAATGCATTTCCCATAACTGCTACTGCAACTACTAATTTTTGTAATTCTTTGGCCTAAAAAACCCCCCGATCATTCTTTGGTACAATGAGGCCCTTTCGGAACTCACCGGTCTTTGTCATCCCATTCTTTTAATAGCTGGAGATATGTAAGGTTTAAATTGAAGATACTCAACATTTGTCAATGAGAATGACTCTAATTGCTGCCAATATAATGAGCTGCGCAGGGGATGATGATGTATTTCGGTTTAAATGAGAGGAGGAAATGAGAGGCCAGCAGAGTTGCAGCGGTTTGCAGAAGGAAATAAAAGACCAAGGTCAGTTCTGTTCACAGTCAAGGGGTCACAAGGGCAGGCTCTTTTGGTCACCCTAGAGAAACCACCAGAGAGCAATTATCACAATGAAAAATGGGACTGGCTTTGAAGCCCCTTGTTCTAGTCTGTAAGGGGCATAGGAGGGCTAGTTCCAGTTAATATTTATTGTGACTTTTGTCTAAGAGATCAGTGGGATTCACAGCTTTCCCTTTGAAAGCTGTTATGTATTGACCATGCAGTCGCCATGTGCTCCAGTAATGGCGACCACGATGTGGCCAGAGCACATGGCCAAGAAACTACCTGAGCTTCAGCCAGGTAGAACAAAGGCCAGGTGGATTCTAACCGGCCACCAATCAGGTACCTAGGTTTCTCCCAGGGAACCTATGAGATGTAAATAGACTGATAAGAGCCTATCAGGCCAGTTGGGTGAGGTCAGGGGATTGTCCCTGACCAGCATAAAAGGAGGGCTTCGAGCCCTAGGCTGTATGCTTCATCCGGACCAGCAATAAAGATCTAGCTGTTTCACTATTCCATGGACTCCCGACTCCAATACTTTTCAAAAGCCATATGCTTGTTTTGCTCTTTGCTGATGATACTGTCTTGTTACCTCAGACAAGAGTTGGTCTTCAGAGATCTTTAAAGACATGGGTGCCACCACCAAGTAAAATTCCACGGTTAGCAAAGTCACTTTCCCCTCCAAACCTTTTCAGAGAGCCAGTTTGGTGGAGCGGTTGGGAGCATGGACTCTAATCTGGGAGAACCGGGTTTGATTTCCCACTCCTCAACATGCAGCTGCTGGTGTGACCTAGGGTCAGTCATAAGTTCTTTCAGAGCTGTTCTCTCACAAGCAGTTCTTGAAAGAGCTCTCTCAGCCCCACCAACCTCACAGGGTGTCCGCTGTGGGGAGGGGAAGGGAAAGGAGATTGTAAGCCACTCTGAGATACTGAGTGAAGGGTGGGGTATAAATCCAATCTCCTCCTCCTCTTCCTCCTCCTCCTTTGCACCTGCTTCTGCTTCTCCTCCTCCTTCTGAAACTATGGACCATCATATAATACACTGTTTGACCCTTAGCCAGTAACTTGTAGTTAAGGGTGGGGTATAAAGCCAATCTCCTCCTCCTCCTTCTATTGCAGGTACCAGAAACAAGACTCATTTAGGTTCTTTCATTCACCACCAAGCTGCAAAACTCCCTGTAGAATTTGGCTCTGGAAAATGCTGTTGGTTTCTAGATGGCCCTGGTTTAAACATGCATTTGATTTTGCCTCTTTGTCCCCTGTGTGTCTGAGTGCTACTCATTGCCTCTCAGTTTCCCAGACCTCCTTTACGCTGAACTGAAATGCCTTGGACTCACCTGGTTCATTGGTTTATGTCTGTGGAATTTATCTGCCCTGTTAAATCAATTCCTTATACTCCAGGGGATTTGACCTGAAGATGCTTTGTCAAAATTCTCAGACTTTGAGACTGTAAATCCTGCTCCAGAGTAGAGATGGAAGGAGGTTGTTCTCTTCTTCTTTTGCTGTCAAGAGCCAAGAATCTTTTCTTTGGATTTCCCCCTTGTTTTCAAAGGTGACTTGCAATTCACAGCCTCGCAACTCTGACCCCCTGTAGAGGGTAAAGGGGTTATGAGCACCACTGCAGGACATGGGAGGAGAATACTTGGTCAGAAAATGGACCCTTCGGCCCTGACCTGGCCCAGGCGAGCCTGATCCCATCAGATCTCAGAAGCTAAGCAGGGCCGACTCTGACAAGTAATTGGATGGGAGACCTCCAGAGAATATCAGGGCCAGGAGGCCAAAGGCAGGCTATCAAGCCACTTCTCTGAACATCCTCCGTGCCCCAGTAGGAGTCACCAGAGGTCGTCATGACAAACACACACACATGCAAAAATACCCCTCCCAAAAAAGTGGACATTTCAGATTCCCGGGTGTGATCTCAGCAGCCCTTTTACTCCCCACCACGGGGGCAATTCCAGAGTTTAGTAAGCCTGCCTGCCAGTTCCCAGTCTCAGACCCGGGCTCCTGTGCAAACTAATTATATGCAAACACTGCTCAGACAGTGTACAATAAATGAAACTGACTGAGGCTTCTTGGCTGCTCAAACTCTTGGGTCAGTCTCATTGCCTAGCCTAGGATGCCATCCTAAGTGGAGTTCCACCCCTGAAGTTCACTGACCTCCAGGGATTTAGAAGGGTCTAATTCTGCTCAAGGTAGTACTGTTAGGGTAATGTATTTATTTTATTTATTTCAAATATTTCCATGCCACCTCTTCAGAGCCCTACTGGAGGCAGCTTACACTCAGAACAACATCACAACATAAAAGCGAAAGCCATTAAAACACAAGCCATTGAACGTCAACAAGCTAAAAACTATCCATAAATCAGAAGCAGATTATTAAAAAGTTGTTGCAATTCTTTTTTAAAAGAAGTAGTTAAAAGCCTGGGTAAAAACCTGTGTTTTAGCCCAGCAGCTAAAAGAAAGTAAATTATGTGCTAAGTGAACCTCAGAGGGGAGGGTGGGCCCAAGGTGCGGTTCCACCACAGAAAGTGCCCTGTCTTTTGTCGCCCCCTTGCCTCACCTCTAAAGGCAGGGGCACAGATACCACGGTTTGAAAGGCAGAAGAGAAGAGGTGAAGAGATTGGATTTATACCCCACCCTTCACTACCCGAAGGAGTCTCAGATTGGCTTACAATCCCTTTCCTTTCCCCTCCCCACAACAGACACCCTGTGAGGTAGGTGGGGCTGACAGAGTTCTCTTGAGAACTGCCCTTGAGAGAACAGCTCTGAAGAACTTATGACTGACCCAAGGTCACACCAGCAGTTGCATGTGGAGGAGTGGGGAATCAAAAACGGTTCTCCCAGATTAGTCTGTGCTCTTAACCACTCCACCAAACTTACCTGGTAGGCTGGATAGTATGGGGGAGATGGTCTTTCAGATATCTTGGCCCCAAGCCATTTAGAGCCTTAAAGGTAAGTATTTTGCATTGTGCCTGGAAACATATGGATAACCAGTGCAGTTCTTTTAGTGTAGGGGTGATTCAATCCATGTAACCCAGTATCCTTGTAATAGTTGGTGTGAAAGCACAGTGTCACTAAGGACCATAAACTGGAAGGTGAGTTTGCTTAAGAGGGAAGATGCACACCCAAAGGTCTAAGTGTGTTTATGTCCTGGACGCAATTCCACAGACAACCAGGCTATGATTCTCTATGTGTACACTTGTATGATTCTTTGATGTGACCAAACATGTAATGGCGCCGGCCATGCGGTCTGACCGCATGGCCTGGAAAAGATACAAGCTTGAGGTAAAAGAACAATAGCCCCCAGGCTCCTAAAGATCCACCTATCAGGGGCTTAGCATATTCAAATGAACCAATGTAATCTCTGGTGGGAAGATTAACCTATCCCACAGTGTGGGTGTGGACTGGGGTGAGGCTTTTCTGCGCATATAAACTGACCTCTGGGCCACCTCAGGTATGCTTGTTCCTGACCTACAATAAACTTGATCATGCTGAAACTCACTCCACCAGCCTCCAGTACTTTTCAAAGTGCTTACAGGTGGTAGCACTTTACAAAAGCTAAATGTTTGGGGGGAAATGATTGTAAGCATGTTGTCCAACCTGACCTGGATAGCCCAGGCTAGCCCAGTCTCATCAGATCTCAGAAGCTAAGCAGGGTCAGCCCTGGCTAGTATTTGGATGGGAGACCTCCAAGAAATACCAGGGTCACCATTGCCAAGGTTTAGAAATCCAAATTGCAGCTGCAGAAACATGAATAGTATGCTAGGTCAAAGTAATCCTAGGCATTGTTAAAACTAGCAGCCCTGCAAAAATCTTTAGATGTTAAAGAAACGGGGGGGGGGGGGGGGGGAATGTGGAATTTAGTGTTTAACAGAATGAAATGCTTTGATAATAAAAGACTTATACATCTTTAATCGTATATATGTTCTATGAAACTGAGTGATTTAAAGGGCAAAAGAATCTTCTATTTGTACTCATACATATATACAAGTAAGTTCTTTCCCTTTTTTGATAAAATAAAAAAATTAAAATTAAATGAAAACACAATTACCCTTTTTGCAGGTAAGGCCTTTATTTAAGGTCTGACATACCACATTAAATTCCTCCCTTTGCTGTAATAAGCCAAATTAATAAATCTCGCATTAACATGTTGAAAATAATTAAATAAATTCAAGTACCATCTAATATCTGAATCCACATCTTAGTATAATCTTGCTCTGCAGTCCCTGGAGAACAGTCTGGAAAATACAATGCAACATTCTTTGAACTACAAAAGTCAACCAAACGAACACTCTGAAAGGGGGAGGGGAGCCCAGTTTGATGGCCAAGTCTGATTATATCCTGTTTCAAGATCATGCTTAACTGCAGGCCAAATCCAGCATAAAGTTCTTCTCTTTTTTATTTTGTTAAGCATTTATTATAATCCTAACTATAATAGGCGGATTCTTTTACCTCATTTGGAACTAAATCCGATTGATCTCGGTGAGATTTCCCTCCAAGAAAGTAGGCTTAAGATCAGAGAATTCAGTTTGTAACTATTCATATAGTGTTTAAAATTTGGCGGCCTCTTCGGAAGGATTCTGCTGTCCTAGAAGCTCCTTGTTAGGCTTTTAATGATTTTCCTCTATGTTGTAGCTTACTCCTTTGTGCTTCCAGACCCTAATGTAATAAATAGTGCTCAGCAGTGAGATGCTTTAAGAAGCCTAAAGCACAATTAAATCTTATGAAGGCTACACAGAGTGGATGGGTGATCTAGTAGAGAGAACTCGTTGAAACATAGAGCTGGAAGGGACTCCAAGGGTCGTCTAGTCCAACCCCTTGCATAGTGCAGGAAACTCACAGTTACCTCCCCATCCAAGTGACCCCTACTCTGTGCCAAGAGGAAGGCAAAAAAGTCTCCAAGATTGCTGGGCCAATCTGACCTGGGGGGGATTTCTTCCTGCCCCTAGAGTGGTGATCAGCATTGCCCTGGGGCATGTAAGAAAGGGCCCGAAGAGCCGAGCACGGGCACATCCCTTCCTTAGGAAATAAAACAAAGGCACTTTTGTAACAAGGGGTGAGCAAATTCTTGCAACTCCATCCCATTTATAGAGTTCTATCTGTCTCCACTTCTGGGGATTCAGTATGAAGATCTTCCATCAAAGTTCACGAACTTTGATGCAGGAGAATGCCTGGAGTACAGTGGGAGCTGTCCTCTTCTTCCCACCATTTTTTTTTTACCCATTCCCCTGAGGATGAACACTTTGAGAACAAGCGATAGATAGATAGATAGATAGATAGATAGATAGATAGATAGATAGATAGATAGATAGATAGATAGATAGGATATCAAATGAAACGAGGAGAATTAGGGTCCTCCCATCCGGTTCAACCCCTCCCCTGTGTCAAGACTAGAGGAGGGGAATCAAAGCACTGTGGTTAGGCACTTCATGATTGATTACTTTAGACTGAACTGAAACTTCAGTGCCAGTTAGGCAGCTTCTCTGAGAAAACTTCCTCCCACAGCACGCAGTTCTCTTAGGATCCCAGAAGGAATTCCTCTCTTCCACCACAAAAAGAGAATGAGGTGAGTGTTAATCACTCTTCACCCCAAGAGTGATTAACACATGGAATTCACTGCCACAGGAGGTGGTGGCAGCTACAAGCATGGACGGCTTCAAGAGGGAATTAGATAAACACATGGAGCAGAGGACCATCAGTTGCCACCTGGTATAGATAGGATCTCTCAGTCTGGGGCAAGTGATGCACTGTATTCTGGTGCCTGGTGGGGGTGCAACAGTGGGAGGGCTTCTGGTGTCCTGGCCCCACTGGTGGACCTCCTGATGGCACCTGCTATTTTTGGTCATTGTATGACAGAGTGTTGGACTGGATGGGCCATTGGACTAATCTAACACTGGCTTCTTGGTGTAGCCAAGTTTGGTGTAGTGGTTAAGTGCGCGGACTCTAATCTGGGAGAACCGGGTTTGATTCCCCACTCCTCCACTTGCACCTGGCTGGATGACCTTGGGCAAGCCATAGCTCTGTACCAGCTGTTCCCTCAAGGACAGCTTGGGAAAGAGCTCTCTCAGCCCCACCTACCTCACAGGGTGTCTGTTGTGGGGAGGGGAGGGGAAAGGAGTTTGTAAACCGCTCTGAGACTCTTAAGTGAGTGAAGGGCGGGATATAAATCCAATCTCTTCTTCTCTTCTTCTTCTTCTTCTTCTCTTATGTTCTTATGTTATGTTCTTATGACTTATTGGATGAATCTCAAAAAGTGATTTTTTAAAAAAAGGAAATTACCTCCATAACTATGTTCGTCTATACCTTAAAATTAATTAAATACAATCTTTTTTTTTAAGTCATTTTTATGAAACTGGTACCACTCCATCTCAGAGAAACCTAATTTAAGCCAGAAATGGCCTACATATGAGGAAACATCCAAACCCTAGAGAAGGAGGGGGGGGGGAATGTATTGTCATATAATTTGAGAAGCATATTATCCAGCTCTTCTCCTCGACAGCTGCTTTTGAAGCACTTCTCTATCCAGCATCACACTGCCTTTGTTTGTTGTAGCACTGATATACTAATCTCTCCCTGCAACCCTGCTATTTCACTAGTATGAAGCACTTTACATATTCTGTGCATGAGACCGTAGCAATCCAATTTACTGCTAATTCCCAGTCAATTGCTCATTGTTGTTTCAGCTCTCAATCCAAATGTTGAAGCATTTTTTGGCATGACTTTTGTTTTTCTAAAAAAAATGGGAGGCAAGTCAGGGTTTCTCTTGTGTTACGGTGGGTGTTGACCTCCCCCCCCCCTTTGCCTTGTTAAGAAGAGGCCTGTGAGCTCAGCTGTTTTGTCTCAGTTTTTTAGTCAGTGCTTGTCTATTTAAATTTTGACAAAATCTCCCTTGATTTTGCATTGGTTAATATAAGCTGTCTGCCGATGATATTGTTCACTTCAGGAATGCATAAAATTCCAGCTTTGGTCTTCTCTGTCTCTTAGTTCAGAAATAATGTTAAACAGAGCGGGGGGACGGCAGCAAGTACATGAGAATACAGGAGCATACATGAAGCTGCCTTATAATGAATCAGTCTGCGTAGACAGTACCGACCTTGATAAGACCAGAGACTGACAGCAGCTTTCCAAAGTCTTAGCTGTAGGTCTTTCACATCACCTAGTACCTGATCCTTTGAACACCTAGTACCTGGTCCTTTAACCTGGAGATGCTGGAGATTGACCCTGGGAGCTTCTGCATGCCAAGCAGATGCTCTATCTCTGAGCCAAAGCTCCTCCCACCAAAAAAAGTAGAGGAAAAACAGAGACTACTAAGCATGGATTGTAACTGAGTGGCTGAGACTTCTGTATGCTCCCAGATTTCAGTGGGGAATCCTGCTGCTGTTGACTTTCCCTTTCCACTCTTGTTTTTTCAAGCATCATGTGCTCGGTGGTGCTTAAGACAGCACCATCACCGACCAGCTACATGTGGACCAGCCCCAATACCAAACTAGAAGGAAAGGAAGCAGGTGAACATGTGAGTTGTGTGTAGCTATACTTTTGTCCTTTTTTCTTTCTTTCTGTACATGGTCATGTTAGGAGTTGCAGTTAGGAACAAGCAGCTTGGAGGGAAGGGGTATTTTTCAGATCTGGATATTAGGGAGCTGAAAAAATATTGGTATTCCCTGTTTTCCAGGTTCCAGATACCAGTTTGGTATTCAGATCCAGGGTTTGGGGGGTGGGGGTAGATTCTGATATTATTCAGCTTCATAATTCACTATGGAGAATATTTCTGGAAGGCTGCAGGTTCTTTTTTGAGCAAATTGCACTGAAATTGCAACAGAGCTGCTGGTGCCTAAATAACCCCCAAATTTCAAGTGAATTGGATCTACGGACACCTTATAACAAGGGGCCTCTAGCCTTCCTCCATTTTTTGCCATAGGGAGGGAGTTCCATGCTTCCTCCAAAGCAAAGAATAGTCAAAGACACAAGAGCAAGCAAAGCAAACTCTAGCCCCTAACCCAAAAGCCTCTCAAAGCAGACAGAACCAGCAAAACTAAAGAATCAACGCAGAACCAGGGGATCCTGGCAGAACCGCAGGACAATGTGGCAAGCCTAATACAACAGATGTACAACCCGAGAATCCAAACAATATAAAATCCGAAAATCGTCCAAGCAAAACCAAATAGAACAACCTGTGCCAACCCTGCAAGTGTAAAATCAAAGAATCTAAGCCAAAGCATAACCTGAGAATCAAAGGAAATGTTGAAACCAAAAATCCACTGTGAAAAGCAAACCCCACATGAAGCAACTTGTACAAAGAATACAACATTGCAGGGCCAACCAAACCAATTTAAAAGGACAGAATCAAAGCCCAACCAAAATGGTAAGCTGATACTTAGCTCTAGAAAGACACAGGCATACCAGAACATTTTAAAAAAACAAACTGTCCTGGGACCCTTGTTTCCAATATTTCCAGATATTTCTGAATATTTCCAGGAGTTTTCAGGACCCATTTTCTGGTATCCTGAAAAATCGCAGATAGCATCTGGAGACCTGCATATATCTTGAAAATACTGAAAAGGCATTTTTTGGATATATGTTTGAACTGCATACATCGAAATGTGCACCACTAGTTGCCATGCTGCCCTGTAGCATTGGTGGCAATTGATTGTAGCAAAAAGGAGGCCAGCAGCTCTCTCTTCCAGTAAGCTGTCATAAAAGCTCACACTGAAAGATGCCTGGGGCTGCACTCACACAGTGACAGTTCTCTGTTGCGCATCCATCACTGCTGTTACCGCAGAGGCACTTGAGTCACAGGAGAACATTCCCATGAGAGTTATCTGAGCCCTTTGCTCTACCAGCAGCCATCTTCTCTGAATTTTTCCCTGCTGCACCACCAGAGAGCTTTCTTTGTTGTTGTTTTTATGAAGCAGTAATCGCTATAGCATTATAGCAACTATAGCAACACTGGTTTTTTTTAAGGCCTCCATTAGCCCAATGTGAAAAATTGTGACCACAACTGGATGACCAAAGAAAAATGGCGCCAGAGTGAGCAGGACCTTTGCAAAATCCAAACTTTCCCATCAAGCCTGATCTTGTCAGATCTCGAAAGCTAAGCAGGGTCAGCTCTGGCAAGTACTTGGATGGGAGACCTCCTTGGAATACCAGCAGTCGAAAGGTGGGGGCAGGCCTTATTCAGCCACCTCTCTGAATTCAGCCACCTCCAGGCCCCCAGTTGGGGTCAGTCGCCAGAGGTCACCATGACTTCTCGGTGCATTCACACACACACACACGTGAAAAATACAAATTGGCATGCTAACTTGTTTGGACTGCATTTTTTATCAGTAAAGACTGCAGTAACGCATGTTTGAGGAAAAATTAATCAGAGTGAAAACTCAAGAAGTGGATAGTTAGAGGACGATGGTGTACGGATGATCCCCCCAAAAGTGCTCCAGTGTGGAAGAAAAGAGAGCAAAATATCCCTGTGCCCAATTTGTTTGTATTGCTTCTCATATAGTTCATCTGAACATCATCTTCTGGCAGTCCCCAGCCCAAAAGACATCTGCCTAACCTCAACCATGGCCAGCTCTGCCCCCAGCCTCGTGGAACATGCTCCCACTTGAGATCAGGGCCCTGCAGGATTTATAGCAATTCTGCAGGGCCTGCAAAATGGAGCTGTTCTGCCAGGCCTTTGGTTGAGGGGGCGGATGTCCATTTATATTGGCCTTCCCCGCTCAAACATGCCTATGTTGGGCGTTATGGGATTCCTATGTCCCGGATGGCGATTTGGCCCACCTGTTTAAATTAGTGCCCCCTGGCACTTGCACAGTGTTCACTTCAGGCGTATGAAATTATCCGGGTTGCCATCATGTTCTAAATGCTTTAGTATTTAAATTGGTATTAGATTTTAAAAGGGGCTTAGGGCGCGATCATACACACCCATTAGCCACGCAAGAGGGACGACTCACCGGCGGATCAAAGCGGCACGATCACACCAGCACATTTGAGAGGCGTCCTGCAACTGTCGGCAAGCCATCACAAGCCATTTTGATCCACCGGAGAAGTGGAGTAAAAAACTACTAGAGAAAATGCAGTAGCAAATGGTTTGCTGTGGGCCACAGCCAGACTTTCCCCATGTGATCACTCCAGCGCAAACATGTGACATCGGGGATAGTCTGAGCAGGCTATCCTGACACCATGCCATTGTTTCCCCCCATTTCTCCGTATGCGCATCATCACATACTGCCATTGGGAGCCCTGGGTGGAGAAGCGATTCATCGATCCCCCGTTTAAGCGAATCGGAAACCAACAACCAAAAAAACCCCAAACCCCACTTGCCCGCAGTTGCGTCTGATCATGCAGCGGTTAGTTGCGCTGGCAGCTTCACCGACCTGTGTGATCGTGCAACTGCAGGTCAAATTGCTCCAGGGCAAAATAGCTTCACTCCCCCCCCCCGGGATTATCTCACTCGTGTGGCCGTGACTTTATAATGTTTTTTATATCTATTGTTTTATTCATGGTTGTAACCCACCCTGAGCCCACTTGCAGGGGAGGGCCAGGTAGAAATCGCATAAAATAGATAAAAAATAAATATTGTGCTAGTCTAAATTGACTTCTCAATCCAATGAAGCCAATGGGCTTAGAACAGGGTAATTTTGCTTAGGGTGGCGTTGTGAGTTTGTCTGTGTGAGCAAAACAGCTGGGACAAGGACTACTCATAAGCCATGAAGATTTTTGTGATCAGGCAGTTGGCACATCCAGGACACCGCAGCGCCTGCTGTGAGTTAATTTACTAGCAGTCCTAACCTGTAATTTTTACATTTTGGGTTTTAAAAAAATGTATTTAATGTATTTTATTTCATGTATTTTATCTACATTTTAAGTCACCTTGAGCTCTGTATGGAAGACCTCGTATCAAATTGGCTGTCACCCATCAAACTACTCAGCATGTCCACCGGGGTGCAATCCTAGCTCACCTCCTCTTGGTGCACCCTGGATAACACTAAAGAGCTAGAACCTCTGGCTGCCAGACAATCGTAGGGTTTCCTGGCTACACTACACACATGGAAACAATCAACCAGTCAAACGGTCCTTCTCAGGACTATTTGACAAGGGGTATAGGAGACTGCATCCAAATCTGCCAGATTAATATTGAGGGTATAAACATGTCCAAATGCCAATACTTATCACGAATCTTACCGACCAATAAAATAGATTTTGCTCTTGTTCACGAAACTCTTCTTGATAATGAAAATCAAACCCACCACAGAATGAAAATTGCAGGATATGGTGTTATTCACATCACATACCATCATACCTACGGCATAGTGATTTATGCCCGAAGCAACATTGAAAATGTCAAGCTGGTATTGACCAATGTCCACAATGACATCCACACTATTGTAGTAAAAATTGGGAAGTACATGTTGTCAATGTTTACAAACCTCCCACAGTTTTATGGCAAGCACATGTCCTTTCAACCTACCCTCATCCTTCTTTATATGCTGGTGACTTTAACTACAGCTGATTTGTTGGAACTGTTATATCTATAGTCAAAAGGCAAATTCCTCAAGAATATTGGAAAGAGTATATTCCAGGCTGGAGTGATCAGAGGAAAGCCTGGAGCTTACTGAAAAAACTACATGCAAGCCTGCCTGTGCTCCAAGGAAATAACATCAAACTAGGTAGCTGCCCGACTGGTATCCCTATCCAGAGCTCCAAAGGATCAAGATTTTACAATCAGGATAAAAAAAGAACACCAGATTTTGAAACACACCCACCTTGCAGACTGCTAGCTGTCAGGGATTTCAGTGCTGATGAGATTTCAAAGGCACTGAAGAAAATCAAGAGCAGAAAGGCACCAGGCTTTGACTGCACCTGTAATGAGTTCCTGATTAATGGTGGCACATTCACTAAGAAGTGGCTCGCAAAGTTTCTCACTGACATCATGAGAATAGGAAGACTCCCAGGGGAATTCAAGAAAGCAAAGATAGCTGCTATTCTGAAACCTGGAAAACCAAAACACCTGGCAGAAAGTTACAGACCTATTTCCCTTCTGAGCTCCTGTTATATACTCCTCAAGAGGCTAATCCTGAACAGAATCAGTGACAGAATTAATGACATGTCCCTATAAAGCAAGCAGGATTTAGACCCCATTGTAGCTGGGAAGACCAGGTTCTCAGCTTAACAACTCTCATTGAGGAAGGGTATCAGAAGTGCCTTAAAACATTAGCAGTTTTTGTCAATCTGACTGCCATTTATGACACAGTTTGGAGGGATGATCTGCTGTACAAGTTTTTACAAGTTTTCCCCTGCTGAATTCCCCTGAATTATTTCAATTCCTAAATAACATGCTGAGTGATAGAACTTTCCAAGTAATTATGGGTCAGCAAGCAGACAATCAGCAAGCAGAAGAAACTAAATAAGTGTCTATCCTAGGGCTTGGTCCTCACTCCAGTTCTGTTCCATCTATACATCTCTGATGTTCCTGATATCCAGGAATTTTGCTTACGCTGATGGCATGGTGATTGCAGTAAGGCACAAATCAATTGGTAGAACTGAGGAAATAATGACTAGGGATCTCAAAATTTTGGCTGACTACTACTATAAATTGCAGCTTATCCCAAGTCCAGGAAAAGCAGAATGCCTCTGTTTCCATCTCAATAACAATCTTGCCAATCATGAACTGAATATCTACCTTAATAGCACCTGACTTACAATCATACACGTAAGTACCTTGGCATTACCCTGACAAGGACCTTGAGCTATAAACTCCGTCTTACCAGTAAAGCAGCGAAAATATGCATATGAAAAAACATATTCCCAAAATTATGTGGTACAACTTTGGGTGCATCTGCTACAACACTTAGATGCTCAGCTTTGGGGTTTGTTGTATAGTACTGCAGAATATGGTGCTTCAGTGTGGCTCAACAGCCCCCATGTTCACAAACTTGATGTCCAACTCAATACAACAGTGAGAACAATCAGCAGATGTATTAAACTTACTCCAACCTATCAGCTACCCACATTGTGCCACATGACTCCCCTGCATCTCCTAAGACAAGATGCTCTTCTTTGTGAATATAGAAAGATAATTGAAAACAGAGAGTTGCCTGTCCACAAAGATATGGCTGATGCAGGCCTATCCAGAGTAAGGTCAAATCTACATCTGGCTTTCCCGCTGGAATCATTCTGATTTTTTAAAAAACCCGTCTATACCTGTTTCTAGTTTCAAACCACACTTGTTCTAGTTTAAAAATCACTATCTACATTCATTAATTGCCCTCTTGCAGTCAAGCTAGCATTACACTTCTTTAAACAGATCCTGTTGCTTACTTCTCTTCAGACTCAGGGGAAAAAAACCAAAGTGAAATTTGAAACCAGTGTGAAATGAGTGTAGGAAAACAACAGCAGTCAAACTACTACAGAGGGTAGGTGTAGATTTGGCCTAAGATCCCAACATCCAGCAATAAGATCTGCACAAATCCTGCAATAACAACGTTTCAATCTAGGGAATGAATGGTTGCAAACATGGATGCAGTCAGTTCTACCAGATATCCATAATCTAATAAACACCAACAAGAGGCCCTCAGGATTTGACTTGCCAGGTAAAGTATGGAAGATAGCTAATAAAATATGAAGAGGCTTGGCCAGTTGTGCAGACCTGTTGTTTAAATGGGGCAATTGGGGGACCCAAATGCGATTGTGGTGCAACCCGCCAAACTATTTTCCATCTGTCACAGGAATATGAGCGTTGTGCTTTCCAGGGAGATGTCATGGAGCTCTTTGAACTCTCCCCAGCTGCGATTGAGTAGAACCGAGGAGGCATTCCCTTCCCATCCACAGGAAGCATCCATTTGAAAGCAGTTCCTTCAGTGCTTGGCTTGGAACCGCCTGCTCATTTATTATTAGCCCTGCCCCTCTGGCAGCCATTTTGAAGTGGTGCCCACGAATGTTTCTCAAAATTCCTGCCTTAGTGTGACCGAGAATAAAGAAGAGGTGGTCTAATTCTCAGTGCCAGGGGCCAACAGGGACAAAAAGTAGCTTTAGCTCCCATTTTAATGTGCTCTGTGAGTTCACCCCTTTAATTCCTTCTGCATATGTAAATGGTTGGTATTCTCTGGACACTTGTACAAAGTGCAGTGGGGTGTAGGTGCCGTGATCCCATGGAAGTGTATGTTGGGAGTTGTATGCTGAAAATCTCCCAGGGGGGTCTGTGAAATACACCTGCACACGCATGCATTCTACCTGATGGCAAATACTGTATAACACAGAATTCCCTAAACAAACTACTTGCACTGGGCCTTTTATATTTACCCCTCTCCAATAGCACGGCTTGTATAGTCTGATATACTGCCCCCTCCCAAAGAGAACTGGTCTGAAAGACTTTTGAAATAGACTCCGAACTTCTTCTGAGGGTTTCTAACTCCCCTTTAACTGATGGGCTTCACATTTGAAAGCTCCCAAGAGATTCTCATTAATGCTGCTGGTTGATCGTAAATTGTTATCTCGTCTGACTTTACAGAGGTTAAGGCAATATGTTATCAAATCTAATTCAGATCTGCCCTGGATCAGTTTCTCACTTTAAGCGATAATAGAGCACGCAGACAGATTAGTGTAAAGGGTGCCTCGGGCATGAGCAGGATAGATTTATTCAGGGGAGGGGGTGTTAAGACATGGGGGCCTTTTATTTTTTACCAGGACAGAGGGCTTGGGATTGGAGATGCAGTAGGCAGTTAGGTAATGTTAGAATCAGGACTTAATGGTCACAGACTCCAAAATTCCACCCCAAAGTCCAGCCCTGATAGCACCACTGAGGAGGTGTACTAAAAGTTCAAAACACAGCTGGGATACCTTTTTGAACAGGATTCACTAGGCAATCTGCCTAGGGCCTTAGATAAGGGAGAGAACTGGTGATAATTTTATTTGTATCCTGCTTTTTTCCCTTTCACATTGTTTCCCTCTCCTCCTCCGTGAGGCTTCCCCTTTGCTGTACTGGCTCATCCACCCTCTGCCATCCTGGATGAGTCTGGGCCCACCTCCCCGCTGGCTTCAGAATGGGAAGAAGCACCCTGGTCCTCTTCCTTCCCTCCAAGTGAGCACCCCCTTCTTGTCTCACTCTCCAGCCCTGTGTGCACGGCCCAGTTTTTTCTCCCTGGCCTGGCTTGGAAGCCTCCCTTACATACCACTCTTGGCCACACCCCCTCAGCCTTGGCTCCAATCAGGGTTTGGCCCCACCTCTTCCTGGAAGTGATAAAAGGGAGGGTGGATATCCACTCTCAGAGCTATCATCCTTCTGAGCTTTAAAAATATTAGGCCCAGCCAGCATCTTCTTACCCTGGCCCTTTCCAACTGCCGGCCTTCAACCTTCTAGGTTGCAGCTGGGCTGTCTAGGTCTCCAACTTTCTCTCTAGCAGTGGGAGGGACTTCCTGATTGGGGCCTGTCAATGCCTGCCCCACTGGTCTGGCCACCATTTCTTTTTTCCCTGCTGCCTCCCTCTCTGGGTTGTTCATGGCTTGCCCAGTGGAAGGGGGGCTAATTTGGGGATGGGAACCGTACCCGAACATCCACTTAATACTCACAACTACAACTTCATGAGGGTAGGTTAGACTGAGAGATTGTGATGGGCCCAAGGTAGGATTGCCAGCTCTGGGTTGGGAAATACCTGAAGATTTGGAGGGTGGAGCTTGAGGAAGGCAAGGTGTGGGAGGGGAGGTACTTTAATGAGGTATAATGCCATAGAGTCCACCTTCCAAAGCAGCCATTTTCTCCAGGGGAACTGATCTTTGTCACCTGGAAATCAGTGGTAATCCCAGGAGCTCTCCAGCCACCATCACCTGCAGGTGGTCAACCCTAGCTCAAGATCACAGGCAACCTGCATGGTACACCACAACGACCCTGAATAAATTTCCACAGTGGAAGCTATTTCCTGGATTTTGGCATTCACAATTGAGGTCAAAATACATTTCTTGGGTTTAGCATGATGCATTACTGTGACTTTCCTTCCATCTCTTCTCTCCTTATATATAATTGTGTAGCAGGAGCTCCTTTGCATATTAGGCCACACACCCCTAGTGTAGCCAATCCTCCAAGAGCTTACAGAGCTCTGCTGTAAGCTCTTGGAGGATTGGCTACATCAGGGCTGTGTGGCCTAATATGCAAAGGAGCTCCTGCTACGAAATAAGCCCTGGGGCAGCAGCAAAATGACCCCGTCCCCTGGAAAGGTCCTTGTTCCTCCGACCAGCCTTCTGAAGGCTTCAACCACCACTGAAGCTATCCTCCCAGAATAGCCGTGTTTCTGAGGCTTGGATTAGTAGCTGTCCCCCCCCCCTCTCTTTCTTGCCTTCTGACATACTTCCGATGATGTCCGATGGTGTAGCATATGCAAATAAGTTATGCTAATGAGCTCCTGCACCTCTTTTGCGACGAAATAATGGTATAAATAAACCCTTTCAAAAGACTCAACAGGATTTGCGTTGTCATAGTGCACTAATGTGATTTGTTCTCTTCTCCCTCTCTGACTTCTTTCCCCCTTCCACAGCATGAGTGCGGTTCTGAATCTTATTTTAGAGCTGCAAGTTTGTGAGGTGGGAGCCTTGTAGCAAATTATATTTATTTTAAAACATTTATGCCACACTTTCCCAGTGCTGTGAACAACAAAATAACGTTAGCATGAAGCAAACAGAAAAACAACCAGCGCAATCTAACCCTGCTCATATGGACACCTGCATATGCAGGATTAAGCCATAGATTATATAAGAACATTACACAAATCTGATTATATTGTTTTCAATTCTACTTTCTATGGATCAACTCTTTATTTTTGATCTGTGCTTAACATTTTGCCATTCAATGTATGCCATTTGACAATTTGGAGGAGTGTCCATTGCACATGTATGGTGTGCATGGTATAAAAATGGTATGTGGGGGGAGAATCGCAAACTCCAGCAACAAGAACATGACCACAATGCAACATACAAAGATGAAAAGGAGGCATATTTGCATATTTTCAGTTTTTTAAGATAATTTGCTTTTAAACTTAATACATAATATAACACACTCCAATCAACAATCATTGCAATAAATTAATCTGCTTCTCATAAAAGGAAAAAAAAATATTATCATTCTGCTTCCAAATAATGTACTAAGAGTAACCAACTCTCCTCCCTATGCCTAAGTCCTAAAATGTTGTAATGCGGTCAGTTTTATCATCCCTCCTGGATGCCCAACTTTTAGCAGCCGTTCGTGTTTATTAGGAAGCAAATGACTCTCCCAGGATCTAATAAAACCTGTTCTTGCTCTTGTCAATACATTTTAACAACACTTACATGAAGATCAGTGGCACCACTTCAATACAGCTCAGTAAGTTCAAAATGGGCCTCCATTTCCTTCATAGCCATGGAGCTTAATCCTAAAGACATAGCCTAAGGATTGCCTACTTCTACATGAACTTATCCAACCACTAGGGTCATGTTCAAGGAACCTGCTTTAGTTGCCCTTGTGATGTGAGCAGACTGAGAATGACTGAGCCATCAGGAACCTTGGTGCAGGGACTGTATTCTGTCCCATTGGGTTAGAAATTCTGCTGCCACTGAAGGAACGGTAAGGCCTAGCTAGGGTTGCCAAGTGCCTGGTGGGGCCTGGGGATCCCCTGGGATTACAACTCATCTCCAGACTACAGAGATCAGTTCCCCTGGAGAAAATGGCTGCTTTGGAAGGTGGAGTCTATGGTGTTCTACCTTGCTGAGGTCCCTCCTGTCTACAAACTTCATCCTTCCCCAGGCTCCACCCCTAAAATCTCCAGGAATTTCCCAGTCCAGAGTTGGCAACCCTAAGCCTAGCTGGCCAACAATAGGGGGTCATGGAATCAAAGAACCTATCCTGAAAATCCCTTCCTCAAGAAAGATAACATTCAGACCATTTTGGATGTTATCTCTGACTTTGGCCACTGGGTCCATTGGCCATCAGGAACTGCATTTGGGAAACCCCTCATAGATCACTGCATTGGGGAGACAGTGGAGTGGGAGTAGGATTGCCAGCTCCAGGTTGGGAAATACCCAGAGATTTGGGGGGTGGAGCCTGAGGAGGGTGGGGTTTGCGGGAGGGGAGTGGGGTTTCATGTCATTGAGTCCAAAGCAGCCCTTTTCTCCAGGTGAACTGATCCCTGTCACCTGGAGCTCTTTATACATATTGATGTTTTTTTTCCTATTTACAGAATAATACTTCAATGCATTTTTGTGCACAGCTGTGCTAAAATGAAGCCAAATAAATTCTGCCCTTAATACATCTTTCCTGTATTCAGAATGCACAGGTAGCCTTAAAGCAACATTGGAACTCTGGAGACATATTGATTTTTCTCAACTTAAAAAGACACACACAAACACATCCAACTTAGTTATGTTTACAGGCAACACTAATCTTTAAATGCATGCCCATCTCTCCTGATTCCTCTGCGCAGCCTTTGCTGTCTAGTGGTTATGAACCTAGGGGACAGTTTTAAAGCTCAGCTTTGATAGTAACAGTGTTTTGTAATTACGTGGGTTCCAGGATAACCCAAGGAGCAGAACTTTAACCTCTATCTGAAGTGGTCCAGAAAAGGCTTATCTCAGCCAGGCTTCCAGGCAAACAAGGGAGGTGGATCTGAGTCTTTATTATTATATGCATAAAGAAACTGTGCCATATCCAGTGTGAGCCAGTGTGGCACAGTAGACACAGTGGCAGACTAGTGCATGGGCGACCTGGGTTCGAATTCCCACATGGAATTTGCTGGGTGACCTTGGGCCCACCACAAACATGGTTGTTCTTTCTGAGAAAATGGAGGAGGAAAGCAAAATGTTCTAAGCTGATTAGAGTCCCAATGGGGGAGGCAAGCAGGATGTAAATAATTAAATGTAGATGCATTCATTGACATTGGTGCTGAGTAGGACTCACCCTAGGTGAGAAAATTGTGAATGCCGTGCCTGGCTTGATATCACCTCTGGGTGACATCATTGCACCGGGCACATCAGGCGCACCTGGGCTCTTCAGGGGTAGGGATCCCCCACTGGCCAGCTAGCCAGCAGCAGATGGGGGGATGGGGAAAACCTTGCCCCCATTAGGGGGCTGGCAACTCTAGATGGATTTGGGGGTGGGAGAATCAAAAAGAAAAAGTGAAGGAGGGAATTTCCTGCATTGTGCAGGGGGCTGGACTAGATGACCCTGGAGGCCCCCTCCAACCGATTCTATGAATTAAGGGCTACAGTCCTCGTGTGCATATCTTCATGCAAGTGAGCCCTACCATACTCAGTTGCACTTTGAGTAAAAAAAGAAGAGGACCTGGCTAACTAGTGGAAAGCCTACGGACAGGAAACGGGCTTGATTTTTCATTTTTAAAAACCAGAAATCTTACAGCCTGGCTGGGAGAGAGAATGGGGTGGTCTCTCAGCTCTCTCCTGCGATCTCCTTTCTGTTTAAGGAGGTTGCAGCAGCAGAAGGGGCGGGGAGAAGGAGGGAGAGCTGGAACCAGCTGGATTTCAGTATCCAGGGACTAGATATGCTTTCTAAAGTTAGGGCAGATGTGGGGCTCGATCAACTGCCTCTTCCCCATGGAGGACAGAAGAAGAAGAAGAAGAAGAGACTGGATTTATACCCTGCCCTTCACTACCTGAAGGAGTCTTGGAGGGGCTTACAAACTCCTTTCCCTCCCCCTCCCCACAACAGACACCCTGTGAGGTAAATGGGGCTGAAAGAGTTCTTTCCCGAGCTGTCCTTGAGAGAACACCTCTGAGAGAACTGTGGCTTGCCCAAGGATATGATGGACTTGTTACATATCCCTTACTTTCTTCCCCCCTTTAAACCTCTTTATGATGGTGTCACTATGTTCAGTGGGGCTTACTCCCAGTGGTAGCTTATTTATTTATTTATTTATTTTTGCATTTCTATCCCGCCTTTCCAGTGAACTGGCTCAAGGCGGCTCATAACATAAACATAAGCACCGAAGTGGTTTACAATTTAAAATCATAAATACACAACATTAAAAAACGACTAACATAGCCGTATTGGCGGCATCTACATGCTCCTGGAGAGTAGCGGCAACAGAAGGTTTGGCCTGTGGAACTAGGGCGATGTTGTCCTGCCATCTCCCTGGTGGCGGCTCCTATTCGAAAGCCTGGCGGAAGAGCTCCGTCTTGCAGGCCCTGCGGAACTGTAACAAATCCCGCAGGGCCCTGATGTCGTCCGGGAGCTCATTCCACCAGTATGGGGCCGCCACCGAGAAAGCCCTAGCCCTGGTACAGGCCAGCCGCGCATCCCTTGGACCGGGAATAGTCAAGCGATGCTGGGTGCTTGACCTCAGTGCCCTCTGGGGCACATATGGGGAAAGGCGGTCCCTCAAGTAGGCAGGCCCCTGACCATATAGGGCTTTAAAGGTCAACACCAACACCTTGAACCGGATCCGGTATGCTATAGGCAGCCAGTGCAGCAGCCGCAGCACAGGTCGGATATGGTCACCCATAGGGAGGCCCATCAATAACCTGGCCGCGGCATTCTGCACTAGCTGAAGCCTCCGGATCCGGAACAAGGATGTCTCTCCTACCTTTAATTTATAGAGCACGGCAGTGTTCTGGCTGGGTCCCTCGGCTGGAAAGTCTTACTAATTCTGCTTGCTCTTTTTTTCCCCTATTGTTCACATTTGTCAGTATGAGTGCTTTGAATAAGTGCTCCCTGCAGGCACAGAGGAAACACCTCCTGGGCTGTTTTAAAGCACCGGCTCCTGGAGATGGTAGAAAGCCAGGACTCATCCTTTGTTTTACAGGAGGAATATTTCAGTGGAAGAAATTGGATTTCTTCAGATCTGTCTACCCTTCTTCAATGTTGGCCTATGCTAGCGGTGGAAAGTGCCATCAGTTTGCAACTAACTCATGGCAACCCCTTATGGGGTTTTCAAGGCAAGAGATGTTCAGAGGTGGTTTGCCATACCTTGACTCTGCATAGCAGCCCTGGACTTCCTTGGTGGTCTCCCATCCAAGTTCTAACCAGAGCCAACCCTGCTTAGCTTCTGAGATCAGACAAAAGAGGGCTAGCCTGGGCCATCCAGATCTGAGTGCCTCAGTGATGTGTCCTGGGACCTGTTTTGTTCAACATCTTTATAAATGACTAGGAATAAGGCCCGTTGTGGCAATAAACACAACAGGCTCTAGGCCAGCAGCCCGGCCATGGGCCCCCTTATCTCTTCCCCCAGCCCCACTGCTGTCCGAGGCCCCGGCGGGCCAGGGCTGGTGGCCTCGTCCCTTCCCCACCCCTCCAGTCCATTGGAGGTCCCAGCAAGCCAGAGTACCTGACGTCGCTCCTTCGCCACTCACACCCCCCCCCCCAGTTGAGGCCCGGGTGGCCCAGGGCGCTCGGGCTTGAGTATTTTCCCAGCCCCAGAACCACTGGAGGCCCCAACAAGCAAGCCCACCCAGCCTTGTCCCTCCCCTCCCGCTGGTCCAACTGAGGCCCCGGCAGTGCAGGCCACCCAGCCTCATCCTTCCCTCTCACCCAAACGAGGCCCCAGTGGCGCAGGCCGCTCAGCCTCTTCCCTCCCCTCCCACCTGATCAAGGCGCCGGAGGCCGAGGCCACCGGGCCTCATCCCTTCCCTTGCCACGGCGCTTGGCAGCCCAGCTTCCTGAACCCTGGCACACTCATCCCAGGTGGCAGCTGCCTGCAACGGAGCGAGGCTGGAGGAACGAGGGCTTACCTGTGGCAGCCCTTCCTCAGCCTCATGGTGGCCGGAGGCCCCCATGGGTTGTCCGCGGGGGAGCTTGCAGGCACGTGCCATCTCTACTGAGCAGCCCCCTCTGTTGCCACCAGACTCCTCCTCCTCTACCCAACAGCCAGACCAGTCCCTGCCGTTTGGTTGGTCAAGACTTCCCTCTGCACCTTCGCCCATGAAGCGTCCATCCCCTTCACCAGCTCCATCCTGACTGAGGGTGAGAGGCTGACTGTCAGCTCTGTGGGTGGGACTGACCCAATGCAGTGAGCCAATGCCTAAGAGACCAATGATGGGCAGTTCTTGCAGCCAACAGATTTTGGCACGCATAGAATGTTGCCATTCGAAATTGTGTTTATATAATAAGGAAATATTTTGATGAAGGAATAGAGAGAATGCTTATTAAATTTGCAGATTATACTAACTTGGGAAGGGTAGCAGATATGGTAGAAGACAGCATCAGGCTACAGGATGATCCTGATAGGCTGGAAAACTGGGCTAAAACAACTAAAAATACTTTTAACAGGGATAAATATAAAGTTCTGCATTTAGTAGGAAAAATCAAATGCATAATTATAGGATGGGGAAGACTTGTACTGCCAGTAGTATCTGCGAAAAGGATCTAGGGGTCTTAGTAGACCATACACTGAACATGAGTCAGCAGTGTGATGTGGTAGCTAAAAAGGCAAATGTGATTTTGGGCTATATCAACAAAAGTATAGTGTTCAGATCATGCAAAATAATGGTATTACTTTGTTGGAAGAGTAATTAACACAGCAATGGTGCACAACCTGATTTAAGTGTAGCTAAAGCTTTATTTAGGAACTAACATACTTGATAGTAGGGATGGGCACAAACTGGGAAAATGCTATTCGGTTTGCAGTTCGTGGCTAAACCATGAACCAAACCCCAAGCGGGAGGCTTGTTCATGAACAGAACCCTGCAAACCCCATTGAAAGGGACCACAGCTCCATTAAATGGGGTTTGCAGAAAGCCTGAAAAACAGCTGAGCAGCATGGAGCAGCTTGCACTTCTACCATTCAGCTGTTTCAGGCCCTTAAAGGTTTAAAGGTCTGCAAAACAGCATGAAAAATAGCTTTGTGGTGGGGAGGTACTCCCTGCTGCACTACTGTTTCAGGCTGTCTTCTGCAGTCCCTTTGAAGTTTAAAGGGACTGCAAAAGACAGCCCAAAATAGCTGCATGGCAGGGAGTGCAGCTGTTTTTTGCACTGTCTTGTGCAGTCCTTTTAAAGTTTAAAGGGACTATACAAGAAAGTCTAAAACAGCTGTGGATTGAAAGTGGATTATTTAGTGTGTGTGACTGCAGCCTTAGTCGCTCCCTCTATCTCAGTTAGAGATGTAGTTAGAAACTTATCTCTGCCTCTCTTCTTTACTATCCTAAATAAACCTTTATCTACACTTTAATCAGGTTGTGCACAGTTGCTGTGTTAATTGCTCTGCCAACAGGGGTTATGGTTGCCCATATTAAGCAGATCTCTGATTAAAGGCAGAAGGATCAGCAGAGGCTCTTTTTCATGAGCGGGTGTGAACAAAGGAAAAAAGATGGTGACCTCCTGTGGTGCACGGCATCATCACTTGATAGATAGGCTCACAGAGAGCAACTTGGAAAGTGCATTGAAAGTGGGCGGAAAGTGGATTATTTAGTGTGTGTGGCCGCAGCCTAAGTGTGGAACTTCCAAGAAGAAACAGGATATTGTGTGTTCCAACATTTCTGAGGGCCTCCTCTTTGTACACCAGACATTGCCAGCCCTCTGGAAACCTGAATTCAAGCAAAACTCTATCTCTGGGGTATTTTTTCATGTAGTAGATGTGAGTCCAAATGGACATGAGTTCTAGGTGTCAGACATTCAAGCAATGAGCCGAGAACATGTAAATTTAGGTTGGAAATGTATGAAAATGTGAACGACAGAAGTATGAGATTTTAATTAAATATAATGGAAATAGTAAAACACAGAGGCATGTTAACAGTCGTTCTTAAGGTTCTCCTAAAGCTCCAGGCTTTCTAAAAAACATGTGGACAAAATCCGTTAGTGATATCTGGTTTTCTGTATCCGCATTCACATGAATTCTGCTACCGCAGTTTCCTGTGTTGCTCAACGGAAATAAAAACAAACAGTCTGGCATTCGTAAATTCTCCCGCTGTGTGGGGAGACTTTATTTCATTGTTGTGGCAAGAGACAGTACCAAATTCAAAGCAAAGCCTTTCTGTAGTAAACCTGACAAGCAAACAGCAAGTTTAAGTGAGCGGTGACTCACAGAAGCTCATACCCTACCACAAATTTTGTTAGTCTGGCGCTACTGAACTCTTACTCTTTTCTACTGCTACAGACAGACTAACACACTACCCAGGTAAGCAAAGAACAAGCTTGTGTATTTCATTAGAATATTCTGGGTTGTGCCCCGAAGTGCTTCTTTCCCCTTGAATTTTTCCAACTCAGACCAATATAGATCAGGTGAAAGGGGCAAAATAACAGCTTGGAAAAATTACAATTTCTCTTTAAAAAGTGTCCTGCCACTTTGTACAGAATTCCATTGCAACTCGAGACTAATCCCAGAAACACAAATCCTAATTATTACAATCTAGGGGAAACACAGTTGCCTCTCCCTGTTTTGACTAATCCCAGACTATTCTAGAAGCATAGCAAGAGGCTAGGGTTGCCAGCTCCAGACTGAGAAATACCTGGAGATTTTGGGGATGGAGCCTTGGGGGGGGGGGGGTTGGGGAGGGGAGGGGACTTCAATGGGGTATAATGCTATAGGGTCCACCTTCCAAAGTGGCCATTTCCTCCAGGTGAACTGATCTCTGGCGCCTGGAGACCACTTGTGATCCCAGGAGATTTCCAGCCACCACCTAGAGGTTGGCAAATCTACAAGAGGCACTAGACTTGAGGTCCAGAAACATATGGAGGAACGACATATAGGGCCAGAAAGGAGAGCGGTGCCATGGTTCTTTCCATCAGACTTCTTTCCCTCTCGTGTCCCTTTTCCAGCAAAAACAGCTCCAGTATTGGAAGCAGCATAGATCATCGCCGACATGCTGATGCCATGCGCAAGTCATAGGCCCATGCTGCATCTAGCCTTCACTCCGCTGTTTTTCCAAAGCCACGTTGGAACAGAAATCCCCCTCTGCATTGCATGCCCCTTTCCCTTTGATTGATTGTCAGATTTTATGGTAGCCTCCACACTGCATGCCGGTTTCACTTCCTTTGATCTCTCAGTTTTATGGTACCGGTCTGCATAGATTTATGGCCATTTTATGGCCATTCAGGGGTGACTCTGCAGTCAGTAAGGCGTTGGCTCAGGGTATTTGAATGTGGTGTTGAGCCACATCTTTTTCTGTTCCAGTGTGGGTTTGGTAAACCAACAGAGCGAATGCTGGATGCAGAATGGGCCTTAGTCCCAGATCAAAGATGTTTAATTTCCTTTGCAAACAAAAATCAGAATTCTTACGCTGACTACTAGGTTATTTGGACAGTTGAATGCCAGACCATAGAAGCAGATCACTGAACAGAACCCTTCCACTGGATGCCACATCTGCCTTCTGACATTAACATTATTTTAAACAAGCTCAGGAAGGTAATTTGTCAAAACGCGATTGTATCCACCTGTCTAAATAATGTTGAAGAAGCAACTTTACTTCCCCCCCCCCCCCCAGTTTTCCAAGTCTCCTCTTCCCACTTTCAGACACACATCTCCATTGATTCCACCAGTCCAACAGGCAGAATCATTAACCTTCCAAGGATTACTTGTGACTATTTCGGTACATGTTTCTGCCACATGGCAGATACATTAGGTCTAATGATCTCAGGGGCAGCAGATTGCTCCCTGGGTATTCCTGAAAGATGATGTGAGAGGGTGAGACCTTGAAGCTGCTTGAACAACCCCAGGGCAGATTAATCCTGAATTCAAGCCAGTGCTGTTTGGGAGGTCCACAGCCGCAATGGGCCATGCTGCATGTTCGCCTGGTCAATTTGCAACTGGAGCTAATCCGAACCCTGAGGTGTTCATTCAACACCCTGGAGAACACACCTCATTCCCAGTTTTCATGCATACTCACAAACACACGAAGTCTTAGATGTGCACCTAAAAACTGTCATGCTTGCATATTTAACACCCGTTAATGATATCTTTGTAAAGCAACCAGAGGTGAAGAATATACCACTCAACTGCACTAGTCGTGTTTCCTTTAGAAAACTGAGTCGCAGTACACTGACAAGTTACTGGCTAAGGGCCAAACAATGTATTATATGATGGTCCATAGTTTCAGGAGGAGGAGGAGGAAATTATACCCCACCCTTCACTCAGAGTCTTAGTGCAGCTTACAATCTCCTTCCCTTCCTCTCCCCACAACAGACACCCTGTGAGGTAGGTGTGGCTGAGAGAGCTCTTTCAAGGACTGCTCTTGAGAGAACAGCTCTGAGAGAACTGTGACTGACCCAAGGTCACCCAGCAGCTGCATGTGGAGGAGTGGGAAATCAAACCCATGTCCCAGTCACATGAGTGAGATAATCTGGGAGGGAAGTGAGGCTATTTGTGAGAGCCAGTTTGGTGTTGAGAGCCAGTTTGGTGTAGTGGTTAAGTGCGCGGACTCTAATCTGGGAGAACCGGGTTTGATTCCCCACTCCTCCACTTGCACCTGGCTGGATGACCTTGGGCAAGCCATAGCTCTGTACCAGCTGTTCTCTCAAGGACAGCTTGGGAAAGAGCTCTCTCAGCCCCACCCACCTCACAGGGTGTCTGTTGTGGGGAGGGGAAAGGAGTTTGTAAACTGCTCTGAGACTCCAAGTGAGTGAACGGCGGGATATAAATACAATCTCTTCTCTTCTTCTTCTTCTTCTTCTTCTTCTATTTGCTCCAGAGTAATTTGACCCACAGTTGTGCGATCACACAATTCTGTGAAGCTGCGGGCATAGCCTGCCACTGCATGATCAGATGCAATCGCAGGTGAGTTGGGGGGGGGGGGTTTGCCTTTTTCCCGATGTGCTTAAATGGGGGATAGATAATCGCATCTCCACCCTGAGGGCTTCCAATGGCAGTATGTGATGATGCACATACTGAGAAGGGAGGAAAAACAACAGCATGCAGTCGGGATAGCCTGATCAGACTATTCCCGACGCACGGGAAAAGTCCATCTGTGGCCCATAGCAAACCTGTTTGATACTGGACTTTCTGTAGTATCTTTTAACTCCACTTCTTTGGGACTCTCCATCTCAGCTTGCATCTTTATCAGTGTGAAGCGCGATTCAGCTTCTTTGGTGGCCCGAATCCAGGCCGCCAGAGTGGTAGGGTTGACATTACGTAACACAGTCTCATACAAGTCCAGATTCAACCCTTGTCAATAATTTTCCACCAACACTTCCTCAGGCCACCCCCTTATTCTGGCTGCAATTCGTTTGAAGGCTGCCATGTACTCACGTACCGAGCCTTGTCCTTGGGTGAGCCTCCTCATCTGGTTCCGGGCCTTTTTTTTGCTCATTGGGTCCTCATACTGCCCCCAGAGAGCCCACATGAAGTCTTCAACCCGATCTAGTTCAGGCCCCGGGGGGTTGTGGAGGCGCACGTACCAGTCAGCAGCTTCTTCTCACAATCGGGAACTGATATATCCCACCTGGTCGCCCTCATTTGGGAAGAGGTGGCCCCAAGTTTGCAGGAACCGTCCGGCTTCGTTGATAAAAAAAAAATGTAGCTTTTCTGGGTCCCCATCGAACGTCACGGCCAGCAGTTCTTGCAGGACCGGCTGACGATCTACTGGCACAAGGGGTCCTGCCAGCACCGGTTGAACGGGCACAGGTGCCGGTGGCCCCACTGGAACCGGCTGACCCGCAGGGACCTGAGCTGGAGGAGCCGGGCTGCTGGGCCCCCCCAGCACCGCCCGCCTGAGTGTCGACTACCCCCTGGACAATTCCGGGTAATCCCTCCAGCAAGGCAGTCATCTCTCTCTGCAGCAGGTTCTCCATCACTTCCATGCAGCGATCCACATGGGACCACAAGTCTCCAAACTCGGGTCTCTTGGGACGACGGGAGCCGCAGGATCTCGCACCCTCTCCCAGTTCTCGGCCCAGCTCCATCCCCATGGATGCTCCCTGTCGAGATGGGGTCCAGGTCTCGATCGGTTTGGTTCCGAATTGAGTCCACGAGTACCTGGGACCCCTGGGCCAGCAATCCACCCACGGGGTGGTGTGAGGAGCTACGGCATCCTCCTCCGTAGATACGGGGACCACCATGTCCCCCGAGGTTGCCGGGGGTTCACCACCGTCTTCCGACATTGGCAGGAACGGCAGGCCTCCCCGGAGAGAAATGGGATTACTAACTCTCTGTGAGACTCCCTGGATGAACTCACCCCACGCAAAGGATCTTAAACAAGACTTACTTTATTGGGGGAATTTCTTCAGGGTACACTTGTTGAGTTAGTAATGGATTGGAACAATAGTGTCAGGATAGATATAGTGATTTCAAATGTGTATTGTCACATGGGTTCCCCAGTCCCCGCCCCGGGATGAATCCCGCCTAAAAACTTTCCCAGACTAAAGAGTGGGAAGGCATTAATAGATGACACCTGCAAAAGAAGCTAAAAACACTCAACATGTCTGTGAGAAGTTACCAGTAGCCTTGAATAGAGATAACAACCCTGTGAAGTCAGCAAGCGGAGGGAAGGGAGTACATTCCAGCGGGAGGAGGGGGGAGGAGTGGAGTTGTCTCACCCAGCCTAGTAAATCCCATCTCCCGCCCTGGAGAGTGGCAGGACTACCTGATACACAGCCCCCTTTAATAACAGGCCCTCGCTCAAACACTTCACACTTTGGGGCTGGGGGTTCAAACACGGTTCCATTCACATGCCGCCACCATTTATTTGTATAAAGACTGAGATCTTCACTGGTCTGTATATGTGTGTTTGTTTCTTTCCCTGAGACACACAGCCCACAGGGTTAAACAAAACAAGAAGTTAACTTTTATTTATGGTTTTGAACATAACACTGAAGAAAGTAAGGTAGACCTTAAAATGTTCCACTCCCTTTGAACTTTTAAACTGTTCCCCCATTCCAGCATCTTGGATCTTGTATTACAAATTGACTCTTTCTGGTCAGCTTGCTTTAAGCTGATCTTCACCTCAACTTCACTCCATTAGACATACTGTTTTCCCTCTAACTCACCAGCTGCCACCCTAACTGCCCTTTTCCACCTGTCGCTCCCTAACATTCCATCCACGTCCAAGGGTTGCTCTTAGGGAAAGGAGGAACCTAACCTCACAAAGAGCATATATTGCCTTTTGTGTTGTGTTTCTTGTGCTATGTAAATTTCTGAACAAAAGTTTAATTGATTAACCTACCGATTTGAGCCCTGTTAAAACTGGATTCTTATTTGCTAGCTATATTCAACCATGTTCCTTTATTGATTGAGGACATGTTATAACAGCCATTTTTCAAGCAGCATTAATTCAGAATGCATGGCCATATTCTGTACTCAAGCACAATGACGGACACCCAGAGATTCAGTGCTGCAAATGTTAGGCATATCATAGTCTCACTGAAATGACTGGGATTTAAGTCTTTTAAGGATGCACTTTAGTGCCATTAATTTCTGGGTCTCGCTGAACTGTATTGTATCAAAGCCTGTCAGAGACTTCAATGACTCAGCACTTTGTGATGCAAGATCATATGCATATGAGTAAGCTGAATACATAATAGAAGTAAATAGCTTGTGACAGGTTAGATCACACATTAATAGCTGTTTGCTGTAGAAGACAGGAAAAAGGGATATACAGTAAAAGCTCAGGCCCCACAGCAGAATAGTTCTGTCAACAGTTTCCCATTCCTCCACATGTAGCTTCTGGTGTGACCTTGGGTCAGTCATAAGCTTTTTTCAGAGCTGTTCTCTCAAGGACAGTCCTCAAGTGAAGAGATTGGATTTATATCCTGCCCTTCACTCACTTAAGAGTCTCAGAGTGGCTTACAAACTCCTTTTCCCTTCCCCTCCGCACAACAGACACCCTGTGAGGTAGGTGAGAGAGCTCTTTCCCAAGCTGTCCTTGAGGGAACAGCTGGTACAGAGCTATGGCTTGCCCAAGGTCATCCAGCCAGGTGCAAGTGGAAGAGTGGGGAATCAGACCCGGTTCTCCCAGATTGGAGTCCGTGCACTTAACCACTACACCAGACTGGCTCTCAAGAGAGTTCTCTCAGCCCCAGCTACCTCACAGGGTGTCTGTTGTGGGGTGGCAAAGGGAAAGGGATTGCAAGCCACTCTGAGACTCCAAGTGAAGAGTGGGGTATAAATCCAATCTCTTCTTCCTCCTCTTCTTCAATCAAGGGTTGATCAGGCTGACATTTGCAGGCTGGGAGGAATTATAGAGAGACTGTTTAGACTCACTTAACGGATTTACCAGCCAAAATAGATATACAGTCTATCCAATACAGAAATGAAATCTCAGTGGCAAGTCCATCTATATCAAAAACTGTTTTTCAGTTGGGATGGAAGCCATGGCTCATTGCAAGAGCATCTGCTTGGCATGCAGAAGGTCCCTGCTCCAAGGCCTCCCCATCAAAAGAAGATCAGGCAGTAAATGGTGCAAAAAAAAACCCCGACTGAGACCCTGGAGAGCCACTGTCAGTCAGAGTCAGCACTGATCTTGACAGGCAAATGGTCTGACTCAGCATAAAGCATCATCATGTGCTTCTTAAGTTACCAAAGAACTGGCATAACAGGCTTGGTAAGAAGTTCCCTACAACGGTTGTCATTATAGAAGAAACCTATCTTTTTAAGTCATCCATTTAATGTCATGATGCTTCATCACCCCTCAGCCTGGATCACGCTTTGATCACAAAGAGCAACCTTGAACCCCACCCCAAAAAAGAACCTGTTAATTTTGATCCCAACATTAGCAGTTGTTGTAAATTGCAAAAAAAATACACTTGTACACATTTTCACACAATTTTCCTGTCCACACTCCCATCCACCAAATTTATTTTTTTCAAAAATGACCTACAAAATTTGATCTTGGCTGTGTAGCTTGTAAGGCTGCCAACCTCCAGGTGGTAGCTGGAGATCTCCTGGGATTACAACTGATCTCCATTCGACAGAGATCAGTTCACCTGGAGAAAATGGCCACTTTGGAAGGTAGACTCTATGGCATTATACCCCACTGAAGTCCCCTCCCCTCCCCAAACCCCACCTTCCCCAGGTTTCACCCCCCAAATCTCCAGGTATTTCCCAAACCAGAGCTGCAACCCTAGTGGTTTGTCTTAATGTTTCATTTCTAGGCCCATTTAGGCCTGCCTGACACAATGCTTATTAATGGGAAAAGGCATGTAAACTACCCAGATCAGGAATAATATGCACATGCATGTTCCTACACTGCCTCGTCAATATTGTAGTTTGTTCATAGGAGAAGACCTCGTGAGAAGTTCTCGTTGAAGGTTGCTCAGGAGAGTTCTTTAAAGAAATGTGCATGGCCTGCCCAGGACCCTGGACATACCAGTCAGTTAGAAGCTATCAGTCTGCACATGGACCAGTATGGTCTATGCCACTGAATGCACCATTGAATGACCATCCTTTAAAATCTGTGCAGAAGGAAAGAGGAAGTAATCACTCATTACCACTCAAGACTTAGGCTGTGGCAGAACGGGCCTGCTCTGGCCTGCAGACCCTATTCTGACCCGCCCTCCAAGGTTTTCTTTTCTTTTCTTTTCTTTTTTTGGAATTTTTAAATTTTATTTTCTACACCCTACAAAGACACTAAACTAAAAAAAAAAAACCAACTACCACTAAGGTATACAGAGACCAAGTTACTACCATATATGAAATATTATTTATTTATTATTTATTACTTTAGATTTATATCCCGCCTTGCCAGCGCATAAATTGTTTCATGAAAATAGTTACTATGCCAAGTCATCTTTAGCTTATTCTTCAATATCAACCCTAACAATAAAAGGTAAATAACTGCCTTTAAGACAAGTGAATACAAAATTAAATGTAAAAAAAGACTTTCAGAATAACAATGCGAATTTTCTTCTTTCTTTCCGTTTATTTTAACAAAGTTCTATTTGAAATTCCGGGGTCTTGGAGCTGCTGCCCCTTTCTCTGCATCAGAGTCTTCTCCCTCAGATTCTTTACTTGGTGACGAGTCAGGACTTTCCAGTCCATAGATGCTTTCCTGCAATTCCAGCTCTTCCTCTGTGGATGTTTTTTTCTTTTCTTTCCAGATGCTGTCCCAAAAATTTCTTTGCCTTTGTAACAGAGTCATTTTTTTGCTTCTTGTCCTTATAGCTACATGTCAGGCCTTCAGGAGTCATCCATCTGTACATGATAGCTTTTGCTTGTAGAAATGTCATTAGGCTTTTGTAGGGTTTCCTCTTCTTTCTAATTTCCAATGGAATGTCTCTGGTAGATTTCTTGGAGAATCTCACCAAAATCTCTCCTGGCAGGTTTTTTTTCTTCAAAAATTCATCATATGTCCTGTAGACCATATCCATATTGCTTTGTAATAAATCAGCTTGTAAACCTGTCATTGGAGCCAACACTTCACTTAACAATTGTTTGAGATCCTCACCTTTCTGTTCAGGGACACCTTGAAATCTTAAAAAAAAATGTTGACCTTTCCAGCTGCAGCTTCAGCAGGTTATCCTTGTCAGAGGACCTCTCTTTTCCTATCATGTCCAGTCTTAAATTAATGGTTTCTGCATTGGCTTTGACTTTTTCCATTTCTTTTGCTGTTTGTTCAGATCTGATATTAGCCTCAGTAATCTGCTTTGTAAATAGTCCAGTTTAGAATTAACAGTAGTCAGGTGATCCATCAGAGGGTGCAGTGCTGTTGCTAATACTGCAGATAGATCAGTGCTTTCTTGAGACTTGTCTGCCGGAAGTGCTGATACAGTTTTTGGAGAAGGCTTTGGTCTGGTCACCATTTTCTCTCCCCGTCCAGTCATTGCTATTTGTTTACAGTTCCAGAAAGTCATAGAAAGTTCCAAGAAAGTCCACTTTAAAGAAAGCTAATAGGCAGCTTGCAGCCACTTGCTCAAAACACAGTCATTTAAAACAGTAGATTATCAAAATCAGATTAAAGATTCACCGAGTTTAAAGAGCGGGGGGGATTTAAACCCCCACTCACACTTCCAGTTAAGATCAGAGAATCGGATCAGGCACTTACAGTGCTTGTCTTCAGTTGCCATGCGTCCTCAGGTACTTGCTTCTTTTCCCATGTTGCTTCTGCCTCAGTCCCTGCAACCATCTGGTGTGTGCCTCTGTTTGCCATCTGGCACCATGGTGGTGGGACCTGTAGAGGCAAAGGGGAGTCTCAATCCCTCAGTCACCACCTTGGGAGAGATTTCCCCACATGCCTCAGGCTGGGAGCCCCCTACAAGGGCTTGGGGGGGCAAAATCCAGTGGGCACCCCTCCCAGTCACCAGGCTTGGGAGCTCTCCAGGGTTGCACCCGCCATTGAGGTTGCCGAAACTGGAAGTCCCCTCCAAGGTTTTCTAACACCTGGAGAGGCTTTTCTCTCTCTCTCAGGTAACTGGCACCACCACTTGACCTTTGTAGGAATTGCCCATTGGGAGGGTCAAGACTCCCAGCTTTCCTTCCCAGTTCTGAGGCCTTGCCTCTATGTCTCCCACTGCCCAGCACCTGGTCACCACAGGGACAGTTTGCTGCCTTGTGAGCCCTTGGAGGGACAGCCACTTGCCAACTGCCTGCCTTCCCCCTGGTGCTCCTTTTAAAATAGCATGTCCAAGATGGTGGATGTCTATGTGGTACAGAGAACCACAACCAGCATCAAAAGTTATAAAGAATTTATTAAAAAGAAAATGTTCACAAGCATACTTTTAGCACAGCACCAGATTGAGCAAGGGATTTAAAAGAAATGGGTAAGATGCAAATCCTCTGTCCCTCTCTCTATACATGCCCTATTAGATGTTAAAATAGGACAGGCTCCTAAAGCTTAGGAAGTTACAGATCTCTACAGAGTTTGCATTACCTTGAAGCCTTTTGTAGCTCTCTGGGGCAGCACAAATGGCTGCCTCACTTAAGAGTTCTATCTGCCCTGATGGAACCAGTTCAAAAGAGCTTCCTCCTCACTACCCTGAGTTTTATCTTCTCCCTTTCCCCTACCACTGAGCTGGTCAGGCCAGGTCAACGAAGATTTTCCTGATGTCTCTTTCCTAAAGTTTGTTCCTGGAGCCTTTCTACTCTAAATTTCTCCAAATGTCTCTCTCCTGCTTGAGGACGGGGAAGAGCTTGACCCCCCCCCCATTATATCTCCTACTAGATCTATTAGCATTTGTATGAAGGTGGGCTGAGGTACTGGAAAGCAATTGAACTGACTTTCCCCTCCTTGGCTGTTCTCTGCCCAGAGAGGGAAAAAAACTTTTAAAATTCAGAGTGAAGGTTTTGCTCATTTCAAACCTCCAAAGGGGGGGGGGGAATGCATTTCTTCACATAGGCCATGACCCTGGTGGATACCATACCTTCACCAGTGAGCCAGAAAATTCTGCCAACTGCATGGGCACAAAAATGCAACACATAAGTTAAAATGTAGCTAATTGAACTGAAACGTGGGCCCCGTATGACTCCAGAGCTAACCACTCCAAGCAGCAATGCAAACAGCCGCTGTGCTAAATGCTGCCAAGTGCACAAACACAAAGCTGTTTGAAATGGCATCAGATCCGAGAGCAATCAAATGAGTGACTGTGAAGCAGCAGGGTGCTGGACTTGGCAGTAAACCAACAGTTCGATCACATTATGACCTATTTTTATCACCTTTATTTTGAGGTTTCTCTTTTCCACTTTCAAACAATGGTTGCACATGAATCAGGGACTCTCTCACTAACATCAATGTAAGAAGATGCATAAGGGAAGAGGGCTTCATTCAGATAGGGGCTGATGTATAAACCAACTGGAAGAATTTTAATAGCACTGCCAGGTCTTTTGGTCTTTTCCCTGTATTTGTTCCAGAGGGCAGCCAGGTTGGTCTGCAATACGACAGCTAGATTCAAGTCCAATAGCACCTTAGCAACCGATAAGATTTTCGAGGTATGAGTTTTCCAGAGTCAAAACTCCCCTCGTCAGATATCTGACGAAGGAAGCTTTGACTTTAGAAGCTGATACTCACAAAATCTTCTTGATCACAAAGGTGTTACTGGACTACTTTGGGTTGCATCCGGATGGATTTTTGGCTCAATCTCACCCAATTGTTCTCCTTGCTACAGACCCTGTATCGTATGGCTTTTGTCTCTGCAGGTCCCATGAAGCCTCTTTCCTTTTGTACCCTTAGAAGCTCATTGATTCATGAATCTTGAGCAGCTGAAAGCACTTATTTCTTATTTTCTAGATGCAAGAGCTAAAAGGACAAATTTTGCAGTTGCTAGAATGATCTTGGGATCCTTATCACTGAGCAAAAAAGCCAGGGTTTCCAGAATATAGGGGGGCGATTGGTTGAATAAAGGTTTAATATAATAATCTGTCATAATCTCAAAAGTATCTGCATTTCAACAGGGCGTGAAAGGATGTATCAATCCTGTTAAGGCCACAAGGGCAAATTCTGTCAGTGTAGGGCCTATTCAAAAATCTCCCTTGCAAAACCATTGTAGGTATAATGTTCAGGCTTGCAAACAAAAAAGCTCTGTAATAACATGGGATGGTAAAATAGTATATATGGGTTTTTAAAAAAGAATTTGGGTAAGAAAGACCAAAAAATAGGGTTGAGCATACTCTGCGGGCTCTCAGAATCAAACTACTATGGTCAAATCAAACTACTATGCCCTTCAAAGAGACGAAGGGGTAGCTGTTGCTTTCCTACAAGGAAATGGATTAGAATTGTCCACTGAGACTGTGGCTAATGATAGGGACTGCCTGGCAAGTTCTTGAGGCAGCAAGAGGAAGGTTGTGGGCTTAACATGTATGGGAAACTATAGATGTTTATATACTAATGCTAGAAGTGTTCGAGGTAAAATTGGGGAGTTGGAATGCTTGGTGTTGGGGGAAAACATAGACATTGTGGGTATTTCAGAAACTTGGTGGGATGAGGAAAATCAGTGGGATACGGTGATTCCTGGTTATAAATTATATCGGAAGGATGGGGGGGGGAGTTGGAGGTGGGGTGGCTCTGTATGTCAGAGAGGGTATACAGTCCAGTAAGACTGAGAGGGTAGGAGAATTGGATTCGCTTCTGGAAATGCTGTGGGTTGAATTAGTGGGCCCAAAAGGAAGCTTAACATTGGGAGTTTGTTATCGCCCACCAAATCAAAAGATAGAGGAGGATTATAAAATGATGAATGAATTCAAGATAGCAGCTAGACAAAATAACTGTGTTGTAATAGGTGACTTTAACTACCCACACATTGATTGGGTCAATATGTGTTCAAGTCAGGAAAAAGAGATTGAGTTTCTAGACACTCTCAATGACTGTGCTGTGGAGCAGATGGTTACGGAACCTACCGGGGGAGAGGCGATCCTGGATTTGGTCCTAAGTAATGCCCAAGACCTGATGAGAGATGTAAAAGTGATTGCACCACTTGGGAACAGTGATCATAATGTTACTGAGTTCAACATTTGTATAAATAGGGAGTTGCCCAAAAAGACTGACACAACCACTTTTAACTTTAAAAGGGGTAACTTCTCTGATATGAGGGGACATGTGAGGAGAAAACTGAAAGGAAAAGTAGAAAGGGTCAAAAGCATTGGGGAAGCTTGGAGACTATTTAAAATTACAATCCTAGAGGGTCAGAGAAAATATATGCCATGGGTTAGGAAAGGCACAAATAGGTATAGAAAAAAGCCTGGAATAAAAAGAAGTTTACAAAAGATCAAGTGGCTATATTAAATGAACCTATAACAACCTGTGAAATAGTACAAGCAATCAAAAATGGGAAGAAGAAAATAACGTCGGGTCCAGACGGCTTGCCTACGGAATTCTACCAATTGTTTGAAGACCAAATTAGCCACCCATTTAAACTGGTTATGGCAAGGTTAGAAAATTCAACTCGTTTACCTGAAATGTGGAATGACACACTAATCACATTAATCCATAAACTCAACACCGAGGCAGATGAAATTAAAAATTACCACACAATATCATTACTAAATGATATAAACTATTTGCCAATATCTTAGCTACAAGGCTGAAAAAAGTGTTAACACAAGTGATACATCAAGACCAAATGGGATTTTTAGCTAAAAGACAAATTAAAAGCAATATAAGAACTATTATCAATGTGCTAGAATATTATGAAATGCATCCAGGAAAGCAAATGGCTTTGGTCTTTCTGGATGCAGAGAAAGCCTTCAATAATGTAAATTGGATATTTATGTTGCAAAAAACTGGCGAGTTGGGAATGTGGTAAAAGTTTTCTGTCTATGATTGGGGCAATTTATAAGATCAAAATGCAAAAATTTTGGTTAATGGAGACAGTTGGATGTCCATTGTCCCCACTTCTGTTTATATTTATTTTAGAATCATTAACAGATAGAGTGCAAGATGACAAACTAATTATGGGATTGAAGTTTAAGGGTGAAGAATTTAAATTGCAAGCTTTCGCAGACGACCTTGTGTTTGTAACAGAAGATCCGATTAAATTAATACCAAATTTACTAGCAGAAATTCAGAACTATGGTAGAGTGGCTGGTTTAAAAATTAACATCCAAAAGATCAAAATAATAATTAAAAATTGTTCGCAGTTATTGTCACAAAAGATCCAAGAAAACTCCAAAATGGAAGTGGTTAAAAAAATAAAATATCTAGGGATAACGTTGACTAATAAAACATCATCTCTTTTTGAAAACAATTAAAAAGTATTATTTAAAAAAATCAAAGATCTTATAAAATGGAAAAATTTCCAATTATCATTAATGGGAAGGATAGTGATAATAACAATGAACATATTGCCCAGATTTTTGTTTTTGGCTCAAAACCTTCCTATACTTAAAAAAATTCACTATTTTACAGAACTGGATAAGGAAGTAAGACAATTCATTTGGCAAAATAAAAAAAGCAAGAATAAAGTGGAAGTTACTCTCAAGAGAAAAAAGAGAATGGAGGATTTTTGGTCCCAAATCAGAAGCTTTATTATATGGCAGCAGGGTTAATTTGGATTAGTGAGTGGATACTTTTGGAAAACACAAGAACCTTGAAACTTGAGGGGTTTGATCTAAGAATGGGGTGGCATGCGTACATTTGGTACAATAAAGAACAAATACATGGTAACTTCCATACTCATGCTATCATGAAAATTTGGATTGAAGATAAATTTTGTCATAAATTACCTAAATGGTTATCATTAGAGGCCTTCATTAGACCGGCTCTTCTAATGGAAAAAAATAAAGGATGCTATGAAAAATTGTTAGACAAAAATAATGAATTAAAACAAGAAAATGAGTTGATAAAACAAAAAACTGAGTTATCTTGGTTAGTAAAAATGCAATTAAAATCTAGATTCTCTAAGGATAAAAAATAGGTTTTTATAATAATCCCAGTGAATTAGACAAGATATGGTTATCATCAGATATCAAGTTAATACAGAAGTTGTATACATGGTTACTAAACGACTATATGAAAGATGAAGAAATAAAATCACCTATGATTTTATGGATGAGAAATATAGGGCATACTATTGTCGTAGATAATTGGTCAAAAAATTGGAAGTCCATAAAATACTTGAGATCTACATCTTACAAAGAAAATGTGTATAAAATGTTCTATAGGTGGCACTTTATGCCAGACAAAATTGCAAAATGTTTCCCTGGTACACCAAATAACTGTTGGAGATGTAGAGCCAACGTGGGTACATTTTATCATATGTGGTGGAGCTGTGATAGAGTTCAAAATTTCTGGCAAAGAGTTTGTAATATAATAAGGGAAATCTTTGAGGTAAATATACCTATGTTACCAGAAATCTTCTTATTGAATATGATACCAGACAATTATGGTACAGATAAATAGGTAATAACCTATATCTTAACAGCAGCTAGAATCCTCTTAGCAAGAAATTGGAAATCTGAAAAAAATACCAATGAGAGAGGAACTAAGGATCAAATTGTTGGATCTGGCTGAGATGGACAGACTGAACATGATATTGCAAAATAAAAAAGAAGAGACATTCCAGAAAAGATGGAATAAAGTGTATGAATGGATGAAAATAAAATATGTACATAGACTCCAAAATGTACAAATTTGACAAATTCAAGAATATGATATGACTAAAGCTTTATCAGAACTGTAACAGAATCAATGTATACTATGTTGTAAGGTGATAAGCCAATAAAAATATTTTTTAAAAGCATGGGTTCTGTAAGGGAAGATCTTGTCTCACTAACCTGTTAGTGTTCTTTGAGGGAGTGAACAAACATGTGGAGAAAGGGGACCCAATAGATGTTGTTTACCTTGACATCCAGAAAAAACTTTGACAAAGTTCCTTATCAAAGGCTTTTAAGTGAGCTCAATAGTCATGGGATAAAAGGACAAGTTCTTTTGTGGATCAAAAACTGGCTAATTAAAAGGAAACAGAGAGTGAGTATAAATGGGCAATTTTCTCAGTGGAGGGAGGTAAGTAGTGGGGTACCCCAGGGATCAGTACTCGGTCTGATGCTTTTTAACTTGTTTATTAATCATTTGGAGTTGGGAGTAAGCGGAGAATTGGCTAAATTTGCAGATGACACAAAGTTGTTCAGGGTGGTGAGAACCAGGGAGGATTGTGAGGCACTCCAAAGGGATCTGTCGAGGATGGGTGAGTGGCCATCAGTGTGGCAAATGGGGTTCAGTGTGGCCAAGTGCAAAGTGATGCACATTGGAGCAAAAAATTCTAAGTATAAATACATGTTGATGGGGTCCAAACTGGTGGAAACTGACCAAGAGAGAGATCTTGGAGTTGTAGTAGATGATTAGGAAGGGAATTGAAAACAAATCAGCCAGTATCATAATGCCCCTGTATAAATCAATGGTGTGACTTCATTTGGAGTACTGTGTACAGTTTTGATCACCACACCTCAAAAAAGATATTATAGCATTGGAAAAAGTGCAGAAAAGGGCAACTAGAATGATAAAAGGGTTGGAACACTTTCCCTATTAAGAAAGGTTGAAGTGCTTGGGGCTCTTTAGTTTGGAGAAATGACGGCTGAGGGGTGACATGATCGAAGTTTATAAGATTATGCATGGGATAAAGGAGGTAGAGAAAGAAGTCCTTTTCTCCCTTTTTCACAGTACAAGAACTCATGGGCACTCCATGAAATTTCTGAGCTGTCGGGTTAGAGCAGATAAAAGGAAGTACTACTTCACCCAAAGAGTGATTAACACGTGAAATTCACTGCCACAGGAGGTGGTGGTGGCTACAAGCATGGACAGCTTCAAGAGGGAATTAGATAAACATATGGAGCAGAGGTCCATCAGTGGCTATTAACCACAAGGTATAGATAGGAACTCTCAGTCTGGGGCAAATGATGCTTTGTATTCTTGGTGCTTGGGGGGGGGGGGGCAACAGTGTCCTGGCCCCACTGCTGGACCTCCTGAAGGCACCTGGTGTTTTTGGCCACTGTGTGACAGACTGTTGGACTGGATGGGCCACTGGCCTGATCCAACATTGGCTTCTCTTATGTTCTTATGATTTTCAGGACTCGCTTTTTGATCAGAGAAAATGCTTGGCTTTGCCCATCTCAAAAATATCATCAATCTTCAGGGTCCCATGACTGCCAGCACAGTGTCTTTGGGTAGACAAAGGGGACCCCCTCCCCTTTTCACCAAAGGAAAAACTGGTTAGATCCCATTCATTCTACCAAGTTGATCCCAGAGAAGTCATTCAGCTTTCAATTAGATCATAGCTCTACGTAGCCACTGGTCCAAAAAACCATCTTCTCAAGTAAGCGTGGGGGTGGGGGGGAGAATGACAATGTTTCTCATAAATTACAGCTGTGGTAGCACTTAACAAATCAATATTATGGTTTTGTTTTGGATTATTACCACCTTTACTGACTATATTTTATTAAGGGGAGCCAACATGTTATTTGAAATAAGCTGAGTGATTAAAAATAACATTTGCTCTGGAGAAGAGAGACCTTTGGATAGCTGTCTCTCTTTAGAAGGTTATAAAAAGAGGTCAATAAACAGGAAAATCTGAAGGAAGGGTAACATTCTCCAAGCAAAGTCCTCAGGGAATATTCCCAAGTATTATTTGAGGCAATTCTTCCCTACTTCTGCAGGCAGAGCTTATTAAAACAGCACTGAAATCGCACCATAAACCTAACTTGTTAAGCAGACAGAGACAAACCTTGCCTTCTGTTATCTCTAGGGACCAAAATCTGCCTGCAGCACTTCCTTAAATTGGTGCACACTAATTTCCCTGGTAAAACCAAACAGTGATTTTGCAGGAAAGGGTTCCTCTCTCACAAGTGAAAGTGAGAACAGTCAACTCCTTCAGGAAATGCTGGCATTCTCAGTAGAAGGTAACAGGGATCTCTGCTCTTGTTGATTAGTAAAATCGAGAGCCGATCGATCAAATGATGTGCAACTGCAATAGAAAAGGCAAAAGCTATGCAGGGGATGGTTAGGAAGGGGATTTGAAAACAAATCAGCCAGTATCATACTGTCCCTGTATAAATCTATGGTGCATCCTCATTTGAAATAGTGTGTACAGTTCTGGTCACCGTACCTCAAAAAAGGTATTATAGCAGGGGTGGCCAACCTGTGGCTCGGGAGCCACATGCGGCTCTTTCACACATATTGTGCGGCTCCTGGCAGGGCGGCTGGGGAAACAAAGGGGAGGCATGCTTTTTCTCTCTTTCTCCCTTCCTTCCTTCCTTCCCTCCTCCCTCCCGTCTATTTGCTTTCCTAGTTTCTCTCTCTCTCTTTCTTTCCACTTCTTTAATTCTTTCTTTCCATCTCTCTCTCTCAATATCATTAGCAAACAAGTAATATCATTATCAATAACCGGCTTTCCTCGTTTGTTTTTATTTTTGGCAGTCCCCTTTAACGTTAATAAAAAGCCAATTTGCATATTTTAAAAAATAAAAACGTGTGTGTGATATTTGTTCCTGTCTTGCGGCTCTCAGACATCTGGCGTTTATTCTATGCGGCTCTTACGTTAAGCAAGGTTGGCCACCCCTGTATTATAGCATTGGAAAAGGTTTATAGCATTGAAAAAGGTGCAGAAAAGGGTAACTAAAATAATTAAGGGCATGGAATATTTTCCCTAAGAAGAAAGATTAAGGAAGTTAGAGCTCTTTAGCTTGGAGAAATGACGATTGAGGGGTGACATAGCTGAGGTTTACCAAATTATGCATGGGAGAGAGAAGATAGAGAAAGAAGTACGTTTCTCCCTTTCTCCCAATACAAGAACTCATGAGCACTCAATGAAATTAATGAGCAGTAGGCTTCGAACAGATAAGAGGAAGTACTTATTCACCCAAACAGTAATTAAGGTGTGGAATTCACTGCCACAGGAAATGGTGGCAGCTACAAGCATAGACAGCTTCAAGAGGGGATTGATAAACATACGTAGCAGAGGTCCATCAGTGGCTATTAGCCACAAGGTATAGATGGGACACTATGTCTGGGGCAGTGATGCTCTGTATTCTTGGTGCTTGGAGGGGCACAGTGGGAGGGCTTTTGGAGCGCTATCCCCACTGGTGGACCTCCTGATGGCACCTGGGTTTTGGCCACTGTGTGACACAGAGTGTTGGACTGGATGGTCCATTACCTGATCGAACATGGCTTCTTGTAAGTTCTTATGATGGGGGACAGACTGACCACCACTTTTTTCACATGGAGATCATTTCAAAAGTGCTGAGACAAAATTTAGGGGAAGGGGGTAGAGAGGTATTTCAAGAATATTGAGTTGGATCCAACCAGCTTTCCCACTGCTGAAAAGGGGAGGAAGGGGCCCCATTGACCATCAAAATCATGTGCTAGGATTTATGGAACCCCCATGGACAAGTGTCATATGGGATTGGGGCTATAGTAAAGAGGGGGATTAGGTGAGATTGAGTGAAAAAGCTAGCTGGATCCAACCCCACCCCCCTTGAAATAGACCCTCCTTTTCAATTGTTTTTCAAAGGGATGCAAATTCAGTGAAAATGTACATGACACAGGAATGTACTACACAGACACATTTAGGTACTTTTGTGGTCCTACTACTACTAGACTTTTAGGTTGATTTCAGAAAGTATACAGTTTGCAGCCCCAGCTAACAGTTACTTTGGTGCCATTTTTGCATAGGGGGAAATGAACAGATTGAATTCATTTGCTGCAGTTCACTAGTAGAACATCTGCTTTGCATGCAGACAGTCAGGGTTCAATCCCCAGCATTTCCAGTTCAAAGAACAAGGTAGTTGATGATGTGAAAGACCTCTGCCTGAGAAAGTGGAGAGCTGTTGCCAGTCTGAGTAGACAGTGCTGGCCTTGAGGGACCGATGGTCTGATTCCGCATAAGGCAGCTTCATGGACTCAGTAATGTCACATTGCCAGATCCAGTCACTTATGTGCTGTTACCTTAGCCAAACAAAAACATGTACTGACCTTGCACCTGATCGTGGATATGATTTTGCATGAAAAGGTAGGTTTTGGAGGGTCTTCCAGTAAACATTTTTTAACCAAAAATGTTCGCTCCCAATCATTTGGCTCAGGCTACATTTCAGTGTACAAAAAAATCAACATTGTCACACTTGACTATATCTCAGGGGTCTATTCTCCTGTGACTGCAAGTGTTTGGAAGCAGCTGCCTTATACATGTGAAGGCAGTAATGCAGAAACGAAATTCTGCAAAAACTTAACACTGTTAAATGCTGATTGTTACTGCCTGCTATCAGATACCACCAAATGGTGACCAGTAATACATAATCTTTGGATGCTAAATGCTGATACTGAGTATCAAATATTCCTCAAATATTTACACAGCTGGAAAGTACGCTGGAAATTCTTACCATAAAAATCCAAAGAGAACAACTTTCCCGAAAAAAATGTCAACGTTCTATGCCAGGGGTCCTCAGCATGTCTTTTCTGGCATGAGAGCCAGTTTGGTGTAGTGGTTAAGTGCGCGGACTCTAATCTGGGAGAACCGGGTTTGATTCCCCACTCCTCCACTTGCACCTGGCTGGATGACCTTGGGCAAGCCATAGCTCTGTACCAGCTCTTCTCTCAAGGACAGCTTGGGAAAGAGCTCTCTTAGCCCCACCTACCTCACAGGGTGCCTGTTGTGGGGAGGGGAAGGGAAAGGAGTTTGTAAGCTGCTCTGAGACTCCAAGTGAAGAGCGGGATATAAATCCAGTCTCTTCTTCTTCTTCTTCTTCTTCTTCTTCTTCTTTTCGGGTGCCTGCCAAGTGTTTTCAGAAAGAGGGTGGGCCAGATAGGGCTTTTCCCCAGATTGCCCACTGGAGATTTAATTTGCTGCGCAGAATTTTAAAAGCATTATTTTGGCAGCAGCTACCACTACTGCACAAGGATCTTCACTGCATGACTGAAGGTAAGCTGGGACAACCACTTTGAAGAAGGTTCCTCTCCTGCAGCTGCCAATTTATGGCTGCCGTTTTGTGGCTGTGCCTGCCACACTGTGTCAGAATTCCAAAGGTCCACACAGGATCAAAAAGGTTGGGGGTTCCTGTTCTATGCACTACCAAGTGTGAATGTTGGGGTTTGAGGGAAAATTACCTCTGATGTATAGTAGTAATCTATAGCAAAAGCTTGGGTCTCAGACATGACCAAAAAAAAAATCTGTCCATCTATGAAATGCAAACTGCAGCCCAGGTCCAATTTGTTAGATTCACTGGTATGGTAAGCCAGGAGCCTGTATCAGTTTAGCAGTGTGCGCAAACAGGCTACAGACAGCAGAGCTTATTTGTTCTCTATGTGCCAGCAAAGTAACAGAGTTATACAGAGCCACTTGTCAGTTTCAAAACTAATAATGAGTTCTTTATTTAGGGAACTCCATTCTAAATAGGATAGATGAGGGATAGGGATAGAATCTGTTCTAACTACCTAGATGGATAAAGATGGAGAGCAAATGTGCTGCTTCTTTGTGTGTGTGTGTGCGCGCGTGCACACACAGGCGAGAGAGAGAGAGAGAGAGAGAGAGGGAAGTGTGAATGAAAAGAAGCAATTCCCTGAGAGTATCAGTCTACACATCAAAGTGACAGAGGCAGAAGCATAAAAAGGAAGAAAACTCAGTTTGCCTGTGTGTCTATCTGACTGTCTTGTAATCCCCCTCTGGAGGCTGAAGCTAAGAGACAGCGTCTGGTACTTCTCCTCCAACACAACTGAGAAATCTAACTTCTGCAGAATTGGGGGGGGAGGGTTTCCTGAGGAATGACAGTATGTATTTGCATATATATGTTCACATTTTTGCCATTCAAATATAATTTTTGTACAGAAACATATTTTTTATTTATTTCATTTATTTTAAAAATGTGGCCTTTCTGCCCTTACAGGGATCACCAGGGCATCCAACAACTTTAAACATTCACGATAAATCATATTTTAGAACCATGAAATGCTGCCCCTCCTCAACACATATCATTAAAGCAATGTTAAAAATAGAGTAAAATACATACAAAATGAAAACACATAATGAAGGTCCATCAAGTCGCAACCAGCAGATGGCAATCCCTCATGGGGTTTTCAAGGCCAGACACGAGAAGAGATGGTTTGCCATTGCCTTCCTCTGCATAGTAACCCTGGATAGCCCAGGCTAGTCCTATCTTGTCAGATCTCAGAAGCTAAGCAGGGTCGTCCTTCAAGGACAACCTCCAAGGAATACCAGAGCCTGTGACGCAGAAGCAGGCAACAGCAATCCACTTCTGAAACTTCTCTTGTACCACCTAGTGGTGCATTACACTAAAGGAGCGATAACTTTACGCTGTCAGACAATCTTAGGATCTCCTGGCTATACTACACACAATGCCATATGACGACGACGACGATGATGATGATTCCAAAAATCTTACTGGTACTTGAAAATCAAGATGTTCTGGCTGTTGTTATAGATAGGTACAAAGGCTGGCCAAACTGGAGCTTCTTATTTCTGCCAGTCACAGAGGTTGATGTTCAAAGCTCTATTCCCTTTTGGACCTGCTGTAGCTTACTAGGCTGGCTCTAGGGTTGCCAGCTCTGGGTTGGGAAATACCTGGAAAAAAATTGGGGGGGGAGGAGCCGGAAGAGGTATGGGGAAAGGAGAGGCCTCAGCATGGTACAATGCCATAGAGTTTGCCCTCCAAAGCAGCCACTTTCTCCAGGGGAACTGATCTCTGTAGTCTGGAGCTCAGTTGTAAAAGCTGGAGATCTCCAGGCCCTACCTGGAGGTTGGCAATCAAACTAGGCACTCTTAGGTTTTCAAACTGAGTCTAAGCCTCAGAATTCTTGACACTAGTAAACCAGCCTCGCAGAAGGCTGGTTCCTCTACTAAAATAACTTTGCCTACACATCTCCAAAGAAACACCTGGGCAGAATTTCATACTTACATCTAATTAAACCCAAATCATTTAATTAGATTCCTGTTTTCTAATAGGCCTCTTCCACATTTTGCTAGTTCCCCCTGCTATTCAGCCTTTCAAGTGAATACAGTGTTTCAAGAATAACCAAATATCTATTTAAGCAATAAAATAAGTTAGCAGAGTTATACAAGGAATAGGACTCTATTTTGTTCTGTTCTCAACAATGAACATATTGTATTTTGCACCAGCCATATTTCTCATAAAATGCCACATCGGGTTAATGAAAAAGCAGCACAAAAGCTGATTCAAATCCCTGCAGCAGAAGCATTTTGCTATTAGTTGACATAACGCTTTAATAATGGAGTTACTTGCTTGAGAGAGGGGAGGAGAAATACCTTTGCCCAGTACTCAATCCCTTGAACTATGTATACAGTTTCCCTCTTTTTCCCCCCATTGACTTGAGTAATGGCCTTTAAAACCTTACTAAATCCTTTTGTTTAGGCTCCCTGCATGAAATATTTTCTTAAAGGAAAGGTGTATTAAACAAGATGACAAATCTTACATACAGACTCGGGTTTTTTGGGTTTTTTGTTTTTGGTCTAGAGATTGCCATAAACAGAAAGCTAAACAGAGAAGACCAGCTTGATGGAAACCATATTGGGGCATAATGGAATGTTTGAAAATATATCACAAATGACACAAGAGAAATATCCAGCCAGAGGAACCCAAGAGAGAGAGAGAGAAAATCTGCCTCCTGAGTGGCGTCAATTTATCTGTTGGGGCCAGTCGGCTTACTTGATTCTGTTCACTCGCAGAACTGGATGGCTTAGAAGACCCCGGCTACCATATGGAGTCTTGGTGATCTCACCTCATAAATCTAACTAAGCAGACCTTTCCTTTGGCCATACTTTTAAAAATACAGTCGGCTGGTTGTTTCAAACATCTGGGCCTCACCGCGAGGACAAGCCTTGTTCGGCAAAGATATTCTGGTCCTCCATTTTCTGCATCGTTGACTTTAAGTGTATGAAATGATATTTTGCTAGCACCTCATAGCTATCTTTATGAGACATTGGAGAGGTAAAATGGAAAATGGGATGTAAGCATTGACAAAGTCTGCAGGTTTGCTTTTTCTCTTCAGTACTGCATCCGGGAGGAGGCAAGGTTTTTATTGTAAAAGTAAATCAAAAACAAGAGACAAATTTAAAGGGGTGGGTTTTTTAAAAAAAGCAAATTATAGCAGCAGGTAAAACACTTGATGTCATTTTCACTTATGGAGTTGCACAAAATTATCTGGGAGCCATCCTCAATAGGCATGTCCACAGCAGGGAAGAAATTACACCGAGATTATGATTCTGTAAATAATTCCATTTGCCTCACTGTAGTCACTGGATACAAAATACCAAAAGAATAAAGTTTCAGTATGCATTTAAGGCAAGTACAACCAAGCAGACCTGGGGACAAGTAGGGTTGCCATCCCCCCGATGGGAGTGGGGTTTCCCCAAATTTTGGGGGCCTCAATCCACCACTGACCAGCTGGCCTGCGAGGGACGCCCCACCCCCAAATAGCCCCATCCCTCCTGATGTGCCTGGCATGATGATGTCACCCAGAAGTGATGTCATTGTGTGGGCATGTCACACGGGGAACACTCTAGCATTTGGGCAAAAACTCTATGGTGACCATACAGTTTTTAGCCCAAATGCTAGAGTGTCTAACCTGACGTGCCCTACATGATGGCATCATTTCTGGTATGTGTGGGCCTGATTCCAAGCAGGAACATAGTGTGTGAAAAGAGGGGCTTCACTATGTGTGCTCCAGTGCAATTTTCTGGGGTTACCAACTCCAGTTTGGGAAATTCCTAGAGATTTGGGAGCAGTGAATGCTTGGGGAGGGATAAGTTTGGAGTGTTGGAATATACAAAGTCTATAGTGCACCTACTTGAAGAAAATCAGAAGAAGAGCTTAACAGGGGACAGCTGAAGGACTGCTAGTTAGCATAGCTAGATTAGGGACTGCCCACAATTTCAAATTGTGTCCTTCCTGTCTCCTGATTAGCTCTTTGGAGACTTCCTGCTCCAACTGAGCCCTCCGCCTTTGTTCCTGTCTCTCAGAGCAGTTAGTCAGTTAGTTAAGCCTCCCTACCTCCCCTCTGTTCTATCAGAGTTTATTTCTTCTTTAATAAACCAAGTAATTTTCTTTAAACAGTTGGTGCTCCATTCCTCTGGGGAAGGGAGAGAGCTCAGCAGGGAAGTAATGCAATAGAGTCCATTCTTCAAAGCAATCATCATCTCAAGAGCAACTGAACTCTGTAGTCTGGAGATCACCTGTAATTCTGGGAGTTCTCCAAGCCCCACCTGGAGGTTAGTTGTCCTACCCCAGGGGCGCCACATTCCCTGTTTGGAAAACCTATGTATACCCCATCAGTGCATGTGGAGCCACAAATGAAACAAACAGTGTTTTCATTTTGGGCTGGGGAAAGGGATGGGGTAAGGTCCCTTCTCCTTGTGTGCTACAGTCCTGACTGGAATGTGGAGAGAAGAGCAAGTGTCGGGCATGTGGATGCCACCTCCTCCCTTGCTTGCTGCTGCTTCCACAACGTGGGTGTTTTTACCCCACCCCCAAGCTAAAACAGTCTCAGGTTCACATCACCCTGCCACAAAAAAAAATTCACTGGCTGACCTTGCTTCAACCATGCTCTGTTGTGAGGATTCTCCGAGAGAAAAGCAGACTGCAAACAAGGTAAACAAAATGAGGAAAGGAGAATGCCAGTCTAAGCTCCCTGGAGAAAGGGAGTGAGATTTATGCTCACAATCACACTTTGAGGTGGGTTAAGCTGAGAGCGACTGGACCAAGGTCACTGAACAAATTTGACAATAGAGTAGGGTTTTAGACCTAGGACTGCCTGGTTCTGCCCTCTCCACTGTGGCTCTTGAAGTATTTTTTTGAAAAATTCAGCAAAACAGGATAGCCCCCTGTTCTGATTACGTCTTCACTTAGGCATGACCTGGAAGCACAAGACCTTGTCCTTGTATGTTTGGAGCTACCATTCATTCACAGTGGGGCTGTCAAAAGCTACTATCCAGAGTCCTGCATGGTTCCTTTAAGATAAAATGTACAAGAAGATAACTTTCAGCAACAGCTGTTCTGCCTCATGACCCAGCTATTATTCATTATTAATAATTGTTTGGCCTCTTGACTTCACTCTTTTGGTACCAGTGGGCATCCCTCCAGCTGTATGAAGAGCTCCTTCAGATCCCTGGATTTAGAGTTGTGTATAGTGGTTTTTTATTAATACTCTCATCCCTCTTGCCTCAGGTACCATCGAAATGAATAACTACTGCCAACGGGTCTTTCATCATCCCCCAGGAAATCTCTTCTTCTCCTTGTGTACCTAAGTAGTTTGGAGCTCAATTAAAAGAGAATTTGTGATAAGATGGAGTGTTTTATTTGACTGTATGCTGATGATCTAAAATGCCAGATTAAAAAAAAAAACAGCCCCGCATAATGTGTGAGGCCTCATACTTCCAACTTTACTCAGTTACATACATGCTGAGAGTGCCGTCATGGCAATTAGTGTTCTCTCTCTCTCTCTCTCTCTCTCTCTCTCGTCTTGCTTCAGTTCTACCTTCCATAAGCCTTCAAGTAGTTGAAGAACCTTCTGCCAGGCCAGTAAACCGTTGTTCCAGTTTTCTTTTTTCATGCCTGTTCTTCAGTTTCTTGCTTTTATATTCAGATGCAGCTGTAAACTGCTAAGATTATAGGAATGAATAAATGCACATAAGGGGGATGAACATGCATGCCGGACAGTCCCTCCATGAGCAACTGGCCCAGCCCTGTCTATGTATTTATTTATTTATTTATTTATTTATTCGATTTATATCCCGCCCTCTCCGCAAGCGGGCTCAGGGCGGCTAACATGGGCCCAAGGCCTAGTAAACATTAAAACCAATAAAATCAGTAAAACATTCAATAAATACAATACAATTAATACATATAAACTTCCATAATATCTCTTCTGATGGCGACTTGTTGGCAGGTCTAATCCCCCCCCCCCCCCGTGCCAGGACCATATAGGACCAGGGTTACATTACTGATGTCAAATGATGGATGGTATCATCGGTGGCGGCTCCTATTCGAAAGCCTGGCGGAAGAGCTCCGTCTTACAGGCCCTGCGGAACTGTTTCAAATCCCGCAGGGCCCTGATCTCTTCTGGGAGCTCGTTCCACCAGACAGGAGCCGCCACCGAGAACGCCCTGGTCCTTGTTCTGGCCCGCTTGGTGTCCTTGGGGCCAGGAACGCACAGTCGATGTTTTGACCCCGACCGTAGTGCTCTCTGGGGTATGTTTGCCTTGCACTGTTCCCCAGGGACTGAGGGGACAAGTACAGGTTCCAGCCCCTAAACCACCCCAGTTGAGGGATCTTTTAAATCTGCATATACACAAGTGTGTGTTTGGTGCACTATTTGTATGATATAAGAGTGCGACCTTTTAAATAATGAAGGTGATTTTTATTAAACTACCAAAAAGCAAGCAGAAAAAGGAGAAAGTGAGAGAAAGGAGACAAAAACATAGCAAATTTAGGAGTGACTATTTCCTAAAAACAATATCTCCTGAAAAGAAATATTTATGTCAAAGGTAGGGTTGCCAGCTCCATCTTCGTCCCCAGTGGGGGACTTTGGGGGACATTCCTGGAGGGGGTGGGGAGTCCCCACCATGATGACATCATGTTGGGGATGTCCAGCTCCAAGCCCCACCCCACAGGGACGGTCCCGCCGGCTGCGAGCACTTAAAGGGGTCCCTTTAAGTGCCCACATCCAACAGGACAGGGCTGGTGTGCGGGGCCCTATCAACTGGCTGTGGGCACTTGAAGGGGTCCCTTTAAGTGTGCACAGCTGAGGCACCCACCCACCCAATCTCCGAGTGGCAATACGTCTTGGAGATCAAGTGCATGGCCCACAGCCGCCCCTCCCCCTCCTCTCTCTCAAGAGAGGAGGGGGTGGCTGCGGGTGTTGGGACTTGGGGTAGGGCTTCCCCTGCTGACCAGGTGGTGGGTAGAACCCCCCAAAAAGCAGATAACCCTTGCCAAATTGGGGGGTCTGGCAACCCCAGTCAAAAGTGCCTGTCAAGATCCTAGGCCTACAGTAATGTGGCCTACAGACTCAAGGGAGTCCTAGTGGCTCCAAGGAAGTCTGTACTAGGGTAGCTATCTGGGCCTACATTTCCCAGGTCTCCTTTGGACCCTGTGATTGGTTAACAGGGGATTTGGAGGGAAAACTTATACCAGTAGAGGAGTAGAGGGTGTTGCCTGGGAAGATCAGATAAAAGCCCATGCCCAAAGTGAGAGGTGGTTCACTACTTGGGAGCAGAGCTGAACAGAGGCTGCTGCAGACAGAGAGATCCCTCATCCAGAAGGGGTGAGTCAATTTGAGACCAAGAGGCAGCTAGGAACAGTCTGGGTAGACACATTAGGTTCTTTTATTTGTTTGCTTACCTACCTTTACTGGTCTCATTATTCTACAAATTATTTGAACACCAATCGTTATTAGACCTCTTTAATAAAGTTATTTGTTATTCTGCCTGGGTCTTCTTGTTTCATTCAGTCACATATAAAGTACACCCTACCAGGAAAGGGTGGGCATTAGGGGTCAGGTGGGTGCTCTGGGCCTTGCCAAGGGGACTCGTACCAGAGTGGTGGCAGCTGATGGAGAGCCTCCCTAGTCAATGCCTGCAACAGTGCCATATAACATACACTATTTGTTTATTTGTTTGTTTATTTATTTATCAGATTTTTATCCCATCCTCCCTGCCTCACGACAGGCTCAGGGCGGCTACCAACACATTTTATACATGTTAAAATTCAATAAAAACACAATATAAAACATACAGCATACATTCTATACTATACAACACAAGATGGCGCTTCATCACCCCCATCTGGGCAGTGTCGACAGGCGTTCCGCTGGATTCCTATTTGGTGGTGATGGTCTGGACAGCAATCTTCAATACTCGGGCCAGGGCCATAGTGTCGTGGCGGCCCCTACTTGTAAGCCTGGTGGAAGAGCTCCATCTTGCAGGCCCTGTGGAACTGTAGAAGGTCCCTCAGGGCTCTGATGTTCTCCAGGAGCTCATTCCACCAGTACGAGGCTGTCACCAAAAAAGCCCTGGCCCTCATTGCCATCAGTCGGGCTTCCCTGGGCCCTGGAAGAACCAGGCAGTTCTGAGAACCCGATCGAAGTGCTTGCTGGGGTACATACGGGGAGAGACGGTCCCTCAGGTAAACAGGTCCCTGGCCATATAGGGTTTTATAGGATGGAAAGTGAGCTGAACTGGCACGCGATGGGAAGTGAGCTGACTATATAACAATAAGCAGACCTTAAGTTCTCAAGTCATTTCATTTCATTTATTCAGGGAATTCTAAATAGTACATAGGCTTTTAGACAAAATAATATAATGATAATTGAAATACATGGGGGAAAGGAATATTTAGCACTTTAGGACGAAGTAAATACTGAATACATAATTTAAAATATTGAATTAAAATTAAAAATAGCCATAGAATTGCTGCATGTTTAACTAGGTATTGAATTAATGGCAGTAGTTTGAATTTTTAATACTGCTGAGTTATATTTGGCAACTGTCAGAGGGATGTGATTTTCATTTCTGGACAAAAAGTTAAGTAAGTGGTAGTTCTCTGAACAGCTGGGAAAAGTTACAAGGAGGGGAGTTACCAGAGAAGCTCTTAAACTGTCATAGAATCTGCATGAGAAGAAGTTTTTCAGGGCTTCAGGCACCTCAAGAACAAATCCTTTGACTACACAGTGTGTTAGAAAATCTTCTAAAAAGATCAGCAATTGGTAATACATTGAAATACGCCAGGGAGAAGAGATGGTGATACGAGGGGTCCGTAAGAGAACACAGATACATATTGCCAACAAACAGTCTTGAAGGAGTAAAACCCAGTGGAGTAAAACCCAATGGAGATAAGTTTGGGGAGTTTATTTTACCCATCCTCAGCTGGTTTTAGTTGGACATATGGATACTGCCTCTGAGGAAGAGAGATTCAGGCCTTGAGGAAATTGTGAGGGAAAAGAGCTTATCTACAGCAGTTCAGGGCTGGTGGGAGGGGAGACTGAGTGTGGGGGGAGTTGTATTAAGGAAGGGACAGAGATAGGAAAGTAGCAAGGCATACTGTGCCTGTTCCTGGGCAAAAGGGTGGTGTTCTAGCAGTGTGTTGGTTGGTGGACATCTTTAAGGAGGGGGCGTCCCCTGATAGACTGACTAAATGTTATAAAAATGTTTCTAATTTGTGTTGGATGTGTGGAAAAAATAAAGGAACCTTCTTCCACATGTGGTGGACATGTAAGGTTATACAAAAAATTTGGAAAATGATTAATAAGTTGATTCTTCAAATTCTGGTTTGTGAAGTACCTTTGGATCCAGGAACTTTCCTGCTAAATATGTTTCTGGATGGTCTGAAGAAACCAGACCAAAAATTGTTGGCCCACATACTAACTGCTGCATATATATTGCGGGCGAAATGTTGGAAATCCTCTGCATTACCGGGAAAAGAGGAACTAATCAACAAATTACTGGACTGGGCAGAGATGGACAAATTAAGCTACCTAATCAATATGGACAACAAGTTGGATCCAACTATTATATGGTCCAAATTTTACTCTTGGTTGGAATAATATAGGAGTGCTCTTAGTGCTCTTAGTATATCTTAGTATATCGGAATATTACGATTGTTAAAACTTTAAATCTTAATAAAATGTGTTGGAAAAAAAAGGATGGGGTGAAACCAATGGGGAGAAACTAAGAGGGGGAATGAACAAAGGAGGGGGGAAACTAAGTCACTAGTTTGGAATTGGTCTTTCTGTGCTCTTCTGGTCACATGATTGTGGGGTCAGAATTATGTCATCTCTACCTACAAGAGATAGCTTCATTGTTTGAGATTCTTACTTTTCATGTTCCCTTAGTGTGCTTTCTAAAGACACAACAGGTATATGGGAATTAGCCTGCCAAGAACTGATCCTTGGAGCTCCCTTGCAAGACCATTTTGTTTTATGCTACTTTGTGAGAACTTTCCCAGCTAATTTCTGATGCTTTTATTAAAATGAAAGATCAGTTTTACAAGCACTCTTAAATAAGAGTGGACAGTGCTTGTAAAACTAACCTTTCATTTTAATAAAAGCATCAGAATCCAGGTGATGTCCTGGATTCACTAAACAATTCTGTTGTCCCAGAGGATGTACCAGCACCTAAATTATTTAGGTTTCAAAGGTCACGATCAGATGGCTCTTTAGATCTGACTCAGGCACGAGTGCCTGGTGGATTTAAAGGGAACGTCCAGACAGCAACATCTGGGAAACGTGCCACTTCCGTGATCAGCTTGTTGATCCCCGCCAGGGAGCCATACTTTAAAGATACTGCTGAAAATCTGTTCTAAAGCTTGTTGATGGGCCAATGGTGGACTTTCCCCCATCTGGTCACTCCAGCGCGCGATCAGCCTGTCAGGATGGTCTGACTCCAGACTATCCCGAACACCGCCATTTAAAAAAATTCTTAGTGATATGCACATAAACGTGTAAACGTGTGATGGCTGCAGAGCTCTGCTCAAACGTTCCGGACAATTTCATGTTTCTGAAGGGCCCATGAAGTTTATGAACTCTGTTGATTGAAATGGTACCTAGAGGAAGGTACCACTGGCGGTGTTTTTAACATTCAAGTCCGTGCATGTGCAGAAAAATAAGTAGACGGTGAGGCACATATGTGCATGTGCAAACAGAATTTTTTTTTAAAAAACCTGACCATGCAGCTCCTTCAGGTGGACACCATCTAGACAATCCACCGCGGAGTCCACATGCAGTAAGGGATTCACAGGGGAGCTGTCTGGTCATGCAACACTGGATTAAAAAGATCGTGATCAAATTAGAGCCGGGCCAATGGCAGGATTAGCTGCCCATCTGAACACACCCTCAGTTAAGCTTTTCCCTACTGCAGCCTTTAGTATGTTATGGCCCTGAGTTGTGGGGAAGCATTCTGACAGGTAACAGCATCTACCAGGGTATCAGTTATTTGCTCATAAAGTCTGTCTCCTCAAACCTGGTTCTTAACCACTACACCACACCATGCACAAGCAAGTTTGGTGCAGTGGTTAGGAGCACAGTCTCTAATCTGGGAGAACTGGGTTTGATACCCCACTCCTTCACATACAGCTGCTGGTGTGACCTTGGGGCAGTCACAGTTCTCTCAGAGCTGTTCTGGAAAGAGCTGCTCTCGAAAGAGCTCTCTCAGCCCCACCTGCCTCACAGGGTGTCTGTTGTGCAGAGGGGAAGGGAAAGGAGATTGTAAGCCGCTCTGAGACTCCTTCAGGTAGTGAAGGGCTGAGTGTAAATGCAATCTCTTATCTTCTCTTCTTCCTCTTTATAAGGTCAATTGCTTAAATGGGACTAGATTCACTCTGGAAGCCAAGCATAAGATAGTAACATCTCTTCCACCACTTCTCACTCTATTCTGAAGGACCTGCAGCTTTAGGTTTTACTACCCATTGTAAAGAGAGAGTGGCACACATATATGAATACATTTCAGAGGTTGGCTGCATTGGCCTGCAGTAGAACAGTTAAATTCGAGTCCACTAGCACCTTTGAGACCAACAAGAGCTTCAAGGTATAAAGCGTTCAAGTCAATGCTCCCTTTTATATAAAAATTCCTAAATGGATTTCACCTTTGGAAGTATTCATATATCCCACAGTTTTTACTAAAGAACAACTCTGGAAATATGAAGAACTTTTACAAAAAGATTGTTAGCCGAATTGCTTTAATTTAAGATTAGCAATTGGCAGAATACTGGGTTCTTGCCAACTATACCAAGGTCCCGCTCCCTCCGGGAGTTTCCAGAAAATAGGCAATGAGGCTGAGTGGTTTTTTAAATGGTGTTTACTTACAACGTGTGATTCAAGCATACAAGAAGTAATCAAAAAACGCATACACACAAGATCTAAGGAAATCAGACAGAAAGTAGCACTGTTGCATTAGCAGGAGTTTCGTTGAGGGGAATACGTTACCTATCTTGGTGATGGGTGGTCCACGTCCACAAGAAGATCGAGGGAAGGGTGAATAGGAAAAATGGGGGGAACGAGATCTGAACCTGCAGATACACGCACCGTCCTGGCTGCGCAAACCAGGGATTAGAGATGGAGGCAAGGTGTTGGGTACAGGAAGCTGGACATAAGAGGTTGATAAGACGATAGGGGTCGAAGGGGGCTAGCAATGTGTTTCTGTTGTGCAAGATCTTTTATCAGGTAGCATTGGGGTGGGCTGCGCTGACCACATCCCCTTGTCACACCTACTAGTTTGTCCATCCCTACTAGTCTTACTATTGGTCGGTGTCATGGGGAGGAGGGGGCAGGAAGGAGTGGACAATATTGCAAATCTAGATGCTAATCAGGATCTAACACCTGGGCCATCTGGTCGGTCTTCTTGGCGCCAATCCTTGGTCTCGTGATGGCTTCGGCCAGGTCACTTGATGGCCGACGATTAGTTGCTGGGCATCCTAATCTCTTACAGGAACGTTGGGGGAAGGTGCGAGGAGGCCAGCGTAAAGGAGAAAAAGGACCCTTTGAAATGGAGTCTTGGTCTCCCTGTTGGTGTGAACACGTGAAAGGAACTGAAGACCTCTTTGAAATGGAATTCTGGTCTTCATGTAGATGTGAACTCTGAAGGAAGTCTCCCACTGTGGGCTGGAGCCTCTCATAGCAATAGAGAGTGCATTTCGCCCCTAGCAGAATGACAACCCAAAGTTCAAACTTATGAACTTTTACAGTTCATAAGAGCATATAATATGCCTTGCTGGCTTACAAGATAACTCTTTGAAATCACAAGGAACACTATAAGGACAAGGCATTCATTTAAACTGGTGGGAAAGAGTACAATTTGACTCTAGATATATGAAAGACAAACTAACTGGTTTTGCTGAAAAATCAAATTGGCTAGATAAAATATTGTTGGCAAATGATGTTAAATATATAAAAGCATTTTATACACTACTACTAGAAATGAGAATGCAGGATGAAACAGTAAAAACTGCTATGATAAAATGGGCACAAAATATAGGATATAATATTCAATTAGATCAATGGTTGAAAGTATGGAAAACAAATATAAAATTTACAAAGTGTAGGGTGTTTAAAGAAAATATTTATAAGATGTTTTATAGATGGTATATGACACCCGAGAACTTAGCAAAGTGGTATCCAAATATGTCGGCTGAATGTTGGAAGTGTACACAAACTGTTGGTTCTTTTTTCATATGTGGTGGACGTGTAAATGTGTAAAAAAAATATTGGACCTGGATTCATGAAATATTGCAAAATATGTTGCATTTGACTATACCATTTGTGCCAGAATTTTTTTTGTTGAATATGATTCCAGAAGCTTCTAACAAACTAGATAAATATCTAATTATTCATGTAATAACTACTGCCAGAATTCTTTATGCAAAGTACTGGAAAGGAGAAGAAATTCCTTCTAAGGAGGAAATAATCTATAAGCTATTGGAGACTGCAGAAATGGACAATTTAACATTGAAATTAGCAGATAAAAGAGATGAAATCTTTGAAAATAACTGGTTAAGGCTTTATAAATGGTTAGAAGAATATATTTATTTATTTATTTATTTATTTATTTAATGTATACCCCACCCTCCCCGCGAGCAGACTCAGGGTGGCTTATAAATCGGTAATCAATACCATAAAAACCATAAACGGAGTTAAAACTTCCATATTAAGACTTCACATTAAAACAATCACAGGTTCTTTAAAGTGCTAGTAATAATAGTTAACTTCCAATACTACAGATGGTATACCATATGATCTCCAACAAGTCCACTGTTACCCCAGCTGCAAAGATCAAATTGAGCGTGTGCCCAGCTCGGTGAGTGGGAGTCGTTACACATTGGGGAGAGTCCTAGTGCTTTCATGGATGACACCATGTCCGTCACCTGAGTAGAAGCCACGTCATCAGCATGGACATTGTAATCACCCAGGACTATCAGTCTAGGGTGATCCAATGCCCAGCCTGATACGGCCTCCATCAGGGATGGCAAGCTATCAGCTGGTGCGTTAGGCAGTCAGTACGCCAGCCAAATCGCCAAACTCTCCCTGGCTTCCCACACCAGGTTGGCACACTGGTTTAAAAATGAACTAATTTTAACTATATGCTCCTATAAAATTGTGATAAGCTAATATGGTGAATTAGAAATTGACACTAGTAGAAATGTTAATACAGATATATATTGTACGGACTCCGTATCTGTTAGTAGGTTTTTATCTTTGTATGTTTTTTCTTGTTTTTCTTTTTTTCTTTTCCTTTACAAAAATGCAAAAAAAAATATTACAGAAAAAAAAGAGTCAATGCTCCTTTTGTCAGACTCTCAAAATCTTACAAATGCTTCTTTCATCAGACTCTCAAAATCTTATACACTGAAAGACCTCTTGGTCTCTAAGGTGCTACTGGACTCAGATCTAATATTTGAACAAAAGAAGGAGGCTCTTAGGCAAGTAAGAGCACCGAGATCAGGAATATCTGAAACAGAAGTAGTCTTAGTTGAGCAGAAAATAGAAAATCTCTCATGTATCCAGAATAATATTGAGCACATAATTAGCACCAAACACTAGAACGTTCGGCTGTAATAAGGTGACTATTCCAGATTCTCATACATTCACAATGCAACATGGGGGGCTGTGGCTCAGTGGAATAGCCTCTGCTTTGCATGCAGAAAGTCCCAGGTTCAATCCTCCTCATTTCCAGTTAAAAAGGACCAGGCAGTAGGTGGTGTGAAGGGCCTCTGCCTGAGATCCTGGAGAGTCGCTACCAGTCTGAGTAGACATAAGAACATCAGAAAAGCCCTGCTGGATCAGACCAATAGTTCATCTAGTCAGCCCCATAGCCAGGATTTTTTTAAATCAGGGGGCATTTAAATTTCTTAGGGGGCACCGGCTAATTGAATTAAAGATAATTTAATTAAAGAAAGTGGGGGACAGGAACCCTGCTCTGTGCTGGTCTCTGCTCTGGCCAACGGCAAGTTGGAGTCTTCCTCCCACCGCAGCTGTGAGCATCTAGCTTTCCTCCCTCCCCAGAGATCCTCAGCTGGAGCTGCCCCTCCTGAGGGGATAAGGCCATGATGCCCTGGTCTGGATGGGAAGTCAGGGGCATTGCCAAGAGGTTGGGGGACCTAGCCCTGGGATGCCCCACTGTAGCTACAGGCCTGCATCTAGTCCAGCATCCTGTCTTCCCCAGTGGCCAATCAGTTCCTCTGGATGGCCAACAACAGGGCATAGAGGCCAAGGCCCTACCCTGATGTTGCCTCTTGGCTCTGGAATTCTACTGACTATGATTGACCAATAGACTGATTCAGTTTAAGGCAGCTTGGTGTGTTTGTGTGTTGAGATCACCAATCAACATGTAAACTCAAGAGAGAAGCTTGTGGAGGGAGACAGAAAGGAGGTAGCAAGGAAAGGTGAGGGTTAGGATCACAAATGCTTACTAGGGAGGCTCATGTAGGAAGATGACAAGCATATTGGCAGGTGATAGCCTTCAGACCTATACAAATGGAGAAGTTTGGAGTTCCCTGATGTGAGCTGGAAGGGGTCAAGGGGGCACCCAAGTAAGAGCTCCACTAAAATCAAGTGGGAAGAGACCCCAGCAGGAGTCCCGGAAGTTACATCTTTGTGATTCAAATCTTCTATCACTGTGGTGAGAGAAGAGATGGGTTTCCCCCTCTCCTTGCAGTAAGGATTAGACAAAGAAATGGAAAAGAACAATAAAACTCCTATCTTTGTGCCTCTGAGCTCAGGAAATTACTCTTGATGAGCCAGTCAGAGGGATGCTTTTGGGATACCTAGCGCAGGACTACAATTCCCAGGGGCAACTGCACTTAAAGATACACAGCAGTTTTACTAAACTACTATTAACTACAGTTAACGCTGACTGAGGGCAGCACACTCCCCACCTGGAATCCTATGGGTTCCGCTACCCACATGCATTGCTAATGAAGCCTTATAACTAGAACTATGCATCATTGGCATGCTACACTGCTAACTATGTTCTAGACAAAAAATTAAGGCATGCAAAACTCAAGTCTTCAGTGTTCAAGTTCTTCTTTGGTGCAGAGCAGGACCATGTCAGTGATTGGCCTGGTGAAAGTTTTGGTTGGCCAGGGGCAGTTCTGCAGGCCATCGCATGTGATGACGCAGACTTCAATCTTGCGGACCAGTCCATCCTCACCAGGCAAGGTCCGATCTACAAGTCCTATGGGCCACGAGTTGCGGGGTGCATTTTTCTCCCTTAGCAGCATGACATCTCCTTCCTGCAGGTTAGGCTTGACCTCTTCCCACTTGCATTGGCTCTGTAAAGTCAGAAGATACTCTTGCTTCCAACACTTCCAGAAGATGTTCGCAAGGAGTTGGACTTGCCTCCACTACTGTTTGAACATATCTTTGGCCACAAAGGTCACTTGAGGTGCCGGCCATTCACCTGTCTTTTGTGTCAGCAAGGTTGCTGGTGTCAGGATGGTTGGGTTCTCAGGATCTGAAGACACTGGAACCAGAGGTCTGGCATTGATGATGGCAGACACTTCCGCTAGGAGAGTAGACAACGTCTCATGTGTGAGGGAAGGTGATCCTGCCAGCATGGAATCTAGAATCCTGCATGCGATGCCTATCATACGCTCCCACGCTCCTCCCATGTGTGAGGCATGGGGAGGATTGAATATCCATGTACAATTCTGGGTGCTCAGATGATTGCTGATTGTGGGATCAAGGTCGGTGCTTCTGTTTATTCTCAGCTTCCTGGCAGCTCCTACGAAGTTTGTGCCACAGTCTGACCTGAGTAGCTTGACAGATCCACATATGGCAAGGAATCTTCTAAGGGCATTTATGAAACTGGAGGTATCCATGGACTCGATTACCCCGATGTGGACCGCTCATATACTCAGGCACGTGAAGAGCACTGCCCAACGCTTGCTGTTGGCCTGCCCTCCTCTAGTTTTGTGTGTCACCACACTCCAGAGTCCAAAGACATCAAGGCCTATGTTGGTAAATGGGGGCTCTGTACTGAGACGGTCTGGTGGCAGATCAGCCATCTTCTGTTGCTGATAGAGCCCCTTGAGCTTACGACACTGTATACATCTCTGAAGTACTGCAGCAATGCATCTCTTTGATCCAACGATCCACAGGCCTGCTGCCCTGCTGGCTCCTTCTGTGAAATGCCATCCTTGGTGATGGATCCTTTAGTGATAGTGTAGCACCAGCAAGAGGGTAATGTGCTGTCGAGCTGGGAAGTGTCAGGTATGCCTGCCACGTTCCCGGGTGGGAGATGGGATTTACTGAACTAAATGAGACGATTCCACTCCTCCCCTCGTGCCCCAGCTGGAATGTACTCCCTCCTCCTTGCTTGCTGGCTTCACGGGAGTCATTATCCGCTTGCTAGCTTCACAGGGTTCAAGGTTACTGGTAGCTTCACATAGACATGGTTTATGTTTTTAACTTCTGTTGCAGGTGCCATCTATTACCGTCTTCCTGCTCTTTAGCCTGGGAACTATTTTACGCGGGATTTATCCCTGGGCGGGGATGGGGGGGGGTGTCTGTATGCCAGTCACTATATCTATCCTAACATTATTATCCAACCCCATTACTAACTCAACAAGGGTACCCTGAAGAAAACCCCCCAATAAAGAAAGTCTTATTCAAGATCCTTTGTGTGGGGTGAATTCATCCAGGAAGTCTCACAGGAGGATGATTGGATTCATCACTGCTGGTACCACATCAGCCATATTCAAGCATCCCCCTACTTGGAGTAGCCCATTGTCATTGAGGAAGGGGCTCAACTTGAAAAGGGGGCTGGTCTTCGGTATTGTTCTCTTCTTGTTGAGACACTCGAGCTCCTGTGAATAAGACTCACATTGCACACTGCGTAGGATGAGGTTCTCTGCTCAACATTGCTCATCTAACCGGGTCAACTCAGTTTTCTGGTGATACACATACTGGATGATACGTGCTCTTCCTAGGACAAGCTCTAGTCTCTGGGCATGCAGTGTTCCAGGATGTCCTCTGAGCAGATTGTGACTGGCAAGTAGGTCGGGAATGTCTGTTCCCAACAGGAGCAGGATATCTGCGTCAGGATCCAGGGCAGGAAGTTGGCTTGCAAAGGGTGTTAAATGAGAGTGGTGGAGCACGACCTCTAGTGTGGGAATCTGGCCACGGTCATCCGGTAGAGCATCACATTCCAACAATGATGGCAGGGGGAACTGGGGTTCACCATCAAGAGATTCAATCTGGAACCCGACAACTATCCCCCCCACCATGCGCTGGACACCAGCACATGTCTTCAGAGTATATTGAACTTCTTCACCCTGTAGATCAAAGAGTTCAAAGAATGCTGGACTGGCTAAGGACTGATTGCTCTGTCCAGCTAAGATGATGTACATCTTCGCTGCCTTCTCTGGATGACCTGCAGGGAAAACTTTGGCAAGACATATCTGATGGCAGGACCTTTGATTCTTCCTGGCGCTGCAAACCTGAGTGCAGTGGGCACCAACAGGCTGAGTGTGAGTACTCGCTGCTTTTGCGGAAGTCATCATGGTAGAGGAGCCAGGCATGGGTTGCTGTGGCGGATCCGAGTCCAGATGCAAGGCGCCAGGGTGCTTGCTGCTGTCACACACACAACATTTGATAATAGCTTTACAGTCCTTAGCTATGTGAATCTTGAACTTGCAGCACTTGAAGCATAACTGGTACTCCTTGATCAAAACCTTCCACTCCTCCAATGGTTTCATTCGGAACCCTCTGCATTTGTTCATTGGGTGCCGCTTCTTGTGAAACAGACAAAATGGCTCTGTCGTCTCTGTTGGCTTTGTTGCCATCTGCTCCACTAGCTTCTCCCTTTTTGATTTTTCCGGATAGCAGATAGTTCTGTCTTCCTCGCAGACACTGCTGATTTAACTCTGGTGTCTCAAAGAGGTGTTTTCTCAATGTGAGCGTCTAAGTGAGGTGTAGACCATCCACACTGGGAATCATTACAAAGCTGTGCAGCTACTTGAACAAAACTTACAAGGTATGAGAAGGGAGGGTACTGGCCCTGACAGGCAGCCTTGGAATTGGCCACCGCTTTGCTCCACTCATCCTGCAGCACAGGGGGTAACTGCTCCTTGATCTCCAAATGTGCCGTGCATTGGTCGAGACTCGCAAGTCCTGGTAATGCCGGGTTGTCTTTGGCTGCTTGCCTGTAGGTTTTCAAGATGATCGGCCAAGGTCCATAGCTTCTCAGGGTTCTTGGCCATTATGATGGGAAATTTCTTCAATTTTCCCATGAGTGCAGTTTCAACTGCTGTTGGAGATCCATAGCAGACATCAAATTTTGTCCAAACTCATCTCAAAGCTGTGTCTGGATCTCCCACATTTGCTGAGTGGAGATCTCTTGCTTGCTCTGCAGACTATGGTCCCAGCCACTCCACGAAGCGCATGAGTTGTTCATTCGCACATAGGTTCATGTCCCATATTGCCCCCAAGAAGGTCGACTTCCAAAGGTAGTAGTTCTCTGGACGATCCGTAAACTTCTGGACGCCTCTTTCTTTCAGGTTCCACCTGATGTTCTGAGGTGCTGTACAGCTGCCAAAGTGGCAGGAGTAGGGAATCCCTTGATCTGGGGGCATCAGCGCAGGATTCATGTACACCATCGCAGGAGCTGTGGTCAGCACTGGAGGAAACACAGGAGCGATCTGTGACCTCATGAACTCTGGTGCTGCGGGGTTGAGTACCTTGGTCTATACTCCATCAAGTGGGCGAATGTATGTGTTTTGCTCCTGAACATAGTTCAGGACTCGTTGAGACAGGTCCAGTACCCCAAGTTCCGCTGGGTTGAAGTTCAGCTCTGGATCCCAATATCCAAAACAAAAATTATATATAAGCTAATTTTTTAGATATATAAGTAAACATTTAAGTCTAAAAATAATTAGATTCACAAACCAACCTGATATAAAATTTCCAATGTCCCCGGATATGTGTGTCATCAACCAAAAGTTTCAATAAAGTGGCACATTTGTCATACTGCAGACAGCTGTATGATGGAGCTAAAGGATGATGCAATAACCCCCATGTGTTGTGTAATACAGCTTACAGAGGAGGGAGGGAAAAGTAAGGGGGTGGGGGGAAGTGGAAAGAGAAAGGGAGGGGTTTAAAGATCAGCAGTGTCAATTAAAGAACAGCAGGCATATATTCATTCTCATTTAATGGGCCTGACAAGTAGAGATTCAAGCCAACAAAATGGAGCATCATGACAAACCCTCTACATTAGGGTTGTCAACTTCCCGGGATGTGTGTGTGTCTGGAGTTCTCCTGAAATTACAACTGATTTCCAGATTACAGAGATTAGTTTCCCTCAAGAAAATGGTGACTTTGGAGGGTAGACTCTATTAGATATTAAGACGAGGCAGTTCTTTTCAAAACAACATGCTTCTTTATTGAACTGTGAACCCAAAGAACCAGGCTCAACAGGAGCCAATTTATACTATTGCAAAACCACACCTACCTCAAACAACAACCAATAACAAGTAGGCAGCCAGAATCCTTCATTTGCATGAACTATATACAAAGTAACTTGCACTATTGGGTTATATTCCATCGTTCTGATTGGCTGTTGCCGGTAAAACCACCAATAGTCTTGTCGGATTTTTGAGCCTTGCTGAGACTGAAGCTCCATCAGTACATAACAGACTCGATGGCATAAGCGCACTGCCAAGCTCCTTTCCCTTCCAAACTACGTCCTCCATAGATGCCACCCTCTGATATCCAGGAATTTGCCAACCTGGAGCTGGCAGCCCTATCTACATTTGTTGACTTGTTCATACATTTCTATGTACAGAGTTAGTGAGAGATAAATAAAAGATTTTGCATAAGATGCATTGATGATAGAAATCTAAACATATTTCTTTAAATGATAGCCATTACATAAATGAGGGGGGGATCTTACTTTTTTATTTTAACCTACAGCATTACAAATGTCCCTTTTTAACTACATTTCATTATGATGAGATGAGGAATTAATTAAAAGACTGCTACGAGCACAAAGTGCAATTTGAAGTGTTACCCCTGGGTTTGCAATAAACATGGTGTAAAATTAAACCATTTATTAAAATGACTGTGGACAAATAAAAATGGAAGATGATTAGGTGACCAGCAAAGACCCTCCAGTTTAAAAAAAATTTAACACCCAAGTTACTAAAGAATGTACTCCAGTTCTTAATGAGCCAGAGGACTGGGAAAGATCACATTTCCACTCTCCTAATGAAAAAAAAAATTGATGTGTGCGTGAACTCATATTTATATACTCCTTTGGTAACCCTATATTTGACCTCCATGAAAACATTTCCAGTCTTTTTCAGACCCTTTCAGCTTTACTTGTAAGTCCCCCAAAATACAGAGTTTTACTTTGGAGGAACATTCACATCTGCAGATCTGCAGTACAAAAATTCTTCCCCATTCTGCATAACTTGTGGAACGCTATGCAATGGCCAGTTTGCATGGGACTCTTTCTTCCTGTTTATATTAAAGAACTAACATTTTAAAACTGAAACTGAAAGCTTTTAAGCAAAGGCAATATTGACGCTGCTCTTTTTTTAAGGGTTTTTATTTCTTTAACATTGAACATAGTTCAACATCGTTTTCATTCTCTTCATCCACAAAACGGAACCCTTGATCCTGAGCACAAGACTGAGTGGGCATCTGAGCTGCACATCTTTGCTAGACAAAATATAGATATAGTGACTAAAACAAGCTATCCAGAAGACAAGTGAGATTTTCCATACCCAAATTTGGTCCATTTCTTTATTGTATGTTCCATGTTCCACTCCTCTTGAATTCCAATTTAACTAGGAATTTTTTTTTTAATCAAGTCTAGAATTGGAGCATGAACAGTTTGCCATGGCGTTCAGTTCATTTGCATCATCCTGCCTATGGTAACAATGCATATGTGTGCACTGGTAAAACATTGTAGAAAAGCAAACTAGATGCAATTTTATGGACAAAGATTCTTTTGTGCAATCTTTTACTAATGCACACATGCATTTCTACACATTGTAAAAATGCCATGCAAAACCAAATCCTGATACAGCTGTATGCAGGGCTTTTTTTCTTTAAAAAAAAAAAAAAAGAGGTGCCAGAACTCTCAAAAGGGAAATGAAGTTTTCAGTCTATATACTGAACACTCATGAACTTTTAAACATTTTTAAAAGAATTTTGTCAGAGGCTTTGGAACTCCATTCTAACATGTTCCCCCAGGAAAGAAGCCCTGGCTGTATGTGCAATTGCATCAGGGCTGCTTCTTTTGTGACCTTGTATTAATCCACTCAAATACATATCCACATTGTTTAAACCTTTCACCAAAACATCTTGCTTCGATGATATGTACAAGCACATGAAGACGGCTTTTTTGCAGCATTTTTTTTCCCAACATGATCTTTTGTTTCTGGGAAAGTTTTTTTTTCCTGACACTATTTTTCCACCCATTTCCCCCCTCCCACAGATCTCAAGTTGATGGCACACCTAGAGCAAGCTATGATTGACACCAGTAGATTTAGTTCTGTGGGCTGTTCCGTGATGATGTTCAAGTGGGAAGGAAACCTACTAATTGGCTTCACCCACTTCATTCTTTCATATGCATATTCCTCCAATAGTGTGAGATTACACTCTGGGGAATGAGTTCCTACATTGTTGCAGGTAAGTGTGTGAATCATCTCTTAATACCTGTCTAGAAAAGAAAATTCCCATCGATCTGGCTTCTTCTATCACTACAAACACAACGGTAAAGAAAAAGCTGTGCCTAATGGACCTGGATGGTCCACATTAACCTGCTCTCGTGTGATCTCAGAAGCTAAGCAGGGTCAGCTTTAGATGGGAGACCACCAAGGAAGTCCACGGAAGTGACACAGAGGCAGGCAATGGCAAACCATAAGAACATAAGAGAAGCCAATGTTGGATCAGGCCAATGGCCCAACACTCTGTCACACAGTGGCCACGTCTGAAAGTCTCTTACCTTGAAAACCCTGTGGGGTTAACATAAGTCAGCTGTGACTTGATGGCACTTTCCATCTGTACAACTTTTACAAATAAAAGATCCCTTTCAAAGTAAGCCTAGCAACTGTTAAGAAGGTCAGTGTTGAACTGGAGCCAAGCAGGGAACCCATGTAGGAACTTAGGAACAGTTTGGTACAATAACAGCAAGAAGACAAAAAGAGGAGTTCAGCAGTAGTGTACTAACATATTCAAGAAAAGGAGAATAAATTGATATTTAATGAAGCAGTAATGATGGGAGACTGTTTTAAACGTTTCTTGCAGAAGTTTTCTTAAAACTAGATTTAAAAATATCCATCTGTTCCCTCCCGTGCCAACCAACAGTTCCATAATGAATGGTTTTGAAGAACATATATTGTGCTGTTGCTAAACGGAGCCTCCCACTCCAGCAGAGTCCACACAGTTTTAATATTGGGCTCAGCGGGCACCTCCAGCTGACACGGGGAAGTGGAATCTCACCCCTCTATTCTGGTTCACTTAAAAGAGGAGAATGACAATGGATCAGTGAAGCCAATGACAAGAGGAATTCACTCATCTGTCCCCTGGATATGTGGAGTTCTCAGCATGTTACCAGTGGAAGAAGTCACTCACACCGAAAGCTGAATTGCAAGGGAAATCCTTTGGCCTCACTCTCCTTTACAGTCCAGAGGCAATGCGGCCTGAACAAGTGAGACTGGGCACGTTCTGTAGGGCAGGTTGTCCCTTCCAGCCCCTATAACTTTTAACAGTGACCTAGTAAACTGAATTCAGGGAGGTTAAGCTTTTAATTTCCTGGGTATCTGTAGGGGGAAACACTGTCAAAATTCCTGTGAACAAAGGCAATTACAATTTGGCAACCTTGGATTCAAAGAGATTTAGAACATTGGTGGTGGGGGGGGGGGGTGGAATCCAACTAGCTTGTCTGCTGGTGAAACTAGGTAGAGGGGTTTCCTTTGATACTGGGGATTATGGAACCTGCTGGGAAAAAGCTGTTTGGGACAGAGGCTGCAGTAAAGAGCAGAATCCAATCAGACTGAGGCATTTTCCGTACTGCAGCCGGCTTTGCATGTTTTTGTCAGTATCCTGGCACTTACGCTATTGGTGCAATCAGTTCACACTGACATTATCCCCCACCCTTTCCCCCATTTTTGTTTTGCAGATGCTCTGAAGCATTGCAGCAAGCCCAAGGAGCCATGTACTCTGAGGATCTGTACATTTCAGAGGTTTCAAGCATGTCTTTTAATTGGATCCTACACCTTCAAACCTAAACATGCCTAGAGAAGCTAAAGATCACACTTAAAGCTCTGGACTCTCCCTTCCCCGCGGAGTGGGCTCCCTTTCTTCCTTTGTATTTGAAGAGTACTGGACTCAGGAGACCAGGAACGGTGAAATCATGAAGCCTTTATTGAGTGATTCAGCATGCCCAGTAGATGGTCAGAACAAGCATGCTTCCAGGGCTCCAGGGCCCTCATTATATGCTGGCCGGAGCCCCACCTCCGGCCGCACCCAAAAGACCTGATGGGGGCTTAACATATGCACATGTTTGTCATAGGTTCCCTGGAGGAGCCTTTGACTGCATTGGCTCCCCAGGGAGAACCTAGGTCCCACATTGGTGGAGGCTTTCAATCCGGATGTCTATTGTTCCTCCAGATTCAAGCTCCCCTCTCTGCCTGACCATGTGCTCTGGCCATGCGGCGGGCGCCATTACCTGGGAGCACATGGCAGGCTGGTTGCTACACAGAGCATACTACATTACAGTATTGGAAGATTTTACACACCCCTTCCCTGACGAAAATGGCTCTGCGGGTTTTTTGACTGTTGAACTTTATGGGTCTGTGCATTTCAGGGGTTTCAGGCATGACTTTTAATCTGACACGACACCACAAAAACTCAATCTTCCCTAGAAAGACCAAAGATCGCACTTAAAGAAGCTCTGGATTCCCCCTTCTCCTCGGAGTGGGCTCCCTTTCTCTCTTTGCCTCTGAAGACTTTACACCCCCTTTCCGTGATGAAAATGGCTCCTAAGGTTTTTGCTCTGGAGTTTGAATGAAATAGAGGGCAATGATTGGCTGCTGGCATCAGCACTACTAATGAGATTGACTGCTTGTTTCAACGCAGCCACCTTCTAGGGCTGAAACATTGCGCCGCTGGCATGCAAATGGAGAAAAAAAACCCCTATCCAAACCTGCCCTTTCTGGGAGGGTTTGGGCGGCAGTCCGGGCGGGGCGGGGGGAGAGATGTTCAGATTCCCAGAAAGAGGCTTTCTTGCAAATTCATTTCACAATGAAAATAAAACGTCTGAGAGAAATCAGTTTTAAAAGGAATGGGGGGTGGGATGGGGAAGAATTGGGGCAGCATTGGGATGTTTACGAAGTTATCTGGACACAAGAAAAAAACTGGTAACATCCGGGAATGAAAATGGAACTTTAAAGCAGTCTGGACTGAGCCTTTGGCTGAGCAAACAAAAGCAGCTTGCATTCAACCTTGGGAGTAGAGGTTTGAAGTGGAAAATAGCAGAAAGCCATTGCAGAGATGGAAGGGGCAGTGGAAGAGTTAGAAATATTTACTGAGGTGGCTTTTCTTTTCTCTTCCTTGTTTTTGTAGACACCAAATTCCTGTTTTGAATTTATTTTTTGCTTTTGTGAATTGAAGCTATGATTCTTTATTTTTGCATGCTTTTCCGTTTCCTCGGGCTGAATTTTTCCTACCAAACATATGCATTTTTTTTCAGCATTATCTTTGAATAAATAACTCAGTAATGCACATTTGTGTATATTATACCATCATATGCCCTGACCTGGATAGCCTGATCTCCCCCAATCTCAGAAGCTAAGCTGGGTCAGCCCTGGTCAGTCTTTAGATGGGAGACCACCAAGGAATACCAGAGTTGGGATGCAGAGGGAGGCAATGGCGAACTGCCTCCATTAGTCACTTGACTTGAAAACCCTATGGGGTCGACATAAGTCAGCTGTAACTTGACTGCAAAAGAAGAAGAAGAAGCAGAGTTACTCCAGTCTAAGACCACTGATTTCAATGGACTGGAGGAACCGTGCTTAAGATGGCACTGGCACTTATGCTTAAGTCACATTAAAATGCTCTGTACATTGGGTACGAAACCTATGCCATGTACAGACACTATGCAGACAAATCTGCAAAAATCAGCAGTGAAAATCAGACAGCCCGAACTCTTGGGAAAAATATAGACAAGCACACAAAGGAACCTAACCAGGGAACAGTCACTCGTCGCTAATGTGGAGTGTCCTGAATTTACAGGGAAGTGGAAAAGTGAGAGGAAGAACTGAGCAAAAAGTGGAGATAGTAGTTGCACTAAGAGGTGACCTAAGCATTAAGAGGATGAAAGGCCAATTTTCAGAGGTGTTTAAAAGGAGGAAACTGGAGGCCTTTTGATTGCTTGATTGTAGGAGGAAGAAGATGGAGGGACCAAAGACAACCCCCATTTTGACAATGACTGTATCGTTAGCAGTGAAAGATTAGTTTTTAAGGATGATTTGGATGGAAAGAGGTCTGTTTTGTTTTTAAAGCAAAAAAAAAGAAGTTTGTCTTTGGCCAAGAAAGGTTTTTTTGGCAGATGAAAAGAAAGTTGAAAACTAAGTTGATGAAATAAAACCCAATAAACGATTTAGGATTCTGGAAGGAAAAGAGAGTTCTATGGCAACAAACAGGGATTCATGCATTTGATAGTTTTATTGAATTAATAATACTTTTAGACCTGTTTAGTGAGCCACACATAACTCCCAAACCACTCAAATGCAACACAAAGAGGGTTAATTCAACACAGGAATGAAACTCAAGGAAGAAGGATTTGTTATACACATAATGCACAAGGACTTGCTATCCTCCATACCACTTTTTCCTACCTACAGAATGTGACCAAGGGCACTCTGGGAGAGAAGATGACATCAAATGAATACAGGAAGCTGCCTTATATTGAGTTAGACTGCTGGTCTGTCAAGGCCAGTATAATCTACTGGCTGGCAGCAGCTCTCCAGGTTCTCAGATAGGTATCTTTCACATCATCTATTACCTGCTCCTTTTAAGTAGAGATGCTGGGGAATTGAACCTGGGACCTTCTGCATGCAAATCAGATGCTATTCCATTGAGCCATGACTGTCTCTGCTACAGCAAGGCTAAAATGGGAGGATTACAGATTAGGCATTTTAGATAGGGAAGCTTGGATCATGGAGAAGAACATAAGAGAAGCCAATGTTGGATCAGGCCAGTGGCCCATCCAGTCCAACACTCTGTCACACAGTGGCCAAAAACACCAGGTGCCCTCAGAAGGCCCAGCAGTGGGGGCAGGAAGCCTTCCCACTGTTGCCCCCCCCCCAACCACCAAGAATACAGAGCATCACTTGCCCCAGACTGAGAGTTCCTATCTATACTTTGTGGTTAATAGCCATTGATGGTCTTCTGCTACATATGTTTATCCAATTCCTTCTTGAAGCCGACCATGCTTGGAGCCGCCACCACCTCCTGTGGCAGTGAATTCCACATGTTAATCAGTTTTGGGGTGAAAAAGTACTTCCTTTTATCTGTTCTAACCCGACTGCTCAGCAATTTCATGGAGTGCCCACGAGTTCTTGTATTGTGAAAAAGGGAGAAAAGGACTTCTTTCTCTACCTGCTCTATCCCATGCATAATCTTATAAACCTCAATCATGTCACCCCTCAGCTGTCGTTTCTCCAAGCTAAAGAGCCCCAGCCTTTCTTCATAGGGAAAGTATTCCAACCGTTTTATCATTCTAGTTGCCATTTTCTGCACTTTTTCTAATGCTATAATATTTATTTTGAGGTGTAGAGATCAGAACTGTACACAGTACTCCAAATGAGGTCGCACCATCGATTTATACAGAGGCATTATGATACTGGCTGATTTGTTTTCAATTCTCTTCCTAATAACCCCCAGCATAGTGTTGGCCTTTTTCATTGCAGTCACACACTGTCTCGACATTTTCATTGAGTTATCTACTACAAGATCTCTCTCTTGGTCAGTCTCCGCCAGTTCGGACCCCATCAACATGTATTTATAGTTAGGATTTTTGGCTCCAATGTGCATCACTTTGCACTTGGCCACATTAAACCCCATTTGCCATGTTGATGCCCACTCACCCATCCTCGACAGATCCCTTTGGAGTGCCTCACAATCCTCCCTGGTTCACACCACCCTGAACAACTTTGTGTCATCTGCAAATTTAGCCACTTCACTGCTTACTCCCAACTCCAAATCATTAATAAACAAGTTAAAAAGCACTGGACTGAGTACTGATCCCTGTGGTACTTCACTGCTTACCTCCCTCCACTGAGAAAATTGCCCATTTATACTCACTCTCTGTTTCCTTTTAATCAGCCAGTTTTTGATCCACAAAAGGACTTGTCCTTTTATCCCATGACTATTGAGCTTACTTAAGAGCCTTTGATGAGGAACTCAAAAGCTTTCTGGAAGTCAAGGTAAACAACATCTATTGGGTTCCCCTTGTCCACATATTTGTTTACTCCCTCAAAGAACACTAAAAGGTTAGTGAGACAAGATCTTCCCTTACAGAATCCATGCTGAGTCTTCCTCAATAGATTTTGTTCATCAATGTTTCTACTAATTTTTTCCCTTAATAACAGTTTCTACCAACTTACCCAGTATCGACATCAGACTGACTGGCCTGTAATTTCCTGGATCTCCTCTGGAACCCTTTTTAAAGATAAGAGTGACATTCACTACCTTCCAGTCCTCAGGAATGGAGGCAGATTTTAAGGAAAGATTACATATTTTTGTCAGGAGATCCACAAGTTCACAATTGATTTCTTTCAGAACTCTCAGATGTATGCCATCCGGGGCTGGTGATTTATTAGTTTTTAAGTTGTCTATCAGTCGTAGGACCCCCTCTCTTGTCACCTCAATCTGACTCAGGTCTTTCAACACCCCTCTCGAAATCAGTGGTTCTGGAGTGGGCAGGCACTTCTCACCTTCCCCAGTGAAGACAGAGGCAAAAAATGCATTCAGCTTCTTAGCCATTTCCCTATCATCCTTCAGTACTCCTTGTACCTCTTCGTCATCCAAGAGCCCCACTGCTTCCCTGGCTGGTTTCCTACTTCTAGTGTATTTGAAGAAAGTTTTATTGTTGGTCTTTATGTTTTTTGTGATATGCTCCTCATATTCCCTTTTTGCCTGCCTGATCACAGACTTGCATTTTATTTGCCACAGCCTGTGTTCCCTTTTATCAGCCTCACTGAAACTAACTTTCCTCCACTTAATGGAATCCTTCTTACCTTTTACAGCTTCCATTACTTTGTTTGTTAAGAAGAAAGTATCAGGGGCTGTTGTAGAGCTGTTGGCAATAGAAAAGCAAAGCAATAGAGGCCATAGAGAAAGTAGTAGCTTCTAAATGTAATTTATCAGAGGGGATCACCAGACACGAAAGAGGACAAGGCTCCTCTACTGTAAATTGTTGGGTAGAACAGGAAATTTCAGTAGACAGTGTCCCACCGCAGGCCGTAAGAAGTAGGGGTGTGTGCTCAATATTAACCGAGCTGAAAAAATACCAATAAATACCCAATAAATACTGATAAGGTATTTATCGGGTATTTTCTCAGCTGATTAAATATTTTCTCAGCTGATCACCGAAAATATTTTTTTGGGGGGTGCTGAATAGCCACAGTTACAAGGCATTTAATGGGCTCTCAGTCCCTTTAATGCCTTCAGCATGAACTCTCAGGCATTTAAAGGGACTGAGGTCCCTTTAAATGCCTTTGGAGTTCACTTGCCATGGTGCAGAGTCATACTGCAGCTTGGAAAAGGCATTTAAAGCAGAGGTGTCAAACTCATATGTTACAAGGGCCGAATCTGACATAAATGTCACTTTGTTGGGCCAGGCCTTGAATGCCATAAAATGTAATGCCAGGTACTGTAGATATAAATTTTATAAAAGACACAAGCAAACCCAATTAACAACATTGTTTTTACTCAAAATACAAACATGCTTAAAACCTTAACACTCTTACAGTATTTCCTTACAGTATCTCCCTGATGCCCTCCCTCCCACTTCCACTGCCCATTATTCATTAGCACTGGGACAGTACAGAGGGACAGAATACACAGCCTCTGTCATCTGGAAATAAAGGTAAATGACCAGTTGATCGCAGGCCAAATAAAAGCCCTGAATGGGCTGGTTCTGGCCTACAGGCCATATGTTTGACACTCCTGATTTAAAAGGACCACATCCCTTTAAACATCTTCCCCCCCTCCATTGGAAACAATGGAGGATGAGTGCACCTTCTTCTGGGGCCCATAGAATTGGACCCCCTGGTGCAATATTTTTGAAACTTGGGTTTTGTTGTTTGTTTTTTTAGGAGAGGTACCTGCAGTTATGCTGCAAATCTGATTTCTTTATCTTTAAAAAAAACAGCCCCAAGGAGTCCCAGATACCCCACCAATAGATTCTCTATTATAGCCTATGGGGACCATCACCTATAATAGTCCCTATAGAATATAATGGAGCAGGAAAAATTCGACAATCCCAAATATTTCCCAAATCTCAATACTATACCAATACTGGGATTTGGGAATATCGGGAAATACCAATATTTTCTGAGTTCAATGTACTTGAACCCAAAAAATACCAGTTTTTCATGCACACTCCTAGTAGGAAGTTCCTTCATGTTATGGAGCCTTCCTCTAATTTCAGTGGCTCTTCAGTTGGAAGAAGAGCCAGCCACTAAAACGGGAGAAAGTATCCTTAGCCTGGAATAACCGCTTCACTTTGGAGTGACAGAGTACAGGCTAAATGGATGTACCTTTTCTCACCCCTACATGTAATCTGCTTAAAAGATGCGCCAGATCCTCCTCCTCCTCAAGCTTGACTTGGAACTGGACTTGGTAAACTGAGCTATTTTGAAAAAAGATCAGCAACTACTCATCTTGTCAGAACTCAGTTCCAAGTTTTGGGTTGAGTCAGAAAGCCAGTGCTGCTTATGATGATACTGGGTTAAATCCAGTCAGCTTTTTCATGGAATCTTGCCCAATTCCCCTCCCTATTAAAGCCTCTATCCCACATGGTTTTTGTACACGCAGGACCCCTGACCAGAGCAGAGTATATTTTTGAGGTCAAAGGGAACCCCTCCTTTCTTTTTCACTAGCAAAAAAGCTAGTTGGATCTAACCCATTATGCCCAAGCCCTACCTGTGTCAACGTAACTTAAGACGTTTTTTTTTCCCATATGAGTTTCCCCCTCGCCCAGTTCTTGTTCTGTTTCAGGCACAGAATCCTAGTAGAAAAGCGTTTAGTGTGGCAGCACCTTCATTATGGAATTTCCTGGCCAAAGAGGCCTGCCAAAAATATTGCTCTTGTTGTTTCAGGTCTTTTTCTTAAAAAGGTCTTTAGCTATGCTGTTTTAATCCCATTGTGATGTTTTAGCAGGGCTATTGAAATTATGTCATCTCCTTTCATAATTGATAAGGATTTCTACTGTTTTCAATGCTAGTTATGCAATTTGTAAGCCAACTTGAGGGCTCCTTTGATGCCAAAAAGTGAGAGAAAAAAAGCTAATAAGTTTCATTATACTTGTGAGTCTGTCCACAGAGGCAAATAATTTCTATTACAATGTCTTTTGATCTGCTTTAGAACCTAAAAGTCTAAAGTTTTCCGCCTCCATTAACATACAACTATTCAGCCTCGTCCCCTCAGCAATTTAGCAATGAGATTACTGTTTCCTCCCTTTGACTGTCAGTTAAATACACTTACTCCATAATACATTATTACATCAAGCTTCTCCCACCCACCCACTCATCCCATGCTCCCCTTCAAAGCTGGTCCCATGGAAGTAAATGAAAGCTGAGCATTGCTGTTTACTGTGTAATGCAGTGCTGGGAAAGCATCCAAATTTGCGAGCCTGTCTTTTATGGTCAGCACTTCAGAACTGGATAGATAACACAGGTCAGATTTTTCAAGGAAAAGAAGCACAAAGCTGCTTTTCTTTAGGGGTTTGAATGCTTTGAGGGGTGGAAATGGTACCAAAAGAGCTTGAACCCTGAGGAAAAAGAAACGCAGATCATGCTCTATGTAAAACCTGTCTGCTTTTTAGCTTCAGTTGCTCTTCACAATTGTTCATCACAACAGGCAGTGGAGTTCAGACAGGCTTTGGTGTCATAATATTTCAATTTACATCGACAATTGAAAATTCGCAGACAAAGCTACCATGGAGGGTAGTGTGTCTTAGGGTGTGTGACCATGTGTGTGTTTAACTGAGGTAGTCATTTTACGGCATCGTATTACTAACCTAAAGAAAATCACAGTAGCTGCTGTTGTTTTTTAAAGCTTTTCTAGGTTCATCGGTTTTCCTTGCCCAGAAATCTGTAGAGTATTTGAAAAGAAGCAGTCAGACAATTTGTCTTCACAGGAAGAATGGATTATAGAAAGTGTTTAGAAAGGAGGAACTCTGGAAACAGCTGACTATAACCGGGGTTGGATGTCAAAAATAATGTTGCAAATTCGCTTTCTGGGGCTGTTTATGTTCCCATTGTTCCAGGAACAGACAGGATGGCATGACAAGTGTCAGCTAATAAACACGACAGATTCAAGTGGCAGTGAAAAACCGACAGTGGAAACAGCTGGTAAGCAGATCCCTGTACCGAGTCAGCCCACAACATCAGATTGTGAGATTTATAACCCATGTGGAAGATGCCAAGATGTTAAACACGAGGCAATTATTTAACAGGGAATGCAGCTGGTTATGTATACATGAGGAGGCAGGTTGTTCCCTTTCTTTGTATTTCAGCAACAGATTATCATTTTTCAGGAGAATCTCTGTCTCTTGTAAAATACTAGCTGTACCCTCTTGAGAAAAGCTATTGTGTACGAGATTCCTTGCATTATACAGTCCCTAGAACACACCCAAAAGTCTTATTGGCGGGTTTGAATTTCCCACCAGAGTTCTTATTGGAGGGCTAGTGGGGGGTCTAAGATCCTTGGCTCCAATTGTTTCCAGGAGTCAAGCTTGAGCTATAAGTCGCTGGTGCCATGTGGCTGTCAGCGGACACAACAAAAGCCGAACGAGAAGTCACGGAAGAAGCCTGGTTGATACTGAAGCACTCCCCCCACCCCCTGGTAATCTCATGGGTCACAAAACATGTGACATCACAATGCTGCAAGCAGCAGCCAATGAAATACAGTAAAGATGAGAGACTAGCAGCATAGTTATATCACATAATGGACCCCCCTCGCCCCCTCACCAGGGACCTGGGAAAATCTTCCTGGATATCAGTGTAAACCAGCAGAACCCTAAGCTACATATATCCCCTTCCTACAGTCTTCCAAGTGGAGAACTCAGGATGGCTGAAGTCAAGAAATGACTGCAACTCAGGTAACTACAAAAGAAAAGAATATATCTAAGTCTGTATGTCTTTAAAATAGCACAATCTTTCCTATTATATAAAGCCGTTTTCAAGATTCCAAGGGGCAAGATTCCATGGGGCGCCAAAATCAGTAGGCTGGACGGACTGCCACTCAAAAGGGGTTCCCTGGCCATTGGCTGCATTCTCTCCCTGCTTTGCCTCAGTCCCCCCCACAGAGCTACCGGCCAGCGTCCTGACCTCAGTCTGGAGGGAGCCAACGAAGAGGAAGGACCGACTGGGTGCTGGGTCTACTCTTCTCCTCTGCCCACTGCCAGGTGGGTCTAACTGTCCCCTCAGTGGCCTGCTTCTGTCAGTGAAAAGACAATGGACTATCAGCATAACCCCCTCCACTGGACACTGCCAGGGTGCCCAGAATAAACTGTCAGAAACGGGGCATTTCACACAGCACCCCGTAGCACTTCAGGACCAGTACAAAGAACTGAAGAACGCTTGGGAGAAGGTTTCAAGATAAACTGGCTCAGGAACGCTTCCCCAACAGGAGAGGCACGTTTCTGTGTGAAAGGGCCACTATGCTCCGTTAGGAAACCGGTAGTAATATGGTTCTGTGTAAAATGCCTGACAGAAACCGTTCCTGAAGAGTTCCTGAAACTGAACATATTGGCTGTGTGAAATTCCTCAGGCTCTTTCTCCTGCTTAGCCCCACCATGGCTGGCTGGCTAATGAGGTGGGCCAGCAACCATCAAACCATTCCCTTCAACTCCCTGCAGTGTGGCTGACTTTCCCCCTAGGGTTGCCAATCTCCAGGTGGGACCTGGAGATCTCCCGCTTTTACAATTGATCTCTAGATGAGAGAGATCAGTTCCCCTGGAGAAAATGGCTGCTTTGGAGGGTAGACCTTAGGGCATTATAGCTTGCTGAGTCCTTCCATTCCCCCCACAAAAAATGCTGCCCACCAAAGGATCCACCCCCCAAATCTTCAGGTATTTCCATCACAGGGTTGCCAGGTCTAGGTTGGAAAATCCCTGGATACTTTGGGGGTGGATCCAGGAGAGGGTGGGGTTTGGGGAGGGGAGAGGCCTCAGCAAGGTACAATGCCATAGAGTCCACCCTCCAAAGCAGCCAATTTCTCCAGGGAAGCTGATCTCTGTCAGCTGGAGATCCATTGTAAAAGTGGGAGATCCCCAGGCCCCACCTGGAGGTTGGGAACCCTATTCCATTATCAGAGCCGGCAACTATCCCCTCAGTGCCCATTGCTAGGCAACCATGCTTGCTTCTCTGAAAGCCCCTATCCACACCTATGTTGGCCTTTGGAAGAAAACTCATTGGGGCCAGCTGAACAGAATGCCATAGAGGCCACCCTCCAAAGCAGTCATTTTCTCCAAGGGAGGGGGGAGGATCTGTTGTCTGGAGTTCAATTGTGATACCTGGCGATCTTCAGGCTGATGCGAAGGAGAAAGACTTGGAGATGGGGCTTTGCAATGGAGACTGCAGCAGCAACTTCACTGAGTGCTCATGCTCCGTGACCTTTGGCTCTCTGAGTGCATACTGATGGGAGGTGTTTCCCCAACTTCAAAACTTTAAAAAGGGAGGGAGAGAAATAGAAATAAAATAATACCTTAAAGGAACTGTAACATAGGTTAGAATAGGAGTGGGAAGAAAATAGGAGGCTCACAGCTATAGTTTTTCTTAGCAGTCACACAGTAATATCGGGTTTGAGTGTCTTAAGGACAAGGCATTAGTCTTTTTGCTTCAAATATTTTTTGTCACATTTTAATCCTTGGCCGCAGTCACACGGCCCTTTAAAACAGGAGGAACTGCTGTTTCCTCCCGCATTTAAAGGGACTGTTCACAATGGCCGGGCAACTCCCATGCCAAAGCAGGCTCGATCGCGGGTTCCTCCCGCATTTTCCGACCCTGGGAAAATCAAGTATTTTTCTGGTGGTCACTTGAGGAACCCACGATTGAGCTGATCTGGACAGCCCTCTCTCACAATGATTGCAAGACAGGGCTGTCCAGGTCATCCTTCCAGTTTCCCCCCCCCCCTTTTTGCACTTGGGCACTTGGGCACGCAAAAGGGGGGGAACTTACCAGGCGGCCGGTGGGGCTAAGGGAAGGGTGCCCCGGCCACCGCCAGCCGCCGCTGCCTCCTCCGCCAGCAGCCACTGCCGCCACCAGGATTGGGATGTGTAATCATCCCACCCGAAATAAAAAAAACTGGTCCCTTTAAATCCCCAGATTTAAAGGCCTGTGTGACCACAGCCCTTTCCTCTGACAGCTTAAGGCAGTGTCTATTGGTTTGGGTCGTGTAGAAATTCTTGTTCTTATGTGACATCCTTATTTCCTCCCTTCCACTGCAGCCCCAAATGCCCTCCAATGCTGTTTCTGGGGGGATGGGGAAATTGCTAAACATCTGGCAAGGGAAATTGGAGGTCTGCAGTGGGAGGGAGGGAAACACCAAAAATCGTCCCCCTTCCATCAGCAGAAATTTTCCATTGGATCCTACCCCCTTTCTTCTTCAAAAAAACCTTGTGAGACAGGGGTGTGGGTGGGTGTGGGTGTGTGTGTGTGAGAGAGAGAGAGACTGTCCATTTGTCATCATAGCATTGCCAATTCTGGCTTGGGACACTGCTGGAGATAAGGGGGTGAAGCTTGGGCAGAGCGGAGTTTTGGAAGGGAGGGGGTGAAGCGGTGATTTGATTCCATATAGTACACCCTCCAAAGCTGCCATTACATCCAGGAGAACAGATCCCTAGTCTGGAGATCAGTTGGCCAGTTGGCCACACTAAGTGAGCTTCATGGCCAAGTAGGGATTTGAACCTGGATCTCCCTAGCCCTAGCCTGATACTCTAACCATCACAGTACTTCGCATTTTTACAGTGCTTTTTGAATGTTCAAAGTTCTCAAAGCAAGCCCTTGTGCTTTAGGCCAGTATTATTGTCAGATCACACATGTACAGTCTGAGACCAAGAGATTAGGTGGTTGCCTCAATGGCCTAGATGAAACTTGAATCAAGGACTTGCTGTTCAGGGTTCATGCTTGTAACCAGTAGTCTGTAAAGGATGATTGGTACATCTGTGACAACAGGTGGAATATTAAAACTAACTGTAACAAATGCACTTAATAATACATTTTTTTTTGCAATGTGACCTTGAATATATCCAATAGCATGTCTTCCCATGTGATTATAACCCTTACCGAATGAAATCCCCTCCTCCAAACCAAAAATGGCATGTCTAAAACAAGACAAGTTGCAATTTAGATGTCTATCTAGTTGGGGGTGTTACCTCCTGATTATCTGCAGACTTCTCTAGAAGAGCCTGCCAGACGATTTTGAAAATCTGTGCTGTTAACCTATCAAGTCAACCCCAACAATTAGGAATCTGATGGCAAGATTGGAAGCTTATACTGCAAGCCCAGGTGGAGAAGTTCCTTACCTCCACCCCTTTTAACTCTGTTAAATAAAATACCTTTTGTTAAGCTGAATGCATGTTGACCTACGTCAATAAGCCTCACAAATCTGACTCGCTAAAGCTTTTATTTAACCTTTCTGCTTTTTTTCCTTTTTGGCAAAGAGGGCTATTTCAAGATTATAGCTCAGTATGAATCAGATAGGAGAAAATGCTTACTTGTTCTTTCAAGATGTAATTCCATTAGTAGAGTTCACAGAAAGAAAATGAGTACCAGAGGACTGAGATTGTCCAGAATGTTACTATTAGAAACGATTGAAAATATACGGTCCTGCAGTTTATCTCCGAGAATAACGGCAGGCAATACGTTCTTTGGGAAATCCTTCGGATTTGTCTGTTCTGCTGTTATGGGTACCCAACTACTGTACTAGCGGCAGCAACTGGCTTGGTAACTAGTTGGCCACTGGCTTGGCAGGAGATGGGGGAGGGCAGGGACATGGGGAGGCCACTGTCACTTCTGAGGAAAACCTGGAAGTGATATCAGTCCTCTCTTGGAATTGTCAGAAACTCTATGGTAAACCCATATAATTCCAAACAATTCTGAGAAAGGACTGACAACACTTCCAGGTTTTTCCTTGAAGTGATGTCATGCTATTGGGCAGGTAGTTGTGAGTGACAGTGAAAAATGGGAGCTGGGGGGGTAAGAGCTTGGGAACTGTATACTACTCAGTGGCCTGAGACAGAAGCTCTTCATCAGGTCATCCATTTTCTCAGCTGATCCTTCTCTAGGGAGCAGATCATGAACCACACATCTTCTTACAGGGCTAGTCAAGTTCCCATGTAGCTTCAGAAGTTCCTTGCCCATCAAAAGTCTTGCATCCAGCATCTAGAAGACTCAACTCTATATAAAAGTACTCTATAAATGTCTGTATAAATAGAAAAACTGATAAATAAAGCAAAAAAAAAAAGTCTTGCATCCAGCCTTTGTAATGATCTAGTTGTTGTACTTATAGTGCAAGCAATCCTAGCCTCCACTGACTACCATCTTAAATTGGCCAAGCTGTCCCCAAGTCCATTTTATATAAAGGCCCAAATCCTTCTCTTCCCAGCTTGAATCCAGCCTTCATAAGGAGCTAGTTGTGGCACTTATGGTTGAAGCAATCCTAGCCTTCACGGACTGCCATCTTAAGCTGGGCAAGTTGTCCCCAAATTATAGTTTCTAACCTCCAGGTGGGGCCAAGAGATCTCCCAGAACCACAACTGAGTCCCAAACTACAGAGATCAGATCCTCAGGGGGGAGGGGGGCGGGTTGGCCGCTTTGGAGGGTGAACTTTATGGCATTATAACCCACTGAGGTCCTTCCACTACCCAAACACCACCTTTCCCAGGATGATTTGTGTCTGTTGTATTTCCTGTCTCTGACATTCCTAGCAGCTCTTCCTAGTTAAATATTGGAGCTTTCGGAAGGATTTTGTTGAATGGCTCAACAAATTTTTGGCCCTTTTTTCAGAGATGCTTAAATTACCCTTCTGTGGTGATATCTGTGGGATATCAGGTTCTTAACTCACTACTCACACTAATAAATCACTCCATTCTCGTTTATACCCAGAATGAAACTTTGTTGGTCTTGAAGGTGCCACTGGACTCAAACACTCACATCTATTGGTTAACTCTTTTATTATCTGTATGCTAATTTGCTGCTATTCACAGATCTTACCAACTGCTTTAACCCAGTCTTAGATATACTTATCCCCCAGTTACTTCTGCATTTTTCACTCTAATTAGCCCTTCCTGGCAATTACTCACTGTTTGGTTTTCTGGTCATTGGTTGCTTTGATCTGAAAGGTAGAGGATAAATTTGTGAGCCACATTTTTACCACACCTGGATTAGAATTTGGACTGGGTGAAGTTGCTTTGGGGCTGTTGGATGGCCATCTTGTTTTACACCAGTCCCTCTGGGTTCATTGTTATTTAAAACATATGGGATTTGCCATGAAATGAACACTTTTGTAATGTAGTATCATTGGTTTCTAAAGGGCCCCCTCTGAGCATGCGCAAAAGGCAAGCAAAGCAGACTTCTGAGCAGCCTGTGCATATATATGCATCTTGCCATCTGTCAAGGTATCATAGCAGGGTTCATAGATTTCACCAGAGGTGAAAGAAATGAGTCCCCACTAAGTACAGCCAGATTGGTCTCTGGTTCTGCTCCATTACCTTTCACAACAGCCTGACATGCTCATCAAGCACATGACCTTTCTGCTAGAAAAGGCTTCACTCCCTAATTCTCTGTGTGTTGGATTAAAGGAACAGGAATGGCAAAATAGGTGACACCCCCCAGTCTCCAGTTTAGGCAATAGAGAGGGGAAAGAAAGAGCGAGGTATTCATACACTTGCTTTTCATGTTTGTTCCGCACATCTAAGTCAGTGGTGGGTCTTTTTATTTAAGGGAAGGCACACAGCTAAACTAGGCGTGTGGAATGGCATAGCATAGGTTGCTCTTGTCAGATCTCAGAAGCTAAGGAGGGTCTTTACTTGGAAGGAAGACCGCCAAGGAAGACTCTGTAGAGGAAGGCAATGGCAAACCACCTCTGCTTCTCAGTTGCCTTGGAAGCCCCTTGCTGGGGTCACTCACCAGAAGTTGGTTGTGACTTGAGAGCAGTTTACACACAGGAACATACCCAGTTCAACGAAAGAAACTTGGTTAGCAGGGCTGGAAAAGACCTCTACCTGAGCCCTTGATAGAGACTTTGAGTCACAGTAGATAATACTGGGCTCAGTAGACCAATGATGTAGTATGGTATAATGTACAGTCATATAATGAGTTACCAGTCCCTTTGGTTTTGTTGCACCCGTGACGTTCTCCGAATTCTACCCACCGCAAACCAGATTCACAAGAGTTGCGTTGTAGACAGCTGGTACAATGGAAAGAGATAGTAAGATCTTTCCCAGCAACAAGCCTCTTGCCCCAGAGTAATCCTATGGATGTCTATGGGACTGATTCAGAAAAAGTTTGGTACAACTGAACTGTGAGGGCAGTAATGAGTGCATGGAAAACAAGGAGGTGACCAAGTTGTATGGACCTTCATGCATGTATATGGTGGCACCCTTAGCAACACAGTCTGTCTTATGCACTAAAGGGGATCACCAATACCAAGCATCACAGTTGATGGGTACCTTATGAACCGCAGATGTGCCGACTAAATGTACCCAGACCTCAAAACCCAATGCCATGCTCATAAGCCTTTAAATGCACATTACCCTTGATCAGGGGTCATTTCGTAGAAAAACAGGTGCAGGAGCTCATTAGCATAACTCATTTGCATAACTTATTTGCATATGTCACACCCCTAACATACTGAAAGTGTGTCAGAAGGCAACACCCACCCCTCAGGCTCCACTCCACAGGTGAGTGAAACTGACCTGCTCTTCCTCCATTCCCTTCCCCATCCAATACTTTGTGCAATAAAAATAAGCATAAAGAACACACCCTCATTCTCTTCCTGCTCCCTTGAAACCACCAGGTTTCAAGGAGACTTGAGATACCCAGGACATGTGCACCACCCATCCCTTTCCCTTCCCCTCCCCACAACAAGACACCCTGTGAGGTAGGTGGGGCTGAGAGAGGTCTTTTTGAGAACTGCTGATGAGAGAACAGCTCTGAGAGAACTTGTGACTGGCCCAAGGTCACACCAGCAGCTGCATGTGGAGGAGTGGGGAATCAAACCCGGTTCTCCCAGATTAGAGTCCAACTCCTGAGCACTACACCAAACTGATGGGGTGGAAGCTGCTGAAGGGTTGGTGAAATTTCTCCAGTACTTATGTGCCATGTGCCCAGATAAAAAATGGCATACTTAGAAAATGTATATGCCACCTTGAGCAAGTCTCTGGAAAAGCAGCACACAGTCATAAAAGGAACAATGATAAAATTATCAATATTAAAACAAAACATTAAAAACAATAAAGACCCTAGCAGGGCTTTCCCCGGGGCGCTGCGCCTCTGCACTGCTCGGGGAAGCCGAGGAGGGGGTGGGGCTTGGTCATGTGCCCACCCCCTGGGTTCCTCACTCCCGGAGCTGCGCTCCTGTGCGCTCCTGCTCCAACGGACCCCTGCCCTTGATGGAATAATAACCATAACAATAATAATACATCAAGGCCTTAGCAATTCTTCAACTACTAATTGCACCAATTGACTAACTGGCTGCATTAGCATCTGAAATTTTAAGCACTCCATTGCATTGCTTGTTGAGTATTCTATACTATAGAACAATAGGTCTTCAGAAGAAGGGTGAGTTTTTATGCCCCACTCTTCTCTGTATAAAGGCATTTCAACATGACTTACAATTGTCTTTATTCATTTAATGTATTTTATTATATTTCTATCCCCTCCCTGCCAGTGAGCTCAGGGCAGTTCACAACAAGGTTCAACAGAGTAAAAACATTTTTTAAAACAATTAAACAGTAAAGCAATTAATACAGTTAAAACCCCAATAACATAACCACAAGATGGCAAAAACAAATTTCCAGAAGCTCCCAGTGGACACTACGTGTATACCCAAATGGACTCTTCCCCTTCCCAAAACAAGACACCTTGTGAGGTAAGTGGGGCTGAGAGGGTTCTAGAGTTACTATTCCCCAGGTGCGGGTGGGAGATCCTCCACTTTTGTGGGCTCCTGTTCACTGGAAATTCCCGCCCCCCCCCCAACAGCAATGTCATGCGTGATTCATTGACTTCACCCGGAAGTGATGTAGGTGTGTCAGTGAGGTTGGGGGGGTGACGCTCTATGGTTTAAGGGCAATTTTACCATAGAGTTTCGCCCAAAAACCAGAGTATTGCCCCCAACATCACCAGTGTGCCTATGTCACTTCTGGATGATGTATGCTTGTTGCACGATGTCACTGCCCACTCCTGGACCTGCTCCCAATGCCCATACACGATCGCTTTCACACACACTAATTTATGCACTTTCAAGCCACGTTCAATGTGCTTTGCAACTGGATTTTACTGTGTGAAATGGCAAAATCTACTTGCAAATGGTCACTGATGTGGATTGAAACTGCATTATTTAGCATTTGTGAAACCCCCTTTAATTCCAGCATCTTCTTATCTTCTTGCAGCATTCTTTTTTGCATATGCAGCTTCAGAGACTTTGGTTCTTCCTCTTTCCTGTCACATGCTCATGATGGCATGTTACTTCCTGCCCTCTGCTTGCAGCTCTGGAGGTCACATGAGTTTAAAACTGGGGAAGGTTAAAGACCACAGCTGTAGAATAAGTTACTAAAAATGGGGGGGGGGGGTCCTATGTAGGATAGAAGTAGAATATATGAATAGAACTTTTTTTTAAAAAAAGCTTGTATCTGAAAGCTGCTCTGGGTACAAATGTGGGGGGGGGTAGGGGGGAATAGCACTTAAAGCAGCCATTTTTTATTTAGATTCTGGCAGTGCAGGATCAGTTCATTGCCTAAACCGCACATAAAGAGCCCTGCATTGCCCTGGGTACACATTATACAGTACTGAGAAAGGCACTCTTCATAGCAGGTCCCTGGGGTGATTTATCATGCATAAACAGTAGAATGAGTCAGAGTGAAAATTTATTTAGGAGGCAAATAGTGCTAGAATACAGCAAGAGGCTTCAAATGTCTGAGAAGTGCATTATTTAAGGATGAAGTACCTGCTGGTTTACAAGATGGAGATTAACTAATTGCAGAGTATTAGGGGAAACCGTGCCGCCAAGGAACACAGTGGCTAGACACCATAAAAGTCGACATCAGCCTGAGCATGAAAAGACTCAAAGAAACAGTACAAGATCGGAAAACGTGGAGAGAGCTGGCCCACAGAATCGCCAAGCGTTGGATACGACTGAATGGCTAGCAACAACAACAACTTACTTACTTACTTACTTACTTACTTACTTACTTACTTACTTATTTATTTATTTATTTGGGTAAATATACCCCTGAGTAGGGATACCTTTTTTTTTTGCAAGCAGTAATTTTTATTAAATAAAAGAACTAGTTATATAAGAGAAGATAGTTTTGGAGGGTAGCCATGTTGGTCTGACGAAGGAAGCGCTGACCCTCAAAAGCCTGCACCCCGAAAATCTTTTCTGGTCTCTAAGGTGCCACTAGACTCGATTCCAGCTGCTCTATAAAATAATTAATTTATTATATAAAAGAATTAATCATTCGAAGGCAATATTGAACCTTTCCAAACAGACTTGTAGCAAAAGTTCAGAAAGTCCACATTTCAATAGCCGCGTCTTGATGACATTTATATTCCAATACTGTATAAAATCCCAGTCTAATATAAAGGATTTGGCTGTATTGACTCTTTCTCCCTCCCGCCCTCCAATTCCTTTTATGTTTATATGCTAGTTCCAGTTCAGCTGTAATGATAAGATTTGCTATCAGTTCTTGGGGCTTATTTTGAACAGTGGCCTTTAAGAATATAATGGAAGGCTTAAAAGTAGCCCGCATGAAGTAATATCACTGATCACCTTGGTGGCTTCAGTCAGAATGAGACACAGCTGGCCCACTCTGTCCCTCATACAGCAGAACAAAACAAAAAATACAAGCATTAAAGAAAACTTTGCTTTCATAAGAGACATTTAGGGCATATTCACACTTTATAAGGCAGGCCTGGATGGACCCTTGAAACACTGCGGCACTGTTACACAAACCACTTCCAGCATGCAAGTCCAGCCTTCTTATGCACACCGAGGCTTACGTCTTTTTAGAAATTCAGGCCTGGGTGTACGTGGGACAAGCTTGGTACTGTGTCTCCCAGAAATGGAAAAAGGCACTGAGGCTGTGGTCACACGGCACCTTTAAATCCGGGAGCCCTCCCGGATTAAAGGGGCCACTTCTTTTTTACCTGTTTACACATCCCAACCCCTGCGGCGGCGGGCGGTGGCAGTCGGAGAAGGAGGAGGAAGCAGGCGATGGAGGAGGCGGCAGCAGCGGATGAGGCAGAAGAAGCGGCGTTCCCTGTAGTTTGGCGGTGGAAGCGGCGGCGGCAGAAGCAGCGGCGGTGTTCCAAGGAGTTTGGCGGTGGCTGTTTGCAGTGGCAGTGGCCAGGGGAGGCACCCTTCCCCAAGCCCCACTGGCCACCTGGTAAGTTGGGGGGGTTCCCCCTTTTACACTTGGGCGCTTGAGTGGCCAAGCCCCCAAGTGTAAAAGGGGGGGAAATGGCGGGGGGGCATTTGTACAGCCTTGCTCTCACAACGATTGCGAGAGAAGGCTGGCCAGATGGCTCAAATGCGGGTTCCTCCCATGACTCCCGGGAAAACTGTCAATTTTCCCGGGGTCAGAAAATGCGGGAGGAACCCGCATTTGAGCCCGCTTCGGCGCGGGACTTGCTGCGGCCGGTGTAGTCAGCCCCTTTAAATGCGGGAGGAAACAGCCCTTCCTCCCGCATTAAAGGGCCGTGTGCTCGTACCCTGAATGCTCAAATCATACTGTTATTTAGGGTAAAAGGGGCAGCATCAAAGGAAAAGCACAGCGAGTGAGAGAGAGCATATTCAACACTAAGCAGTGGATCCAGATCCAGAGGAGGCTATTGAGCAATATAGTACGCCAGGAGAAGTTACCCAGAAGGTGGTTGTTGCTGTTTAAGGGAAGTAAATGGAAGAATATAAAATATACTTTGCCTGTCCAATGAGAAAGGGGAACCACATGGTCCTTGAAGATCAGGGCGGGGAGGAGACTAGAGAAGACAGAGCCCTCAGGTGCTCAGATGGGAATTGCTGGGCAAAAGAGCCCTTTTAGTATCACTGGTTCTGTGGACCATTGGAGTTTGAAATTGGGACTAGAAAAATCCATTTTTTTGGTAGAGCTGGAAACATACAGTCTGGAGATTGTGAAATTACTAAGTTACCTCAGAGTTATTAATGATTCACCTTGATCATTTTACCCTTGATTCCACCTGACCTTTTCCCCTGTACGTTGAATAAAATATTTTATTTTTGAACTTTCAAAAGCCTCTCATGTGCCATTTTCAGAAGTGTAAGCTTAAGAAGGGGATCTTGTCTCTTCCCTCAAGTTCCTGGGCTGAGCACAGATGTGTTATTTTGTTGTTGTTGTTGTTGTCATGAGATCACAGCTGACTGATGGTGACCTTGTAGGGTTTTCAAGGCAACAAATGTTCAGAGGTGGTTTGCCATTTCCTGCCTCCGCAAATACTAGCCAGGACCCATCCTACTTAGCTTCTGAGATCTGATGAGATCAAACTCATCTGAGCTATCCAGATCACGTTGTGTTAAAAATGTTGCAGTGAAATTCAAGAATAACGGTGGGTGTTTTTTTGTTTTGTTTTTTTGTTTTGGAATTGACTGAATATCATATTAAATGTGATGAAGATATTGATTATAATGTTAATATTTTAATTTGTATTCCACTAATATTTAAATATTTAGTAAGAATAAAATTTAGATTTAGACAAACGATTAAAACAATATTCATGTTGTTTATTTTTTTCAAAGAGAGAATCTATCCCAAAACACTGTAATATTGATGTTTTATTGTCTGCTTCTATATTTCAAATATGTAATACATCTGATAATACATCTGATTTTACCTGTTGTATGTAACAACTTGTAAAATTTGATAAACTTGATGAATCTATATTTTCCCCTACCACTGCTTCCCTTTTGTATCCCACTTTTTTGGAAAAAATATAAATAAATAAATAAAAGAATGGTGGTGGGTGGGTTGGATTTAGCCAGGTTGTGTTCTCAATCTTGTCCTGTTCTCCTGCTTGCTACAGACCCTATCCTGCATGGCTTTGGTCCACAGGGATCTCACAATAGCCAGCATAGCCTGTTTTGGGTGGTCATAGGAGATCCCTTCTCCCCTTTTCACCAGAAGAAAAGCTGGTTGGGTCCAATCCATTGGCTATTTAACTATAAGAGTGGGAAATGGAGCTCTGTCCTCAGTAGGAGTAAACATCTGCATGTAAGCATGTCTCTGGCTATGCTAGAATAAATAAGGAATGGTCATCCTGCTCTGACTCAGTTTTCCCAACAGACTGGGGATCAGTTTAATGGATTAGGTAGACCTTTGACCTGATCCTGCAAGGTAACTCTTTAAACATGGAAACACAATGACTCAACACCTTGGACGTTCACTTCTGTTCTTTTCTTAAAGAATTATCCTACAAGCATCCATCTGTAGGTAAATTATATGTAGAAGAAATAGAAATGTATTTAGTTGGGAATACATCAGAAGAAGAAAATAGACTTCCAGTCTTGGTGACTTGTTGGACGGATGCATCTCCTCGTAGCTGTGAGGGGCTTGATCTGTGCCAGGGCAGTAGGGAGGGGTCTGGGATGATTCTGGAATCCCTGGAGCCCTTGCAGGGGGCTCCCAGCCATGGAGCTTCAAGGTTGCCTCTCTCAAGGCTGAGGTCGAGGGATTGAGGCACTCCTTCACTCCAAAGGTCCCGCCACTGCCATGGAACCAGTAAACACAAGAGACGTATGCCAGGACAAGCATGCAGAGGGTCAAAGCCTTACCCGGTGACAGTACACCTGAACTGTGAGTCTGATTATCATAAAGCAAGATAAGCATCTCGTGAATATGTCCCCTTACAACAAAGCAAGGAGGTGGGGCAGAGCTCACCCCGCACAAAAGAAAACTTTTTAAATCCACAGCGAAGAAAGGGGACAGAAAGCTAAGTCTTACCTGATCAAAACAGAGAGTAACCAAGCAAACCTCATCCATGTCTGCAATCCATAGGGACTTTTGGAACTTTTTCCTAAAAGTAAACAAAGACACAATGATGGGGAAAAGAACATTGCCTAAAATGAAACCTTCTTCAGAAAATGCTAGCCCAGCTGCTACGGTCATGAGGCTGGAAGCATCTACTGACTTCCCAAACATGCTAGCAGCAGTGTTGCGCCCCCTCCTGGAGCAGATGACTTCTTTAAACCAGAATTTTGAATCCCTTCAGCAACAGTTAAAAGAGACTGACAGCAAGACAGAGCAAACTTCTGAATTGTTAAAGAAGGTTGACGCCAAAGCAAAGAAACTCAAAAAATGACTGGAGACAGTGGAAAAGAAGAGAGCTTCTGGTGAATATCAACTTCTATAGCTGCAAATAGAAAAGTCAACTTATATGTTGAGATTTCAAGGGATCCCAGAAAAGAAAGGAGAAAACCTCAAAGTAATTTTAAGTAATGCTTTGGAACCAGTTGCAGAGACAAAGGCGGATCTTCTTCAAAGTGAGATGGCTATGGTCTATAGGACCTACCCAGAATATATTAAGAAGAAGAATCTGCCCAGTGAAATTTTTTTGAAATTCTCCAAAAGACACATCAGAGACCTGATACTTAAAGCAACAAATGGGAATACCCTAAAAATCGAAGGCAAAGAAATAAAAGTGTTAAAGGACATTCCATTTGAAATAAGGAAAAAGAGACGACCATATAAAAGTCTGGTTGTGTTTCTTCAGAAAAATTCCATACTCTACAGGTGGCTTATACCAGAAGGGGTCACCTTCAAATTCAAAGACAAGAAGGAACAAATAGACTCTGTTAATAAGGCAAAAGCTTTCCTGGAGCACCTTCAGAAGACTGATAAAGCGTTAGGACCAGAAGAGGACGATGGAGCTATAGAAGATTCCAGCAAGAGTGGAAGCACAGCATCTGCAGCATCTGGAGAAAAGTCTGATTTGGAACTGGGGGCGGCAGCCCCTAAAACCCCCAAAACTTAATGGCAATATGAACTTAGAAATAAGAAAGATAAACTCTAAGCTAACTCTATGAATTGAACTCTAAATATACTCAAAATCTTGGATACTCTCCTTTTGGTTAAAAACAGGGCTTTATACTTGTTATGATGAGTTTTTTACTTTCAGTTTATGGTAACAAACCTGCTGTAAGTGATATCTTACTTTAAGCATTTGTATAATCTACTTGACCACTGCTACTTGGGATTTTAGTGGGTTTATTTTCTTTCTCCCTTAGATATTAGTTTTCCCTCCCTTGTGATTTCTATGTAGTTTTTAGAATAAAAGCAATAAAAATTTTTTAAAAGAAGCAAATAGATGGCTCCATATCCACACTAGTATGATTTTCATGCTCCAGTGATATGCTAATTATTATTAATTAATTAAATTATAAAGGGTGCATAACCAGTAGCTTTCACAGCTTTTGCTTTAAGGATGAACCTAGTAGTTCTGAAGACAAGGCAATATCTTATTTTCTTCTGGTACTTTACCAAGATGTTGCCTACCTACGTTGAATAAATGAGTTGGTATCTGTGAGTAAGCATTTAACACAAAAAGAAACCCTTCCCTAAAGCCAGCATTTTAGAATGGATTGTTTCCCAAAGGATCTAAAATGGTAGTACCTGTAAAGTTTGCACTGATTCGTGAATACAAAATATTGTGAGCGTTGAAAACAAAGCCAGAAATATTATTTTTATCAATGTGGTGAAAAGAGTTTAATCTCATGCTGCCAGGGCTCTTTTTGGGCCGGAACACACCAGAACAAAGTTCTGGCTGGCGTCCAAGCCTGCACCGCCCCTCCCTTTAAGAGCAAAGAGCTGGGGGGGGGGGAAGGAGGGTGAGGAGGGGGGGGTTTGGGGGAAGGAGGGACCTAAGCAAGGCATAATGCCATGGACTCCACTTTCCAAAGCAGCCATTGACCTGATTTCTGTAGTGTGGAGCTCAGTTGTAATTTAATGAGATCTCCAGACCCCACCTGTAGGTTGGTAACCCTAAAAATTCATATTCAGTGTACTAGTTCTGCAGGAAGGCAAGCTGATTTCCACGGGAACCTAACCTTTAGGAACTGATTCCAATCCAGTGTGGGAATAATTGTTGGACATAAGATATTGGTTTAGGCAAGATTTTGTATAGATGGGACAGAAAATAATGTTTTTATTGGTTTTGTCAAAACCGTTTTGGCAACAAACAAGGTAAACAGAATAAGAAGCAAAAGGTGGATGTGGCTGGATGACCACACTTCTGGTAACATGGTCTAATATGTTAATGAGCTGCATTGTCAGGGGTGTGGCCTAATATGCTAATGAGTTCCTGCTGGGCTTCTACAAAAAGAGCCCTGCATGCTGCCATTGGGCAAATCAGTAATTGGATCTGTATTTTAGTTTAAGAATACTTATTATATTCGGGGGGGGGGGGTTGTGAATTGTTTTTTGTATGTTTACTTGGAGAATAGCTTTCTGCTCTCCATATGGTGCCATTAAAGTATCATTTCACCAATGTTAATTGACTTTGAATCCACTTAACACTGTGGGTCAAAGTCAGAGAGAATTCAGAGGTTATACAAAATTCTTACAGAAAGGGAAATAACTTTAGACCTATGTCCAGAGACTTTACTTTCACACATTACTGTGATATATAAGAAGACCCTATACCAGAATGTATTTAAGGAATCAGAAAACATACCTGCATACTTCTGCTTCATCTTTAAACTGTGTCTGAGGCTATATATTCAAACAGTCATATATATGTGTATTAGGCATGCTATTTACTCACCTCTGGAGAGCATTCTTGCTCCAGCTGGGACCTCCCACCTGCCCTTGCCTAAAGTCCACTGGGAGAACGGGGTGGAGGTGTGGGAATATCACGTCTGCTCATTGCCCCACCTCCAAAGTTTCCTGGGATACCAGGCATCCTGGCATCTCTAACGTATGTTTAAAAATCACAAATCTGTAAAATCTGTTTTCTGTCATCTTCTTGGGCATGGGGCAGGGATCACTGGGGGTGTGGGGGGGCATTTGTGAATTTCCTACATTGTGCAGGGGGTTGGACTAGATGACCCTGGAGGTCCCTTCCAGTTCTATGATTCTATGAAAAAAGAAGCTTAGTTCATGTGTTCTCTTTAGCATGCTGTTGGGAGTTATTTGCCTTGGAATTCCAAGGAGTTTGTCCTCCCTCTCCTTTGCCAGCCCTTGGAGTAGCAATTTGGTGCGGAAGAGAATGGATTCCGAGGGAAAAGAGGAGGAGGAGGAGGAGAACAGTTGCTGCAGAGGTTTCTTCCAAAAGGTGACAGCAGCAGACATGGTGACTGCCCCAAGAGCTCAGGTGGGAGAGAATAATGATCTTGCCCAGTGGTGACCATGGAGAAGCCAGTACCCACATGTAGGAGAGGAGGCAAACCCATAACATTAGAGACTGTCCGGAGGCAAGGAGGACTGTCAGGTGTCCAGTTTGATATGAAATCTGGGTTTCCCTTCCTCTAGGACTCAGGAAGAGGCTTCACTGATTGGTCCTTCATTCCTTTCTTTTCTGTTACCTCACCCCATTTGAACCTTTGGTTGTCCTGGGGGAGGCACCATACCTTAAAGGGGAGACAAAGGCCACCGCAACTTACAGTTTTTCCACATTCTCAATTTCCTTGCTTGCAAGTTTCTGGTTCTTTGGGAGGAGGGTTCTGTTCTGCACATGTTTTGCTCCTTCTGGTGGTCAGTTTGATATTACAGCAGTTTATGTCTGGCATAAAAACCTGCCATTTAAATCTATGATTTAAATCAGGGAGATAGGCCAGACATAAACGGTTACCCATTGAATCAATCACTAGAGGAACCGAAACATGGGGGGGGGGGGGGTCAGAAGAAACAGAAAATGAGAATGCAGAAATGCCCTTAGGTGGGACCTGAATGGGACCTCAGCATGCTTCCACGCTTCAAAAGCACCAGCTACTGGCACAAGCCACCTGAGCACTTCAGTCTAGTGACGTGAGCTCTAGCCTTACCAGAACAAACACCGATATTCTTTGTGAACAGAGCTTGTGTCATGTCTGGTGGAAACATGATACATCCCATGATATAGTGGCACAGCAAGCTGGGCTGGTAGTGCCATTCTACCAGCCATTAACATCACCAAACCTGATGGGTGGGACAGAATTAAGCAAGGAGAGGTTCTCATAAAGACATGGCTTATGACCTAAACAACAGCTTAAGAAAAGGGACAAAAGGCTCTTAATGGCAGACCCATAAGGGTCCCAAGCAACTAATGCAAACACCCAGTATGCCCTATCATATGGGCAACCAGTCAATGAATCCCAATCCTGTCTTTGTTCCATTATTGTTGTTGCATGGCATTGGGTGTAGATTAGCCAGGATATCTTAAGATTGTCTGGCAGACAGAAGTCCTAGCTCTTTTAGTGTTATGCGCTTCTAGGTGGCAAGCCAGACTTGTTTTTAAGGCAAGAGATATTTCAGAAGTGGTTTGCCATTGCCTGCCTCTGCGTCACGCCCCTGGTCTTCCTTGGAGGTCCCCCTGCCAAATACTGGCCAAGACTGACCCTGCTTAGCTTCTGAGATCTGATGAGATCAGGCTAGCCTGGACTATCCAGGTCAGAGCTTTGTTCCACTATTGTGTTTGATTCAGATACTTTTAGTTTCCAGTATGGGCTATTACTGTAATTCTGATTGGCTTTAAGGTTCTGCACAGGATTGTCTTTCCATTCTGACCCTTACCACAAGAATCAAGAGGCAAATAACCCTGCTTGCTGACACCCTGGCCTGCTAGATAAAACGTAGTTTAAAAATTGCAGTACAGGATGGTCACTGCATTACTTTTCACCCCTGGGATTACCCACAGATTCCAAAATCAACCACTTTCTGAGAGGATAAATCTTCCTTCCACAATCCCATTCCATAAACAGGGTATTTGGAGATTTAAGCATAAGAGATTTTGCACTGACCCTCCATTTGTACCCCTTTTATGTGGGTGTTTACTGGCTTGAGGTCCTCTTTGGGAAGGAAGAAGCACAACAGCGATAGAAGTAATGGTGGGTGCTGGGGAGGAGAAACTGGAGAAGTAGAAACCCTTTGCAAACTTGTTACCATTACTGCAATTTATGCAGTGCAGTCCCAAGCAGCATTACAGCCTTCTAAACCTACTAAAGTCGATGAGTTTAGTGTGGTGTAACTCTGTTTAGGATTAGAACAAAATGTGAGTCCAGTGGCACCTTTAAGGCCAACGACGTTTAATTCTGGGTATAAGCTTTCATGTGCATGCACACTTCTTCATACTTCTTCTGTTTAGGATTGTGCTGCTAATGTATGGCTGTGTTCACACACACTAAATAATCCACTTGCAATGCACTTTCCAACTGGATCTTGCCAGTTCACACAGTAAAATCCAGTTGGGAAGTGTACTGAAAGTGGATTGAAAGTGGATTATTTAGTGTGTGTGACCGCGGCCTATGTGGCCCAAATCCGTACATGCATCTTCAGGGGATTAAATTGAAGGACACAAGTAGAAACCTCTCGCTCAGGATCAGGGTACACAAAATGGTGATCTCATAGAGGCTATTTTTAAAAGTTCTCTTTAGTGACGACTCGCTCGTAACAAACCAAGGGTGTGTAAGAGAATGCCCTGGTTCCTGTGGTGAGGTATTGGACAAAATTAAAGTGGTAAAAATCTGTTTATTTGTTTGTTTGTTTTATTTTACAAAATTTAAACCCTGCCTTTCTGCCCTCATAAGGGCCACCAAGGTGGCCAACAAATTAAAGCATACATGATAAAAATCACATCTTAAAAACTATTAAAACCAATAAAGCACATCATTAAAACAATTAAAACTAGAGCTAAAACCACAGGAAAACGTTAAAGCAATTAAACATTGGGCAGGAAGGAGGGATCACTGAGGCACACCGGATGGAACAAAAAAAATTCACCTGCTAACGGAAGATGGCAACAGAAGGGGACAGATGGATCTTCCTGGGGGAGAGATCCAGAGTTTTGGTGCCATGACCGAGAAGGCTCTCTCCCAGGTTGCCACCGTCCTATCTCAAAAGGCAGGGGCACCTGAAGCAAAACCTCTGAAGATGACCATACAGGTTGGGCAGGTTCATAAGGGAGTAAGTGATCCTTTAGATACGTTGATCCCAAACCATATAGAACTGTAAAAGTCAGCACCAACTCCTTGAACTATGCCTGGAAACAGATTGGGAGCCACTGTAGATGGGCCAAGATTGGAGTGATGTTCTCTGCAACCCCCTTCACCAACTGAAGTTTCCTTACATTTCTCAAGGACAGTTCCACATAGAGTGCATTGTAGTAATCTGGGTGTAACCAGGGTATGCACCACAGTGGTCAGATCATTTCAGCCAAACGAAGGCCTCAGCTGACTAACCAGTAGAAGCTAGTGAAAGGTACACAGCTGTCATCTGCTTATTCAGTAATATGCCTGGATCTAAGAGCACCCTGGATCTAAGAGCACTAAGAGCACCTGTTCCTTCAAGAGGAATGCAACCCCATCTGGAACTAGTGGTACCTTAAAACCCTGGTCAGACCCTCTTCTCACCATTAGCACTACTGTCTTGTTGAGAGAGGGGCTGTGTCACAGTGGTAGAGCATTTGCTCAGTATGCAAAAGGTCCCAAGTTCAATCCCCAGCTTCTCCAGTTAGAGGGATCAGGTAGTAGGTGATGTGAAAGGCCTCTGCCTGAGACCCTGGAGAACTACAGACAGACTGACGAGACAATATTGACCTTGATGGACCAATATCTCAGTAACCAGGGCTCATTTCGTAGCAGGAGCTCCTTTGCATTCGTAGCAGGAGCTCCTTTGCATTTCGTAGCAGGAGCTCCTCTGCTCATTTCATAGCAGGAGCTGTTTTGCATATTAGGGCCACACACCCCTAATGTAGCCAATCCTCCAATAGCTTACAGAATTCTTCTTACAGGGGCTACTGTAAGCTCTTGGAGGATTGGCTGCATCAGGGGTGTGTGGCCTAATATGCAAAACAGCTCCTGCTATGAAATGAGCCCTGCCAATGACTATTGACCAGTATGAACTGAGTTAGCACAAATGCAAATATATTTTTATCTCTGAAATAAGATGAACCCTTAGATCAGATCCAAACACTTCATAAGGAGGATCTGCATTGTGGACCAATATCCATTTTAAAAGTACTTTGCACAAATAGTTACCTAGAAACCAGCATTGCTGGACTTCCCTCTAAATGCAATCAATTTATTATTTATTTATTTATTTATTATTATTTAAATTTCTATCCCGGCCTCCTTACCTCTTGGCCGGCTCAGGGTGGCTAACAGCACAATTACAATACAATACAATTTCTGACTTCCTTGTCACAAATATGACTACTGCATTCCATCTCAAGATTCTTTAAATGCTTGGCATTCTCAAATCCTACAGTGGAGAGTTGGAAGCGTTTATGAAAACAAATCACATGATACAGCAATAAAGAATGTTTTAAGAAGAATCTTAGAGAACAAACCTAAATCTGCTAGAGATTTCAGTGGTCTGAGGTCCTCAAAAGCTTTCCCTTCTACTAAAAAAAAATGGCATGTTTCATTTAATCAGTGAAACTTCATTATTTAGACATTTAAAATTGCTGCAAGCCAAGTTGCCAGCTCCATGTTGGGAAATACCTGCAGATTTGGGGGGTGGAGCCTGAGGAGGGGGGAGTTTGAGAAGGGAAGGGCTTCAGTTGGCATATAATGCCATGCAGTCCACCTTTCAAAGCAGCCATTTTTTCCAGTTACTGATCTCTGTCGCCTGGAGATTAATTGTAATCTCCAGGCACAACCTGGAGGTTGGCAACCCGAGCTGCAAGTGACCAACTGGACAGGCACTCTTGAAAGCCCCAGAGTGTATTATGGAACTTCATGTCATGTTAATGCCATTGTATGTACATGTTTACAGATAACATAAATGTTCTGACCGATACACCGTACATGTGGCTTGCAAATTAACAGTCCTAATGCAGAAAGAAAGGTAGAGAAGCAGTATTAGATATGGCAAAGCATTACTCTTTGCTATTGTGTCAGGGTATTAGTGGCAAACATTGAGATTTAGAATTATAATGATGACTGTGGGAGTGTGAAAGCAACACATCCAGCTAGCATCAATCACCAATCGGTGACTCACCAAAGATCATTGTCTCTCATTCTCTTTCAGCTTAGTTTCCATTTTTGAGTTTTCAGCGGTAATAGACAAAGGCTCCGAGATGAGCGATGCACACATATTCACATTACGAACTGCAATTACCATGTGATTAATCTGTTTCCAGCTGTTCAGAGTACACTCTTCAAAACTGTGAAATTTATAGCAACTTTATTTGGAAGTAAGTCCTATTCAGTTCAACTGAGGTGTATTTCATGCAGTTTTATTGCAGCCTAGGTCTGTTTGCTCTAAAAGAATTTGGGGAAATGTTACTCCCCGAACTTCCTTATCTAATATTTGAATCTGCAAAGTAGTATTTGGCAACTCTCTATTACTCCATTTACATTTATGTATCCACTGTTTACATTCATACTTCCACCATTTTCTCTTTAATTTGTTTTAATCATTTGTCTGAGACTTCTTCCAATTCAATCAAATCTTTCACTAGTCCACCATAACCCAAATTGTTTGCATATTCATGTAGCTGAATGTTCTACTCCCACACTACAACTGTAAAGTGTCATGAGTACTCCATTTATGCAGCCATATGCATATTCGTGATACCTCTTTTTTAGGGTGGACCAGTCATGCTAACCAGATGTATGGCTCCCTCTTCACCATCCATCTCAAATAATGTGACACAAGCAGTCTACATCATAGGCCCATGTACACGAGGATCTTCATTACATGGTTTTTCCTCCTCAAAGGAGGAAAAGGAATTTCAAGTACCTGTATGTTTTTCCCTTGTGTGGCAAATACAACAAGCCGTTATCATATAAGTAAGTTTTTGTGAAGGTTTGCGAAAAGGTGGGGGGCATGCAGCTCCAGGTATCTTTCCTATTATATAAAGCCGTTTTAAGATTCCAAGGGGCAAGATTCCATGGGGTGCCAAAACCAATAGGCTGGATGGACTGCCACTCAAAAGGGGGACCCTGGCCACTGGCTGCATTCTCTCCCTGCTTTGCCTCAGTCACACCCACGGAGCCACCGGCCAGCGTCCCGGCCTCAGTCTGGAGGCAGCCAGTGAAGGGGAAGGATCCACTCTTCTCCTCCTCCCACTGCCAGGTGGGTCTAAGTGTCACCTCAGTGGCCTGCTTCTGTCAGTGAAAAGACAATGGACTTTCACCATAACCCCCTCCCCCACACACTGCCAGCATGCCCAGAATAAACTGTCAGAATAAACTGTCAGAAACGGGGCATTTCACACAGCACCCCATAGTGCTTCAGGACCTGGATAAAGAGCAGAAGAACGTTTGGGAGGAGGTTTCAGGGTAAACCGGCTCAGGAACGCTTCCCCAACAGGAGAGGCACGTTTCTGTGCGAAAGGGCCAATATGTTCCGTTAGGGAACCGGCATTAATAGGGTCCCCTCAGTGCCCGTTGCTAGGCAACAGAGCTTGCTTCTCTGAAAGCCCCTTTCCACACCTACGTTGGGCTCTGGAAGAAAACTCATTGGGGCCAGCTGAACAGAATGTCATAGAAGCCACCCTCCAAAGCAGTCATTTTATCAGGGTGGGGGGGAGATCTGTTGTCTGGAGTTCAATTGCGATACCTGGTGATCTTCAGGCTCCACCTGGAGGTTGGGTACCCTAGGCGTAGCAGTAAGCGCTTCAGGGCAGGATCTGCTAGACCCAGGTTCCTGCTGAGTGGTTAATTTGGGGCCAGTCACAGACTTTAAGCCTAACCTACCTCACAGGGTTGTTGTGCAAGTCAAAAGGGAGAGGAGAATGATGTCAGCTGCTTTGGTCCCCATTGCAGAGAAAGACTACTTTTCCACCAGGGGAAGTATGGTTGTCAGTCTCCAGGCGAGGGCTGGAGATCACTCAGAATTACAAGTGCACTCCAGATGGTAGAGATCAGTTCCCCTGAAGAAAATGGTGGACTTTAAGTCCTTATACCCTGCTGAGATGGACGCCTTATGACAGCCAATGTGACATAGCAGTCAGGGCTTCAGACCACAGTGGAGGCTGTGGGGGGAGGGGGAGATGGAAAGTTGAAGAGTGAGGTTGATGTTGGCTGAGAAGAAGATAGGGCTGCCAACTCCAGCTGGAAAATTCCTGGAGATTTGAGGGATGGAGCCTGGAGATGGTGAGGAGGGGTGGGACCTCAGACAGGTACAATACCATAGACTCCACCCTCCAAGCTAGCGAGTCCCTCATGGGGAACCATTGTTGCCAATCTCCAGGGGAGGGATGGGGATCACGCTGAATTACAACTGCTCTTCAGATGGCAGAGATCTTCCCCTGGAGAAAATGGTGGACTCTGTGTCATTATACCCTGCTGAGGTCGCCACAGCAAATTGACACTGAGTGCCCAAGGCCAGGGCACTTTCCCAAACTTATCTCTCTTTCGCTTCTCGCTAGCTCACGGCCTTGAGCTGGAATCCTCCTGCTACATGTTATTTTATTATTAAATTGCTGCTTTGCTTGATTTTACCCTTGGGAACATCCACCCCACAGATCCTGACAATGTCTTTGCTTGGGAACCTAATTTGCCTTGCTTTGCTTGGGAACAGTGGGCCAGTATGTTTGGGCGCCAATAATTCTCCCAACTGATTGGTGGAAGTCAAGAGGGGCTTATTTCATATCAGGTATAATTGTAGTTGTATTACTATGCTTGGGCATTACTAACAGAAGAAGTGTATTTGACCAACAAGATCTTTTCCGCAAATAAAGGACTTTCTGTTTAAAGAGACCTGTTGTGGACTACATCTATTGGCGCAATCTCACACACACCCCGCCCCAATTTTTTTGAAAAAGTTTCTTTGCTGAATGACATAACCATGAATATGCTGATGTGACTTTGTCAGGGAGTCATGTAGCCAATCGGAGTGGGCTACATTAGGATGTCAGTGATGGCAAAGGAAGTATTTCTGTCACCCACATTCTGCATGGGGGAGGGGAGAACAGGCAACTTGTCTAGGGTTGCCAGGTCTCACCTGGCTGCTGGCAGAGGGGTCCTGTTCCTTCTCTGGGATCTCTTCGCAATGACATCACCCAGAAATGATGTCATCACACAGGGCATGTTGCAGGGGATGCTCAATCATTTAAGGGGAAACTCTATGGTTTTTCCTTAAATAATCGAGCATCCTCCCCACAATGTGCCCAGCGTGATGTCACTGCGCCAGGCACACTGGCACAAGCAAGATGCTTTGGGGGCAGGGTTCCCCCCACCGGCTGAATTGGGGCTGGTGGATAGGGGGGCACAAAAGCAGACAAATCCCCACCCCCATCAGGGGAATGGGAACCCTAAACTCGTCCCAGTTGAGATGATACTTCCTGTCTCATCGTGTTGACCTAGTAACCTCATTGCCTTTTAACGCAGTGTCACAATCTGTCTCTAATCATATATAGTTAGAGTCAGCATGGTGTAGTGGTTAAGAGTGGTGGACTCTAACCTGGAGAACAGGGTTTGATTCCCCACTCCTCCACATGAAGACAACTGGATGACTTGGGGTCAGTCACAGTTCTCTCAGCGCTCTCTCGGCCCCACCTTCCTCACAAGGTGTCTGCTGTGGATAGAGGAAGGGAATGTGATTGAAAGCCACTCTGAGAATCCTTAAGGTAGAGAAAAGTGAGGTATAAAAACCTACTTTTTTCTTCTAACTAGGCCGAATTCCTCCACCTGACCCCACCCAATTCAAGTCAGCCCACACACTTTCTAGTAGTGCCAGTTTTATTACAAAGCTTGATCGCTCATGGAGGAACTTGATTACACTTCCAGTCTCTTAAGAATTACGTTGAGTATAGATTAGTTCTTGAGAATACAGATATTGGTCATCAACATTCTGTTTCTAAGGGGGGAAATTAAAACTCTTTAGACATATTGCATTTTAAACAATTTAATGGAATTGTTAATAAACAATTCCTTTCTTTCAAGGTGACATTATACATTTGCAATTAGGAACAAAGCGATTAGGGCCATGTTGGTTTCTTTTTGATGTCGCTCATTGTTATCGGTTTTGGTCTGCCTCCCTTTCATATATCACATTGATGGTGCTTTTGTTTCTGTAACACCCTCTTGTGTGCTGTTGATGCACATACGATATTGAATGATTCATACATTTTGGGGGGAATGGCAAGCAATGCAAAAACAAAGGCTCACGGGTTTCTTTCTCTTAACGGAGAAAAATAATCAAAAGAGAGAAGCTTGAGAAATCCGGTCTTGTCCCAGTTTGTAATACGAACGGATGAGAGTAGTCTAAGTACCAAGGAATAATTTTAAGAATTACTTCTGTGTGATTTGTATCTTTGCCAGATAGAAATTCTGAGCTTTTTTTTTTTTTTACAAAGGAGAAACTTAAATATTATGAGGCTTGAGCCCTTTGATTTATATTGTCCTGTAGATAGGCACTCAAGCTGTAGTCCAAAGAGTAATCCAGATCTGTGAGACAAAAAAATCTTCAGGAAGCTATGTCATAGGCTGACGGATGCAAAAATGTATACTAGCATTGCCTAAGCAAATTCACTCTCTCCTAAGCCCATTGACTTCAATGAACTCAGACAGGAGTAACTCTATTTATCTTTTCAAGGTAACTCTTGAATAACAGAGCGTAGATACCCTAATCAAGACTTCTGCTTGATTCGTGGAGCAGAGCAGGGCCAAAGTGTGTGTCGGGGCAGGATTTAGGGCTGCAAGCCAATTACCAGAATACCTTTCAAGTCTGTCAACTTCTCAGATTTAACAGACATTCGTATGCCTTGGGAAGGGTTGAAGAAGAGTTGGTTTTTTATACCTCTACCCTAAGGAGTCTCAAAGCAGCTTACAACTGGCTTCCCTTCCACAGGGCCTACAAAGTGGAGCTCTTCCGCCAGGCCTTTAATTAGGAGCCGCTACTGGGGGAAATGGCCTCTGAAAAACTGGCTGGTTTAGTCTCTCCAGCCCGAAAAACCAACTGGTGGTGGCCTCCTGGTCTGGGGCATTTGGGTTGCTGCACTTTGTGGGACGTCTTTGTATTGCTGCTTCCTTGGGTTCTTATTGTGTATTTTAAGTAACTGGTTTTCATTTTATTTATGTATGGATGTGTTTTTAACTGTTGTTAGCCCCCTGGAGCTGGCATTGCTGGACAGGTGGGGTATAAATGTAAATTAATAAACACATGTTTTTCTCTTATGGATCTCGACAGCTCACTCCTGTATGCAAGCGGTGCCTAAAGGAAGGGCTCATCCAAAGTTTGTATAGCATTTCAATTTGGAAGAGAGAAGGTTGAAGTGCCCTGGGCCTCAAAGTGAGTCTGTGGGCTGAGCCAGTGCTTGTGGCCATGTAGCATTTGCTTAGTTCAAACAATGACCACAGAAAAAGAATGGCCACCAAGATTCCAAAATGTGTCTATTTCAGGTGAGGATCCAACCAACCATTCCACTGGTGAACAGGGAAGGTGGAAGGCCCTCTAATCACCCTCTAAGGCTAAGCTGAGGATTATGGAACCTGAAGGAATGGACATCATGTCAGATCAGGGCAATAGTTAGAGCTAGCAGGTCCAGGTTGAGAAATGCCTGGAGATTTGGGGGTGGAGCCTGAGGAGAGCAGAAGAGAGAAGAAGAAGAGTTTGGATTTATATCCTGCCCTTCACTCACTTGGAGTCTCAGAGCGGCTTACAAACTCCTTTCCCTTCCCCACCCCACAACAGACACCCTGTGAGGTAGAATTTAGGGAGGGGAGGGACTTCAATGGGATATAATGCCATGAAGCCCACCTTTCAAAGCCGCCATTTTCTCCAGCTGAAATGATCTCTGTCTCCTGGAGATCAGTTGTAATTCTAGGACATCCCCAGCCACTGCCTGGAGGCTGGCAACCCTGGAGGTAGTAAGGAGGCAAATTAGGAGAGAGGGAGTGAAAAAGTTGGCCAGGTCCAATCCAGTCGATGATCACTCAGGCCCCTTTCAGACAGATGGCCTCTGAAGAGCAGAGTGTAACTCACCCCTCAGAAGCCGTCGATAAGAAAAAGCCAGCCGCGAGAACAAAGGATATTGCCATGTGAGCAAATATTATCAGATGTGTGACCTCATTTGTGCAAATGGGTGAACAGAGTCAGAGGCGTACATGAACTCTTTCACTCAAAGCCCATGACAGTCAATATTAATTAGAACCAGACTTTCAGCGGGTAGTTGGAAACACTGAATGAGATCTGTCCAATCATATTCCTATATTTGTGCTGAACACAAAGTCAAAGGAGAAAAAGTTTAAGGGAGGGGGATGTTCCTCTGCCCACTTTATCCTTTCTTGAGAAAAGGCATTTAAATGATAAATCCATATTAGACAGTTAAAGGGAAGGCTTCTTTGCAGAACATTGCATTCTTTGGCTTTTCAGTGATTCTATACCAAGGGAGGCCACTGCGTGTGTGTATAGAGTATCACTCTAAACTCTGTATCCCCTTCATAATTTGGGGTATAGAAGCCTTGAGCCAGAGTCCTGCATCGATGCCTCCTCTCATAGAAGAGAAGCGATTACAGCAAGATTCAGAAAAGCTTTTGACAGATGTCACATTAGTAACAATTACAAGCAGGCCTCGCCTGTTGTACACTCAGTTCCACATCGTTGGATTTTAGGGACCAAACTGGGGGTAGGGATGCTAAATTAGGCTTTTGATCTGCCCATTTTTATACAGCTGAATGGGTTCAGATACTCATTATAGAACTGGCTTTTATGAATTAAGTTTTGAGTTGTTTGAGGAATTGATTCACAGGACTAGATGCACCCACCTTCATCTAGTTCTCCTCCTTAAGCAAAAACGCTCCTGTTTCACAAGACTTTTTGTCCATGTAGGTCCCATGATCCCCAGCAGAGCCTCTTTGAGTGGTCTAAGGAGACCTCTCCATCTGTTTTCACCAGTTGAAAAGTTGGGTGGTGCCAGCCCTATGACTATGCTTAGTAATGATAGATTTTTTTAAAAAAAATTAAGCTGCCTTGAAGGCTGGTTGACCTAAAGATGGAATATCATTCACATGAAATGTTTTAACTAATTTTGTTTAATGATGTCAACTAAACGATGATGTCTCTCCTCATAGTCTTGTATTGACATCCATGCGGTTGCCAGACCTTGTTCGGAATGGAGCGGAACCTGTTTCTGATGGGAAGCAGGATTCGGCTCTGTTCAGAAGTCATACGAAACCATGGTTTATTTTCACTATAGACACTTTATGAAACCAGCAGTAAGCTTATGGCCACTCAGATCCTGGTTTGCCTCAGTTACGGCTGCCTTCGTCGCCGTCTCTCTGTTGCCTGGGAGGCCGTCACCAGAAAACATGCTGAGATTAAGGCAGGGTGTCAATGTTTATACATCACATGAAGCCATAATCAAGGCTAACTGGGAAAATAAATCAACTTCCAGTCCTGGTTTGATGGATCCCCAACTAATCCTAAAAAGTGGTATAGCGTACATTCTGACAATCACGCGAACTGTAATTGGTCTTCTTGGAATTGTATTGTTTGTCTCATGGACATTAGTAGAAGCTACTGAGGGCAGGTGCCACCCTTGTTTACATACTTTAAAAAGAGAAAGAAGGAAATCCATGTAGGCCTGCATGGGATAGTGGTTAGCGTGCCAGATTAGGAGACCCATGTTTAAATCCCCACTCTGTCATGGAACCTTCCTGGATGACCTGGAGTCCATCACACATTCTCAGCCTACCATGCAGGCTGGATACGAAGATAAAATGGAGGAAACAAAGAAGGGGAAAACCAAAATTCAACTGGAAATATACTGGAAATACTACAAGGGTATATACTATACGCAACTAAGAACAAGCTATACATAAGGTGTAATAATTTATCATACAAAGTTGATGAACATGTTAAATAACCAACACAAGGCCGAAACGTGTATGGTCTTGTGTTGGTCATTTGACATGTTCATCAACTCTGTATGAGAAATTATTACAGCTTACGTATAGTTTGTTCTGAATTTTATTGCAGCCTGATATTCAGGCCCTATATTTTCAGTTTTATTGTGTACACCAGATAATAAATATTTATAGCTTGACCCTTGTAGTATTTCCAATAAAACTGAGGAGAAGGATGGATGCTGCTTTGGGTCCCCAGTGTGGAGAGTGTCAGTGTATAGATGCTGTAAACAATTAGCAAAGAATTAGGGGAATTTCACGCTACACCTTTAAAAACGTTACTGAACCAGCTTGGAATAAACCGGTACAAAGACAGCCGTTTCAGACAGCCCTTCCCCTACCGTTTTGGAGCCGTCTTCGAAGTGGTTTGCCATTTCAGACTGCCACTTTCTTTTCAAGCCTCTTTTCGCCACACAGAGAGAGAGAGAGAGAGCCTGGACCTTGATCTCTCTCTCACACACACACCCCTGCATTTTAAGACTCAGCCTGGATATCTCTCTCTCTCACACACACACACACACACACACATACGCAGAGAGAGCGTTTTAAGACTCAGCCTGGATCTTGATCTCTCTCACCCCCCCCCCCCCCCACATTTTAAGATGCAGCCTGGATCGGCTCTTAAAAAAAAATCATAGAGATCGCCTGCGCAGGTGAAAAGAGGTGCGAAAACACTCATCATCGGAGGAAGTGCTTCAGGGGCATTTCACAGAGCACCCCATTGCACTTCAGGACCAGTACAAGAACTGAAGAATGCTTGGGAGGAGGTTTCAAGGTAAACCAGCTCAGGAACACTTCCCCAACGGGAGAGGCACATTTCTGTGTGAAATGACCAATATGTTCCATTTGGGAACCGGTACTAATACGGTTCTGTGTGAAATGCCCGACAGAAACCGTTACTGAAGAGTTCCTGAAATTGAACATATTGACTGTGTGAAATTCCTCTTAATAATACATCTTATTAGGAGCAACTAAATGTACATAAAACATTGTGTGAGCTTTCAGACTCATAGTTCTAGCCTTCCATGAGCTGAGTTTGTAGTTCTCAAAGTCCAGAAGTTTTAGTAAAGATCCAGAACCTTCTAATGAAACATGAATCTGCATACAGAGTACTCAAAAGGCTTTACTTCAGAGTCTGAGAGCCGATCATTCTGTTTGGCCTTTTGTTGCTAATTCATTGTCTTAGTCTGGGTTTGATATTTCATATAATCCCATGATAATCATCTGAATGCTACTGAGAGTGCCATACAATCTATGAGAGATAAAAATGAGGTCAAAGCCAATGGTGAAAATAAAGGGGAGAATATATTTCATTAAAGGTAAAGGTAAAGGTTTCCCTTGCTCGAAAGCCAGTTGAATCCAACTCTAGGGGTCGGTGCTCATCTCTGTTTCCAAGCCAAAGAGCCAGCGCTGTCCAAAGACTTCTCCATGGTCATGTGGCCGGCATGACCAGATGCCAAGGTGCATGGAACACTGTTACCTTCCCACCAAAGCGGTACCTATTTATCTACTTGCAATTTCTTGCTTTTGAACTGCTAGGTTGGCAGGAGCTGGGGCCAGAGACGGGAGCTCACTCTGTCATGTGGCACTAGAGTCTCAAACTGCCGAGCTGCCGACTTTCCAGTCTGCAACTCAGCATCTTAACCTCTGAGCCACCATGGCCCCCATATTTCATTACTCAGGTGAAAATTCCTTATGTGTTTCACAAACGGCCTTCCTCATAGATAATTCAATGAAAATGTCGAGACAGTGTGCGACTGCAATGAAAAAGGCCAATGCTATGCTGGGGGTTATTAGGAAGGGAACAGAAAACAAATCAGCCAGTATCATAATGCCCCTGTATAAATCGATGGTGTGAGCTCATTTGGAGTACTGTGTACAGTTCTGGTCGCCACACCTCAGAAAAGATATTATAGCATTGGAAAAAGTGCAGAAAAGGGCAACTAAAATGATAAAAGGGTTGGAGCACTTTTCCTATGAAGAAAGGTTAAAGCGCTTGAGGCGCTTCAGCTTGGAGAAACGATGGCTGAGGGGTGACATGATCAAGGTTTATAAGATTATGCATTGGGATAGAGGAGGTAGAGAAAGAAGTACTTTTCTCCCTTTCTCACAATACAAGAACTCGTGGGCACTCCATGAAATCGCTGAGCAGTCGGGTTAGAACAGATAAAAGGAAGTACTTCTTCACCCAAAGAGTGATTAACACGTGGAATTCACTGCCACAGGAGATGGTGGCGGCTACAAGCATGGACGGCTTCAAGAGGGAATTAGATAAACATATGGAGCAAAAGTCCATCAGTGGCTATTAGCCACAAAGTACAGATAGGAACTCTCAGTCTGGGGCAAGTGATGCTCTGTAATCTTGGTGTTTTGGGGGGGGGGGGGGCAACAGTGGGAGGGCTTCCTGCCCCCACTGCTGGACCTTCTGAGGGCACCTGGTGTTTTTGGCCACTGTGTGACAGAATGTTGGACTGGATGGGCCATTGGCCTGATCCAACATTGGCCTCTCTTATGTTCTCATCTTTCAGTGAATTTTATTTTCAGCCATTTTATTTTCTCCTTGCCACACAATCACTGTCACACACAAGGCACAATCCTAACTCTGAAGTAACTGCCCTTTTATTCAGTGGGGCATACTCCCAAGAATTGTTCTCTGGATATCAGGCACAGCATATGGAATGGGAAGTGATTTTTTCCCCAGATGTTTTCCTGTGAATTAGAAAAAAAAATAATGCAGTGCTGCCTGCGTTGCCAGCTTTACAAGTGAAGACAAATCGCATGTGCTATTTGCTTCAGCTGCTGAGTGGACAATTGAGTAGATAGCCCATGACAGGCATAGGGATTATTCTGAATGCCTCACCCCTGCTGTTTATCCCCCAAGTCCCTGTTTCAATTTTGTTTCTCCCCTGAGCAATCTGAACTTGCAATTCTTAATTTTCACACTACCATCCAGTTCCCTACTTACGTTTTTTTTTGGTCTTACCATGCACCAACAAATCTATGTCACATATTGTCCAAAGAAGTATTAAGTATTTATGAGTGTATGCACACACGCATAAAAATACAGATAGCATTTAAACTGTGTATAAAAACTGAACAACATGCATGTGAAAGGGAGACACAGAGAACATTTGTGCCTCTCTAAACAGGTGTACCCCCAAATCTAGTGCTGTTGGCCTTGAATGCCTCCATCAGTTTCTGAATCCAGCCTCAAACCCAATGTTCAGTTTTGCCATTGATGTGTTCTTTCTGATACAAAGAAAATGCAATAATTATGGTTTAAGGTGCTTGCTAGGCATTTTGAAGAGAAGACCAAAATTTTCCCATATCCATGGGTCCGTTGGAGCGGGAGCGCACAGGAGCGCAGCTCCGGGAGTGAGAAGCCCAGGGGGCGGGCACATGACCAAGCCCCACCCCCTCCTCGGCTTCCCCGAGCAGTGCAGGGGCGCAGCACCCTGGGGAAAGCCCTGCTAGGGTCTTTATTATTTTTAATATTTTGTTTTAATATTGATAATTTTATCATTGTTCCTTTTATGACTGTGTGCTGCTTTTCTAGAGACTTGCTCAAGGTGGCATATAAATTTTCTAAGTATACCATTTTTTTTATCTGGGCACATGGCACATAAGTACTGGAGAAATTTCACCAACCCTTCAGCAGCTTCCCCCCCGTCAGTTTCGTGTAGTGGTCAGGAGTTGGACTCTAATCTGGGAGAACCGGGTTTGATTCCCCACTCCTCCACATGCAGCTGCTGGTGTGACCTTGGGCCAGTCACAAGTTCTCTCAGAGCTGTTCTCTCATGAGCAGTTCTCAAAAGACCTCTCTCAGCCCCACCTACCTCACAGGGTGTCTTGTTGTGGGGAGGGGAAGGGGAAGGGATGGGTGGTGCACATGTCCCGGGTATCTCAAGTCTACTTGAAACCTGGTGGTTTCAAGGGAGCAGGAAGAGAATGAGGGTGTGTTCTTTACGCTTATTTTTATTGCACAAAGTATTGGATGGGGAAGGGAAGGGAGGAAGAGCAGGTCAGTTTCACTCACCTGTGGAGTGGAGCCTGAGGGGTGGATGTTGCCTTCTGACACACTTCCGGTATGTTAGGGGGTGGGGCACATGCAAATGAGTTATGCTAATGAGCTCCTGCACCTCTTTTTCTATGAAATGACCCCTGCCCATATCCATAATTTCAAACAATTATAAAAGTGCAACTGAAACCATTGAGGACCAGAAGAAGGGGAGAAAGTTTCCCAGAGGACTTTCACACACTAATGGCACACTGTCTCTCCCTTCCTGCCTAATGAAAAGTCTGTAAGCCTCTGAAAAGCCAGACAAAAGAGACATTACAGTAGATATGTAACGCTTGGTATTAAAACTTGAGATGCTCTGTGCGGGGGAAATCAACCGATTAAAACCGTTTGCATTGCTAGCCTAAATAAATGAGCGGTGTCTCTAGAAGCCCTCAGGACAATCTCCAACAGCTTTGGAGTGAGGTAAATTTGATGTCTGGAAGTTGTCTAAATACCCCCATGGTGGCCTGAATGTGTTTTTTTTATAATGTTCAGCTTTGACATGGATGCTGATAAGTTTGAGAGCAGCAACTATTAAATTGTCTGGAATGATTACTAGTTTAAGCTCAGTGTGGCAGTTGTCTTTTGTGTTCGTATACTGATTAAAAAAGAAATACAACCAGGCGGGAAATTTCTGTGTCAATTATGCCGCCGCTGTAGTAGGCTTTGTACATAAAACATCTCTATGACGTCCAATCAAATTTTGCTCCTCGGAAGGTTTTAAAGGCATTCTGAGGAATTTTGTTTGTTTGTTTTCGTTCTGTCTTTAATTTGGTCTGGTCCTAATGAATTTTAAAAAGAACAGAGAAAGAAATTAACATTTTATTTTTTAAAATGGCATTAGACCATTGTTCAGTTAAATTTAGACCAATCCTGAATATTTTCTGAGTGCAATTGAAATCATAAATATTTTCCATTTAGACCATAAATATTTTCCATTTAAATATTTTCCATTTAGACCAGACACAAAAGGGGAATGAGCTCTGGTGTTTTTAATGCGTAAGGCAAAGGTACATCAGTGGGTATGGCTTTTCTCACAAGGGCCATTATATCAATCCAACATGTAGTAAATCCCACAGAGTGTTTTCATTGCAGAGGTTTCCTCTTGGGATGTGATGGAAAAATCCTTTGTTGCTTTAGGCTTTGAAGAGGTAGATCTTCGAAGTTACTTCTTCTTTTTTTTGCTGCCAAGTTGCAGCTGACTTCTGGTGACCCCGTAGGGTTTCCAAGGCAAGAGGTGTTCAGAGATGGTTTGCCATTGCCTGCCTCTGTGCAGACACTCTGAACTTCTTTGGTGGTCTCTCATCCAAGTACTAACACGGGCTGACCCTGCTTAGCATCCAAGATCTGACAAGATTGAACTAGCCTGCGTTATATAGATCAGGGCAGTGAGAAGCTACGATGTCAGGTAATTTAGAACTCCAAAACCCAGGAAGAAATTGAAACTGAGAAGTTCCAAAGTACCCCTAAACTAGGGCAGTACAGTTTGTCACTACGTTAGTCTAAATTACCAGATCGTATTCCCAAGTGGAGTCTATGCATTAGAAATCCACCATTGTCCTTTTTTTCTTTTCTTTTTTTACAAAGTTTATCTGCGATGCATGACAGAACCAAGTTTTTTTCCCTTTTTCTTTCTTTATACTCAGCTTATAAAGATTGCTTTCTTTGTGTTTTACCAACATGCACCTAATCATTACTAACGTGATATAAGGGGAAAGTTGTAAATGAACTGAATGAATTGAGAACACTTCACTGAAATGTCACATGAACCATCACATATTTTAACTACTATTCAGTATCACTAGATATTGCTGTTCCTTATGATATAGCAATCATCAAGCTGTGGCTTGTCCACACAGGAAAATCGAGTTACAAAAGAGTGCTATATTGGAAGGATAACACAATGGCTGTGATCACACGAATAGTTTGGCCCGACCCAGCCACTCCTCCCCGCTGGATCAAATGGGCACAGTCAGACAGCCACATCTGTCAGGCGTTCCCTAGCCATACTTATCCCATCATTGGATGACTTGGAGCCGGGTTAAAAAGGCACCACATCACAAGTGGTGTTTTTGGTTTCCCACGCAGTCATTGCACATGGCCAGATGTCTGAACGCGGGGGAGTAACACAGAATGGATTTGGCAGTCTGAACCTGCAGATCCGTTCTGTTTATGCATACACATGAATTTTGAAAAAAAATTGGCAGTGTGCTCCATGGCTGAGGCGCTGCAATAATGTGGATGCTTGACCACGGGATGTCTCTGTGGGTAACCCGCAGCAGGGTGTGCTGTGTGGCTGATATGCCCTGCAACACTTTGAACCAGTTCAATTAGAGGCTGCACCATATCGCACCAAGCCACCAGTGTGACCACAGCCAATGTCCAACAGAACAAGGGGCAATTCTGCATCTAGCATTCGCTTGTCAGCTACGCTGCCATCTCCCGCCCGGGGGTTGGGACTCGACCAGTGACCCCACCCTCTGGAATGTGCTCATGCGCTGTTTAGCTGCCTGGCTTCCTTATCACACCCCGCTTTTGTCCGCTATGCTCCCAGCTTGCCTGCTTCGCTCCCAGCTTGCTCAAGGTCTGGGATAAATCCTCCCCTACCATGTTATTCTTTTTGCAGCTGCTCTCGAAAACATTTAGTAGAAGTTCCTTGGGAACAAAAAGCAAAATAACCTGTTTGCTGCCATTTCTGTGTGAAACCTGTTCAGGGGGCTGGAACAACTTTTTACGTTTTATGATTGGTGTAGATACAGTGAGGGGGATTCCGGTTGCTTAGTATAATACTGTTTGTTTACAGTAAAGTCATTACTAACAGGAAAAGTGTAACCATTCCAATAAGAACCTCTTTTCAAATAAAGGACTTTCTGGTTAAGAAGACCTGTTGCAGACTGCATCTTTTGGGACAATCTCACATCGCTCCACATTTTCGCAAAGTTAAAGTCCAGGGGCACCTTTAAGATCAACATAGGTCAGATGAAGTGTGCATGCACATGAAAGCTCCTCATGCCTTGAATAAAACTTTGTTGGTCTCCTCCCTTTTATTTATTAGCTTTGTTGACCAAAGGACTTAAGCCAGGCATACAAACAGCTACTACAAAGCACATTACTTATAATTACAAAATTATTTAGACCAAACATTTCAAGAATAGAAGCTAGCAATCATACTCATAAACAAAGTTAATACGCATTACTTTATAAAATTCCATAAATTCTATAAAAACCCATGAGTTATAAAATTTGGTTTTAGAATTTTAAAATTTGCATACAGAAAACTACATATAACAGTTCAAAGCCGTTTTAAAAAATAATACTATTGATAGATATTTTGCCACTGAGCGAGTTGTTTCAGGGTCCTCATCTGCTAACAGTAAGGTTACCACCCGAGATTCCAAGGGAAGGTGATACCTATGTAAAATAGGAGTAATCCAATAGGATCTGGGGCCAATCTACTGGTGGCAAAATAACATAAGATGATCTAAAGTCTCTACTGCACCTGACCCACAATCGTACTGAATTTTTGCAAAACGACCTCTTAGCTCTGCAGTTGGAAAAACATTCATCCTAGCAAATGTAAAAAGAGATCTAAATCTAGGGGTTGTAAGAAAACTCATATATGAAGGAATTGTCTTAGGTGGCACAATCCCTAACGCAAAGTTGTAGCATACTCGCCTAGCCCAAACTGAAGTGTTAAGTCGGTCAATATTTGTCACCCTCAAACTCATCAAATTTAGTGCTTCTTGATCATTTATACTGTTAAGCATTGTAGGGGCAAGACCAATACTCTCCATCTTGTTATCTGTGTTTTGCCCATGTGCATTTATAATTATCCTCCTTTAAAAAGTAAAGCAAGGCATTAGGTGCCATGTAGAGAATTTTCAATCTCAATTTAAAAGCAGCCTTCCAGGCTCTCGGTTCAAAGGAACATTGCGCAAATTCTTCTCTAAGTGCCATCCCTGCAACACATTTAGGAACTCCTGCTGTTCTACGCAAGAACTGGAGAAGGATCTGATTTGATGATTCAGAAATTTCTTTAATCCAAATTGCAGCCCCATATAAAAATTGGGAAGGAACTTTCGCACTAAAAGCTGCAATGGCCATCAGAACATACTGGCCATCTAAGTAGTAGAACCTAAGGAGGGCATTAGAGTTTGTTTTGACAATTTCAGTTGCTGCTCTTATATGGTGTTTCCAGTGGCAATTGCAGCAAAACACTATACCCAAATATTTGAAATGGGACACTTGATCTAGCTTCCCACCTTTAACCTTCCATATTTGTTTTAAGCAAGGTTTGTTAGAAAAAAAACCATTATTTTTGATTTTTGTTGGTCTTAAAGGTGCCACTGCAGTCTGACTTTGTTCTAATGCTTCAGATCAACACGGCTGCCCACCTGGAACAATGTCCAACAGTCTATGGATGCACCCTATGGGTCATTTATAAAACTAAGTGTTATAAAACACCACTGAAGCTATCCTCCCAGAATATATGTATTTCTGAGGCTTGGATTAGTAGCTGTCCCTTCTCTGCCAGCTCTTTCTTTCTTTCTTTCTTTCTTTCTTTCTTTCTTTCTTTCTTTCTTTCTTTCTTTCTTTCTTTCTCTCTTTCTCTCTTTCTCTCTTTCTTTCTTTTTCTTTCTTTCTTTCTTCCCTTCTTTCCTTCCTTCCTTCTTTCCTTCTTTCTCTCTCTCTTTCTCTCCCTTTCTCTCTCTGTCTCTCTCTCTTCTTTCTTTCTTGCCTTCTGACGTACTTCTGGTGATGTCAGGGGGTGTGGCATATGCAAATAAGTTATGCTAATGAGCTATGCTAATGAGCTCCTGCACCTCTTTTTCTACAAAATGACCCCTGGTTTAAACGTTAGTTAAGACAAAGGCTGCGGTCAGATGTTCCTTTAGATTCAACTCAGCTGCAAATGCCTGACAGATCTAAAGGCACAATCAGACAGCAACATCTGAAAAAGGTCCTGCAGTCGTCAGCACCCCATGCTGCCCCGCCACGGAAGCAGACTTAAAAGACACCGGGGGAAGTCCAGTTCCATGGACAGAGTTTCCACTGTCTGACTGTGCAAGCACATTCAAGCCATTGGAATGGGCAGCCTAGTCCATCCTGACTCGGCACCATTTTTTTGCTTGCTTAGTGGTATTCACATAACCGCATAAGTGATCCATAGTTGCAAATCGCTGCAGAGGTTCAATTCCTTGTTTATGTGCATGTGGGGGGAAAGGCAAAAAACCCACACTTGCCTGAACATGCCATCTGATTGGGCAGTGACAGGCTGAGCCCACAGCACCAAGGGATATGTGATCACGCAACTCCGTTTCACTTTTCACTTTTCACTGGAGGAAATAGGATCACTTCCCCTCCATGCCAAATGGCACGTCTGACCACAGCCAAAGTGTAACTAATGAACCAACTTCACATCCTGCTTGATGGTCCCTAACTAACCATAGTTAGCTGGATGTCCCACTTTCAGACTATAGCATAGTTCAAGTATGCCCTGGTTTTGCACAATGTCTAAACTGAGCCTATGTGTCGCTTCCAGGCCCTGCTATTCCTGCATAACCCCCATATTGGGCCATAGGGGCGGCTGCTTTGGTATATATGTTGCCCTTTAGGGCAGCTGGCCATCATTTTGTTTCCTTAGGAAAGGGGTTGCAGTTTGGGGAGCTGCATCCAATCACTCTGCACATTCATATCTGATGAAGGACACTTTGGCTCTTAAAAGTTTATACCCCAAAACCATTGTTGGTCTCTAAGGTGCTACTGGACTTGAATCTAGTTGTTTTACTGTAGACCAGCATGGCTACCCTCTGGAACTGAGAGCATGTAAAGTGAATGAAGCCGTTCCTTATCATTTCCCCCCAGCCAGCCAGTGAGTAGCAGAAAGGATAAGCTCTGGAGCTGGTTAGCAGGCCCAAGCCAAAAGTGAGAGCATCAAAATAACAGCAGCTAGATGACCCATTCCTGGACAGTAAAGAGAAGGACCCCTGCCTAGCCTTCCGATGCCTGCTTGGATCCTGTGAACAAATTCCATGAGTGCTAGATAGTACTCCCTGCCCCCAGAGTGCGCTTCCTTTTCTGCTAGCCCTTCTGTTTCCACAAGATCAGGGGTTTTCATTGGTGCAAACCATTTGTTTTCCTTGCTGAAATGGAAGCTCAAGTGCAAGAGGAAGGGCAGTCCATGGCAGAAACTTGGAACTTGTTCCCAGGATCCTAGCCAATGCAATTACAGAGGCTGCTGGCTTTATAGGAATATAAACTGCAGTTCCGAAAAATGTGGCTGCTAATTTATTTACCCTTTAAAGTTTATGATAAAATGTCTGTCGGCATGGCAGATTTTCTTGAAGGAGCGTCATGGTTTGGCTGGTATCAAACACAAGAAAATAGGACATTTCAAGCCACAAGGGTCAAGGAGTCATATAATAATGCCCTGCCCAGACAAGTTTTTGAATGTTTCCCACATTTTATTGTATTTTGGCAGAACCTCTGACACCAACTGGCCAAGCTAATATGACAACATGGAATGAGTATGAAATGTTCAGAGAGCAAATTTGTTTGAAATCCAGCTTCTGAGAGGAAAGAGAAACTTATTCATTTGGATGGGACAAGCAGGCTGAAGACCATAATAAGATCTCGGAGGTAAAGGAACTAGGGACAAGAATCAGAGGCACTAGGCTTACCAGTCTTTAAACTGATTCCTCTTACTGTCCCTTTAATATTGGTTTGATTATCAGATGGTTGTATTTAGTTCCATGCCTAGAAAAGGCTTCAGCTGCCTATTTCCATTTCTTATATCTTTAAGGAGAAATGACCCCCCCCCCCCCCCCGGCCGCCCTTTTTCCTGGCCAGCTAGCAAATTTATGGAGCAACGAGAGAAAGAAGCTAAAAGTATGCAAACTAGTTAACAGAATTAAACTCACATAATCTTGATTGACTCCTGCCAACCTAGCAGTTCGAAAGCAAGCAATTGCAAGTAGATAAATAGGTACCGCTTCAGTGGGAAGGTAACTGCATTCCATGCGCCTCAGCATTTAGTCATGCTGGCCATATGACCATGGAAAAGTCTTCAGACAGCGCTGGCTCTTCGGCTTGGAAACAGAGATGAGCACCACCCCCTACAGTCAGATTCGACTGGCTTTCGAGCAAGGGAAACCTTTAACTTTGCCTTTAATGTTGATCGGAAAAGTCTGCAGCTTGAGAAAAGCGGCAGAGAAGACCAAAATGGCTAAGAAAGGGAGAAGCCAGGGCTGAATTCCATGATGATTTCAAATAACCAGTCAGCTCTTTCAGAGCAGCTTTTCTAGTTTCAGCATAAAGTCTTCATTCAACTACAAAAGAAGTTACACTTAAAAAAAAACAAAACCCTGTAATCTCAGGCCTGAAACATTTCAGCCCACGACATTAGCACTAAATTCCACACTTGTCCTGAAAAAGTTGCAAAGTTGGAGAGAACACCAGGGTCCTCAACGTTCCTTCTCTGCTTCCTTTCCCACTTTGTGCTGTTTTGCAAAACGATCAGAATTCATCTGAATTACAGCAGGGGGGAATGCTAAAAATCCACTGGAATACCACTGTTATCAGATGGCAAAACCAGACCATGAATAGTCCTCTGTGGTTATTTGGAAAGCTGGAAACATGAAGCATACTCAGCCCTTGGCAGATGTGCCCAGAGTATGTGGAGTAGACACAAACATGGCAAAGCCATCGCAGAACAGAAGAAAAATCCTGCTGGTCCATCTAGTCCTACTTCTTGTTTTCCAGTGCAGCCAGTTTTCTGAGGCATGTGGCATGATAGTCGCTGCTGAGCGGTATCCATGTACAGTGTTGTTAGCTCACAGGGATCATTTGATACTGAGAATGTCGCCTAGAATACTGGTGATAGGTTGTTGCAAATATGGATTTTCAGATAAAGGTAATGGTTCCCCTTGCTCGAAAGCCAGTCAAATTTGACTCTGGGGGAGGTGCTCATCTCTGTTTCCAAGCCAAAGAGCCAGCGCTGTCCGAAGATGTTTCCGTGGTCATGTGGCCGGCATTACTAGATGCCGAGGTGCACGGAATGCTGTGACCTTCCCACTGCAGTGCTACCTATCTATCTACTTGCAATTTCTTGCTTTCGAACTGCTAGGCTGGCAGGAGCTGGGCCTAGAGATAGGAGCTCACTCTGTCACATGGCACTCGGGTCTCAAACTGCCAAACTACTGAGCTTCCAATCTGCAGTTTGGTGTCTTAACCACTGAGCCACCGCGGCCCCGGATTTGCAGAAACTTGCCATGAAAGCGAAACCTTAGTTCTCCAAACCCAGAACTGTATTTGAATATACTTGGCCTTCATCCATGCCAGAACTGCCAACCTAGCAGAGTTCCTGTGATTTCAATAACTGACTGACTTGTGGGTGAAAGTTCCACTTAACATAGTCTTGCACGGCAGGTAACTATGTAGAGCTGCGTATGAGTAGGGCTAGTAAAAAAAGTTGATGATCACATTCTATAGGCTTTACACCTGCAGCTCTGTTGAAGGGGGAAAGGGATTTGATTTGTAGACTGACTGAGAAGCCAGAGAGGTCATTTGTGTGTGGTCAGGTGGGCTTTCAAACGGGGATTGACTGTCGGTATCGATCAGGTGCCCTGACATTATAAGAGAGCCATTTATTAACCAACTCAGAAAGGTCACACACAGCCTTACCTTTACCAAGAGCAAATTCAACAATAAGTAATTGTCTTCAATTAATAAAGTATGTATCAATACAGTCCACTCACCTTTTCCAGGGGATACATTTCTGTTGCAGGATACAATAAAACTGGGGAAGGCATTTACCCAGCGGGTCCAAATTACCAAATCTTAGGGACAATCCCACTGTCAGACCATAACTCTTTTCCTCCTTTCCTTGGTGGGCTATAGTGAAGAGGGGGCAACCACTCCTCCTTCTTGGAACAAGTTTACTTTTTCCACCAGCAGAAGAAAGCAAACGGGGACAAGTCTACCCCCTGCCTCCACTTTACTGCAATTCCTTTCCCACCCGCAGGCTGTTCGAGTTCATTGGCTTTTCAAGAGTCACTCTACCTTTCATAGAGGTTTAATGGGATGTTATTTAGCAGGTGAATAGTTTCAGGAGGTAGACATCAATGCTCCCTGTAAGCTGTGGAGTCTTGTGGGTAAAACTTCTGCTTTGTGAGCTACTGGCATCAAAGTTCTGACCGAGTAATTTGGCTACTGCTCTGGAGCCATCCCTCCTGAGCTAAGACAAAAATGTGTGATCCAGAGGCTAAAAAAACTGTGAGCTAGCTCACACTAACTCAGCTTAGAGGGAACACTGGTAGACATATTGGTTTGTAGTAAAACAGTTGGATTCGCCCAGTAGCACCTTCAAGACCAGCAAGAGTTTCAGGTTATAAGCTTTCAAGAATCAGATCTGCCTTCTTCAGACATGAAGGGAGCGTTGTCTCTCAAAAGCTTACACTGTGTCTTCTGGTTTTGGCGCCTTAATGGCAGGCACGCCAGCAGAGCTCCACATGGAGCGGCCTGCAACCTCGGTGTAATGTAGTATGCTCTGTGTAGCAACCAGCCTGCCGTGTGCTCCCAAGTAATGGCGCCCGCCGCATGGCCAGAGCACATGGTCAGGCAGAGAGGGGAGCTTGAATCTGGAGGAACAATAGGCATCCGGACTGAAAGCCTCCACCAATGTGGGACCTAGGTTCTCCCTGAAGAGCCAATGCAATCAAAGGCTCCTCCAGGGAACCTATGACAAACATGTGCATATGTTAAGCCCCTATCAGGTCTTTTGGGTGCAGCCGGAGGTGTGGCTCCGGCCAGCATATAATGAGGGCCCTGGAGCCCTGGAAGCATGCTTGTTCTGACCATGCTGAATCACTCAATAAAGGCTTCATGATTTCACCGTTCCTGGTCTCCTGAGTCCAGTACTCTTCACTCGGCAAACCGGAGGAGTACCGTCCGGATTCCAGTGTCCCCCCCCCCCCCGGAGCCCTTGTAGGGGGCCCCCAGCCTGAGGCATGAGAGGTGCCTCTCCTGAGGCAACGGCCAAAGGATTGAGGTGCCTCTTTGCCTCATAAGGTCCTGTCACCACAGAACCTCTGGCACCTAAAGTGGCACACCGGATTGGCAAGCAGTGGATGCCATGAAGAATGCAGTGAAGAAATGAAAGAATGCAGTGAAGAAATGAAAATACCCCTACCTGTGGTGCAGCCTTGAACAAAATGTGAGTCAGCGGGTCCACTCAATAGGACTAACAGGCGTTCTGTAGCCCCAAAACAAAGTGGTGAAGGGGGAGGGAAAGTTTTTGCCCCCCACCACAATTCTTTCTTTTTAAAAGACTGAAAAGGGCTGGGACCTCCTGTGCTGCGTATGGAGTTCAAGTAGTGTGGAATCCTTCTTAAGATGGCATTTAAAAAAAAAAACTTTCTGTGGTACTTTAGCTCCTCTGAGAAGTAAACAATGGCTGGCAGAAGAGAAAAAATGGTGCCCAGAGGGAAACCCTCTCCAAAAGCTACAGCTCCTTCTCTTCCTGTTCCTAAACAGGAAGCTGTCATAGACTTTCCAAACATGCTGTCAGTCGCATTGTACCTCAACTGGATCAGATGACTACAATGAACCAAAGTACTGATGCACTCCAGAAAGAGATTAAAGAATCCAATGCTAAAATAAAGAGGTGGTTAAATCAGCAAAATCAGCTGGAACCATAACAAAAATACTGAATCTTAAAGATTGCAAGTGGTGGAGAAAGAAAGAACTGACAGAGACCAACTTTTGAGACTGCAAATGGAAAAAGTGTCTTATGTTCTACAATTTCAAGGTGTCCCAGAACAAAAGCCAGAGAATTTGGAAGAAATCTTAAGCAAAGCTCTGGCTCCAAAAACAGATTTACAAGCGCATTATTTGCAAAACAAAAAAGATATTGTCTACAGGACATTTCCTGATTTTGTGAAGGAAAAAAACCTGCCTCGAGAAATTCTCTAATAGAACAAGAGATGTGGTGCTCAAAGCCACTAATGGGACAATCCTAAAAATCAAAGATGTGGAAATCAGAGTCTTGAAAGACATTCCATCTGAGATAAGAAAAAGAAGGAAGCAATATAAAAACTTGACAAAATTCCTGCAAAAGAATTCCACCCCTTATAGATGGATTTCTCCAGAGGGTTTGGTATTCAACTATAAGGAGAAAAAAGAAAAGATCGCCTCACCCAAAAGTGCAGAGAATTTTCTAGATTTGCAACAAAGACTAAGAAAAGAAAAGAAGACAGCAGAGGAAGAAGAAGAGAAAGAAGGCATCTTACATGACTTGGAAAGCTCTGAAAGCTCATTGGCCCCGTCCACACGAGCAAGATAAGCCGGACGGGAAGTGACACAAATTTGTGCCGGCACAATTTGCGCCACTTTTGCGGGATCACACAGGTCCATGGACCTGTGAGGGCGAACCGCCACTGCATGATCACACGCAGCCGTGGGCGAGTTGGGGGGGGGGGTTCGGCCGTTTTCAGTGCACTTATCTGCTTCTACAAGGGATCGATGATTTGCCTGTCCACCCTTGGGATCATCCGATGATGCGCATACCGGGATGGGGGGGGGAAACAAAAAGCCCACTCCCCAACACCACTTGTTTGCGCTGGCGCGATCACACCAAGAAAGGTCAGTTCTGGGCCGTTGCAAACCATTTGAGACTGCCTTTTCACTGGTAGCTAAATAAGCCGATTCCCCATTGGCTCAAAGTGGTTTGCAACACTTTGACACCGGCTGCAGGACGCTTCCCAGATGTGCTTGTGTGATCATGCCACTCTGAGCCGGTGGAGAATCGTCCTCCTTGTGTCGCAAATGGGTGCATATGATCGCGCCCATTGAGTAGCTCTTCAGAGGACTTTAACTTGGCAAAGGGGGCAGCTGCCCCTAAGCAACTGACAGGCCAAAGGGAGGAGGGGGAAATAGCTTTATATACAACTTGAAAGTTTAAGAAATTTATTTTGCCACATGCTTGAATCTACACATACATAGCCAGTATCATTTGAAATTTATTATCACGTTTCAGTATTTTATATTTTGCCATATGGGGAATTTCATTCATATATTTTTTAAAAATGATTTATATTCTTTGCTTTAATTAGAGATAGTTTTGTAAGTGTAGGGATGGTTTTTTATAGTTTGTAGAAAATTAATAAAAAAGTTATTTTAAAAAAAGCTTACACTGTGAAACTTGTTGGTCTCCAAGGTGCTACTGGACTCACATCTACCAGTTTTACCAGGTGACTGTTTCTGTGCCACGAAAATCTTCAGCTACCCATTTCCACACATTAAGGCTCCACAAATGGTGTCAAGGAATCCAAGGCTCAATTCCATGGGTCCCTAGGGCTGCTGTACACAACCAAACCTTTCTTTATTTTAAAAAAATTATATGCTGTTTGATTTAATTTCTTTCGAAACAAAAGGTTTATTCTGCAGGCAACACAACACTCTAAAAACACACAGCAAAAAAAAGAAAGAAAGCTAGTTTAACTATCTAACATAAGAACACAAGAGAAATCAATGTTGGATCAGGCCAATGACCCATCCAGTCCAACACTCTGTCACACTGTGGCCAAAAATACCAGGTGCCCTCAGGAGGTCCAGCAGTGGGGACAGGACCTACATTAGATGGCACAAACCTTAAGTCCAAGAGTCAAAAGTCATAGCTTATGCATTCTCTGAGTTGCTATCTGTCGCAATATAAGCATGTCATAGACCAGGCCTTCAGTCCATCAGAGTCTAAGCTAGCCTCTCTTCTCCAGGCTCTTAGCTCAATTATAGTTTTTGGCCAAGCAGCATCAGGTGATGATGACACCCAGTCAGGACACATTCTTGCTGGAACCGTCTAGAAAATTATCTCATCACCCCTGATTCTTCCCCTCTTGTCCTATAGGCTGCAGGTTCTCATGAGAAGTGAATTACCACATTTCCAGCCCTGGCCTTGAAGAGAATAAGGTCTGTGTGGGCAGAAAAACCAATTACCAACACCTGCAGGGTGGAACAAGCCCATCACCATTCACATTAACCCTTGAGGGGGGGTGTCGCATAGGCGTCAACTATGGGGGGGCTCGAGGGCTCGAGCCTCCCCCGAAATTTGGGGGGGGACTGAGCCCCCCCCCCGGAAAATGGAGCGGCCGCCGCCGCCTCTCTCTCCCCCCCCCCACCTGGCTGCCTCTGTCCCTCCCAGCTGGCCCCTGGATGGATGGAGGGAGGGATGGAAGCAGGAGTGGCCAGGCGGGGGGGGAGAGGCAGCGGGGCAGTGGCGGAGAGAGGCAGCGGCGGTGGGGACAGGCAAGAGCCCCCGCGCACATAAGAGCCACTGCCGCTACCGCCGCCGCCGCCCCTCTCTCCCCTTCCCCAGCTTGGCTGCCTCCGTCCCTCCCTCCCTCTGCCTGTCCAGGGGCCAGCTAAGCAAATGCCGACCCCTGGATGAATGGAGGGAGGGATGGAAGCAGGAGTGGCCAGGCGGGGGGGGAGGCAGTGGCAGCAGGGACAAGGTCCAAGTGTGCGCGCACGCAAAGCGCGTGCGCACCCAAGAGCCCCCGCCCCCCCCCCAGGAATTTAAAAACTCGACACCCCTGGGGTGTCGGGGGTGCTTTGCCTCACAAAAGGGACAGGACATTTTCCTCCAGGCTGGTTAGTAACCATATAGCCGGGGAAAGAGATGACTAGGAAACAAAAGATCTACTTCGTCAAATGCTTTACACTGATGATTGATAAGATGCAGCTCAATTTTAGTAGGTTTAGGATTACTGCATTTTTAAAACTGAGATCCAAATCAAGTCAGTTTGGGATTTCAGCATTTGAAAATTAAGATTCAATTAATGTTTTCTGACATCTACAGGTGCAACAAAAGATGTTTTTCACAAACACAGTACTGGAAAGCTCCCTTCAATGGTCCTGTGCTGGCTTAGCTTAAACAGGTACATACCAAATTCAATAGGAGAGCCAGTTTTGTGTAGTGGTTAAGTGCACGGACTCTAATCTGGAAGAACCGGGTTTGATTCCCCACTCCTCCACTTGCACCTGGCTAGATGACCTTGGGCAAGCCATAGCTCTGGACCAGCTGTTCTCTCAAGGACAGTTCTCTCAGAGCTCTCTCAGCCCCACCTACCTCACAGGGTGTCTGTTGTGGGGAGGGGAAGGGAAAGGAGTTTGTAAGCCGCTCTGAGACTCCAAGTGAAGGGCGGGATATAAATCCAATCTCTTCTTCCTCTTCTCTTCTTCTCCCAATATGGGTGAAGGAAAGCTGGATCTGTTGAATTTTTGTCTATTATGCAGCTGCTAAAGGTTCAGGTGTGGGAAGTGCCGTCAAGTCACAGCTGACCCCACAGGGTTTTCAAGGCAAGACAAACTGGGGTGGTTTGCCATTGCCTGCCTCTGGACAGCAACCCAGGACTTCCTTGGTGGTCTCCCATCCAAGTACTAACTAGTGCTGACCTTGCTTAGCTTCTGAGATCGGACAAGATCAGGCTAGCCAGGTCAGGGTAAAGGTTCAGAAGCCAGGACAACATAAAAGATCAGAGCCACAGACACCTAGTTGACCAAACAATCCAGAGGCCTCAAATCAGTGAGCCTGTTGACAGATCTCAGGGCAGGGGAACATGTGAGGATATAAACATAGAATACAGTCCTGCTGTTGAGCCCAGGTGGATGTGCCCCTTTAAGCTGTCTGGGAGAGACACTGCATGTGAGCCTGTAAGCTCATAAGAGGAAAAGCTGGACTATGTATGAATCAGCCCTTAGTCCAGATGGCTCAGTTGGGTGTATGTGTATGCTGTTGGCTTCTGAACAAGACATGACTAACAAAATTTGGAAGCAACTGATATCATGTTCTCTGATATAGGATTTCTTGTTGTTTAGTGGCACAGTCGAGTCCAACTCTTCGTGACCCCATGGACCACATCACTCCAGGCCCTCCTGTCTTCCATTGTGTTCTGGAGTTTGCTTAATTTCATATTTGTTACATTGATGACACTGTCTAACCATCCCATCCTTTGCCGTCCCCTTCTTCTTTGACCTTCAGTCTTTCCCAGCATCAGGGTCTTCTCCAGTGAGTGCTCCCTTCTCATTTGGTGGCCAAAATACTTGAGGTTCAGTTTCAGTATCTGGCCTTCCAGGGAACAGTCGGGGTTGATTTCTTTTAGGATTGACTGATTTGATCTCCTTGCAGTCCAAGGGACTCTCAAGAGTCTTCTCCAGCACCATAATTCAAAAGAATCTATTCTTTGGCACTCGGCCTTCCTTATAGTCCAACTCTCACAGCCATTCATCACTACTGGGAATACCACGGCTTTGATCATACGGTCACTTTTGTTGGCAGGGTGATGTCTCTTCTTTTTGTTATACTGTCTAGGTTTGCCATCGCTTTCCTCCCAAGGAGCAGGCATCTTTTAATTTCAGGGCTGCAGTCGCCATCTGCAGTGATCTTGGATCCCAGGAAGGTGAAGTCTGTCACTGCTTCCACGACTTCCCCTTCTATTTGCCAAGGAGTGATGGGGCCAGATGCCATGAACTTAGTTTTTTTGATGTTGAGTTTCAAGCCAACTTTTGCGCTCTCCTCTTTAGCCCTTAGCAAGAGGCTCTTGAGGTCCTCTTCACTTTCTGCCATTAGAGTGGTATCGTCTGCATATCTGAGGTTGTTGATGTTTTCCCCAGCAATATTAATTCTGGCTTGTGATTCATCCAGGCCAGCATTTTGCATGATGTTCTCTACGGATAAATTAAATAAGCAAGGTGACAATATACATCCTTGTCGTACTCCTTTTCCTGTGCTAAACCAATCAGTTGTTCCATATCTGGTTCTAACTGTCGCTTCTTGACCCTTATACAGGTTTCTTAAGAGACATGTGAGGTGTTCTGGTACTCCCATCTCTTCAAGGACTTACCACAGTTTGTTGTGATCCACACAATCAAAGGCTTTAGCATAGTCAGTGAAGCAGAAGTAGATGTTCTTCTGATACTCTCTTGCTTTCTCCATAATCCAGTCGAATGTTGGCCATTTGATCTCTAGTTCCTCTATCTCTTCGAAACCCAGCTTGTATTTCTGGCAGTTCTCTATCCACATACTGCTGAAGCCTAGCTTGTAGGATCTTGAGCATGACCTTGCTATCATGTGAAATGAGTGCAATTGTGCAATACAGAATAGTCCTCTTTAAGAGAGATGTTTCTGTGGAAATTTCTCTGTTGTCAATGACAGAGGGACTCTGTGGAGAAGTATGTGCCATCAAGTTGCAGCTGACTTATGGTGATCCCACCAAGGGGCTTTCAAGGCAAATTAGGAGCACAGGTGGTTTGCCATTGCCTTCCTCTGGAGAGCCTTCCTTGGTGGCCTCCCTTCCAAGGAGCAACCCTGCTTAGCTTTCAAGATCTGACAAGACTGGCTTATACCATGCTGCTTTCCCTCCCCAGTAGGGGCTTTAACTTGTGGAAATGGGCAGTTTGAACTTTTTCATAGCATGGAGGTAAATAATACTGCATTAAGCCTCTGTTAAAGAGCTAGGAAGCTTTTTTTCCCCCCAGGCAGTTGGCAAACCTAGCATGAATGGCTGGTGTCAGCAGTTTTGATGGGGAATAGCAGTCCAGTTATCCTCTTAAGCCCGTTGACTTCAGTTGGGTGTAGCTCTTCCTAGCGTTGCACTGCCAGTTGTCTAAATTTAGGAGCTACCGTTTAACATGAATGAGTACAAGATTCGACTGGCAGCCTGCTCACGAGTACATCCTTCATTTCTCTTTTATGATGTCACACCTGCCATCTCTTTGGTTTGTCTGTTTTTTTGTCAGTAACTGAGAAAGAGCTTGTAAGCCAGGCAATCTATTTTTGAGACATGGTATTTCAAAGGACTGCTGGTAATAGCAGTGATACACACTATCAGTATAAAGGCTTTAAATTTATTTAAATAAGTTCTCTCTCTCTCTCTCTCTCTCTCTCTCTCTCTCTGTGTGTGTGTGTGTGTGTAACTAAAAGAATGATTTTCAGCCGCAAAGATCAAACAACCTGTTAGAGACTAGCAAACAACAAATATAGTAAATTGCCTTGCAAAATGGCATTTCAGTTGTATTTTCAGCGGGTATTAGTGACAGGCAAACAGCTTGAAACCAAAGACACTGGTGCATCTGTCTCAAAAGAGAAATGTGTACAGTATTTTCTTTTTAAAGAAAATGTTTCTCACTCGATGCCGCTCTAAAGAAATCAAATAATTGAAAATGGTATTGTGCAATGTAGATGAAGTTATACCATGCATGGTTCCTTTCAGGATCTTTGCCTTGACAATAGACAACATCATTGAAAAAATGAATTCTTGGTGAGATGTGGTTTGTTTTTTGGTTTTTTAAAGTCTTCTTTTCAGCAATGCTGATAAAATAGATAGCTGGTTTAGCACTGTACTGCAGGAATGGGCCTTAGGCAGAGCAGGGTCCACCACGGAACCACTTGCTGACATGGTAGAAAGGAAGGAAAGAGAAGTAGCGGACAAGTGGAAGATGGTTGATATGGGCTGCTCCTAATTCTGGAGTAGGTTGCTAACCTCCAAGTTGTGGCTGGAAATCTCCTGTGGTAACAATTAATCTCCAGATGATCTCTGTCACCTGGATAAAATGGCCACTTTGGAAGGTGGACTTCACAGCATTATATCCCATTGAAGTCCCTCCCCTTCCCAAACCCCTCCCTCCTCAGGCTCCACCCCCCCAGATCTCCAGAGCTTGCAACCCTATTCTGGAGCCCTTCCATAAGTCTCTCCTGGGACTTCTTTTTGTAGAACACATAATACAGAGACACAGTGGGAAGTGGTGCTGTCTAGTGGTTAGACCCCTGGAGTGGGATCAAGAAGACCTCAGTTTGAATTGATAGTTTCCTATGGAAGCTTGCTGGGTGAGTTTGGGCCAGTCACTCTCTTTCAGCTGCACCTATCTCACAGAGTTGTGAGGATAAAATAGAGAAGGGAGGAATGATATTGTGTTTGCCAAATGGGCACTATTGCCTGTTGTGCCAATGCCCAGTGAGGAACACAGCCAGTGAGTTTCCAGAGGCAGACAGAACTTTATTCGGATAAAGGGGACATCAGTGGGCAAACTCCAAGGAATCTGTTAGGAAGGCATCAGCATTCGTTTTTTATACAGTCTGACAAACAACTTTGAGATATGTGCAGATGTCTTATGTTTATACACTTTAAACTTCCTTTATGTCTATGTAAGTACATTTTGCCAAGCATGTATTCCTTTTACCTTTACATAGAACACCCATATGTCTCCTGAGCCTTGCAAAACTCTAAAGATGACCATTTTGCTTAATCAGCTGTGTCCCAGGAGGACATCTGCCCCCCTTACCCACTTCACCACATCCTGTTTTGCACTTTGATTTTATCTTAGCCTTCTCAACTGAAATTAGTTTACCTAAGAGATTATCTGGCCTGAGCTACACAAAGCAGTTTAAAATGCAGTCTTGCCTAGCAGCAAAATGGCCTCAGTCTTGCCCACCATAAGCTGTTCTGAGTCCCCAGTGGGGGAGGAAATCATGGTACATAGCAGACCCTTCCACGGTGGTTTACATGGGTGGCCCAGTGGATTCTCAGTGAGGAACCAGTCAGCTGCACACCCATTTACCTGAACTGATGCCATAGCATCATCAGCTTCCTGATCATTCCTTAGGCCAGTGGCTCTCAAACCTTTGGGGCCACCACTCCTAGGCAAGTAGGTGGCAAGTCTCAAACTCTTGGACTGGGAAAGGAAAATTTGCTTCCCCACCCCAGGTTGTGGGGGAAGGAAAAGGGTGTATGGATCGGCCACATGTTCTCCCTCCCCTCTCCACCATGCACTCCTCTGAAGTCCCAGGAAGCTGGCTCTCACTCTTGGCCAGCAGGCATGCCGAAGGCCGGAGGCGTGACCTATGCCCTTTGCCCCCTGGACCCATTTTTCTGCCAGCCTGAGGCTCTACAGCAGTCAGCGTGGGAACTATTGCCCAAGAGCCACAACTAGGGTTGCCAATCTCCAGATGGCACCAGGAGATCTCTCACTTTTACAGTCAGTCTCCAGACAACCAAGATCAGTTCCTGTGGAGAAAATGGCTGCTTTGGAGGGTGGACTCTATGGCAATATACCCTGAGAGAACCTTCCCCTCCCCAAACCTTGTCCTCTTGAGTCTCCACCCACAAAATCACAAGGTATTTGCCAACCCAGTGCTGGCAACCCTAGTTGCTAACCTCTCCAGGTGGGGTGTGGAGATCTCCTGGAATTAAAACTGATCTTCATACTACAGAGATGGTTTCCCCTGGAGGAAATGGCTGCTTTGGAGGGCAGCATTATACTCTGCTGAGGTCTCTTCCGCTCCCCAAATGTCCAGGAATTCCCCAGCCTGGGGTTAGGAAACCTGACTATAACTCTGTTATCACTGTCCCTATTGCTTGATAGCAAGTGTCTAGCAGGTGGGGGAAGTGTGTTTTGGCTATGCTATTTTGCGACCAGTAGCTGGCATGCAAAGGTGCAATTTCACATATGCCCAGTGGCATTTTTGAAGAAGCAGTCTTGACGGAGGCTCTGCTGGCAGGCTCGTTTGTGCAGGAAAGGGTACATTTGGGACCTGGTTGAAGAGTTTCTCTGGAAAAGCATCATGACTGAACGAGCCATACAGCATATTATGGGGTTCCTTTCCAGAATATCTTACTACAACCTGAACTATTTTCTTTTTAAGTTATAAATGAGATTTCTGCCTTTTCCTGTGTCTCTCATAATGGAACAAATACAGCCGAGCTTTCCGGGATGCCCAATCTGCATTGGGATTTAAAGGTTTTCCTACACTATCAATGCCTACTTTTATATGTGCAATTTTAAAACACCTTTGAGCCTTTCACACGTGTGGCGATGAAAGCCAGAAAATGCCATTTTAAGGGTAATAAGATTGTTACATCAAATGGGAGGGCACTCAGGAAAGTGGGTTTACAGCCACTTCCTGCATTTTCTTGTGTCACATGCAAATGGATGGATTCTATCTGAAGTGCATTTATGTCAGTCTGAGAAGTTCCTTCTCTGTAAGTGAAGACCCTCTCTTTTGCACAGGATGGGTGCACCAGGACCCAGTTGAATGGGGAGACCCAAATACAGTTGGTGAAAATGCTGAGATTGTCCTCTGAGCTTTCTCAGTTGCACTGGAGATGGTCGAGGCAGGGGAGTTCTGGAGGAAATCCTCACAGTGGAGCAATGGGGCATGCAGTGCAGAAAGAGGGGCTGTCCCCAAGTACATCGTGATGAACTTGCACCTAATCCAAACACAGGACGTTATGCATCTGGGGTAGTCAACTGTGAGGAGTGTCTTCCTTGTATTTTTTTTTAATTCACCGTTATGGTCAGAATAACATTCCATTCATCAAATTTATCTAATTTTCTCTGTACTTGTTAGTACTTGCCAACGATTTTCTGAATTAGAAGATCTTTTCTGACTCTGAAGTGTTATTCAAGCAAACGTATGTTATTTCAGCCAAAGTCTACCCCATGTGGATGGTGTCATTCGTACTATGATCTCCTGGGCCTAGTTCCAGTGAAAACAGCTTTGGGGTTGCTGAGGAAGGAAGGAAGGAAGGAAGGAAGGAAGGAAGGAAGGAAGGAAGGAAGGAAGGAAGGAAGGAAGGAAGGATCCAAAGGTCAGCTACAATCCTACAGATTTTCAAGGACTGCATTAGCAAAAGAAATAAATGGATGTGAAGCACTTTCAAGCACTGACACTGGTATTTTCCACAGCATCCATATGAAAGGTAGAAATCAGTGGCATGACCTTTGGCACCCACATGGCATTTAGAAGGCCTTGGATTGTTCTGAGCCCATGCAGGGGAAGTTCATAAAGTGGGGTGGGCAAACTGTGGCTCGGGAGCCACATGCGGCTCTTTCATATATATTATGTGGCTCCCGGCCGGGCGGCTGGGGAAGCTAAATATCATTAGCAAACAGATATCATTGGACAAATTAATATCATTATCAATATCTGCTTTTACCCCTTTTGTTATTATTTTTGGCAGTCTCATTTAATGTTAATAAAAAGCAAATTTGCTTGTTTTCCAATAAAAGCAGGTGATATTTGTTCATGTCTTGTGGCTCTCAAACATCTGATGTTTATTCTATGCGGCTCTTACGTTAAGCAAGTTTGGCCACCCCTGTTCTAGGTGGCTCTTACGCTGAGCAAGTTTGCCCACCCCCGTACTAGCCAATCTCTTTACTGAGCTTCTGGGGTGGGCAAAAAGTACTGCAGTTCAGCGCTCTTTAAGGCCTATTTGATCTCCCATTGATGTCACCTCAATTTTTTTTTTAAATTGAATGGGTGGGACCAAATGCATTCAACTGTCTCTTCATTCACATTAAGGCTATAGTGGTAGAGAAAAGGGATGTGGTTTACTACACACACAAGCAACTTTCTAGGACACTCCACGCTTTGGTGGGCGGCCTAGCATCTTACTGTCTGTTGTCCCACTGAAAATAGTGAAACAGAAGTCATAAGATTGCAGCTACTGTTTTTCCTTGGCCTAGCAGCAAATGACAAGGGTTCATGATGCTGAAAGCTGGAAGGTTAATTTGGGAATAAGCTGATCTCTAACTGGAAGGGGTTATCCGGGCTGTGGCTTGTTCACTTCCTATAGATCTCTCATTCTCAGTGTAGGCTCTATGACATTCTTTTTCAGTACAGTGGCTCTTTGATTTGTCGCAAATGTGACATGCAATCTTTTAGCAAAGATTCCTGGTGAGTCGGCTCACACAGCAACCTCTGGGCAGCCCACGGTGTTGTCACATTTCATTAGGAACTGGCTGTTTTATCTTCACTGTTGACTATGTGTGGACAAGTACACTGGAGGGTATCAGTAGAGATATTAATTTAGAGGGCAAGAAGAACACCAGGTGGAGGCTTCCAGATGTCGACTCTGACTCAGTACAGCCGCGAGGGCTCTAGAGGCCCGTAGCTTCTTTGGAGGGCCTTGAAGAACACAGAAACAAGCCAGTCATCCAAATTAGCTTTATGGACAGGATACCCAAGAACCAGCTTGTAAAACCTGGACTTTATGAACAACCCACTAGCTATATTGTTTGGGGTAATACAGAATCCCCTTTCTCCACCACTATAGCCTTAGTGTGAATGAGGAGAAAGCTGAATGCATTTGGTCCCACCCATTCAACTTTAAAAACACTTGAGGTAACATCAACGGGAGATCAAGTAGGACTTAAGCTCTATGAACACAAACTGGCTGGTTCTTGAGCTGTAACTGCACCTTTTTGGTGATGCTTCCCAGGAACTGATCCACATCTCCCACCCCACGTTGCTCCCTGTCATTCTCAGTTATTTTAGAATTCTTAACATTGGGGAAAGTGGGACTATGAAAAGATGAATTGCCTTCAATACTTGTTTGGCTCTTGTGCAGTCCTTTCGTAACTTAACAGTCAATTCACGTAATACGAAGTGGCTGACATGGAGATTTTAGATCACATCTGTACTGTGAGTTTCATGCTTACCAGGTGCACAGGAAATGGATTCTGATTGAGACTGTGGCACACATAGAGAAAAAGAGAAGAGGAGGAGATTGGGTTTATACCCCACCCTTCACCACCAGAGGGAGTCTCAGAGCAGCTTCCAAACTCCTGTCCCTTCCCTTCCCCACAACAGACACCCTGTGAGGAAGGTGGGGCTAAGAGAGCTCTGACAGAAACTGCTCTTTTTCAAGAACAGCTGTGCCAGAGCTATGGCTTTCCCAAGGTCATCCAGCAGGTGCAAGTGGAGGAGTGGGGAATCAAACCTGGTTCTCCCAGATTAAAATCTGCACAATTAACCACTACACCAAAGAGGCTCCAGCCTTCCTCCCTGTGCCATTTCCATGAGCTGAAACAGCCCAGGGGAACCACTGTGTGCTCCACCAAGAAGCTTATGTGTAGCCATCGTAAGAAGTAAGTTTCCCAATGGATCAAATAGCATCACCTAAAGTGGTCCCCGGCCCTAAAGCTATCCAGCTGTCCTCGACCAGGGCCAAGACCTTTTTGGTCCTAGCCCCAACCTGGTGGAACTCTTTGCCAAATGCAAACTCTTTGCCAAACTCTTATGCAATTCCGCAGGGCCTGTAAGGCAGAGATGTTCCACCAGGCCTTTGGTTGAGGACAGCAACAGTTTCCATCCCAGCTGGCACCCTTTCCACTCCCATTGCTTCTCATATCTGCTTTGCCCTCCTCTCCCCTGCCCACAGAGCAGCCCAGCAGTCTGAAATGGGACCAATTAGCCTACGCCATCTACTTGCTTGAAATATGTTATTAATGTTTTAATTATTTTATCGTGACGTTTCTATGAATGATGTACATCCTGCATTGCAGAGATTGGGCGATTAACAAATGTAATATATAAATAAATATAAATAAATGAATATGGATTCGGGGGATGGAATGAGAGAACGGACTGAAGCACTTTATCCACGCATGCCGCAATCCTGATCAAAATCAGGTTCCTGTATAGCTGGGAAGCATGGCATTCTCAGTACTCATGGCCAGGGGTCATTTCGTAGAAAAAGAGGTGCAGGAGCTCATTAGCATAACTCATTTGCATACCTCATTTGCATATGCCACACCCCCTAACATACCGGAAGTGTGTCAGAAGGCAACACCCACACCCTCATTCTCTTCCTGCTCCCTTGAAACCACCAGGTTTCAAGTAGACTTGAGATACCCAGGACATGTGCACCACCCATCCCTTCCCCTTCCCCTCCCCACAACAAGACACCCTGTGAGGTAGGTGGGGCTGAGAGAGGTCTTTTGAGAACTGCTCATGAGAGAACAGCTCTGAGAGAACTTGTGACTGGCCCAAGGTCACACCAGCAGCTGCATGTGGAGGAGTGGGGAATCAAACCCGGTTCTCCCAGATTAGCGTCCAACTCCTGACCACTACACCAAACTGATAAGGTGGAAGCTGCTGAAATTGGTGAAATTTCTCCAGTACTTATGTGCCATGTGCCCAGATAAAAAATGGTATACTTAGAAAATTTATATGCCACCTTGAGCAAGTCTCTGGAAAAGCAGCACACAGTCATAAAAGGAACAATGATAAAATTATCAATATTAAAACAAAACATTAAAATCAATGAAGACCCTAGCAGGGCTTTCCCTGGGGTGCTGCGCCTCTGCACTGCTCGGGAAAGCCGAGGAGGGGGTGGGGCTTGGTCATGTGCCCGCCCCCTGGGCTCCTCACTCCCGGAGCTGCGTTCCTGTGCGCTCCCGCTCCAATGGACCCCTGCTCATGGCAAACATGGGGAGTTGGTGTCAGCTGCTCCTTAAAGAAGGAAGATCAGGGATCAATATATTTATGAAACTACCCTATGCAAGTAGGTTACAGCAGCTTGATCTCACAGATTAGATAGATATCGTTGTCTGTTTAAATAAAGTCCATCAATTCAGCCCCTTTGCAAACAAGCAGACAGTGAGTGTTCGGCGACAGTGATTCTAGCCAAGTAATGAATATACAAGACTTAGGGTAACACAACCAGTAGACAGCCAAAACAGTCATCTTTGAATCTATAGAATTCGTGCAGATTGATAAGGTTTACAGAAGATATTCTGTCACATCCTTTGAATGTCAGGCATATCTGAAACAGCTTCTTGTTCATTAATGGCTTTAGGCTTCAGAGCTAGTTGTAACTAACCGCCATTGAAATCGACAAGACCGAGTTGGGGTCGTCCCACTCCATTGCTTTCATTGCCGCTCAGCTGCAATTCACATTTGCCTTCAGGTACTGAAAAAGGCAAAGGTGACATAATGCAGGCCCGTTTGTCTGGAAGCCTGCAGCCCTCTTCGGTAGGTGCCGTGCCTTAAACAGATGGTAGTGGTGCTCTCACTGCCTAAATAAGTAATCCCACTACGAACCCTTAAAGACAACTGGCAAACGTCCTCTCTCCTCCAGTGTAGTCATTCATGAAAGCAGAGCTAAACAGCACATGCAAAATACAGCAACTTGGCTGCGGGAGGCTCTAGGAGGCTTCTCGTTAAAAGAGAAATTGGCTCCAGCACCACCGCTCCTCCAGCATATTCAGCAGCTGCTGAAATCAGGCAGATATTGTATGGGGTTGTCGTGTGGCGCCCCCACGGTAGCACTGCTTTCATGCCACCGTGCCGCCTGCCTTCCCAGGGAGGCTGCAAAGTCTCTGTCAAAATCCTGGGGAGTGGGGAGGGGAGGAAATGTGCCCCCTGGAAGCATTTCACGTTGGTATCAAATGGCATCTGAGGGCCATGAGGACCATGACCCACCTTCTATTTATTTATTTATTTATTATTTATTTATTATTTATTCATTACATTATATTCAGGGCTTTTTTTGTAGAAAAAGCCCAGCAGGAGCTCATCAGCATAATAGGCCACACCCAACAGCAGAAACTCATTAACATATTAGGCCACACCCCTGACAACGCAGTTCCCTCCCAGGATCGGCTTCCCCAGGTGCCCCACGGCTTGCGGGGTGCCTGGGGAACCTGGGGGGGGGGGGGTGGAGTCTGTAGGCATGGCCAACTCGAAAGCTAGCCGGAACTCCACTCCTGTGCGTTCCTGCTCAAAAATAGCCCTGATTATATTTATTGATCGCTTAATCCCCACATGGGGCTCTAGGCAATGTACAACATTCTGAAAACATAAAAACATATACAAGCCATGTCCAGCATTATAAAATAATTAAAAGCGAGTGGCAAATTTTTTTTGCAGTTCCCTCCCATCTGGTCTGTGAGTGCTTCGCATGTACAGGGGGGGATAGGCTCCACAAGGAACCGGGTCCAAGTAAGGTGCCAGCCATGATGTCAACCATCACTTTCCTCAACCGAATGCCTGGCAGAACATCTCTGCTTCGCAGGCCCTGCAGAATTGCATGAGATCCCACAGGGCCCTGATGTTATTTGACAGAGAATTCCACCAGGTCGGGGCCAGGGCTGAAAAGGACAGGTTGGTCTCTGTGCTTTGCTTGTAAACTCCCCCAAAGCTTTTGGTTGGCTGCCATTTGAAACACGTTGCTGGACTATCTAGAACTCTGCTCCAATCCATTTGCAGTCCATAGTATGGAAGTATAAAATACTTGGGGAAAGAACAGCGAGATCCAAGTCCAATAGCACCTTAAAGTCCAACAAGATTTTCAGGGTGTAAGCTTTCAGGAGTCAAAGCTCTCTTTGTCAAATAACAGGGGGAAAGAAGACCCTTGTTGTTCCCACAGATTTCTTCACTCTTGCTCTCCATTTGCAGCATATTGTCGTCTAGGTGGTTTAGGCTTGTTTCTCACCCCTGAAACGATGAAGCACAAACAGTTAAGGAGTTAGGTATAAGGTCAGCAGTGACTGTGGCGAGATTAACCACAGTACGCCTTGCAGGGGGGAGGGCTGTGTGGCTCAGTGGTAGTTTGAACGCAGGAGGTCCCAGGTTCAATCTGTGGCATCTCCAATTCAAGAGGATCAGGTAGTATGCGGTATAAAAGACTATCCCCTGAAATCTTGAAGAGCTGTTGGCAGAAAGTAAGCAATGCTGGCCTTGGTAGAACAATAGTGCAACTCAGCAGAGAGGAAAAAGAGATTGGATTTATCCCCTGCCCTTCACTACCCGAAAGAGTCTCAGAGCGGTGTATAACCTCTTTCCCTTCCCCTCTCCGCAACAGGCACCCTGTGAGGTAGGTGGGGCTGAGAGAGCTCATCCAAGGACTGCCTTTGAGAGAACAACTCTGAAAGAACTTGTGACTGACCCAAGGTCACACCAGCAGCTGCATGTGGAGGCGTGGGGGATCAAATCCGAGTCTCCCAGATTACAGTCTGCGCTCTTAACCACTACACCAAACTGGCTCTCGAGCTTTCCATTCACCAAATTCATACAGCAGAATTCATCCAGCCATCATAGCCCTTCATTCTTCAAGGGGTGAGCCAGGACCTGCCTTCCTTATGTGTAAGTTTTCTGCACCTAGGAAGTCTTTCTCTCCCACCACACGGGAACACTCCACAATTGTTCTAATGATAACTAAAAACAGAACATTGTGAGTTAGGGTTCCTGTCTGGTCACCCGTTGATATCTTTCTTAAGCAGGGTTCTCTTACGCTGTTGCGGGAACAAACCATTCTGTTCAAAAGCTATCCGTTTTGTCACTCTCCCCCTGCAAATCCAAACCCATCCTGTTGCTTTCAAAGACATTATGCGGTTTTGTTTTTTAAAACACAAATCTGCAGTGGCGAAATTCACAGGACAAAGTCCTCAATGCCCTGGAAGTTTAATTGTACCACCAGGAAGTCCAGCAAGTACCACCAGCTGCTGTGTAGCAGATGGCTATCATTAGCGAGTGATTTTTGACTGCCATCTTTCAGAAACGCATTAAGACATGCTTCACAAAATCTATGCACGGCATTCTGATCGTCCAAGTATTCTCTGTGTAGCTGCTCTTTGAACCACTGGCCAGTTGGGAGAGCTTCATTTGTCTTGCCCTTCCTGCTCTGACAGCCAGGGACGGGAACATAAACAGAGCTCATTCCAGCCTTTTCTTTTCTTTTCTTTTCTTTTTTTGGTCTCACTTTGACTCTTATTTGTGTGATCTGGAAAGTAGTTCACGCTGATCTCTCTCCATCATCTCTACATTTATGAACGCCTATGCTGGGCTTTCTCACGCTCCAAATTATGATTAATTCAATACTCTAAGCAATACATGGGGGGGGGGGGGACTGGCAAGTCTACTCTCTCCCTTTTGACAAAGTTTGAGAGATGAGATTCTAACACTTCATTGGAAATTGTTAATGAAATGTATTTAGCAACCAATTTAGGCCCTTTTTCTCTTAATGTTGGTGGCAAGCACAGCTGACTTATGGCAACCCCATAGGGTTTCCAAGGCTGGAGATATTCAGAGGTGGTTTGCCATTGCCTGCCTGTGTAGAAACCCTGGACTTCCCTGCTGGTTTCCCATCCAAAGGGTGTGATCACACGAGCAGTTTGGCCTCACATAGCTACCCCTCCCATCCAGAAGAAGAAGAAGAAGAAGAGATTGGATTTATACCCCGCCCTTCACTCACTTGGAGTCTCAGAGCGGCTTACAAACTCCTTTCCCTTCCCCTCCCCACAACAGACACCTTGTGAGGTAGGTGGGGCTGAGAGAGCTCTTTCCCAAGCTGTCTGTGAGAGAACATCTGGTACAGAGCTATGGCTTGCCCAAGGTCATCCAGCCAGGTGCAAGTGGGGGAGTGGGGAATCAAACCCGGTTTTCCCAGATTAGAGTCTGCACACTTAACCACTACACCAAACTGGCTCTCCTGTGGTTACCACAGGACCAAATGGGCACGATCAAACAGGCACATCTGGCTCCCATGCCCCCGTTGTCCCTACCTTGTGGTACAATGACTCCCATGCAGATTAAATAGCCATGGGCAAATTCTGGTGCCTACCTCGGCGAGGCGCTTCCCTGTTGGGTTTCCGGGTGTCTGATTGCCCGGGCGCACCATGGACACACATGAGCGGTATGGTCATTCCACTCCCATTGCCAGGGAGTCTTTTGTTGTTGTTGTTGTTCACCCCCACTCTGACGAGCACTTCAGTGCCCCCACGGAATGCGCCCAGGAGCACGTGTGCGCTTGTCTGCTTCTGCACACACAGAGGGGGACTTAGGGAAAAAACAACAACCAGCCCAGCCGTGGGTCCGTGGTTACGGCACATTAGCGATCTGAATGACCAACCACGGGCCCATGGCTTGGGGGGTGCTGTGTGATTGACACAAAGCATCCCAAACTCAAGTGGCTTATTTAGGGCTGATATACTACTGCGGCAAACTGCTCAAGTGACCAAACCCATACCAACCAGGACTGACCTTGTTTAGCTTCCGAGATCTGCTAGCCTGGTCCGTCCAGGTCAGGGATTCTCTTAGTAGCATCTCTCACTGATGGTGGTGGAAAGCGCCATCAAGTCACAGCTGACTTATGGTGACCCCGCAGGCAATGCTCCATCTAAGCTGTGGAGTCTTGTGAGCAAAAATCCTACTTTGTGAGCTACTGGCATTAAAGTTGTGAGTGAGCGATCTGGTTACTGCATAAATTAGTTTGCTCTGGAGCCGTCCTCCCTGAGCGAAGACAAAAATGTGGAAGCCGGAGGCTAAAAACCTGTGAGCTAACTCACACTAACTCAGCTTAGAAGGAATGCAGCCCATAGGGTTATCAAGGGAGGAGTCATTCAGTGGTGGTTTGCCATTGCCTGCCTCCATATCATGACCCTGGTATTCCTTGGAGGTCTCCCTTCCAAATACTGGCTAGGAGGTCTCCCTTCCAAATCCTGCTTAGCTTCAGGCTAGCCTTGGCCATCCTGGTTAGGGCTTCTCTTAATAGCGTCTTTCATTAGACCTTCCTTAATAAATAGGTTGCATTTCCTCCAGCCTAAAGCAGGATACTCTCCATTGAATTGTAAAAGGGGAATCGCTGGGTGGCAGACTGGCTGTGGTGGTACCTGTAGGAAGCTGCTTTCTAGTGACAGCATGTGGATAATCCTTTCATATTAACCGTGTTTAGGCCAACACGTCTCATTGACGTACACGACGATTACTTACTGACTCTGTCTTTTGAGATTGCCACATGAATCTTAATGTAGCATTAGTAACTCAAAGAAACTGTAACATCAATTCCAACGCGTTATTACTTTTTTATGAAAAAGCGGGCTGATGAGATGCAGCAAGGCTGAAGCTCTGGGTACAATTTTTAATTTACATATCCTTAACCATTCTTCTGACTGTGAAAGCTTGACCCCTTTTTGTTCGTTCGCATGTCTTGGGCCATCCATGATGTATAATCGTTTTAATTAATTTCATTCAGGCTTTTATATCGGTTTTCATTAGCCTGGCGCTCTGGCTAATGCAGCATTAATTGTTAATGCATAATTATTCTAATGAAATTCTAATTGGTGCAAATTCTATTGAAAAAAATAACTTTCCACTCTCTCAGAGGATTGAACTTGTGCAGTCGAGTATTACAAATTTCTGTCGGTGTGTTAGTTGGACTGCAGTCCTGACCATACTCGTGAGGAACCTTACTGGGAATTAGGCAAGCATAAACATGCCTAGAATCACACCGTACAGATTTATCCAGGCTGTTTAAGACTATAAGTAACCCTTGCTGTAGGCCCACCAAGCTCCACAATGTGCCCCATCAACCATGAATGCAGCAAAATGAGGATAGCAACACTCCTGTTCTTGTTGTCTTTCTGGAGTTGTTTCCACAAAGTGACAAATTTGGGGTGGCTCAGTGGTACAGCATTTTCTTGGCATGCAGAAGAACCCCAGTTCAGTCCCCAGCATCTCTGACTGAAAGGATCTGTTAGTAGATTATGCGAATGACCTCGACCTGGGAGAGCCAGTCAGCGTAGACGGTGCTGACCTTAATGGATAGAGTTGCCAACTCTGGATTGGGAAATACCTGGAGATTTTGGGGATGAAGCCTGGGAGAGCAGAGTTCAGGGAGAGGAGGGACCTCCACGGGGTATAATGCCACAGAGTCCCTCCTCCAAAGCAGCCATTTTCTCCAGGGGAATGGATCTCAGTTGTCTAGAGATCAACTGTAATAGCAAAAGAGGTGCTACCAGAAAGTTGGCAACCCTATCAATGTACCAATAGTCTGATTCATTATAGGGAAGCTTTGAGTGTTTGTTTTTCTGGGTGGAACTCTCAGCGCATTCATATGGCAATCTCTTTTGCACTGTATTTGGTGTAGTGGTTAAGAGCAGTGGACTCTAATCTGGAGAATCGGGTTGATTCCACATGCAGCCAGCACCTTGGGTCAGTCCCAGTTTTCTCAGAGCTGTTCTTTCAAGAGCAGTTCTCAAAGAGCTCTCTCAGCCCCACCTGCCTCACAGAGCATCTGCTGTGGGGAAAGGAAGGAGATTGTAAGCCTCTCTGAGACTCCAAGTGAAGGGAGGGGTATAAATCCAACTCTCCTCCTCCTCCTCCTCCTCCCTTCCATAGACACAGAGGTACGATTTCTTCTCATAACTATAGAGCTGTTCAGGCTTTTTACTTGTACTTGCTGTACCATTATAAGGCTGTAGCAGTTCAGCTGTAACCAATTTTAAGTAAAAAGTCTTCTACTGTTGGAGGAAATGGTGGCTGTAGGGAGGTTAAGGCAAGGAAAATGTCACTGATGTGGGTGGGACCTGCAAAAAAAACAGGCACCTTCCTGTCCACATGGTGCATAAACTTGCTTTGGCTGTAATCTTTCCCAAAAGATAATATGGAACCATATATGGAAATATTGGAGCAAAACAGTGGAAAACCTGGATAGTGGATGATTAAAGGATGACATCATTTGGATGCTCAAACCCCCCACTCCCACTTGGATGCCAAACCAGAGCAAAACCCCTGTACTGAAGTGGGGGGGGGGGGGCTTTTCACATTCCCATGTTCCTTGCTTGTGTGTTCCTGTTGCTTCAGTGCACTCCTGCCCTGTTCTGTATGTGTTTTGCTCCCTCTAGTGGCCAATTCGATCTTACATCACTTTATGTCCCCCATATATCCCCTCCAGATTTAAACTGCAGGTTTTTATATGGGGCATAAAGTGATGTAATATTGAATCAACCACTAGAGGGAGGAAAACATGAATCAACCACTAGAGGGAGGAAAACAGAAAAAAAAAACTTGAAGCAACAGAAACACAGAAGCGAGGAAAATGAGAACGTAGAAAAACCCTGTGGTAGGCAAAAGCAGGACAGTAGTCGAGCCCCTGGCTAGCCTGGCAGGTGGCTGTGCTCATCTGACAGTCCCGTGTGACACTTCTGTGTTCTAATTCCTCCGTGCCAAGGATACTGGGTACTGTGAGGCTGATCACATGCCCCTTAGATTTGTGTCCATTATGGCTGATTAAGGCCAGCAGTGATGGAATACGGACCCCCTTGATGGACATTATCAATCTGTCCCTTATATCTGGGGTCTATCCCAGGGAATTAAAGAGGCTGTGGTAACACCACTCTTGGAAAAGCCATCCTTAGATCCTTTGGATCCAGCCAATAACTGCCCAGTTTCAAACTTGTCATTTCTGGGCAAGGTAATCGAGAGAGCAGTGGAGGAGCAGCTCCAGAGTTTCCTGAAAGACATGTCTGCCCTGGATACCTTCCAGTCTGGTTTCCGTCCTGGCCATGGGATGGAGACAGCGCCGGTCTTCCTCGTGGATGATCTCCACAGACAGCTGGACTGGGGCTGGTCGGTGCTGCCATTATTATTAGATGACAGCTGCATTCGACATGGTCAGCTATGAACTGTTGACCCACTGCCTCACCAATGTAGGAGTCCGTGGGCTAGCTTTAGAGTGGCTTGCCTCATTAGGCATTGTATGTTTCTATGCATGGTGTACGCCATCCTCAGCCATTAGGGCGAGGGCAGTCTAGAAATTAAATAATTATTATTATAATTGTAATAATAATAATAATAGTCTTAAAGCAAAGGTATACCCTTTCAAGCTCATTAGCTCATTGCCTTCACTGGACTTAGAAAGCTGTAACCAGGAGTGGGCTGGGAAGTGAAAACAGCCCTAGAGCAAGTCAAGCTGAGTGCCTCCTGTTGCACTTCAAGGCAGCATTGCAGGGCCATTCCACTTAGAGGGGCCAACATGGGGCATTAGATTACCCACTGCACCCTCCCCCAAACTGGAAGGAGCACAGGAGTGCCATGGTCGGTGTGAGGTCTGGGCCAAGGGACAGAGTTGCTGAGGTTTGGCTCTGCTGGCTTCTGGCCTACCAGTGGCCCTCTAGGGCAGTGGCTCCCTGGGAAAATTCCCTCTAAATCAAATGGCCAACCCACCCCGGGGTGTACCTTTGCTGAGGACTGCACTGGAAGTCATCCAGTCATGGGGTTTGAGAGCTTCCTTCTTGCTTTCAAGGAAAAGGCTTGTAGAACCTTTTTGGGGGGGATCTTGTTGGATGTATTACTTAAATCTGATAGCAGTCTTCTTATAAGATGGCAAAAAGATATTGGTAGTGATTTAGATTATAAAAAGTGGAGAGAGATTTTTACATATGAAACAATCTGCCTCTTTTCTAGGGAACATCTGAGGAAAACTATCAATGGCATCTAACCCCTTTCAGACTTGCAAAGATTGAGGGGACTGAGAGTTGTAAGTGCTGTTTTGGGGAGGTAGAGAAGGCAGACCTTTTTTCACATATTATAGTGGACATGTGACCAGGCCACCGGTCACTGGAAATGTGGTAGAAATTATATCAGTTGTACTGGAGACACCAGATTCTCTATAAACCAGAGATCTTACTATTAACTTGTACAGTGACATGTCTACTAATCTTCAATCAGCAGTTTACTACAGCCAGATTGGTCTTTGCAAGGTACTAGAAGCAAAACGAAAAAAGACCCAGAATTCATGACTGGCTGCTGAAAAGACAGACAGACCAACACACCAATGAAACTAACGGCCTACCAACAAAATAGTGGTACTTCCAGGTTAGACCCATTACGGCTGAGGGTTGTGCAGAGAATGAAACTTGAAGCAAAATGCAAGAGTGAGTTCTTCGTTTCACGGGGCTTTCACGGTTTGAGAAGGCATGCACACCTTGTATCTATTATGCATACTCTTTTTATTATGTATATCTTTTTATTGTATCGAATAATATTTTTAAGAAAGAAGCTTGGCTATTCATGGGCACTTCCAGGCTGCCTTGCAAATGGCTTTTCTTATAGTCAAACGGTATAACGCAGTGCAAATCAGCAGGATTTCATCCGCGTGCGTTTCTGCCCAGCTCCGTGGGGGTCCTAATTCCTCCCCAAAGCAGACCTGATGTCATGGCATGCTTCTCAGCAGCCAATCATTTTAATAAAGAATGGGCCAACCAATCAGTGATAAGAAACACTTGTAAAAAGGCTTATCATTTGGCATTGATTTAAGTTGCTGAGGTTATTTTGTAAAGGAGCATTTCTACCCAGCTTTGTGGCAGTCATGCCGTGACCTGGATAGCCCAGGATAGCCTGATCTTGTGTAAGCAGGGCTGGCCCTAGCTAGTGTTTGTTTGTTTTCTCCCCATGTTTTAAAAAAATTATTATTAAAAGAAGAAAAAAACAAAAAGACATAACAGAGACAGAGTGAGTGAGTGTGAGAAAGAGAGAGAAAGAAAGGAAAAACTATAAAAGAATAAAAGGAAGTTTCCGATTTTCTCTGCAACAGAAGAAGAAGAAGAAGAAGAAGATGATGATATTGGATGTATATCCCGCCCTTCACTCAGAGTCTCAGAGCGCCTTACAAACTCCTTTCCCTTCCCCTCCCCACAACACACAACCTGTGAGGAAGGTGGGGCTGAGAGAGCTCTTTCAAGAACCGCTCTTTTCAAGAACAGCTCTGACAGAACTATGGATTGCCCAAGGTCATCCAGCAGCTGCAAGTAGAGGAGTGGGGAATCAAACCCGGTTCTCCCAGATCAGAGTCCGCTCACTTAACCAGTACAGCAAACGGGCTCTAATAAGTATGTAATAAGTATAATTACAAACTTTCTTCTTACTCTGTGTTTACAAAGAAAAGCTCTCTCTTTTTCTATTGTCTACATTCCGTATTAATCAAGGCCACAAATCATCAAGTCATTAGTGTCTGTTTCATGCAAAAAGTCTATAAGGGGTTTCCAATCAGCAATAAATGAGCTTATTGCCTTTCCTCTAATCAATGAAGTAAGTTTGGCCATCGCCCTGGCTAGTATTTGTATGGGAGACCAGCAAGGAATACCAGGGTCGTGATATGGAGGCAGGCTGTGGCAAACCGCCCCTGAATGTCTCTTGTCTTGAAAACCCTATGGGGGTTGCCATAAGTCAGCTGTGACTTTATGACAAAAAGAGAGAAAATCATAGTTCCCCCTTCATTGTTTTATTACTTCATCTGACCACTTGTGACTGAGAAAGAGAATCAGTTTCTCCAGCTGGGCAGATCCAAAAGGAGTTGGAACAGCAGAAGTGTATGAAACACTACCACCACAGCTCCTGCACAGAAGAGAGAAGAAGAAGAAGAGATTGGATTTATACCCCACTACTCAAAGGAGTCTCAGAGTGGTTTACAAACTCCTTTCCCTTCCCCGCCCCACAACAGACACCCTGTGAGGAAGGTGGGGCTGAGAGAGCTCTTTTGAGAATGGCCCTTAAAAGAACAGCTGTGAGAGAACTGTGGCTTGCCCAAAGTCATCCAGCAGCTGCAAGTGGAGAAGGGGGGGAATCAAACCCAGTTCTCCCAGATTAGAGTTTGCACTCCTAACCACGACACCAAACTGGCTGTCAGGCTGTTTACCACTGCACCAAACTGCCAAGCTGTTCAGCAGCTGCTCATGCTGGATAGCAGTGGGGAGATCTGAGGCTCAGTTCACAAGTGATTGCGGATGTTTGCCAGCCAAGCATCTTCACGGCAAGATCTGCAGCCTCCTTAAGAGCCTGTGGCTTGAGTTATGGTCTAGAGTACATCGACTCTTAAGTTCTATTACTTGTTTAATTCTTCTACGGTGGCCCATACCTTTACACTAAGCATCCAGAAGGCTTACCATTCCAGAACACATTGGCTATACGAAGCATCTGAATGTCTTGCAAGAGGCACACAGCATAGCATGTATTCTCATTATATATCTAACAAAGCAGTTGAATATACTTCCCACCCCCGCAGGCGTGATCAAAACACACAGGCTTGTACCCAGAGAGCTTTTTTGCTTAATGTCACACAAGCCCCCTCCTTATTACAGCTCCAGTAACATGTGGCTTTTGTCCCATGATCCCCAGCACAGACTTTTTGGGTGGTCATAAAGGACTCCTCCTCCCTTTCCTTTTTCACTAGAGAAGCCAGTCAGATCCAGCCCATCTTATTTATTTATTTCACCTTTCTCCTGCCACAATCAGAACGCCAGGTGGATGACAATAAAGAAGTGTTAAAACAAAATATACAGGGGAGGAGGAGGAAGATACATATCCCACACTTCACTCAGAGCGGCTTACAATCTCCTTCTCTTCCTCTCCCGACAACAGACACCCTGTGCAGTAGGTGGGGCTGAGAGAGCTCTCAGAGAACTGCTCAAGAGAAGAGCTCTGTGAGAACTGTGGCTTGCCCAAGGTCATCCAGCAGGTGCAAGTGGAGGAATCAAACCCGGTTCTCCCAGATTAGAGTCCGCGCACTTAACCACTACACCAAACTGGTGTACAGATACATAAGCAATTTATATTCAATACAAGTGGAGACCCGCAAGAAACGTGCAGGATGGTTATCCCATTCCTCACACCTTTGCTTCCTCCCTTCTCCCCCTACCTCTCTCACACTCTTTCTCCCTTCTGCCCCCTTTCTTTCTCCCTTTCTCTCTCTCTCCTTCATGTATGTTACTTCCTCTCTCTTTCTGACCCGTCATCATTCTCTTTGTTTTTCTGCCTCCCCACCTCATCACTCTTTCTTTCTCTTTCTGCCTCCCACCTCAAATCCCACCCTCCCCAAGCTCCACCTCTCAAATGTCCAAGAATTTCCCAACCTGGAGTTGGCAACCCTGTCGTTTTAATAAACAATGAGCCAACCATTCATTAATAAAGAATGAGCCAACTATTTCCTTCCCACTCAACAGCCAACCTACCTTTATCTATCTTCAGCTTTCCATCTCCACCCCCCCTCCCCCGCAGCCTCTACCTAGGAAAATTACAGTCTTTCTCCACAGTGGGGACTAAAGCAGCTTACATTATTATTTCCTCCTTGTTGTCTGCACAACAACCCTGTGAGGTTGGTTAGGCTGAAAGTATGTGATTGGTCCAAAATCTCCCAGTCAGCTTCCACTGCAAGATGGGGATCTGAACCTGGATCTCGCAGATCCCAATCTGAAGCTCTAACTGTTACATCACACTGGCTTTCATAGGGTAGCTGCTGATGAACAGTAGCAAAGCAGCTGGGCCTAATTAAGTCATGCAAATCAGGTGGTATCAAGTCACACAGAAGGTGCTGCCTAGGGATGCCAGCCTCCAGGTGGGACCTGGGGATCCCCTGGAGTTACTGCTCATCTCCAGACTACGGAGATAAGTTTCCATGGAGAAAATGGATGCTTTGGAGGGTGGAGTTTATGGCATTGTACCTCACTGAGGTCCCTGTCCTCCCCAGGTTCCACCCCCAAATCTCCAGGAGTTTCCCAGCCTGGATCTGGATCGGCTGCTGGTGGCCAGGGGGGGTACTTGGCAACCCTAGACTGCTGCCAGTAAAAACCCTGCTTTTTACTGACAGAAACAGTTAGCACCTCCCCCCCTCCCCTGAACATTCTAATCTCCTCACAGTTGATGCCTGGAGTTAGATCCCTGCGAAGGCTATTTCAAAAGGTATTGGGGGGGATTCAGTGGTCCTTGAAGGTTTTTTTTTAACATTTTGGATTTTTCTGCAGACCGAGGAAGGGGCCTGACTATGTGGCAAAAGCTGTTGGGGGAGAGTGAGCTCTCTTTTGGCAGATATAAATATCCACACAGGAAAAAAAACTCTCAGAATTAGAATATAGATATAAAAAACAGTACAAAAGTAGTCATCTATTACAATAATTAAAGCAATACTAAAAAGAGGGCGTTATAACTTGTTAATAGAAACAGAAAAGCTGTTACATGTTTCTTTTATAATTAGGAATTTTACTCATATTATTGCTGAGGTTTCTCCTTATAATTCAGCTTCCATACATTTTATTCACATAACTTCTTTATATTTTCCAGTGCTGCCTGACCATTCGGTCATCCTGTCCTTGGCCTGTGCTCACTCAAACGTTCAATAGCTACAGTATGGGAAGAATTTACTCAGCCAACTTGATGTTCCAGATTGGGCAGAAAGTCAGGATAAAAATTCTGTAAATACATAAAATCAATAAATACTTGGTAAAAAGGTAAAGGTAAAGATTTCCTTTGTTCGAAAGCCAGTCGAATCTGACTGTAGGTGGCAGTGCTCATCTCCATTTCCAAGCCAAAGAGCCAGCACTGTCTGAAGATTTCTCCGTGGTCATACGGCCAGAATGACCAGACGCCGAGGTGCACGGAATGCTGTTACCTTCCCATCAAAGCGGTACCTATTTATCTATTTGCAGTTTCTTGCTTTCAAATGCCTAGGTTGGCAGGAGCTGGGACCAGAGATGGGAGTTCACTCCGTCACGCAGCACTCGGGTCTCGAACTGCTGAGCTACCGGCCTTCCAGTCTGCAACTCAGCGTCATAACCTCTGAGGGTAGCTCCTCCCAAAACCAACCTCACGTTTGTAACTGGGGTTCTGTTTTCAAGGACTGGAGCAACAGAACTAGCCTCTTCCACTTAACTTGCGGTTTCTTATGTTGCCCCGAATGTTGGCTGTGTTGGCACCTGGAAGTGAAATGGGGGCCGGACCACAGCCATGGATCCACTTCGCTTCACATGGAGAGATCTTAATATCTTGCCAGCATGCACACTGGAATCACTTCAGAAGCATCTGGACTACAGAAGACATAATCTTGATAAAGTTGATGCCTTTGGGTGCATTTCTCTGAGAAAACCATTGGGTTTAGCTGAGTTGGGCAATGTAATTCTCCATGCACTTAGAAATTATAATTTAATTAAGTCTGCCTCCAGAACGAACTAAATTGCTTTTTTTGCCTTCCATGCTGACAGCACAGTTGTAGCATCTTAACTCCTGCAAGACAGCATCTTTGGAATCCATCGGTTCTGCTTCTTACCCAACAGCAGCGACCCTGCGCTGCATTCCAATGACGAGTTGCCTTCCCACTTCAGCCCTGTAACAGAGTTCGCCCCTCATCCAGCAGTGAGTCTTAATTAAACCATTCAGTGATCTGTAGCCAGCGCCTTAAGCAAAGGTTCCGCAGAACACTTAACATTTCAGTTTAGGGAAAGCAGTTTATTAACTAATGGTAAAATGAACACACGCAAACAATTGCAAGCTAATGAGCTCATGTTAAAGAGATCAGTGAACAGTAACAGCTGTTTAAGATGTGGGAAATGCAAAAGGTTGAGATAGCAGTACTGTATAATTGGGGGCCAAGGTAGTAATGTACTGAAATAGGAGGCCGCTTCACTTAGTACCACATTTCCAAGTTTCCTAGAACTCGTTGAAGAAAAGGTTCCTTCTGTGGCTCGATCCACACATTACAAAGTCCTTGTATTCACTGGGAAACAGCACAAAGACTTTGCATCACACATGCAATGGGAGTTTTGTGCCTCCCACAGATGCACACTGGCTCATTTCTATTTGTGGCCGTAGCACACGGGGACAAGAGAACTCGGTGTGCTGAAACACTTGCAGGGGTTCATAGGGATCGACACTGAATACGACCCCTCCTAGTAGCAAATAATCGATCTGGTACAAGTGCGGGATCGGAGCGCAAAAGACCTCCCCCTGTGAAGTAGGTGCAATTGAGACTGGCTGAAGGCAGGCCCATAGCTACAGTGGGACATTTGGGGGCCATGCCCCCTTAGTTGCAAGCCATGCCCCACCACCTCTGCCTTCCCCCAGCACTGCATTCACATCTTGAAACTGTCCCATAGAGCCTCTGTTGACTTTGTTGTGAAGCGAAAGTATAAATCACATAAGAAACATGATTTTTACAACAGAGCCCATAGCAGCTCCTTGGGGCATAATGGGAGACATGAAAACAGAATGGTGGATGGAGATCTCCTGGGATTACAACGGATCTTCAGGCAACAGAGATCAGTTCCCCTGGAGAAAAGGACTGCTTTGGAAGGTGGACTCTATGGCACTGTATCCCATTGAAGTCCCTGCCTGCCCCAAACCCCGCCCTCCTCAGGCTCTACCCCCAAAATCTCCAGGTATTTTGGAACACAGAGCTCGCAGCCCTAACTACAAGCCAGCAATGCAGGGGCCTGCTCAGCTCAGCAGCACCGACAATAAGCATTAGCTCTTCTGCTGTTTCCTCTTGCAAACTGACAGCAGTAAAGGAGAAAATGGATGTGGTGACACAGACTACTCTTGCAAATAACATGAGCCAAGCGGCCCCTGAGGCACTGGCAGAGATGCTGGGGCTTGGCTGTGCTTCACCAAGAATTGCTAGGTCCCTCCTGGCAACTGGTGGGGGAGGGGGAACTTACTGGGAGCAGTAGGGAGGCCCATCCAACATACAGTGACGTTTCTATATCACTGCCCACGTGACCCGGAAGTGATGTCATCGTGTCTGGAATGTCGGGAAAACGCTCTGTTATCTGGACAAAAACTCTATGGTAAATTTAAATTCTAACATAGAGGTTTTGCCCAAATACCAGAGTGTTGCCCCGACGTCCCAGATGTGATGACATCACTTCCGGGTCACATGGACAGTAACATAGACACATTGCTGCATGTCAGATGGATCTCCCTCTTTCAGGGTAAGTTCCCCCTGCCAGCTAGCTGATCAGCAGCCGGGAGGTGGGGCCTGTCAGAAGGGGACCCTCACCTCCACTGGGCTGTCTGGCAACCCTAGCTCCACCTGACCACCGGTGGCCTTATAGATCAGAATTGAGAGGGATGCCCCTCAGGCCTTAACCGGGCCATGCATCCTCACTAACAGGCAGGTGCGGGTGGGGGTTCCCTCGATTTTTAGGGCTCAGACCTGATGCCAGCCAGATGGATGGCGGGGGGGGGGAAGCACCACCCACAACAGTCATCTGCAGCCGCGCTTGAAAAGATTGGGTGGGCACCACACACACCTGCCCTGCAAGTGGCAAATTTGCTGCTTGCAGGGCAGGCACACGGGCACCCACTCTTTCCAAGCGGGTGCCACTGGCTCTTGCCATGCAAGAGGTGAGTTCCCCTGTTGCAGGGCAGGCGGCCCAGTGCCCACTCTCTTTAAGCGGGTGTTGCTAGCTCTTGCCATGCAAGAGGCAAGTTCCCCTCTTGCAGGACAGACATGCTTGGAACTCACTCCCCCCCCCCCCCCCAACCATTTACAGGGAAAGTTCCCTTTAAATGGCTGGGGAAAGGAGGGGCAAGCTACGTCCAGGGTGTGATGGCATCATTCTGCGTGACATCATCATGTTGGGGATGGCCCTGCCCCGCTGGGGAATAAATTGCACCTGGCAACCCTACTAACAGGCAAGACCCTTCAAGGCCCTTGGGAAGGATCGCGGAACCCTGACATACAATTCCCAGGCATTTTGTTCCTTTTAGAAAACTTGTGTCTAGCAAAAGCTTTCAAAGCAGTTTGAAACAACCTATGATAACAGCACTAGCAAGCTCTTGGTTTTAAAACAGGGTTGCCAACTTCCAGATGGCGGCAGGAGTTCTCCCACAATTACAGGCTGTGGAGATCAGTTCTCCTAGACATAGAGTTACCAACCTTCAGGTGGTGGCTGGAGATCTCCCAGAATTACAACTGATCTCCAGGCAACAGAGATCAGTTCCCCTGGAAGAAATGGCAGGTTTCAAGGGCAGACTATGAGATCATATCCCCACAGAGCTCCTTCCCTTCCCCAAATTCCACTTCCCCAGACTCCACCACCAAATTGCCGGGAATTTCCAAGCCAGTGCTGGCAACCCTACTGGGACAAAATGGTGACTCCTGAGGCTGGACCGTGTGCAATCGCATCCCTGCCGAGCTCCCTCCCTCCCTCCCCAAACTCTGCCCTCATGGACTCTGCCAGCAAATCTCCAGGAATTTCCCAAGCCAAAGTTGGCTACCCAGTTTTAAAGCCTAATCATAATCATGGGAACAGGACTGCGGGAAACTCTGCCCCCTCTGCTTAGGGATAAGGGTACGAAGATCACTCTGGCAATAGCAAAATTCATTTCAGTCCTTTCAGCCCTTGCGTATGTTTGTCCACCTGGCCTTCAGAGTCTGACATTTACCTCACGTGTAATGAAGGGCAGGACTCCTGCAGAGTGAATCAAACCACCTGTGAGAAGAATGCTTGGCTGTGTGAGTCCCATTGCCTTTTCACATACTCAGTGTCCAGTAGTGGGTTTAACACGGCAGAGGCGAAGGCAGAGTGATTTCAACAAGCAGCAGTTTACTGCATCTCAACAGGAATGCTTTACATGGGGCAACTGCCCTAACTATATACATCTCAGCCACTCCCAGCCCCCATGCAATTGGTGAGTTCAAATGGCCTCCAGCCTCCAGATTGGCTGGCTGCCCTCAGGGGCAGATCCGCAGGCAGGGTCCAGGATCCTGCCTGCCTTTGTTCTGGGGCTTCAAGCTCCAACTGGCTGGCCTGCCCAGACAAGTCCAGGCATGCCTCCTTATGCTGGCTACTAGCACCCACAGCAGTTAAGCCTGAGTGGAAAATTGCACATGTCCAGACATAACACCCAGTTCAACCTGGCGGGAATTATCAGTAGAAGCAAGGCGCCTGTATTCCCCACGTGCCAAATGCAAATGGCATTATTCAGCTGGTGAAATGGCTCCTACTGACACTACAGGGACCATATTTGTTCTCTTTGGGGTGAATGCTAATCTGATTATGAAGATGAAATATCAAACAGAATCCTAAATATTTATCTCACATTTCTGCCTCTTAAGGGCGGGGGGGGAGACTTCCTCAGGTTTGGGATTGCATCATTCATGGCGTTAATTTAGGGCAGCAAGCCGAACAATTGTTTTATTGTGTTCCTGGAGCCCCTTCTTTTTATCTACTTCTCTGTATAAGAAATGCATTTCGGAGATAACCTAATCTTCTCTTTCATATCAGAATGGCTAATGCCAGAATTCTTTTTTAAAAAAGGCTTTCTAAGAAGTTAGAAGATGAAAGCGTTCCCAAACATCTCTGATCTGTATAAAACATGGGCAGGATTTGGGAGTGATATAATTATACAAGCCAGTCAAGCCAGGGCCTGTTAAGAGAATTAGGTTTGGCTATTGAAACCTTGTATTGGGTTTTCTTTAACAAAACGAGAAACAGCTGATTCCCTTCAGTACATTTGACAGCAAAGTTATGCACTGAAGTATATCTAAACTAATACTGCTCTGATTTAAAACACACACACACAGAGACACACAACCCTCAGCTTCAAAGCAAATAGAAACCCCAGCTATGGATCAAGTGGTTCACTGAGAGGCTAGAGTTTTTAGTATACAGTGATGGCAGAGTCTCAAATGGTTCGTGTTCTGTCGTGGGCAAGACATCTGCTTTTGGGAGAACCAGGCGATGGATGCCTGGAAGGGTGAGGGAGCAAACAGGGTCGGTATCCTTTCAAGTAGAGCTGAATTCAGGACAGATACTTAAGAGACATGTGGACCACATCCGTAGGACACCCTCAGAATACCCAGCAGGTGAAGGGGTTGCGGTAGCAGGGCAAGGTCACCAAAAACACAGGGGAGGTGTGTGGGGGGGGGTGTCCTCGAGACATCTGAGGAAGGAGATAAGGCTATCACAGGGAGTGCCCAACTGTCAGAAGCCAATGTACAGGAACCCCACTGTGATGTCTCTTCTCCACTCACACAGAGTGCCTACCATCCCCTACAACCTCTCTTATTCAAGTTATGGGTTATAAGTAGGTCAGGATGTCACATGTAGCATTTATTGACCAAAATTCAGAACAAAGACCATCCAAGGATGAAGGTACTGGACAACAGGCATAGGAGAAGCTAATTTATTGACGTCAGTCTCAGCTTTGCAAATAGTTTTGCAAGGAAAAAATGCCGAGCCCCGTTTTCATGCAGGCTCTACCTTAAATACCAGTGGGGCGGGAGTTTACAGAAGAGGTGTCATTCGTATACATTCAGCGTCATTTTTGTAAGCCAGGCATTCTATTACAATCCTGCCTGTGCCTATCTGAATCAAACTAGCAGGAATGTTCATTTCGAGTTATGTTGCTAAACATCAGAATTCTCACGGCTCCCAGGCTAGCTGACTTGAGATAAAGTTGTAAGCGAAACAACAGGCGCTTGTATAGTTCGCGCAGGCGTCTCATGTAACACGAGAGAATCTTTTGCTTGGCCTTGGGGTTTCTCAGCTTTCTAATTAAACATTGTTAGTGCAGAAATATGGCTTCTTGAAATTCTGTTCCTTCACACATTCACCATTTTTCTTGTCTCTTTCAAAATCTGCAGGGACTCGTGACCATCTTGAACTTCAGGTCCTCTCTCTCACTCCCAAAGACATCCGCAGACAGGGTAGCCCAGCTCCATTTAATAATCCTCACTCACACTGAGCTATTGGGCTTGGGGCTCAAACACTGACTGCCACTGTTCATTTATATCCTAGAATATATGTATGTAGACCCAGATATTAATTTGTGTATATGTGCTTCTTTCCCTTACACATGGAGCCCACAGGGTTAATACAAACAAGAAACTTTTATTTATAAGAACAAAACACTGAGGAAAGGTCTTAAAAAAGTGTTTCACTTCCATAGAACTTTCGAATCAAGGTCCAGTACCTACAACTGGGTTCCTTTAGTTACAAATTTACTATTTTCAGCCTTTTCCAAACAGCTTTTCTATACAGTTCCCCTCAGTCACACTTTTCACCTCAGCCCTTAAGCTGTCAGCTTTTCTGCTACTAACCCCAAATGTTGTTTTTCAACTGCTGTTTTTCTAGTCTCCCCCTCTCAACATTCCATCAGCTCTCGTTGGTTGCTCCTAGAGAGAGGCAGAACCTAGCCAGTTCGTCGCACCCACATATCAGAAGTGACTAGGGAGTAGGAGACCCAGGGCAATGAAGGTCAAGATCTATCACAAATAGGGCTGCCAAGTCAGCCCGGGGGGCGGGGAATCCCCGCTACAGGGGTTCTTGATCCGCCGGCCAGCATTCGGCCAGTGGGGGGAACCCCACCCCCAAAGTCATCCAGTCAGGATGACTTCCCCAGTGTAGTGACGTCACCCGGAAGTGACGTCATCATGTTGGGGACGTTCCCGGGACGATGCTCTAGCAATCGCCCCAAAACTCAATGGTACCATAAAGTTTTGGGGTGATTGCCAGAGTGTTGCCCTGGCAACACCCCCAACGTGATGATGTCAATTCTAGGTGACATCATTGTGGCACGCGTGCAAGCGCGCACACCGGAGAAGCTCCCGGCCCCAGGAGGAATCCCCCCCACCTGTAAGTCAGAAGGACTTGGCAACCCTAATCACAAACAAACTTTGAAATCACTGGACTCGAGGAGAATAAGAAACCCACCAGATAGCCTGACAATGTAGATTGAACCTTAGAAGAAGAGAGGTGTTGTATCATGGGCAGCTGTGGATTTGTTGATGTTCCCTTATTATATGGTATAGTTATTTTAACATGATCCCTTAAGTTAAAGTCTTTGGTTTAGTTTCACTTTTCACTTGTGTTGTTTGCTACTGGCTGTGGCTGATTATGGCCTAGTAAGGCCCAGATCAGTCTTAGTTTATGTTTTAATAAAGTTCCGTTCTGTTTTGGTACCGGGTGCTGTGGGGCTCATACAATGAGTGTCCGTGGTATGGTGGTGTTGGACAAGTCATTGTGGTTTTGCATAATTTACCTCAACATCCATAAGCATAGATTTTTCACTAACAGTTTTTCATGCTCAGAGTTGGGAGTAGGGTTGCCAAGTCTTACCTAAAAAAAAGCAGAGGAGTGCTGGTCCCTCTCCAGGAGTCCTGTGTACTCGCAAAGCGCGCACGTGCCGTGATGACGTCACCCAGAAGTGATGTCATCACGCTGGACACGTTGCCAGGGTGATGCTCTGGTAATCACCCTAAAACTCTATGGTTTACTCTATGGTAAAACTCTATGGTACTTCTGGGTGATGTCATCACACTGGGCATGTCGGCCTGATCAGGCCACTTCAGGGGTGGAATCCCCCCCGCTGGCCGTATCCGGACTGGCAGATTGGGGATCCATTTAGCGGGGGAATCCCCACCCCCCGGGGGGACTTGGCAGCCCTAGTTGGGAGAGTTGGGTTCAAATCCTCATTTGGCCATGAAGATCATTGGGTGATCTTGGGTCGCTCTCTTTCATCCCAGCCTACTTCACAGGGTTGTTCTAAAGATTAAAAAATGGAGGAACAGCATGTATGCTATCCTGGTAAAATGTTAACTTTTTTCCTCCCATAGAGAACAATGGAGGGAATGGGACAACCTGTTTGGGGGCCCGTAGAATTGGACCCCCTGGTCCAATCTTCTAGAAACTTGGTGGGTATTTCGAGAAGAGGCCCCAGCAGCTACCCTGCAAGTTTGGAGCCTGTCCCTCAAACCCCCTCCCCTCCAGTTGCTTTTAAAATTGCTGCCGAATTTTGGACAATTGAGGTGCTCCTACGTTCTTCATTGCAATTTTCTCCCATATCCTTTCTCAGCCAGAATGTGATATGATGGTTGAACTCCACATGCGGCAGGTCCTTATGACTAATTCATAAGCCAAAAGTTATCACGGAGTTGGAAAGAGCGGCCTCTTTGGTCATTCAATTCACTTCTTCTGTGGCGAGGGACATCTGATTTCACTCCAACTTCCTTCTCAGAGCGCTACCAAGTATGAATCATTCCTCAAACATCTAATCGTGCTTGGCTTTTTGATCCACTGTGTAATTATAGCATAACATCTTAGTTCCATTTGCATTGGTCTTTCACATTTTGAACACTTACTTCAGATACTTATGAATTCCATTAAAAGAATCCCAGAGGTCTAATAACCCCCAGTTTCATGCAATGCTTGAACATGATTCATTGTTCTTTAGATATTAAGGTGGCATTAGTGGTGGAGATGGCGGGGGCTTTAAAGCTGTTTTTCATTCCCCCCGCCTGATTTTATGGCTCATCTTCTTAACACTTTATTCCAGTTAAAACTAATAAATGTACTGCGATCACCTTGGAGGAAAGACAAATGCTTGTTATACGTTGATGAAATTTAGCTTGGGTAAAAAAAACCCACCTGTTTAACATGTGTGATATGTCATTTATTTCATTTTTTGGCCTTGGGCTAGCCACATGAAAGAATGATGGAGCTGCTGATTTTCTGTCATCCTAAGCAATATTCATGGACTTGAATCTATGCTAGGGTTCAGGATTGCCAAACTGCTGGAGATTTGGGGGCTGACCAGCAAGGGTGGAGTTTGGGGAGAAGTCACTCAGCAGACTATTTCAGAGTCAACCCCTTTAAACTTCCTTTTGTTCTGGGGAGAAATGATCTCTCTAGTCTGGAGATCACTTGTAATTCCAGGAGAACTACAGGCCTTACCTGAAAGATAATATACCAAAGGAAGCATAAGCTATTGTGATAAGATTACAAAATACTTTTACTAACATAATACACCATATAATACTAAAACACCATAGTGGGGTGGAAACAAACAAAAATAAACTGTTTTCCAGACTCCTGTCTTGCTGCTAGTAGATTGCAGCATACTTGCGTGCTTGCATGCGCGGCCAGCAGTCGACTATTTGCTACGAGCCACTCTTGAGCATTTTGCCTTTTGAAAATTGGTGTGGAGGCTTTTGTGTCCCAGAGAAGCTTTTCTGAATTATTGGAGCCAGCATTCTATCGCGGAATTAGTTGGTCTGTGTGCCTGAGGAAACCGCTGTGAAACTGGCAAATAGTCGACTGCTGGTCGCGCACGCAACTCCGCTACTATCTACAAGCAACAAGACTGAAGTCTGGAGAACAGTTTATTTTCAGAAATGGTTCTGCATACCAAGAGACTTTAGAGTCTTATAAACAAGGGGATTATTGTATGTTTGTTTCCACACAACTATGGTGTTTTGGTATTATATGGTGTATTATGTTAGTAAAAGTATTTCGTAATCTTATCACAATAGCTTATGCTTCCTTCGATATATTGTCTTATATTGTGATTCTCTCAGTCCTGTCACTCACCTGGAAGATGGCAATCTTTGTTTCCACAGGTGCAACCACTTCCACCTACAGCATGTTATTTTCCCACTTTTCCTCTCCCAATAGATGGGAAATGGATTAGGAGGTATTTCAGGTTGCCATAGGAAGGGCGAGGGAGACAAATTACACTCCACAGGTGGACCTGCAGATATGTGAGTGTGGTTCCATGCCATGGAGCTGGGCATGTGACTCCCGTGATCTGCACACTCTTTCCACCTTGACAAAAGGCTGGCATGATTGTGAATGCACACATAAGCAAGCTTTGAGCACTGTGGGAGTGTGTTATATAGCTGCCAAGAAGCATTCTTTTCATTATGAAAGCTATTCAATTAAAAGATGACTTCCTTTCTTCTCCTCTTTACTGAGCATCAGAAACAGGGTTACCGGAAAGCTTGCCTGGCAGTGAGGAATTTCCCACCTCCACTGGAGCTAAATCTTTTACACATCCTCGACTCTTGAAGTAGATGACCTTGAGTTATCTCCAAAAAATGCATAAAACATAAGTCTGTCCTTTTGCTGTAGTTGTTGGTTGGGTTCTTCTTCTTTCTAATTTTTCCCCCCCTAGGAAACTGCCTTGAACATGAAACACAGCTCTCCCGAAGCCTTGATAAAGCAGTGACCCGAAGCTCCTCAGTAGCAGTATTGTTGGTTTTTAAATATATGATTCTGGACACTTGTAAGTGACATCCGATTGAAAAGCAGTAAGTGGAAAGGTCGTGTTCTCACAGGCTTCGTAGTGGAATGGTGGGGCAGAGATGCAGAGCGCACAAGAGCTTGTGAGGTACTCAGGCAAAGCCTGTGCTAGTCTTCCCTGGAAGTCCTTGAAACTGCCCCAGGAAAAGGCCAAGTTCAGTTAGAGTGCAGGAAACCCACATGCACAGGGCTTGAATTCTATTATTCATGCTGTTTTACGACGAACGTTGTTTTACACGTTGTCGAAGGCTTTCACGGCCGGAGTTCATTAGTGGTTGTAGATTTCCCAGGCTGTATGTCCGTGGTCTTGGCATTGTAGTACCTGTTGGCGAAATGTCAGGTGCTGCAAAGCCGAGACCACGGCCGTACAGCCCGGAAAAGCTACAACAACAAATTGTTTTACACATTGCTTTAATGGTTTTGTAAGAACTGTTCTTAGGATATTTTTTCCTGCTATTGTAAATAAAGAAGGATTTTGCTTGTGTGCCGTGGACCATCTTCCTGAGACCCCCGTGTGAACAGTTTTGTAACTATGATAAAAATGCAGCGCACAGTCTTGTGTGTTTAAAGGATTTGCTGTGAGAGTGTGCATAGTGTTGGGCGGGCCTCTTTTTTTGGAAAAAGAGGAGCCGGAACTCTCAAGAGGGAAATAAAGTTTTCAGTCCGTATACTGAAAACTCGTGCCCTTTTAAACATTTTTAAAAGAATTTTGTCAAAGAGGTTCCAAAACTCCATTCCAGTGCATTCCCCCAGGAAACAAAAAACCTGCTGCTGGGAATGCTTCTCTCACCCTGTGTTGTTCAGCATCAGCATAAATCAACAGCTTTTCATTTCAGCATTTCCCTTTCAGTCACACTGGCATTAAGGACCTCTCCCTCCCTGTTCTCATTTAATTTCTGCTTTCTGTTCTATTCTTAAACACAATCTTTAAGCCACCGTCATTTCCCCAAGTCAGTGCATACTCTGTGTCATAAACCCACCTTGGGTGTATGTATTCTCACATGTCGGTTGCGTGCTTGTGCACATGTAAAGCATGACTCTCTTCACTGAGCCACCCCAAGTTAAAAATCTAGCCCCCACAATACTAGTGACTTAGAGAACCCTGGTAGTGTTCCCCCTAAGCTGAGTTAGTGTGAGTTAGCTTGCAGTTTTTTAGCCTCCGGCTCACACATTTTTGCTCTTAGCTCAGGAAGGATGGCTCCAGAGTAAACTAATTTATGCAGTAGCCAAATCGCTTGCTCACAACTTGAATGCCAGTAGAATTTTTTCTCACAAGACTCCACAGCTTAGAGGGAACATTGGACCCTGGTAAAGACTGCTTCTGAGCAAGTACAAAGGGCAGAGCTATCGAATTACTTTGACCCATCCCATGTGCGAGCGAGTTAGTGCGTTCGAGTGTGAGTGAGTGATCTAAGGTCAGTGAGGAAGAATTTAAATCACAGTCTGCTTTCTTAAAGAAGAAAAGATTTCATTGCTACAGTTCAAGCTAGAGCATAGACAGAGAAAATAGCCATTCTGCCTACTGGTCACAGATCTAATGAAAAGAACACAAAACATAACATTAAGCTAATTTTAACCATGCAGAACAGTTACCTCTTAGACCTCTCAGATGTCTATGGAATAAATGGACCTCCAGAAACCCTCCTGCTCCCTGCAGATGAGTCTGGCTCCCTGCATTTGGACAAAGTATTTGAACAAAAACTAATGGATACTTCAGCCTTTTAATCCATCATGCCTTTAGCTGGCAGGAAGCCTCTCCCAATCCAGATTTAGGGTCTTGCCCATCTAGAAGGGTGCACCTGAGTCTCCCTCCAGTCAAGCCTAGTGTACATGGTCCACACACCTCGTTACCCAGATAATGTTTTACACAACAGCTATCCTTCTCGCCCTCTGGAAGGGAGGCAAATAGTTGTCTCTCTGGGGAAATAGATCTCCTGCTCCCTGACCTCTTTGTGCGTTTTCTGACTCTTTTCCCTAACAGTTGTCAGGATCCCAGGAACTCCCCAATGCACTTCAAAGCGCCTTGCATCTCCAAATCACAACACTCTGTTCATTATTTTTTTTTAACAGTAAGTTGTTTTTGGCTTACTTCTCTTTAATGTTCATCGTTGGCTTCATGAGTCCTCTTTTCATTGGATTTTTAAAAAATTATAGTGGATAGCAATTGGGTGTACTGTGCACCCATGCAAAATACATATCTGTCTTTGAAACCATAGATATTCGTCTTTTAAGGAGCCACTGGCCTTTGCTACAAATCAGAGAGAGATACTTGATTCGCATGCTACTGTGTCAGCATATGAGCCACTTCCCCAGGATCTCATTGCACGCTTCTCAAGCCCGGAGAAGTTATGCAGGCAGAGAAAATAGCATACTTCCTTCCCATATGACTGTTGACCTTTTGTTAATATTCCTCTATATTCAGGAATTCCATCTTCAGATTGCATCCGTGAGCACCCCATCCTAAGAGCCCTGATAAGGCAGAGCCAAAGTCCATCCAGGCCAGCACCTTCTGTCTAGCAGTGGCCAGAAAATACTTCAGAGCAGGGCTTTTTTTGTAGAAAAAGCCTAGCAGGAACTCATTACCATAATAGGCCACACCCAAAAGCAGAAACGCATTAGCATATTAGGCCACACCCCTGACAGTGCAGCTCCCTCCCAGGATCGGCTTCCCCAACGGCTTGTGGGGCACATGGGGAACCCAAGGGAAGGAAGGCAGTTTCTGGATTGGCTTCCCCAGGCGCCCCGCAGCTTACCCGGGGTAACAGATCGGCTATCAGATCTCAGCTGGGCCTAAGTGAATGGGCTACGGTGGATTGGAGGGGGCGCCGCGGCCTGCGCTGGGCGGGCCTTCTTCACCTGCTGTTCCACCCGACATAGTTTTAATTCACTTGGGCGGGAACGACCTGGGCATTCTAAAAGGGAAGGCTCTGATTCTGCGGGCTGGGGAGGATTTTACCTATATCCGGTGCCGCTGACAAGATACAGTCATCGCTTGGTCAGCCATGGTACCTCACAGGGAGTGGCGGGGTGCTTTCAACCCTGGTCATGTTGAGAGAGCCCGGCGCCAGGCCAATAGGGAAATTAGGAACAACTTAGTGATTGGGGGTGGCCACTTTATACCTCATCCAATGATTTGGTCTGATTCTGTGGATCTGTACAGGAGTGATGGGGTCCTAAGGCAGGGGCTAATGGCTAATTCTAGGTGTTGGTGGGCGCAGGGGCCTAAGCTGAGGCTTGACCCTTGCGATGGCGGAGTCTGGTTAATAATGGTTACAGCTCGGTAAGCATCTTCAGCAACCCGATAGGGTGAGAGGGTCGGTTTGGATCATAACTGCTGCCTTGCGGCCAAGGGTGAGATGAGCAGGCTGCCCTTTGGGAGTGCTGGTGATAGATACTCAACGCAGACCTGGTGGATGTGTGTGAGGTATCATCATGGCATGCCCCAAGGCTGGGCTGCCTGGGTGCCAGCCGCCAACAGCGGGCTACACCCCGGGGGTCAGGTGCATTGCCCGTAATATGGTAAGGGTGGGGTTGTCAACCCCAGGCCTTGACCATGCTGTTTCAGGGTAGCCATTTGCCTTTGCTTTGTAAATGAATAAATAAAGTGGCCATAAAATCCCAAATGATGTTGTCTGAGCGTTTCTTCCATCTACGGGGGCAACTACTGACCTTCCAGTCTGCAGCTCAGCGTCTTAACCCCTGAGCCACCGCGGCCCTAATAATAAGTGATATAGTGAATGGTAAAACTCTGTCAATCCCTACTTATAGTGACCATTAGTCCATGTCACAATTATGAACTCTTTAAGTTTTCAAAGAACTCGGCAGCCCTTCTGGATACCCAGCTGTGCACTGGGCCATTGCCATTGTCATTGTCAAGAAGATGCAGAACAAACATAACGCATAAACGAGGGGGGGGGGGAAGCGGTGCTTTGAAATGTCTCTTTCAGATTGATGTCTCTTTAATCACCCCAGCAGCAAAATTATTCCAGCAAGGGATCCCAAAGGAGCAGCACAACTTCATTAGCAATCAAAAGGATATTATTTCCCTTTGGGGTATTGTTTTGCAAGCTGGTTTCATCAGTGATGTCTTATTTTGACAGGACTTGATCAATTGATTAGAGCGGTAGAAGGTGAGGAAGCTGGTAGGCTGATCTCTTCCTCTAATGAAAAAAAATGCCGACGTTTACCAATTAATGGAGATCAATTTACTTGATTTTTTTTTTCAGAATTAAAGTTACAAAGGGTCCCCCCCCTACACAGAAATCAATGTACTACCAGCATACCAAGTGGCTGTATTCAGTCCAAGGTGTTGGCAGAAAATGCAAAATTACTGTCAAGATAAAAAGAAATGTTGGCCTAAATCTAGTTATTCTTTACACTCATGCCACACAATTCATTTCAGGTACCTCATATATACACTCCAGAATTGGCAAAAGTCCTCCAAGCACACATAATAGACAGAAACATAGTTATACAATGGACCTAGCAAGTTTTCTTGTAAAACATTGTAGGGCTATTCTTTATATGAATTTTTCCCCACTTCATGAAGTTGCATAAATTGATTGGATCCAGCCAGCTTTGGGGAAAAAAAGAAGAACGTTTTAATTTTTTCCATATTAACAAACAAAAAGAAACAAAACAAACATAACACATACACATAAAATGGGGATTACATGTGCATATCTAGCTGTCACCTCCCGCAATGTTTAGTACAATTATTGTCACCAAATAGTTTTGCATAAGTACTTTGCATATTAATAAAATAAAATTGATGTTTTCTCCTAAAATGTTCATATGCCTATATTGTTCATTTGTAATAGTCTTCCAACCATTTATAAAATCTTGACCATGTATAATGAAATCTTCCTCCTTGTCCTCTCAAAAATAAAGTCAATTTGTCCATCTCAGTTGTTTCAAGAGTTGTATACATCAGTTCTTCTTTAGAAAGTAGCTCACTTTTCCTCCAATATTTAGCATATAAGATTCTTGCAGTAGTCACTGCATGTATAATATGATAAAAATCTTGACTTTTACAATTTCCTGGCATTACATTCAATAGAAATAAGTCCGGAGTAAATGGAACAGTACACTCTAACATTTTTTGTCAGATTTCATGAATCCAAGACCAATATTTTTTTAACTCTATCACATGTCCACCACATATGAAAAAATTTACCATCAGACTTTTGGCATTTCCAACAATCATTTGATCAGGGTAACACTTTGCTAAAATATCTGTAGTCGCATTCCATCTATAAAACATTTATAAATATTTTCTTTGTACGAAACTGTTTTGGTAATTTTTACATTTGTTTTCCATATCTGTAACCATTGGTCTAAATCGATATTATGACCTAAGTTTTGTGCCCATTTGACCATACAGTTTTTAATTATTTCAGCGTATGTTTTATTTTCCAACATTATTATAGTTTTTGATCATGTTTTCCTCAGTATATAACAATACCTTGTCAATTTCTATTATTTTTGAATAAAAACCAGTTTTTTTAAAAAATCTTTGGTATATCTTGATTCTATTTGTACACTTTCCCACCAATTTAAGTCAGCTTTTTGTTTTTTAATAGCTTCTAATGGATCCAGCCAGCTTTTTCAGTAAGCCTCCCCCAGTTCTATGGCTGCCAGTTCTCTTCTCCCACTGTGGTGGGAGACTTCCCGCTGCCAGCCTAGGTCAATGGCTGCTACTTAGTACAATAGCAGGGTGAAGTGGGGTGGGACACAGCATTCCAACACCACAATGTCGTTCCTGGTATAATCCCGGAAGTGACACCATCTAGGACTCCTTGAAAAAGAGGAAATCTGAGAGAGTTATGCCAATGCGATGATGTCACTTCTGAGGTCTCACCAGAAATGATATGGTGTTATCAAGACACCACATAATTATGTGTCCCAGCCTCTGTCCACCTTCTGCCAGTTTCCAGCAGTTGGCTTGCAACCCTACCCAGTTCTCTTCCTTAATACAGCCCCAACTAGGGCTGCCAAGTCAGCCCGGGGGGCGGGGGATCCCCTGCTACAGGGGTTCCTGATCCGCCGGCCAGCATTCGTCCAGTAGGGGGAACCCCACCCCCGAAGTCATCCAGTCAGGATGACTTCCCCAGCTTAATGACGTCACCCGGAAGTGATGTCATCACGTCGGGGACGTTGCTGGGACGACGCTCTAACTCTGGTACCATAGAGTTTTGGGGCGATTGCCAGAGCATCGCCCTGGCAACACCCCCAACGTGATGATGTCACTTCCAGGTGACATCATCACGGCGCGCGCATAAGCACGCGCGCCGGGGAAGCTCCCAGACCGAGGAGGACTCCCCCCCGCCGGTAAGTCTCAACAACTTGGCAACCCTAGCCCCAACCCACATGGTTTTCATCCATGCAAGTCTTGTGATTCCCAGCATAGCCTTTTTGGGTGGTCAAAGGGGGGCCCTCCCCCCATTTTACCAGTGGAAAAGCTGGCTGGCTCCAACACAGTGTTGATTTTGTCAAAAGAGAGGCACATTGTATTTTTCAGTGGTAGATTAGACCACCTAGAACAAATATTCAGACAGACAGACTGACTGACAGACAGACAGACAGAAAAAGATGTGTTTCTATTTAGCAGTAACTTAATTTTGAGCTGGCCTGAAAATCCAGGATTTGCTGCTGGTAGAAAAGGACACCATCATACATACATCTGAGTGAGCAAGCACAAATAAACATTTGCCCATGGTAACTGAACACAGAATGCATACAGCTACTTCGTGAGCCAATTATGTGAACTCATCCAAGCCACCATTTGTTATACATCCTACTCAACATCTGACCCAATGTGTAATAAAAGCCTTACTACCTTTTAGTAGGGATCATATAGATGAACCCAGGACACAGACTGGTCATATGAAGGTACTGTGGTCATCGAGACGGGCATTCTGTATAGTTCTCCCAGGCTGTAGTAAGGAAGTGGTAAAAACAGCTCTGCTCTTTATCAGATGTGAAGCCAGGCGAGCTGGTGAGGTTCTGAAGTGGTAGAATGAACTGCACCACTTCAGGCTAAAAATGTGAAGGCCTAAAAAAAAAAAACAGTTTTTTTTTTTTTAAACACTTTTCATGACGACTTTTCCTTATTTTTCAGTGGAATTTTTTTTTCTTTTAGAATGAATGAAATGCTTCTTAAGGCCAAAGGGTTCTTTCCCCCTAGCTCAGAATATATAACATGAAAATATCTGAAAATGTTTTCTATTTTTCCAAATATGGGGAAGCACTGGCGGAAAAAACAACTTCTGTGATTCCCCCCCCCCTTTTTGAAATGAGTGAAATCAAAGAATGTGTTCTGTAAGGCAGTCTACAGCATTAGATAATGACAATTCCTACGTGTACACTTACTTTTTGTTTATTACACAATTTGTTTTCTACCTTCAGTTGTTATTTTTCCCTTCCTCTCAGATGACAAAATGAATACCTATGTTGTAGGGGAGCATAGGGTGCAGCAGTTTGCAACTCCTTCTCAAGTATCTAGTATACTGGCAATATTTCTCACAAAAAAATGAAGATATTTACTCTTTTCAATTCCATAAACATGCAAAATAGTATACTATTCACTGGGAAAGACAATAACGCTAGGGAAAAGTTGAAGGCAGCAGGAAAAGAGAAAGACCCCATATGAGATGGATGGACTTTGGAAAGCAAGCCACAGCCCTCAGCCTTCAAGACCGGAGTAAGACTGTCAAAAATAGGATGTTCTGGAGGACCATAATTCATAGGGTCTCCCGAAGATGGAAGTGATTTGGCGGTACTTCACACACACACAAATGTTATAAATGAGGGAGATCAGGTTTCAGTAAGAATTGTGTGTATTTCAGTTTTCCCCAAAATTTCCATCCCCCTCCTCCCCCAAAATGGGAGGATGGCGTATTTCTTTCCCATGGCTTCAAAATTTCCAGGAATTTTACACCTGCTCTTTAAGCTTCTAGTGAGGATCCGATATCTGAATGTCCCGTTAGTGTAAAGAAATAATTCCCTGGAAATAGCAAACTAGTACAGCAGTGAGCAAGAACATTTTTCCTGCTTTTCACTTTCAACAAGTTTTATTTCTGACAAGGAGAAGTATTCCAAAATGGCATCCTCATCTATGTAAGGATACACAGTGTGTTCCACATCCTCAGAAATCTACCACCCCCAAGAAGCTGGGTAGTGATAAGATCTCTTTTGTTTGGCAGGGCATTAAAGGTAAAGGTTTCCTTTGCTTAAAAGCCAGTCAAATCCGATTCTAGGGGGTGGTGCTCATCTCCATTTCTAAGCCAAAGAGCCAGCACTGTCCGAAGACCGTTTCCATGGTCACATGGCCAGCATGACTAAACGCCGAGGCGCATGGAATGCTGTTACCTTCCCACCGAAGTGGTACCCATTTATCTACTTGCAATTTCTTGCTTTTGAACTGCTAGGTTGCCAGGAGCTCGGGCCAGAGACAGGAGCTTACTCCGTCACACGGCATTCGGGTCTCCAACTGCCAAGCTACCAACCTTCCGATTTGCAGCTCAGTGTCTTAACCTCTGAGCCACCGCCCCTGGCAGGGCATTACAGTTTAGCAAATGGCTACGTTCGTACTATGACAAGTTATCAGATCATGTATGGTTGCTGGTCTACTGTTCCCCCAGACACCAAAGCTGACTGTTTTTCCTGTGGAATGATATATTTGCAGTCATTTGGTAGTAGAGCTCCCTGTGGTACTGAACTGTATGAGAGGTCCAGCTCAAGTCTTGGGGTCAAGGGCAAGAATAAAGATAGTGAACCAATTTTCAAGGCGTGTCGAATTGTGTTGGACTCTGCTCACAGACTGAGTTTCATGTGGCAAGAGAATTCAAATGAGGTGATGGAGCCAATTGTACCACATGATGAAGAAGAAAAGTTGTTTTGTATACCCCACTCTTCTCTGTTTTAAAGAGTCTCAAAAGCAGCCAACAATTGCCTTCCCTTCCCCGCCCCACAACAGGCACCTTGTGAGGTAAGTGGGGCTGAGAGAGTTCTGAGGGAACTGTGACTGGCTCCAGGTCACCTAGCAGGATTCAACCCCTGTTCTCTAGATTAGAGTCCAGCCCTCTTAACCACTAAATCATGCTGATGAGGGAAGGGGCATTATGAGCAGGGCTAGTTCTCTGAACTATCTAACATGGTGGTTTTGATGACCTGATTTTGTTTGTGACATAAATGTCCACCAATATATTTCTACAAATATATAGTGGTTTCGCCATGCGAGATACCATTTCAAACACTTCCACTGTGTTATAGAAAGTCCTGATTTGAAATGGATCCCTTGAAACAGACTGCCCCCATTCTTAATAATGGATATGTTTTATCATGTCAATTATCATCTGAAGTAGCAAGTTTTCATGATTCTGGAATCAAGGCCAAAACATCTGTTGCCAGGGGTTAGCTTCCAGGGACACTTGGTCATTTGAAAATGTAAGTACAGAAGATTACATCATATGACCTCTCCCCATATGTTCCCCAGCGAGCACTATGGTCTGGTTCCCAAAATCGTCTGACCCTCCCAGGGCCAAAGGAGGCTCGGCTGGTGGGTACAAGGTCCAGGGCCTTTTCTGTGGCGGCCCCTGGTGGAATGAGCTCCCGGATTACATCAGGGCCCTGCGGGACTATTTACAGTTCCGCAGGGCCTGCAAAACGGAGCTCTTCCACCAGGCTTTCGGGTAGAGGCCACCTAGTACTGTGATTTACATCTGGCCCTGGACCAATTTCACCCACCAGTTTGTAGCTGCTTTAAGGTTGCACTCGGGTGCTGTGTTGAATTTGATGATACGCCATCTGTATGATATTATGTTGGTTTATGTTTTAATGTTTTAAACGTTTTAAATTATGTATATTGTGGATATGTTGTTAGCCGCCCTGAGCCCGCCCTATGGCGGGGAGGGCGGGATATAAATCACATGAAATAAACAAATAAATAAATAAATGAAGTCTATTTGCATATTTTTACTATGGTTAGTCTGTGAAACTAAGCTTCTGCTCACAGACAGTTGCTCAGATCCTGGTTTCTTGCAGCAGACTGCTGGTTTTGTTGCCTTATCTCTTTGGCCTGGGAGTGTTGCCAGGGGAAAAGCCAGGATTAAAGCAGGGTTAAGCCAGGGTGGCTGTTATCCTTTCCATTTGCCTGGAGGTGATAGGCAAGCTCCTCCCCATGGCCTCCAGGGCCTGCCAGTGCCTTTTGCTCCAGCGCAAGCAAAAAGCAGAAGTGGGGAGCAACTTCAGATGACATCACTTCTGGGTACAAACCAGAAATGATATCACAGTTTGGGTATTTATTAAGCCGAAACAGATTCTCTAATATGATCCAGCTACCAAATAGGAGTCCTGAATAAAAGCTAAAATGATTCCGGTTTTATTTGGGCACAGCTTGGAGAATCTAAGTCGCGCCACGGTGGCACAACTCGGCAAGTCAACTCAGGCATTTAAAGGGACTGCCTCCCTTTGCATGCCTTTTTGTTTTCAATGGAGGATGGGGGCTCCTTCTTTGAGGACCCATAAAATTAGACTCCTTGGTCCAATCTTTTTAAAACTTGGGGGGGGGGGGTAAAGTTAGTTTTAGTTAGTTAGGTAAGTGTTAGTTGTCCTTGTTTCCCCCACCCTTAATTAGATAGAGATAGTAGTGTTAGGTCTGTAGGGACTACAGACTAAGAGGTTAGGTTGGGGAAGTAGTTAGTTAGGAATTTTAGTTAGGTAGGGTGGGGAACTCTGACCTAAATTGGATTTTGGGACTCTAACAGAGGCAGGGAGAGCCGACATCGGCCTATTCGGATCTGAGACCAACAGGTAAAAGATCCTGGCATGGCCGGGTCGCAAATTCCGGTGCTCCTGGGGAGGAGAAAGAGCGGTGGGTCCAGGCTTTTGAAAGAGGGAAGGACATGGAGAAACAGAAAAGCTCGATGCCCTTCCAGCCTGCGACCCATCCCGACGGTTGTTGGCAGTGGGGCTAGGAACAAAAACCCCTCTCCGTCATTGGTGTTGTGCAATGCCAGGTCAATTAACAACAAGACTGCGGTCCTCCGGGATTTCCTGGGGGACCAACAGGCTGACCTGGCTTGCGTGACCGAGACCTGGGTCCGGGAGGGAGAGAACGTAGCGCTCTCCCAAATGGCCCCGCCAGGGTTTGCGGTCCTTCACCAATCACGGACTATGGGGCGGGGGGGTGGGGTCGCGATTTTCATTCGGGAGGCTTACTCCTTCAGGGCGCTTCCACCGGTGGAGATCATGGGCATTGAATGTGTAGGCCTGGTGTGGGAGGCTGAAGAGAGTTTGGCTGTGTGGCTGGTGTACCGACCGCCTAATGCACCAACCAGCAGCCTGCCATCCCTGCTGGAGGCCGTATTGGGCTGGGCGTTGGAGTACCCTAACCTTTTGGTTCTGGGTGACTTCAACGTCCACGCTGATGATGCGGCCTCTGGTCGGGGGGTGGATCTGGTGTCATCCATGGCGGCACTAGGACTCTCTCAGTACATCTCGGCCCCTACACACCGGGCGGGACACATGCTCGATTTGATCTTTGCTGTGGGGGTTGCAGTGGACCGAATTACTACTTCGGTAGTGCCTTGGTCGGACCACTTTGCCCTGGGGGCCCGTCTGAACTTCCTGCCCCAGCCCCGAGGCGGTGAGCCGATTTTGGCTCGCCTGCGGAGCCAAATGGACCCGGAGCGGTTCCAGATGGCTCTGCGGGAACCGAAGCCCCCTGGCGGCTCGTTGGATGAGCTGGTTGAAGATTGGCACAACCGGCTCGCTACAGCTATCGACGAGATCGCTCCCAGGCGCCCTCTCCGCCCCCGCAATAGACTGGCCCCTTGGTATACCCAGGAATTGCGCCAGGCGAAGCGGGAGTTGAGACGGCTAGAGAGACGGTGGCGTCGCACTCGCGACGAAGCAGCAAGAGCATCTTATAGGACGCTTATGAAAGCCTATGAGATGGCAACTAAGGCAGCAAAGAAGGATTTCTTTGCCGCCGAGATTGCATCCGCGAGCTCACGCCCAGCCCAATTATTTAGGACAATTCGGTCGCTAACAGTACTGCCACATGGCAGAGTAAATGCTAGGGAATTGGAAATCGGCTGTGAGGCATTTGCGAGCTATTTTGCGGAGAAAGTCCTGTCGCTCCGCCGAGACCTCCCCGCCACAAATGATACAGTGAGTGAACTCGAGGCCCCTTGCACGTCTTCGTTTCCGGGCTTAGATGGGTTCGACCAGCTGGATCTTGAGGAAGTTGACAGACTGCTCTTGACTGTTCGCCCAACCACATGCAGCCTTGATCCGTGCCCGTCCTGGCTTATAAGATCTGGCCACGAGGGGTTGCGAGGTACCGCCCGGGAAATAATTAACACCTCCCTTGTTGAAGGGAAATTCCCGGGGGCTCTCAAGGAAGCGATGGTCCGCCCACTCCTAAAAAAGTCACATCTGGACCCGGCAGAATTGGCTAATTATAGGCCGGTGTCCAATTTGCCCTATTTGGGCAAATTAATAGAGAGGGCGGTGGCGTTACAGTTACAGAGGTATCTGGATGACGCTTCGGTTCTTGACCCCTTTCAGTCCGGCTTTCGCCCGGGTTATGGGACGGAGACCGCTCTGGTCGCTCTAACGGACGACCTCCGACGACATCTGGATCAGGGCGGTGGGGCGGTACTGCTGTTGCTCGACTTGTCGGCAGCGTTCGACACAGTCGATCATCGGCTGCTGTCCCGCCGCCTTGCCGACGTGGGAATCGGGGGGCGGGCCTTACAATGGCTCGTCTCATTTCTCCAGGGTCGGGGACAAAGGGTGGTGCTAGGGGAGCAGCAGTCCTCGAGGCACCCGCTTGAATGCGGTGTGCCACAAGGGGCAGTGCTCTCCCCAATGCTCTTTAATATCTATATGCGCCCCCTTGCCCAGATTGTCCGGAGGTTTGGGCTGGGATGTCATCAGTATGCGGATGACACCCAGCTCTATCTGATGTTGGGCGGCCGGTCGGACTCCGGCCCGGACGATCTTGACCGGGCACTGCACGCCGTGGCTGACTGGCTCAGATCTAGCAGGTTGAAATTGAACCCGGCGAAGACAGAGGTCCTGTGCCTGGGTCGCTGCGGTCCGGAGTGGGGGGTCCCACTCCCGATCTTCGACGGGGCGCCGTTGGTGCCAGCGCCGAGGGCGAGGAGTCTGGGAGTGCTCCTGGAGCCCTCCTTGTCAATGGAGGCCCAGGTAGCAGCCACTGCCAAGTCAGCCTTTTATCACCTACGGCTGGCGAGGCAGCTGGTTCCCTACCTGGACCGCGATGGCCTTGCCACAGTGATCCATGCAACGGTCACCTCGAGGTTAGACTACTGTAACGCTCTCTACATGGGGCTGCCTTTGGTGCAAACCCGGAAGCTGCAGCTGGTGCAGAATGCCGCGGCCAGGCTGCTGATGGGTCTCGCAAGGCGGGACCACATCAGGCCTGTGCTGGCGGCGCTGCACTGGCTGCCTATAGCATACCGAGTTCGCTTCAAAGTGCTGGTTCTTACCTATAAAGCCCTATATGGCCAGGGTCCAACATACCTTAGGGACCGCCTTTCTCCATATCAACCCCAGAGAGCACTACGGTCGGGGTCTGAACACAGGCTACGTGTTCCTGGCCCCAGAGACGCCAGGCTGGCCAGAACGAGGACCAGGGCTTTCTCGGTGGCGGCTCCTATCTGGTGGAACGAGCTCCCGGAGGGGATCAGGGCCCTGCGGGACCTGATGCAGTTCCGCAGGGCCTGTAAGACGGAGCTCTTTCGCCAGGCTTTTGAATAGGAGCCGCCACCGATGATACTAGGTAACCATCTCGATGTGCCCTGGTCTAACACGGTCCAACACGGTCTCAGCGGTGGCCGAGGGGGGGAGGTAGATCTGCCACTTGGTCGCCATCGAACGCTGTTTTAAGGAAGCTTTTAAGAGTATTTATTGCTGTATGTTATTTATTGTTTTATTGTAATGTTTTAATCAATTTTATAGGTCAATGTACCAAATAGGCCTGTGGCCCATGTAAGCCGCCCTGAGCCCGCATGCGGGGAGGGCGGGATATAAATATGAAAAATAAATAAATAAATAAATAAATAAATAAAGAGAGGCACCAAGAGCTATGATGCCTCTGATGCCTCTACCTCAAAAAACAGGTCCCCCCCAGAGCCCCAGATATCTCCAGATCAATTCTCCATTATAGCCTATGGGGGATGGTCTCCAGATTGATTTTCCATTATAGCTTATAGAGAATGCCACAGCTTGGAAAAGACATTTCAAGTGACCACTTTGTGTGTGTGTGGGTGTCATTTTTCTGTCTTGAACTTAGTGCCACACCTTTTCCAGACTGACTAGTCATCTTAAATCAGGATGTGAACTTCAGCATTCCAATTTTCTGCTGCTTCTGGACTCCTATCCTTCTCTTCTCGCATTTCGGACCCTGGCCATCCCTCACCTGCATTCCCTCATGTGTCACACTTGCAGCAGAATGAGGTGGCAAAGTACAGAAGTGATAGAACAGACTGTACCACTCAGCCTGCAGGTGAGAGATTACGTTTTCCCCATCCCGCCCCCCCCCCCCCCCCAGTTAGTTTACATTAACTAGCCCAGTATGCAGTGAGCTAAGCTAGAATCTGGTGTGTTAATTTTTTGTTTCTAGGCAATTTTTACATGGAAGAACATTTAAAATATAGCACCCCCACCTGCCATTTGAAATGGTACAGTCCATTTGGTCGTCTCAGAATTCTCTCACCGAATTCTGCCGTATGAGCAGACCATGTCTCAGGCTGATCTACCTTTCTGCAACATTTTGAAGGCCACAGTTATAGACTTTGTGCATGAAACAGACTTTTATATAGACTTTTTGCATGCAGCAGATAAAAATGACTTTATGATTTGTGATTTTGATTAGTAAGGGGGAATTTAGATAAGAGAAAAAAGCCTTTCTTTGTAACCATAGAGCAAGATTTGTCACAGAGAAAATCGGAAGCCTCTTTTATTTTATATAGTCTTTCCTTTTCCTTGAGAGCCAGTTTGGTGTAGTAGTTAGGAGCATGGACTCTAATCTGGGAGAACCGGGTTTGGTTCCCCACTCCTCCACATGCAGTTGCTGGTGTGACCTTGGGTCAGTCCACAAGCTCTCTCAGAGCTGTTCTCTTACAAGCAGTCCACAAAAGAGGTCTCTCAACCCCACTTACCTCACAAGGGTGTCTGCTGCGGGAAGGGGAAGGGAAAAGGATTGTAAGCCGCTCTGAGACTCCTTCAGGTAGTGAAGGGCAGGGTATAAATCCAGTCTCTTCTTGTTGTTGTTATTTTCTGCTGTTATTCTTTCTTTCAATAAAATTTTTAAATCATTCAAAAAATTTAAAAGGCCATGCTGCTTCTTTTCCCCCGAGTCCTGTTTGTCCCATCCTTTTTATAGGCCCAGCTTGCCCTCCATGCTTTTCTCTAGAATCTCAAACAACTTAGCCAAATATAGCCAAAGGCCCTTCTTCCTTCCCCTGACATCCTTCCCCTGACATCGGCACGGACTCCATCATAGTCATAACAAAAATCTCTTGCTGTGTTACAATATAGCCAGTGTGAGCTGTCCCACTGTGAAACCAACATAGGTCGGAAACAATATACTGACAGTAATTGAAGACAACTTTCCTTTCTTGCTTCCTGAAGGTAGCGTAGCATTATTTTTTTATGTTGGAAGGAAGCAAGAAAGACATTAGGCCACAGTTGTTTACACTGAGCATCCAACTACAACATATTTCCAAATAAGTCATGAGTTGAAACAACAGTGTTGGTCCGCTGATTGGATGGTGACATCCAACCGGTTAACAAATTCAAGGCAGATGGCGGTAGATCAACATCAGTGTGCCTTTGTTGCTGCACAGCCAGCGCCAGCAACAACTTGCTCACAAGTCATGGAGATTCATAGCCCTTCTGCCTCATAGTCATATGACACCTAGTGACTCAGCGGTGAATTGCAATGCATAATTCATTAAGAATGGCTGTTCTGCAAAATTCATTAGAAATTAAGGCGCTTTAAAAAAAAATGTTCTGTTTTCTTTGATGAATAAGGCCACAAGGGAAGAACAAAATATCAAGAAAAGAGCTGTGTAACAGATTAATCCATCGACGGATTACAGTTATGTTAACAGCTTAAGAGACTTCTTCAGGATCAGACCAAGTGTCCATTTATATTAGCATCTTGTTGCCATTGGTAGTAGGATTGCCAATATCCAGGTGGGGGCTGGAGTTCTCATGGGATTAAAACTGATCTCTAGATGAAAGAGATCAGTTCCTCTGTAGGAAATGGCAGCTTCAGAAGGAGGACTACACAGCATTATATCTCATTGAAGTCCCTACCCAAACCCCATCATCCTCAGTCTTCAGACCCCAAATCTCCAGGAATTTCCCAAACCAGAGTTGGCAACCATGATTAGTAGCCAGACTGGTGCTTCCAGAAAGCCTTCAAACAGGACAAGAAGGCCTTGGGGTTCTGTTTGCAAGGATTCTGAGGTATGCTACTTTTGAATGTGGAGGTTCCATTTAGCTATTCTAACAGCCATGGCTAGACCGATTCTCCATGAATTTCTTTAACCCCCTTTAAAGCTATCTCAGCAGCCATCCTCAACCCTTGTACCAATAAATCCCATAAATTAATAACACATTATGTGAAAAACAGGGGTCCGTTGGAGTGGGAGCGCACAGGAGCGGAGCTCCAGGAGTGAGGAGCCCGAGGGGGGGCACATGACCAAGCCCCGCCCCCTCCTCGGCTTCCCCGAGCAGTGCAGAGGCGCAGCGCCCCGGGGAAAGCCCTGCTAGGGTCATTATTGTTTTTAATGTTTTGTTTTAATATTGATAATTTTATCATTGTTCCTTTTATGACTGTGGGCTGCTTTTCCAGAGACTTCCTCAAGGTGGCATATAAATTTTCTAAGTATACCATTTTTTATCAGGGCACATGGCACATAAGTACTGGAGAAATTTCACCAACCCTTCAGCAGCTTCCACCCCATCAGTTTGGTGTAGTGGTCAGGAGTTGGACTCTAATCTGGGAGAGCCGGGTTTGATTCCCCACTCCTCCACATGCGGCTGCTGGTGTGACCTTGGGCCAGTCACAAGTTCTCTCAGAGCGGTTCTCTCATCAGCAGTTCTCAAAAGACCTCTCTCAGCGCCACCTACCTCACAGGGTGTCTTGTTGTGGGGAGGGGAAGGGAAAGGGATGGGTGGTGCACATGTCCCGGGTATCTCAAGTCTACTTGAAACCTGGTGGTTTCAAGGGAGAAGGAAGAGAATGAGGGTGTGTTCTTTATGCTTATTTTTCTTGCACAAAGTGTTGGATGGGGAAGGGAATGGAGGAAGAGCAGGTCAGTTTCACTCACCTGTGGAATGGAGCCTGAGGGGTGGGTGTTGCCTTCTGACACACTTCCGGTATGTTAGGGGGTGTGGCATATGCAAATGAGTTATGCAAATGAGTTATGCTAATGAGCGCCTGCACCTCTTTTTCTACGAAATGACCCCTGGTGAAAAATGACTTTCATTGCAAAGAAATGTTTTTTTCCAGTCATACAGAGTACATAATGGCTGGTGGCCTATGTGATGGAACAGGTCTGCGTGACCTACAGACCCTGTTCTGCCTACTCCCTCCATTGGGTTGTCAACTCCTGGAGGGAGCTATTCCTCTTCCTTTCACTAGAGTATTCACTGCCACCACCTGTTCATTTTAGGAGTCCTGAATGCAAGGCACAAGACTCTCAATCCCCCTATCCAGTTCTGACGCCTGCTACCCAGCGCCTGGTTACCACAAAGACCGAATGCAGCTTTGGGTTTCCCCTAGAGGGTTGGTCACTTGTACTCTGACCACTTGTACTCTGACCCTTGGGGCCCCCTTTATATAGTAGCATGTCCAACAGCAACTGGGGTGCTATGTGGTACAAAGAACCACCACCAGCATCGAAGAGTAAAATATTTATTTAAAAGAAAATGTTTATAAGCATGCTTTAGCACCACACCAGATCAGCAATACAGAAACAAAAGAAATTTGGTTATAAACACATCCTCTTTCCCTCTCTCGAAACATACCCTAACTGATGTTAACAGTAGGGCAGGCACAGAGTCTTAGAAATTCTCTATAGCTCTTCCAAATTCTCTAAAGCTCTTCCATTACCTTCCGGCTGTGAGACTTCCTGGATGAATTCACCCCACACAAAGGATCTTGAATCTTCAGGGTACACTTGTTGAGTTAGTAATGGGGTTGGATAATAATGTTAGGATAGATATAGTGACTGGCATACAGACCCCCCCCCCAATCCCTGCCCAGGGATAAATCCCACGTAAAATAGTTCCCAGGCTAAAGAACGGGAAGACGGTAATAGATGGCACCTGCAACAGAAGTTAAAAACATAAACCATGTCTATGTGAAACTACTAGTAACCTTGAACCCTGTGAAGCTAGCAAGCGGATAATAACTCCCGTGAAGCCAGCAAGCAAGGAGGAGGGAGTATATTCCAGCTGGGGCACGAGGGGAGGAGTGGAATCGTCTCATTTAGTTCAGTAAATCCCATCTCCCACCCAGGAAAGTGGCAAGCATACCTGAAACCGGCTCCCTGCAGGCCTTCCCCAGACTGCATGGCCAAAAATGGCTACCAGCTCACAGTCTGGGGCCCAACAGTCTGTTTTCTTCCAAGGACCAGCACCAAGAGACCCTTCCTCCTTGGAGCAAGCACTTTTATTAAACCTGTGTCTCCACCCATTTTACATCACTCTCTCCACCCCTTTTGACCAAGTCTGCCCAGGTCACCCAGGTAGACCTTGGGATGCCCAGGTGCATCCTGGTGCATGCAGGTGCATCCTGGGAGTTCTCCTGGAAGGCATTCTGGGAAATCTCCAGATGTCACCTGGAGATTCCTAACACCAAATCCCTCAGTTAACTTTGCTAGCAGAGTCATTAGCATAACTATGGCTGTGAAGTAGCAAGCTATGAAACTGGCTTCCTGCTGCTTGGAAAGAAAAAGACTCAGATCTTTAAGATACAGAAAAGGGGAAAATAAGGAAGGGCATTCTGCTATGGCCTGCCAACCTCCCTCCAGGAGACAATGCATTTCATCACAACCTATATCCAACCACATCAACCAAGTTTAAAGTCTTCCTCCCACTTAGAATGCCTTCCTACACCTTAAGTGTTTTTCCCACTGGTAAAAGAGCCACTTAAACTAAAGGAACCCTCCTTAGATGGTAGTGAGACCTCATACTCAGATGAGTGGAGGGGTATGATAACGGGCCAGCGACTTTAACTTGAAAGTACTATAGAACACTCTATTTAACAAAATGGCATTGTTCCCTTGTATATCTACCCATGACACATATTTATACCCGTAACTGTTAACTATGTAATGACTTATATGGCAGTCCTATAGGCAATCATCCACCCTTCTCTTCATGCCTTCAATGGGATAGCTCCAGAGTATGTAATCTGAGGGTTGTGGCCAAGCAAAGTCACGTTCAAGGGACTACAAATGAAATAATTAGCACAGGACAGGAGGTGCAATCTTGTTAAGCCTGTGGGCACTTTTGGAATGTTGAAAACCAGAGAGTGTTCTCAAAATGGCTGCCATGGGAGCCTGGGCAGCTATTGATGTATTAGTGCTCCCTGCCTCCTGAGTTGTTTTGAAATACCTCCTGCTGCAGTGAGATGGAAGTGAGCCAGGACTAGATATTTACTTTGAGGAAGAATCAGATGGGCACCAGGAAACCTCTCGGTGAGCAGCATGACACCTATGGATGTCATGCTGGGGTCAGTGGCCTTCCGTTATCTATACAGCAAAGCTTTGTTTCTCTGCAATCAGGCCTATGCCACATCCATATTTATTATTTAGAACAGTTTTGCCAGTTTTACTCAAACCCACAAAATGTTTCCTGCTAAACAAATGTACTTTAATACAAATAACAAAAGTAAAATGTTTGTACGCTGAATGAATACTCTTGATTCTGCCAGCAATTCTGATGCTGGTTTAATTTGCTCCTGTTTTGAGTGCCTCCCACAGGCAGCCCTGACTGAGCTCTGGCTGGGAAAATCCAAGCACTGCTGGCCAAGGAGGATGGCAAGAACAGTCTAGGCAGCTTTGGAACTCTACTAGTTGAGCTAGTCTTCTTCCTTCCGCTAGCCACAAAGCTCTGGCAATTGTGACGGAAGCTTTTCTGAAAGGAAAGATGCAGAGTTTTGGCACTCACCAGGGCTCAGGGGTCATTTCGAGCAGGAACGCCCAGGAACACTGTTCCAGGAGTAACAAGCCCAGGAATGGGTACATATGGTGATGCACAGTGGAAAAAAGCAAAATCATACTAACTTGATCTGTATTTTCATGCTCGTTGTAGGGTAGCTTCTCTGCAAGAGCGAAGTAAATCTAAAGTATCTTTAGTCAAAGTGTAAAGCTGGCTCGCCAGCTCGGAGTTGGGAAATACCTGGAGATTTTTGGGGTGGAGCCTGAGTGGTGGATGTTGCCTTCCGTCACACTTCTGGCGATGCTGGGGTGTGTGGCATATGCAAATGAGTTATGCTAATGAGCTCCTGCACCTCTTTTTCTACCAAATGACTCTCTCTGCCACAATTTTACTAGCTTCTGGTAGTTACAGCCTAGGCAGCAGGTATCACAGAAGTGGTCCGTACGAGTCTTGTGCAGGCCACTGGAAATGTTTTATTTATTATTTGAATGTTTCTACCCTGTTTTTCTCTGTATGGTGGGGCCCTGGCCTGGAAACACTGCCCTGTAGATGTAGGTGATTTCTGCACAGGCAGGCTGAGGGGCTGCCTAGCAACAGGACAAGAGAAAAGAGATGAAGTCCAAGACAGAGAAGGGGGGAGTGAGGTGTTTTCCGGAGGGGCTGGAGATTTTTCTATGGAAGAAGTCCCAGAGAAGACAGCCTGAGGAGCCGGAAGAAGGCAAGTTGCCAGAAGAGCAGCCATGATGGCTGCTAGGCCCATGTTCAGTTCAAACCCCTACTCTGCTTCTCAGGTGACCCCCAGGTCAGTCCCACACTCTCAGCCTAACCTACCTCACAGGGTTTTTGTGGGAATAAAATGGAAAAGAGAAGAATATTGTAAGCCACTTGATGTCCCATGAGAAAAGTGAGGTATAAATGAAGCAAACAAATAATATTAATCTTGGCTTGTTCTCTGGAGTTGAATGATTACCTGTAAGCTTAACCCCGGTTTCACAAACTGACCATAGTTAAAATAAACCCTATCCTCACATTACGTCTGAAGTGAGACTAATTGTGGTTAATACACCACAGTCCTAATCTGGCTTGACAGACCCTAGGTAGCCATAAGTGGAGAGGTCCACATTCAGACAATCTCACTAACCACAGTTAGTTTATTAAACCTTTGCTTAACGTGATTTCTGAACTAAGCCTCTGGGCAAACAACTTGAGTTAAAACAAGCAGGAAAAGTCTGATTTTTGAGCTCATTCTTTGCACAGGTCACAGCATCGTTTAAAAAACTGAAGAAAATGACAAAGTTTTCAAGTCATTTATGTTGTACACACAAAACTGTGTTGTGATAGAGAGAGAAAAAAATTGAGAAGTAATTAAAACATGAGGCATTCAGTCCCAATAGTCACCCTCATTTTGATCCAGACAGTATTATTCAGAATGAAACATCTCATTCTCAGATTCCCATTGTATGTCTGGAGGCAAGGAAGTTGGCTGAGAACTGTTGTCTTCTTTATCGAAATAATTTGTCTGCAGTTTCTCAAGTGTATTGTGGTGATCGAAAAACATCCAAGAGGTTTTTTCATTGCATAAGCAGTCGTTGGCATTAGCAGTATGGCGGGATTGTAGATAATGCAGATTAGAAAGCATTTGATGACAATTTAGTGCTTGAAATGTCCTGAATAATTCAGCCTGTGGGCCCTGAATATCATTCTTCTTGCCACAATATTAAAACTGTATGGCAAAACAGATCATTATGAGATCAAAGAGAAAGCACTTGATGAAATAAAAGCTGACATTGTAGGACAACACCTTTTTTATATATATAAAACATTATTTCACCATGTTTTTGAAGAACCCCTTGGAGGAGGTAGGAAAATAGTGTCGCCAGACTGTGACACATCCCTTCCCATTTCTAAAGTGTACTGACTCTTCCCACACAAGCAGAGATCCTTTAAACAATATTTACTTCTTCTTTTTAATGATGTGAGAAACCATCATTGGTATTTGGTTTTATACAGCTGTCTGTCTGAAATAAGCATGTATAGTAGATAGTACTTGAAAAGATAGCCCTGTACAGAGACAAAAGCTATATGTGATAGATTGGCCACATTCTCTTCAAATGGGTTCTTCAAATATAAGGCAACAGCTTTATCAAAAATATTATTTTATTTTACCTCATAGGTTCTTGCCAAATATAACATTTTCCTGGAATCTTGGTTTGCCCCAATGCACATAAAATGTGCCAGATTCTTGGTTTGCCCCAGTGCCCATAAAATGTGCCAGATTCTACAATGCTGGTAAAGCAACAAAATCCAAAACAGAGATTTTCCCAATAAAACCTAAAGTCCAAACATCAGTTAAAGAAAAAAGCTTTTATTTATGACGTCAGTCTTGGCAATGGTATTCCATCAAAGTTACTGAGCCCAGATTTTACTTGGGCTCCATGTTTTATACTAGGGGGTGGGGATGCACAGAAAGGAAGAGGACAGTGTCATATAACTCCGCCTAACTAGCTGCTCAAGTGTTTAGGAATGTCTCTATCTAAATCTTGCTAATTGCTTGCCGTTCCCATGGGTCTTTAGCTTAACAAGGAAGCGATGATGTTGCGAGCTAAACAACAGAAGCCTGTTAGTTAGGTGTTGTTGACGTTCCATGTAACTGCAAATAAACCTTTTTCATTGACCTTGCATTTCAAAGCTCTAACTAAGCATATACAGAGTTCTATGCAGCATAATTATTGATTAATTTTTCTTATTGCTTCACTGGTGAGAGGGTGTTATAAGCAGATAGCTGTTAATGTTATCTCTGTACACCAAGGTAAAGAGTCTTGAACGTGTACAAAATTCCATTTTTGCCCAAGCATCTGCCCTGCGATCTCAGTTTTCCTGCTCATCCAGCCACAGGTGCTAATCCTTTGCATTTATTTATTTATTTATTTACGGGACGTATATCCTGCCTTTTGGCCCAAAAAGGCCCACCAAAGCAGCTAACAAGCATGACATTATAAATCCCATTGTAAAAACCAGTCAAATACCAAATAAAGCATGCATTAAAATCAGCTATTCAAATGAAGCACTGGAAGGAGAGCTCATTAAAGGAATGCCAAACAAAACAAAACAAAAATTCTTCGCCCACCAGCAGAAAACAGTGATAGAAGGGGAAAGATGGCTATCCCAGGAGAGAGAGTTTCACAGTTTTGGTGTCATGAACAAGAAGACTCTCTCTTTAGGCCCATAGCTGCAGTGGGGTATTTTGAGGCCTGGCCCCCTGACTTCCCTCCAGCCCCCAGGCCCGTGGCTCTTTGGGCCACCTGGAGGACTCCTGACTCTCTGGGCTGCCCAGAAGACTCCCCACCGCTGCCCCTTCCCCAAGCATGGCTTGCTCCCCCACATATTTATTTATTTATTTATTACATTTGTACCCTGCCCTCCCCGCAAAGCAGGCAGAGTGCAAACATTGCAAAAGTGAGGGGTTTTTTAAACATTATTTTATTTTTTATTTTGTGACATCAGTGCCCCCTGACTTATTTAAAGGCCCCCCGAATTACAAAATCCTGGCTACGGGCCTGGTTGTCCCCTACCTGAAGTCCGAAGGCAAGGGCACTCAAAGCAGGGCTTCAATACCTTTGTTACCTTGCTACCAGGTTTGTGTTCAGAGTATCTGTCAGATTTTGCAGGTGAGAAAACCACACAAACAACCCTGTGACGTAAATGTAAGGAGGTGTCAGCTTCTTAATCCAGTTCAATGTTGTAATAGGAGCAAACTTTTATTTCCTTCAAAATATCCTGGAAAAAAACATGGTAAATAAAAAGCAACATGAAGCTGAATGGAATATAATTATTTAGAACTTTTTATTATTAATTTATAAAACTTACTTCTGGTTCCATTATGAGTGTTTATATTGGATTAAGAAGCTGACACCTCCTTCCAATATAAGATTACTCCTGAGGAAGACTGCTGTTGAAATGAGTTTATAACCGGGTGCTCATTTAGAATGTTGGACCTTTTTTTGCAGTATTGTAAAGTTGAGAATGTTGGACAATTTGTAATCTTGTAAAGTTTTAGAAGTAATATAATACTTACTAAATGTCATTTATATCACAGGGTTGTTTGAGTGGTTTTCTTGTTTGATACCTGTGACCCCTTCTTGGTTTGTTAAGATTTTGCAGGTGACCAGAATGCTTTTTGATAAGCTACATATCTAAGGAGCAAAAGAAATCAAGTACTAATGATATGAGTAATAGTAGAATGGTTGGAGCATTTACTATGGGAAGGTGAGTGTGAAAAGTTCCTAAAAGTACAGTTTTGCAACTTTAAAAAGTTTAAAATAATTTATTTTAAGAGGGGAAAAACCCAGAATTTATATGGTACTTAAAACTAAGAAGAAGAAAAAGAGAAGAGATTGGATTTATACCCCACCCTTCACTTGTAGTCTCAGAGCGGCTTACAAACTCCTTTCCCTTCCCCTCCCCACAACACACACCCTGTGAGGTAGGTGGGGCTGAGAGAGCTCTTTTCAGAACCGTCCTTGAGAGAACAGCTGGTACAAAACTATGGCTTGCCCAAGATCATCCAGCAGCTGCAAGTGGAGGAGTGGGGAATCAAACCCGGTTCTCCCAGATTAGAGTCTGCGCACTTAATCACTGCACCAAACTAAAAGCAACAAACCTCAGAAATTGATGAAATATTATAAAAACTAGAAACTGCAAGAAGCCAGACACAGCCAAAAAAAAGTTACATGTGTTACATTCTCCTTGTTTGAAGAACTGAAGGATGAAGTCAATTTGTATATTGCTTTAAAAACACAACAGCAAGATGCAGTAGGAAGAAAGAACTTTTGGGACATGATTTAAGGGTTCATAAATTATCCAAAATGCATTGAATCCTTCCTGTGGAACTGAAAGCACAAATTAAGATTGGCTAAGAAGCTTGTCCTGCAGCCAATAAGAAAAAAAAATACAGGTCTGGACAACAGCCAATAACATGGAAGTTTGTAAACATTGTGTTGCCACCTACTGCACGGGAAGTTAACTTTGAATCAACCCCCTTGGGAAATGATGACCCAAGAAGAGCTAGATCACTCATTCTGTGGACTGCAGTTGCCCAGGGTTGCCAGGTCCCTCCTGGCAACCAGCAGGGAATTGGGTGGGGACTTAACCAGGAGCAGGAGAAAGGCTCTGCTGAGGTGCAATGATGTGCCTATGTCACTGCCCACTTGACCCAGAAGTGATACCATTACACCTAGTACATCGGGACATAGCTGACCAAACTTTAAAATTCAGCCAGTAATGACTGGGGTTCACAATCTGCCGACGTTTGTCCCTTTATAAAAAATTATTATGAATTTTTTCTAGATATGCGTCTCTCTTGAAACACACAGCACAATTGCTGAAGCAATATTTGTTATGTAAAATGGCTCTTAGATAATTGGGTATATGTTGGTGTTAGAATCATGCAGTTCTGTAGCAGTCCTTTAGAATGCACTACTGACTTTAAAAATACACAGTGAAAATTCTATAATTGCTTGTGAGTTGAACATACAAATATGCACACTTCATCACAGGTATTAGAGTGTAGAAAATATTTGACATAACTATGTTTTAACACTGGCTTTTGATTTTGATAATATCATTAGTGTTTTTCTTTGGCATTTTTCATTTCTCCTGCCTCTCCCCCCCCCCTTTTATCTCTGAAAGGGCTGAATTGTGAACTATAGTTTGCTTATATTGACAAACCAGACATGCAGATTTTATCAACTGTAAGTTTTCTAAAAGCCTGAAGAAAGACTTCTAAGGCCCACAGTAAATTGCCCCTGAATTATTTCCCATTTCTGATTCGCAGTGTGTTGCGTTAACAAAGAAGAATTAACTGATCAAAGTTGTCACATCAGGAGGATAGCTTTCAAAACAAAAAATGTCCAATGTCCTCCTAAATAGAGTCAATGCCATTCGGAGCCCGTTGACTTCAAAGTCAGAAGAACTTTGCTAAGGATGGCACTGCTAGCTTTTGCTTAGGCAATGAATGCAGCTATTGCGGATGTATACCCAATTGTGCATCTGATTCCCTCTGAATTTAATAGCTACATCTGATAGTGTAACTTATAGCTTGTTATATTGGGCCAATGGTCACACGTAGCAAAGAGCAGCTAGATCTGCATCAGGGCCACCATATTTATGTTTTGTTATTATGTTCCAACAATTTTTTAAAAAAAGAATCTTTATCTACTATGATGGCATAAATATTAAGGAAACCTTCCAACCGTATCAGTGACATGAAGTATACCATAAACCAAATGTGTGCAATACCACTGATCACAACCAATATGACGCAACACAGTGGGCAAGTTTTCAGGTTCTCCATAACTTTCTGTTAGGCTTGATGTTAAGGGCAGGGGAGTAGGGCTGCCAAGTCATACTCACGGACTGGTGGGGGGGAGTCCTTTGCTGTCCGGGAGCCTCCCTGGCGCGTGCGCGAAGCGTGCGCGCCCGGTGACGTCACCCAGAAGTGACGTCACCATGTTGGAGACGTTGCCAGGGCGATGCTCTGGCAACGTCTCTAACGTGGTGATGTCACTTCCGGGTGACGTCACTATGCTGGGGAAGTCGTCCAGCCTGGACGACTTCGGGGGTGGGGTTCCCCCCACCGGCCGAATGCCGGCCGGCGGATCGGGAACCTCTATAGCGGGGGATCCCCCGCCCCCCGGGCTGACTTGGCAGCCCTACAGGGGAGAGATGTTTCAGGCCATGGTCTTGAGGCCTGCTTGTTCTATATTTTGTCTATATATTCCAGAGTTTGCAGACACTGTAACCTATTTACGGTTAAAGTCTCACTTGCAGTGATAAAATGTCCGGTTAATCTTGTCAGATAAATGGATAGGAATTAGTTGTTGTGGATTTTCTGGGCTTATGGCCATAGTCTTCGCTAGGACAGGAAGCCATTCCCCACACTTGCAGACATAAATATTTGTTTGTTTGTTTTACTCAATTTATATTCTGCTCTCCCAGCAAGCAGGCTCAGGGTAGATCACAGCAAAATTCTAAAACACAAATAGAATGTTACACAATAATTAAAAACCATTTAAAATAGCATAGATTTTTAAAAGGAAAAAACACAAAACAGGTCGCACTATTTCACTATATACATTATTTTCAAGCTGGCACCATTAGGTCTCTGCAGTCTTATTGATCCAGGCCGTGTTGAGGTGGTAGCCTGCAATATCAGCAGGGGAGACCAAGTTTTTAATTGGATGTTCGCCACCTCAGAGAGCCAGGAATGCGGACTCTAATCTGGGAGAACTGGGTTTGATTCCCCACTCCACATGCAGCTGCTGATGTGACCTTGGGTCAGTTAAAAGATCTTTCAGAGCTGTTCTCTCACAAGCAGTTCTCGAAAGAGCTCTCTCAGTCCCACCTACCTCACAGGGTGTCTGTTGTGGGGAGGGGAAGGGAAGGTAGATTGTAAACTGCCCTGAGACTCCTTCGGGTAGGGAAGAGTGGGGTATAAATCCAATCTCTTCTTCTTCTCCTTCTCCAGCCAAAAGCCTGGTGGAACAGCTCAATTTTACAGGCCTTGTGGTAATAAGTCCCGCAGGGCCCTGATCTCAGATGGGAGCATGTTCAACCAGGCTGGGGCCAGGGTAGAAAAATCCCTGGCCCTGATTGAGGCTAAGTAGAATTCTCTTGGGCTGAGGACAACCAGCAGATCTTGACCAGCAGAGCTCAAGGCTCTCCAGGGGACATGTGGGGAGAAGCGGTCCTTTTCATGTATTATAATCAGAGTTCCATCAGCATCCAGTGGTATCTCTCCTTATATATAACTGAGTAGTGGGATAGCATTTTCTGAACATTCCACACACTCCTAAATTGTTGGCTCCATGATGTGTCACTCAGAAGCTGTCCCTACCCACTGGCTGTGTTGCCTGGGTCTTGCCTCCAACATTCTAAATAGTTTGCTGTTCCTCTCCCCACCCATAGCCAGTCGGAACACAGAGGTTATTTGCATATGCAGCCTGATTGGCCTTTGCCTCCAGCATTCTAAACAGTTTGCTGTTGCTATTGGAAGTCATTGAATTTGTCCTGAGGTAAAATACATATCCAAATCTTCCCTTAAATAGTCACTGGAGTTGCTAATTTCCCTGTGGGGACTGAAGATCTCCCAGAAATCACCATGTTCTGCAGCCACATCACTAAATTTTCCCTACAGAAAATTTCCCAGCTATTACAACTGATCTCCAGATGACCAAGATCAGTTCTCCTGGAGACAATGGTTGCTTTGGGCAGTGGACTCTATGGTATTATACCCTGCTGAAGTCTCTCCGCACCCCAAAACCTTGCCCCCCCCAGGCAAATCTACAGGTATTTTCCAACCCAGATTTGGCAACCCTGTACCTGGCTACGGAACTGCTTTCCAAACCCTTGGGACCCAGAAGTCATGGCATAGGAGGAGGTGCGTTTCTACCTTAGCTGCCACTGCATAACCCCAAATCAACATAAGTCAGGGGTGAAGGAAACCATACCTTTTACCATGAGGCTGTCCTCCCATACTACCCACTTAGGGCAGCAAAATGACTTGAGACAGCTTTGCCTTATAGCTAAGCAGAAGGAAATAAACATGGCTTGCCACCCTCTATTTTCCCCTTTCCTCTGCCACCCCACCAGCCACAACCGGTACACTCACCTGGAGCTTCCTTCTAGAGCCTGTTGTATTTCTTCCCACAACGGGCCTTACTCCTAGTCTATCATATTACTATCTTTGTATTCTAATGGAATTCCTTACAGCTTGAATGCAACCAATGCCACATACATAGCTCAGTTGCTATTTAGAGTTTGCCAAAGGCTTTTATATGCAAGTCAGTTCTACCTAGGTGATCAGAACACATGTTCACACTCCACCGCCAATGGTCCTTGCCAACATTTGGGAAGGTTACCCAAGGCTGTTGTTTTTAATTTCTTGCTTTCATATAGTTGGAAGTAAAAATACAGTCTTTACCATGCCAACCAGGAAAACTTACCAAAAACAATAAAGGCCTTTTGGAGTGAGGCAGTGGTTTTCATATGGAATTTCAGAGAACCGGGGGGGGGGGGGGGGAGTCTTTAGAAATTCTCAGAAGTTCTTCAAGGAGAGAAGAATCTCCACAAAATATCTTGCCAACCATTACTGATCAGAAAAATTAGATCCAGTTGGTCAGCCGTGTTGGTCTGAAGCAGTAGATAGAACAAATTTATTCGAGGTATGAAAGTTTGTGTGCATGCATACAAAAACTCATACCTTGATTAAACCTTTGTTGGTCTTAAAGGTGCCATTGGACTCTAAATCTGATTACAGAAGTGTTGGGTATGCCTAAGATACATGGCTCCCTACCGTTTAGTTAGACATATGTATGTATCTGTAGTAATTTGCTTTTAAGCTGCTACAGCAGTAAAACAAGTTATGGTTTGATAAGAATATATGTATTGTATACATTTCAGTCCCCCCTCCCCAATCTCTGTTCTTTCAAGGGAGGAAAGAAACATTTTTTTCTCCTCACTGATGAACAATTTCTAGAAATTTCACATCTCTCATTACGAATATTTTAACTTCTCACACCTATTACAGTCCAAAGAATTGTGCCGAACGTGATTTGTCCGCTAACTGGGACTTCACAATAACGTTGAGTAAACCTTGACAGGACTACATAGTCAGAGGTGCAGTTAAAAACAAAACAAATGTGAGTCGCGGCAGTGGAAAAGGAAGTATAGGTAGGTAGAAAGGTAGGGCCCAGTGTATGGCCCTCTTTCGATCCACTACACAGGCAAAACATGCAACAGCAAAGTTTCGCCACAACTTGTCATCAGAATGTTGCCCTTTTAAATAAACCCATCTGAAAACTCTCCAAAATGTATAACTGGAATCTAAGGAGCTATTTAAGCATGATCAGTGGGAATGTGTGCCTTTTTCTTCTTGAACAGCAGGTTCCCATATCCCATTATGAACTACTTTTGAAGGACCCCCTGGTTTCAAAAGCACTTTCTAATACATCAGGGAGACTGTTCCTTTGAGGAAGAGAAGCAAAAGCTCTTCTAGTGTGACCAAAATGTTGTATGGCTCTCTGAGTTCCGGGCCAACAAAAATTTCCTTTCTGTTTCAGGTATCTTGTAAGAAGTTAAATACATCATAACCGGTCAAGACCATGTTCAGGATCGAGGCTATCCTTGGATCTGGAATGTCCCTCAGAATCCAGCCTACTCCCACCTGAGAAGTGGGCTGTACAGCCCAGGCAACCTGTCCTTTACAAGCCCAGCTGACCAGGGCCCCAGATACTGCACAATCTCCACAATTAGGGCCATTCAAAGTCCTGCCACCATGCCCTCCCTTTAAGACCCGGGAGAGTAGGATCAGAGAAAGGCTGTGTATCAGCAGCCCATGCCTTTCCTAAGATTTTTCCATTTGCCTGCCTACCTGCCTTCCTGCCTTGGGAAATTCCTGCCTTCAGTCCCAATCCCCTGCCCTCAAGAAACTGAGAAGCAGGAGGGAAAATGGTCTGAAAATGGCAGCCATAGTGATGCTGTAGGAATTTCCCCATGTCTCTATGGTCTTTACCATAAAGATTAAGGGAAATTCCTACAGCACCCCCCAGAAGCAGTCACATCCTCCCCAAACTCCACCCTCCCCAAAATCTAGGGTTGCTATCCTCCAGGTAGGGCCTGGAGATCTCCCACTTTCACAACTGATCCCCAACTGACAGAAATCAGCTCCCCTGGAGAAAATGGCTGCTTTGAAGGGTGGACTCGGTGGCATTGTACCATGCTGAGACCCCGCCCCTCCTCAAACCCCACCATCTCCCGGATCCACCCCAAAGTCTCCAGGTATTTTCCAACCCAGGGCTGGCAACCCTACCAAAATTTCCTGGCATTTTCTGAAGCAGTGCTGGCAACCCTAGCCCTCTCCCACCCACCAAGATTGGTTCTTCTCGCTGGACGCAAGGCATGTCCTGCCCACCAAGCAGGCCTCATAAGGGGCAGAACTGTAGGCCAGGAAGAAAGTGAAACTGGCTGCTCCCCAGGCAGGTGAGTGGGACATTCAAGAAGAAAGGAGGAACAACAAGGTGCAGGAACCTTCCTCCCTTCTCCAGGTCTGAAGCATTACAAGCCCTGGGAGGGGGAAGGAGAACAAGGCAGAGAGTGGTGATGTCAGGGATCAGGGTCTCTACAGAGTGGCATCATTAATCATTACATAACTTGCTTTCTCTTTTCAGTCTGCCCTTTTCTCCACAGAATCTCCTTTTCCTTCCTCACTCCTTTCAATATCTGGATCCATTATCTGATAGCAGCAAAATATTCCAAAATCAGCCTACCGTACTGGAATCGAAAAGACCTACTTTGACTGATTAACGATCGTTGGTACCTTTGGGGTCACTGGGAACCATCTTCTATGTCTGCCTTCAAGCTCTAATATTGAGTGAAGTGGGGGGCTCACAAGCTATATAGAAAGAGGGAGAATGTGCTTTGAATAACAGTAATGCTTGGAGGTAATAAGGGCCGCATCGCAGACAATCCTGAAGTGGCGGCAGGTAATGCGTGAGCAAGTCTGCAGCAGCTTTCAATGGCTCTGCGGCGTTGTTTGAAAAGGGTTTTTGTGCTTCCAGGGCCAGCTGAACTGCAGGAGGACACCAGGGAAACAGACCTAAGTGGCATTCCAAGGGTGAATTCGTCAGCTGGATGAATGACTTGCAGAGCGAGCGAGCTACGGACTGTGAGCTTGGAAGAAGTATACAGGCAGCCTGAGTTCCAGTGGACCCAGTTAAGACCTTTCGATCCCCCTTGACTGCATTTTTGACAGAGGCTACCTTGTAAAGGACAGGAAGTAAAGAAATGACAGGCATTAAAAACGAAATGAACTTCGGAGTCCCAGTTCCGTGCAAATAGCTTATGTGTGGACCTTGTCCAGAATACCTACAAATATTTGTGCAGCTAAAAGCCATATTTGGGGCATGCAGGATATGCAGGCAAGGTCTGGTATTTCGTTATTACTTCCTTCTGATCCAAAAAATACTTTTTTTTGGCCCTTCCTTTGCTGGAAACCCGCGATTATAGACAGGGAGAGTAACCAGCAGGCTGAAGAGCAGGCTCTAAGGAACGTAGCAGTATTTTAAGCTCATACAATTCTAATTTTTGTTAACTATAATGAATGCCTGGCAGTATAGATAGGAAGGGCTGCCTAAAAAGTATGGCCATATAGTACCTTCTTGGCCTTTCTAGACATTGCTGTTGGATCTTAAGGATAGCTCTTCTCACACTCTCCAAGAGCCAGTCTATGTAATGAGTAATCAAAGAACACCCTTTTCAGGACTGTACCACATCATGCCCTATGAGGAGGCACCGTTTTAGGTTCTTGCCTGCTATACTAGGGACAAAGGTTCTAATGCAGCCTTCTTCAGGATTGGTTAGGCAATTTACATGGAAGAGCATTCAATTCCCCGACCTACATAAATCATGAAATATGAAGTTGGATGGAGTATATTGCCCATGAAGGCAGCAATCATGTTGCATGCAGCAAACTGGAATATGCATATAACTTTTATGGAACCAACATTATTCCTTCGGGGCATGGGCGTCAACTACGGGGGGGCTCGAGGGCTCGAGCCCCCCCGAAATTTCCCGGGGGGGGCTCAGCCACCCCCGGCAAAATGGAGCGCCCTGCCGGCCTGCCCTCCTGCCTCCCTGGGGCGGGGGGAGAGAGGCGGCGACGGCCGGCTGACTGGCCACCCTCAGGCGCTCCATTTTGCCGGGGGAGGCTGAGCCCCCCCCGGGAAACTTAGGCACGAGGCGGAGCGGGAGCCCGAGGCCCGCAAGGGCGACGCGCCGGCCCCGGCTGCAGGCAGCAGCAGCCAGCAGCAATCCCCGAGGTGAGCGGGGAGAGGGAGGGAGGGAGGGAGGGGGGCGGGGAGCGCGGCGGGCAGGCACGGCCCGGGGGAGGGAAGCGGCGGCGGCGGCTCCCAGGGGGGGAAGAGCGGCGGGGACATGGTCCCAAGCGCGCGCGTGCACTTCACACGCGCGCACGAAAGAGCCCCCGCCCCCCCCCCCCCCGGAATTTAAAAAGTCTACGCCCCTGCTTCGGGGTGCCATCCAGTCCAGCTTTATTAAAATCACTGGGAATGTTTGGAAGCAGTCATAACAGGTCTACTTGGAATATATGCAGAAATTCAAGAATTTTCCCTCACCGTATTTCCATCTCAGCAACTAAATGGAAAAGCAGCTACTGGATTTCTGCCGGTTGTACAGCTGTTAAAAGCACACGAACCTTCCAGGGTAAAAAGATGAGTACCTGGATCACTTAATGCAGACTGAAGTGAACACGCCAGAAGGGACAAAGACGTTTCTGTCTCTGTGAGTTTCTGCCGGACTAAGTAGGTCATGCCTCTTTGTGGGAATGTACAAATAGGGAACCAGTTTGAGAAGAAAAAGAAGCTATACCACATACAGAACTATATTATAATGAATGAATCTGCTGAGCCTGATGGGAAAGTATGCAGATGGGGATGGATTTTTGGAGGCTGCCTGCATTCCGTTATTAATGTATCTTGTTGCTAATGTAAACTGCTTATGTTATGGAAGGATCATCAACTCTTGATAGGGGATATTCGAAATGGCCTCTTATCGATAGTCCATTGGGTTTGTATCCTTATCCATCATAGGCTTCATCACCCTACTACAGATGGGATGGAGTGAACTTTCTTACTACAGAAGGATTTCATACCTTATGGAAAGGTTTTTTCCTACTATAAGATTTCCTTGTATTTTCAACGTTTGGAATGGACACTTCTGAAATCCAGTTTGTTTGTAGTTGGATAAGAACTGTCATTATTTGTTTCTGATATTTATATTCAACATGATAAAATACACTTAGACTTTTCATATATGAGTTTATTCATTAAAATATAGTTCTGTACTCAGTACAGTTTCTTTTTCTTCTTTATGAGAATAAACAGGGATCCTGCAAAAGTAGGGCTGCCAAGTCCAACTTGGGAAATATCTGGGGACTTTGGGGGTGGAGCCAGGAGACTTTGGGGGTGGAGCCAGGAGAAAGGAAGTGACATCATTTTGTGATGTCACATCCTGTGATGTTGCTTCCACATGCTGAGACATGAACTCATGAAGTTTCCTAATACTGAATCAGGCCATTGGTCCATCAAGGTCAGTATTGACTACTCAGACTGGTAGTAGCTCTCCAGGGTCTCAGGCTGAGATCTTTAATGTCACCTATTACCTGATCCTTTTTTAGCTGAAGAGGCTGATTCCTCCTGCATGTCAAGCAGATGCTCTATCACTGAGCAACGGCCCTACTGAATCCTTCCTCATCTCGGCAGAATATGAAGCACTAAGTGCTACACAAGTGCTAAATATGATTTTCATATCATAAGAACAGGAGAGAAGCCACAGTGGATCGGGCCAACAGCCCATCCAGTGCAACACTCTGTGTCACACAGTGGCCAAAAATACCAGGTGCCCTCAGGAGGTCCAGCAGCGGGGCCAGAACTCCAGAAGCCCTCCCACTGTTGCCCCCCAAGCACCAAGAATGCAGAGCATCATTGCCCCAGACAAAGGGTTCCATTTAGACCTTGTGGCTAATAATAGCCACTGATAGACCTCTACTGGATGGGGACAGAGAGAGAGAGACAGACAGACAGACAGAAAAAAGAAAGAAGGCGAGAGAGAGAAGGAAAAAAACTGGCAGAGGCACTTACTTCTATTTAGACCTTGTGGCTAATAATAGCCACTGATAGACCTCTGCTGGATGGGGACAGAGAGAGAGACAGACAGACAGACAGACAGAAAAAAGAAAGGAGGAGAGAGAGAGAAGGAAAAAAACTGGCAGAGGCACTTACCACAGCAACCTTGCAACCTTACCCCAGCCACATGCAAAAGCAGCCCCTTCAGTCCCTCCTTAATCTCTGGGCGGAGCTCTCTTGCTGACTCTATTCTTAAAGGGGAAATGTCTGGTGAGGTTTTTTACTGCAGGGCAGGCTCTCTGCAGACATTTCCCTTTTAAGGCAGGGCAGGGCAGGCTCTGACGTTCCCCTGCGTTCCTGCTGGCAGCCATTTTGTCCCCCGGTGGCCAATTTTGAAAAAGCGGGGGTAAGTATTAAAAATCGGTGTTTCCCCCGCCCTACCGGGGGACTTGGCAGCCCTATGCAAAAGTGAATGGCAGAACCAAGTTTCCAACATTTTTGGTACTGTGACCCACAAATCCAAACCCACTTAAAAAAAAAACAGAGCATGCACAAAGTAATAAAACTGAAGAAGCCTGGGAGTTGCTCTTTATTTATTTTGTTTTATTTAAAATGTTTGTATGCTGTCTTTCCAGCCAACAGGGTCCCAAGGCAATGAGCAATCACAACATAACAACAATCTTTAAAATACAAAAGCTTTAAAATACAAATGGAGGGGGGGCATGTTATAAACAATTAATACAACATATGAACATATTGATACAGTCACATAAATTGGAAGGAGAGCCACTGAAAATTAGTAAGGAAATGTCAAACAAAACCGAAACATCTTCACCAGCTGGCAGAAGACTGTGATAGAGCGGGGGGGGAAAGAAGTATCTCCCAGATGAAGGAGTTCCACATTTTCCCAGGCTTCATAAGCCACTTTTTGTCAGAACCCCTATGCTGGGAAACACTAGTATAAGAGTAGCGATGGGAACGTACTGGCTCATGAAGTAAAGTTCATCACAAATTTTGGGCAGTTTATGGTTTGCGAAGTGATGTTCATGGAAGGGCACCCAGCACGAACATTTCACAAACTTTGGTGTTGTTCGTAGCAGTTTGTAGTGGTTCATGAATGGATACATTTCCAGACAGATTGTCTCTACTCAATTAAACTATTTACAAAACTCCAAGGCACAAGTCCATTTTTGAACCTGTGCCTGACATTTTCCCAAAAAGCAATTTCCTGACCTTAGTCCTTTTGGGTTTGCAGTGCCATAGTGGCACTGGTTCTGCTGGGCTTCCCCACCTTCAGTTTCTACTGCAGAGATTCTCTGAAACTTTGGCAGAGGACAGACTGGCAGAATGAGGCGCAAGGGAAGCTGGGCAAAAAGACCCGGGCCAAGTTGTCGTGGGGCTTTCTGGTCACGCTGTGTGGACTGATGCGGGACCATACTGGGAAGGAGGCAGAATGGAGCATTCGCACTGCAGGGTGGCCCCTGGCAGTGGCACCCCAGCTGCACACTGCTTTGGTTCATTTTGCCAACCTGCGCTTAGGCGCATGGGCACATAGGCACATAGGTGCAGCAGCAATTAGGGCAGGATACCATGTCTGGGAGCTTTAACTCCGTGAGCTGGAAGCATCCCTGTGGGTGGTTGTGCCCTCAAGCGCACAGCACGCATGAGTGGTTATGCTGGATCAGTGGGTTCACTTTACCAGTGCCACTTGATTGTGGGTTATTTGCATCCACACTTCCAGGAAGCAGGATCAATGTGCACCCAAATGGCTTTCCACAGCTTTCACCTGATACTTTTAAAAAGCGGGATCAAAATGCTTCAGGACGGGGTGAGTACGGCACGGGAACGCCAGACAGCTGTGGCGGTGTGAACCAGCCCACCTAATCTGCTTGAGAAACATGCCTATATCGGGCCAAACTGCCAGTCTGAACTCAACCTTTGATTCTGTTCTGCTGGGCTTCCATTGCCCTTGCCTTTCTTGCTGGTTTTTCCCCTCCATGGAGGATGGGGGCACTTTCTTTATGGGGGCTATAACTTAGACTCTGTAAATCCAATCCTCACCAAAGTTAGAGGGCAGGTAGAGAAGAGTCAGCCAAAGGTCCACTGTGAGTTTGGTGTCTCTAGCTTGCACAGAGTCCATTCTTCCTGAACCCATGCCTGTCATTTCCTCAGAAAGCACTTTCCTGGGGGCACTTTCTTTGGGAGGGCATAACTCAGACCTCGTAAATCCAATCCTTATTAAACTTGTAGGGCATTGAGGGAGACTGCTAAACCCCACTTCTACAGCAAAATCTACAGCAGGGGGAGGGTGTTCCACTCAGAAGGAAGCTAACAGTTTTGCCTGTGAAGTTTTTTGAAAAATATTGGTTGTAAAATCACAGCAGTTCTTGAAAAAGAGGAAACTAAGACAGGAGGACATCCTATCGGGTCAGTGGATTCTTTATGAATGGATTTTGATCGCTATACAGCTGAGGCACGTTGAAGTATTACTTCTCAGAATTTATTGTTAGTAAGAATTCATTCTCAGAAGATTGTGTGCAATTTAATAGTCAGTAACCACAGTGTATTAGAATACTGAATTGTAAAGATGCCCCATAAATATAGTGTACAATTTATTACTGTTGGGGATTTCAGTTAGATAATAAGTTATATAGTTGCAAGATCCTCAAATATATGGTAAAAACCTGAAAAGTAGAATTATTTATGTAATGTATGTATTGGATATATGTATAACTTTTGGCAGAATACATCAAGGTTTTACTCATTGCGGTGAATGTTGTTCTTTGGCTGTTTAATTCACCGTGAACCCGGTTTTGTCAATTTCATCCCTATGTAGGATCATTTGATAATATAATATTATTGAAGCTTGACTCTTGTGGTAATTAGATGTGAAACCACTGGGAACCCCACAGAAAGCTGCTCTGGACTTTATGGATACTCCCCCCCCCCCCATTAACGCTGTTTTGTGCAATCACGGGTCGCTCAATGAACTTGTAATGGCAGATTCGCTTGGTCCACCATTTCCAATCTTCTTCAGCCATGTGTAGCCCCAAGGAGCTGTTGTGTTTACATGAAGTGATGGCAAATTACAGTAGGCCTGCTTGGGTGAACTAACTGTGTGCCTTAGAAGGACCTGTCTCAGAATTCTCTCAACAGAAGGTCTATGGTAGACAGCTCAGTGTGAAAAGTGTTCTCTTGAGGATGACAGATTGAAAACCCCTCTAATGGAGGAGTGGGATATAAGTACCTACCTGGCTCCCTGTGCTTCAACTTTAGCTGCCAAAGCATCTAGCAGAAAGAAACAGAGCTGTTTCTTTAAAACTGAAGCTATGGGGAGAGGCCTTTCTCTTGGCCAGGGAACTGAAAATCATGGCTGAATAAGGGACTCTTTGTAAGAACAACTGTCATGGCTCTGCAGCATTACCTTTCCATGGAAAAGGAGCTTTCATTTAACCTGCCAGAAACTCATGGCTAGTGGAAGAGAGTTTACCTACTGGCTATTTTTAGAGGTAGGTAGGTAGACAGACAGACAGACAGACAGACAGACAGACTAAAAATATAAAATGTTCTGAGCCTAGGAAAGTATGAAATAGCTCGGCTCTCCAGTGCAATGTCCCCTTTTGGCTGTGGGTTCCCAGGTTATAGTACTCACTCAGGCACCCATTCTCAGGTCCATTCAGCAGAGACAAGCTGGCTCAAAACACTAACCCTGAATTTGCAAGGAATTTGCAAGTGAAACTTCTGAGCTCCACGCCATTGAAATACACTGCAGCACAGACAAAGTTGCAAAGAAAATGCAGAATGGATTTCTCATTAAGGTCTCTGGGCCCAGGTAGACTACTCTGGGACTGTAATGACAGCCACCAGAGTGAAATGACAGTCCCTGGGAGTAGCAGAAGTGTTCTGGGATTGGAATGAGGCCCCCCAGAGTGGAATTCCATTCCCATAATGGTGCTGCTGTTCCCCATGGCTGTCACTCCACTCTGTGCCCTGTCATTCCAGTCCCAGAACACAGATTCTATTGCTAGGGACCGTCATTCTACTCTGGGGGCTGTTGTTCCAGTCCCAGAGCATTGTTTCTATTGCTGGAAACAATCCCAGAGTAGTCTATCTGGGTGCAGAGACCTCAATGAAAAAAATCCATTCTGTATTTTCTTTTTTCTTTTCTTCATTCTGTATTTTCTTTGTAACTTTGCAAGCCCAGAAGAGCTTCCTGCATCTGTTGTTGGGTGGCCGGTCCGCCTGTACCCCAGATGACCTGGAATAGGAACTTCTGGATGTAACAAACTGGCTCAGACTGAGCCAACTGAAATTGAATCCAATGAAGACAGAGGTCCTGTGTTTGAGTCGGAACGGGTTGGGGTAGGGATCCCACTACCGACCTTCGGTGGGGCGCCACTGGTGCCAGCGCCAAGGGTTAGGAGTTTGGGAGTGCTCCTGGATGCCTCCTTAACAATGGAGGCCCAGGTAGCAGCCACTGCCAAGGCAGCTTTTTATCATCTACTGCTGATTAGGCAGTTGGTTTTTTCCCTCAAACGCAATGACCTAGCTACAGTGATCCACGCAATGGTTACCTAGAGACTAGACTACTGTAACGCTCTCTACATGGGGCAGCCCTTGTCTCAGATCCGGAAGCTGCAGCTAGTGCAGAACACTGCAGCCAGGCTGTTGGGTCTCACTACGCGGGCCACATCCAGCCTGTGCTGAGGTCCCTGCACTGGCTGCCTATAGCATACCGGATCTGGTTCAAGGTGCTGGTACTGACCTTTAAAGCCCTATATGGTCTGGGGCCTGCCTACTTGAGGGACTGTCTTTCCCCATATGTGCCCCAGAGGGCAGTGAGGTCAAGCTCACAACACCACTTGACTCTCCCCAGTCCGAGAGACATTTGGCTGGCCAGTACTAGAACCAGGGCTTTCTCGCTGGTGGCCCCATACTGGTGGAACGAGCTCCCGGATGACATCAGGGCCCTGCGGGACCTATTACAGTTCTGCAGGGCCTGCAAGACGGAGTTTTTCTGCCAGGCTTTCAATTAGGAGCCGCCACTGGGGGGATTAAGGACAACATCGCCCTGGAACTTGCTGGCCAAGCCTCTGCCGCCGCCTATTACCATGTGACTCTGTATGCCGCCATTATCTGTAACTTTGTCCGTCTTTTAAAATTGTAAACCATTGTTTTTATGGTATTTTAACTGCTGGAAGCCGCCTTGAGCCAGCTTGCCTGAAAAGGTGAGGTATAAATGTAAATAATAAATAAATAAAATAAAATAAATAAAGCAGGCAGGGAACTTTGGCAGCTTCCAGCTTCAAAGGGGGAGGACAGGTGAGGGAGAAGGGGGGGAAGTGCAGTGGGCCTGACTAAAGCCATGGGCAGGTTGCTACTGGCCTACGGGCCTTAAGTTTGACACCCCTGCTTCCGATCAAATCAAGCCTGAATTCTCTCTAAAAGCTAAAATGACTATACTGAGGCTATCTTGATTTGGTCATATCATGAGAAGTCAAGGATCACTGGAAAAGACAATAATATTAGGAAAAGCTGAAGGCAGCAGAAAAAGAGAAAGACCCAACATGAGACGGACTGACGCTGTTAAGGAAGCTCGGTCTATTATTTTGCATGACCTGAGCAAGGCTGTTCACAATAGGACATTTTGGAAGTCGTTGCTCCGTAGGGTTGCCATCAGTTGGAAGCGACTTGCTAGCACTTAACACACACATACTAAGTATAATCACTGATTCATCAGTTCACTAATATTTCCTCATGAAGGATATTGAGACATATCATTTATGAAAAGATCAGGGAGACTTTGCTTGTGGAGTGTGTGTGTCACGTGCCATCAAGCAGCAGCTGACTTCTGGCAACCTGAGCAAGGGGTCTTTCAAGACAAGCGAGAAGCAGAGGTGGCTTGCCATTGCCTCCCCCTGCAGAGTCTTCTTTGATGGTCTCCCTTCCAAGCGATGCTCCCTCCAAGCTGTGGAGTCTTGTGAGCAGAAATTCAAAAATGGTGAGCAAAAATTCAAAAATGTGTGAGCTACTGGCATTAAAGTTGTGAGCAAGTGATATGACTACTGTATAAATTAGTTTGCTCTGGAGCCATCCTTTTTGAGCCAAGACAAACATCTGTGAACTGGAGGCTAAAAAACTGTGAGCTAGCTCATACTAACTCAGCTTAGAGGGAACACTGTTTCCAAATACTGATCCTGCTTAGCTTCCAAGATCTAATAAGGCTATCCCATGCCGCCTTCCCTCCCAGACTTGTGATTTACATTTAACTAAATCAGATTCAGGACTGTTCTTTGGACCAGAAACTCTTTTGCCCAATGAGTTAGTAAACAGTGGTCTTTGTACTGTGGCATTCCTTGTAGCTTCCATTTCAAAACCATAGGAAACAAGAAATTCTTTCTCTTCAGAATCATCAAGCAAGCATTCATGGGAGAGAGTTTTCTTTTTCCACATGTGACAATGCGTAGTGTTTTGTGATGTATTATGCATGCAGTTTTGCCACTTTTATTAATTTATATATAATTTCCCCCAGAGCTGTTTGTGGATGTCTGCTTGCTGTTCTTTTACTTTTTTTTTAGCAGAGCTTAGAACTGTCTGATGAACACAAAACAAGATGGTCCATGGCATGCAGGAAGTCCCAAGTTCAGTCCCCAAGTTCTCCAGTTAAAAGGATCAGATGTCAGGTGATATGAAAGATCTCTGAAACCTTCAAGAGCTACTGCCCTTTTTAGTAGACAATACTGACTTTGATGGAAGAAGAAGAAGAAGAGATTGGATTTATACCCCGCCCTCCACTACCCAAAGGAGCCTCAGAGTGGCTTACAAACTCCTTTCCCTTCCCCTCCCCACAACAGACACCCTGTGAGGTAGGTGGGGCTGAGAGAGCTCTTTCCCAAGCTGTCCTTGAGGGAACAGCTGGTCCAGAGCTATGGCTTGCCCAAGGTCATCCAGCCAGGTGCAAGTGAAGGAGTGGGGAATCAAACCCGGTTCTCCCAGATTAGAGTCTGCGCACTTAACCACTACACCAAACTGGACCAAGGAGAGGGAAAGGGAGAGGTTTTTATACCCCCTTTTCTGTATCTTAAGGATTCTCAAAACAGCTTACATTACAATTGCATTCCTTTCCCCTCCCCACAACATGCACCGTGTGAGGTAGGTGAGGCTGAGATAGTTTTGAAAAGAACTATGACTGGCCCAAGGCTTCATGTGGAAGAGTGGGGAATCAAACCTGGTTCTCTAGATTAGAGTCTGCTGCTCTTAACCACGACACCACGCTGGCTCTCACAGATCTGATTCAGTAGAAGATAGCTTCATGTGTTCAAGTATGTTCACCTGCCAAACCTATTCATAGAAAAGTCCAGGCATCCTTTGTACATGATCATTGTCCATACCACTCTCCTTACCTGTTGTTTTTTGGAAATCGTTTCAGTCCATTTCAACAAATGCTGGGATAGCTTTGGTTTTCCTATTTCTGCTAGGAAATTTATTTGAGGGCCCCATAACAAATGGATACATATCAATGGTCTCTGAGATGTTGATTGTGTTCACACATCCCAATGATTTGCACATGTGAAAGAATCATTGCCACAGAACAAGCAGAGGGGTTTTTTCCCACTCCAAATGTCCAGGTAGCTCAGCAAAGGCCGTTAAGAGGTTTAGCTTCGCAACACAGGTGTTGATAATACGTGGAATATGTATTAGAGACTACACTATTTTTTTCTCTTTAGGAACTGTTTGTATTTCATATTCTTACATTTTTCTCTGGCTGATCTTCTGTGAAGATCAGATTACTGTATCTGATTTCAATATTTGACATTTGAATGTCAGGATTTAGCCATTCTTTGTTAAACTGACATGGTGATATTCAGTATTTTGTAGCTTTAATGACTAAACCATGTTGGGGTATCAGTGGTTTTCATACTTTTTTAATCTTGAAGGACCTCCCCCCCCCCCCCCCCTTGACATCTGCCAGGAAATCTCTGCACATCTACTGCAGAATCCTTGCATGTTTACTGAGCACTTTAGGGTATTTTCAAGGATGTACACTCAGTTTCTGTGGGGAAATGATAGAGCTATTGTTTCATCTCTTGTGAGTCAAAAGTGTGTCACAGTCAGCATTGCCCCATGGCTATGTGTTGCGGACAGGGCCAGTTACAGGTGGTTGGAGTCCTCAACTCAATGCCTTCATGAGTTGAGTGGGCCGACACATTCTCCAAAGCCTCATTGTGGGGACTTTGGCATGCCGCAGACTAGAGAAGGGAAAGGAATGGGTTAACCTCATCACTTTCTCCTTCCTTCTCCTGTAGCCAGTTAGCTGGCAACAGAGCTAGCATATCCTCCCAGGCCTGAGTCTCTGGCCCTTATGAGAGAGACTCCCTGGGATATTCTTACCCCTTCCTCTTCCTGCTTCCCTGAGATTTGGCCCATCCTCCTGTGTTGATTGGCAGGAGCTACTGTCAGTTGGGTGTTACTACACCAGGCTGGCTTCCAGCTTCACCCTCCATCTCTTTTAAATGGCTGCCCTGCCTCCCTCCACGCAGCTGATGCCAGTGCATTAAGGCTCAGGGCTGCCTCAGGTGGAAGCTGTTCCTTCCTCATCAGGCATGCCGCAGGCCTCTTTGGCAGGCCCAGTTTCAATAGGCCTACCGCCTGGAGAGCAGACTGCCTGGCTGTGTCAACAAGCAGAGCCAGGGCTGAATTGTGCAGGCGTTGGCAGGTGGGCTGCTCCAGCTGGTCCTCTCCACCTCTGATAAGTACAGAGGTTCTGAGGCTATACCCCAGACACTTTGCTAACTGCTCAGGATGTTGACTAGCAATGCAAGAACTCGTGGGCACTCAATGAAATTGCTGAGCAGTCAGGTTAGAACTGATAAAAGGAAATACTTCTTCACCTGTACTAAGTTATTGTTGTTAGGATAATTAGGGAGTGACTGGCCAGGACATCTGCTACCGGGAGAACTGCAATTATTATTGTAGATCCCAGCGATCTGAGGCTTACATGGAGATCGGGGAGGCAGTGATGCCTGCTCAGCAAATTCCGGTGCTCTGGGGGAGGGGAAAGTACAGTGGTGGGTCCAGGCAGGAAGTAAAGGGGAGGATGCGGAGAAATAAGCTGGCTCGGCACCCTTCCAGCCTGAGACCCATCCCGAAAGTGGTTGGCAGTGGGGCTTGGAGGGATAACCCTCCTCTGGCATTGGTGCTGTGCAATGCCAGATCTATAAACAACAAGGTCATGGTCCTACGGGACTTCATGGAGGAACAACAGGCTGATCTGGCTTGCGTGACCAAGACCTGGGTGCGGGAGGGGGAAACAGTGGTTCTTTCCCTGCTCACCCCATCTGGATTTGTGGTCCTGCACCAATCACGGACTAGAGGGTGAGGGAAGGAGTGGCAATGCCCATTCGGGAGGCTTACTCCTTCAAGGCGCTCCTGCCAGTGGAGATCATGGGCCTAGAGTGTGTTGGTCTGGTATTGGAGGCCAGGGAGAGTGTGGCAATCTGGCTGGTGTACTGACCACCTAACGCACCGGCCGATAGCCTGCCAGCCCTGATGGAGGTCGTATCAGGCTGGGCACTGGAACACCCAAGGCTGGTTGTCCTGGGTGATTTCAACATCCATGCTGATGACGTGGCTTCCATACAGGCAGTGGACCTGACGTCGTCCATGGTAGTGCTGGGACCCTCCCAGTTTGTAACGACCCTCACTCACCAGGCTGGACACACGCTTGATTTGATCTTCTCGGCGGGGGTAACAGTGGTCCGGATTACTGCCTCGGCAGTACCATGGTCGGACCACCATGCCTTGAAGGCCCGTCTGAACATCCCACCCCGACCCTGTTTAGGCAGTGAGCGTGTTTTAGCTTGCCCACAGAGCCTGATGGATCCAGTGCGGCTCCAGGAGGCTCTGCAGGATCTGAGCTTGTGGAGGATTGGCGTAGCCAACTCTCTGCAGCCATCAATGAGATCGCTCCCAGCCACCCTCTGCGCTCCTGTACTAGGCTTGCCCCCTGGTTTACCCAGGAGTTGCGGCTTATGAAATGAGAACTCAGACGGCTAGAGAACTCAGACGGCTAGAGAACTCAGACGGCTAGAGGCAACGGGCTCACGATAAAGCTACAAGAGCAGCTTATAGGATTGGGCCCTGCGGGACCTTGTGTAGTTCCACAGGGCCTGCAAGACAGAGCTGTTCCGCCAGGCTTACAAATAGGGGCCGCACCTCCCTACCTCCCCCCATCTTATGACCACCAATGACTGGCTGTGGGTAACATCATCCGGAGCTAGAGAACGTGGAGTCTATTTACTATGTCATCTGACACATCACTGAGCACTTATTGTTATGTTATGAGAGTGTTTTTGTTATGAGAGTTTGTTATGTTATGTTATGAGAGTTGTTATATTATGTTATTGTTGTGTTATGTTACTGTTATGTTATGTTATGAGAGTGTTTTATTATTGTTATGTTATGTTATGAGGGTGTTATTGTTATGTTATGTTATGTTGTTATGTTATGAATGTTTTATTGTTATGTTATGAGAGTGTTTTATTATGTTTTAAGAAGAAGAAAAAGAGAAGAGATTGGATTTATACCCCACCCTTCACTTGTAGTCTCAGAGCGGCTTACAAACTCCTTTCCCTTCCCCTCCCCACAACAAACACCCTGTGAGGTAGGTGGGGCTGAGAGAGCTCTGAGACAAATGTCCTTGAGAGAACAGCTGGTACAGAGCTATGGCTTGCCCAGGGTCATTCAGCAGCTGCAAGTGGAGGAGTGGGGAATCAAACCCGGTTCTCCCAGATTAGAGTCCCCGCACTTAACCACTACACCAAATTTTAATGTATTTATGTATCTTGGCACGGCCAAGTCATGTAAGCTGCTCTGAACCTGTGTAGCGGGGAGAGCGGCCTATAAGTCTAATAATAAATAAAAAATAATAAATAAACCCAAAGAGTGATTAACACATGGAATTCACTGCCACAGGAGGTGGTGGTGGCTACAAGCAGGGATGGCTTCAAGAGGGAATTGGATAAGCATATGGTGCAGAGGTCCATCAGTGGCTATTAGCCACAAAGTATAGATAGGATGCTCTGTATTCTTGCTCTGATGCTCTATATTCTTGGTGCTGGGGGGGGGGGGGTAACAGTGGGAGGGCTTCTAGTGTCCTGGCCCCACTGGTGGAACTCCTGATGGCACCTGGTGTTTTTGGCCACTGTGTGACAGAGTGTTGGACTGGATGGGCCATTGGCCTGATCCAACATTGGCTTCTCTTATGTTCTTATGTTAAGGGGTAGGCAAGATGACTGAGGACAGGACAGGCTGGCAAGACCTGCCTAGGACAGGAGGAAGCTCAATGCTCAGGAATGGTGGGCTCTCAGCATCTGGCCAAGAGTGCTAATTAGAAGTGGGCATGCACCACATTTTTGCCATTTAGTTTGTGGTTCATGGCTGAACCATGAACTGAACCATGAACCCATACGAACCAGGAGGCTGGTCCACAAACCAACCTGGTTCTTATCGGTTCATGAGTCATTTAAAGTTTAATCCCTTGCTTTCTGCTCCCCATCACTTTTTGTGGGGAGTGGAAAGCAGGGGGCCACTTAAACTAAACAGCTGTGGCAGCCCAACCGTGCAGCTGTTTGGTTTAACTGTCTGGGAGCCATTTAAACCACTGCTTGCTGCTCCCCACAAAAAGCCATGCGGAGCAGAAAGTAGGGGGGCATTTAAACCTAACAGCTGGGCAGCAGTAGCACTTTGGTTTAAATGCCCCCCTGCTCTCTGCTCCCTGTGAAAAGCCACAACTGCCACAAACTGCATCAAAACTCATGAAAGTTTGTGGTGGTTCTTCAGTTCACAAACTGCTTTGCAAACCACAAACCAGCCAAAATTCATGACAAACTTTAGTTTATCAGCCAATTTGTGCCCATTCCTAGTGCTAATGTTAAAGCTCTTGCACCAGATCATGGGGAAGGTCTATAGAGACAGGGGAACTATCTTTTAGCTGTTCTTCTCCTCTGAAGATCCCTTGAGAAACCTCCCAACAAGTTCCTCCCAAAACATTTTGAAAGCTGCTGGTATGTTATATTTGACAGCATGTAACTAATTGGCTTACAGGGGTAGGAAAAATTAGATAGAATTGACAATTGAGAAGTGTGGGTATTATTAATTTTATAGCATTTGAAGGACAATATTTAGTTTCTGATAGCATGTTATACATAAAATACAGTCGTAATTACTATTTGACAACCTCTGTAATTTCATTTTTGAAGCCTGTCAAAGTCAAACTATTCAAGAGATGCCAACAAGTCTAAAATGCTTACATTTTCCTGTTGTTGTTGTTTTTAAAATCAGCATTCAAAATGTGTACAGAAGTTTTGCTCTGGGATTTCTCATTAAGTAAATTGAAAGGAGAATCTGCCCTTTTCAGATATTGGTGAATATTTGCTTCAGCGTATTAATCAGCCCATAAAATTACACTGTATATAAATTTGTGTTCCTTAGTGATTCCAGCTTGCATTATAAACCAGAGTGGCAACCAAAATTCACTAGAATTAGATCTGAGGCAAAATTTCATATCGGTCTTCTTCTCCAAGTGAAATCACGAATACCATCTCCATATAAATTTCTACTGCATAAATCTTTTTAAATAAAATAAGTAAATAAATTTCCATTGCACTGCTCAAAGCTTACCAGCCACATCTCCTTTGCACTACATAGATAGGCATAATTGCTAATGGAGAACCACAAATGGATAAAGGCCCTTAATTCTTCTCTTGCCAGCTGTTTTACTCCCAAGCCAATTTCCTACCCATGTTTGCAATGTCTTGAAACCCTGCTGGGTACAGGAGTTGCGGAAGAAAAGCAGTGATTCAGTGAAGGATTAAGTGTTTTCTTGCCACACAACATATTGCTTCACCAGGTGACTTCCCTCTCACATCCCCTCTATAAAGGAAAATATACAGTTCTGCCCTCAGGTGAAGCATCCTTAGGAATTTCAATGGAAGAAGAAGGAGTTTTGCTTACTGAAATACCTGTTGTGTACATCTCTGGTGGCAGCGCATGTATCTATCCATTCCTTCCAATTCCATTTCTTATTGTCTGATACAAATACTTGTCCATTGCAAGGGCCGCATTCGTGTGCTGAGCCATCATGTACTCTGTCTGCATAATTTAAGCTTTCAATGTTGTGTATAACTTCCCTCCAACAACCACTTGTGCCCCTTTACCCTCATATTCCCACTCTGGCCAATTATCCAATTTGTGTTTCCCTGATCCTCACAACTTCGTGAATTGCTGCCATAGGACAGAAGACGGTTTCTGCTCAAAATTTCCCTTGAGTGCCTGAGAAAATACCTTGAAGCTGGGATTACGGTGTGTTTTTTTAAAACACCTGTTAACTTAAAGGGTATACAGCTCTACAGTTCCCAAACAGCAAAATGATTATGCTCCGCATGGAAAATGCTCAAAAAACAATTTTGGTTCCTATCCTGTAGTTTACTGGATAAAAAAACATCTTGTCCTGTTTGCCCCACCCAACAGAATCTCCAAAATGATACATTTGAAAGTGCTAAGAGCAAGCTGACTGAAAAATCACATAGAGGGATACATGGCTGCCCATAAAAAGTCTAGAGTGAACAGAATAGGGCATAGACTTTTACTGTATATGCTACAAGTGATCTTAACCAGGGCTTTTTTTCCTGGGGGGAATGTGCCAGAATGGAGTTTTGGAACCTCTTTGACAAAATTCTTTTTAAAATGTTTAAAAGTTCGTGAGTTTTCAGTATACAGATTGAAAGCCTAATTTCCCTCTTGAGAGTTCCGGCACCTCTTTTTCCAAAAAAAAAAAGAGAGAGAAAGCCCCGATTAACCAGGATTTGGAAGTAAGTATCACATGACCTTTAGGAAGGACTCAAGAACTAAAAGCAGTGGCCCACAAATGATCTATTTAATATTTTATAGCAGTGTCCCACAACTTATCCATTTTATGTGTTATTTATTTACCACATTTTTGTACCATTTTTTTGTAAACCATTCAAAGTGGCAAACAGAAAAATTACAATGATCATTTAATGATTCCTTATCGAAAATATTAAAATATTATGCAAAGCGTAATGGCACAAAACAGTGGGAAAAGGCATAAAATGGCAAACGTTTGGTAAACAGAATCATTTGCAATCTCTCTTTCAAATGCCATCTGAAAATAATGGGTTTTTAATCTGTCTGTGGAAAGTCATCAGTAATAGAGCCAAGGTAATTGTTTAAGAGAAGGAAGTCCAGAATTCTGGGACAACCACCAAGAAAGTCCTTCTACTAACAAAGGCCAGTCTTGGATTTCAATCATTAATAGGATTACCAAGTCCCCCCGGGGGGCGGGGAAAACCCCGCTCGATCGGCCTGCTCCCCGCTGGCCCAGATTGGGCCGCCAGGGGGAACCCCACCACCCAAATTGCCGGGCTGCAGAGACTTGCCCGGTGTGATGATGTCACCCGGAGGTGACGTCATCATGTCGGGCACGTTGGGGGGGGGGCGCTCTATTGTTTGAGGGAAAACTCTATGGTTTTCTCTCAAATTACAGAGTTCCCGCCCCAACATGCCCGACGCGATGACGTCAATCACCGTGCATGCACTCCGCACACATGCCAGAAGACTCCCAGAGCAGCAAGGACTCTCCCTTGCCAAAAGAAAGGTAAGACTTGGCAACCCTAATCATTAATCTAGAATAAACCTACTCACAATTAGTCTGATCTTTAAAAACAGAGCAAGCTTAAGTGTGCCACATTTATTTTTGTATGATGCGCAGTTATATTTTGAGTTTATATAATTCCACTGGCATAACAGTCTGCAAAATCACCTCTGACTGTCTTGGTATGCTCACCTTATGTTATCCATCAGTCCTATGACATATAATTATTTTTTTTTATTTTTGAAAAATCAAGTTTAATGGAATCCAGAGACCAGTCTTATCTAAGCACATGTTCAGAGTAGATTACTATGCTTTCCTCTCAGTTCTGTTATTTGACTTCAGGATAAATGAATGTTGTCATTATGACTGAATTCTGTCATAATGTTATAAACGGAGCATATTTCCTCACATTAAATCATGAGCGTCTTCTGGGCTAACCCTGCTCTTACACTATTTCTTTAGAAGTCAGTTTCAAGGACATCAGTGAAGCAGATGTCTTTATCAGGGCTGTTTCATGTATGGCCTTTGAAGGACTAGCTATGGGTATCTGCAACCATAGACTGGCAAGAGTAGTGATCTCTGGGAGCTGGGCACTGTGGAATCTGGAAAGTTTGCGGTCATTGACCTCTAGAGTATCTGTCTTTCATTCGCTGATTTGTTTAGGCTCTTATGTTTGGGAACTTAGCTGAAAGCAGAACTTTAAAAAAGTGTTTTGCTAAGGGATGCTGTACTGTGTACTGAGGCCATGTGGAAGGCAAGTCTTAGCTGATGGTTTATAGTTAATGGGTAGTCATAATTCTGAATATATTGTTAGATATGAGTCCAGTAGTGCCTTAGAGACCAGCAAGAGTTTCAGGGTATAGGAACTTAGCCAGATCATGAGAAGGGAGGGCAGGAAGGGTTGCCTCAGTGCTAGTTCATGTGGCCCTTTCTTATATGCCCAGGGAAATGCTGATCACCACTTTGGGGTCAGAAAGCAATTGATCTCCAGGCCAGTTTGGCCAGGGATCCTGAAGGGAATTTGCCCTCTTCTGGGCTTACAGCAGGGGTCACTGTGGGTGGGAGAGGTATTTGTGAATTTCCTACTTTGTGCAGGGGGTTGGACTAGATGACCTGGAGGTCCCTTCCAACTCCATGATTCTGTGGCCGAGGACAGACTGGCAATGTAAAGCGGGGCAGCCCCGCGTCGGAAGTGGAAGAAAAGAGCCCGTTCAGACATGCGCATCTGTCCCTCGGTTCCATTTTGAACTTACCCGTCTCCCAGTCGCTTTCTATCCGCTTTAACAGGACACCGGGTAAAACCGGGGTTCAGGGGCCGTCCTCCGCATGCCTCCCGCTTCCAAACAGTGTGAACCGGAAGAAGCATGTGCGAAACACATCAAAGGGAAAACAAAAAAAAGTGCAACGGCGCGCGCAAGCTGGCTCCGCAGCAGTCTGAACGCTTCGTATCGGCACCACTGCGCATTGCTCTGGCCAGTATGAACGGCCAGCTCCGTGGAGTTTTTCCCCTGCACCAGTTCCCTCCACTTTGCCCCCGCTTTACATTGCCAGTCTGTCCTCGGCCTATGATTCTATAAAGGGCGCTTTGACTCTCGGAAGCTTACACCCTGAAATTCTTGTTGGTTTTTGTCATGACCCGGCCTGTAGCAGTCGGTCCTGGTAGGCTGGGGGAGCCTGAATGGCAGTAGAAAGTGCTGGGCCCACAACTCTCGGGCCTCTGGGTGTATTTTGGCACCAAAACGGGCCAATAGGAGGGAAGAGAGTATTGCAACAAAAGAGCTGAGACTGGTTGGGAGTTGTTCTTTTTCCGGAGAGCAGGGCCTGTGGAAAGGCTGCTGTAGGAAAGAGGCCCTCGCCCCGAGGAAAGGGTGAGTAAACGCAGGTCTAATGAAGACAGAGAGCTAGGGACTGTGAGCCTAGTCGCGTTAGGGCATTGGATTCCTTTTCTTTTCACCCACCTGCTGTTTTTATCCTTGCACCTTGTTTGTCTTCCCATTTTGGGTTGACCTCCTATACAATAAACCTTTTGTTGCTGTTCACTCTGCCTGGTCCTCACGCTCTCTTATTCGGCCAAACAAGGGAGGTCTGAAGGTTTGGGAGGGTACTCTGGGCCTTTCCAAGGGAACCTATATCCAGAGTGGTGGCAGCATCCGAGGACACCCTACCTGAGTCATGACAGTTTCTAAGGTGTTAGGTAAAGGTAAAGGTTTCCCTTGCTTGAAATCCAGTTGAATCCGACTCTAGGGGGCGGTGCTCATCTCAGTTTCTAAGCCAAAGAGCCAGCATTGTCAAGAGAGTTTTTCCATGGTCGTGTGGCCGGCATGACTAAACAACTTCCCACCGAAGCGGTACCTATTTATCTACTTCCAATTTCTAGCTTTTGAACTGCTAGGTTGGCAGGAGCTGGCGCCAGAGACAGGAGCTCACTCCGTCACACAGCAGTAGGGTCTCGAACTGCTGAGCAACCAACCTTCCGGTCTGCAACTCAGCGTCTTAACCTCCGAGCCACCATGGCCCCTCTAAGGTGTTAGTGGACTCAAATCTAACTGTTCTACTGCAGACCAACATGGCTATCCTCTGAAACATAATATATCGGTTACCCTTTGTTGGCGTCTCTGAAGAGAGTTCCTTTTTTTCTAATTGTGTTTTCCAAATAGATATATATTTTGATTTAATTTCATTTTTCATCATTTCTAACCTGGCTTTCTCTGCAGGAATAACGGCTGATACATGCCCCATATTTCATTTGCCACATATTTCAGTTAAAAAAAAGTTTTATGAATGAAACATAACCTTGCCTCCTGGGCTTTTCTAAATTATGAGCAACGCTGGATATGGAGATTATAGAAGGGACTCATGGGGAGAGTGAAGGGGGAAATATTTGGGTTTTTTTGAAGAGAGAATCAGTAAGCAAGAGAATAATCATCAGGGCAAGGGATAATATACAGAAGCCTATTTTTTTTTAATCCAAGCATTAACAAAAACTCAACACTTATTAGTATAAATCGGCCCATTTTGCTCAGTCTATCAGAATTGGACTGACCTGAAAAGATCCCAGTCTCGCTTCCACCTAAAATACAGTGGGCCATCTATCCATCCATTGAAGGATATCTAAGCAAGTACGCCCACTGACCGAGAGCATCCTGTGCCTGGTAACCATGTTTTCTTGAATGAACACTATCATTTACGTATTGTTTCATGTGGTTGTGTCGCTAACTAAAATCGGGTGGTGCCCCCTTTCCTCTTTTAGGCTTGGGTCCCGTGAACAAGTTCCAAGTCCACTAGATAGCCTCAGCCAAGGAACGAGCTTTCTCTTGTGCAGGCCCTTCTGTTTGCACAAGATCCATTGCTTTCAACGAGCCCTTCAGCAGACAGAAGTGCTAATGTATGAGGAAGCTCACTCCACAGCAGGGACTAAGTAGCGCACACATAACATGTTCATAGGATCCGAACCAACCATGGTCTGAATTTGGGCTGCACTTTTGTAAGACCCTATGAACCCTGAAATTAGATGGAAAATGTTTCTTCTACAGTGAGCGGAATAGCGTGTTCAAGTCAAAATGTCCCTTTGTTGCACCACATCTATTTTATGCAGGATGAACACACAGGATGAATTCGTAATTGTGGGGGGGGGGGTCAACTTAGTCACCATAACCACTACATTGCAGAGGCTCTCAGATATTTTTCATATGGGTAGGTGGGGTTGAGATGACATTATCTTTGCTAACTTGCTCATAGTTGGGTAGAAAGTTGAAGTAGGAATGAGTTAATGTTCCCTACTTTGTTACATTTTATATTTATTTATATTGTACATATCCTGGAATGGATCCAACCAGCTTTTCCTGTGGTGAAAAGGGGAGGAGGGGTCCCTTTTAAACATTCAAAAAGTTTGTGCTGAGGATCATGGGGGGAAAGCCAGGTGGTATGGAAGCTATAGTACAGAGGAGAAATTGGCAACACTGAATGAAAAATCGGGTTGGATCCAGCCCATGAAAAACATATAATGTGTAATGTTGATATGATGCACAATGGGTTTTTTCAAAGGTGTACATTTCACAGGGGGAAATTCAGCGTGAGGAAACAAAAAAAGGTTAAAAATATACAGAACCACAGTTTTCACTTGCTCAACAGAGATGTGAAATCCAAATAGGGCTCTGGGGATGAAATCAGTGTGGACGAGAAAGTCAAAATCATCCTTCATTTCACCTTAGATGTTTCATGTTCCAAGCTCCAGAGACACTGGCTGAGTAAGGGGCGGACTTCTGATTACATGTGAAAGAAGACAGCTCCTACCCCTCCCCCCCAAAAAAACTATTGATTCGGTATTGTGCAAACCTTAGATTTAGTGTGTCGCAGAACCATATGTTAATTGAGTTGAGTACAGCTAAGCACTCTGTCTTAACTGGTTTGGGGAATGGAGGCTGCATACCAGTTAACTGGACTTCTTTTCCTAATGTATCCATCAATTTAAAAACTCAATACGAGGGAGATTATTTCATTTCCCCAAGGGCACTTATCACAGACTCCCACAAACAGGGAACTTGCCTCTTTCTGCTTCTCCTCTCCTCAAGAAATTTCTCATACTTTAGAAGATATATATTAATAATGGGTTACTTCACTTCCACCTCTATACCATTCTCTCTCTCTCTTTTTTAAAGAGCCTACTTTTTATGGGTCATGTTGCCATCACTTCAACATGTAAATGAGAAACATTAAGAAAAGAGAGGAGGGCACACGAACCTCCCCCGAGACATGTTGCTAGATCTTTGGTCCTCTGATCTTTTGCCCCAGCAATGAACCCTCCTATTCATCTCCAAATTCCTTTGGTCACAATCCAGTTGCAGCCTGGAGATGGGCAGAGCCCGCCCCCCTGCCCCCCCAGCTGCATAAGTTTCAGCTTCTCTCACAAATCAAAGTACTGGAAGGTGACTGTATTTGGGAAGGGCTGTAGCATATGCTGTTGCCTGATTAACTTGCTAAAAGATAGTGCTGTGATAGGGACACTTCACCCAGTGGTGAGAATTTCCAGGGGCAGTGGTTTTTGACTGTCATTCTCTTTGGAACATGAGAGCACAAGAAATGTCTGTGTTTTTGTTTTTTGTTTCATTTTGTAATATGTGCTTTATTTACCACTATACAAACAGAGCAAAGATGGAAGGAAGGAAGCACTCCTGCAAGACAGCAGCTCCAGTTCTTCATATCAGATACTGAGACCAAGGGACCTGTACTCCACTTCATTTTCAGCCTGCTCATATCTTGAACTCTGTCTGTCTGTGTGTCCGTACGATGTGTGTGTGTCCTATGATCAAACTGCTACTGTTGCATGCACAAACTCACATGCCCTTTCAGCTGCGATGGATCCCCTCTAAACAGCCGTTTAAGAACTGAGTTTTTAGGAGATTATCTCCTAACAATTAATGCCTGTTAAGGATATATCCTGCCTGACCTGGATAGCCCAGGCTAGCCCAATCTTGTCTGATTTCAGAAGTTAAGCAGAGTTGGCCCTGGCCGGTATTTGGAAGGGAGACCATCAAGGAATACCAAGTTTGTGATGCTGAGGCAGGCAATGGCAAACCATCTCTGAATGTCTCTTGCTTTGAAAACCCCACCAGGGGTCTCCATAAGTTAGCTGTGACTTGATGGCCAAAAGGCGACCCAAAAAAGAGTTATGCTAATGAGCTCCTGCACCTCTTTTTCTACTAAAGGACCCCTGGCTATATTGATCTATTAGTAGTTTTGAGTAAGAGCTTTTAACACCTATATGTTAATTTTGGCTTTGGATTATTATTAAATATTGGCTTGCTTGGGGAAAAAAACCCTTTCCTTAAGCAGACTGCTTATGCCAAAAAGTAAGTTTTAAAGAGAATAACAGAACAAATTGAATAGGTGTAATGACAGCAGTTCTAATTGGAAATAAATTATTGCCAACTTTAAGATTTATTGTTTCATCTTGTACTTCAAAAGGAAGAGTCTGAGTGAAAAAGGACAGCTATATATATTGTAACAGAGAGAAATTCCTTCTCTTAATTTGACTATGTATTTGTAAAATCCTATATAATGCTTTTAAAACTTCATGTTAGAAAGTTATTGAGCTTAAGAAAAAGGATTGTTTGCATAAAAGAGAAAGCTTTATGACACTCAGAACTGACCAGGTGAATAAAGAATTCAGCCAAAACAGAAGTCAATTGCAGGTCAGCTAAAGAAACTCATTGAGTGCTTTGAAGTTTTTGTGTTAAGGAGTACCAAACTACTAACGACCAGATGATGTCACAGAAATGAATTATGCACATCTGCTAATTAAAAAGGGTGCAAGTAGATCTTAAATCATGACACTTGGCACCAAATTAAAGGGTCAATTAAAAATACAGAATTTGTATTGTAGAATGGTGTCTCCTGCTGGTTAAAGTAAACTGGTGTGTTTTGCAAATTAAACACTTCAATAAGCTTTTAAAAATATCAAAAATATTCTGTAAAATTCCCTGATGGACCAAACGTCAAGAATAATAGGTATATCATAATATCTATAAAAGCTTTATGATATAGACCACTTTGCAATATTGAAAGGTGCTTATAAAAAGTTTAAAATATTAGAAATGCTATGTTTATAATCAAATGCATCAGATATGTATCTTAATAGAAATAATCTGTACTAAGAATGCTGTTATGCTGTTATACATACTGAATTGATGTAAAAGAAACCAATACTGATAGATTTGATACTGAAAATGAACCCAGTCCCTCTGTGTGTATAAAGTTCATTAGAAGGTGAAGAAAAGTCTGGGAGTAGAGCCAAAGAAGTAAACAAAGTTGTAAATCAAATATAATGAGCAGGATGAGTACTACACCTGCACTACAAAGCTTGAAATATAGCCAAATGACATCCTGTGTGTCCAATATGTGATTGATGGACTTTTAAACAAAGGAAAGTGAACTACACATGTTTAAATGATGTCAGTGATGATGTGAAATGAGGTGGAGCCAGAAGAATATATAAGTCTGCTTTCTGTATTTACTCATTGAACACCCACGCTGAACTCCAGCTGTGAGGTGCTCCTTATTCAAATAAAATACTTTTTGTTACCCTTTACTGCCTGGATGATCAATTTCACTGTGTGGTTTATTGGCTAGCCACACAAGTCAAAGAACCTCAGTGCCCTTAGGGCGTTGCTAACAAAACCATGGATATCCTTTGTATCTTTACTGTAAACTGGATGCATAGTATTTGATGGTGCTAAGGAAATCTGAGCAAGCAAAACAATGAATATGATGATCTGAACTGCTGCAGAACATTTCACTCTTACACAAGGAATTAACTTGAGGGTTAGGTGTAAGTAGCTTTTTCCCTCTGGTTAATTAATTAATTATTGTATGGCACTGAGTGTAGAATAGCCAGGAGATCCAAAGATTGTCCGGCAGCCGCAAGTTCTAGCTCTTAGCATTATGCTAGTGGTGAGCTAGACTGGTTTTTAGGGGCTGAGAGAGCTCTGAAAGAACTGTGACTGACCCCCTGGTCACCCAGCTGGCTTCATGTGGAAGAGTGGGGAATCGAACCCGGGTATCCAGATTAGAGTCCATCACTCTTAACCACTACACCAAACTGGCTCTCTCCCTCTGTTTTGTGTGTGTCTGTTTTTAAAGATTCCTGAATTAACAGAACAGGTAGGGTATAATCCAGCAAAAGTTAATCACTTTTAAGTCACAGTGATTTCAATCAAGAGAGAGTTAATCATTTGCTTAACTCTCCAACTGAAATCAATGGGACTTAAAATTGCTTAAATGTAGTTGAGAATCATGCTTGGGGTTGAAATGAACAGATTTTCTCCTCCCTTTACTTTTAGAGAATTTTCCTCTGCACTGCATTTCTTTCTAATTTAATTATAAGAATTTCTAAAATAAGTTTTAGAACCAAAACGTGCCATTGAATGCAGGTTTCAGATCCTTTGGGTCATTTGTAGCATTATTTCTCTCAATACTTCCGCTGTGCACATGTGCATGGATCAAATGCTGCAAAAAAGAAAAAACCTTGAGCCAGCACATTAAGGAGAATCATAGATATGATCACATCAAGATTCTTTTACAGCATTTTTATCACTCTGTATGTACCACAGGGGCTCAGAGGTTAAGACACTGAGTTGCAGACCAGAAGATCAGTAGCTTGGCAGTTCGAGACCTGAGTGCCGTGTGACGGAGTGAGCTTCCGTCTCTGGCCCCAGCTCCTGCCAGCCTAGCCATTTGAAAGCAAGAAAATGCAAGTAGATAAATAGGTACCGCTTCGTTGGGAAGGTAACAGTGTTCCGTGCACTTCGGCACTTAGTCATGCTGGCCACATGACCACAAAGAAGTCTTCAGACAGCACTGGCTCTTCGGCTTGGAAATGGAGATGAGCACCGCCCCCTAGAGTCGGATTTGGCTGGCTTTCAATAAAGGGGAACCTTTATGTTTATGTACTAGTAACATAGTGAGGGGAGGAGGACCCAGAGAGTTGGAATAAGAGAGTGTCACCTCAAACTGCACATACCGGAGGTTCCACATGAAATTCAGGATGTTATAAAAAAGAGTATTTGGGGTTGCCACCTCTGGGTTTGGAAATCCCTGGAGATTTATGGTGGCGCTTGAGGAGGGGAGGGACCTCACTGGATTATAGAGCCAGAACATGATCCGTTATGTCCCTGGGAGAGCGTTATGCTCTTCAGACAACAACTTGCTGGTGGTCCCTAGCCCTAAGGATATCCGTCTGTCCTCAAACAGGACAAGGGCCTTTTCAGTCCTGGCCCCAACCTGGTGGAACTCTCTGCCAAATACCATCAGGTTCTGTGGGACGTTATGCAGTTTTGCAGGGCCTGTAAGGCAGAGGTGTTCCGCCAGGTTTTTGTTTCAGGACAGCGATGGTTTCCTTTTGGCTGGCACCCTTTCTCGTTCCCCCTGCTATTTTCCTTTCTTTTGCCCTCCCGTGAAGTAGCCATCAGTCTGAAATCAGACTAATTAGTATTCACCATCTCTTTTCTTCAAATATGTGTTTTTGATGTTTTAATGATTTTATCTGATTGTGTTTTATGGATACTGTACATAGCTCGGAGCCCTGCAATAGAAGGGATTGGGTGATTAATAAATCCAAATAAAGAAACAAAATACATAAATAACATCCACCCTCCAAAGCAGCCATTTTTCTCCAGGGAACAGATCTCTGTCATCTGGAAGTCAGTTGTGATTCTGGGAGATCTCCAGGCCCCACCCAGAGAATGGCAACCCTGCCTTCACAAACATGAGCAAATAATTTTGAACTCCAAAATCTGGGAAGCAATTCATGTGAAGGGCATTTATGAAGTTTCCCTACGTGTTGTTATTGGGGGGAGGTCCTCTTGCTTAGGATTTTGTTCTTTTCTTTTACTTGATCTGGGCCATAAGAATTCTCAGTCGAGGGCTTCTTGCAGCCAGTTTTCAGAGTCAGATGGAAACAAAATGAACTCTAAATTACCTGGAAAGACTTTGACTCAGCAAAGACTTGATGGTTGCTAAGAGACTTATGGTGCAGGGGTGAAGTTTTACAAGTCAGTTGTTTGGACAGAAGTGGCGAGCCTGATCACTATTAAGGGCGGTGGGTGGAAATTGCCCCTATGAGCAAATCCTCAAGGCACCTTCTGTAGGCTTCAGAATTAAGCATGCAGAGCCGTTCCACCATCTTTTCCCTCCAGGTTTCATTCTATGCCACTCCTCATGTTTCCTTCCTGCCTTCCCCCTTTACATGTGTGGTTTTTCTTTTGCACACCTCATTTCTCATCATCATCGATAACACTGTCTAACCATCTGCCATAAAATCCAGCAATCAGTCAAAGTGAAAGTGGGATACAATGTAGAGAGGAATTTCTGCTCCAGCGTGGGTTTGGTAAAGCAGTGGAGCGAATACTAGATGCAGAATTGGCCAAAGTAAGCTCTAGACCATGAAACTTTGTGCCATGATACATGTACTAGTCCAGAGTTCCCCAACATTGTGCTTGTGGGCTTAGTGGCACCTGTTGAGACCTTTTCTGGTGCCTGCCAAGTGTTTTCAGAAAGTAGGCAGAGCCAGATGGGACTTTTCCTAGCAAGGCTTCTGATTGGCCCCATTGGAAATTTGACTGGCTGTGCAGATTTTTTAAAAGGTTGCTTTGGCGGTAACTGTTTACACAGCATGGCGACCTTCAGTTTGGTGAGAGCCAATCTGATGTAGTGGTTAGGAGTGTGGACTCTAATCTGGGAGAACCAGGTTTGATTTCCCACTCCTCCACATGTAGACTGCTGGGTGACCTTGGGTCAGTCACAGTTCTCTGAGAGCTGTTCCCACAAAAGCAGTTCTCAAAGAGCTCTCTCAGCCCCACTGGCCTTACAGGGTGTCTGTTGTGGGGAAAGGAAGGGAAGGAGATTGTAAGCCACCCTGAGACTCCAAGTGAAGAGTGGGGTATAAATCCTCCTCCTCCTCTTTCGTCTGACTGAAGTTAAACTACAGCAGCCATTTTATGGCTGGCTCCACTTCCTGCAGCAACTGATTTGTGGGACCGATTATGTGGCTGCACCCACCACATTGTGCAGAATCTATATACTAATAGCCAAGAGTCTCCTCTGAGTGCAGATACTTATTTCTGCAGATAGGGGTCTCACTCTCCCCCAACAGGTCTTTCTACAGACTCAGGGGACTCTTTGAGTCTGCAGAAAAATCCAAAAAAAAAAATCTCGGGGAGGGTTGAATCTGCCCCCATACCTTTTGAAATGGCCACCTCAAGGATCTACTGCAGGCCCCACCACATTAACAGTGAGAGATAGACAGAGAGAGTGACAGAGAGACAGAAAGGGGAGGAAGCCAAAAAACTGGAATGCTCAGATTGGAAGGATTTTTTCCTGCAGTATGAATGGCTGTTTAGAGCCAGGCCTGGGACTAGGATTGTCCACTCCAAGTTGGGAAATTCCTGGAGATTCTGTTGTGAACAGTGAAGAGTTTGGGGAGGGGAGAGGCCTCAGCTGGATATAATGCCACAGAGTCCACCCATTTTCTCCAGGGGGACATAACTCTGTTGTCTGAAGTTCAGTTTGTAATTCTGGGAGATCTCCAGGCCCCACCTGGAGGCTGGCAAACCTAGGCCTAGCAGCACCCTCTTGGTGACTTGATACCACCTGACTTTCATGACTCAACTAGGCCTGGTTGCTTGCTACTGTTCAACAGCAGCCACCCTATGAAAGCCAGTGTAGTATAATGGTCAGAGCTTCAGTGTAGGGTTTGCGAGATCCAGGTTTAGATCCCCATCTTGCTGTGGAAGCTCACCAGGCGATTTTGGGCCAGTCACATACTTTCAGTCTAACCTACCTCATAGCGCGGTTGTGTGGATAAAAAGGAGGAGATAATAATGTCAACTGCTTTAGTCCCCACTGTGGAGAAAGACCATAGCTTTCCTCAGTAGAAGCTGCAGGGGGGAAAGAGATGGAAAGCTGAAGACAGAGGGGCAGATAAAGGTAGATTGGCTGTTGGGTGGGAAGGAGATAGGGATGCCAACTCTAGGTTGGGAAATTCCTGGATATTTGAGGGGTGGAGCCTGGGGATGGTAGGGATTGAGGTAGGGAAGGACTTCAGACAGATATAATGTCATAGACTCCACCTGTGAGGTTGTCCCAAAAGATGCAGTCAGCAACAGGTGTTCTTAAACAGAAAGTCCTTTATTGCTATTGTTGGTCACTTACACTTCTTGTGTTAGTAATGCTGAGCATTCATACAGGCAGGATTGATATACAGTATTCAAAGGTTAGTTTATAATGGCTGCTCCAATCATATAGAGATAAAACGACACTTGAAATATACTGGCCATTTGTTCCCATAGTAAAAGTGGGAAAAGTTACAGTTTGCACCTGAAAGGAAGAAGCAGCTGGGAGCTAGGCACTCAAGGTCAGGGATGCGAGGGAGGCAATAAGCAAGCTGCTAGTCTGAGAACAGTGAGCACATTCCAAAAGAGGGGGCTCAGTGAGAGGAAACCACCTCCTGACCGGGGGAATGGCAGCATTAGCTGACATTCTGCCCTCCCAAAGACCCACACACACCACCCCCTGGCTTCAAAGGGTACAATTTATGGAAGGCATGAAGCTTTGCAGGAGCGTTAACATGTCTTGACTCAACCCATTCCTGTTCCTCAGGGCCAAAATCATGCCATTTAATCAGAAAGAATATATGGCCCCATTTACACTTAGAGTCCAAGATTTGGTCCACCTCATAGTGAGGTTCACCTATTCATCATCATCAGAGGAGGAGTAGAAATTTGGGGTCTCCACGCATTCGGTCCAGGGTCCTTTTTCAAGAGGCTGTAATGGAAAATGGGGTGAACAAGTTTTAGTGATTTAGGCAGTCTCAGTTCAAAAGTCACCTCATTGATTTTTTTTATCACAGTAAAAGGCCCTACATATTTCCACCCCAGTTTGCGGCTAGGTTGGAGACCCTTGATGTTCTTCATGGAAACATAGACAGAGTCCCCCGGGGAGAGATCCCACCCCGGAGCCCTCCCTCTGTCAGCATTCTTCTTGTAATCTGCTTTAGCAGTTTCCAAAGTCTTAGCAATGAGTGGCCAAGAGTCATGTAAAGAGTTCCACCAGTCTGCAAAGCCTCCAGGACCTGGGTTTGCCGGTCCTAATGAAGAGAGGGGGACTCCTTCAAAACCTCCTGCAGCCATAAATGGAGAAACCCCCACAGAGTAATGAACGGCATTATTATAACTGTATTCTGCAAAAGGGAGCAGGTCAACCCTATCGTCTTGTTGGTAATTAGTGTAACACCTCAGAAACTGTTCCAGGACTTGATTAACATATTTGGTTTGGCCATCGGTTTCTGGGTGATAAGCACTGCTCAAAGCAGGTTCTACTCTATTTGTAAAAGCTCCCACCAGAAGTTGGCAATGAATTGGGATCCGTGGTCAGAAATTATCTTCCGCAGGATGGAATGCAATGTAATGACGGTGCTTAAAAACACTTTAGCTAAGGCCTTAGCCATTGGGAGCTGTTTAAACGGGACAAAATGTGCTTGTTTAGAAAACGTGTCTACAACAACCCAAATCACTGTTTTGCCCTTACTGGGAGGAAGGTCAGTAATAAAGTCCATAGATATAGTCTCCCAAGGTCTACTCGGGGTCTCCAATGATTGGAGGAGAACCGGTGGTTTACCTCCCTGACTTTTGCACATCAAGTAGGTTTGACAAGAGGACACATAAGCTGACATGTCACCCTGCATGCGAGGCCACCAGAACTGCCTTTGAAGTAAATGCAAAGTCTTAAGGTAGCCAAAATGTCCTGAAAGTTTTGATTCGTGGACTGCATGCATGACTTCCTTTCGCAGTGCCATGGGGACTACTAATTTGTGGTCTTTAAACCAACAACCATCTGGTCCCTGGGAGAGGGAATTGTTTTCACAGAACTCTGTGCATTCCTCTTCTGTATAGGCACTGGAACATTTTACATTCCATTCAGTGGGTTCTGGGATTACAGTCTTTTTGGTTTGACTCTATGTAAGTACTGCATCCCCCTAACTGTTCTGGGGTGAACATAAGAGCCAATCACTTCATCCTTCTTACAATCATGTTGAGGCAGCCTGGACAAAGCATCGACCAATGAATTTGCTTTGCCGGGGAAGTGGCGTAAATTGAACTTGGAAAAGAGATCGGCAATACACAACTGCTTAGCATTAAGGGAGTGTTGCGTTTGCAAGGCTTCAAGATTTTTGTGGTAATTCCAAACTTTGAATGGGATCCTGGCCCTTCTAGCCAATGCCACCACGTCATGAGGGCCAGTCGGATTGTGGCAGCTTCCTTGTCCCACACCACCCAGTTTTTTTCAGTGTCCCCAAATTTTTTGGAGACATAAGATAAGGGTGTAACTTCCCATCCAGCCCCTCTTGTAGAATCCCCCCCCCCATGGCTGCATCCAAAGTGTCTACTTGCACAATGAATTTCTTCCCCTCATCAGGGTGAGCCAAAATTGGTTCGGATGTAAATAAGTTCTTGAGGGACTCGAATGCCTTTTGGCAGTCCGGTGTCCAGGTTAACCTTGCATTTGGTTTGGCCAAATTGAGCCCCTTCCCCTTAGTCTTTAGGAGATCTGTGAGGGGAAGGCTGTATTTGGCGAAATTGTTGACCAATGAGCGGTAAAGATTCACGACTCTCTATGAGGTTGCCCCAAAAGATGCAGTCAGCAACAGGTGTTCTTAAACAGAAAGTCCTTTATTGCTAAGCAGGTCTTGTTGGTCACTTACACTTCTTGTGTTAGTAATGCTGGATATTCATACAGGCAGGATTGATATACAGTATTCAAAGGTTAGTTCATAATGGCTGCTCCAATCATATAGAGATAAAACGGCACCTGAAATATACTGGCCATTTGTTCCCATAGTAAAAGCGGGAAAAGTTACAGTTTGCACCTGAAGGGATGAAGCGGCTGGGAGCTAGGCACTCAAGGTTGGGGATGCGAGGGAGGCGATAAGCGAGCTGCTAGCCTGAGAACAGTGAGCACATTCCAAAAGAGGGGGCCCAGTAAGAGGACACCACCTCCTTACCGGGGGGATGGCAGCATTCGCTGGCACCACCCTCCAAAGCAGTCATTTCCTCCAGGGGAACCAATTTTGCCAACCTGCAGCCGAGGGTTGAAGATCCCCTGGAATTACAACTGATCTCCAGATGACAGAGATCAGTTCCCCCGGAGAAAATGGCTGCTCTGAAGGATGGAGTTTATTGTATTATACCCTGCTGAAGTCACTTCCAAGTTCGAACCTCATCGTCCCAAGGCTCCATCCCCAAATCTCCTGGAAGTTCCCAACATGGAGCTGGCAACCCTAAGAGGAATGAATCTTTGTATTTGGGCAATCCATTGTGATTCCTGGAGAGCAGCTGCTGCCGCTACTGCTGAGGGAGGGGAGTAGGTGGGAGGCTGGGTGTGTGACAGGGGCAGGAAGAGTGATGGGGTGGGGGCAGAAAGGAATGAACAGGCATGGAGGGGAGAGAGAGAGAGTAAGAAAAGGGGTGGCCAGAAGGAGAAAGAGTGTGAGAGAAGTAGGGGGAGGGGGGAAGAAGCAGAAGTGGGGGGAACTGAATAGCCACTCCCACAAGTTTCTTGTGGGTCCCCACATGTTCCACAGAATTCCAAAGGCACCCACAGGCTCAAAAAGACTGGGGACCTTGTCCTAGTCTCTATGGTACTGCAGGGCTCTATCTGTGTTTCCTTAGGAGTAAGTCCCACTGAGACCAGTGGAACAAAGTTTGAGTCCAGGGGCACCTTTAAGACCAACAAAGTTTTATTTTATTGCCTTTACTGTTTTTGCAACCGGAGTCATAAACAACAAATCCTCATCCCACAATAAACCTCGTTCCACAGGAAAACATGGAAGAATGTAAAGGTTGCTACTGCAAAAGTTGTCATGTGTCAGACTGTGTCTGAGGAAGTGTGCATGCACACAAAAGCTCATGACTTGAATAAAGCTTTATTGGTCTTCAAGGTGCCACTGGACTCAAACCTTGTTCTGCTGCTTCAGACCAACATGGCTACCCACCTGGATCTGAGGCTGATGGGTGTTAGTCCTTAGCAGAGTGTGCGGAGGACTGCAAAATCCTTTTCTTTTCTTTGCAAAAGGCCAGCTGATGCTGAAAAATTTCATGTAGGTATGCTACCAAGTTTTCATCTCCAGTATCCCAGCAGAGGTCAAAATACCCTCTGAAATGCCGTGCCTGGTTGACAGGGGAATCCCCCCTCCCAGAACACTGTGAAGGGAGAACCTGTAAGTGGAACAGCAGAAAGATCCGCTAAAATTGCCCCCACCCAAATCAGTGGAAATTTTCCACCCGATCCACCCCCCTGGTGTTTTGTCTGATCGCTCCCCAAACGTTTTGGGTTTTGTGACATGTTTCCTCCTGTCGTCTTGTCTTGTTTAAATGTATATCGTTGAATGTTATTTTTGCATTACTTTGGTATGTAAATGCTGTAAAAACAGCTTCAAAGAAAATCAATGGAATGGGAATGCCGGCAACAACCACGTATCAAAGAGAAAGTCTCACAATGACAACATGCAAGAACAAAACATATTTGTATGTCCCAATCTGGCCCCAGGTGGCCTGACCAAGTCTAATCAAATTATACCTAATTTTGTTTGCTGCTCCTCTTGCAAGGAAATGTAACAGCCTCTACATATATTATATATCCATTTTATTGTATTACTTTAGAGACATTCTGTAAAAGGCACCACCAATCAACTTTTTTATGGTGTACTATGGTGATTAGTATGTTTAATGTAAGGACATAAGAAGAGCCCTGCTGGATCAGACTAGTGGTCCATCTAGTGCAGCATCGTGTCTTACACAGAGGCCAACCAGTTCCTCTGGAGGTCCAACAGGGCATAGAAGCCAGGACCTCTCCAGGTTGGGCTCGGATCTAGAAAACTGGAGTTCAAATCCTCACTCTGCAATGAAGTTGATTGGGTGACCATGGGCTGGTAGCTACCTCACCATTTGCTGAGATGATCAAATGAGGAAAGGAGAACCTCATATACCATTGGGGGGGGGGGGGGGAGATTTGATTTATACCCTGCCCATCACCCTGAGTCTCAGAGCAGTTTACAATCTCCTTCCCTTCCTTTTCCCACAACAGACACCCTGTGAGGCTGAGAGACTTCTGTGAGAACTGCTCTTGAGAAAACAGCTCTGAGAGAACTGTGACTGACCCCAAGTTATTCAGCTGGCTGCACGACCAACTTTAATCAAATTATCACTAATTTTGTTTGCTGCTCTTCTTGCAAGGAAATGTAACAGCCCCTGTATATATTGTATAGACATTTTATTGTATTATCTTATGAACATTCTGTAAGAGGCACCGCCAATCAGCTTCTTTATGGTGTGCTACAGTGATTAGTATGTTTAACATAAAAACATAAAGTTCTTGTATTTGTTAGGCATGACATGAGGATTTTGGACCATATGTGTGATGGAAGGTTTGAGCCTCCCAGATGCATCCTGGCCGTTTTCTGCTCATGACCATTAGGAGGGGGATAAGAATCTTCAGTTCAAACCCCCCCCCCCCCATGCTTTTGGTATTTCTCAAACCGCCCTGAGGAACCAATACAGGCTCCGTTGTAAAAAAATTATGTGTAGCTATGTAAGTCATGTGGTTTTCATAATGGGACCAACAGGAATTCTACAGAGCAGTCTGAGTTTGTGAAAATGGCATGGGGGGTGAAGGTGCTCCCCCCTGCGCCCCACAATTACATGCAGCGAAGGACCGGTATGTATAAAACTTCTACTGGATGTCTGATCCAAAGCCCTCATGTCCTCACCCATGAAACATGAGCTCTTTATAATGTGTGGGTTGTCCTGGTTGAGTGGGATGAAAAATGTAATAGATAGATGGGATCTTTCAAGAATCACATTCGTTCTTCAGCATCCCCAGCTGATGGTTTCTCAGCCTGTGTCCCACACTCTACGAAGCAAAGCTCAAAGCTTTGCTACAACTTCCTCCAATTAAGTGGTTCTTCCTCCAACCTACTGCCCATCATATCCTACAAGTACGGTCTTTGGAAAGCCCATATGGGCTACAATCTCCTTTTGAATGATGCTTGGTGACAAATCTTGGTTGGCTGCCTTGTAATTTGTGAAACGGCCCTGTATAGCCAGGCCAAAACCATGCTGGCTGGACAACGATGGCTAAATGGTGCCTTCATCTCCAAAAACCTCTGAATACTGATTGAGGATGGGTGATAGAAAAGAAGTATTATTACCTCCATGCCCTGCTTTTGGGTGTGGCAGAGAAGGAAAACAGAAGAAGAGGTTGGATTTATACCCTGCCCTTCACTACCCAAAGGAGTCTCAGAGCAGTTTACAATCCAGTTCCCCTCCCCTCCCCATAACAGACATCCTGTGAGATAGGTGGGGCTGAGAAAGCTCTTTCGAGAACTACCCTTGAGAGACCAGCTCTGAGAGAACTTATGATTGACCCAAGGTCAGACCAGCAGCTGCATGTGGAGGAGTGGGGGATCAAACCCGGTTCTCCCAGATTAGAATCCATGCTTCTAACCACTACACCAAACTGTCATCAGGTGGCTGCAGTTGGAACCAGGATGTTGCTGTGGACAGACTCTTGATATGATCCAGCATGGCTGCTCTTACATTCTTATGACCAGGGGTCATTTCGTAGAAAAAGAGGTGCAGGAGCTCATTAGCATAACTCATTTGCATAACTCCTTTGCATATGCCACACCCCCTAACATCCTGAAAGTGTGTCAGAAGGCAACACCCACCCCTCAGGCTCCACTCCACAGGTGAGTGAAACTGACCTGCTCTTCCTCCATTCCCTTCCCCATCCAATACGTTGTGCAATAAAAATAAGCGTAAAGAACACACCCTCATTCTCTTCCTGCTCCCTTGAAACCACTAGGTTTCAAGTAGACTTGAGATACCCAGGACATGTGCACCACCCTTCCCTTTCCCTTCCCCTCCCCACAACAAGACACCCTGTGAGGTAGGTGGGGCTGAGAGAGGTCTTTTGAGAACTGCTCATGAGAGAACCGCTCCGAGAGAACTTGTGACTGGCCCAAGGTCACACCAGCAGCTGCATGTGGAGGAGTGAGGAATCCAACCCGGTTCTCCCAGATTAGAGTCCAGCTCCTGACCACTACACCAAACTGATGGGGTGGAAGCTGCTGAAGTGTTGGTGAAATTTCTCCATTGCTTATGTGCCATGTGCCCAGATAAAAAATGGTCTACTTAGAAAATGTATATGCCACCTTGAGCAAGTCTCTGGAAAAGCAGCACACAGTCATAAAAGGAACAATGATAAAATTATCAATATTAAAACAAAACATTAAAAACAATAAAGACCCTAGCAGGGCTTTCCCCGGGGCGCTGCGCCTCTGCACTGCTCGGGGAAGCCGAGGAGGGGGCGGGGCTTGGTCATGTGCCCGCCCCCTGGGCTCCTCACTCCCGGAGCTGCGCTCCTGTGCGCTCCCGTTCCAACGGACCCCTGCTTATGGCTAGCCTGAAGCCCGTTGGTTTGTGTCTTTCTCTTAGGGTGGTTGTCAGGTTCATATCCTATGAGCCGTTGCATCAGCACCACTATATACAAATTACATTTTAATTACTTGACCACGACATGGTAGGACACTGTGCCAGGCAGCCTCAGGCGAAGAGGGCAGGGAGAGGGTACCTGCAGGGCAAGTGTCCATTTTTTTTAAAAAAAATGTCTTCATTAGTTTATGTGTCTTACGGAGGAACATGCAGGAGAAGTCATTGAGTTGAACTTTCCTTTGCAACCTGGTCTGTCTTTCTGCATATCTGGGCAAAATTTACATAAACAATACAACCATAATTATCCCTGTTTCCCACCAGATTAGTGGAGAAAATTACTAATTAATCTTATTTACATGAGGATAAGGTTAATTACCTAGGCATACTAATGCTATATTGTTAATATGCAGTTCCTCTTTCAGAGCACTGTATGAATTTTGCAACACTCTGGGAAACCGGATGCAGGCGTAGCACAATTTCCATTTGGATCTTCCCTTAATAAAGTGGCATGTGTATGCACTCTCTCTCACACACACACACACAAACACACACACACATACACACACACACAACTCTTTGTAAGGAGAGCCGCAAGGAGACGTTACATAAACATATTTGCCATGGGACTTACAGCCGAACACAAGCCGCAAGTTCCTCAAGTGAACTCCATTTAGAAGATTTGTGTGCAGTTCTGGAGGCCTCACTTCAAAAAGGATGTGGACAGAATGGAGGGTGACAAAGACCATCAGGGGCCTGGAGTCCAAGTCCTATGAGGAAAAGGCTGAGGGACTTGGGGATGTTCAGTTTGGAGAAGAGGAGGCTGAGGGGGGACAGGATTGCTCTCTTGAAGTCTTTAAAGGGCTGTCACCTAGAGGAGGGCATGGAGCTATTCCTGTTGGCAGCAGAGGAGACTCGCAATAATGGGTTTAAATTAACTGCGAGAAGGTACCAGCTGGAAATTAGGGAAAACATTTTTACACTAAGAGCTGTGCGGCAGTGGAATCAGCTGCCTAGGGAGGTGGTGAGTTCCCCCTCCCTGGCAGTCTTTAAGCAGTGGCTGGACAAACATTTGTCAGGGGTGCTCTAGGCTGATCCTGCATTGAGCAGGAAGTTGGAGTAGATGGCTTGCATGGCCCCTTCTAACTCTGTGGTTCTATGATTCTAAGATGAATCGGGACCCAATTCTGGTTGGGACTGCAGCATGAGGCAGAAGGGCCCCTGACCTCTCCCATACTAGTTTTCTGACTTGAAATGGCACTGGGCTCTGTTGGAGGTGGGTCTTACCTTGTCTTATGGCATTTTAATTGTTGTAAGCCGCCTTGAGCCAGCTTGTCTGGAAAGGCGGGGTAGAAATGCGATATCACGGTGAGTCTTTCAGAAGCATCCCCATGAGCCTTTGGGAAACATGCAAATTAATTTCATGAGGATGCTTTTGAAAGACTCACCGTGACCTAGGTGGTATACAGCAGGACTGGGCTAGCAGAAAGGGGGATTATGGGAAATGTATCAAAGATCCCACTCTTGAGTGCCCTTCTAAGCTTTCTTGTCCTATGGAAAGGAACTCAAAAGGGTTTTAAATGGGCTGTCTTTTCCTAGGTCCGATGATCCCCACCCCCCCGAAATTTCACAGTGCTGGTGGCATTGGGTTAAAAATAAGGATTCTGACATAGCTGTTTGTGGGGTGGGGCTTTGAATTCAGGGGGCAGGGCCCTAAAATGCCCCACTGTAGCTATGGTCCTGCTTCTAACTGGCTCAGGTTTCCCTCTTCTTTGAAGAAGAAGAAGAAGAGATTGGATTTATATCCCACCCTTCACTCACTTAAGAGTCTCAGAGCAGCTTACAAACTCCTTCCCCTCCCCACAACAGACACCCTGTGCGGTAGGTGGGGCTGAAAAAGCTCTTTCCCAAGCTGTCCTTGAGAGAACAGCTGGTACAGAGCTATGGCTTGCCCAAGGTCATCCAGCCAGGTGCAAGTGGAGGAGTGGGGAATCAAACCTGGTTCTCCCAGATTAGAGTCCGCGCACTTAACCACTACACCAGACTGGCTCACCAAACTTTGCTCCCCCACCCAACTCTAGTTTCCCCCTTCCTGGCTGCTGACTCTGATTCAGCGTCCACCTTCTGCTCAGGTGCAGTTTCCACCTTTCTGATGCCGGCTGCGGCCTCAGTGCCCCTGCCTCTGCCGCACTCTTCTCTTCTTGGTGGTGATCGCTGCTGCCCTCGTATCGGGGGCCCTCTGGGGTTTCTTTGGCAACACAAAATGACACGCAACTTGGGGGAAGTTTTATGACATCTGTAAATATGCAGGCATCGCTATCGTTGGGTATCCCCAAATTAGTGTTTTAAAAATAGTCTGAAAATCTGGAGGTCCCCAGGATAATCTAATCGATTTCCTAACAGAATTAATTTCAGTTCCAATATTAAAGAATCCAACGTGAGTTTTTAAAATATGAGACTCCATTCCAGTTCTGCCTCTTTTTTCCCCTTTTTGCACACACCTAGTGGATAAGCACACAGACAGCAGTGGCTGGTCCATTGGTGAAGATGGGGCTGTGCCTAGGGTTGTCGTTCACCTGTGAAGACCTGGATGTATTATTGACATGTCGAGTGACACTCAAGGAACTTCCAGGCTCTATGGTCTTCACCATAGAGATCGGGAAATCTCCTAGAATGTTGATTGATGCTGTGACATCAGAAATGATGTTGGTGTGGTGTGTAATGTCACTTTTCCCATGGCCCACCCCCCAAATCTCCCACTATTGCCGGGCACTGGCTGGAAACTGTGACAGTACCCCCAGTCCTCTTTGCCTGCCTCCTACCTGCCATTACCAGACAGTCCAAGGGATGGCCAAGTCTTCTCTTTAACACTGCCCTGCAAGCATGCAACACCCTCTCTACAAATATGGAGAACTTTTCTTCCACTTTAAACCAGAACCATCCTTTCTGGTACATTACAGAGGGCCCCCCTCCCTGTAAGTCCCTGATTGGCCTGACTGCCCATCTTTCTTCTTTCCCAGAGAGAAGGGAAGGGGAAAGAACAACACTGACCGATCAGGTACCCTGTCAGATTGATGACTACCAAATCCGCACTGTATTACTTTACTGTGGTCATTTATCCCTGTTTCTTCAAACTCACAAGGAGGCAGCCATTTTCTGTTACTGAAAGGAGAAACTCTGGCAAGGAGGATTCACCAGTATGTACCTCATTATGACATTTTGCTGAAATAGGAACTTCTGTCTTAGTGTGAGAGGGGGAAATCGGCCCTTTCAGCCTTTTCCCTGGCTTTTAGGAACTGAATAAGGGAGGGGGGAGGGCAGATAACTCCTTCGGGTGTTGCACTGGGAAAAGGCTGGTGCTCTCTGCCCTCATATAAGAACCCTCTTCTTTGCCTAAAGAAAACCAAACCTTTTTTAGGGTGCAATCATATATGCATTGGTATGAGAGTGAACCCTACTAAAAACAGGGCATACTGCTGATTCAGGAAAATAAAAGCACTACACCCAGGATCTCAATTATTTTGGTAGCAGAACTTCTTGAAAAACAGAACAAAGTTTGAGTCCCTTTGCACCTTTAAGACCAACGAAGTTTAATTCTAGGTATAAACTTCAGATACATTGAAATAAAACTTGGTCCACCATTACATATAGGTAGGGGAATTAGTTGCTAAGAAGGGCTTATTAGAGTCAGGATGTATAAGTGAGTGATAAGTATAGCTAAGATTAGGTTAAAACAGTTAGTAAGACCTGTGAATAGCAGCAAATTAGCATACAGATAATAAAAGTGTTAACAAACCGATGTGTGAACTAAGTTTGAGTCCAAGTGGTACCTTTAAGACCAGGCTTAAATTTTGTTGGTCTTAAAGGTGTCACTGAGCTCAAACTTAGTTCTCACATCTGTTCGTTAACTCTTTTATTATCTGTATGCTAATTTGCTGCTATTCACAGGTCTTACCAACTGCTCTAATCCAATCTTAGCTATACTTCTCCCACAGTTACTTATACAGCTTGACTCTAATTAGCCCCTCCTGGCAACAAACACCTCCCCTTCTCTCTACCTATAGGTGATGGTTGAAGAAGTCTTGTTTCAACATATCTGTAGAAGTGTGCATGCACATGAAAACTTATACCCTCCATTAAACTTTGTTGGTCTAAAAAGTGCCACTTGACTCAAGCTTTGTTCTGCTGCTTCAGACGAACACGGCTTCCCACATGAACCTTTCTTGAAAAATGTTTTAACTTCCGAAGGTCAAGGCGCTGGTGCTCTTGAAGGTCTTTTCCTGGAACCAGCAAGCCTTACTCTCGTTTAGACTGGTTGTATGTAGTTAATTACCCACTGATGATGAGAATGTGCTTTTGACTTCTACATGTGGCCAAAGACCTCCTTGCTTTACAACATGGAGAATGAGTTCTTCAGCTCTTGAGCTATGGTTATAAAGGGAGCTCGGGACCAAACTGTCGCCTGCAGTGCTCATATCCATCTTTGTCTCCTAAACCTTACTCACCTGATTGCAGTGCTGGGTTTTAGCCGAGAAGGTCATGTGGCAGGATTTCTCTCCTACTGTTGTTGCAAACACAGTAGCAAAAAGCAGGGTGATATTAGGCTGGAACCTTCATAGGAATCAACCAGGTGTTAAAGAACTTCACTACAGTGCTTAATTTTATGTTATTAGTAAGAGAGGAAGATGGGGACAAAATGAGAATCAGTTGGCTCCACTTGCCATTGACCAGTCTGCCCCACCAGCCCCAATGGACGCCAGCTGCTGCTGCATACAGGTTAGCTTCTAGCAGTTTTCAAGGCAAGGGATGTTCAGACCTGGTTTGCCATTGCCTGCCTCTGTGTCATAAGAACATAAGAGAAGCCAATGTTGGATCAGGCCAGTGGCTCGTCCAGTCCAACACTCTGTCACACAGTAGCCAAAAATATCAGGTGCCATCAGGTGGTCCACCAGTGGGGCCAGGACACTAAAAGCCCTCCCACTGTTGCCCCTCCCCTCCAAGCACCAAGAATACAGAGCATCCCTTGCCCCAGACTGAGAGTTCCTATCTATACCTTGTGGCTAATAGCCACTGATGGACCTCTGCTCCATATGTTTATCCAATTCTCTCTTGAAGCCATCCATGCTTGTAGCTGCCGCCACCTCCTATGGCAGTGAATTCCATGCGTTAATCACTCTTTGGGGGAAGAAGTACTTCTTTTTATCTGTTCTAACCCGACTGCTCAGCAGTTTCATCGAGTGTCCACGAGTTCTTGTACTGTGAGAAAGGGGGAAAAACACTTCTTTCTCTACCTGCTCTATCCCATGCACAATCTTATAAACCTCAGTCATGTCACCCCTCAGTTGTCATTTCTCCAAGCTAAAGAACCCCAAGCGCTTTAACCTTTCTTCATAGGGAAAGTCCCTATGTCACGACCCTGGTAAACTTTGGGTGTCTCCCATCCAAATTCCAAGATTTGATGTGATCAGGCTAACCTGGGCTGTCCAGGTGAGGCAATAATTTTGTACCCCATTGCTAATATCAGAGATTGCGTTTCTTTGCACAGAGCTTCTGAGTTTTCCCCATGCTGTTGTACACAAGCCAGTTCACCTCTTCCCAAAAAAAAGGGGGGAAATAGGTTCTGTTGATTAGTAACAGAAAATATGTTTAATTTCAGCAGCCTGTTTGGGATCAGTAGGCTCAGATCCCTGGGACTCGAGTCTTGAAAGCACTGGCAAATTCTCAAGTCCCATTGCTTTCAAAAAGAGAATTGTGAGCTTCCACAATGTTTTAAGGTTATGTCATAGATCCTCATTCAGAACCGCTGCAGCCTGCAAGCTGAAGGGCTCCACCAAATGTGAAAATAAGACATGCGAATTGCACCCAAAGGATTTCTCCTCCTAGCACTGGCAATAACAATAGCAAGCATTTGCTCTTAAGTGACACAAATAGGAAGAGTACACAAAAAAAACGAGAGAGGCTACACAAATAATTTACAACTTTAATGTGAGACTGGAACGGAGCTCTCCCGTGGGAGCATACCACACAATACAAAGGAAAATGGCAACACACTTAACCATAAGGAGTTATTAGACTAGGCATTAATTTGTGTAGCTTTCCCCACAAACCAGGGTTTCTCTTTCATGTTTGCAGTCACTCTGCTCTTCCAGCTCAGTCTTGTAAGCATAAGAGGGGCTGGGTGAATATGTCACGACGACCTCCGGTGACTGACCCCTACTGGGGGCGTGGAGGATATTCAGAGAGGTGGCTGAATAAAGCCTGCCTCTGGCACGCAGTATCTGAAGGACTGCATATGGGAAATATGTGCAGTGCACAGATGACGTTTTAGTGGAGCGGGCGAGTGGCAAGAAAAGCGGTGTCTGTTGAATTCCTTGCTGTCACACAACTGTTAAAGGCACAAACCTCACACAAATAAAAGATACAACACCCCCCCCCCCAAAAAAAGTGAAAAATCAAGTGCTTCCTGATATTTACTAGATTCACTTTCTCAGAACCATCGAGGGGATTGGAGGGAGTAACGGAGAAGGAGAGGGAGGTCAGAAGCTGAAAGGTAACCTCCATATGCAAAGGCTTTGTACAATGTAATGCCACTTGCTTAGGGTTCATAGTGGGGCAGATATGCCCTTGAGGCAATGTTTGCTGGCTTCTCAGAAACATCCGATTAGCCACTGTAGAAAATGGAATGCTGAACTAGTTGGGTGCCAAGGTCACAGTTAGCCTAGGGGCACCAAAAAACCTTGGGACAGCCCTAGATGGGTCACCATACCAAGCAAATTTGGATTTTTGGGTTGCCATCCTGAAAAGGCTGGGAACCATTTTCTCAGGTCACATTCCCAGTTCACACAAGGTAACAGGGGTACCCAAAGGGGCCTCGCAAGTGCTCCAGAACATGCCCCAAATCTATATATCTAATTCCGAAGGCGCCCCCTGTGTGAGGATACCTAAATCCGCACAGGGGGGGCACCTGGGAGGCAGGGAGGTTTTCCTACACATGGGGGCACTCCCCCCGTGTGCAGAAAAATCCAAAAAGTTAAAAAAAAACCTTCAGTGACCGTAGAATCCCCCAAAATACCTTTTGAAATGGCACCAACTCCAGGCATCAACTGTGAGGAGATTAGAATGTTCGGGGGAGGGGGGGAGGCTCTAACTGTTTTTGTCAGTAAAAAGCAGGGTTTTTACTGGCAGCAGTCTAGGGTTGCCAAGTACCCCCCCTGGCCACCAGCAGCAGATCCAGATCCAGGCTGGGAAACTCCTGGAGATTTGGGGGTGGAGCCTGGGGAGGACAGGGACCTCAGTGAGGTACAATGCCATAAACTCCCCCCTCCAAAGCATCCATTTTCTCCATGGAAAGTTATCTCTGTAGTCTGGAGATGAGCAGTAACTCCAGGGGATCCCCAGGTCCCATTTGGAGGCTGGCATCCCTAGGCAGCACCCTCTGTGTGACTTGATACCACCTGATTTGCATGAGTTAATTAGGCCCAGCTGTTTTGCTACAGTTCATCAGCAGCCACCGTATGAAAGCCATTGTGGTGCAACAGTTCGAGCTTCAGACTGGGATCTGCGAGACCCAGGTTCAGATCCCCATCTTGCAGTGGAAGCTGACTGGGAGATTTTGGACCAGTCACATACTTTCAGTCTAACCAACCTCACAGGGTTGTTGTGCAGATAACAAAGAGGAAATAATAATGTAAGCTGCTTTAGTCCCCATTGTGGAGAAAGACTGTAATTTTCCTAGGTAGAGGCTGCAGGGGAGGGGGGTGGAGATAGAAAGCTGAAGACAGATAAAGGTAGGTTGGCTGTTGAGTGGGAAGGAAATAGGGTTGCCAACTCCAGGTTGGGAAATTCCCAGACATTTGAGAGGTGGAGCCTGGGGAGGGTGGGATTTGAGGTGGGAGGCAGAAAGAGAGAGAAAGAGTGATGAGGTGGGGAGGCAGAAAAACAAAGGGAATGATGACAGATCAGAAAGAGAGAGGAAGTAACATACATGGAGGAGAGCAAGAGAGTAAGAAAGGGGGGCAGAAGGGAGAAAGAGTGTGAGAGAGGTAGGGGGAGAAGGGAGGGAGCAAAGGTGTGAGGAATGGGATAACTATCCTGCAAGTTTCTTGCAGGTCTCCACTTGTCCTTCATAATGTACTCAGGTACAGTTACAGGCACCCAGGAATCCCTCAGCAAATGAGACAGTAATGATTCCCTACAGGTCCTTGCAGGAGGTTCCTGAAATTTCTTACCGATACGATCTCATTTGGGACTCAAAGGAGAAAATGTGTGGTACCACTTTCTTACCAGTTCTCTGCACTGGCTTACTTTCTCCCCAGCTGAAAGCCTCAATGCCTTATTAGGTGGAGCCTGTATTACAGGTGGAGAACTGCAGGAGAGAGATCCAGCCTTGCCTAAGGAAACCCAGCAGTGTAATGGCCAGGCTGAGACCTGAACAAGCCCATCTCGCAGCGCAGACTTGGAACCACTGAGCTTTTAGCCCTTTTCAACCACTGCCTTGTGCTGCACTTGGCAACCACTTCATCATTGTGTTCTTCCCTTTTCGGCTGAATGACGGAAGCATTATGTTTTTGCCTTTCTTCTTTTTAAACCACCAGTTTGAATTGTATGGTTTTGCAGCTGCTCGAGGGGGTAGCAGCACCTCATTAGACCGTTCTTGCCAGTGTACAAGACCCCCACTTGCGGTTTCTTATGTATTTGTACAGCCAACTCCTTTTCTTCTGTCCATATTTACAAACATGGCACGCATTCGTTGCTTAGAATGCAAACGACATGTTGTTTCTGCTTTTCAAGCAGTGACCTGGGTGAAAATTATCCATGTCCAACTGCAAAGGCAGCTGCTCTTATATTCCCACCCCCCAGCGTATTATTCCATTCACTTGGTAGGCTATTGGGTGTGCGGCCTTTTCTCCTGACAAAGGTTTGTGCCTTTAACAGCTGTGTGACAGAAAGGAATTCAGTGGACACCGCTTTTCTTGCCACTCCCCACCCACTAAAATTTCATCTGTGCACTACACATATTTCCCATATGCAGTCCTTCAAATATTGCGTGTTCCATTCGTGTGCACCAAGAATGGAACATATACACATTGCCAGGGGTCTGTTGGAGCCGGAGCGCACAGGAGCGCAGCTCCGGGAGTGAGAAGCCCAGGGGGCGGGCACATGACCAAGCCCCGCCCCCTCCTCGGCTTCCCAGAGTAGGGCAGAGGCGCAGCACCCCAGGGAAAGCCCTGCTAGGGTCTTTAGTGATTTTAATGTTTTGTTTTAATATTGATAATTTTATCATTGTTCCTTTTATGACTGTGTGCTGCTTTTCCAGAGACTTGCTCAAGGTGGCATATAAATTTTCTAATCTAATTTTTTATCTGGGCACATGGCACATAAATACTGGAGAAATTTCACCAACACTTCAGCAGCTTCCACCTTATCAGTTTGGTGTAGTGGTCAGGAGTTGGACTCTAATCTGGGAGAACTGGGTTTGAGTCCCCACTCCTCCTCATGCAGCTGCTGGTGTGACCTTGGGCCAGTCACAAGTTCTCTCAGAGCTGTTCTCTCATGAGCAGTTTTCAAAAGACCTCTCTCAGCCCCACCTACCTCACAGGGTTTCTTGCTGTGGGGAGGGGAAGGGAAAGGGATGGGTGGTGCACATGTCCTGGATATCTCAACTCTACTTGAAACCTGGTGGTTTCAAGGGAGCAGGAAGAGAATGAGGGTGTGTTCTTTATGCTTATTTTTATTGCACAAAGTATTGGATGGGGAAGGGAATGGAGGAAGAGCAGGTCAGTCTCACTCACCTGTGGAGTGGAGCCTGAGGGGTGGGTGTTGCCTTCTGACACACTTCCGGTATGTTAGGGGGTGTGGCATATGCAAACGAGTTATGCAAATGAGTGATGCTAATGAGCTCCTGCACCTCTTTTTCTACGAAATGACCCCTGCACATTGCCCCTTTCCCCACAAAATGGGGGGTGCATGCATCAGGAGGATCACAGATAGCACACAATCCCATCATGCACGGCTGGAGCACCGAAACAGAACAGAACTCTAAAATCAGAATGACAAGGATACCAGTAAGCCATGAGACCTTCTGCCAGACACAATCCAGTTAGTATTTTGGTGCTCAGCTTCCAGCAACCATTGCTCTGTCTCACTGTTTTGGAGAAAGCTTTCTAATTATATACACACATGAGTCATGGTTGCCTGAACGATCCCATTGTCTGGGGCTACATGCATGATAGTCAGGTGGGGGGGATAGACTCTGCTCATACCCACTGGCAGACAGGCAGAGTGGGGGGGGGGAATATAGAATCATAAAGTTTATGCCTAGGGATAGATCAGCAAAGCCAGCAAGTCCAAAACGGACAGAGGGAAATACTTCCTTTGTATTGTTTGGCAAGAGTTAATAGAGGCACGTATCCAGCCGTCTCCCTCTCCCCCAACAACAGGTACTTCACCTGCCATGCAGAGAGGTTGGAGATTTTTTAAATTTCATGTTGCTCTGTACTATACAAGTGTGGAATGATATAATATAGCCCAATCTTGTCAGATCTTAGAAGCTGAACAAGAGAGACCCCCCCCCCCAAGGAATATTTTGCAAAGGAAGGCAATGGCAAAGCACCTCTGGTTAATCACTTGCCTCAAAACCGCTATGGGGTTGCCATAAGTTGGCTGTGACTTGATGGCACTTTACACATACACACACACACACCATACATACTCTTAGACATTCCCAATCAGTTAGAAGAAGATAGAGGCAAAGGCTAGGGCTTCACCAACCAACTTCTTAAAGTAAAATGCACACAGATGAGACATAAGAGAAAAGGGATGAGGAAGGACTGTACGTGCTGTAGTGGCTGCAGCATCACATTAGGATGTGGGAGTCACTCTCTTTGCACCTAACCCCAGGAACGCCAGCCTTTTCTTTCAAATAGCCAATGTGGTGTCATGTCTAGAGTGTTGAACTAGGATTTGGGAGACCCAGATTCAAATTGCTCCTCTCCCATGGAAGCTTGCTGGGTGATCTCAGGCCACTCACACACCTCTCCTACCTCATGGCATTGTTGTGAGGATAAAACAGAGTAGAGGAGAATGATGTGAACCACTTTGGGATCCCCGTCGGAGAGAAAGGCAGGGTATAAATGAAGTCAATAAAGAGCTTGATAAGTATTGGAGTCGGGAGTCCATGGAGTAGTGAAACAGCTAGATCTTTATTGCTGGTCCGGATGAAGCATACAACCCAGGGCTCGAAGCCCTCCTTTTATGCTGGTCAGGGACAATCCCCTGACCTCACCCAACTGGCCTGATAGGCTATTAGAAGTCTATTTACATTTCATAGGTTCCCTGGGAGAAACCTAGGTACATGATTGGTGGCCGGTTCGAATCCACCTGGCCTTTGTTCTACCTGGCTGAAGCTCAGGTAGTTTCTTGGCCATGTGCTCTGACCACATGGCGGTCGCCATAGCGGGAGCACATGGTGACCGCATGGTCAATACATAACAGAGCTAAAGTTAAGTAATCAAAAATATCCTGAGCTCTTTCCCGGGCCACCCCCCGCCAGCATGTTACTAGGTTTTGTTCTGTCCTAGAAACAAAATATAGACTAGGAAGAGCACCAAGAAGAAAGCTATCAGCTAAGCAGCAGCAGAGAAAAATCTTACAAAATAAAAGCTTTTTAAAAAAAAGCCTAGAGAAGATCTTTTCTCAGATTTTTCTCTTGGGTCTTTTGGGATGTACAAGCTATTCTGCAGGAGGTGGGGAGCTAGCAGTAACTCCTGATCAACCAGTCCAAGACCCCTAACCACCATAGGCCTGTAGCTACAGCAGGGCATTTCGGGGCCTGGACCCTCAACTTCCTGCCAAGGTCCCCTGACTTTCCTCCAGGCCCCTGGCTCTCTGGGTGACCTGGAGGACCCCTGACTCTCTGGGCTGCCTGGAGGACTCCCCACCGCTGTCCCTTCCCCGTGCATGGCTTGCTTCCCACATAGGCAGGCAAAGTGCAAATGCTGAAAAAGTAAGTTTTTTAAAAAATAATTTTAATTTAATCTTTTATTTTGTGACTCAGTGCCCCCTGACTTACTTAAAGGCCCCCTGAACTACAAAATCCTGGCTATGGGCCTGAACCACCACACCACACCGGCTCTCATTGTGCAGCTGCCCAAGGATGATAGCGTCAAGTTGCAAGGCATTGTTCTCAGTCTTGGAGCTATCCCCCTCCTTTAACTGGGCCCATTTAGCACCACCCCCTCCATACCGTGACTGTATCGCTTGAAAAGAAAGGAATACCAAACAGTATGTCATAAAGTGCCTCTGAAAATGTATCCCCAAAGTGCAACAGCTGCCTTTCCCCACACATTTAGAACAAAGGAGCAAGGATTCTTCCCAGGGCAGTTGGCAGGACTCCCGTGAAGTCCTGGGCACTGACCGTGTTAGAAATTAGGCCTTGCCCCTGCCTGACTGGAGAGCCTTTTAGAATGCAGTCCAAAATATTGGTTTTCCAACAACAAAGTTTTTTAAAAGTTAGAATTTAGGCTATCCCTGTGTACCTTACCTCCCCCTCACTTCGTTTTGCTGATAGGAAGCACCTTTCGTCAACAGCCATGCAGAATTCAGGATCGGCTTAATGAAACCTGTGAGTCACATTAAAGTAGTCTCAGTGTAAAGGTGCAGGCAACATAATTGGGAAGGAGAAAAGTCAGGGGTGAAGGGCCAGAGGAGTACTGACAGACTGACAGTGTTCGTGAAACAAACATTGCTAAGTACTGTAGACGTGTTCTGGCTTTCATTTGTCTCTCAGATAAGCCTTTCAGCAGTTTTTCCACTGCTCTTGTGTACAGCGATTATTCTTCATCACGCGTTTCGTACATCTCATGCATCTTCATTGCAAGAAGGAAGCGTATTCCCATCAATATCTGCTGTGTAACAACCTGCCTGTTAGCCTTCCAGAAGGTACAAACAATTCAACTGTCTCCCTTCTCAGCAAGCTGCTTGTTTAGGGGAGCATCTAGCACAGGGGTGGCCAAACTTGCTTAACGTAAGAGCCACATAGAATAAACATCAGATGTTCGAGAGCCGCACGACATGAACAAACATTACGTGTTTTTATTGGGAAATATGCAGATTTGCCTCTTATCAACTTTAAATGTGACTGCCAAAAATAATAACAAAAGGGGTAAAAGCAGATATTGATAATGGTATTTATTTGTCCAATGATATTTGTTTTCTAATGATATTTAGCTTCCCCAGCTTCCCTGCCAGGAGCCACATAATATGTGTGAAAGAGCCGCATACGGCTCCCGAGCCACAGGTTGGCCACCCCTGATCTAGCATCTGCCTGTATTTTTTCTCCCACTCTGCCATCTATTGCTTCCTTGGACCGCAAACAAAATGCTTACCTATATTCTCTGCAGACATGCCACCCTTTTCAGGGAGAATGTAGCTTCTAACTGTATCTCCCACCCGGCAGTCTCCACTGCCTTCCAAGAATCCCAAGCAAAATGTTTGGCCAGGCAGGCACAACAGCAGAGCAGAAATGTACAGTAAAAAAACAGAATTCCTCAGAACTGCTGCTGTGTATACAGAATCCAAACAAAACTGCTGGTGCTTATACAGAATCAAGAAAGCCCTTCTGAAGTACATTATGATATATCCAACTGTCATTCAAAAAAGTTATTATAATGCTCAGCCAATCATAAGCAGGTTTGGGAACCAGCATGTTGAGAATGGGGAAACCCTGGAAGCTGGACGATTAGAGCATGACATCAAATGGATGCTCCGAAAAGAGCAATCAAGTTTGGCAGCCGAGGTGGAGCAGCCATGTTGAAAAATAGCCATCCAGCCCATAACCACCATCTGGAGAAGAGAGAGATCCAATAGGCGGCTTCTTTATTTGGGGCAGCTATCCTGGAGAACATCATTGGGCTCCCTCAGTACCGAAGCCGAACATCATTGCTTTAGCTTCCTTTTGTGCAGCTATTTCCCCATCTTCATGGAAGTCTGACCTGTTATTAAAAAAGGCATTAAATCACAATTGTTACATAGTTTAGAGGAGCTTTTCACTATGCAAGTAGGTCAGTGATAACCTCAAAACTTTCTGTGCTGTTGTGTGAATGCTAAATGGAATTCCATTTTAAGATATGCAATTTGCTGAAGGGGCTTGAAGGGAAATTATTAAATTAGGCTGCTGCACGGTGTTTGTTCAGTGTACTCTTCCCATCTCTCTATCCATTAGCAAAATTGACTTAAATGGTCAGCATGGTAAATGGTTTGAATGAGTTAGCTGATATTAAAATTCCGCTAATTAAACTAATTTCTAAATTCACCTACTTGCTTTTACCAAGGTCACTTAACCAAACAGCGCCACAAAAATATTATTATTTTATCTCTCTTTTATTAAAATCAGCTCAGAAGGATTAGCAGAGAAGCGAGATTGCTCTTCCACACTTAACTTTTTTAATTCATCTTGTCTATTTAACTGAGTCCCTCACATTCATATATACTCACAAATCCTGGAATGTATGTCCTAATTCTGGAATGTGGGATGGGGAGACAAGAACTTCACTAACAGAGTTACTCTTCTAAACCGATTGATTTCAATGGACTTAAGAGAGTGTAACTCTGCTTGGGATAACACCATCTCTATATCTAATTCCCAAGAACCCTCCCCCGTGTGGACACCTAAATCCGTGGGGGGGGGCACTTGGACAGTGGGGTGGGGTTTCTACACACGGGGGGCACTCCCCCCATGTGCAGAAAAATCCTAAATGTTTAAAAAACTTTTTGGGGGATCTTTAAATCCCCCGAAAAGTTAAAGCGTTCTCCGCGCGTGCACAGAGAACGCTGTGGCCGCTGTAGGGGAGGGGGTGGGAAGCGGCGTGACGAGGACTCGCCTCCGCCGTTTGTGGGGGGGGAGGGAGGGAAGAGCCTCAGTGGGCGGCAGGTCTCTATGCCCCCACTGCCGTTTTGAAAGCAGGGAGGGAGGGGGGAAGCCTCAGTGGACGGCGGGTGTCCCTGCCATTGCCGTTTTGAAGGCAGGGGGAAGCCTCGGCAGGCAGCGGTCTCCCTGCCACCACTGCCTTACAGGGGGGGAGCCTCGGCAGGCGACTGTCTCCCTGCCGCCGTCGTCGTTTTGAAGGCGGGGGGGAAGCTGCCTGGAGGGGGGATGGGGTAGAGGCTCGGCACGCGGGGCCAGAAGAGGGGGAAGAGGCTCACCTACCCCCCCCACACGAGTATCGCGGGTCCTCCGGCTTGTTAGTTCTGTTAGTCAGTCAGTCATAAGAACATAAGAGAAGCCAATGTTGGATCAGGCCAGTGGCCCATCCAGTCCAACACTCTGACATACAGTGGCCAAAAATACCAGGTGCCATCAGGAGGTCCACCACTGGGGCCAGGACACTAGAAACCCTCCCACTGTTGCCCCCACCCCAAGCACCAAGAATACAGAGCATCACTTGCCCCAGACTGAGGGATCCTATCTATAAGTTGTGTCATCTTCCCCAACACATCAGGATTCTCCTACCTCATTCAGCCACATGTTTAGATCATGCCACAATTGCATATACAAAAGCAGGCTCCGTCCTGTCCTGCCTTCTTCTGGGAAGAAACCCTGCCTTGTGGCCATAAGTCCTGAATGTCTTCGTGTAACTTGAAGGACATGACTGTCGACTGATGATGGGGCATGGAGACCTAGTCAGACCTGCGTGTGAAGCAATCATGGCAGGAATTGCTAAGGACAACATGTACCCTGCTACACATAGACAAAAAAAGTCTACACCTAGCCCACCAGATGTGTTCACAGGTAGACATAATTCCTTTGCTTTTTTGGTACAGATGTGCATCTTTTTAGGTACTCTGTGGGGAAAATAATGGACGGTAACCCATAAGAGCTGGAAACATTTCTTCTGCCCTACTCAGGGCAGTGGGAATTCTTAACCGGGATTGTTTGCAGCCATAATTCTAAACAGGGGGGGCTGAGCAGCCTTTCTAAGAGAGTATGGGAAGGGAGGGGCTGCTTCACAAAATCCCATCGTGGCTAGAGAGCTGCAGGTCAATTTGTGCGTTTGAGTGATCCTTCAGATTTTCTATAGTCTGATGATTGCTACACTTCCAAAAATCAAAAAAAAAAAAAAACTTCCTGGAGAAGAAGTGACTGAAATCTGGGAAAGAAGCAAGGCAAGGGAAGAAGTTAAGGAAGTGTGTTTTTTTTAGCCTGCTGGGCAGGTCTTTTTCAAAAACCATGCTATAAAAATAAGGGATAGGAAGGGTGGGATTGCACATTATAGGAGAGAAAGAGAACCTGGGAGGCTCTAAAATCAGTGATTTACCGCTCAGTCCTAAACACAGTTACAGCCTTTTGGTCCATTTTTGTGAGCTGCTTACCATCTGAAGCCTTTGATTTACTTTGAAGACCCTGGGAGATTCAAATGATAAGTTTCCTGAGTTCACTGGAATTGTCCCTGCTACAGCTAAGAACCTGTGATGTGTTCGGCTTGTAGCATTTCTCCAACCAAAAGAGGAGGAGGAGGAGGAGGAGGAAGAGATTGGATTTATACCCTGCCCTTCACTCGGAGTCTCAGAGCAGCTTACAAACTCCTTTCCCTTCCCCTCCCTACAACAGACACCCTGTGAGGTAGGTAGGGCTAAGAGAGCTCTTTCGAGAACTGTTCTTTCAAGAGCAGCTCTGACAGAGCTATGGCTTGCCCAGGGTCATCCAGCCAGGTGCAAGTGGAGGAGTGGGGAATCAAACCCAGTTCTCCCGGATTAGAGTCTGTGCACTTAACCACTACACCAAACTGGCTCCCAACACTGAGGGAAGGGCAACACTGAAAAGAAACCACCTCTCATGCTGGGGTCGATTTGGACACAGGGCAACCAAGGTGCCTGCCCCGATCCACATGCCATGGTGGGACGGGGGACGACAAGCACCTTGCTGCCACAGTATCACTGCTGCTGGCCTCTCTGGAGCCTCCAGAGTCATAGCAGGTGGTGGCAGCTTCAGGGAAGCTGGCCAGGCAATCAGCTGTCGGGCAGTGCCCCCCAACCGCTCTATCGCTGCTGGTTCCTATTTCTGCGAGCCCAGAGAGGGTGGAAAAGATTATGAACAGCAGTCTCCCACTAGGGGAGCCAAGCTCTCAGTCGCGGCAGGACATCCCCTGACCCCAGTTTCCATTGCCCGCCATCACTCTGAGCAGTGGTGGGAAAAAATATAAAAAGCAGTAATTACATCACTTCTGGTAAAAACCTGGAAGTGACGTAGGGTAGCTCTAGTAATCTATTGTTTTACCATGGAGTTTCCAGCAATTCCAAGAGCTACCCTATGTCACTTCCAGGTTTTTACCAGAAACGATGTAACGCTGCTGCTGGTTTTTATCTTTTTCTCCCACCACTTCTTAGAGTGATGGTGGGCAATGGGGTCAGGGGATGTCCTGCCCCAACTGGGAGCTTGGCTGCCCTAGCAGGAGACTGCTGTTCATCATCTTTTCCACTCTCTCATCACTAGCAGAAATTAGGAGTTTTACCATGGAGTTTTACCCTGGAGTACCATGGAATTTAGGAGCTTTACCATGGAGTTTCCAGCAATTCCAAGAGCTACCCTATGTCTCTTCCATGTTTTTATAGGAAGTGAAGTAGAGCCACAGCACCCCCATATCTGTGCCCACCACGCTCCTTCCTGGCAACCCTAGCTCCCAGAGCTGCTGGGGCTGCCCTCTCGCTGCGACGGCGACTCGCTCCTGCCTTGCCCAGGGATCAGGCAGCCAGCTGGCGGCAGTGACGGCTCCTGCCCACCTTGCACGGATTGAGGGCTGTCACTTTGGGGGGCCTGGAGTGGCCCGGGGGGGGGGGGCAGCAGATTGTGTTGGTGATTCTGGAGCCCCATCCTGGAGTTTTCCCCAGAACCCTGAAGTCACTAAGACTTCCCTGCTCCTCTGTCAAGGAATCACCTGGGAAGAAATGGTTATGGGTGAGCTGTTAGCCTTTAGATTATGGGACAGAATAGATGACTTCCAAGCCTTAGCCGCCTCTTTCATCGCTAACCACCCCACCCCCCCCCAAAAAAATAACCTCTTTCGCCAGGAGGGTAGCCTTGCAGTTACCTTTCGAAGGTGATTGTTTTGGGATGAAGCAGGAATTAAACAGTGATCATGTGCTAATACTTCAAAATAAGGGCTGTGTACGGGCCTAGCCTGGGCAAGAGTGCTTAATTAGGCATGCTATTAGTATGGGGCTTTCCTGTCTTCTGCAATTAAACACTGAATAATTGATCCTCTGATACCCAGTTCAGCCAGCCCTAAACCAGACACGTTCGCAAGCAGACGATGGATTTGATATTCAAATTACGTTCCGCAAACACGGAGCAGAACTGTGTCCAAAAGTTTTCCGGAGAGATTCTTTAAACTGCGTAACAAGAATGCCTCGAGTTCCTCATGAGTAAACAAGCATTTGCTTGCAATATTAAATACACTTAACGAGGAAGCCAAAGCAAAACGCTCTTGTATGTTCTGCACGAAGAGAACTGAAATCCTTATCGAATAGATAATGCAAAGTAAGTGAATTTTCCCGTACCTGCTCATTCTATGTAATTCGTTGAGCGTGTGTTACTTGTGGGGGCAGGTGAGAAGATATACAAGGGCAGGGAAGCCTCGGCCCACAAACGCTGGAAATCCATCTAGCCCTTTTGGGTTTCTGAGAATTTACTAAGCATTGCCCACACAACTGGCAAGCCTGTTATCACTATCATTCTGGTAGAGATCTGCCGCCCCCCTTTTTAAGTGAGATTTATCATCCAGCGCCAAATTCTATCTTTTATGGAATCATGCAAAGAACACAGAATCTTGAATCGTTCCAGAAGACATTTTTTTTTAAAGGATTGTAGGAAATGGAATGTGCCAGAAGCTCTTTCATGAAAGGGAATAGCGTTGTCGTTTATTGACTATTTATTGCATGCATTAAAACAAAACAGAAATCTAACGGCACCTTAAAGATAAATAAACTTTATACCAGCATAAACTGAATGTGTTATCTTGCATGGGCTGTATTGCTTGGACTGCATTTCCCCCCTAATGTTTATAATCTAGTAGTTGTGTGTGTGTTCCCCCCCCCCCCCCCAATTTGTATTTTCTTAACCTTGAATCTCAGTGAGAAAGGCAGAGAATACAATAGACAAATAAATAAAAGGACTGTGCATAGAGCATGCAGATGACAAAGTGGGCTTCAGCTCACAGCCACCTACGCCACACTGTATTTGTTTGACTTTGAGGTGCTACTAGACTGTTTTTTTTTTAATAAAAGCACACAGAGAAATGTGTGTTTGGGTGTTAAGTGCCATCAAGTTGCTTCTCACTTACGGCAACACTATGACTTAGTGACCTCCAAAATGTCCTATTGTCAACAGCCTTGTTCAGGTCTTGCTAACTGAGGGCCACGGCTTCCTTTCTTGAGTCAATCCATCTCATCTCGGGTCATCCTCTTTTCCTGCTGCCTTCAACTTTTCCTATTGTCTTTGCCAGTGACTCTTGTTTTCTCATAATGTGACCAAAGTACGATAGCCCCCATTGGGTCATTTGAGCTTCTAGGGAAGGTTCAGGCTTGATTTGATCTGGACCTCACATATTTGTCTTTTGGGCAGTCCACGGTATCCATAAAAGTCTCCTGCAACACCGCGTTTCAAATGAGTCGGTTTTCTTCCTGTCAGCTTTCTTCGCTGTCTAACATAAATGTGTACGTTCATTAAACTGCTGGAAATCCCACCTTTAAGAAGAAGCAAGACTTTAGTTCTAATAGCTGTCAGTGAGTTTCAGGACAAAGAGGCAGCACCTTCCAAAAGATCCTAGGCAGACATGTTCAATCATCTGCCAGCCCAGTTCAGCTCACGTCCGTCTTAGCAGTCACTAGCAACTTCCTCTGCAGCTTTCTGTTCCTTCACTTATTTGTCTTTTTCTGTATTACTCCTGTTCACATGTGCATTGCTAAAACACTACAAATGCAATTTTTATGCAATTGTATATATGGTCACCCAAATGTTAATGTGGTGTTTTTAGTAATGCACATCTGCACGCCCCTGTATTGGTAAAATACCACACAAAGAATCATACACACACACACACACACACACACACACACACACACACACATATATATATATAAAATTTCATAATTTTATAATATAATTCCATAATTGTATGTAACACACACAAAAAGAATCTTGATACGACTGCACATAATCTTCCAATATTGCTTTTTTGCGGTGTGTTTTCCCATGATGCTCAGCACCAGCTCCACAGTTTCCATATAGCAGCACTGATGTGTGGTTTCCTTATTGCCAGTGCAACTCTTGAGAAAATATTGTGGCAACAGGGATCCACACCGTCCTGAATTGATAGTGCATTTCCCTTTAAAAAAATTGTACCAGCCCCTGGCTATAGAGGGGGTCCTCCCCCTACCTGCCACACCCCTCCCTCCCCCAAAGAAAACTCACTTCACCTGGCAACAGCAGCAGCGCTGGTCCTCTATGGATTTTTTCCCCTCTTTGTTGCACTGAGCCTGTGGCACTAACCAAGTTTCAGGGAGTGCAGTACTTACATGGGAGTAAGCCAACATACAGCTGAGAAAGCAATTTCTTTTCAGCTGGAGGTTGGCACACCCCTTCCTTTTCAGCTTGCAGTAATGGGAGAGGGTCTCAGATCTCAGGCTTTCCACACACACACACACCCCAAACACACAAGAGAAATTCTGAGTAGCTACTGTGCTGAGCAGACAACAGAGGAGGTTGAAGATTTTTTTACTAGCAACTAGCCTGCTTAGTAACATTCTAAGGAGTGTGGGGGAGACTTTGGGCTATAATCCTCTGTGTGCCCCACAAGCCGTCCCACTCATGGAAGGGGTACAATTGCCTTTCCACACCTGGGAAAGAGGATGATAGAGTCATCATCCATACCTTGGAGGGGCATCAAACAGCCCCCACAACCATTGGATAAGCCTCCTTCCTCTCTGCAGGGAAAAAATGTTAATGAGACTCTGCTGAATTCCCAGAGTCCTATAGTGTGGAAGAAAAAGTGTGGTAGAAATGTGCCAAAATGAAATAAACAGGCCATGAATACTATTCTGACTAGGACACAGATACGATGAACATTAAACTAAGGCCAATTTCGCACTAGCGTTTGCCCCAGGTTTGCCCTCATGCTTGCACCGGAGCTTCTGGTCGATTTCACACCAGTTGCTCCGGGCTCACGTTTTGCTCTGGAGTATCGCCCTGCTGCACCGGAGTTTCCCTGGAGCAAACAAATCCTGTTTTTAGAGGATTTTCCTGTTTGCTCTGGGGGAGAACCCAAAATGAAAACACACCCACTCGCCCGACTTTCATCAGGGCCACCCCACTGTGGGAGTTTCTAATTTTTTTTTTGGAGAAAACCCTTCTTCACGCTATATCGAAAGGGCTGAGGGTCCAAGTGGGAAAATGAAGAAAATACTCTGGAGGAAACTGGGAGGGGAAATTCCGGAGAGAACGAGAGGCAACTGGCCAGTGCAAAATTGGCATAAGAGAGGAATTCTATTTGGACGCCCCCTTAGACTTGACTCCCCAAATGTTTTACTGTGAAATCAACAATCCTTCACTTCTTTCCCGTTGTCTTAAGAGAATGCGGAGAAAAATGAGAAAGAGCTTAGCAGCAGCACTGGAGCTAGTGCAGTCTTTCTACATTCTCCTTTTAATCCATGTTCACCAATAGATTTTTTGTCCAATTTTGTCCAAAAAATCCATTTTTTTTGTCCTCCAAGCAATTCTGCACTAGCATCGAATTCAACCTTCTTTTTAATCTAGGTGTGTCTCCCCCCCCCCCCCCCATTCTGCACTAAAATTGATTTTAACCTTCTATTTACTCTGGGTTTTTTGCCCATTCTGCATTACATTACCTCCCTTCCGTGGTCAGTCCATTTCCAGCCTGCTGTGCCCCGGGTCATTTGGATGCTGTTTTGCCATGGACTTAAATTGCCTCGACTTGAACACTGAGAAAATCCGGAGTGGCAGGCAAGTGCGGAAAGGACCAGAGGCTGAGAAGGAGGAAAAGAAGATCACCATTCAGCACGGGGCAACTCCATGCTCATGATAAAGAGGTCACCTGTCTTTTTGCCACAGTGGACCCTGTCATTTGTATCTTATCACTCTACCCATGCCCAGAGGATTTGCAGGTTCACGCAAAACTGCATCTTCAATCTCTCCTGCATGTTGGAAGACCAGCATGCCAAAAATCGAAAGCTGACGTTTGCTGATGTGTTTGCCCTAAGCCCGATCACTTGTGCATGAGTCCTTAGACCCACCGGAATATATTTGCCTTCTAGTGTATTCCCCCTGCCCCCCCCAAAAAAAATCCAGTTGCTAAATGATGATTGTAAAAGAAATGTACATATATATTCTATTTTAAAAAACAGCAAAGAAAATAGAAGAGAAATGCTGAGAGCAAATAATTTTTTAAAAAATCATATGTGCCGCCTGTTTGGTCTTGCGAACACGGGAATTAAAAACGCCAGATGTGCAGTAACTGAAAAACAAACAGAGGACTGGAGATTCCTCCTGTGGTGGCAAAAAGTCCATAGACAACCAGGCAGCCAGAATATTATTAGAGCCAGAGGAGCAGTTTAACAGCATTCTTGCCAAGTTCAGTCCCAATGTACCTTTTTTTTAATTCCCCCGATCTCTATCAGAGTCATTTTTACTAGGGAAAAGTGGAGCATGAAGAACAGCAATTGGCTTGTACCTGTGTATTTATTGATGACCTTTTTGACCTGCCTTTCTCCTATGATGGACTCAAGGCTCCAGTGATGCAATTAAAATCGCCTCATAAAGTCAATTAAGAATGATGCTCCACACCAAAGAACGCCATCCTCATTAATAATCCAATGGCAACCCTCATCAAGCAGTTCAGTTCCTGGATGAAAAGACCCTACGACACTCTTCTGCATTGTGTTGTTTTTGCAGATTGACCCAGTGGGAATGTTTTGAGCACACCACAGGAGATCATTCCACTGTGTCAGGACTACCGGAGAGGAAGTCCAAGCAACAGCCAAAGCAGCCACTTGTGAGAAGAAACAAGAAGGAACTCCTGATCTAAGGAGGAGTTGTGGCACAGGAAAGACAGCCCTGTAAGCATGTGGGCCCTTGGCCAGCAAGGACTTGAAAAGAAAGACCATAAGAGAAGCCATGATGGATCAGGCCATTGACACATCCAGTTCAACACTCTGTGTTACACAGTGGCCAAAACCCAGGTGCCATCAGGAGGTCCATCAACAGGGCCAGAACTCCAAAGTACTGCTACTTTGACTTGAATTCAGGAACAAACAGGCAACTAACATAAACAGGGAAAATAGGTATTGCCCCAAATATCGAAGAAGTGGCCTTCTTTCCCAGCATTTGAACTTTCTCAATTGTAACACATAGAGTATGTTACAGTTGTCCAGTCTTGAGGTTACTGTAGTACAGATCAGGACGTCTGGATTAGGTGAGTCCAAAAAAGATACCTTACATGCAATGTTCCCGCTAAGTTGTGCCACCTGTGCTGGGTGCACTGATTCTAACCCCGTAGTGCATGGATTTTTCAATCAGCACAGGGGGTACACAACCCAGCTGATGGCCACCTATGCAGCTGGCCAGCCACCTTGCATAGCCCTGTGTGGCAGCTGGCTTCCCTCCCAGCAGCTGAGGCCAAGAAGCAGGATGGCAAAGGTGACTCCTCCATGACCACAGCCAGAAAGCTTCCTTTTAGTCCTAGTCCCATTTCCCAACTCCTCCCCCTCTGCTGGTATAAAGTACTGAGTCCAGAGACGCATTGCAATGAAATCAGCTCATAAGTTTATTGATGGTACAATTCCAGGCTACTGAACAGGGCTCGGGGGTCTGCTTAAATACATGTCTAAACCGCACCCCCGGCCTTGCCCAAACTCCCAGATAGGATTACTCCCTGATAGGATTACTCTGGTAAGATTACGCCCACTCCCTGATAGGATTAGATAGGATACCTTAAACCATAGGTCCCCTGGTGGAACCCGGGTGGCTGCTTGGACTAATTTACAATCCAGCTGGGCTACTGTCTCCCAAAGAGGAGCTCCGGTAGCCAGCCTGGCCATGTGTGTTTCTCTGACAGCATGTGCAGTTGCCATTAGGACATAACACCCCTCCCCCCATAGCTCAGACATTCCCTAGCACACAAAGTCTTTTAAGTATGTGGGCCTTCGCCGTTCCCTGGTCAAGCTGTGTACTCCCGTTTTGGTGGCAGGTTGCTTGGGGGTGGCCTCAGCTGGTCCTGGGGGTGGTTCTGGTTCATCCATCGGGGCCAGTGCTGGAGGGATGTCCATGTGTGTGTCTGCTGATGTGTTTGGTCGGGGAGTCTCCAATGCGGATGTCTTGCAGTCCTCATCTTCATCTCACTCGGGAGCGGGGGTTTCGTCCAAGCTCTCTTCAGGTGCATCAGTTGCTGTGGGCAGGAGCCAGTGGTGCAGTTGGTCAATGTGTCTTCTTCAAAGTTGACCTTCTTCCCCTGTGACCTCATAGGGTAGAGGCCCTGTAATCTGCACTATCCAGCCCAGCAACCAGGCGGGACCCTTAGCAGAGTTCTTTAAATAGACGGGGTCCTCCGGGAAGAACCCCCGTGGACCCTTTTGCTGCTCTGGGGCCATGCTATGTTCTGGGGTGTGGTCCAAGTGTAGGCAGTCCAACTTGGTTGTGAGCTGCCTACCCATGAGGAGTTCTGCGGGGCTGCACCCACGCATGGTGTGTGGGGTTGTCCACTGGCCAAACGGGAATGCTGCCAGTTTGTAGTTCCAGTTGCCAGTGTCCATGCGGCGCAGGGCTTCTTTGGCTGTGCGCACCATGCATTCAGCCTGGCCATTTGTGGCTGGGTGGAAAGGGGTGGATCAGATGTGCCGGATCCCATAGTAGCCCATGAACTCCTGGAATTCTCCTGACACGAAGGCCAAGCTGTTGTCAGTTACAAGTGTGTCAGGGATGCTGTGGGAGCTGAAGATGTGCCACATGGCATGAATGGTGGCCTGTGATGAGGTGGAGGACACTGGCACCACTTTCAGCCACTTCATGTAGCTGTCAACTAATATAAAAAATAGTTGACCCTGGAATGGTCCCGCAAAGTCCAGGTGAAGTCAGACCCACGGCTTGTGAAATGACTCCCAGGGTCTCACCGGTGCCTGGGGCAGGTCTGGCCTCCATTCCTGGCACTTCTGGCAGGTCCTCCAGCAGGGCAATGTGATGGTCTGGAGCCAGGTCTGGGTCACAGGAAGGGAGCAGCAGGGTGTCTACATGGTCCATGGACTTCCCCGGGCAGTGGACCAGCTCGTACTGGTAGCTGGCCATGAAGATGGACTAATGCAGCACCCTGGGCAAGAGCATCTGGGGGGGTTGGCGGTCTGGTGCCAGAAGACCCAGGAGAAGCTTGTGGTTCATTGCAATCATTAAGGCCCGGCCATACAGGTAGTTGTGGAACTTCTTGATTCCTGTCATGATTGCCAGAGCCTCTTTGTCAATTTGCGTGTAGCTGCACTCAGCCGACAACAGGGTGCAGAAGTAGTAGGCGACGGGAACCTCTCTTCCGTCTGCCAGGCAATGTCCCAGGATGGCCCCCACCCCGTATGGCGATGTGTTGCATGCGAGGACTACAGGGAGTGACTTGTCGAAATGGGCCAGCACTGTATTTGACATCAACAGTCCCTTGACAACCCAGAATGCCGCTGCGTGGTGGGGACCCCAGGTCCATGGAGTGTTCTTGTTGAGGAGCTGATGGAGGGGTTCTGCCACTACTGCTTTGTGGGGGAAGAAGGAGTGGTAGAAGTTGAGGAGCCCCCGAAATGACTGGAGTTCCGCCTTTGAAGTTGGATTGGGGGCTTCGGTGATGGCACCGATTTTGTCAGGGGTTGGATGGATGCCTTGTTTGTCCACTGTGAAACTGTGGAATTTGATCGAAACGACTCCCAACAGGCATTTTTCTCTTTTCACCTTTAGGCCTGTGTCATTAAAGCACTGCAGGACGGAGCATAGCTGGGCCGTGAAGATCTCAACATCTGGGGCTGCTATCAGAACGTTGTCAAAAAAAGGTTGGACCCCAGGGATACCCTTAAGCAAAGAGTCCATGAGATTTTGGAAAATCCCTGGGGCAGTGCTGACTCCAAATTGTAAGTGCCATACCCTGAACACCTCCCTGAGTGTCACAATGGTCTGTGCTTCTGCAGTGATGTCATCCACCGGGAGCTGTTGGTAGGCCTGTGCCAGATCCAGCTTCCCAAATACCTTCACCCCGGCCAGCAAAGCCAGGACCTGGCTTATTACTGGCACTGGATAAGCGTGGTCTTGGAGAGCCTTGTTTATTGTGCATTTGTAATCTGCACAAATGTGTACTTACCTGGCAGGGGAGACACCTTGATCACGAAGGAGGTTTTCCCAGAGTGAGGCTCATCCATTGCACTCCGGGTGTGCTGACCCCTGCAATTTCCCCAAATGCGGGAAACTCGACTGCATAATTTGTGGACGGCATTTGGCTTCATTGGGGTTACAATGGGGGTCTCCCACCGAGCATGTGGGACCAGTTCAAGGACCCCTTGGTTGACCAGCCTGTTTAGTTCTTTGTCGATTTTGGGCCGGACCGCGGGGGGTTGTCTGGCTGCCATGCGGATGGGCCAGATCATTGGGTCTAGGTCCAGAGACACTGGGGGGCCCGTATACTTGCCCAGTGCACCATCGAAAACAGCCGGGAGCTCATCACAGCTCATCACAGACTGGATGGAAGTCTGTGCCATGGAGGTGATTCACTCCCATCATTCCCAGTCCCAGGGGTCCAAACCACGATAATCCCAGCAAGCTGGAAAGCTTGCCCTCAACCACTGGGAGGTCCAATAGTCCATCAAAGTCCTTGAATTGGACGCTGAACTTGCCCAACCCCTTGATCGCTACCGGGTTCTTCTGGAAATCCCGTAGCTTCAGTCCCATGGGTTTCCGTAACGCCCCCCCCCCTTCGCAGACAGATTCTCTGAAGGGTGCCCATGGAGATTATGGAAAATACGAACCCCGTGTCCAGTTCCATTTTGCAGGAGGACACCTCTGTTACTACTGGGACATAAAATTTGTTGGGGGTGTCCCAGGGCAAGTTCATTACCGGGTGGTGGGCGGATGCTGTGGAGTGCAGTTCTGATGACTCCCGATGTGTGGCTTGTGTGCATCAGGAGGCCTGGGAACGACAAACCCCGGGCGATGTGCCCCATCTTGCCGCAGGATCGGCAGGATGCTTCGCAGAAGCGACAGGTCCGTTGGTCATGTGGATCTCCGCAGCGAGCACACGGTGTGGGTGTGTTAGTCCGCTGGCTGGCTAGCGCTGGTGCGATGGCTGGGTGCTGGGGTCCTCGCTGATCCGGTCTGCAGAGCTGAAGGACCTCTTTGTCTTCATCCAATGTTGATGGGCTGGTGGTGGTCACTAGACAGTGTGCCGTGGATCCTTGCCAATCCTTATGCGCTTTCTTGAATGCGGCAGCTGCTTTGCAAGCGGCTTCCAGCTTTAGTTCCTCAATTGCCACTAGCTTTCATCGGAGCTTCGGCTCATGGACACCCCAGACAAATTGGGTCAGGAGAGTGTCCTCAACAGACAGGAACTCGCACCCCATTGCCAGGTGCCAGAGGTTGACCATGAAGTCCACAGCTGACTCACCGGTCTTCTGGGTGCAAGAGCAGAAGTCCATTCTGAGCACCATTCAGGATGGTTTTGGTGCGAAGTAGGCTGTGAGCATGTTGATCAGCTCGTCAAAGGATGCATCGTCCAGCGTCTTGGGTGTGATTAAGCTCTGCACCAGGGGAATTGTGGAGACACCGCAGGAGCTGATGAGCCAGGCTTTCTTCTATCCTGTGTTGGCTGTCTCCTGGACCAGGAAGAAGTACTTTAATTGTTTTACTCACACTTCCCAGAGTTTGGGGTAAGCAGGGTCGAATGTAGTGAGTTGTCCTGGAGCGGCTGCCATGACTCTGGAGCGATGCGGTGAGCAATGTCCTCTGGGAGGTTGGCGGTGCTGTGAGGTGCTAGAGCCTAGTGTTGCTCGGTTGGCAGCAGATCAGTGCTCAATGCGATGCTGAAGTTGGTGTTGGTGTCGCTCATCGGGGTCCCATCCTCATCGCCAGTATAAAGTACTGAGTCCAGAGAGACATTGCAGTGAAATCAACTCATGAGTTTACTGACGGTACAATTCCAGGCTACTGAACAGGGCTCGGAGGTCTGCTTAAATACTTGTCTAAACCGCACCCCCAGCCTTGCCCAAACTCCCTGATAGGATTACTCCCTGGTAGGATTAGATAGGATACCTTAAACCATAGGTCCCCTGGTGGAACCTGGGTGGCCGCTTGGTCTAATTTACAATCCGGCCGAGCTATTGTCTCCCGAAGCAGAGCTCTGGTAGCCAGCCCGGCCGCGTGTGTTTCTCTGACTGCATGTGCAGTTGCCATTAGGACATAACAGCTGGCCCTTTAAATCTGCCAGTTGTGGCTAATCTCTTGCCTGTTCCTGGTAGTAGCAGGGCAGGTTGCATCATCCTTCCCCCACCCCTCCCCTGTGGAAGTGAGCCGGCCACTGGAGGTTGTAGTAGCACTGGAGACATGTGGTGTGCCTGTCCTGACCTGCCCTTCCTAGTCTCACATTGGAGCTGCAGTCGGGCCTCCCAGTGTTGTGGCTTCTGGAGCTGCCAGGCCTGGACTTGCTCTATCGGGCACTCCCTGAGGTTGTTGGACTTGGCCTCGGTGTAGTTGCCGCTGACTCCTTCATACTCCCCTTGGCTTTCAATCCTCCCATAAATAAGCAGTTGAGGGTGGGGGTCTTAGGGCGAGTAGAGTTTGGGGCTCTGGGAGCCCAGATGCTTCCTGGATGTCAGGGGTGCCAGGTGGCCCCAATCCCAGAAAGGCAGAAGCACATGCAGGGAAGGAGGTCTGGGGGGGGCAGGCTGTGCGTCCACCTTCCCCCCCATGGGCTTTTGCAGAGAATGCAGCCTGGGGTCCCTTCATGGGCCTCCCACTGCCAGCACTAGGGGGGGTGCAGGGTCCCCTCTCTGGCAGGAAAGGAGGTCCGGGATGGTCCCAGGCTGTACGTTTGTGTTTCCCCCATCAATGGACTTCTAACTTTAATGTAGCGTGGGGCTCTTCCTGGGCCTATCAGCACCGGGGGGGGGCTGTGGGGGCTCCCCCCTGCCAGGGAGAGAGGTCAGGTACATCCCCAGGCCACACATTTGCCTCCCCCCCACACACACACTGGCTTTTAAATTTAACACGGCGTGGGGCTCTTCTTTGGTTTCTTGCCAAAAGCACCATGAGGAGGCAGTGGGGGCTCTCCTCTGCCAGGGAGGGAGGTCCAGGATAGCCCCAGGCTGCACATTTGCCTTCCCCTCCTTAATGGGCTTTTCAATTTAATGCAGCATGGGGCTCTTCCTGGGCCTCTCACCACCAGCGCCATGGGGGTGCGGCAGGGTGTCCCCTCTGCCAGGGCTGGAGGTCTGGGTCTCTCTCTTTCCCTCTCTTCCTGTCTTTCTTTCTCTTTTTTCCTTCTCCCTTTCTGTCTTTCTCTCTCTCTCTCTCTCTTTCTGTCTTTTGTTCTCTCTTTCTCAGTCTTTCTTTGTCTTTGACTTTCTCTCCCTCTCTCTTTCTGTCTTTCTTTTGTCTGTCTTTCTCTCTGTCTCTCTTTCTCTCACTCCCTTTTTCTCCTTTCTGGTAATAAAGGGAAGAGAAATTGTATTTGAGTAGTTTCTGTAAGTAAAAGCTAGTAAATGAACATTATGGGTTGTTCTGTTTTATTCTACAGATCATATATATTGTCAGGTTTCATTTCGTAGAAAAAGAGGTGCAGGAGCTCATTAGCATAACTCATTAGCATAACTTATTTACATATGCCACACCCCTGACATCACTGGAAGTATGTCAGAAGGCAAGAAAGAAAGAGAGAGGGAGAGAGAGAGAAGAAGAAGAAGAAGGAACAAAGGAAAGAAAGAGCTGGCAGAGAGGGGACAGCTACTAATCCAAGCCTCAGAAATACCACTATTCTGGGAGGATAGCTTCAGTGGTGGCTGAAGCCTTCAGAAGGCTGGTCGGAGGAACAAGGACCTTTCCAAGGGACGGGATCATTTTGCTGCAGCCATGACACAAGCAGGCATTTCCCCACGGGGAGGGGTGCTGGCACCAACTCCCAGAGCTGCGCTCCCCCGAGCTCCTGCTCAAAATGACCCCTGTATATTGTACAGAATTGAATTTTCACTGTACTGCCTTTTACTGAATCATACTGTTAGCCTATCAAGGTCAGTACTGCCTACTTTGATGAGCAGCAGCTCAGGCTGAGGGCCCTGGCTTCCTTGACGGACTCCATCCATCTTATGACAGGTCTTCTACTGTCCCTGCTGCCTTCCACTTTTCCCGGCACGATTGTCTTTTCCAGTGAGTCTTGTCTTCTCATCATGTCACCAAGGTATGATAGCCTCAGTTTGGTCATTCTAGATAGAATTCAGGCTTGATTTGATCTACCCACTTGTCTTTTTGGTGGTCCACAGTATCAGTAAAACTTTCCTCCAACTCCGTATTTCAAAGGAATCAACTTTCTTCCTGTCAGCTTTCTTCGTTGTCCAACTTTCACACCCATGCATAGTAATGGGGAATACTATGGCATGAGTTAACTTGATCTTGGTCGCCAGCAGGGCTATTTTTGGGCAGGAACACACAGGGACGGCGTTCCGGCTGGCTTCCGAGTTGGCCACGCCTACAGTCTCCCCCCCGCCTTGGGTTCCCCAGGCGCCTCGCAAGCCATGGGGTGCCTGGGGAAGCCAATCCAGAAACTGCCTATCTTCGCTTGGGTTCTCCATGCACCCCACAATCCACGGGGAACCTGGGGAAGCCAATCCTGGGAAGGAGCTGCGCGGTCAGGGGTGTGGCCTGATATGCTAATGAGTTTCTGCTGTTGGGTGTGGCCTATTATGCTAATGAGTTCCTGCTGGGCTTTTTCTACCAAAAAAGCTCTGGTCACCAGTAACACATTCTTACGCTTACGAATCTTTTCTAGCTCCTTCATGGCTGCCCTTCCCAGTTTCAGTCTCCTTCCGACCTCTTGGTTACAGCCTCCCTTTTGTTTGATGATGGAGCCAATTAACATTGTCAGTTCCTCTAACATCACCCTTGAAGTTCTGTAATTCCTCAGTAGCCACTACTTTTGTCCTCTTGATGTTCAGCTGTGATCCTCTTTTGGCACTTCCGGCTTTAATCTTCGTCAGCAGCCATTGCAGATCGTCACTGTTTGCTGCCACGAATGTGGTGTCATCTGCATATTTCAGATTATTAATGTTCCTTCCACCAGTGTTGTTAACACAATGCCCCAAACAATAATCAAACATTTGCCTACCATCCTGCCCCTCAAATTCCCAAGTTTATTTCAGCTTGTAATTCCTACTATTCCACGCAGCAGTGTTTGAAGCCTTTCTCCAGCCTGTGCAGTTCTTCTGATGAAAGAATTATTATTACTAATAATAATACTAATTAATAATAATTAATTAAGAATGATCTCTCATTTATAGCATGCCTTTATAGCATGTACAATGAACTCTGCAATAGACTACATTACTTTCCCTTACAGTAGCCATCTTCTGTGTTGTTCTATTATATTACTGTTGTAAGATCTTTGTAATAATACCCCTTCCGCAAAACGATAGGTATAGGGATCTCTCTGATCACCCCAGGCAGGAAGTTCCTCAAGGTGGGAGCCCCCACAGAGAATGTGCAAGGATGAACAATTGCCAGTTTTATCTATTTGCAGGGTGGCACCTTCCCAAGACTTTGCTCGAATGAGCGAAACCATCAGGATCTGGCATAGCAGGTGAGATGGTCCTGCAGCTGTGAAGATCCAAAGCCATAAAGGGATTTGTAAGAAGAGATACTTCCAACAGTGGACAGCTGCTTAGGCTGGAGTAAGAGTGCTGAGATGCAATCCTTTGCTTTTTCAAATATTTTGTAAAGTGAAAGCTCAGTGGGGGGGAAATAAAACAATGGGTTGGATCCAGCCAGTTTTTCCACTGCTAAAAACAGAAGATGGTTTCCCTCTGACTGCCAACAAAGCTGTTGTGGGGACCTGCATGGACACAAACCATGTGGGTCAGGAACTATTGTAAGGAGGGGGACTAGGTGAGACTGAGTGAAAATGATGGCTGGATTCTACCCAATATCTGTAAGTTCATTCTCTCTGGCCAAATTAGAGAAATTACCTATGGAAGGGAAAGGGTAACAGTAGCAATTTGTGGTAGTTGTTAACAGGAATCCTTTAAGTAGTTGTAGATTTTCCGGGCTGTATGGCTGTGGTCTTGGCATTGTAGCACCTGATGTTTCGCCAGCAGCTGCGACTGGCATCCTCAGAGGTAGAACACAGAAAGATGGAATACGCTCTGTGACACCACTTCACTTCATAGACCTTTATTGGCATCACAGCACAAAACCAAATAAAATACGCTGGAATCTGTTAGTCAGAAAGAACACCTCCTAGAGACTTGGAAGAGGAATTTTGCTACAGATATCAATGATATCGTTCTTATTTGAGGCTAGGTCTCACGTTCCTCAGATTAACCATTTAAAGGTAGCAGGAAAGGCTTTAAAAAATATGGCAGGAAGATCATCGTAAAATTTACAGTGCAAAATAACGTGATTGTTATCTTCAGTCTCACTCCTCCTACATGGACACAACCCACCTGTATATGGAATTTTCTTAAATCTCCCATACAACACCATGGATGGGATACCATTAAAACGAGCTAACATAAACACCCTATGAAGATGAGGATCACACAAACAAGGTAGGTATTCAGGAAGAGGAGGGCCAGATGAAAGCTCCCAACGCACTGGGGAACAATGTCCAGAAGCCGGGCTTTTCAGATCTTGTATCTCAATATCAATAAGTCTTTGCTTAATCAAGGCAAAAGCCTGCTTCTCCATACTCCCTGTGTCAATGTACACAGTACCTACCTTTAAGTACATTGAAGATCAATGTGTACAGGGAGGATTGGACGCAGGTATGAATGGCCCTGCCCTCTGCCTTCACGTGCTCACTGGCTCACAGGCACCGAATCTATGCATGCTAGCAACCAGGAAACATTTTTAAAAGTACTATTCTTGAACGCAAGCGTGGAACCTACTCACTTTGCACGCATGTAGCTTCCATGTTCACAAGCCAGCAATCATCCGTGGAGCAGGCGGTGCCGACATGATTGTGCCAACTTCCATTCTACAAGCCTTGATTTCAATATGTGTAATGTCATTTGTAGGGGACTAGTACAGTCCTGTGCAGAGTTACTCCAGCCTAAGTCCACTGGAGTAACTCTTTATAGGATTGCACAGTAAGTATCAGAACCCTTGCTGCCTGGAACTACAGAATGAGGACACTGAAATCCTATCACATAATGAACATGAACATCCTTAGAAAAACAGCTCTGCTATTTGATGTTTGGGTGGCAAATTTGATGCTGATATTCAACTACAGGCAGATCCGTGGGGTTTTTCTAAGAATTCAGGGCTGCCGCCTCTCCACTCAGCAAAGGAGAAGAAAGCTAATGAAATCATTAGCACTAAAGTAATTAGTTCATTAGTATAATTTAATAGGAACAAATGAACACTGTTTTCATAAGGGAAAATCGGATATCTTTAGTCCATTAAATGCATTGGAGCAAGATATTTCGTTTATAGAGCGGTGACAACTATTTTTGTGGCAGAACCCCAAAAATGCATCTTTTAATAGGCAACTGTAGATTTTGCATCCACTATACATATTGCTTGACTGTATAATATCAAATAGGGATTAGTGGATTTCCTCCACTCTGTTCTTTACCTGTTCTGGAATTGTGCTCCTAATTCCCGTTGAGCAAGAAAAATTTTGAAAACAAATTCCGGTACCCTGGTATGCACCATTTGCCACTGTTGTTCTTTCACATCTACATTGTAGATGCATTGAAAAATACTGCAAAAACAAACAGACTTGATGTGATTGCATGTATAAATGTATAAATATTTGTCACTTCCAGGTAGCTCTAGGAATTGACAGGAACTCTGTGGTCAGAACTTTCAGTAAGTTAGACATGGTCTTTTTTTAAATCTTGCGGGGGGGAGGGGGGACATCTCCCCAGGATGTCCCTCCCTCGCAAGCCCTGTTTGTACCAGTTTCCACCTGCCAACCAGGTGAGCATTGGTGGGCAAGGGCCATAATTACCTGGAGGTCTCCTGACATAAACAGTCAAATAGGAACCCTACCTAAAGGCTAGTCTGGCCCTGCTTTTTTTCAATGTTGTAACCTTTGATGGATATACATAGTGTGCTGGTGGAGGAGAAGACCCACAAGAACTGTGAATGCACAGATCTCTGTACAATATTTGGAAACACAGGTCAGCACAATAGAGGATCTCTAACGCATCACTCTCATTTGAGACATGGGACCTGGTAATTCTAAAAGATGGATCAAAGGCCAGTTTTGGAAGGATCCCTAATATGAAAATGCTCAGAAACTGAAATTCAGGAAAGGTTCAAGAGATCTTATTTTGCATTAGGATACACATATTTTTAAAGTTCAGGCCAACATCAATCATTTTTTGTCAGATTTATAGAGCCGGTTCACAGATTCCCTGGGTCAAGCAGAAAAAAACTTAAGATGGCCTCAGTTTTTCGGTGGGATTCCTGTGGGGTTTTTTTTCTGTTCCTCCATAACATTTATTTAGTCACGACACGTATCGCCCACATTTCCAAAGAAATGCGCACAAGACAGTGTGCAGGATACATTAATCAAGTAATTACAAAAGCAGCATCAAATAATAATAATAATACTTAACACCTGAAAGACTCACCAAAATAACATTGGACCACTCCCCATACTGTTGGGAAAAATGTGGAGAGTTAGGATCCTTCCTTCACTGCTGGTGGCAGTGCCAACATATATCGGATTTCTGGCAAGACATACTGCAACAAGTACAGCTAATAATTGGCTATTCTATTCTGATTTCACCAGAGCTAATATTTTTGGATGCCTGGCATGATACAAATATACCTCAACCTGGACAAGATCTAATAACGAGTCTTCTAGGAGCTGCAAAGACCTCAATTGCATCATTGTGGAAGTCTTCCTTGGCCCCAACATGCACTAAATGGTTCAACAAAGTCTGGGACCACCAGATTATGGAAAAGATCACACATAAGATCCAGAGATCAGAGCATAGGCGTCAACTATGGGGGGGCTCGAGGGCTCGAGCCTCCCCCGAAATTTCCCGGGGGGGGGCTCAGCCACCCCCGGCAAAATGGAGCGCCCGCCGGTGGCCAGTCAGCCGGCCAGCTGGCTGCCGTCGCCGCCTCTCCTTCCCCTCCACCCCCGGCCTGCCCTCCTGCCTCCCTGGGGCCGGGGGGGGAAGAAGTGGCGGGGATATGGTCCCGTGCGTGCATGCGCTTTGCGTGCACGCACAAAAGAGCCCCTGCCCCCCCCCCGGATTTACAAAGTCTACACCCCTGGATCAGAGATACACCCTAAGCAGTCAACTTTTGATGAAAAATGGTTCCCGTTTTTTTGAATATGTCCTAACAAACGATTGCCAGCCACTCGACACGATATATCGAACCTTGATTCACTCCTAACCGCACCCCACCTCACTGATGTTTCTTTATCGTTCAGATTATTGCATTCTGCGTCTGATCGCGAGCACCTGTGAGACTTCTGCTCAAAGTAGTCAAGGATCAGATCTTTGTTGATGAAACACAGTTCTTTATTTCCAATCTCTACATTGGTACAGCTTCTCGGATTATTGTCAGAGATAACGCATATGACAGAAGCAGGTCTATTATACCTTTCAGAACAGTTTGAATTACCCATAGGTAGCCAATCACTAAAGGGGAAAAACGGCGGGCAAAAAGGGTCTCTGGCCGTTTGCTTCCCACAGGAAAGAAAGTGAGGTGTTAAGTTGTAAATTTCCCTTCCCAAACCAGACCCCTTAGATGTTACCATTTCACATAACAATCGCTGGCCTCGAGGCTTTCGCACGTTGATAAGAGATGGGACCTGTCCTCCCTTGCTGTCCCAGCCGGGATGAATGGAATGCAGAGGCAGGAGTGTGAGAGGCCCATTGTTCCCATGCTTTGAAGTTGTCATCCTCCCGGACTGACAGTTACACAAACCAGGCCTGGTCAGGGTCATAAACCTGGGGTCATATAGACTACATACATACTGGCCAAAGTGAGGGGTTACATGGTGGAGGGGGCAACTACATAGCAGGTGCTATAGAATTATACATGGCAATAGAAATCATAGCAGCAAGACAGAAATCATAGCAGCAAGCAATAGAAATACGTTGTCTGAATCAGCAGATTCTGACAGCACCACTGTCTTCATCATGATCACACGCCCCTTCGGCTTGTAGAGTACATTATAGGGTCCTAACGCAATTGTCACTACACTGAATAACAAACACAATGCTTAACAAATCAAACTTGCTTTTCATGAAAATCAATACGTGCTTCATAGTTATCAATGTAATTATAAAGGATGTTCTAGTTCAATCTAAGTTTGAATGTGCACTATGGTTCACAAATGTAATGTCTGAATATCAACAAAATTCAAATAATAATGATGATGATGATGATGATGATAATGATGATGATAATAATTATTATTATTATTACTGTTGGTGTTATTGCTATTGTTGTTATTATTATTAAAATACCTATGTGTACAAAGCCCAAATAAAATCACTTCCATTTAGTGACGGTCCTTGCTCGATTCTTCTTTGCCGCACAAAGTATTTCCACTCTTAAGAAAAGTGAGCTTCCTGCCAACTGTAATGAACTTACTAATTGCAATGTAGTCATTTGTACAGTAATTAATATAACTATTAATATTTATTTAGATATTTATATCTCACTTTTCTCCCCAGTGAGGACCCCCAGCGGTTTACACTATCATTTCTCCTCCCCCATTTTATCCTCACAATAGCAGCTCTGAGGTCAGCTGGGCTGAGAGAGGAAGTGAGTCTTCCAGGGTCGTCCAGTCAGCTTGGTGTAGTGGTGGGAGCCAGTCTGGTGTAGTGGTTAAGTGCACGGACTCCAATCTGGGAGAACCGGGTTTGATTCCCCACTCCTCCACTTGCACCTGGCTGGATGACCTTGGGCAAGCCATAGCTCTGTGCCAGCTGTTCCCTCAAGGACAGCTTGGGAAAGAGCTCTCTCAGCCCCACCTACCTCACAGGGTGTCTGTTGTGGGGAGGGGAAGGGAAAGAAGTTTGTAAGCTGCTCTGAGACTCCAAGTGAGTGAAGGGCGGGGTATAAATCTAATCTCTTCTTCTTCTTCTTCTTCTTCTTCTTCACGGAAGTGGGGAGATTTGAACCTGGATCTCCCAGACCCTGGTCCAGTACTCTAATTGCTACAACTATGCTGGCCATTGTACGTTGTTAACTGCTCGTATCCTAATGGTAACTGGCACTAGCATGAATACAGCATTGCTCACTGGCAGTGTTCCCTCTACGCTGAGTTAGTGTGAGCTAGCTCACCGTTTTTTAGCCTCTGGCTCACACATTTTTGTCTTGGCTCAGGAAGGATGGCTCCAGAGCAAATTGATTTATGCAGCGGCCAAATCACTCACTCACAACTTTAACGCCAGGAGCTCACAAACTAGAATTTTTGCTCACAAGACTCCATAGCTTAGAGGGAGCATTGCTCACTGGATGTGGAAGAATCACGTGATGGATGTTTCACACACAATAAATAACACTGTTTCGACCCACATTCTTTTTAATTTTATTTTTCATTTTTTTAGGGGAGGGTGTGCCCATGCCTGGAAGTCATGATGTCCTCTGTCGACTCCTACTAGGGCATGGAGGACATTCAGAAAAGTGGCTTGATAGCCTGCCTCTGGCCTCTCGGCTCATGGTATTCCTTGGAGGTCTCCCATCCAAATACTTGCCAGGGTTGGCCTTGCTTAGCTTCCAAGATCTGACAAGGTCAGGTTTGCCTGGGCTCTCCAGGTCAGGGCATTTTCAATGCACTCTGCAACTGGATTTTTACTGTGTGGAATGGCAAAATCCGCTTGCAAACAGTTGCTGAAGTGGACTGAAACTGGATTATTTAGCACGTGTGAAAACAACCATCATGACTGGTACTATGTATTATGGTGGTGGCATGCAGAAGACAACATAAGGAGGCCGTTTTCAGTTCCTTTCTCACCGTGTACAGAAACTAAGCTAGAAAACACAATGAAGTTGATTGGAATTTTTTAAAATATATATATTTGAGAAAGGAGGTCCTGATCTAAGTTGCTTTCCAGGGTTCTTCTGAATCTGGTCTTCCTTTCTGGAACCTGTCTGTGCCCTAGCCAAGAATAACAGAGGGTTGCTTTTTTTTTTTTAACTCTTCTACTTTATGCCTTTTCTACTTAGATCATATTTTTATCGAGAGAAAAAGCATGAAAATGGCATGTATGACCATCGTTCATGGTGCTCACGTAAGCCTTGTATGGGAAATGCATCACTTTGGATTGGGGCCCCAAGTCCCCCATTTGCTCAGATGTAAAATGTAAATGACTCCTAAAAGACTTACAGGGAAATGGCCATTCAAGAAGGAATCTTTCCAGACAGAACAGGGCAGAATTTGGTTAGGGCTTGAAATATAACCTAGGGAGTCCATTGCTCAAGAGCAGACAAGCATTTTAACACATTTTGGGGCTGGGGGTGGGGACCCTAAATGATTTCCTAGATGAGAAATGGCCTTTGTAGTCATGTTGCCTGTATCGACTTTTAAAAAATCCCAAAAGCATAATCTTCCAAAGCAGCCCATCTAATAATAAATGAGGCATAGAGTTACGTATGTTCTTAACATGGATTTATAGCATCTGGCAGATTAGACTGCTGGTTTTCTCTGTAAATTCCACTGGTCCAGGGACGACGGCGTGCCTTCCTGTCTGCAGAAGCCAGCGGTGTTCTGAAGAGTCTGTGTGGAACCTGTTCAGTCCTCACTTGTGAATCAATCCCAGCTATTGAGTTTGTGCAGAGTTGGCAGACAGCTAAGATGGAAGCATAATTAATTTGGATTCCCTCCGGAACACTTATGCCTTTTCCATACAAATTGGGGGGGGGGGGGGGAGGAATAATTGCATGCTCCAGTCTTGGCTACCGTTACGGAAACGGGTCAACGGGGGGGGGGGGGGGAGAGAAAGCCCAAGTTGCTTTTGCTTGGGAAGGCTTGATCGTGAATTCTTCCCTGTGCCCATTTTGCAAATGCAGGACTGAGATTATGCCCCCGGTTTGTTGTGGAAAGTGGTAACACAGTCCAGTTTTGAGAAAACTGAACAAAGGTTTATCTACAAAAGGAGGGCTGAGATACATTGCTAAATAATACTTCAAGGCAAATTGTTTAAAAAAAAAAACCACACCCATACATATGCATTTTTCAGAGAAGACAAAGACAAAACTACACAGACACAGAGTAATTGGGACAGAGCTTCTTGCAAAGAAAAATGTGGTTCTAAACCAATAAACAAGAGCATTGCTAAGTAAACCATAGAATGCACAACACTAAGCGTGGAGCCGTAATTTAAATTTGAAACACAGGGGGCAGGGAAATGCTTCAAAGCACTTGATATTTCCAATTAACTTGCAACAGCGTCTGGCCAAAAGGAATTCACCCTTGAAGTAGGTCTTAAAAAAAAGAGAGAGAGACTAAAAGTGCCCCCAAAGATTCACTTCTTTTCTGGTGGTGCTCATACCTTGTTAGTCACAGAAGGAAGGGAGCTGCAGCCCAGGATGATAGGGTGAGTCAAGGGACTCCCTAAGAAATGTGAGAGCTTTTCCCTCAGTTCCTTGGCAGCTCATGCTGGATGAGAGAAGTACTTTGTTTTGAAGTAAAAATGGCACCCTGTTCTAGAGTGCTTATCTCTCTCTCAGTCTCAGTCTCTCAATCTCTCCCCCCACCTCAGGTTTCCTTCAGGAAGAGCTCCCATTCATCACATGCCAGGTAAATTTGTTTCCAGCTGCATATATCATTTATACTTCAACTGTCCTACGCAATGGGGGGTGGGGGAATGAAAGGTACGCCAGTGACAGGAACTGTCCTCATGGTTTCTTTTGCTCTGCATGTGCCTTCAGCTCAGCCCCTTCCCGTCAAAACCTTCAAACCCGTGGGTCAAGGTTTGGGAATGACATGGGTGGGGCCTGGTGATGTCATACTTTCACAATGTGGCCCGCTCAGTCCCACAGAATGTCAGTTCTGGACCCTTGTAATTGTTTGAGTTGTGTACCCCGGGTGTATATGTGGACGTAGAAGAGGGAGGTTTCACACCTCTCTCTGGAAGGAGGTTTGGCATGCTTTGGTCTAGCCTCTCCTCTTTTGAAAAGCTTACCTTTGCTTATTTACCAATAGGGTTGCTTAGGAAGCTCTAACAAAGAAATATTACCTTGTTAAATATTATGAAATTAATATGTTTGGGTCCCAACAGGTGCCAGCCCTAACCCAGGTGGCCCAGGTAACCTGATTTCATCAGATCTCAGAAGCTAAGCAGGGTCAGCCCCGGTCGGTACTTGGATGGGGGACCTCCAATGGAGTTGCTATGCAGAGGCAGGCAATGGCAAACCACACCCGGATGTCTCTTCGGCTTGAAAACCCTACAGCAGGGGTGGGCAATTGTTTTGGCTCGGGGGCCACTTTGTGGGAGCAGAGGTTAGCAGAGGGCCGCACCTTTTAAAATGATTGCATTCATTAGTTAGCTTTGCATTTCAGAAAAAGTATAAATTGTATCATAAAAATCAATAAATATAAATTAAATAAAATAGTGGTAGTTTTATTCAATTTATTTATTGTGCTAATTTCATATCATCTACAGCTGCAAGCAATCACTTTAATGAGACAAATGTACCCTATCATACCACATGGCCAACTGTCTTGGCGAGCCGCAAAAAACTCTGTGGCGGGCCGCATGTGGCCCCCGGGCCGCAATTTGCCCACCCCTGCCCTACGGGGTTGCCATAAGTTGGCTGTGCCGTGATGGTATTCTCCACCACCACTAAATTGCAATAGTATAAGCAAATCAAGATCCAGATATGCAGACATACCACCGTAGTGGTTGGCAAATTAGCAGGACACAGAAGTCTGTACTCATGGTAGCTTTAACTTGGCAGTTTTACAGAAAACAGGCATGATCGATAGAAAAGGCAACCCTACCAGGGAAATGAGAGGGGGGAGGATTCACTTTCTAACAAGACCCAAACGGACTGTCAGAATTAATAATCCCAGAAGATGCCCCATATTTCTACTGAATGGTGAAATCTGTATGATTCATTAGACTCCCATTCAGTATGAAAATAGGGTAGCAAATTATATCCTTTGTAAATGGAATCATTGCAGCAGTAACTTACAAAATGTATTAAGGCCTTTGAGGATCTTTTTCCAAAGGGGGGGAAAAGCCCCATATACTTTTAAACACTTTGCCGAGCAAATAGAATTTCAAAACTCCAAGCCTTGCGTTCACATTTTTTTAAAAACTTCTTGGAAAGTATTGCTGTGTACATCAAATGTCCATATTTAGAGGGAACTGTATACAATGGACTTCTCGAGATAATTGTCAGAAAGATTAAAGCTTTAATGGAATGTAAGAACAAGACATAATTGCCTTAAATTGATTCACTTTCCAGTTTTGCCTTGTTCCTGCAAAAGCAATGCAAATCAGGATGTCCATCACGGGAGACTGGCGTATTAAAATTTTCTGTTGGGTAATACTGCTGTCTCTTTTACTTGAGTGTTTGAAAGCTATATACATCTCTGAAGTAGCAGCATTGACTAGAAGAGCCTATATTCAGGAATCACTACCATTCTGAGGATGATTTTCCAGCACTTTTAAAAACTTTTGACAATGTTTGGAATGGCAGGGGTGATTTCCAGTCTTTTAAGCAGGAGGTAAGTTAGAGGAAGCTGCTAGGAGAAAGCCAGGACGGTTTCCAGGGTTTTTGAAGCTTCTTCTGGCAGTTCTGCACAAGAGGCCCCCATAACTGTCCTCAGGTAGGAAGACAGAAGCATGGCTACTGATGAAAGCCCCCCTCTCCCACCAAACACAAAGTATTATGGAGCCTTGACCAGGATAGCCTAGGCAAGCCCGATCTCGTCAGATCTTGGAAGCTAAGCAGGGTCGACTCTGGCAAGAACTTGGACTGGATTGCTATTTGGACTGATCTCAAAGAATGCAAAGCATGGCTGCTGAGTTCATGTGGTATGGCAACCATGTGCCTGGAAAGGAGTTTACTTTCACCCTGTACCCCTACAGAAGCTTCCTATACTGAGATTATGGAAGTACTTAACAACTATTTCACCCCAAAACCCTCAAAGCTCACCCAGCGGGTAACCCTATTCACTCGCCGCCAACAAAAGGGCGAGTCTGTGGCCATGTATATGGCTGAGCTCTGCCGGCTCATAGTGGGGTGTGAGTTCAGGGAAGTGAACGAGACTCTCTTGTCCGTGTTTGCATTTGGGGTGTGGGAACCGAAGTTGTGGAGGAAGCTCGTGGCAATTACAGACGCCACCTTGAGTAATGTTTTCCAGGCAGCATGTGCCTTTGAAGTCTCCCAAAAGGACAGGTACGGTGGCCCGACGGCCATCCACCATGCCGGCTGCACGTCAGAATCCAATGTCTTCGATGATGACACAGCCTCGCGGGTCCACCGCCACCCCGAGAATGCTCACACAACGGCCGAGCCCAGCAAACACAGGTCAGCTCAACCCTTACAGGGTAACCCGAGAACAGGCGCTGCAACATGTGCAAGCTGTGGAGATCTGCATGACTGCCGGACCTGCCAATTCTGGGACGCAGAGTGCCGGTCATGTGAAAAGTGGAGGCACATCGCCCGGGCCTGCCGCTCCAGATCCAGTCGCCGCACACAAGCCGCACACCAGGAATCCACTGAACTCAACTTGATGGACATCACGACCCACCATCAAGTACTGAACTTGCCCACGACCAGCCCCAACAAAGTTAAGGTCACTGTTCTGATAGAGTGATCCCCATGCTTGATGGAACTGGACACCTGGTCCTCTTACTCCATCATTTCGGAGGCTACTCTGAACAAATTCTGGCCAGGAGGGGAGGCCCGCCTGTGCAAGCCTCAGGGCCTCAGGCTCTGGGATTTCCCCCCAAAAAATCCAGTGGAAATCAAGAGCCTGGGCAAGTTCACAGTGGAATATAAGGGGTTCCGGGGTAAACTGGACCTCTTGGTGGGGACAGTCAACCTCACAAGCCTGTTGGGTCTGTCCTGGTTTGAACCCCTAGGGCTAGGAGTAACCGGGGTGAACCACATTCAGGACTCTGACTTTCAGAATGTCTGCGCAGAATTTCCCAGTTTTTGATGGAGCACTAGGCTCCTTTATGGGGTCCCCCGTCTCCTTGGCTCTGGATCCCTCAGTCCGACCCATTCAGGTCCCGGCCCGCCGGCCTCCACTCACTATGCAGCCCAAAGTAGAAAAGGAGCTAGACAAACTCATAGCTCATGGGGTGCTGGAGCTGGTGTCACATGCCAAATGGGAGACTCCCATTGTGACTCCACTTAAGCCCAATGGGGAGGTCCGCATATGCACGGACTATAAGTGCACACTAAACAAGGCACTTCAAGCTCATGCCTATCCGGTGCCAGTAGTCAGCCATGTGCTGGCCATTCTGGTGGGGGCCAAGATCTTCGGCAAATTGGACTTGGCTCAAGCTTACCAGCAGCTGCCGGTGGACAAAGCCACGGCAGAGGCCCAAACAATAGTGACTCACAAGGGGGCATTCAAGGTGAAATGGCTCCAGTTTGGGGTCAGCAGGGCCCCAGGGATCTTCCAGGAATTAATGGACCATTTATTAAAAGGGTTACCAGGTGTCCAGCCCTTTTTCAATGATGTCTTAATAGCGGCACCGGATGCCCAAATCTTCAGGATGCGACTCCAGGTAGTCCTTCAATGTTTCCAGGATGCAGGGCTGAAGGTCAAGACTGAGAAATGTCTTCTGGGCATGCCATCAGTGGAGTTCCTGGGGTTCACCGTGGACGCCCAAGGAATCCACCCCACACCGGACAAGGTAAAAGTGATCCGTGAGGCTCCAGCTCCCACGTGCAAGTCCGAGCTTCAATCTTTTCTGGGACTCTTGAATTTCTATCATAATTTCCTTCCACATAAGGCTGCGGTGGCTGAGACACTACATAGACTACTGGACAAATCTGCTAAATGGGAATGGGGGGCCCAGCACGTGGCCGCCTTCAAAGCCATGAAATCTCTTCTGATCTCTAATGTGGTCCTTGCCCACTTCAATGAGTCCCTCCCTGTGGTGCTGGCCTGTGACGCATCCCCTTACGGAGTGGGGGCTGTCTTGGGGCACCGCCTGCCCAATGGCTGGGAGGTCCCGGTCGCTTACTACTCTAGGACCTTGACATCTGTGGAGAGGAACTATGCACAGATAGACAAGGAGGCTCTCGCTATCATGGCGGGGGTAAAAAAGTTCCACAATTACCACTATGGCCAGGACTTCACGATCACCACCGATCACAAACCCCTGCTGGGGCTCCTTGCCTCTGACCCCTCAATGCTGTCTCCTCGGGTTCTACAGTGGTCCATTTTCCTCTCCAGCTACCAGTACTCCCTGGTCTACCGCCCCGGCAAATCCATGGGGCATGCAGATGCTTTGAGCCACTTTCTGCTGCCTGACTGCAACCCTGACCCTGCTCCTGCCCACCTCATGGTGCTCCTATGGGGATCCAGGGTGGTGATTCCAGAGCCCCTCCATGCCAGGGTGCTCAGCGCTCTTCATAAGCACCACCCTGGGGTCGTCCGGATGAAAGCCCTGGCCCGCAGCTACATATGGTGGCCTGGGCTGGATAAAGACATTGAGGCCAGGGTCCAGGCCTGTGCGAAATGCCAGGAGTCATGTCCTGACCCTCCCCTTGTGCCAGTCCACCCTTGGGAGTCGGCTCAAGACCCATGGTCCCAGCTCCACATAGACTTTGTGGGGCCTGTCCAGGGGCCGTTGTTTTTCATTCTCGTTGACAGCTTCAGCAAGTGGCTGGAGGTTGTTCTGGTAAAGTCTACACCATCTGAGGCTGCCATCCAGGCAATGTGGTACATATTCAGTACACATGGCCTGCCAGACATGTTGGTCTCCGACAACGGCACAGCATTTACCTCCTCAGAGTTCCTGCAATTCATGGAGCTACACAGCATACAACCTATAAGGTCTGCTCCTTTCCATCCAGCTACAAACGGGCAAGCCGAGAGGATAGTTTGCACAACCAAGGAGGTGCTGCAGAGAATGGATCAAGGGGACTGGGAGTACAAATGAACAGCCTTCCTCTTTGGTCAATGTGCAATGCCCCACACAGCCACCAGCTGCAGCCCAGCGGAGCTGCTCATGGGACGCCTGCTTACGTCTCAGTTAGACCATCTGCAACCGGACAGGGCCCCACACCAGTCCAAGGAGCCCGACACACCCCGAGCTCCAAGAGGATTCTTCCCAGAAGCCCCCGTGTACGTTAGGAACTACACATGGGGCCCCCTCTGGATACCAGGTAGAGTCACCAGAGTCAACGGACCCCTCTCTTACGAGGTCACCACAGAGGACGGCCTAGTAGGGCAACATCACATAGACCAGTTGCGACGCCGGTCAAGCTCTCTGTGGTCCAGAGATGAGCTGTAATTTCAGGAGATTCCCCAGGCCCCACCTGGAGGCTGCAATCCCTAGTTTGAGCACTTCTTTTAATTTGGATAATTCTCATATTGCTGAGTTTTAAAATTATTTTTGGTAGTTTTTAATTTGTGAGCTGATTAAAGCGGGTCTCTCGAGACAAAATAGTCAAAAGCCCAGTAGCACCTTTAAGACCAGCAAACTTTATTGTAGTATAAGCTTTCGAGAAACGCAGTTTTCTTCATCCGTTGCATCTGACGAAGAGAGCTGTGTTTCTCGAAAGCTTATGCTACAATAAAATTTGTTGGTCTTAAAGGTGCTACTGGGCTTTTGACTACTTTGCAGCAACAGACTAACACGGCTAACTCCTCTGGATCTCTCGAGACAGGCACATACATGTTCCAAATAAAGAAATAGTTTGCACTACCGCTCAATCCGTGGGGCAAAGATAGACAAAGAAAGAAACTTACAGTAAACCCATCTGGCAATTTGCAACGTTCAGCTTTGGGTGATGATTGCAAATCACGTATTTTGGAATGCAAACATTTGATCCGGGCCACGACTTACTAAGCCAAGTGATGCAGACGGTGTCTCCCGGACTTCATACTTGCTGCCTTCTTTCCACCTCTTCTGGTTTCATGGTGTGAAACAAGTCTTTGTGGGGAACTGGGGAAAGCTGCCAGCCCAGGTGCTAAGCACCTCCCTGACCATTCCTCCCTTCCAGACCATGTCTGGCTTGGGCCAGGAGGCGAAGTGCCAACCTACCTCTCTTCCTGCAAGGCAAGTGGCTCTCTGCCCAAGCCCGTGTCTGGATTGTCAGTGCTGGCAGCCCTTTTGCTTCCCAGGAGAGTCAGTCATGCAGACCCTGCATTTTCCAATCTGCTGCTTCTGGGAGGAGAGACTGAGCACTTCCAGATGAACCAGCTGGCTGGATGACTGTTGTACATAACGCCACTCGGAGCAGCAATTACCACCCTCTCGGTTCTCAGTGCAAACCTTTGCGGCATTCCATCTTTGGTTGCTAGTTCTGATTCGTTCGACCCATTTTTATAGGAGTTGAGAATGAACTTAACTATGCAGCAGGCTTGATTCCCCCCCCCCCCCCATTTCTGGAGTTGGTTCAACACACTGCTTTATGCTGATTCGTTTCCTAGCACCCATTTTTGTCCTCCCTAAACTAAACAATCTTTTCTGGCTTTCCTCCGCTTCACCGGAGCAGGGGGTGCTTCAGAAGAACACAGGAGGCATCAGAATTGTGTCTGCCGGAAGCAGCCATTCAGAAACAGCAGCCTACACTGCAGGAGGATGCTTGGCTTCCACCCTCCCACCATTTGGTGACAGCCATTTTGTGATTGACCCTGACCCTCACGGCATCCATTTTGTGGTGGTATCTAGTCCCCATACTTGACACTCCAAAGGCAGTCACACAGTTTCCAGTGAGTTCCATTAAACAAAATTATGTGTTTCACTGGTGATATAGATATAGGCAAAATATGTCCTTCACCCTTGACACTGGATGAGTTGAGGGTGGGTGGTAATTGCTGCCCTTGCCTACCAATACTCATCAGATCAGCGGGTGGAACCCAGGGCCAAATGGGGTGTGTGTGTGCATGTGTGATTATCCTGAGGTGAAAATTTGAAACAAACAAACAAAAAGGCCTTGTATGCTTACAAGAAGTTCTGGTCACAGAGTTTCTGACAATTCCTAGAGCTATCCTCATCACTTCTGGGTAGCTCTAGGAATTGCCAAAAACTCTATGGTCAGAACTTCCTGTAAGTAGACCAGGTCTTACTTTTCTTTCTGATTTTACTCATGCTGCCCCACCCCAAACTTTCCCATCAGTTGCCAGGCACTGCCTGGCATTCTTAGTGGGTGGGAGTGGGCGGGCCTTGTCCTGACACGGTCGGCTTTGCTGACAAGGTTCTTATTGGACTAGGAAGTGTAGCATCTGTCTTTGCATAGACCAGGCAGACAACAGTTGTTCCTCCGCAGGGCACTTGGGAGACAGCAGCCCTCCTTGAACACCACTGCACAATTGGCAGGGCCTTTCCTAGTATGATATTCATACCAAGACTGAGAAGAAACGGGGGCTCCCTTTTCAGCAGTGCTTTGAAGGGGCCTGTGAACAACAGTGGTGCGGCCAACAACCTTATTCCTTTTGGGTTCATTATCATATTTTTTAAATGTTTACTTTAGCTAGTTTACACAAGTCCAGTTTTGTTATTCAGTCTGATTGGCTTTTTGTAGGAAATGTATTTCTGACATTCCAGTTTCTTTTCCTCACCCAATCTGAGCAGGAATTTCTGGGATTGTCCCCCTCGTCTGTAGAATCTGGCTTGCCAAATACCAGACAAACAGAAGACCATTTCCCTGTTTCAGAAACAATTAAAGGCACAACTCATTGCCGGCTTGTACCATTTTTGTTTTCCATTTAGCTGAGATGAGGTTCTTAGGGACTGTATGACTTATCTGTGGGATCCTGCCTGCCAAATTCCCAGGCAGCTGAGAGAGTGCAGCTTGGCTTCATTGGCAATTAAAGTTCTCATTTGTACGGCTCCCTTGAAAGGTAGGAGGTAGGGCAGGAGGAGGCGTGCATTTCACAACCTGACGGCTGACTCATACACTGCAAAATTTCTTTTTATTTAATTTACGTTATTTGGAGTCCGCCTTTCTCACTGAGACTGGAGGTGGATTGGTTTCTCTTGCTCGAAAGCCAGTCGAATCTCTGTCTCCAAGCCGAAGAGCCAGCGCTGTCCAAAGACGTTTCCGTGGTCATGTGGCTGGCATGACTAGATGAAGAAGCACATGGAACACTGTTATCTTCACACCGAAGTGGTACCTATTTATTTACTAGCAATTTCTTTCTTTCGAACTGCTAGGTTGGCAGGAGCTGGGGCCAGAGACGGGAGCTCACTCCGTCATGTAGCACTTGGGTCTCGAACTGTTGAACTACTGACCTTCTGGTCTGCAGTTCAGCGTCTTAACCACAGCATAAATCCAAACAGATGGGACATCTGTTAAGCAATGTAATAGAATCAGGACTGCAAAAATCTGAGACAAAGCTGAAACAAAGTGTAAGCATTAACGTGACATGTTAAGCAATGCAGGAATTACACAGTAGGATAATACATAAGGCAACAGATAGTACATACTATACACAGTGGTATTGTCCACTGTCCTTCTTCCTTTTCTTTCTGAACTGTTGTGTTACAGTATAACTTCATTACATGTGTAAGAGATAAAGGTAAAGGTTTCCCTTTCTTGAAAGCCAGTCAAATTTGACTCTAGGGGGCGGTGCTCATCTCCATTTCCAAGCTGAAGAGCCAGTGCTGTCCGGAGACTTCTTCCATGGTCATGTGGCTGGCATGACTAAACACTGAGGCACAACTCATTAGCATATGCCACGTCTCCTGACATCACCAGAAGTGTGTCAGAAAGGGAATGTCAGTTTCAGCCCCATTATACCCTATGGGCCATTGAAATCAATGGCAAAAACTCATAGGGTATATGAGGGGCTGGAGGAGAGCGGGTTTGAGGGAGAGGCTCCAAACTTGCAGGGTAGCTGCTGGGGCCTCTCCCCCAAATACCCACCATGTTTCAAGAAGATTGGACCACGGGGTCCAATTCTATGGGCCCCCAAACAGATTGTCCCATCCCCTCCATTGTTCTCTATGGAGGGAAAAAATGTTACTTTTTTCCTACCATAGACAACAATGGAGGGAATGGGGGCAACCTGTTTGGGGGCCCGTAGAATTGGACCCCCTGGTCCAATCTTCTTGAAACTTGGTGGGTATTTCGAGGAGAGGCCCCAGCAGCTACCCTGCAAGTTTGGAGCCTCTCCTTCAAACCCCCTTCCCTCCAGTCACTTTTAAATTTGCCACCGAATTTCAGCAGCAGTTCGGCTGCCGGCTGAATCAGATCAGAGAATCTGATTCAGCCCCTGGCTGCCCTAGTGGCCACTCCTGAGCTGGCGGAGATTTGCTCCACCTCGCTCCGGCCCCAAAGGACCCCTGAATACAATACTGTTCTCCTTTTCCTGCAGTGGTGCTATATCATCATCTTATTATTGGGGAGGGGCCTTGGCTCAGCAGTAGAGCATCTGCTTGGCATGCAGAAGGTCCCAGGTTCAATCCCCGGCATCTCCAGTTAAAAGGATCAGGTAGGAGGTGATGTAAAGGACCTCTGCTTGAGACCCTGGAGAGCCGCTGCCTGTCTGAGTAGCCATTACTGGCCTTGATGGACCAAGGCTCTGATGCAGTAGGAGGCAGTTTCGGGTATTCATGTGTGTTCATCTACTGAGTTTGAATCCCTTGGTATTCCTTGACTACCTAAGATCATGCAGTGGATCAGGAGAGGAAATGGAGCGAGGAGCAGGAGAGGCTATGGGTGCAGTCACAAAAAAAGGGCACGTTTGTTTCCCCCCTTCCACAGGACATTGTGTGATTCCCCACTTTTTCACATGCAGCTGCTGGCGTGACCTTGGGTCAGACATGGCTCTGTCAGAGCTGTTCTCTCATGAGCAGTTATCGAAAGAGCTCTTTCAGCCCCACCCACCTCACAGCAGGCCTGTAGCTACAGTGTGACATTTGGTGGCTCCACCCCCTTTCTTAAAGGCACAGCCCCACAAGAATTTCTCCTGTCAATGCTTTTTTCAGTCATTTAAAAACATTTTTAAAAGGTGTGCGCTCCTTTAAGCAGAGTGGGGTGCTGTAGTTGACTCATTCCCACACTGAGCAAAGACGTTGGAGTAGGCGACCTCTAGGATCCTTTCTAACTCTGTGTCAAGGACCTGGTCTCCTTTAAGACAGTTTTCCTGCCTAAGTGTTAGCTTTCTTGACTATAAAAATCAACACCCCCACCTGTTGGCTTGTTAGCAGAATTGTTGCTTAGGCTGGCAGAAGTGATTAACTTGCAGCAGCTGAGAAGTGTCATCTAAAGTGGTTGACAGCTTGCAATTTAGAGATCTGTCCTGGTAACAGATTTCTATTGGCTAAATGGCTTTTCTTTCTGCACTGAGAACTTCAGCCCCACCAGTAAAAAATTTGCCCCACAAGCCACAAAATCCTGGCTATGGGTCTGTTGTGGGGAGGGGAAGGGAAAGGAGATTGTAAGCCACTCTGAAACTCCTTTGGGTAGTGAAGGGCGGGGAATAAATCCAATCTCTTCTTCTTCCGAGTCACCCCACTTCCAAGTCACACACATGCACCCCAGGTTTTTTTTTTTAGTAATAACTATGCTCAGCTCTTGTTCAGAGTTCAGCAGCAATGTTCCTTGGTGATATCTGGAATGTCTGACTACTGATCAAGTACATTTATATCCCACCTTTTCCCCAAGACTATCAGGGTGGCTTACATGCTTCTCCCACCTTTTATACTCACAACAGCCCTGTAGGGAATGTTGGGCTGACAGAGCCCAAGATCACTCAGCAAGCTTTGTGGCAGAGTGGGGCTTCGGACCTGGATCCCCCATCTCCAGTAAGCTCGTCCAGGGGTAGGCAACCCCTGGCATGTGTGCCAACAACCTATTTTGCTTGGCAGCCAGGGGCAGATCTCTGCCGAAGCACCTGAGGCACTGTTGGGGCCAGTGGTACAGGAGAAGGCAACAGGCATGGCTTACGCCCGCCATCGCCTCCCAGCCCTGTACAGCTGCCAGCCAAGTTCAAGGCAAATCCCTGAGATGCTGACATTCCCACTGGGCCTTGGCTTGCTCCAGGCATGTCTAGCCAAGGACAACCCTCCCGCCCCCCCCACCACCATTTTGTTTGCAGGCTCCTCAACATCTTCACAGGTAGATGCTGCATCCTTTTCAGCACCTTGTCCGAAAGTGATCGCCTGCTGTAAACACTACATCAGACTTTGGCCCATTTTGCATCTAGCCTTTGCTCCGTTGTTTTACCAAACCCACACTGGAACCGAAAAAGATGCAGCTCAAAACCACATTCAAACACCCCAGGCCAAGCCGTCCTGACTGCAGAGTCACAACGGCCATAAAACAGCCATAAACCTATGCAGAAAGTTCCATAAAACTGAGAGACCAAAGGAAGTGAAACTGGCACGCAGTGTGGAGGCTTCCATAAAATCCAGCAGTCAAAGAAAGTGAAAGTGGCATGCACTGCAGGGGGGTGGGATTTCTCTTCCAACGTGGCTTTGGTAAAACAGCGGAGCAAATGCTAGATGCAGAATGGGCCTTCGAAGACTACACGAGTTCTTCTACAAATAGAACTGGGAGCATACTTACACAAAACAACTGAACTCATCCAACTTTCAGGTGGGCCATGTTTGTCATGCTGCCAGGAACAGGAAACGTTTCTTCCTTTACCTGCCGCCACATTTTCTTGGCTATATTTTGCTGATGAAAAACAGCTCGTTGCAACCCACCTTCCCACCAGAACTGCACGTCTGTAGTTTACGGTTGTACACCATCAAACATTTCAAAATGGAGAAAACCATCAAAGTCCACCATCTCGAACTGAGGCAAGTTTCTCTGGCGTAGGTGCTCTTCCAGTCAGGGGTCCGTTGGAGCGGAAGCGCACAGGAGCACAGCTCCGGGAGTGAGGAGCCCAGGGGGCGGGCACATGACCAAGCCCCGCCCCCTCCTCCGCTTCCCCGAGCAGCGCAGAGGCGCAGCGCCCCGGGGAAAGCCCTGCTAGGGTCTTTATTGTTTTTAATGTTTTGTTTTAATATTGATAATTTTTTCATTGTTCCTTTTATGACTGTGTGCTGCTTTTCCAGAGACTTGCTCAAGGTGGCATATAAATTTTCTGAGTATACCATTTTTTATCTGGGCACATGGCACATAAGTACTGGAGAAATTCCACCAACCCTTCAGCAGCTTCCACCTTATCAGTTTGGTGTAGTGGTCAGGAGTTGGACTCTAATCTGGGAGAACTGGGTTTGATTTTCCACTCCTCCACATGCAGCTGCTGGTGTGACCTTGGGCCATTCACAAGTTCTCTCAGAGCTGTTCTCTCATGAGCAGTTCTCAAAAAGACCTCTCTCAGCCCCACCTACCTCACAGGGTGTCTTGTTGTGGGGAGGGGAAGGGGAAGGGATGGGTGGTGCACATGTCCTGGGTATCTCAAGTTTACTTGAAACCTGGTGGTTTCAAGGGAGCAGGAAGAGAATGAGGGTGTGTTCTTAATGCTTATTTTTATTGCACCAAGTGTTGGATGGGGAAGGGAATGGAGGAAGGGCAGGTCAGTTTCACTCACCTGTGGAGTGGAGCCTGAGGGGTGGGTGTTGCCTTCTGACACACTTCCGGTATGTTAGGGGGTGTGGTATATGCAAATGAGTTATGCAAATGAGCTCCTGCACCTCTTTTTTTACGAAATGACCCCTGTTTGCAGTCAAAGCCTGAGTCAGAAAAAGCCCCATTTCAAATCTTGTGCTAGCTAGATTTGTTTATTTATTACAGAGTTGTTTATTTGTTTACTTCATTTGTTCCTTGCCTGGCTCCCAGTGAGAACACAGAGCAGCTGACATTGTTCTCCTTCCCTCTATTTTACCTTCATAACAAACTTGTGCGTTAGGTTGGGCTGAGAAAGTGACCATCCCAAAGTCACCCAGCGAGCTTCCACGACAGGGTGGGATTAGAACCTGGGACTCTCAGATCCCGGCCCAGAACTCTAATCATTCTACCACGTGGGTTCTTACAGGATTAATGAAGTCTGAGAGGGCATGTAATGCACTGGAAGACTCAAGTGTTTATAGGGCCATGAAGTTTCTGGGCATACGTTCCTAGAAATCCGATCCCAAGAGGCAAAGCACACCCCACCGAGCACTGTGGTTTAGTGGATAGCACCGGTTGATTCAAGTCAGTGAGCCAATCTACACGTTCTGCAAATACTTGGGATTGTGGGAGAAACTCAGAAGAGTTTTTCGGCTAAACATTGGGAAAAACTTCCAGTCAGTTAGAGCGGTTCCTCAGTGGAACAGGCTTCCTTGGGAGGTGGTGGGCTCTCTTTCTTTGGAGGTTTTTAAGCAGAGGCTAGGTGGCCATCTGACAGCAATGCAGATTGTGGGAACCTAGGCAGATCATGAGAGGGAGGGCAGGAAGGGTGGCATCAGTGCTTAGTTCTTGTGGCCCTTTGGTACATGCCCAGGGAACGGCTCATCCCCATTTTGGGGTCAGGAAGCCATTTTTCGCCAGGCCAGGTTGGCCTGGGGATCCTGGAGCTATTTTGCCATCTCCTGGGCATGGAGCAGAGGTCACTGGGTGTTTGTGGAGGGGGAGGTATTTGTGAATTTCCTGCATTATGCAGGGGGTTGGACTAGATGACCCTGGAGAGCCCTTCCAACTCTATGATTCTAATCCCCCAGCCAGTCTTGAACTGGTAAAAAAACCCCCAACACCTTCTTTCCTGCAGGCATGCCAACCCATCAGCTCTGGCTTGCTCCTGTACTTTCAGAAGGGCATAACGCCTAGGACCGGAGCAGGTTTAAGTAATGCTGAAGAGCATGAGATGGGGAGGTAGTAAAAAATCTGGCAAAGCTGTTTCCCGCAAAAGTGGTGGGGTGGGGTGGAAGTGGGGTGCTTTAAAAGCATAGGAGCAGGGCAAGAAAGAAGGGGGGGGAGCGCAGTAGGGGGAGCTCGGAGACCTTTTGTACAAACGAAGCATCTCCCCCCCCCCCCCGCCCCAAGATCACTCCCCCGCCGCCGCCGCCGCCGCGGAATAAGGGCGAGGGGCTCTCCCGGCCGCTCCGCGTTTGCGCGCACCGTGCGGGTCTCCCCCCGCCCGCGGTGCCGTTCGGAAAAGGGGGAGGCGGGAGCAACGGCGAAGCGGAGAGAGACTCCAGGCCGGGTTTTCCTTGCCGCTCCCCGCCCGGCGCTCGGCTGTGCAATGTGGAGCACGTTCCTCGCTCGCCCGGTGCGCGCGTCTCCAGGCTCTCTGCCCGGTCGGTCCCCGGTTCGGCAGGGGGCTGGGGCCAGGCGGCGCGGAGAGGCAGAGGTCGCCCGCGGAGCCCCAGCCTTGCCCAGCCCGCCCGCGCTTCACCCACCGCCGTCGCCTCCGGCAGCTCCATCCGCGCGGCGGCTCCGCGACTACAGCAGCAGCGGCGGCGGCGGCGGCGGCAGCGTCTGGCTCCGGAGAGCTGGGATGGCAACCTGAGCCGCGGGGGGGCTTGAGCCACCGGGGCCGGGGCGGCGGGGGGCGGCGGCAGTGGCCCCGCCGGCTCTCCCCGCGTTCCGCAGCCGGCTTCGCAAACTTTGCCTGCCCGCCGGCGGGGGGCTCTCCGCCGCTCCTGCCTCTCTCCCTCTCCCCCCCCTCCCCGGGGGTGGGGTCTTCTCCGGCTCGGCACTTGCCGCGCGCGGCGCACTTTGCGAGAGGAGGACGCTGGACGCTCGCCCGGGATCCGACGCCGGCCCTCGGATTTGCAGCCACTCGGACGCTTTGGGGGTTTGGGGGTTTTTTTTTTACACCACCGGGAGGGGGGTCTCCTTCGGAGGGAGGGGGAGCGCTTGCTCTCTCGCTCTCTCCCCCCCCCCTCCTGTCTCCTCGCCTTTCTTTGCACCATGGTTCCTCGGATCGGGGCGCTGCTCTGGGCTCTCCTGGAGCTGTTGCTGTCGCCGGGCGCCGGCGCGGCGGACGGGAAAGCGCGGAGCTGCGGCGAGGTGAGGCAGGCGTACGGCGCCAAGGGCTTCAGCCTGGCCAACATCCCCTTCCAGGAGATCGCAGGTAAGCCGCCTCGGTCCTCGGCCGCGCCCGGGAGGGTCGCCGCGCCCGCCGGCCCGGGGGGGAAAGGGAGCCGCCGCCGTGCCTGTCGCCGCGGCCGCTTGGAGAAGTTGCGGGGCGATGAATCGCTTCATTGTGTGGCGGGGAGGAGATTCCTTTCTCTCCCCCCCCCCCCCCGTTTGCAAAGAGAAGAACAGATTTTTTGGGGGGGGGGGATTGGTAGGAGGTTTTCTCTCTCTCTTTTTTTTTGGGGGGGGGGAGAGGCCGCTGGAGAGGAAAGGCTTTCCCCTGAAGTTTGCCGTTGCCTGAAATGGGGCTGCATAAGTCAAGTTTCTAGTCCCTCTTGTTTTTGAGCGCTGCAGCGGCAGTGTTGAGGTTCCTGTTAGGAGAAGAGGGGCTCCGGGCCCACGCCAGCAGACCCTCCCCTCCCCTCCGCCACTTGGCAGTTCAGAAGGCACAGTGGCCCACAATGCCCCCTCTAAGCCAGGGAGTCCTGGGTGCAAACATTCTGCTTTGTGAGCCGCTGGCCTTAAAGTTGCCAGCAGGTGATTAGGCTACTGCAGAAATTAGTTTGCTCCTTAGCCCTCCTTCCTGAGCTAAGACCAAATGAGCCAGAGGCTAAAAAACCATGAGCTGGTTCACACTAACTCAGCTGAGAGGAAACCCTGGTGGCACAGTTGGAGTTGTGCCCCCCCCCCCCCCCCCCCCGGCTTTATTCGATAGCATCTTGTCAGGGGTTGTCCTTTGACACCCTGGATTCTGTTCCTCTCTCTCTCTGTGGAGCAGCTGTAAAGGATTTCAAGGATTGCTTCACCTGAGAAGATGTTGGACAAAAGGGGGGGGGGGGGGGGGAGAGAGAGATACCAGGAGCAAGAGGCTATGAAGGAAAAGCCCCTTACCCACCTGCCTTCTGGTATAACAAGGAATGGAGAAAACCTGGCTGAACAGCTATGGCTTGGGGTCTTTAAGGCAAGCCTGAGTAGTCTTCTCAGGGGGAGGAGGGGGGGCCTCTGCCTGCAGAGGTGTGCCTGGGAAATTGAATTCATTGGTGATCACGGGCAAGGGGGGGGGGGAAGACAAGAGCCCACTGAATGAATGTTCCAGCCAACCTGCTTGAAAGTTGCGGGAGTTTTCTGTGCCCAATTAAGCGGTCGGCAGGATGCATGTCTGGTCGCCGACCAGCCCTCCTTCCACCGCCTCTTCTGGGTCTGCCTACCTGTTAATCTTTCTGCCCCTCGACCAGGAATGGGTCAGCCTCCCTCCCGGTCCTGACACCCGTGGGTGCCTAAAATGGAAAGGAACCTCTGGAATGAAAGTGAATCTGAGGCCTGGCTTGGTGGCTCCTCCGTTCTCAGCTGCTCTGCTTTGAGGTCTCGCCATGTCCAGCTGTGAAGGGGCTGGTTTGTTTCCCTGGTTAGTGAGCCTTGTGTTTGGTGCTTCCAAGCCAGGGGAGCGTTGGCAACAAATGTTTCATAGGTTTGCTGGGATTGCCGAGTGAACCGGGGCTTCGTCCCAGTGGCTTCTGCGGCAGTTGTGTCCCTGCACCGTGTGTTCCAAGTTCGCACCTTTGCGCCCTCCAAATTCAGGTGGATGCGCACAACTTCTTCCCCCTTTGGAGCTCAGACTGAGGTTGGCTGTGTGAGAGCTGAATTGTCTTGGAGTCCCGGCAGAACTGTCACTTTGAGAGCCGTTGCAATTGGCTGCTGCCCTGTGCTGGATGCTGGTTTTGGCAACTCGGGCTGTGGCTCTGTGGCAAAAAAGTGAACCAGGGCTTGCTTTAAACTGTGGCTGTCATGGGTTGAAAGAGTCGCACGAGCAGGGTTGTCGACATTTGCTGACTTCATCCCTACAGATGGTTGGTAGGGGGGAAAGTGCCGCTTTTTTAGCTACCTGGATCAGCATTAAGCTTGCAGAGCATGAAGGCGGAATTAAGTCATGTGTGGCTATCATGATTTTGTGGTCCAGGGCATGCCTGCGGTGGCCACCCACAAAGTCTGGGTGCCTTTTGTAGTTCCGATGAAGTTCCGATGAAGTGTAGTTCCGACATTCGAGAACTTATACCCTGCAAATCTTGCTGGTCTCTAAAAGTGCTCCTGAACTTCAATCTTGTGTAGTTCTGTTTCTTGATGGACCTTCTAATGGCACAGGTGACCAGCACGGTACATAACTGAGCAATCCACCATAACCACGGAAAAGGTAGCCGTTACCTTACGTAGTAGTGAAGAAACTGTGGAGACGGTGCAAAGTTGAAAGCACCTGGGTACGGTGGGAATCTTATTTGCTGGAAGATGGCTGGGAATTTGTCCCACTTAATTTCTGGGAGCTGGCATCAAACAGAAGGGTGCTTTTAGACTGGGCTAGCTTTGGTTGGCGGAACCCAGAGATTGTAAGACTCTGGAGAGCAGTTTTGGAAGGGCCAAAAACTTAAAACTAGCAGAACGAGGAAGAAAGGTCTTTGCATACTATTAGCCAGCTTGAGATTCTGGAGGCCGAACAGAAATTAGGCGAGAGGGTTGTGTTTATGGTCGTTTCAAAAAGTCCACTGTGCTCCCTCCCACTCCGCAGGCCCCTTCCAGGCGCTCATCCGCCTCACAAGAGTTCTCCTCTGCCTGCGACCTCTGAGCTCTTCATTCCAGTTCCCCCTCCTTTCACTTTAGGTGAGTGACAGCCGGTGTCTGCCCTTCTCTAGCTGTTTTTTTTTTTTTAAAAAAGGTCTCAACATCTCAGTCTGGGTGGCGTTGAGTTGATGTCGCTTGTCACCTGCTCTCCGGGACGCCTGATTGTCGCACCCTTGCTTCTGTTTTTGAGGACCCCCCCCCCCATGCGGAAATCTGGTGTGATCTGCATCAATTATCAGTCAAATATTTGCCAAGTGGTGGAAATAAGTGGCAGGGAACTTAATAATCAGCCTGTGGCTTAAATAACTACATCAATCACTGTTCAAGCCAATATTACTCTTCAGGCTTTGTCTGAAGACTTCAGCATCATCCCCTCCCCTTTGATGTGTGCAGAATATGAAATTGTAGCAGAGGCAGGCAGATTTTTTTAAAATTGTTATTAAGCATCTCGGGCTTTTTAATGCTGTTGGGTTTAACATGAGTTGATGTAAGTTAATGGGAGCGCTTCAGTTTGATTGTAAACGTGCGTGAGCAGGAGATGCTTCTTTGTCCGAGAGGGTGGCATTGTTTTAAGGGGATCAGCACGCCAGTCTGTTCTTTGTGTGTGATGCTTTCACTTGGAAAAGGACCTACCAGCGTTAAACACTGTCATCCATGTCAATTGTCACTTTGTCATCCAGGTCAGTTGCTGGATACAGTGAAGTGCCACCAACCAACAAAGTTTTGTTCAAGGGATAAGCTTTCGTGCGCACATGCACTTCTTCAGATACACTGAAATGGAATCTTCTAGTCCTTACAGTATAGACCAGTGATGGTGAACCTTTTAGAGACCGAGTGCCCAAACTGCCACCCCAAACCCACTTATTTATCGCAAAGTGCCAACACGGCAATTTAACCTGAATACTGCGGTTTTCGTTTTAGAAAAAACAACTCATACATTAACATCTTTTGTCTTAAAAGAAAAACACAATAACAGAGCTTTCAATGATACAAACAGCTTTTTATTGAAAGGTAAAAACTTGCATTTGGCATGCTTTTGAACAATTAATGTGATTTTTGCTGTCCAATCTTGCGAACTCTGCTGGGGCGATGCCGTGCGTGCCCACAGAGAGGGCTCTGAGTGCCATCTCTGGCACACGTGCCATAGGTTTGCCACAACTGGTATAGACCATAACTTCCATTTCAATGTGTCTGAATGTATGAAAAAGAGGAGGAGGAGGAGGAAATCGGATTTATGCCCTGCCCTTCACTACACGAAGGAGTCCCAGAGCAGCTTACAATCTCCTTTCCCCTCCTCACGACAGACACTGTGAGGTAGGTGGGGCTGAGAGAGCTCTGAGAGAACTGCTCTTGAGAGAACAGCTCTGAAAGGAATTGTAACTGACCCAAGGTCACACCAGCAGCTGCATGTGGAGGAGTGGGGAATCAAACCAGGTTCTCCCAGATTAGAGTCCGCTCTCCTAACCACTACACCAAACTGGCTCTGAAGAAGTCTCTGAAGAAATGTGCGAGCACATGAAAGCTTATACCTTGAATAAAGGTGCCAGTGCATTAAGTGTTAGAGAATCTTGATTCAGACAACATTGTATTTCCAGAGAGCATCTCATTCTCCTTGACTGTTTAAAGTATTGTCAACCTCATGGGATTTTAAAAAGCCAAACTTTTCGCTTCTTTTCTAAAAGTCCATTAAGACAGGAACTTTTCTAGCAGTTGCTGGATCTGGCTGTTGCAGATGGAGTGGGGTGCAACTTTGGCCAGTTCCTGCATCCTGCTGCAGACCCCAGAGACCCTCCCCCCCATGGTGTTCCTGGGAGTTCCCTGTCCCCCAGAAACAACGTTTGGAGCTTGGGGGGGGGGGGGGAAGAGTCGTGCACCGCAGATGGAAATCGCTGTTGGGTCCAAGCCACTGGCTTGTACACTTGATAATGAGAAGGAATGGTTTGGGGAAATCAAAATGCAATCAGTGTGCCCTTAAGACCACTAGATCTGGATCTGAAAAAAACATTGAATGTTGTGCTGTCCGGGTGATGCAGTTGACGAATGAGAGTCAAACTGTAGTGTAAGAGGCCAGTAGCTGGCTTGCTTCCGTTGCCGTTCAGGTAGCAAATCCTTTGAACCGAGACACTTCTAAATCCGTCATAATTGAAAGACATCTTTGGCTTTGAACTTGGCTGTCAATTTAAATGAAGTTGCATTCTTTTCCACTTCTTGTGTCCAGGTGCCCTAACCTGGATGGCTCAGGCTAGCCCGATGTTGTCAGATCTCAGAAGCTAAGCAGAGGTGCCCTGGTTACTATTTGGATAGGAAACCACTGAAGAGTCCCAGGGTCTCCGTGCAGGGAAAGGCGATGGCAGAACACCCCTGAACATGTCTATTGCCTTGGGAACCCTTTGGGGGTCGCCATAAGTCGTCTGCAGTTTAGGAGGACTTTCTTGGACACACGTGTATCTCACACAATTCTCCTCTTTACCTCCAGTCCAATGGACCCCCAGCACAGCCTTTTTTGGCGGTCAGATGAGACTCACCCCTTCCTTTTCCACCAAGGGGAAACCGGGTTGGATCCAATCCATTCCACTTTTTCTTTCACATTGGCGATTAAAATACAGCCGAGTGTTTCTAGTGCTTCTGTTTTGGCTTTTTGTAGCACTCTGCTGTCTTCAGAATGCCACTCAGGAGCCCCGCAACAGTCAGGCGACTACAGATGTACTTCTTTGCGGTTCTGTTGTACTGGTGTTAAATTGCTAAGTGTAACTTATTATGCTCCAGCTAGCAAATTTTGAAATAGAACACATACGTCTAAATCTGCTTGGGGATTTGCATATACACAGAATGTGCAGTGTTGCAAATTCCTTCAGCGTACTGGATGTGCAAATTCCCGTTGGGGGGGGGGATAAGCTGGTTTTGTAAAAGCCATGGGGGGGGGGTAGGGTGAAGCTTTTCGTGAGGGTGGACGAAGGGGCAGACTCCTGAAAACCATTTAAAGAAGACTGTTATACACAAGCAGTGTAGGATCCATTTCCCCCCAAACAAATTCTGTACCTGCATCATTGGCACTTAGATAATTAGCTCTGAAATGAAATCAGGGGATACCTATAAAATTGTTCTTCAAGTGAACAGCGATCAACTGATCTGAGTTACAATGCTACTGGAATTCTGTAACAACCACCACAAAACGACCACTGTTGAAGGACAGTGCCTTTGAGTGATTAGAAACCTTTGAGTGATCAGAAACCCAGTTCTACTTGCAGTCTTTCGACAGAGTAAAAAGTCACAATTTTTTGAAGACGTTCTATGACTGAAAATGGAGGGAGGGAGCGAAATAGTTGTTTTGAACACCACATGACTGGAAAACACTGTATCTGAATGGGAAGCATTTATTAGTGAAAAAATGGAAGGTTCCAGAGCGGGGTTGGTTCGAAGTACGCATGAACCTTCCGTATACAGGATTGGATTCAGGTGGGGGCAGCTGTGCTGGTCTGAAGCAACAGAATAAAGTTTGAGTCCAGTGGTGCCTTTGAGACCAACAAAGTTTAATTCTGGGTATAAGCTTTCGAGCGCACACACACTTCCTCAGATACCTTGAAACAGACTTGTAAGGCTTGAGGAAGTCTGTTTCAATGTATCTGAATGTTGTGTTATGCAACTATCACTCCTCCAGTCATAAAAGAGTTAAACTGTTGTTTATGTATGCTAATATTAGCTAGTAAGCTTAGAACCGAATTGGACACTTTCCCCCCATTTTCCCGCCAGAGAAGGGGAAGTATTATTCCTTATTAAAATGAGCTTGGGACTGTCTATAACAGTGGTGGCAAACCTATGGCACGCGTGCCAGAGGTGGCACTCAGAGCCCTCTCTGTGGGCACGCACGGCATCACCCCAGCACAGAGTTCGCAAGATTAGACAGCAAAAATCACGTTAATTGTTCAAAAGCATGCCAAGTGCAAACTGTTACCTTTCAATAAAAAGTTGTTTGCATCATTGAAAGCTCTGTTATTGTGTTTTTCTTTTAAGACAAAAGATGTTAATGTATGAGTTGTTTTTTTTTCTAAAATGAAAACCTCAGTATTCAGGTTAAATTGCCATGTTGGCACTTTGCGATAAATAAGTGGGTTTGGGGTGGCAGTTTGGGCACTCGGTCTCTAAAAGGTTCGCCATCACTGGTCTATAAGCTGATCAATTTATTGAGGATGCTGTATGCAGTTTGTCACAAGAGGTGGAGTTTGGGGGCTAAACTTCCTCTCCTTTGTTCTCTCCGTGCAAGATGTAACTGACTAACAGAAGCCAAGATGGTGTTAGGGTAGATCAGTTAGGATGTTTATTATTTTTCGTCCAAGAAACCCTTCCTAATTTTCTTTTTTAGTAATTTTTTTAAAAAAGCTATTCACACACCTTTCTTTGTGTGCTTTATTTCTGCTGCATAACATTGCTCTGCTAGGCACATCTAACACTGGAGAAGCGTGCATGCACCTGGAAGCTTAAAGGTGCCACTCGACTCAAACATTTCTTGTATAGAATCAGACCATGTGCCCAGCAAAGTCAGTACTGCCAATTTCAACTAGCATCCGTTCTCCAAGGTCTTGGGCAGAGGCATTTCACATCATCTGCCTCCTGATCATGTTTTTTTTTCTTTAAACCGGAGATGCTGGAGATTGAACCTGGGACCCCTTGCAAGCGGAACAGATGCTCTGCCACTGACCCACAGCCCCTCTCCACTGTAGGTGCAAGAAAAATACAGCCCTCCTTTCCCGGGCTAGGTGTTGGTGCAGCCAAGGAGTGACACGGCTCCTTTCCCGTGTAACAGATGACTTGGCGAAGAGCCCCGTCCTTGCAGTGTTTTGTGCTGCTCAGCAGAGTAAACGCCGGGGGGGGGGGGATTGGGCTAAAAGTTCCCAGGACTTTTCCAGTTTTCCATTGCAACCGCCCCCCCCCCCCAGCAAATTCTGTGGTGCTCCAAAAGAGAAAATAAGGTTGAATTTCATTTTAGTGCAAAATGGCTTGGAGGACACTGAATCAATGTACGACCTGGATGGTTCAGGCTAGCCTGATTTCAGAAGCTAAGCAGGGTCTGCCCTGGTCAGTACTTGGATAAAAGACCACCAAGGAAGTCCAGGTCACTAGCCAGAGGCAGGCAATGGCAAACCATCTCTGAATATCTCTTGCCTTGGAAACCTGACTATCAGCTGATGACCGTTTCCACTAAAGGTTTGGAAGGGTTACCATCAGGGGTCCGTTGGAGCGGGAGCGCACAGGAGCGCTGCTCCGGGAGTGAGAAGCCCAGGGGGCGGGCACATGACCAAGCCCCGCCCCCTCCTCGGCTTCCCCGAGCAGTGCAGAGGCATAGCGCCCCGGGGAAAGCCCTGCTAGGGTCTTTATTGTTTTTAATGTTTTGTTTTAATATTGATAATTTTATCATTGTTTCTTTTATGACTGTGTGTTGCTTTTCCAGAGACTTGCTCAAGGTGGCATATAAATTTTCTAAGTATACCATTTTTTATCTGGGCACATGGCACATAAGTACTGGAGAAATTTCACCAACCCTTCAGCAGCTTCTACCCCATCAGTTTGGTGTAGTGGTCCGGAGTTGGACTCTAATCTGGGAGATCCAGGTTTGATTCCCCACTGTTCCACATGCAGCTGCTGGTGTGACCTTGGGCTAGTCACAAATTCTCTCAGAGCTGTTCTCTCATGAGCAGTTCTCAAAAGACCTCTCTCAGCCCCACCTACCTCACAGGGTGTCTTGTTGTGGGGAGGGGAAGGGAAAGGGATGGGTGGTGCACATGTCCTGGGTATCTCAAGTCTACTTGAAACCTGGTGGTTTCAAGGGAGCAGGAAGAAAATGAGGATGTGTTCTTTACGCTTATTTTTATTGCACCAAGTATTGGATGGGGAAGGGAATGGAGGAAGAGCAGGTCAGTTTCACTCACCTGTGGAGTGGAACCTGAGGAGTGGGTTTTGCCTTCTGACACACTTCCGGTATCTTAGGGGGTGTGGCATATGCAAATGAGTTATGCAAATGAGTTATGGTAATGAGCTCCTGCACCTCTTTTTCTACAAAATGACCTCTGGTTACCATATTTTGGAAGGCAAAACAGGGGACATATTTCCCAACTGAGAACTTCAAACAAGTGATCGTTATGACAAAGCTCATTTTAAATACCCCTACTATTTAAGTTGTGGTAATTGCCACTAACTAGGAATATCCCTAACCCTCCATCCTAAAAAGAGGACATTTTCATCAGTTTTTTTTTTAAAAAAAAGATAGCCCGAAAGAAAATGGACACCAAAAAAAGGGGGACATCTGGTGACCCTAGATTGGGTGAGAAATTTTTACATGGGTTGTATCCTACCACCTTTTCTACTAGTAAACATAAGTGGAGAGGTCTCTTTGGACCACCCAAAAAGGCTATGCTGGCCATCATAGGACCTGCTTGGACCAAAATGATGGATGGGGCTGTGACCAGCCTGATCTCACCATAGCTTGGAAGAAAAGCAGGGTTGGCCATGGTTAGTCCTTGGATGGGAGACCAGCCAGGAAGCCTGGGGTTGTTATTGCAGAGGAATACAATAGCAAACCACCTGGAATGATAGAATTGGAAGGGACCACCAGGGTCATCTAGTCCAACCCCCTGCACAATGCAGGAGCTTCACAAATACCTCCCCCCATACACACCCCCAGTGACCTCTGCTCTATGCCCAGTAGATGGGAAAAAACCTCCAGGATCTCTGGGCGTTTTAAGAAAGGGCCACAAGAACTAAGCACTGATGCCACCCTTCCTGCCCTCCCTCTCATGATCTGCCTAGGTTCCCACAATCTGCATGGCTGTCAGATGGCCATCTAGCCTCTGTTTAAAAACCTCCAAAGAAGGAGAGTCCACCACCTCCCAAGGAAGCCTGTTCCACTGAGGAACCGCTCTAACTGACAGGAAATTCGTTCCAATGTTTAGCCTCTGCTCATCTCTTGCCTTGACAGTTCCGTGGCCCTGGGGTCGCCATGGGTCAGTTGTGACTTGAGAGCACAAGAGTTATCATGTAGCATTTTTTCCCTAAACTGGACAGTGGCTCAGGTCAGGAAATTAATACTGAGCTGATTCTGGCCCTGTTGAATGAATTAACATTGATTGGAATACGACTGATTAAGGTGACCAGAAGAGCTGATTTGGCACCCTGTTTTAAAATAGATGCAAATCCATTTAGTATTTATAACGCTGCGGGAGCTGCATCGAGTGGACGGAAAGCGGCAGGCTGGTTCTGTTCACAACTCATTCCAGCTTAAATGGAAAGCGGTCCCACCTCAGTCTGTAAATCTTGGCCGAATGAGATCAGAATCGAAAGCTTTCTCTCTGTCCTGGAGAGCCAGGATTCAAATAATAAGGGGGAAAGAGATTTTTTCTTCTTCTTCTTGGCAGGTCTTCAAATAATAGTTACTACCTCATAGCTTGTAATGAGAGCAGAGTTGATTATTTGTCAGTTTCAATTTTCATGTCAGAATTGCCCATTTGAGAGAGAATGAGGCGGCAGGCAATCTGTGCAGAAGCGATCGGCGTTCATGAGAACCGCTTCAAGGAGAGCGGCTGCCCAGTCTTGAGGCCGAAGACCTAACTCAGTACTTCCCAGGTCATAGCCGCCCCCCCGCCCCCGAGTAACTACCCTGCTGGCCATCAGCCTAACTCAGTGCTTGAGTTTGTCATCTTCTAATCATCTTCTACTGCGAGCAGGAAATTTTGCAGTATCTTTACCTCGGATGTGATTTGGTTTATTCCATCCCTCGTGCTCCAAAGGATGTGGCAGAATTGCCAGTCCCACCACCAAAGAGTCTGCCTGCTGTATCTCTGAATGACAGGCTGCTCTGAGCTTGGATCCTTTCAGTCCAACCTAAAATGCGGGGGGTGGGGTGGGGGGTCACTGGAGCAGGAATGCAGGTTGTAGGCTCCCCTGAGAGCAAACAATGCTTATGTACTCTAGACAGTAGTGCTGTTCACATGGGACTTGGGTTGCCAACCTCCAGGTCAGGACTGAAGATCTGGGATTACAACTAATCTCCAGGTGGTAGAAATCAGTTCACCTGGAGAAGATGGCCACTTTGGAAGGTGGACGCAATGGCGTTATATGCCATTGGAGTCCCTCCCTGTCCCAAACCCTGCCCTCCTCAGACTCCACCCCCCATATCTCCAGGTACTTCCCAGTTAATCATGTTACAGTGAATCCATGCACCACCTGCATTCACCTGTCTATACCTGCTTGTAAGAAAAAGCCGACATGTGTTCACTTTACAAATGAAACCGGGGAACCGATGCTCAGACAAATGTGGGGTTTAAGTAAACATTCTGCTCTATGTGTGCTGAATGTAATGTGAGCCTTACTCAATGCATGTATAAAGGTACCATCAAGTGTGCACTGTACACAGATAGTGTGTGTGTTCATTGTAACTTGTGAACAGGGCTACTGACTTTGAGCAGGTTTATGAGTGAAGGGAGTCTCCAATTTTAAGTCTAAAAATGTTAAATAGTGTTGCTGTTAAATGCCGTTGTGTCTGGAGGCATTCTCCAAGCTTGCCATTAAGAGGTGCAGAGTCTCCGCATGAGCCTTAAAAGGGGAACCTGTGTTGGACTAGGCTCTGGTAGACCCAGGTTCGAGGGACCACTCTTGTGGCAGCTCTCTGCGTGACCCTGAGCCGGTCACTCTATCTCAGCCTGACTTACCGTGCAGGGGTGTTGTGGTGAGGATAAAATGGAGCTGAGGAGAAGGATTGTTGTGAGCTGTTTTGGATCCCCTTTGGGAGAAAAGCAGGGTATAAATATCTAAATTAAAAAAAAAAAACCTTTGCACCCCCAGCTAAAAGAAATGTGCAGTCCCCAGTGAGTCCTGAAGGGATGCGCATTATAAGAACTTAGAGAATCACAGAGTTGGAAGGGGCCATACAGGCCATCTAGTCCAACCCTCTGCTCAAGGCAGGATCAGCTTAGAGCATCTCTGACAAGGGTTTGTCCAGCCGCTGCTTACAGACTGCCAGTGAGAGGGAGCTCACCATCTCCCTAGGCAGCTTATTCCACTGTTCCACAGCTCTTACTGTCAAAAACAAAAAACCCTTATATGCAGCCAGCATCTTTGATTGACTCTATCGAGGAAGCCATGACCCTCAGTCTGCAAGATCTGGGAATGGCTGTTAACGATGAGATATTTCGGAGGACATTAATTCATAGGGTTAACATGTCGGAAGCAGCTTGACAGCATTTTGCACACACACACCCCCTTCCAACCCTTAATTTAAACCCATTCTTGTGAGTCCCATCCTCTGCTGCCAACAGGGACAGCTCCCTGCCCTCCTCTAAGTGACAGCCCTTCGGATACTTCAAGATAGCAATCCTGTTCCCCCCTCAACCTCCTCTTCTCCAGACTGAACATTCCCAAGCCCCTCAGCCTTTCCTCATAGGGCTTGGTCTCCAGGCCCCCGAGCATCCTCGTCACTCCCCTCTGCACCCGCTCCATTTTGTCCACATCCTTTTTGAAGGGAGGCCTCCAGAACTGCACACAGCACTCCAGGTGCGGCCTGGTCAATGAGGTGTGCCATGAGACTATGACATCTAGTGATTTGGATGTTGTATAACCCACTCCCTGAAGCAGAACGGCACCCTGCTTCTTCTGGCATCACGGCAGCTGTTTCCGTCAAAGCAGTAGTGTTTCCCCCATTTATTCCTTTTAGGGAGCACTAGGAACCTTCCTGACTGATGAAAGAACAGTCATATTTGTTCAGCGTGAAACTGAAACACGTTAAAGCGAAGCTGAGGTCTTGCAGGTGGGAAGGAAAGAGAGAAACGAGGTAGGCCTCCCAGTAGCGGTGTGGGTTGTACCTAGTGTTGCTTTCGTCAAGGGAAACAGCTTGGCTCCAACCCAGTTTTCAGCTGGTGAAAAAGGGAAGATGTTGGTTCCCCTTCATCCACCCCAAAAGGCTTGTGCTTGGGGGGGGGGGGTGTCATGGGACCGGCATTAACAAAAGCCAGGTATGGCGGGGCCGTAGCCAGGAGAAGAACTGGGCAAGATTGTATGAAAAGGATCCAACCCACTATACTGCAGGAACTGTGTGTGTGCCCCCCCCCCCCCCGCCCCGTAAGGTGGGAAAAGGTTGCTAAAGCTAAGGGCATATTTTGTACATCATTAACTGCTAATGTGTTAAAGCAACATTTTACAGCTCCTTTGCTCCTTATTTCATCCTAGGGTACCTCACGCTCTTCCAGAGCCATGGTGCCGTTCACGCGCCACGGAGGTCAAGCACTATGTTAAAAGCTTGGGTCATTCCTTTTTATACATCCGCAATAAAGAATATATTAATTTCATTTATATTGCCACTTGGCTCTCATAAAAGGTCAGTTTCAGTTGAATGTACAATTACTTGCAAATGGCAAGTCTTATAACGAGGGATCAACAATAAAAGCTTTTTTTTTTCCTGGGCAATTTGTTTTTAAAATTACCACCTGCCGTTCCCTCGAATGGCTCTGTGAACCCAGCAGTATCGCCCGGCTCGTGGTTGGCTTGTTTGAGAGGTGTAGTTTAAAAAGCTACACGTACTAATCTTGGGTTTCTGCTTAGTAAAGTGGGGATTTGTGTAATTACATTAAAGTTTTCCGTGGAAATAACATGCTGTGTGCTTAAAACTCCATTATCATGATAAAGGATCAGTGCCTGTATTTTCTGGTATGGTGAAGTTACATTTTCACTAATGCCAGGCTTCCGATTCTCCATACTCTGTGATCAGCAGCAGATGCCACCAAGGCAAACACAAGGATGAGAGGAGGGTGGGTTTCAGAACGCTTTCCCGAAGGATTCCAAATCGAGGGTCAAACCGGGCACTGCATGTGACACAAGTCTGGACACACGTGGAGACATAGAAAGGGGCAAACAGGCTTCCCCAACCATTATCATTTGGGGGGAACAGCGTGGGAGGGAAGCTGAAAGCCCCTCCCCCGCCTCTCAGTGGTCTGGAGCTGAACAAAGCAACAGCATGCTTTCAGAGCAAGTCCCCCAGTTGGTATGGGGGACAGCTAGTCGGGTCGGACACCCGTGTCCTACATAACACCTAGTTTGACCCTCAGATTATTGGGGGGAGGGGGGCTAGCTCAATAGCAACCAGTCCTTCTCCAAGACTTTGGGTGCTTTCACACACACTAAATAACACACTTCCAATGCGCTTTGCAACAGGATTTTACTGCATGAAATCACAGAATGATAGAGTCGGAAGGGACCTCTGGGATCATCTAATCCAACCCCCAGCTCAGTGCAGGAGATTACCAAATACCTCCCCCCCACACCGCCAGTGACCCCTGCTGTGTCTCCATAAGAGTGTGGGGGGCCCTTCAGGATCCCGGGCCAAACCGGCCTGGAGAACAATAATTTCCTGACCCCAAAGTGGTGCTCAGCATTCCCTGGGTGTGTAAGAAAGGACCACAAAAACTAAGCAGTGGCACAACCCTTCCTGCCCTCCCTTCTCGTGATCTGCCTACGTTCACCGAAACAGCATGGTTGTCAGATGGCCATCTGGCCTCTGTTTGAAAACCTCCAAAGAAGGAGAACAAAATTCACTTGTAAATGGCTGCTGGATTGAAACTGCGCTCTTTCTCTGCCTTCCACAACCCTCTCCTACCTCCCCATTTGTTCGGGGATAATGAGAAATTATACCCATACAGCAGTGTTGACATGTCTCAAAGAACTGAACTTCTGCTCTTGTGAACTGGAGTCTGTTGTTGCTCATGGATTCCCCTGGAATGGTAGAATGAACAGCACCAGTTACGCTGCAACAACTGCAGCAAGCAGGGTTGGGTGAGGTTTATCTCAGTAGGTCTTGAGAAATAGCCAAGTAGGCCCTGTCTCTGTATTCCTGCAGAGTCGATTCTTCAAGGTTTGTGGGGATTAGTTGTTCCTTTTGGTGGGATGTACTTCATCTCCAGTGATCCCACGATAGAACTTTATCCTTTTATGTCATTCCGAATGCCAGCCTACCATCCTCTCTAAGGGACATGCTTATGGCATCTGCTTAGTGGTTCTCCTTGGTGGTTAAGGCCCAGGATTTATTTCCTCATTGTTTGGGGCACAACAGTGTAGTTTCCTTAGGCTATTCATTCATCCTGTTCACTTAGATTTCTGCATTCAGCAAAGTCACTTCTAATGATGCCTTTATCATTGCCAGGGCTTATCAGATATCTATTCTGGATATATTTATTAAGATGTTTTGAAGTTCTGGGACTCCTTGGATGGCTACTTAGTTTTAATGAAGCTTGTTCTCCGGTGCTGGTGTGGACGATGTGCTGCGTTTGTGTCAACTTTCAACCTGTGCCTACCTTTCCACTTGTACAGCGCTTTCCTTTATGTGGAGATGATGCTCCATTGCAGAGTTTGTCATTGTTCTGGCACCAGACACTGGAGGAACACGCTTCTCCATTGAGCACAAAGAGGACAGCATGCTAAAAGCAAAAGGCAAGTTATAGGCCCCGAGCCATAAGTCTGTATACCTTCGGTAGCAGTAATCCTCAAACATCCCACCTCTCCTCCAGGGCTATGAACCAGTCCTTGTGATTTTGACCTCAGACAAATGCATACAGACAAGTCCAAGAGATTGTCAGCTACTTAGAGCCCATGAAAATACACTGGATGGGAGTCGGTGAGCCAGCCTCAGCTTAAGAAGGATGAAGAATCCCACCCCCCCCAGACAGGGAATTGTGGCTCTGGATAAGAGCTCTTGTGTGTGTAAAGTGCTGTCAAGTCACAGCCAACATATGGCGGCCACCGCAGGGGGCTTCCAAGGCAAGTGAGAAGCGGAGGTGGTCTGTCCTTGCCTTCCTCCTTTGGTGGTCTCCCATCCAAGTACTGATCCTGCTTAGCTTCCAAGATCTGGCTCTATACTGCCTTCCCTCCAAGGTCAGCTTAGTCGGGCTTTTATTTGGTTTTTCGGTTTGGGGGTCTGCTTAGGGAAGAAAGTTTCATTGACACAAAGAAGCATCCCATTAAGGATCCTTCATTCCGAACTTACACGTACAAGTTCTTTGGACAGGAGCCCTGGGCCTGCTGAGGTAACTTTTCGAGAGAAAAGGGAATCAGATTGCCTCTCAGGGTTTATTTATATTAACTGAGGCTCAGTTACAAAGTGGTTATTCTCACTGGGGAAAGCCAGTGACCTGTGGGAATAAAGTTGAGAAGCAGTGCACTGTATAATACTGAACCATTTCCACCCAAGATCCTTATCCTGTTCAATACTTTGTTTTCGGTTAAATAAACCTTTAGTGTTTATCTCTACCTGCATTTTATCTGCCTAGTCAAATATCTAGGAAAAAGTGATTTCTATTTACCTCATAAATAATTACAGTCTTGGTCTAGCAGGTTCCCAAATATACCTTTAGGGAGCATACAGCTTACATACTACCAACTCTTTAATCAAAGGTTGTGCCCTCCTTTTTGTTTGATTGTAGGCAGTCGGGTTTTAAAGAATGCATAGGGCAGGCCTGAATTAGGGGTTGGACACTTCAGTTGCCTCAGAGTCTCCCTCCTCCCATAGCTGCCACACTTCCCTTATATCATACACCTCTATTTGTGTAGTGGGGCTTTGTAACAAGCATTACCAATACGTGTTCTAGAAAGTTCTTGGCTACTTGATTGAACTTCACAACTTAGCTACATAAGTTTGCTTCAGACTGGGCTGTATAGTAGAGGCCAGACTTTTTCTTGTTGCAGGAAGAGTTTAGTGAGTGAATAGTTTTGGGTTGGATCCCTTTTGCTGGTGAAAGAGGAAGGTGAGAATCCACCAAAAAGGATATGCCAGCAGCTGTAGAAGCTGTAGAAGTCAAGTGGGATGGGACTGCAGCGAGGAGGGGAGTCGGGGGAAATAGAGAAGGAAAAAAGGTGGGCTCAAACCTTAAAACTCATTTTCTGTCCTCAAAGGAAATTATGACTTTATAGGTTGGATCCAGCCAGCTTTTTCACTCAACCTTACCAAATTCTCCTCCTTACAATGGCTGCTGTCCCACATGATTTTTGTCCATGCAGGTCCCATCACAGTGCTCCCTCTAAGCCATGGAGTCCCGTGAGCAAAAATTCTACTTTGTGAGCTACTGGCATTAAACTTGTTAGCAAGCAATTTGGCTGCTGCATAAATTGGTTTGCTCTGGAGCCATTCTTCCTGAGCCAAGACAAAAATGTGTGAGCCGGAGACTAAAAAACTCTGAGCTAGCTCACAGTAACTCAGCTTAGAGGGAACATAGTGTGCCCCAGCATAGCCCTTTGGGGCAGATAAACAGATCTGCCCTCTTTGTTTTGCCAAAGAACAATAAACTGTGCTCAAATAAAAAGACAACTCAAATCTTGGACAAATGTTTCAAAATATAGAGGACACAGTCCGATGCAATTCAAATACTGTGATGGAATCAGATATAGAAAGCCATGTTGAACATCCATCCAAAAGACGCTGATATTTTAAGAAATCCAGGACCACACCTGATTTCTTAACAACTCATACACCAGAACTTGAATGATGTAGAACACAGTCTTCAAAATTCAAATAGTCCCAAAGGAGGGTTTAAAAATTCACAGGAGTCTGGTGGACGAACTATATGTATATTCCTCCAATATTCCGTACACGTGAGCTAGCTTATACCAAGCTGCGTTTCGTCCAGGGCATCTTCACAAAGATGCAACCCCAAGTCTTCTGCTCCAAAAGGAAAACTTTCACCAACACATTCTTTCCTTATGCCAAGTTGCTTTCAGCTCAAATCAAAGTCAGAAAGTTCTTAATTTGCCAGGTGTGGTCTTGGATTTCTTAAAATATCAGTGTCTTCTGGATGTTCAACATGGCTTTCCATATCTAATTTCATCACAGTATTTGAATTGCATTGGACTGTGTCCTCTATATTATATTTTGATACATTTGTCTAAGATTTGAGTTGTTGTTTTTTTATTTGAGCATAGTTTATTGCTCTTTGGCATATTTCCCCTGTGCCACTCTTTGTTGTTGATGTTTTTTTAAAAAAATCTCTTCATTTTGCCAGCAGAAAAGCTGATTGGATCCAACCCCATAGTTCTGAAAGCGAGAGGAGTTGTAAAAACTCTGGACGCTGCTGATGTTGCTGGTGAATGGAAGTCAACGGCCTAAAAACCGGAGCTGATTTAAAAGTTCTGACTGGGTCTTCAAGACTGTTTTCCAGTAACATCAAAAATCTGTCCTTGATAGTTTTTGGGGCAGTTGCTTTTCTGTGTGGAAATAATCAACTTCTTTGTGTACTGACTTATTGCCAGCTCTAATGACGTCATAGCAGAATTCAGCCAATCTGATGCAGCAGTGTGCTGACCCCACAAAAGTCCTGTGAAGCCAAATCCAAGGGAAAGCAGTGCTTCCAGACCTTTGTAAATACTGTCCATTCCCTCAGGAAGAATTACTAAATATCAGTGAAACAGCAAGGGGGGCTTTCATAATTGCCAACCCTTTTGGGACGTGCACAGCTCTTCCCCACTCAGATCTAGGATGCACAACTTCAACTGAATCAATCAACGTTGATCTGTTGTTTAATACTGCCACAGCAATCATTATCAATATGCATCGTTCAGCATAGGCGTCAACTACGGGGGGGCTCGAGGGCTTGAGCCACCCCCGAAATATCCCGGGGGGGGACTGAGCCCCCCCCGGGGAAACGGTGCGCCCTCCGCCGCGCCTCCCCGGGCCCTTCCTAGGGCCGCTGCCGCCGTCTCTCTCCCCCCCTGCCTGACCACTCCGTCCCTCCCTCCCTCCATCCAGGGGCCAGCAAAGCAAATGCCCAGCTGGCCCCTGGACAGACGGAGGGAGGGACGGAAGCAGGAGAGGTCAGGTGGGGGGGAGGCGGAGGCGGGAACATGGTCCCGGCGGGTGCACATGGTTCGCGTGCGCACACAAAAGACCTCCGCCCCCCCCCCCCCCCCCGGATTTTGAAAACTTGATGCCCCTGTCCTTCAGCAATGGCTGCTTGTGTGTGTGTGTTTAGATTTTTGTACTTCACCATCTAGGAAACTTTGACGTGATAGCTGAACTTAATTTAATCGCTATTCAGTGACTCACTTGCTATGGTTAGTGTGGCTATCTTGTCAGTCGTCCATGACGGATGTTACCCAGATGAAGGAGCCCTGTCTGAGAAAGCCCAGATAGCTGCACTCATTGTTTGTTGGCCATTAAGTGTCAAACGATCTCAGGGAATGGAGCAGAGAGAATCCACAGAGAACCATTTTCTTGCTTGCATAGCTGTTCTTTGTGGGAAATTGTTGCTCAATAGTTATTGTCTGCAAAAAGATTGCACTGAAGGATGTCAGAAGGGGGGAAGGGAAACCAGCACAGCTTCCATTTTATGCTTTGTAACCTGGTCTGTGCTGTCCGGGGCCAGCTAATGATTCCATTATATGGACACTCTTCTAAAATGCTTCCGATTTTGTTCAACAAATGCCTATTTTATTTTATTTAATACACAGGACTGGTTAAGAGGCAGTGCTTATATTGACTATTCTGTTTTTTCCCCCCAGCTGCAACTATCAAACCATTTAGTACATGTTGCTGTTGTGTATGTTGTACTTTTTTTGGTTGCCTTGAGGCTTTTCGGCATTGTATGCAGTGCTGTGACTGCTCTTGAGATTTCCAGAAGCCTCTGGTGTTAATGGACTGGGGGGGGGGGGGGATAGCCCTCAACAACATCCTTTAGAAAAAGAACAAAGTGGTGAACTCCCTGTAGCAGAAGTCACTCAGAAGAATAGATTAACAGTGGACGTTGATAGCTGAAGTAAAAATAAATAAATCTGTCCGCCCCTTACCCCCAAATCCCATAAATAGCAATAGACTCACTGCAAAAGATGCGTGTCGGTCTTGTTCAAGAAGTTCTGCGCAGAAGTTCTGAGATTGTTAATTGTAAGACACCCTTTAAAGCACCTATATTTCTGTTAAACATGATTCCAGAAGTGTTTTCCAAAGCTGAAAGTTTGTTAATCTTGCATTGTGTGACAGCAGCAAGATTGGTTTATGCCAAATATTGGAAATTAGACAGAACCCCAAATAGAGATGATTTTTTAAAAGAAAATACTAGAGGTAGCCGAAATGGACAAATTGACCTCTACACTGAAAGGGAAAGAAGAGTCAGAGTTTGAATTAACCTGGAACAAATTTTATAACTGGATGGAAAAAAATAAGTAAATAATGGGTAAACAATGTACATCAGTAAAATTTTGTTATGTTTTGTTTTGGTTTTGTTTTGCTTTCCTCCCTTTGTTGATTGTCACTTGTTTCCCTTCTTTTTCCCTTCCTATTATCTTGAAACTTCTATTGATAACTATGATATTAGATACTGTTTTACTCTCCGGTTTTGTATTAATGGATGTTCCTCGTCAAGCATGCTGAATTAAGCTGATGTTATAAAATTATAAAAAGTTATAAATAAAATAATTAAAAAAAGAAGAAGAAGTTCTGCGCAGCCAGTTTGTTCCTAAACATTTGATTGATGTAACTGTAATAGCTAGAGAGCCAGTTTGGTGTAGCGGTTAGGAGCACAGACTCTAATCTGGGAGAACCAGGTTTGACTCCCCACTCCTCCACTTGCAGCTGCTGGTGTGACCTTGGGTCAGTCACAAATCCTTTCAGAGCTGTTCTCTCAAGGGCAGTTCTCGAAAGAGCTCTCTCAGCCCCACCTACCTCACAGGGTGTCTGTTGTGGGGAAGGGAAAGGGATTGTAAATTGCTCCGAGACTCCTTCGGGTAGTAAAGGGCAGGGTATAAATCCAATCTCTTCTTCTTAAAGATACCGAGAAAGGGAGAGCAAGTATTTTGGATTATTTTATATTTGACATTAGCATTTTATATTTGAGATTAGTATTGTAAATGTTATACGCTTAAGACTTTTGATGTTACGTGCTTGTTAAGATTTTTGATCATCCTTGTAATATATAATTTAAATATCATGACCCCTTTTCCCTTTTTCCCTGTATTCGTATCCTTTTAAGGAAAAATAGACAGTTTGTTTTTAAAAGACGTTTCGTGCATCCTACATTGTGCCTTCCTTATTTTATCCAGCCCTATGAGGTAGCATTGGGGGTGTGTGAAAGAAACAATGCGAGTGACCGGCCAACGGTCACCCAGTAAGCTTTATGACAGAGTTAGGATTTGAACCTGTAGCCTCCAGGTGTTAGTCCAATGTGCAAATTGTGACACCTCATTGGTACTGGCACTGTAGGAAAGACACCTGCATGGGAAGGGCTATGTCCAATAAGGTGGTTTTTTAACATGCTCTGGTTCTCGGCGCTTTCTTGCCGTGCTTTCAGGACCTTATGATTTCTGGGAAATCTGCTCCACAAAACCGCATTGAAAAAAATCGGATGTTTCTTTCCCTAGAGCCACATAGAAGAAACCTCCATGGAGGCTGGGGTGTGTGTGTGTGTTAGAATTCTGTTTTGTGTGCCTGTTTGACAGAAACCAGGCAGTGGTTTGTTACGTAGAAAACAGCTCATAGAACTTACAGTTTTTGCCACTTCTCTAAGCTGCAGGAAATTACAGTTCGTACTACAGATATTGTCCGGCTTCATCATGATTTCAGTAGAGTTGCAACTCTTGGCAAGACAAAACTCATTTATGCTGAAGTTTGAGTTCTGAGGTGCTCAGAACAGGAAGGCAACACTTGACTCACAGTTACCTGTGTGGAGGTGTTCTTTAAGGCAGCAGTTGAACTTAATTTCATTTATTTTGCTGCAGGGCTTTATTTGTGGAAAAAGCCCAGCAGGAACTCATTAGCATAATAGGCCACACTCAACAGCAGAAACTCATTAGCATAATAGGCCACACCCCTGACAGTGCAACTCCTTCCCAAGGTTGGCTTCCCCAGGCGACCCGCGGCTTGCGGGGCATATGGGGAACTTGAGGGAAGGAAGGCAGTTTCTGGATCAGCTTCCCCAGGCACCCCACAGCTGCGAGGCACCTGGAGAACCCGAGGAGGGGAGGCAGTTTAAACCGCCTTCCCTCCCTGGATTGGCTTGGCTTTTCCAGGCACCCCACAGCTTGTGAGGCGCTTGGAAAACCCGAGGGAGGGGGGGAGGCTGTAGGCATGGCCAACTTGGAAGGCAGCCGGAACTCCATTCTTGTGCATTCCTGCCCCAAAATAGCCCTGCTTTGCTGATTTCATTTATACCCTGCCTTTCTCCCCAGTGGGGAACTTCCATTTTATCTTCCAGGTTCGTCTAAGAAAGTGTGTGTGGCTGGCCTATGGCAGTGGGGGGATTCGAACCTGGTTCTCTCTGGTCCTAGTCTGACACTGTAACCACTACAGCACACTGGTTTTCTAATCCAGATACTCCTTTCATACAGGAAGGATGATGCCTGAAGGGCACATGGATTTGGGCTTGCATTAGAAAGTGGGCCACATTCACAGTGACGTGTGTCTAGGATGTGCCTGTTTCTGACCACACGTCATAACACCACACTCTACACAATGATTGGTCACTGAGCAGCAGACTTGAAAATGAAACTCGACTTCATTTTTCAGCAGTTGAGAGCTTTGGTGAGCCCTGGTCAATTTCATTGTCAGTTCCTGGGTGTCTTGGTTTGGGCTGGAGCCCCGCTGCCTGCCAGAGTCCCAATCAGAAATGAAACTGATTGATCCTTTGGTAGCTGGGGAGGTCAGAGTCAGACGTCTTCAGAGAATAAAGATCCAAAAGCAAGGAAAAGGGGGGGGGGGAGTCTTGGTTTTGGAGGGCAAGGAGGTGGTGATTGGTGAAGGCATGCTATTGTAAGTCCAAAAGTAACATACAGACAGTTTGCTACCATCTCCCCTGCCAGTCAGGAACTCTCCAAGGTTTCCAGAACGGTGTGGTGGGATGTCACTTTGAAAACCAGCTGAATCAGTATGACCGATTTCCCATAAGGCACTGCCCCGGCGTCATTCTTCTTTTTGCCCCGATTGCCTGCTTGAAGTTCCCACTGTTTGCCATGGGGCGCATTTTGACCCACAGCTTCACCCGATTTCCTCCGGTTTCCTCTGCGGCTTCAGTGATCCTCAAAAACAGGATCACTGAAGCTGTGGGGGAAATCGCACGAAGCTGCGGGTCAAAATGCGCCCCCCGGCAAATAGTGGGAAATTCGAGCGGGCATCGGGAAACTGGAAGAACGATGCCGGGGCAGCGCCTTGTGGGAAATCGGTCATACTGATTCAGCTGGTTTTCACCCATCAAACCGTTCTGGAAACGTTGGAGAGTTCCTGACTGGCAGCGTAGATGGTAGCAAACTATGTAGACCAATCAGTTGTGCAGTTTGCTACAAGGCAACTGCTCCTGTGTCTGTACGAAGGATATGTTAGAACTGAGCTGGATGTGATGAACATGCATGAAGCTGCCTCATACTCAGTCAGACCATCAGTCCATCGAGGTCAGCGCTGCCTACTCAGACTGGCAGCGGCTCTCCTGGGTCTCGGGGAGAGGGCTTTCACATCACCTACCGCCTGGTTCTTAACTGGAGATGCCCGGGATTGAACCTGGGGCCTTCTGCATGCCAAGCAAATGCTCTACCACAGAGCCACAGCCCCTCCCCGTGTGATGACATCCTAGCGGCTGCCATGAGGACGCCACTGCCACTTTAAAGTCATTTAAAAGTGTGATGAGTGCGGCATTCTTGTGCCCCTCCAGGCACCTTATCAAGTGCCAAGACAGCCGTATGTGTGTTTGTGTGGATGTTTATGGGGGGGTGTGGATGTTTAGGGTTTGCAGCCGTTTTGGGACTTGATAAGGAGCTGGGGGTGGGAAAAGGAGCACCTCGGCCCACCAGTCTGCAGGCTTGACCAGGACTGTGGCAGCCATGAGGCTGGCATGGCATCTAGGTTGGCCCTGAGTTTCGCTGTCTAGCAAAAAGCAAGGTCCTATGGGTGCCACAGTAAAAAAAAGAAAAATCAGCCCCCAGCCCGTTGTGATCCTTTAGTGGCCCAATCTCATGGGGGGGGGGGCTGTGCCAGAATCAGAGGGTGTGATCAGCCCAGCCAGTACCCTCTAAGGTGATGATGCCACTCAGTTCCCCCATACAAATGATGTCATCTGCAACTTGATGGCAAGACAAGCAAAGGAGAAAACCCTTTTTAATAAGTGGGCTCTTGATCAACTCAACTCTGAATTCTCCCTAGAAGCTAAGATGACTCAGCTGAAGCTATCGTACTTTGGCCCCTTTATAAGAAGACAAGCGTCACTGGGAAAGACAATAATGCTGGGGAAAGTTAAAGGCAGCAGGACAAGAGGAAGGCCCCACAGGAGATGGATTGACTCCATCGAGGAAGCCACAAAGGCCCTCAGTTGGCAAGACCTGAGCAAGGCTGTTAGTGAAAGGATGCTTTCGGAGGTCATTAAGTCATAGAGTCGCTATAAGTTGGAAGCGACTTGATGGCACATCATGTGCACACCCCCTGCCACCAATTGTGTTAATCTTTAAGGTGCTACTGGACTCTTGGACCGATTTCCCACAAGCCGCTGCTCCGCCCCACTCAATTTCCCACTATTTGCTGCGCGGCTGCATTTTGACCCACAGCTTTGCCCGATTCCCCCCGCGTCTTCTCGATCCTCAAAAAACACTACAGACAAACATGGCTACCCATTTTAATCCCCTTTTAACACTTATGAATAACAAGCAAAAAATACAAGCTGTTGTTGCTAATCTGACTGCGAAAGGGACATGTGACCGTTGACAGAGAACAGATTCACAAGTTTAAGGCTGTTCGCACACGCTAAATAATCCACTTTCAGTGCACTTTCCAATTGGATTTTTACTGTGTGAACTGGCAAAACCCAGTCGGAAAGTGGCTTGAAAGTGGATTATTTAGTGTGTGTGACCATAGCCTAAGATTAACTTTCACCTAAGTGTTGTCTCCTCTCCAACTGTGGTTATCTGTGCTCATGATTTGGGGGGGGGGGGCACAATCTTCGCATCAAAATAAAAATACTGGATTCCTTAGACCCGAAGCACAGAAGACAATCGCTGCCAAGATCGCCAACCCGATCATGCACAGTTTACTTTCCTTAACATGCCCTTTTCATTCAGGCGCTAACGAGACCTTTTTTTTTTCATTTAGGCGAGATGTTTCATTGCCTTTAAGGATATTTGAATGCTGTTATTTGGAAGGGGAAAGGGCCGTTGTGGGCAGCTGCCCTAATCCTGAGCATCGGAAAGAAGCCAATGAAACCCAGCAGTTCGGGGATCTCTCCCCGCTTGGCGCGGCTGCTTGTTGCTCACGCCGCGAGCATCGCTGCGATTCCGCCTTCTCCCGAGCCGAGTTCCCCTGCCAGGCTCCGTCGGAAAGTTATTAATAGCGCCTGAACTGTTATTTGTTTCGCGGAGCCCTTTGGGGAGCGTGGCTTCTGTAAAAACCGCTTGTAGGTACCTCGCGCGCCCAGCAGGGGGCTCCGCCGCGCAGCTCGGCCCGGAAGGCAGAGAACCTCCGCGCTCCTTTCACCCTCGCGATGGAGGGAATTGATTTTCACGCTTCGTGGCGGGGGCTGGTTGCGGTCCGGGCAGAGGAGGGCGGCTGGACCGGCGCTCCTCCGACTGCCAAGCGCAGATCCGGGACTCCGACTGCTTTCCGGGACCCGGCGAGATCCGCTCCTCTCAGAGTCTTTTAACCGTCTCTTCTTTTCAGTAAGAGCTCGTGGTGGATCGTTGCCTGAACGGGAGAGCCGTTTCAGCCAGTGGATCTCTTTCTGTAACCGGCTGGGCTTAAAAACAGCGGAGCGAGACTTTTTTTTGGGAAGGAGGGGCAAACTGGGATTTTGATTGAAGACTCTGACATCTTCCCCCCTCCCCGCCCGCCCTTCCTGTGCGCAAAGCCTTCCACTGTAGCAATCGGAGACGGCAGCAAAGTCTATGATTTCCTGGGGCAGTTGGAGGTGTCTGTCCAGCATGCTGAAATCGTGCATGCAGTTAATGAAGTTTGAGTCCAGCCCGTGTTCCCTCTAAGCTGAGTCAGTGTGAGCTGGCTCTGTTTTTTAGCCTCGGGCTCGCACATTTTTGTCTTCGCTCAGGAAGGGTGGCTCCAAAGTGAACTGATTCATGCAGTAGCCAAATCACTCGCCCGCAGCTTTAATGCCGGTAGCTCACAAGGTTGATTTTTGGCTCACAGGACTCCACAGCTTAGAGGGAGCATTGAGTCCAGCAGCAGGCTTAAAGTCTTCAGATATCTGAAGAAGCCGGCATGCACAGGAAAGCTGATACCCAGAATCAAACTTCGTTGGTCTTAAAGGTGTCACTGGACTCAAAGCTTTGTCCTGTTGCTTCAGACCGACGCAGCTGCCCTACCCACCAATGCTCCCCCTAAGCTGTGGAGTCTTGTGAGCAAAAATTCTACTTCGTGAGCTACTGGCATTAAAGTTGTGAGTAAGTGATTTGGCTATTGAATAGATTAGTTTGCTCTGGAGCCATCCTTCTTGTACTAAGACAAAAATGTGTGAGCCAGAGGCTAAAAAACTGTGAGCTAGCTCACACTAACTCAGCTTAGAGGGAACACTGCTACCCACCGGAACCCACAATTAGTTTTACAGCTATTTCTTTCAGAGATTCTTCTCTGGTAAGGATAACTGGATCTCCCCCCACACACACACACACAACTGTCCTGTTATTATTCATGATGTCCTCCAGTCTGGTCCTTGAATTCCTCTCTCTCTCTCTCTCTCTGTGTGAGTGAGTGAAGAGCCATCAAGTCATTTCCAACTTGTGGCCCCTCTGGGAATTAATTGCCTCCAAAAATTCCTAGCCTTAATAGCCATGCTCGATCCATCTCCTGCGGGGCCTTCCTCTTTTCCTGCTGCCTTCGACTTTCCCCAGCATTATTGTCTTTTCCAATGACTCTTGTCTTCTCATAATGTGACCAAAGTATGAAAACCTCAGTTTAGTCATTTTACCTTCTAGGGAGAATTCAGGCTTGTTTCCAGTTTACCAAGAAGAATTTCTATCATGAACTCTGTGTTACTTGCAGTTTCGAGTTCTGGTTGGTTTCCTTCAATTTGTTTTCATCTCCCCCCCCCCCTCCCCATGTGAACTGATGCTAAAAAAAACCTCAAAAGAATGGTCTCGATGTGGTTTGATATGTCATTTGCTGTACTTTACCAGTACGCACGTGTGCTTTTCTATGTTTAGCAGAAAGCCACATAAAAAGGGAATGGATACAACCCGCCATAAAGTGATTGGTATCAAATCTGTCCTCTGCAGCCTGAGAAACCCCCATGCTGATTTAAAGGTTTTTATGCCCTCCCCTCCTTCACCATAGAACAGACAGCCCCTTTTACATTGGCTGGTAAACGACGTGTTAAAAACAAATGGAAATAAATTGTCTATGATTTTGGAGGGTCGGTTTAATAAAATCCCCCTCTGTCCGCACTTCTACCCTTGTGGGGTGCTTGAAGTTGAGACTTTACAGCATGTTCTGCTGCAGTGTACCTGGTATGAGGAGCCGTGTACGAAACTTTTCCTTGATATCCAGAGTAAAATTTATGTATCTAGTCTGGGTTGGAGTCAACATTTTACTCGCTCGGATGTGGATTTAGAGGTTTCTCAGGCTACTGCAAGGTTTTGGGCAGCCTGTCTTGCAATACGTAGAGAGAAGATGATCCTTACCCCCATGGTTCAAATAGCCTAATGTTGGGTAGTTTTATTATATATTATACTATTTTAACTCATATCTCATATTTTATTCTGTGTATTCAGTTTTACTCGCTGTATTATAAGCTGGCGAAAGTCGTTAAATAAACTTTGAACTTTGTGTGTATGCGTATGGACTGCAAAGTCAGGTGTCAGACCTCCCTGGAATACTCTCAAAGACTGCCCCCCTCTGGGGTCCCAGAGTTGCCAGGTCTCCATTTGTGGGGGATGGGGAGTAGGGTTGCCAGATCCAAGTTGGGAAACTCCTGGAGATGTGGGGATGGAGCCCAGGAAGGATAGTGACCTCAGTGGGGTACAGTGCCATAGAGTTAGGCTGGATGCCAGCCTCCAGGTAGGACCTGGGGATCTCCCAGAATTACAGTTTATCTCCAGACTACAGAGGACAGATCCCCTGGAGAAAATGGAGGCTTTGGAGGGTGGACTTTCTGGGATTTAGCCTGCTGACGCCCCTGTCCTCTCCAGGCTCCATTCCCAGATCTCCAGGAGTTTCCCAACCTGGATCTGGCAACCCTCCCCATCTCCCACTGGTGGCCACTCTACATGGAGTCTACCCTCCTAAACACCCATTTCCCCTGGGAAACTGATATTTCACTCTGGAAAGGAGCTGTGGTTCTGGGGGATCCCTAGGTCCCAGGTAGAGACTGGCATCCCTAAGGCGTTCCCGCACCCTGGTTGTAGAAGCACTGCCCTATGAAAACCACCAGAATGTGAGCAGCCAAGCAGTCAGGTGGAGTTACTGACTGGCACCCCCCAAAGAGCAAATGTTACATTTGGATGAGGATATATTGCCATCATTTTTGAGATGTGAGCGGAATAGTTGAATTTGCTGATAGTCTGCCTTGCTGTTCCTGTCCTTTTGAATGTCGTTATTTACATTGGCAGGGGTCCTTAACCTTGCTGTGTTTGTGGATGCTTTTGGAGCTGCAAGGAAGGGGAGTAAACATCATGGTTGCCATGAGAGGAGGCTTACAAAATGGCTGCCACATGGAGGCTGGGGCCAATCCCATGATGTTACTTGACACAAATGGCAGGAGTGAGGGCCTCTTGCTTCCTAGGCTTGCAAACTGTCACACATCAACATACCCACGGGACCCTCCTTTCTGCCACAGCGCGTGAAGAATGTATTAGTTGGCCCGGATCCCAAGTCGCAGCACCCTCACAAGGACTCTCCGGCCTTGTCCCTCCACCAATGGGTAGAAGATTCTTTTCCCTGAGGTCATCACCAGAGACATATAGAGATATAACAGTTTGTCTGTCTGGAGTCTTATATATATATATATATTTCATGACAAACAATAACAGACAGACATAAAAACATATACAGGGAATACAATTATACTTTCTTAACGATGCCTTTGACCTCATATTTTCACCAAACGGATTTACTATATACTTTTTATTAATAGTTGTCTATGTTTCTTGGTTCTTTTAATTAGGTTAGAAATCCAAGAATTCACACTTTATTGCCTTCTAACTATTGGTAAAACCTTGACCATGTATTTCTTTGTTGTTTCCTCCTAATATCGTAGTCAAATTGTCCATCTCAGCAGTTTCCAATATTTTAGTAATAACTTGGTCTTTTGTAGGAACTTCATTCCTTCTCCAGTATTTTGCATAAACCATTCTTGGTCTTGTCTTCTATAGGTTTTGTCTTCTATAGTCTTGTCTTCTATAGGTTTCTGGTGTTATGGGAGTCATTTCTCATCTCTGTACCGGCTCTCCCTCAGACTGAGGACTCTAGTCTTCTCCTGGTCAGTGACTCATAATTATCATAAATGTAGGGGAAAGCCTTTGGAATGTCGCAAGTTGAAGCCGTTCAGATATAAGCAGGAGGCTTCTGCCTTTGTTTCTTGGTATGTGTGGCAAAAGAGATTTTATCTGGGTGCAAACGAACCACCATAACACCATGTTTGTTGCTGGAAATGACAACATGAACTAAGGGGCTTGGTTACAAAAAAAGGAAAATATGTAGTTGAATAAGGACTGTCCAACAGTTATAGCAGGGGTTTAGAGTTGCTGGGTCACTTTGTCGTGCCGTTGGGGGGATTTGGGGACATTCTGGGGGTGGGTGGGGACACTGACGTCAGCCCTTCTGGAGCAATGCTCTGCTTTGGGGGCAAAACTCTATGGCCTCCAACCATAGAGTTTTGCCTAGAAAGCAGAGCTTCACCCCCGACATCACCAATGTGTTGAATTCACTTCTGGGTGATGTCAGCATGTCATGCATGACATGGGGGTGGGGGAATTTCCTCCTGCCATCCAATTGGCCGGTGGTGGGCAGGAGCCCACGAAAGCAGGGGATTCCCTGCTCCCACCTGGGGAATGGTATCCCCGTAGGGGTTCCCAATATTGTTGCGCCTGTGGGCACATAAGGAATTCTGACTCAGGGTAGTGGGCACAACCACAAAATGGCTGTGGCAGGAGGCTGAGCCACACGCACGCGCACCCATGAAGCCCAAGCACAGAGGAGAAGAGGAGTCCTTTTAAAACATGCTCTGAGAAAGAGGAGTGAGAGAGGATAAAACCAACACTGGGGTGGCAGCTGACACTGAAACGTTATTTTAATCTGCACAGCCAGTCAGAAGCCCTGCTGGACAGGAGCCTCAAGTGGGCTCCACCCACTTCCAGAAACATGTGGTGGGTACCAGGCAAGGTTTCAGGGGGCATCACGCTGCCCAGGGGCACCACGTTGGGGACTCCTGAGCTACAGGATAAAGTCAAATAAAATGACCCATCATCTATGGGGAGGAGGTGGTCTCCATAGGATCCTTGGGGAGTAAACTCTGGAGTCTTCTCAAAGGCCATTTTGTTTTAATATCTCATTTTTATTCTATTTAATTCACTCAGTATGCAACTTTTGATAATATTGTACCAATATTTGCCAAATTTTTTAAATAAGAAAACACACTTGAAGGTCAGGTGCCAGCCCTACCTATGATTCTGGCAAGAACATTCCTGTGACACAGAAGCAATGTCAGAATCTTCTGATGCTGGTAGGTAGTTGTGCACTGACCGAATCAACCCCATCCAAGTTACAGGGACCTCTCCCCCTAGGGTTCTCTACTGATGTGCTTCAGACAGAGGAATGAATGAGGCAGCCCAGCTGAATTTCCAGTCGCAAAGAGGCGTCAAGGAGTGGTATCTGTTGAGCTGGCGTGTTAGCACCAGAGCCGAGTGCTTCAGTAAAGTGCAGAGCCCAAATCCCACAGAGCCCAATGTCCACACAATCAAGTAGGGAAGGAATATATACAAGGTTTATTTACAAAGTCCTGTTGCTCAGTGCAGGTATACACAATTCAGTAAACCAACTGACAGAGCGCTTCGCCATACACTGCTATACACTGGAGAGAGAAAATGACTGTACAATGAATACTTATATACATTGACTGACCAATCAGCATTAGCTGCTGAGTCACTCTGACTGCTGTACAATGTCCACTGTACAAACTAGTCAGAACTGGTTTGCCCCAGCTAGAACTGCTAGCCTTGGAGCTGTTAGCTGTCATTTAGATTGATACCATCTAGAATTAGAAACTCATATCTTTCTGCCTTGTCAAGAGGAAGAGTCCAGTAGCACCTTAAAGACTAACAAAATTGGCAGCAGGGTATGAGCTTTAGTCTTTAAGGTGCTACTGGACGCTTCCTCTTTGCTACTGCTACAGACAGACCAACATGGTGATCCATCTTGATCTATCTCCAGCTGAATTTCCTGCTCAAGCGCTTTGAGTCCATTAAGTAGTATACCGTGCAGTCCTATGCAGAGCCAAAGGCACCGGGCTTGGAAGGATGGAGCTATGTTTAAGACTGAACCGATAGGCCAGCCGCTGAATTGAACAGCCAAAAATAATTCAGTTCCCTTGCTGTTGTTTTCTTAACAATATATTTTACCTGGAAATAAATAAGCTAGACTGTAAAACACCTCTCCCCCTTTTTGCTGACACATAAACAAACTGTTGCTATACACTTTTAAAAAAATAGCTCATGATAGAAATGGCATGAAATATTTAAGCAAGGAAATAAATCTGCTTCAGAGATGAGAATCTTGCAGGGGGGAAAAGTATACTCTTTTGCCTAACGCGAAGGATTACAGAAATCCTTTTAGAAATGGAATGGGAGTCATATCTTGTTTAATCTTGTCATCTGAACTGCGTATGTGTGTTTAATGCATGAATTTCATTACTTGCGTTTCGTAGGACGAGTTCCTTACCATTCCACTGATAAGAGACAAGCCTGCCCTTTAGGGGAAAAGAGAAGCATTCTGTGTTGCAGAATGCAGGTGATTACACCTTGGGGGCCCCTCTTACCTTTTGGCCACTCACGGGTGGTACAAGTGGAAAGGTTTAGTGTTACAACAATTAATGGATCTTATTTCTAGGTGTGTGCAAACATAAATCCCGGTGGATTTTTAAAAAGTGTTCTGCACTGATATACTATAATTCTGGTGAGGTGTAAGAGCACAGCATAGCCATACCAAATGTATAATGTTAACTTTCAGGTTATCCAAAGCAGCATTCTCACATCGCTGGATAGTGTGCTGTTGAGCTACAGCACCCATTTGCAACTCAGTTGTCTTGTCGGCACAGGAAGATCATTGCAAATGATCAGTATTGGGTGCTAGATCTTTTCAGATATCATGTATCAAACTTTATGTCCAGCTGTGCATACCAGGAGAGTGGGCTGCCTGCAGTCCTCCTGATACGTAGGGTTGCCATTTTGTCCGAAATGGGCACAGCCCATGTGTTCTGTTTCAGCACTGTAACCGCATGTATCAGGAGGATCGTGGGTAGCCCACTCTCCTGGTATGCATGGTCGGAATACTGTGATGTCTGGAAAGGTCTAATAATAGCACTGTATCCAGCAAAGAGTGGATGCAGCCCAAGAATGGGTCTTTGAGGCTTGCTGATCTGCCTCCCCCAACTGATGCCTGAAATATCATCTTTCCTATTATATAAAGCCATTTTCAAGATTCCAAGGGGCAAGATTCCATGGGGTGCCAAAATCAGTTGGCTGAATGGACTGCCACTCAAAAGGGGGTCCTGTGCCACTGGCTGCATTCCCTCCCCGCTTTGCCTCAGTCCCGCCTACAGAGCCACCGGCCAGTGTCTCAGCCTCAGTGTGGAGGGAGCCAGCGAAGGGGAAGGACCAACTGGGTGCTGGGTCCACTCTTCTCCTCGGCCCACTGCCAGGTGGGTCTAACTGTCCCTTCAGTGGCTTGCTTCTGTCAGTGAAAAGACAATGGCCTAGCATAACTCTCTCCCCTGCACACTGCTAGTGTGCCCAGAATAAACTGTCAGAATAAACTGTCAGAAACAGGGGGCATTTCACACAGCACCCCATAGCGCTTCAGGACCGGTACAAAGAACTGAAGAACGCTTGGGAGGAGGTTTCAAGGTAAACCGGCTCAGGAACGCTTCCCCAATGGGAGAGGCACGTTTCTGTGTGAAAGGGCTAATATGTTCCATTTGGGAACTGGTACTAATACGGTTCTGTGTGAAATGCCTGACAGAAACCGTTACTGAAGAGTTCCTGAAACGGAACATATTGGCTGTGTGAAATTCCACAGGCTTTTTCTCCTGCTTAGCTCCACCATGGCTGGCTGGCTAATGAGGTGGGCCTTCAACCATCAAACCATTCCCTTCAACCCCCTGCTGTGTGGCTGACTTTCCCCCTAGGATTGCCAATCTCCAGGTGGGACCTCGAGATCTCCCGCTGTTACAATTGATCTTCAGATGACAGAGATTGATTCCCCTGGAGAAAATGGCTGCTTTGGAGGGTAGACCTTGTGGCATTATAGCTTGCTGAGTCCTTCCATCCCCCCCCCCCCCCAAATGCTGCCTTCCACAGGATCCACCCCCCAAATCTTCAGGTATTTCCATCATAGGGTTGCCAGGTCTGGGTTGGAAAATCCCTGGAGACTTTGGGGTTGGATCTAGGAGAGGGTGGGGTTTGGGTAGGGGAGGGGCCTCAGCATGGTACAATGCCATAGAGTCCACCCTCCAAAGCAGCCATTTTCTCCAGGGGAGCTGATCTCTGTCAGCTGGAGATCCATTGTAAAAGTGGGAGATCCCCAGGCCCCACCTGGAGGTTGGGAACCCTATTCCATCATCAGAGCCGGCAACTTTCCCCTCAGTGCCCGTTGCTAGGCAAATAAGCTTGCTTCTCTGAAAGCCCCTTTCCACACCTATGTTGGCCCTTGGGAGAAAACTCACTGGGGCCAGCTGAACAGAATGCCATAGAGGCCACCCTCCAAAGCAGTCATTTTCTCCAAGGGAAGGGGAAGATCTGTTGTCTGGAGTTCATTTGCAATACCTGGCAATCTTCAGGCTCCATCTGGAGTTTGGCTACCTTAGGCACAGCAGTCAGTGTTTCAGAGCAGGATCTGCTAGACCCAGGTTCTTGCTGAGTGGGTGATTTCGGGCCAGTCACAGACTTTAAGCCTAACCTACCTCACGGGGTTGTTGTGCAAGTCAAAAAGGGGGAGAGGAGAATGATGTCAGCTGCTTCGGTCCCCATTGCAGAGAAAGACTACTTTTCCTCCAGGGGAAGTATGGTTGCCAATCTCCAGGTGAGGGCTGGAAATCACTCAGAATTACAAGTGCTCTCCAGATGGCAGAGATCAGTTCCCCTGGAGAAAATGGTGGACTCTACTTCCTTATACCCTGCTGAGATGGTCCCTTTATGACAGCCAATGTGACATAGCAGTCAGGGCTTCAGAGCACGGTGGAGGCTGTGGGGGGTGGGGGAATGGAAACTTGAAGAGTGAGGTTGATGATTGGCTGGGAAGGAGATAGGGTTGCCAACTCCAGGTGAAAAATTCCTGGAGACTTGAGGGATGGAGCCTGAAGACAGTGAGGTTTGAGGAGGAGTGGGACCTCAGACAGTACAATGCCATAGACTCCACCCTCCAAGCCAGTGAGTCCCTCATGGGGAACCATTGTTGCCAATCTCCAGGTGGGGACTGGAAATCACTCAGAATTACAACTGCTCTCTAGGGGGGAGGAGATGGAAAGCTGAAGCTAGGGGGCAGATAACAATACATTGACGGTTGGCTGGGAGGTAGGGTTGTCAACTCCAGTTGGGGACATTCCTGGAGATTTGAGGGGTGGACCCTGGAGAGGGTGAGGTTTCAGCAGGGGTGGGACCTCAGACAGGTTCAGTGCCATCGACTCCACCTTTCAAACCACCCGCTCCCTCATGGGGAACCATTGTTGCCAATCCCCAGGGGAGGAATGAAGATCACGCTGAATTACAACTGCTCTTCAGATGGCAGAGATCTTCCCCTGGAGAAAATGGTGGACTCTGTGTCATTATACCCTGCTGAGGTCGCCACAGCAAATTGATGCTAAGTGCCCAAGGCAGGGGCACTCTCCCAGAGCCTCTTTCTAGAACCTGTTGTATTTATTTCCACAACGGGCCGTATTCCTAGTTCCTAATAAAAGCCAAACTACTTGTTACATTTAGTTTGGCCCTAACTGGTTGTGAATTACTATTTCTGTTGTTGTTATTATTATGATAATATTGCCTATCAGTTAATGGCTGCGGTCACACACACACTAACTAATCCACTTTCAGTGCACTTTCCAACTGGATTTTGCCAGTTCACACAGTAAAATCCCATTGGAAAGTATACTGGAAGTGGATTAAAAGTGGATTATTTAGTGTGTGTGACTGCAGCCAAAAGCTCCTGGAGCAGGATATAAGGATAAAAAAACACACACCTCTTTTTTTTTTAAATGCTCTTTAAGCATCACGGATCAGAATTAGCCAAAACAAGAGCATCTTAGTGGGTTTTTTTTAAAAATTGTACTGCTAGTCTTGTTAAATGATTCCCAAATGGTTCTAAGACAATGTGTTTTCTCTGTTCTTCAACTACTTGCAGAGCTGTCAGAAGACAGCAAAGACTTGTTCTGTGCTGCTCATGAAGGCAAGAGTAGATTTGATGGTCAGCGCTGATCAGCATGGTGTACTCTGGGGAGAAATTCTGTTGGGAAAGTGTTGGAAGAAGTGTTGGAACAGCTGAGAAACGGCAGAGATATGGGGGGGTACTGTCTGGGAATGTGTGATGTCACTTCATGGGGGGGACCTGGAAGTGACATCACACCTCTGTAGGAATCACCAGTTTTATCATAGCGTTTCCAGTGATTCCTAGAGAGGACTGTCATCACTGCTTTGCCCAAAAGTGACTGTTTCCCCAGAAGTGATGTCATGCTGTTGTCCAGTGGTGATCTGTAAAGATGATGATGATGAATTAAGTTTATAAAACACCCCCACCCAGAGGGATCAGGGCGGTGTACATCATAATTAAACACAAACAATTAAAAGCAATTAATAGAAAATAATAAATGGTTAAAACAGCATAATTCCTTCAGAATTAAGTTTAAGTTCGGCTTAAAGACTCAGGTGGGTTTATGTTAGCCTAATCTATCTCACAGGGTTGTTGTGTGAGGAAAAAATGGAGGACAGGAGAACAGGGTAAGTTGCTTCAGGTCTTCATTGGGGTAAAAGATGGGGTATAAGTAGGTAAATACAAGAAGGGGGGACCCGTGATACTCGCGGGGGGGGGGGGAGAAGGACTCCACCGAGTGAAGGAAGCAGCCACAGGTGAGTCTTCTCTCCCCAACCCACCCACCCCCGGCTCCCGCAGCAGGCCCCGAGTGCCCAAGAGCTGCTCGGGCCCGTCGCCTCTCCCCTCCCCGGCTCTCGCAGTGAGTCCCGAGTGCCCAAGAGCTGCTCAGGCCCACCGCTTCCTCTCATCCACCCCTTCCAGCTCCCACGGCAAGGCCGAGCACCCAAGAGGTGCTCGGGCTCGCTGTCTCTCCCCCTCAGCTCCTGCAGCGAGGCCTGAGTGCCCAAGAGCTGCTTGGGCCGGCCGCTTCTCTCCCCCCCACCCCCATCTCCTGTGGCGAGGCTCGAGCGCCCAAGAGCTGCTTGGGCCCACGGCTTCTCTCCCCCCCCCCGGCTCCCGCAGCCTGCTGCTTCTCCCCCCCATGGGCACTGGCGAGGGCTGAGCAGCTCTCACCAGGCCCACCGATCCCCCCCCCCCCCAGCTCTGGCGGCGAGGCTTGGATGCCTTCCAACTGCCGGGCCACCACAGAGTTCCAAGGAACGCTCTTTAACTTTTCAGGGGATTTAAATATTCCCCCAAAGTTTTTTTTTTTAAACTTCTAGGATTTTTCTGCACACGTGGGGAGTCCCCCAAGTGTGGAGGAAAATCTCCCTGTCCCCCAAGTGCCCCCCCCCCCGTGCAGATTTAGATATCCGCACAGAGGGGGCCACTTGGCTAATAGATACATAGATTGTGCTGTATTCTTCACAGAATGTTCTTCTTTCAGGCTTGAATGTTCTTGGCAGCATTTCTTGTTTTACAGCAGAGAGAGCCTTTGACTTTAACTGTGTTGAAATTGTACCAATAGTTTAAACCTGTTTTGCTACAGAAAAGATATCTTCTGAATCTCTGGCATCTTTTAAAAAAATACATACTGTCTGTTTTTAAAAAGGGTATCTGCTCCATGTCCCACTGAGATCCCTCCCTTAAATGATGGATCCTTTGTGGAAGCATCTTTGTACCCAGTTAATTAGCTATGTAGACTTTGAGTTAGCTTTTTTACATGGGCTCCAGCTGGAAGCTGTAAATCATTGTCTTAAAAAACACAGGCCGTGCAGGGCAGAGAAATCGTCCCTGAGCTTCTAGCCAAGCCGCAAATTCTTAATACTTTGTACGCTGAAACCTGGTGGCTGAGGGATCTTTAAAAGGAGGGACGCTGACCACTGATCAATTGGAGCTTTTCTCTCCCCACGGGGGCCTTTGGATTGTCTCAGTCTCTGCTGATTTGTACACAGATTTTACTATTTGCTTCCCCCCCACCCCCCACCCCGTGCCCAGCAGCCCGGCACAAATAGATGCGAGAGAAAGTAACCCAAAGAGGTTAAGCAATCCAGGACTGAATAAATGAAGCCGAAGTAAGACCAGGGACGATATTGATTCCCTATCCGTTTGCAACCCATGTTTCCACTGCTGTAATAGAACGACTGTATATTAATTAGCCCTTTGTCTAACGGCTGTCAGGACAAATCTTTGTTTGGCCTGTACTTTCTCCGTTCTCATGCTGGAGGGACGCGAACTGTGGAGTCACCGTTCCCAGCAAGGGAGCTGCCTTAGGATCGCGATTTGTTTCTTCACACCTTACACCCATTCTGCAGCCGCTCCATTGGTTGCCCCTCTGCTACCAGCTTCGGTCTAAGAAGAAGATGAAGATAAGAGATTGAATTTATATCCTGCCCTTCACTCACTTAGCATCTCAGAGCGGCTTACAAACTCTTTTCCCTTCCCCTCCCCACAACAGGCACCCTGTGAGGTGGGTGGAGCTGAGAGAGCTCTGAGACAACTGTCCTTGAGGGAACAGCTGGTACAGAGCTATGGCTTGCCCGAGGTCATCCAGCAGGTGCAAGTGGAGGAGTGGGGAATCAAACCTGGTTCTCCCAGATTAGAGTCTGTGCACTGAACCACTACACCAAACTGGCTCTCCAAGGTACTGGCTATCCCATACAAAGCCTTGGACTCTTATCCCTGTATGCTCTGCCACGATGGCTTTGCTCACCTGAGCAAGGCTTTTGAGGGGTGCTGTCCTGAAAATGGGGAAGATCAACAACAGCCCATACATGTGCATTCTCTATTGTGCCCCCCACTTTGTGGAATGGTTTGTGGAGGTCAGGAAGGCTCCCGTCCATCTGCGAACTATATAAAACCAAATGGCTCGGGAGGGCATTTCTGTAAAAGTACTGGGGTGTACGAGAAAGAAGTACTTTTCTCCCTTTCTCACAATACAAGAACTCAGGGGCACTCCATGAAATCGCTGAGCAGTCGGGTTAGAACAGATAAAAAGAAGTACTTCTTCACCCAAAGAGTGATTAACACATGGAATTCACTGCCATAGGAGGTGGTGGCGGCTCCAAGCATGGATGGCTTCAAGAGGGAATTAGATAAACATATGGAGCAGAAGTCCATCAGGGGCTATTAGCCACAAAGTATAGATAGGAACTCTCAGTCTGGGGCAAGTGATGCTCTGTATTCTTGGTGCTTGGGGGGGGGCAACAGTGGGAGGGCTTCTAGTGTCCCGGCCCCACTGCTGGACCTCCTGAGGGCACCTGGTGTTTTTGGCCACTGTGTGACAGAATGTTGGACTGGATGGGCCATTGGCCTGATCCAACATTGGCTTCTCTTATGTCCTTATGTACTGTAATAGAATGATTCAGGAAATCGCTTTTATAAAGGGAACAGGACTAACTCTGCCTACAGTGCATATTACCTGTCAGTCATAGGTATTATCCCGCTCTCACTATAGTGTTTTCTGCTTATGTAAAACTGTGTCCTACGTTCTTTAACATGTGTCTAATGCTTTTTGCTGTGTTTCAGACTTCTGCAGTCCTGTTACATTGCTTTAATAAGCAATGTAATGGGGCTAGGATTTCAGATGTTTCGTCCTATTGCCTGCATTGATTTACACCGTAATATGCCTTGAGTCTAAGTAGGAAAGGCAGGCTGTAAATAAAGTAAATAAATAAAATGGCACTGGGGGGTGAGTGGTAAAGTGGTGACATTTATAGATGACACTACATTATTTATAGGATAGTGAAAACCATGGCAGATTGTAACAGGGGACCTCTTTAAACTGGGTGAGTGGGTAAAAATGGGCAATTAATATGAACAAAGAAATAGCTATGTCATCTTGGGAATATTTGTGGGAAAATGCTATGAGTATTTCTACTTGTTATAATCTAAAAGAAAATTGTTTTAAAATGTTGTATAGATGGTATATGACTCCGAATAAAATAGCAAATATTGATCAACGACTGTCTAATAAGCGTTGGAAATGTAAACAAAAAGAAGGTTCTTTCTACCATATGTGGTGGACTTGTGATAAAGCTAAAGTCTTTTGGTATATGATTCATGCTGGAATGGAAAATTTTTTGAAATGTACTTTTAAAAAGTTGCCTGAAATGTTATTGCTTGGTCTTAAGCTAGAGGAAGTTAATGTAACTAAAAGGACATTAATATGGTATATGGTGACTACAGCGAGAATGGTCTATGCTCAGAACTGGAAATGTGAAAAAAACCCAGACATATGGGAATGGTTGAGAAAACTGCTATTTATGGCAGAAATGGACAAATGGACAAGAAAACTGAATAATCAAGACTCAGAAAGATTTCTAGAAGAATGGAAAGACCTGAAAGAATATCTAGAACAACATTGTGATATGAAAAATAATATTTTTACATTGACCTAATTATTGATTTTTGATGTTTAAAAGAAGAAACAATTATTTTTAAGAGAAATATACTGAACGATTGAAATGACAAGAATAGAAACTAGAGTACATGTTACAGATATCTAGAGATTACTTTTAAATGTTTAAAAATTACCTTTCTTTTTATTGTTGTAACCAAATTTGTTACCTGTAAGAGCTAATAATTTTAAATCTTTATAACTGCTATTATATATATAATGGTATAGGTGAGGCGGGAAGTCTCAACGTTTTTGAATTGTAATCGGAATACATAGCTACATAGAAAAAACGGATAGTGATGATAATATTTCAAAAGTAACCATGTAAAGTTTTGTAACTGGAAAAATAATAAAATTTGTTTAAAAAAATGTAGTAAACGAAGTTCAGCATTAAAATTATAAAGTGATGCACATTGGGGGGGGGAATCTAACTTTTACAGTTAACACTGATGTGGTGTGTATCGTGACTGAGCTGAAAGAGATCTTGCAGTCATGGTGGATAGATCATTGAAAATGTGGCCTTGTATGCAACAGTAGTGTGTGTGTGTGTGTGGGGGGGGGAATGCCAGTTCTGCGCTTGAAAAAGGAGTGGATCAGGATCACAGGGTCCTTGTATGGATCTGTGGTGTATCCAAATTTGGAACACTGCGTCCCGTTCTGGTGGCCCCAGAGCATCATAAGAGCCAGGAAAGGGCATCCAAAATGTTCCAGAGTTTTCTTATGTGAGCAAGGAAAAAACAACAACAAATGGGTAATATGACAGAGGCTTCTCAAACTATGCATGCTACAATGAAAGTGGACTGAGAATAGCTTTTTTTTTTAACTTTTCCAAAAGTTCTGCAACTTGGGGGGCAGAACCTGGGTGGTAAGTTCAGGACAAACGAAGTATTTCATCCAGTATGTAATTTACAGTCAAGTTCTCTGCCGTGCAGTGTAATAACAGCTGCCGGAGTAGGATGAGGTGCAACCATGGAGGGTAGGCCCATTAATGGCTGTGAGCCATAATGACTCAGTACAGTCCTAAACAGAGTTACACCCTTGTAAGCCTGTTAACTTCAGTGAACTTAGAAGGGTGAAACTCTGTTTAGGATTGAACTGTTAACCGTGTTTGGATACATCCCTCTGTTTGTTGGGTGTGGGAAGGACAGAAGCCCCTTCTGACAGGGGCAAGCTTTGGTCTTTCTGTCTCAGCTGATAAGCTTTCTGGAGTGTCTGGTTGGCCCAGGGCCAGTGCCAGGGTTTTTTGCACACTAGGTTTGCACGCAGGGTTTTTTGCACCCCCCCCCCCATGCACCCACCAATTTTCAAACACAAATGCAACTGAACCATGATAACATAAATATGGAATCTGTGGAATATGTCCTGTGGTTCTCTGAACACTGACTATGTTTGAAGGTAGAACACTGTGACATATTCAAATGGGATAGAATTTTGGGGGGCAGCTTAAGTTGATCCTGGATTTGTAAAGTAGAGAGAGAAAATGTTGGAAATATTGCTCTGAATACAATAAGAGATCCTCTTTTTAAAGAAAGAAAGCCTGTAGAGTCCTAAATTTTGGTTTTATCATTTTAGTTTGCCTGTTCAGCCAGTCCTGTATCTGTTGTGAAAGGCAGCATAGGCATTCTAAGAAGAGTAAAAGATCTAGAAAATGGAGATGAATCAATATAGTGCCTAAAGCACAAGTCCTAGCATAGAAAAAGACAGTAGGGGAGGGGCAAATGATCGGTAGCCTAAAACAAGAGCAAACACATTCATATGCTTGAGGCAGCTCGCAGTTAAAACAGTAAAACAAATGATGTAGGTAAGAACAATTAAAAAACAAAATTGATAAAAATGTTACGACCAAAAACAGCTGATAGAAGCAAGCCAGAGTACAAAAGCCCTTAAAACAGAGCAGTGATATGCAAATATGGCCAAAGTTCTCTATAAGATAATGGTCATCTTCATTAAAATTGGAATCTTCTTTCCAAGGGCTCGGCTTCGATCTGTGGAGGGTTTCAGACAGCCACCCTAGCAACAAGGAAGGAGTTGGGGAAGCAGGGTCGAGTGGACCCATCAAAAGCTTCCTGGTTTAATCTGGTTAGCCTCTGTATTTGAAGAATCCCTGAGGCTTACAGAAGTCCCGTTGACCAGCAACCATGAAGGCAGTTTGATGAAACGGCGGGCCTTAAGCTGCCATTGGAAGCCATCGAGTTAATGATTCTGTTTCAGAGGAAATAGGTTCATTATTTTTTAATTGGGCTGCTGTTTGTGCATTTTCATAAACTTGCTTATCAAAATGCGACAGGAGATCCTTGATGCCAGAATTCAGAAGCTTGTTGAAGAAGCCGCAGGGGGTGACAGGGACGGAGCTGGCATTTGGTGCCTTTCACAGGATGCTTGCCTTCAACGCTGGCTGAATTTTTGTGGGTTCCCAGGGTAACCTTGAATTAACACAAAATCATCCCCCTCCATGAAGTTATGGCCAAGTTCAGCTGAAAATCTTTCTGTGATGGAGGAATGTGCCCCTTTGCATGTCCAAAGCTTATACCAGAACATACTGAAGGTTAGATAGTAGAAGACATTGAAATAGGTGCTTATGATCATTCATATCCAAGTCATGCAATTCTCTGAATGTTGCAAACATTCAGTGAGAGAGGCCACCCGAGTCCAACTCTTTTGTAGTTACTCTAAGGCTACGGTCACACACACTAAATAATCCACTTTCAGTGCACTTTCCAACTGGTTTTTACTGTGTGAACTGGCAAAGTCCAGTTCGAAAGTGGATTGAAAGTGGATTATTGAGCGTGTGTGACCTCAGCCTAAGTGATCTTTCACAGTTGAGAGGATTCATTGAAAGTGGCCAGATGTTTTTACCCTTGTCATCTTGCCATCTCACTGTGTAGGTACTTAATATGTGATCCCCATTTTTGTTTCTTTTATATTTTGTCTTCATCCATATCGCTTTTCCAGGGAACTTGGGGAAGCTGCTATAGTTTGCTGTCCCTCTTCCGACTTTTCCGCAGTGTCATTTTCATCGCAACCCTGTGAAGTAGCCGAGGTTGGGGGATAGTGAGTGGAACAAGGTCACCCAGTGGGCTTTATGGCTGACTGGAGATTGAAAGCGAGGTCTTCCCAGCCCAGTTCTGCACCATACTTAGTGTTTTTAATGCTACATTACAAAATGCTTGTTTAGACATTGTCATCCATTTTAGCAGAGTGCTTATTCAGTTCTGTTCTGTAATAGTGGTGGTTTTAATACTTAGCCACTTTGAATGGAGAAAAGTAGGCTAAAAAGACCCTAAATAAATGAATAAGCAATGCAGAGAATTGGTCTTGGTGCCAGTGGGGACATATAGGTTTTGCTCTGCTGTGAACAGCTGCTGACTTTCCATTCATTTCTCTGAACCCAACCAGAAATGTGGCTTCCTCAGTTAGTAAGCAAGACTGACATCTGTCTACTTTGCCCAGTATACGTGCAGGGTCCTCTTCTTGTATTTCCCTTTCATCTGAATGTGCCTGTACTCATGTGCCACACCCAGCCCCTACTCACCATTTTAGTGTGCTTTTGGGTGTTACCCAGAAGGCTGTGCATGGGTTTTTCCCTTCCCCACCCTGCTAAATCCTTCCTTGCACATCCCATCACTTTCGTTGGCCTCTGGCTTTCCCACCTTCTGTGAAAATGTGGGAGAAGTTCCTCTATGATAAGAAGTGCTCTGTTCTTTTTGATGAAGAAATTATTGTTCTAACAAACAGCAACCAGAAAAGATTCTCTGTGTTGAATAATCTGTGTGCCGAACTTGTGCTATAAGTCAATAGTTGTGCTGATGGATATCGTGGTGAAAACTCCTTCCTTTCTTTTAAAGATTGGGTGGTGTTTTTAAAAGAAATGCTTGGACAGTTCAGAGACCCTATTAACCATCCCCCCCTTATCAAATTATGTTGTTGTTTGCTGGATTTACATACGCTTAAGTGTTTAAGTCTTGCTGAAATATTGAAAGCTGGAGGATACCGTGTTTAAACTCAGTTGCCAGACGAAATCTTGTTTCGGCTCAAATAATTAAAGAGCCTTTCTCAGCCATTGCTCATGGAAATGTTTTATGCATGGCTGTGTGTTTGAATTGCTTCTCCTGTCTTACAAATTAAAAACATTTTTATTGTACACTAAAAATTACTCTCAGTCGTCTCAAGAATACGCATGGCTGCTGCTGAAAGTAGCTACTCCATGTCTTGTTCTCCTCGTAGGTCCCTGTAATGTGTATGATTCGGACATCCCTGCCTCTTCAGCTTGCAGCCAATGAGGTGGAACAGTGTGAGGAAACATGAAGTGTGATGATGACGTTGTACCATATAATGGTACTTGCTAGACATTATGGGGGGTGGGGAGCAAAGGAAGACTCAGGGCTGCTGATTTCAGTGGGATCTTGGTGTCCCTTGAAAGAATCGTTTAATGGTGATCTGAGTAGAATGATAGACAGACAGAGACAGGCAGACAGATAAACAGACACACACACACACACACACACATCATATATATACATATATACATGAACCAATTCAGAAGTGCCATACATTGTCCTTTACTGAAAGATCACCTTTCTGTTCACCAAGAGTTCTTATCTTTTCTTCTGGTAATTAATATATCTGTTACATAGCAAGACGCTATGCCAGGCATGCTGAGACAGTTAAAAATCGGTGCCCGTCCGCTCTCATTTTCTGAGCCCACGAACAATTTCCATTTGTCAGCATTGTCGGGTTGCTTGAAGAGAACTTGACTGGCGTGATTAATTAGGTGGCTCACCAAAGTGCATAAAAGATCCGTTTAATACATCACAGCAGCATGTCTGAAGTACAAACAGACTGACCCAAACCCAGCCTTTTCCGCGCGGAGACAATGTTAGCAGGGCTGTGACAAGGGGTTCTTCTAAATCAATCCATCCAGGACTTGGGGGGAGGGGGGGTTAGTTAGCAGAGCAATCAAGGAGATGTGTGGGATAGACACACAGACGAGCTGGGTGGCAATAGCTTTTTGACAGAAGGCCTTATCAAATGTCACTGTTTCCTCAGATGATTAGGGAAACATGTCCGTTATGAGGGGAGCTAATGAGTCTTGGCTCCACCAACCCCATAGGTGTTGCCATAGTAGCTCTCCACTGGATGATTAAGCGTGCTTCCCTATGCACGAGTATACTCATGTTTAAGGATGCTGTTATGATTACAGCCATTTGAAAATCACAAGAGCTGCGAACTCCTACCCTTCCTGAACCATTCTTGGTAATAAGGGTAGAAGAAAGGGGGACGATTAATGTTCCCAACCTCCAAGTGGGGCCTGGAGACCTCCCAGTATTACAATTGATCTCTAGACTACAGAGTTCTGTCCCCCTTGCATTTGAGGATGGACACTGTGGCACTTTACCCTTCTGAGGGCCCTCCCCTATCTAAACCTTGCCCTCCCCAGGCTCCACCCCCACCCCAAATATCCCAGTACTCCTCAAACTGGAGCTGGCAGCCTTAGCTAGAACTATGTGTTACCTGACACAGGGCTGCCACTGAGAACTCCATCCTTGTGTTGAGTTTTCTCCTGTTTCATGTACATTTCCCCATCCAGTGGGTAGCCTGTGATGTGGGATGGGTCAAATACAACCCCGCAACATATCAAGACCTCACTTCAGTCAACTCATCTGTTACGGTACAGTAATTCCACATGGGGATGCCATTTTTGGGTAGCGCATCGCACATAGTTTCATCCTAGGATGCTGTTCTAAAGGTAGACGAGAGATTTGCCCACTGTTTTCTGATCTGCAAAATTTTGGTCTCTGTTTAAAAGTGAACATTTAGTTATTCAGTCATTTTCCCCATTGACATAGACAGGGAAATATAACTATGGTTGCTTCCACACTTGGTGTTTCGGCCAGTTTGGATGTGAAGCAGTCCCCCCTGCTTCCGCATTGATCTATGACCTTTGTTTCTAAGGGAAGCCTAGAGAATAGACTATTCTGCATTTCTTTCCTGTAATACCACCTCTAACTGCGCTGTGTTCATAGACTGGGACACCCACAAGTGAGATTCATCCAATTTCACTTAATCAGATTCTTTAACAAGAAAATGTAGGAAGGGGCAGAGCGAGTGCTGAGCGTGAAGGACAGCCGTGTGTTTGAAACAGGAACATTATGTCTCTTGTTCCTTCAGTTTTCAGATATCCTGTTTTCCACATCGCCAAGGTTAAAACTCATGGTTGAAATGACTGTAATCTTCACAATGTACACACTCGTGCTCTTTGCAGTGACTTTCCCCCTTAACCTAAAGCTTTGATTTATTTGCTGGTTTCCTTCATAGCTGTCCTAGGGCTTTGTTGTTGTTTGGTTAAAAAAATGCGTGCATACTTTCAAGGGGAGAAATGACATCACCCTGCTTTTCAGTACATGAGCTATCACTGACTGCAAGAGATAATCTTTGCCTATGGTCAGGTTCTTTATTTTAGCACATTTCTAAAGGTAGATTGGGCTGAATGGATTTTTCTAAGTATTGTTTTAATGTTGGTCGACTGCTGTTGTGCTTCTGAACATTGGATGGTGGCTGATTTGGTATGACTTGCTCTTCGAGCTTTCCTGTTGCCGGTGTAAACAATGCAGCACCCCATAAAAATGTGTTGTGTTCTGCATTGAAATCATTCTAATGGGCAACATTCACCCCATGTTAAGATTTTGCAGGAAGAGGGTACATTCCAGTCAGTGAAGCAGCAAGCTCTCAGACAGCTTTGATGAAGTTCTTTAAGAACTGATGGTTGACCATACATGGCAGTTCTTGGGAAAGAGGACATTGAAGTGGAAGAACATCTGTGGTTATCCGTTGGATCACTGTGAAGCAGTTTTGGATTGCTGTAAGCAGTATAGAAATACTTTTTTGCTTTACGACTGGAAAGAATTGTTCAAACGATCTCTTTACAAAGAAGACTACAAAAAAGAGAGCTTTTCAAATATAATATGATCATTAAAAATTGTGGTACCCTGTTGAAGTTATCAAGTTAAGTGTTTGAGAATCTTTCTAGTAGAAAGATACTGACATTAGTGATGTATATATCTTTAAATAGGCACAAGTAAGACTGCAATGTTACTTGTAAAGCACAGCATATAGTTTATATGTTAGAATGATTTCAGTGTACAATAGAACATGTCTTTATGCGGTGTTGCATTGTTTACTCTAGTGTTACCCACCGTGTTCCCAGTTTGTATTTAATCGCCTGTATCATCCTTGGCAGGTCTCATTCAGCATTCCAATATCATGACGTAGTTTACAATTTTATCTCCTAATTACTGTGTTATGTGTGTTACGAGCCATCAAGTGACTTCTGATTTATAGCAAGCCCACTAATTAATGTCCTCCAAAACATCCTATCATTATCATCCTTGTTAAGTTCTTGCAAACAGAAGGCTGGGCCTTCCTTTATTGGGTCGATCCATCTCAAGTGGGGCCTTCCTCGTTTCCTGCCGCCTTCAACTTTCCCTGGCACTATTGTCTTTGCCGTGCTATAGCTGACAAAGAGAGCTGTTGACTCTCAAAAACTTATTCCCTAAAAATCTTGTTGGTCTTTGAAGTGCCACTGGACTCAAATCTAGTTGTTCTACTTAGGGTTGCCAGGTCTTTACCTTCTGTAGGAGGGGAAAAAAATGAAAGCCAATAACCTTTTCAGGGGTCATGTAAATACACTCAGTAGCAGTAACACAGTTATTGAACAACATTTATGGCAGTTAACTGACATTCACAACCTAGTGGTCCATAATGCTAAAAGAGCGAGAACTTCTGGCTGCCAGACAGGATCTCCTGGCTATACCACACACACTGCATTACCATAATTAGTTTATTTTGGGGCCATGTGATGTTACCTATAACTCTTAACTTTTATTTTGTGGGTTTTATATCATATATCTTTTGTTGTTAACCACCCTGAGCTCTGTGAATTCAGGGAAGGGCAGTATACAAATTGAAATTATAAATAAATAAAATAAATAAGCAAATGACTGAGTGTCATGTGTTAATTATGGTTGTTAAATTGTTCCACAGGGCGCTGCACTTCCTTTTTGCCACAATTTTTGCAAAACATTCCTTAAAACACTTTTCCTCCCTGTCTTGCTGATCTGCTTTGGAAGGTTTCTGGTTGCGACTGGATTCCTTTGCACTTTTGCTTGGGTGGTTTCCACGGCCCATATTCCGGCATGGATAGTGCTGTTGCTTGCAAACGCCCGATGCAACAGGTGTCAAAGATGGGCAAGCAGCTAAAGAGGCCCTATGCATAATGGATGCACAGGCCCAGTCCCTGCATCTGATAGTGAGGAATGAACTGTGTGAGCGCCTAAGGTGTACCCTGCTCTGTACGGCAACATGCCCTCGCCGGCTTTACCGGTGCTTTAATTGGACACCAGCCATTCCTCAAGGGCAATTGTTAATGAGCACAGCAGGCAGTGCACAGCTGATTCTGCCTGTCTGTGCTGGGAAGGAGCAAGAGGGGAAGGAAGTGGTGGTCTAGGAAACCAAAGCCGAGAGGTCTTCTCCCTCAGTGAGCAAGCGATGAAGTTATCTTCCCTTTGACATGAGCGTTTTTGGAGGTCATTGGCTGGGGACTGCGTGAGGAGATTCTGGCTGGGAGGAAGGTGGAAGGGAAGCTTACCGGAGCAGAGCTCCTCTCCCACCCACTTTTTTTGCACTACAAGTCGAATTAGTCAGCAGAGGTTAGTGGCACGAAGTCCACAGAGCTGGCAGCTCTTGGACTATACTAAAGCCATGAACATAAGAACATAAGAGAAGCCATGTTGGATCAAGCTAATGGCCCATCCTGTCCAACTCTGTGTCACACAGTGGCCAAAACTAAAGATGTAAAGGCCCGGGAAAAAACTGAAAAAAATTGGAAAAACATTTTTTTCCCGTTTTTTTCACAAAGCCGTTTTTGTTTTTTTCCGAAAAATTGAAAAAAAAGAAAAGAAAAGAAATGATTATGGAACATTTTATTTTAACATGATGAATAAAATATTTTAAGACAAGGTGTTCAAATATTTTCCAAATCATTTCTAAAAAATATGTATGGTATCAGATTAATCTAATTTCTGTTTCAATCCAGGCAAACCTTCAGTTTTTAGAGGTCCATAATAACTGTGATCAGGGCTATTTTGGGGCAGGAACGCACAGGAACGCAGTTCCGGCTGGCTCCTGAGTTGGCCACACCCAGCAGGAATTCATTAGCATAATAGGCCACACCCAACAGCAGAAACTCATTGGGATTGGCTACATTAGAGGTATGTGGCTTATCATGCAAATTAATTCCTGCTACAAAAAAGCCCTGGGTTTTGACAACAAACAAGGTAAACAGAATGAGAAGCAAAAGGTGGGTGTGGCTGGATGACCACTCTTCTGGCAACATGGGGGTGTGGCCTAATATGCTAATAAGCTGTGCTGTCAGTGGTGTGGCCAAATGTGCTAATGAGTTTCTGCTGTTGGGTGTGGCCTATTATGCTAACGAGTTCCTGCTGGGCTTTTTCTACAAAAAAAGCCCTGACTGTGATAATGACAGACACAACAGATAGCTGCAGAAGCAGAGACTGAAACTGATAATTACAGCTCAGAAAATGATTCTGATTAAATTTCATGCCCATTCATTGAAACTTAGTCCCACATTATACACTTTTCCCCTCCTCAATTCTTTTAATGAGAATGGTTTTTAAAAATTTTTATTTAATACTGTGGAGAGGAAATATGAATGTTGCTTCTGGATTTTTAAAAATTGTTTTATGGAGGTTTTTTGGTCTGTTCCACATAAACTAGTAAACAGTTCAGGAGATTGCTGCTCCATTTGTTACAATTACAAATAAATATTATAAAAAACTAAATTCTGTTTGTAATAATTGATTGGATACACTATATTTTTAATATGCTAGTTGTGATCATTTCATGCCAAGTAAAATTGTCCATAGTCATATTTTATGTTCCTAAAGTAACAGAATGCCTTTCAATCTGGAAAAGAAAAAAGAAGTGCTAATGTAGCATTTTTTTTCATTTTTTCCAAAAATTTCCCATTTTTTTCTGGGGGAAAAAACGGGTTTTTTTCCGAGCTTCAAAATCTCCAGAAATTTTACATCTCTAGCCAAAACCCAGGTGCCCTCAGGAAGTCCACTGGGGGGCCAGAACACCAGAAGACCTCCCACCGTTGCCCACCAAGCACCAAGAATACAGAGCTTCACTGCCCCATACATAGTGTTCCATCTGTACCTTGTGGCTAATAGCCACTGATGGACCTCTGCTCCATATTTTTATTCCTAGATGCTCTGGCCCTCCTGCGCTGAAGCCTCCTATGCTCCATTACTGGGTCTGTTACATTTTCAACCTGCCTGTCCTTTGACTTTGGCGGACCTGGGTGGACTTTGGAGATCTCCCTTCTTCTAATTTATCCTCACAATAAACAATGAGATGGATTAGGTTGAAGATTAGGTTGATTAGGTTAGGTTGAAGGCAACTCAATGAGTTTTGTGCCAAAATGGGGATCATCAACATGTAGACTTCCATATACTAAAGTTCAGTATTAAGAATATACTGTGGCATACTCACTGAAACAATACATCCTGCTAAGTTTCCCCGAGTGATGTGTATTTCATGTAGTATTCTTGTAAGCTTTGGAACAATGGGGGAGATCCAGGTTCAGATCCTCACTCCTCCATGAAGTTCACTGAGTAATTTTGGGACAGCCGCTGTCTTTCGATATAATGTATCTCACATGACTGATGCTTTTATCAACAGGGTTTTTTTTTTAAAAAAAAGGCTCAGAGCCCAAGAACAACCTCAGTGCATGCTATATAGTCTCCGCTGCACAGCATGCTGGCTCTTGATCATTTCTTGTTTATTTTTTACATGATTTATAGTCCGCCTTTCTCACTGGGACTCAAGGCGGATTACGCAGAGTGAGTCAATACAAGCCACAGGATGGGACGTTCATTAAACAATGAAATGGGATTTGGGCTGTAGAGCCAACCTGAAACCTAAAAACAGAACTGCAGTGGAGCAGCTTGTTAACACAACACATTAAACGGTGCAAAATTACACAGGAGGATCCAACTTACAGCAAACTATACACTGTAGTATGGACCACAGTCCCCAGTAGTTTATTCAGATAACTTTGTGGATGATTTTCTACACTGCTTCCCCTATTATCAGTGTAGAACAGCCCTCTTGAATAATTCAGTTTTGCAGAGTTTGTGGAAAGTCAGGCAAGCCGTTTCACAAGGTGGGGATTTCAGGAAGGCAACTAGATGAAGCAATTCCTGTATTTACTTAATTTTTTGTATTAAGTTGCATTGCAACAACAATCAAACCATACTTTACAAAGCATTCCATACATTGGTAACATATAGTCCTAAGCAGAGGTCCACTATTCTAAGCCCGTTGCCTTCGATGGACTTAGAGGGATGGAACTCTGCTTAGGATAACACTGTTAGCGTAATCTAAAGTGTTTTATCATGTTCACATTTCTTGTTCCTTAGCGGCTAACTCAGAGAGACCGGAGTCTTCAGTAATTGGGTGCCTAGGAGCTTTCCAAGCTTTTAGGATCATCCAGTAGGCATAAGTCCATCAAATCTACTCTTGTCTGGTTTGTTTAAAGTCAAGATGATTGGTATATATATCTGGCTTTTAAATGGACATAAGACGAGCCCTGATGGATCTGGAAACTGAGGGATCCCCCACCCACTGTGGGGACCTGGCAACTGTAATTCCATATCAGACTTGTTATGTCTAGAAAAGGAACTGTGCTTTCCATTAAGTGGCAATGTAAAGAAACTGTTGTGCTGTTAGATTTTTTTTTTGAAACAATGGAAATTTCTTTAGAATAACAGTCAGCTTTGTTTTTCATAAATTACCCATGCATCAGACTTAAACGTTGTTGAGAAGGTTTTTAAGTGTCTGCTTCTCTTTTGTCTTTCTGGACGGCAGGCTTTCGACAGGCTTTCTTTCAGAGTTCCTGAAAACTGGTAATAGGTCCAGATGATTTAATAGAATGAATAGAGGCTTTAATAGAATAGATGCTTTTGAATGCTTCCATACATCCCTAGGTTTCTTAGAAAGAGAAGACCATCAATATAAAGTGGGAAATGGGGGAGCGTCTATCAGGAGCAAACTGAAATTAACATGCCAGTTTCCTCCACACAGCCTGTGAGCTCTTCTGAGGAGAGGAAGGTGCCATTTAAGGAGTTAACTACAGAATCTAAAGCATTGTTACCTTCCCGTGGCTGCGTGAAACAGAATTCTAGATCTCTACATCTAGCTTTGTCTTTGTTTCTCAAAGTGTCATCATATGAGAGCAGAATGGTAATTTGTTGAGTCCAGAAATGGAATCATCCTTGATAGGGGATGGTAATTGACTGTTGCAGCAGAAAAGAGTAATAGACGGTTGTGAGGATAAAATGTGTGTGGGTCTGTAAGATGGCTGGTGGTGGAAGGGGGTGGGGGTGAGATATTTGCCATTCTTCCTTTAAGAAAGGTAGGGAAAAAATTCATTAAAGGGTTACAGAATTTGTAGAATGATACATTTAATTTATGCTGCCTCTCTGGTAAAAGATGCCGAGTGAAGCATTTCTTTTGTTGCTGTCAAGTTGCAGCCAACTGTGTTAGGTTTTCAGGGCAGGAGACGTTTAGTGGTGGTTTGGCATTGCCTGCCTCTGCGTAGCAACCCTCTACTTCGAAGGTGACCACCAAATACTGACCAGGGCCGACCCTGCATAGCTTCCAAGAACAGACAAGATCAGACTAGCCTGGGCCATCCAGGTCAGGCCTTTTGGAAAACTCTTAATCAGAACATATACATTCTCACAAATACATCATGCAGAGCGCCCTTTAGGACACGCATAAATGCCCAAATTATCCTTTTTTATAACATTTACACAATGTGACTCTGCGTTATGTTAAGACTGATGCTGGGGCCCAGATGTGAACTGTATGCCGAGGCAAAGGGGACCTGATGAGAGTCGGGAAGAGCCTTTGATCTCAAGGCCACCTGCCCAGGTATCCTGCATAGCGTATTCAGTCCTAGCAGCTCATTTGTCTTCTCTTACTACTTAATCAGTCTCAGGGCTGCAAAACAGCGCCGGAGAGGTCTGCAGCAGCTTTGAAGAACAAGCTTTGATTACAGGCTTCCAGTGGAAAACACGGGGTTACGACTGCTGTCGTTTGTATCATATTTTAATGCAGTCGATTTCTGAGGTTAAAATCAAGTATCTGAAACTGGCAGATTTTTAGCTTCTAGTGGGGATTGTAGATGAGGGTGCTGCAGGTGTGCTTGTTGTATTGGCCCAGAGTATGGAGTAAATTTATTTTATTGAATTATGTTGAGATGCCAGATCTATCAATACAAGGAGTGCTTCAATACATATTAACAGCTGCAAGGCTGGTCTTGCATAGCTTTTGGAAGACAAAGTATCTTCCAGGTAAACTGGACTGATTAAGGAAAATTTAGGAGATACTGAAGTTAGGCAGGCTTATTGCTTTGGTTAACTAGGAAGAAATCAAAGGTTAGGAAACATATTCAATCATGTTATGTTGGAAGGATTCTTTGCAAATAAAGTAGAGGTATTTGTCTCTTTTGAATTATATTTGACAAGTGGAGACCCACAAGAAACTTGCGGGATGGTTATCCCATTCCTCACACCTTTGCTTCCTCCCTTCTCCGCCTACCTCTCTCACACTCTTTCTCCCTTCTGCCCCCTTTCTTACTCTCTCTCTCTCCTCCATGTATGTTACTTCCTCTCTCTTTCTGACCCGTCATCATTCTCTTTGTTTTTCTGCCTCCCCACCTCATCACTCTTTCTCTCTCTTTCTGCCTCCCACTTCAAATCCCACCCTCCCCAGGCTCCACCTCTCAAATGTCCAGGAATTTCCCAACCTAGAGTGGGCAACCCTATTTCCTTCCCACCCAACAGCCAACCTCCCTTTATCTGTCTTCAGCTTTCCATCTCCACCTCCCTCCCCTGCAGCCTAGGAAAATTACAGTCTTTCTCCACAGTGGGGACTAAAGCAGGTGTTTCCCCCTTGTTGTCTGCACAACAACCCTGTGAGGTTGGTTAGGCTGAAATTATGTGACTGGTCCAAAATCTCCCAGTCAGCTTCCACTGCAAGATGGGGATCTGAACCTGGGTCTCGCAGATCCCAATCTGAAGCTCTGTTACATCACAATGGCTTTCATAGGGTGGCTGCTGATGAACAGTAACAAAGCAGCTGGGCCTAATTAAGTTATGCAAATCAGGTGGTATCAAGTCCCACAGAGGGTGCTGCCTAGGGATGCCATCCTCCAGGTGGGACCTGGGGATACCCTGGAGTTACTGCTCATTTCCAGACTACAGAGATCAGTTCCCCTGGAGAAAAAGGATATTTTGGAGGGGGGCTTTATGGCATTGTATCCCAATGAGTTTCTTGTCCTCCCCAGGTCCCACCCCCAAATCTCCAGGAGTTTCCCAGCCTGGATCTGGATCTGCTCCTGGTGGCTGGGAGGGGGGTACTTGGCAACCATAGACTGCTGCCAGTAAAAACCCTGCTTTTTACTGACAGAAACAGTTAGAACCTCCCCCCTCTCCCCCGAACATTCTAATCTCCTCACAGTTGATGCCTGGAGCTGATGCTAAAAGTATTGGGCAGAATTCAACAGTCCCTGAAGGTTTTTTAAAAAAAACTTTTAGGATTTTTCTGCAGACCGAGAAAGGGGCCTGACTATGTAGGAAAAACTGTTGGGGGAGAGCGAGCTCTCTTTTGGCAGATATAAGCATCCACACAGAAAAAACCCCTCTCGGAATTAGAATATAGATAATGTAAATAGTGTCTTATTTTGTATTTGTAATCATGTATGAAATAAAAAAAAACACAATTAATAAAAGCCAAAGGAGCTTCAGTAAAAAAGAAAAAAAGAGAAAGAAGACCTCCAAAAAGTCTTTAATGTTTATAAGAGGTACAGGCTTGGATCCTATAGATTAGTTTTGTGTGTGTTGGACAGCTGGATGACGCTTTGGTGTTAGATCCCTTCCAGTCAGGCTTTTGCCCGGGGTTCGGGACCGAGACGGCTCTGGTTGCCCTCACAGATGACCTCTGGAGACATCTGGATCGGGGCGGCGGGGCGGTACTGCTGTTGCTTGACCTGTCGGCAGCGTTCGACACGGTCGATCATCGGCTGCTGACCCGTCGCCTCGCCGACGTGGGGATTCAGGGGCTTGCCTTACAATGGCTTGTTTCCTTTCTCCAGGGTCGGGGACAAAGGGTGGCACTAGGGGAACAGTGGTCCTGGAGGCACCCACTTGAATGCGGAGTGCCTCAGGGGGCTGTTTTATCCCTGATGCTCTTTAACATCTATATGCGCCCCCTTGCCCAGATTGTCCGGACAGCGAGGCTGGGCTGTCATCAGTACGCTGATGACACCCAGCTCTATCTGATGTTGGCTGGCCAGTCTGGCTCTGGACCAGACAAACTTCACCGGGCATTGCACGCTGTGGCTGGTTGGCTGAGGCTGAGTAGGCTTAAGCTAAACCCAGCAAAGATGGAGGTACTGTGCTTGGGTCGGGGCGGGCCATGATCAGGGCTCCCGCTCGCGGCCTTCGACGGGCGCCATTGGTGCCTGTGCCCGTGGTTAGGAGTTTGGGAGTGCTCCTGGATCCTTTTCTGACTATGGAGGCCCAGGTAGCAGCCACTGCCAAGTTGGCCTTTTACCATCTGAGGCTGGCGCGGCAGTCGGTTCCCTTCCTGAGCTGTGCTGACCTGGCTACAGTGATCCATGCAATTGTTACCTCGAGGCTAGACTATTGTAATGCTCTCTACATGGGGCTGCCCTTGGCGCAAATCCGGAGGCTGCAGCTGGTGCAGAATGCCGTGGCGAGGTTGCCGATGGGTCTCCCTAGATGGGAGCACATCCGACCAGTGCTGGCGGCACTGCACTGGCTGCCTATAGCGTACTGAATTCGGTTCAAGGTGCTGGTACTTGCCTTCAAAGCCCTAAATGGCCTGGCTCCAACCTACCTGCGGGACCGCTTTTCCCTGTATATACTCCAGAGAGCACTACGGTCTGGGGCCCAACACCGCCTTGTGGTACCTGGCCCCAGAGAAGCCAGGCTAGCTGCCACTAGGGGGAGGGCCTTTTCAGTGGTGGCCCCTTCCTGGTGGAATGAACTCCCGGAAGAGATCAGGGCCCTGCGGGACCTGATGCAGTTCCGCAGGGCCTGTAAGATGGAGCTCTTCCGCCAGGCTTTCGAATAGGGGCCACCGCCCCATTTTTTCCTCCCCCATGTTTATTCCCAACTACAAGGGGCCTCAGAGAATACCATCTGGCTTCTTGACATTGCCACTGGGGCCTTGAAAGACTGGGGCAGACGGTTCGCCATCTAACTTTACTGAGTGTTATTTGAATATTGCTATTTTATAATGTTTTAATCTGTTTTAATAATTTGTATTTATTGTATTTATGAATCTTGGCATGTCCAAGTCTTGTAAGCTGCTCTGGGCCTGCAACAGCGGGAAGAGCAACCTAGAAATCTAATAAATAAAATAAAAATAAAATAAATTTAATGAAGCCGCCTTTTATCCTGACACTTAACGTTAATTCAGTAAGAAACATTTTGTAATGCCAAGTTAGTTCGCAGGCTTGTAATGTGGAAAGGTGTTTTCTTATCACATCCTGGGCGACAGTTAAAAGCTTTTTTAGTTGATTTAATAATTTGAACAGTTATAAGCAAAGAAAACTTGAAATATATATATATTATAAAGGGGGGGCAATTATCACTTCAGAATTCTTCTCGAACTATACAAAGATTAGTACAGGAATGTAGTAGCCGTCTGTCTCTGTGAATATTTAATAACTTTTCATTTGTATTAACGAGGGGAGGGAATTGCCTCACAGAATGTTCTTCTTTCATATATCTGCTGTGGTAATTTGATATTCTGTTTATACGTGTGTAGCAGCATTGAAGACACTGAACCCGCAATCTCTTATATCTTGTGTTTGAAAGTTTTATCTCATTGGCACATGTGCTAGTCTCTTAACTGTGCAGCTGTGAAGGAGCTAATTGCAATCGAGAGGTGCTGCATACATGTGTCCCTTCCTTTTGAACTTTCAATGACTATTGTAGGCTGCCACCAGGAGCTTTAGGTGTTGGGGCAGGGATGACAGAGGTGCTCTTGGATGGGGGTCCCCAACACGGTGCCTGTGGGCAGCATGAAGAAGAAGAGAGAAGAGATTGGATTTATACCACACCCTTCACTACCCAAAGGAGTATCAGAGTGGTTTATAGTCTCCCTTCCCCTCCCCACAGCAGACACCCTGTGAGGCAGGTGGGGCTGAGAGAGCGAATTTGAGAACTGCTCATGAGAGAGCAGCTCTGAAAGAACTTGTGACTGACCCAGGGTCACACCAGCAGCTGTATGTGGAGGAGCGGGGGATCAAACCCAATTCTCCTAGATTAGAGTCTATGTTCCTAACTACTACAACAGACTGGCATCTGCTGGCACCTTTCCTGGTGCTCACCAGCTGTTTTTAGAAAGTGGGTGTGCAGATTGAAATAATTTTGACAAAAGGTTGACAAAAGAGCTACAAAAGAGCTTACAGATATTTGGACCATGAATAACAACAACCTGAACAAATTATTTTTTTAGGGTCCTAATTTATTCTCTTAATAAAGGGGGAATTATCTAGTTAATGAACCGGCCTTACTTCTTGTGTGTGTTTATTAGGCCTTTTGTCAGCCTTCTTGGCTGCCTGGTTTTTCTGGGCTGAAGTTTTTTTCTTCCCCTTTTTGTTTTGGTTTTTAAGGCCAATAAAACGTTTTTGTATCAGGGCTAGAAACAAACTGGTAATCAACATTACTGTCTCAGAGCAAGTGTCATGTGATCAAAGATGTCCTTTAGTTAATGAAAGTGTAGCTGTGAAGTTGTTGAGCCATCTTCCAAGGCAGATGGAACACATTCATTTATTTAGAAAATTTTGTATGCTGTTCGCAGATCCTCTCAAGAAGTCTCACAACAATAAAACAATAAAACAAAACACAGTAAAAGACAATAAAACAAGTCGTTCCCATAAAGCATAAATAGAACAATCAAGTCAGTAAAAACCCTGCCAATGCAGCCAATGAAAGTAGACAACATAAAAAGGAGTTGTTTTAAATGATATTGATAAAAACAGTCTTCAGTCTAGGAGAAGAGTGCAATTTATCTGAAACTGATGGATCCTCTTCACTAAAAAGCCTGGGTAAAGAGAAATGTTTTAGCCTGGCACCTAGAGGAGAGTTGAATAGGTACCAGCCAAGCCTCAAAGGGGGAGGCCCTTCCGAAGTTGAGATGCCACGACTGAAGAAGCCATCCCTGGTTGCTACCAGCTTTGCCTCTGCAGGCGTGAGGGCAAAGAGAGCAGGGCTTGTGAAGATAGTTGGCTATCCGCTGAAGATGATAAAAGGCACTACTTGTCACAGAGGAGGCCTGAGCCTCCAACCCCAACTTACAAACTTGCCCCTTTAGGTGGAGTGCACCCACCTGGGACAGGTTGACTCCTCAGGCCTCAAGTGGATTTGTCATTGACCAACAGACTTTGGTCTTCTGGAGTGAGCTTCAGTTTATTGCCCCCCATCCATCCTATTGCCTTCTCCAGCCACCTGTTCAGGACTTGCATGCATCAACCTAGCTCAGCTGTTAAGGAAAAACAAATCTAGGTGTAATCTGCGTTTTGATGGCACCTCACTCCAAATCCTTGGGTGGTCTCTCCCAGCAATTTCAAGAAGCTGGGGAACAAGATAAATTCCCTTGCGACCCCATAGCATAAATGCCAGAGGGCTGAACAGCACCACTTTCTTGAATTGGTGAGCTAAGGAAGAGTGGAACCACATTACAGCAGTCCAAAAGTAGCCAATGCTTGAATTACTATTGTAATACCATTTTCTCCCACCAGAAGGTACAGTTCACAGTTCAGTTTAAGCTGTTTTATTTCCCACCAGAGAAGATGCTTAATTTGACACAGACTTCCTTCCTTCCTTCCTCTAGATTTAACAGCCATTAGCTATTCATCCACAGTTTCTCACAAAAAAAGAGTGAGAATAAAAGTCAGTTCCCTCTTGACACTATAAACAGAAAAGTTACCACATCTCTCACACAGTTTTCCAATCTGCTTGATAACAGATAGCTTCTCAGAAAGTGTTGTTAGCTGTTCTATCTAAGGAGTAATATATTTGTTTCATGCAGTATTGTTTGGGGGACATACTAAAACAATATGAGCTAGGGAGTCTACTTCATCTGGACAATAAGGCCATTTGCAGTTCTCTGCAGGAATTCTGTTATATCTCACTTGCACCTCAGCTGAGTCTAAGGTGTTAGATAAAGGTTTCCCTTGCTCGAAAGCCAGTCAAATCCAACTCTAGGGGTGGTGCTCATCTCAGTTTCCAAGCAGAAGAGCCAGCACTGTCCAAAGACTTTTTCCGTGGTCATGTGGCCAGCATGACTAAATGCACATGGAACACTGTTACCTTCCCACTGAAGCAGTACCTATTTATCGACTTGCAGTTTCTTGCTTTCGAACTGCTATGTTGGCAGGAGCTGGGGCCAGAGACAGGAGCTCACTCCATCATGCGGCACTCGGGTCTTGAACTGCTGAGCCACCGACCTTCCAGTCTGCAGCTCAGCGTCTTAACCTCTGAGCCACCGTGGCCCCTTCTAGGGTGTTACACGTGGCCAATAGATAAGCTTGTCTGAACTTATGAATTTCTCACCGGCAGAAAGAGTCTCGCAAGGAAAACCTACCACTAAAGTGTATCTGGAAGAGGAGCGGAGAACATTTGTGATTTATGTCCTTGAGCACGGAGTACCAATCTTCCTTTATGACCTTATTTTGAAACTTTCACAGCTTACTTTCCTAGTATCGCTCCTTGCGGCCTTAAGTTGCTCTGTTGGGAGGGAAAGTCTTTTATCTAAATTTCTACTCCAGGTAGACACAAAGGTATCTGAAATTAAGAACTTAAACAAAACAGGAGCTGTTGATGGCTCAGAAAGGTGAAACTGAAACTTAATGACAGATTGATAAATAATAGTAGACCGGTTTGGAAGCCCCTAGCTCTAATCACAGAGTGGAGGAGGGGATACATCGCAGAATCCACAGACTTCATTTTAAGCCATTGGCTGCCTAAAGTGATTGAAATATTGCACTTTGAACTAACTGGAATGGCGTATGATTACAGCTGTTTATGATAACTCATTGCATTTCTTTTGCCTTTTAATTTCTGCCCAAGAAGGAACTTGGTGAGCTGTCGGGACTTGTGTCTTAGCCTGTCAACAGGATGTGCTTGTATTATAATGTAGCCATGCAGAGATGCTGATGTCCCATTGTAATCTACCCATTATGATCCTGTTTGAATACGCATTTTAAGCTATAAAACATTCATATGCAATCCGTCTGAATTGCTCTCTAAAAAAATAATGGCTTTCATCCAGCAAACCTTGAGTGGTGTGCAGAAGAAAACGAGGCTTCTCTCCTCTAGCTGCTGCCACCCACTAAGACCCCTGCCCCCCAGTTTCTGCTCTTGGGAACCAGGGGACCTTCGCAAGCAGTGGAGGAGGTCTGCTGTGGAAGATGGAAGTTGGTAAAAATCTCCCCTGTTTCACCAACCAGAAGGGCGCTTCCATTGTTCTGAACCAGGCAACGGTTACAAGGTGCTGTCCGAACAGATGCTGCTATTATCTGTTTTAATTATATCTGGCACGTCTCTTTATTATTTCCCACCTTCCCTAACAGTGCAATGCAAACTCCAGCCCCATGAACTCCAGTGAAACGAATATTGATGCAGAAGCGTTCGAGCGGCGGCTTACCATCAAAGGTAGAGAAAGGGCTGTACGCGACCTAAAAAGAAGCCCTTATATCTCTCCTAACTCAGTGGCCCTTCAGAGGCCATAAGTAGATAAGAGAGCTGCCATCACAGAGTGTCGGAAGGCAGGCACAAACATTCGGTTTCCTCTCTGATGCTCGTTTTCAGTGCGGGAGAGTTCATCAGAAGCACACTTTTGAAAGAGCTTCAAGGGTCGCTGATTTGTTTCCGAGCCCGAATCAGAGTGCTGGTTCTGTTCTCAGAAAGCCTGACTGGACTGGGATCAGCAGACTTGAAGGAACCATCGTCTCCCGCACGAACCTGCTGCCTTTTAAATAAGGGATAGAATCTATTAACATTTACTTGTAAATCGTTATTAATCTCTCGCTGGCAACCCTACTTCTCTCATGAGAGAGGTTGGGGGGGGGGGGACTAGGTTCATCCCACCAGTGCAGAGAGAGGCTGTTTCTGTTTGCCCATCCCTTTTCCCACATGCATGTTATAGGAGTCCAGATGCTCAGAATCCAGCAAGCTGGTAGAGGAGCATTTCACCCTCTCTACTCAGGTCTCTGCTAGCTTGTGACTCACTGTAAGACTTTTGCTACTCAGTTCTACAGAAAGAAATGGCCAGGGCGGGGGGACGGGGACGGGACGGAAATGGCTGGGGAAGACGGGGACAGATTGGTGAGGATGCTGTTTTCCCATCTCTGCTTCAACTTCTGCTGTCATTTGACTCAAGCAGGACTCCGAACTCTCCCTGCTCTGCTTGGGAACCTAATAGGGTTTCCAACTCTGGGTTGAGAAATTCCCGGAGGTTTGGGGTGGAGGCCGGGATTTAGGGAGGGGAAGGACTTCTGTGGGGGATAAAGCCATGGAGTCCACCCTCCAACGCAACTGTTTTCTCCAGGGGAACTGGTCTCTGTAGTCTGGAGTTCAATTGTAATTCTAGGAGATTGCCGGGCTCCACTTAGAAGCTGGCAACCCTGGAACCTCGGTCTGTGTGCTCAGAGACAGATCAAAGAACCACACTTGTACGAACCCTGGATGAGTTGCGTGACAGCTGAGCACCTTCACTCCACGCACCTTCACTCCACTTCCTCCCACTTCCACATCCAAAATAAGAGACAGGGATCATCTCCATGGCTTTTTTTTAAAAAAAAAACAAAGGCTGATTTCCAGGAAAGCCAGAATCACAAAGTGTCACCCCAACTGCATACATGTTAAAATAATCTGTGGTAGCAATGGGAGAAAGGGCCTTCTCAGTTGTGGCTGCAAAATTATAGAATTGCCTCCCTGGGGATATTCGTAGGTCTGCTTCTAACAGGGTCTTCCTTCAGCAGGTGGAGATCTTCCTGGGGTTTTTTTGGGGGGGGGGTATTTTTTGGTAGTTTTTTTAAGTGTGTGTCTGCGCCTGGAAGTCACATTGACCTCTGGTGACTGACCATGGGGGCTTAGAGGCTATTCAGGGAGGTGGCTGAATAAGCCTGCCTCTGCATCCCAGCCTTGGTATTCCTTGGAGGTCTCTCATCCAAGTACTAACCACAGTTGACCCTGCTTAGCTGCCAAGATCTGATGAGATTGGGTTTGCCTGGGCTATCCAGGTCAGGGGCAAGATCTTGTTTTGTCTGCTGTTCCCTCAGCGACCCCTTCTGCCTGCCTTCTGTTTTAATTGATTTCCTTGGGTTTTACAAATGTTACTTTAGCTTTGGTTTTAACTGGTCTTATGATGTACTTTTATCATGTTTTGTTTTTAAGGATTATCTGCCTCAATACCCCTAATTGGGCAGAAAGGCAGGCTATCAATAAATAATGATAAATGTAGCTAGCAATGTGGGGATACGTGTGGGGTCCACAGGTGAAGTTGTGATGAATTTAGACTGAATTTTGATTAATTTGACCATAGGTGCTTGTATGGCTTAGGAATATTTAAAAAGTCACTCGTTTGGAATAAATGATATTTGACTTTACTGTATTGCAGAAGCTATGGTGGTAGGAATTAATTGGCATTAGAGCTTTCCCTCATAAACTGTCTTTTTATGTTAAAAAATGAACCTTCTAAATTAGTAATGTGCAGAAAATATCCCGACTTTGCTCATAATCTGCACAGAAGTTTATAAATATGTTACGCCGTCTGTCTCAGTTTGCAGTATTTTATTTAATTAGATGAATCAACTTGAACTAGTGCTAAATTTCAACTGTTTTCAAGTTTGTTTTTGTTTGTTTGCTTTTTGCTTCTGAATGTGGAGAAGGTTAGAGGGAAGAAAACTAAAAGCAAAAGCAGCTTTCTGGGCAAAAGTGAATGTCTAGGCTGAAAATGATCTGTCTCCCCCAGCAGCTGTTTTCTAGTGCCGTTACTGGGCCGGTACTTCCCTATCCCTTGTAGGGAGTTACATTGGAACTCTTTCTGAAGTTCCTGTTGGGTCTGTTCCATCATGGGATTCTGCTCCTGTAAGCCAAAATCTGAGAACCAGCATGGAATAGCGGTTCAAGTGTCAAATTAGGAACTGGGAGACCCAGGTTCAAATCCCCCTCCCCCCTGGCCATGGAACCTTGCTGGGTGAGCTTGGTCCACTAACTTACTCTTAGCCAATGCTCCCTCTAAGCTGTGAGCGAAAATTCTGCTTTGTGAGCTATTGGCATTAAAGATGCGAGCAAGCGATTTGGCTACTTCATAAATGAGTCTGCACTGGAGCCAACCTTCCTGAGCTAACACAAAAATGTGTGAGCGGGAGGCTAAAGAACGGTGAGCTAGCTCACACTAACTCAGCTTAGAGGGAACACTGCTCTTAGCCTGTCATACCTCACAGGTAGGGTTGCCAGGTCTCCCACTTTCCACTGCCACTCCCTCAGGTGGTGAGAGAAAAAATTATAGCCCACTTTTCTCCCCAAGAGTGACCCAGTGCTTTCCCCTTCTCCATTTTATCCTTAGAACAACACTGTGAGTAGAGCTGCCAGCCATTGGCTGGCATCTGGCAGGAGTCAGGGACATGGGATGGGACACGGGATGGGACACCGTTGGCATGACAGGGTGATATCACTTCTGGGGAAAACACGGAAGTGATGTCACATTGCTTTAGGAATCGCCAGAAACTCTGTGGCTTTACCATACAGTTTCTGGTAATTCCTAGAGCAATATGACTTCCAGAACTGATGTCACACTGTCATGGTAATGGTGCCCCATCCCATATCCCTGACTCCTGCCAGGTGCCAGCCATTGGCTGGCAGCTCTAATCACAGGGCTGTTGTAAGGATAAAATGGAGAAGGGGCATATGCTGGGTCCCCCTTGGGGAGATATGCGAGCTATAAATGAAGTAAATAAAAGGCATCATGAATGTCAAGTGGTTGCAATGATTAGAGTGGCTGGTAGTCACCCAGAAACGTGGTTTGTTTTCCCTGGTTTCCCCCGTTATATGTGGGGTTACGCTGGCATTGTACCATGCCACAGTAGTGTTCTGTCAGTGCAAGAGTGGGACATGGGATGAGGGGTCTTAGGATTTTTGGTCCCTGTAGCCAGTGCAGCTGCGCCGCCACCAGGATAACACTGGTGCTACTGACATATCTCCAGACATATGTGCATCTCCAAGGTGCACCAAAATGGGGTTTATTTATGATCATAAAATGTTCAGGGACTGGCTTCAAGATTGCACCTCTAGTTTCTCAGTTGTCGTTTGTACTTTTGCCATAAAATGTATGGCTCGACTGTCTTTCAGTTAAAATCGGGTGGTTGTTTTTTTTTTTTTTGCCAGATAATGAATTAATTATCCCCTTTTAATTCTGATGATGTTTTCCAAAGTTCTGTACTTATTGCAAACACTTAATCATTTATTTAAATCTTTTACCCATCTTTGGGTTATATTGAATGTTTTATCATCTTGGAGTGTTTTATTAATAAATCGAATTATCATATTAATGTTACTAATGGGATTCTTAACTTGTAAATTAATTATTTTGTCCATTGTATACAATATATTGTTTCAATCTTTCCTAATTCCCATCGAATTCCTGAATGTTATAAGCCTTGCTAATGGTTGAAATATTTTTTTAAACCACCAGTTGCAGATTCATAGCCTCACCCTCTCTCCCTGTCCATTCTGTAACGCTGTTATTCCCTCATTTCCACTTTTCTCATTTTTATACACTGTTTAACTACTGCCTCGCAGCCTATATCCCATAACACTTTTCCAGATAGACTTAATACTACCAATTGGCTATTCCTGTACATTTCACAATGAAATCCTTGCACAATCATGTCATATCATATTTTAATACTATGTCATTAAAGTTGAGACTTGAATGAAATAACTTGGGTAATCTTGGCACTGATCTCCATTGACTTGAATGGGGCTTCAGTACCCCACCCCCGGCCAGGTAAAGGGGGTTTCTGTTTGAGACACACACCATTCCCTTCCCTTTAACTGGGAGGGGACACTGAATAAAGATCACCAGTTGTAACTGTTGATTAAAACCAAGCAAAGTCATGTTGATTGATGTTATCAGGTTACAATGAGGGATTTTAAAACTTTGGTGCTTAAAAAGAAATGTGTTGATTTTTTTTTTTGAGAAAGAAGAGCGGCATAAAAATATTTATTCTCAGTGAGGAAGGGAGACTGCTTGCAATACTAGCTACCTGGAGAAAAGTGAAGGAAATCCTGCTAAGCCCCATTGATTCAACAGAGGAGTCATTCGACATTCCTTTTTCTAGTTTGCCATATGGAACAAAACCAAAACAATATCAGATAATGCCCATTAAACAGGAAGGGTTTTTTTTTAACGTTTTGCATAACAAAAAATATTTGAATCAATTAAAAAAGACATCTTAAATGGGACATCTAAAATACAGATGCTGAAAAACAAGCATACAACAAACATTATGCTAGCATAAAAGAATCACCATAATTTGGATTTTTGGAAAAGGTGCATTGGGTGGAATGAAGCAGGGCTCCTCAAACATCAGCAACCTTTAAAGAAGCAAAAATGTACATGTTCATGCATCACTAATGCTAGACATGATAAAATAATTCAGATAAGTGATTGTTTTTATGTCTTGAATGTATTTTAGTCTTGGTTTTAATTGTTTTAATGATATGTGTTTGGGGGGGGTTTGGTTTTAATGGTCTTAAAATATGATTGTATTATGTATGTTTTAGTTTACTAGTCTGCTTGGTGGCCCTTGTGAGGGGAGAAAGGCAGGATATAAAGTTTGGTAGAATAAACTAAATAAAACAAGTCAGCTTCTGGTATATAGGCATGTGTTGGTACCTGTGTGTTTCTGTGAAGCCCAGATGGGTTTGGAACTTGTTCAAAATACAGTAACTTAGGAGTACTGTAATTCACTTTTCCCATCTGAGCCTGTTTAGATGTTCTATCATTTTATCATGATTAATGTTTCAATATTGGATATTTCATGATTGTTTATATGATATTATTGTATTAGTTTTACTTTTGGGAACTGTTCTGAGAAGGTGGCATGTACATTTTCTAAATACAGATCCACTAGGCTTGTAGAAAGGTGGTGGGTTGGGTTGCTCATTGGTCATTCGCCATTCAATGGATGAAGATACATGCATATTCTGAGGATCATATCAGTACATGGGTAACTCCAGAGGGGACCGATCGGGGGTCGCCATCTTTCAACCTGTCAACTACATACTTTTATACAGGGGTCCTTTCGTAAAAAAAGAGGTGCAGGAGCTCATTAGCATAAGTAATTTGCATATGCCACACCCCCTGATGTCACTGGAAGTGTCAGAAGACCACACACCCCTGACATCACTGGAAGACTGTTAGAAGAAAGAGAGGAAGGAAGAAAGGGAGGGAGGGGGGAAGGAACGAAAGGAAGGAAGGTAGGTAGGTGCGGGAGAGAGAGAGAGAAGAAAAGGAAGGAAGGAAGGAAGGAACAGGTAGGTAGGTAGGTGGGGGAGAAAGAAAGAAAGAAAGAAAGAAAGAAAGAAAGAAAGAAAGATAGATAGATAGATAGATAGATAGATAGATAGGGAGGGAGGAAAGGAACAGGAAGGTAGGTAGGTAGGTAGGTGGGGGGAGAGAGAAGAAAGAAAGAAAGAAAGAAAGAAAGAAAGAAAGAAAGAAAGAAGGACAAGGCGCTTCTCTCCCTCCCCTTTTGCTTGGGCACTGGGGCCCAGCTTTTCTCTCCCTCCCTCCCCCCCCAGGAATGGTGAGGGGGGGATGGGGGCTCCTTCCTGGGGACATTGAGCAGGAATGGGTGGGTGAGAAGGGGTTTCTTTGCATGGGGAGTGGGTGGGTGGGAGAGGTTTTTTTTTACATTGTGCAGGAATGGGTGGGTGGGTGGGAGGGAGAGGGTTTCTTTGCGCGGGGGGTGGGTGGGAGGGTTTTTTTGACATTGGGCAGGGAGGGGGGGTGGGTGGGAGGGAGGGAGGGGGTTTCTTTGCGTGGGGTGGGTGGGAGAGGGGTTTTCCCCCCCGGGAGTCTCGAGGAGGGGGGGGAGGAGGGAATGGCCTTCCCGGGGTCGGCGGAGCACCGCCGGCCCCAGAACTCTCGACGGGGGGGGGGGAGGAGGGAAGGGCCTTCCCGGGGTCGGCGGAGCGCCGCCGGCCCCAGAACTCTCGACGGGGGGGGAGGGAAGGGCCTTCCCGGGGGGGGGGAGCGGGGCTTTGACAAGGGGGAGGCCGGGGGGCGGGGCTTTAAGTGCCCGCCCCCCGCCTCCTCTCTCCCGGAGCGGCGCTCCGGCGCGCCCCGGCCCCAACGGAGCCCTGCTTTTATATTCCTTGATACAGTAGGTGACAAGGCAGCTGTGGCTTCTTCTGCCCTATTACTTTCTTATCGTCTTTGCTCCCTTTCCTGCCGCCTTTCAGTTCCTGCTCAAAGGGATGGACAAAGGACTGGAAATCAACGCATGGGAGGGAGATGAGCAGAGAAGCAGTGGCTTCCTTGTCTCTCCATTACTTAGCAAGATTTAAGGGTATATCAATGGTGTCTGGATTGCAAGATGTCTACCATAGATTGTTTTTTTGGCTGTGCACAGGTCAGATGAATCTTTGAAGTGTTACATTTGCTGGTCGTGGTGGTTGGCAGGTGGGGTCTGTGTGTGCAAATAACGTCAGTTGTCCTGCAGATGAAAAATTGCTGTGAATTTGGACTCACATATGAGTCTGTTCGAGGTAGATATCGTGTGTCAGTCATTCTCTGAATACACTCAAAGTTAATAAAGCAAAGAAGATATTAATCAGGGATTATATCACACTGATTTCCATAAATTAATTAACGCCAGCACTCACAGTGAAATGTTGTGTCTTGGTGCCTGAGAAAAGCAACAGGCTTATAAAGCAGAGAGATTATTTCTTCATCTATAGCCATATCTATCTATCTATCTATCTATCTATCTATCTATCTATCTATCTATCTATCTATCGCTGAAAACAGACTGGCAATCTGGAGTGGGATGAATCCGGAGGCAAAAACTGCGGGGGGGAAATCCCGCGGGGCTGGCTGTCCACATTGGCCAGGGTATTGTGCAAGGATGCTGTTACGGAGCGTTCAGACTGCTGCGGAGTGGCCCCAGGTGGGCCGGCCTCCGCAGCTCATGATAGGGCTGTTTTGGCAATTTGCGCATGTGCGCTCATGCGCAAACTGGCAAAACGCCACGTTTGCACTGCCACCTCCGCTTGCCTCCCGCCTTCTTCCGGTTCACACTGCCTGGAAGCGGGAGGCAAGCGCAAGATGGCCTCCGGACACCGGTTTCTCCCGGTGTCCTTCTAAAGCTCAAGAAAACTGGCTTCAAAGCGGGTAAGTGTGGAAGGGAGCCGAGGGACAGCTGCACATATCTGAACAGGCTCCCTTTCCCCGCTTCCCATGCGGACTTATCCCAGGGCAGATTGCCAGTCTGTCCTCAGCCTATCTATCCATCCATCCATCCATCCATCCATCCATCCATCCACCCACCTGTCCTGTCCTGTCCTGTCCAAATGCACAGCACAAATGTCTGTGGAACTCTTAGTCAATATGATTCATAGGTTTATCAATGAGATACAGTGGGGAAATATATAGAAAGGGAATGCAAGGGAATGCAGTCTCCTTGTTTTCGCTCTTTCTTCTTGGTCTGTTCTTATTTCGCTGCTTCTTTCCGTTGCTATAGCAAGAGTCGCTTTCAATATTTCCTTTACAAGGAGAACTGTGTTAATAATTCACAATCAATAATTTATTCAACAAATTGTTCCTCTCCCTGTTTGCGAATGGTGTGCCAAAAGTCTACTGTGTTTTTCAGAGTGGTTTGTTAATTCACCATTTAACCAATATATTCTCTGACTAATTCTTGGATGCAGGTAGGAGAAATTAGTTTCAAATGATATTTTCAATGTTCAAAATCCTGAAAACTCTGTGACTGGACACCTCTAGTCTCCTGGTGGTGTTCTTTCTAGAATGTTCCATAGACTACTTCTTGAAGTAGATGCCTCAGCTGGAGGAGCTTGTCTTTTTCAGCTGGATCTCATCTTTTCTAGGTACATAGTTGGGGTGTCTATTCCAGGGGTCTCCAATCTTGTTGAACCTGTGGGAGTTTTTGAAAATTTAAAAAAGAAAAGTGGGTGTCATCACAAAATGACTGCCATGGCCAAGCAGAAAGTATGAGGAGACTTGCAAGCCAACTGTCATCCTATGGTGGAGGCAGCTGCTTCTGAACATATGATCTTCTTTGTGGTCTCTGTGCATCACACCTCTGGGATTATGTGCGCCTGCACCGATCCCGATCGGTAACTTCAAAGCCTCAACAGATTTTCACGCCAACTCCCCGGTCCCGCGCCGACTCCACTGCGCATGATCGGGGAGGGGCACGAAGATCCCGCCAGTTCTCTTCTGACTGCCGCGTCGTGAGGATCTTTTCTTCTCTTGCTCCGGTCGGTAGTTTAATTCTCCTTCTTTTCCAAGCCCTTCGGACTGATTTTACAAGGACTGTTTTCTGGACTAGCTTTTCGGACTTTTCCCTACGTTTTTCCCGCCGCACGGCCTATGGCCCAGCGGTGGGGTTTTTTCAAATGGTGCTCAAAGTGTGGCAGCAAGATAGCCCCTCCAGACAAGCACTCCCTGTGCCTCCTCTGCCTAGGTGAGTCGCACCGGGTAGACTCTTGCTCCAGCTGCGCAGCCTTCTCGAAGCAGACTCGAAAAAATCGTGCAGCAAGGCTCCGCGTGGCTTTATTAGAATTGGCCTTGTCACCTAGAATGTCCTCTTCCGAAGTTCCGACTTCACCTCCACCGATGCCGACAGGTCCGGTACCATCGCCAGCCAAGAGCACCATCGGTACCGATAAGAAATCGGCACCGAAGAGACCTCTCCCCTTGACCAATACCCCTGCTAAGAAACGCAGAGAAGGCAAGGAGGAGAAGGGCAAGCCTAAGCACAAAAAGTCATCCAGTGCTTCGTTGACGCAAATAGCGCCTGACACAGCCCAGCATGGGCCCGAACGGCTTGACCCTCATGGCCGCGAGCGATCTCAGGATGAATCTCTCTCCCCGATGCCACGGCCCATCACTCTGACAGACTCCGACCTCGATATCGACCTTACACAGGTCCCCAGAGATAGTCCCGACACCGGAGTCGACCCACCGCCGAGGCCGAGAAAGGACAGAGTTCCACGTTCCCCAGCTCCCTCGGTACCGTGGGATGTACAACAATGGCGTTACCTCTATGGGTCCTACCCTCCTCCACCCCAATGGTACGCCGCCGAATGGGATCGACAATCCACATCATCTAGGGTTTCCCAATACCGGGACCCCCCCTCGGCCCCGACACCGCTACCGGCACCGGCCACATGGGAGCGGACACCACTCGATGTTGAACCCCGGACCCTGCCTATGTCCCAAGAACCGTCGAGCCCAACTCCCCTATCGCCATCGGAACACTCGGCACCGGGGTCTCCTGCTTCATCTGACTCGGAGGACAAGTCGGTTCCGCACCCCTCTCCCGATAAACCGGTCACTGACGACCTACCAATCTCTCCCTCTGAGGATGTGAAGACTTATGGAGAATTGATTAAGAGGATGGCACACTCACTGGCACTGGCCACAGCTCAACCGACACCGACAGCCACAGACTCCATCTTCGACATCGTTCAGATGGATACTTCCCCGGCAGTAGCACTCCCACTCATATCGGTATCGATGAGTACAGCCAAAGAATCCTGGCCTCACCCTTCCTCCACCCCTATCTCAAGTAGATGTCTGGATCATATATACAAGATCCAGGAACCAGGGGCGGAATTTCTTTTTGTTCACCCCAAACCGAATTCGGTGGTGGTAACCCCTTCTACCAAGGGTCGTAGTGGCCACACCTCCCCACTAGACAAAGAGGGACGGAAACTGGATTCTTTTGGAAGACGTGTTTATTCGGCAGGTGCACTAGGATTAAAAATTGCAAACTACACCGCCTGCATGAGCAGTTACCAGTACTCGCTCTGGGAGCAGATGACGGCACTCATAGCTCACCTCCCAGAAGATAAGTTACGGGCGGCTAGAAAGATTCAAAAAGAGGGCATGACCCTGACAAAACATCAGCTCTCAGCCTCCAAGCACTCTGCTGAGGTGACATCCAAGACACTCACATCAGCAGTGTCCATCAGACGTCACGCCTGGCTCCGGTCAACCTCTCTCCCTCAGGACACTAAAAACTTGATTGAGGATCTTCCTTTTGATGGAGACGGACTCTTCAGTTCCACAACAGATACCGTACTCCATGAATTGGATAAAAGCATGAAGACATCCCGCAGCCTGGGAGTCTCGCAACCTAAACCACAAAAACAAAGAACGTGGCAAAGGTCATGGCCGAAGAAGCAAGTGCAACGATCTCCCTCCGAACCCCAATGGCAGAGATCTCCACCTACATACCAGCAGAAGCCACATAGCCATAAGACTCGCTTCCCGGCTGCATCAGCCCCTAAGTTGAAACCTCCTAAGCCAAGCAGAGTTTTTGACTCCCACCCACGCTCCAACCTTCTTACTCGTCTGTCACCTTATCTAACAGCATGGCGTCACATCACCTCGGACAAATGGGCCCTCTCAGTCATCGCTGAGGGATACAGAATAGAATTTCTCGAGATTCCAACAAAGTCTTACTTTGTCGTCACCCCCCCCCATCTGACACCCTTGTCACCGAAGTCGAAGCTCTGTTAGCCAAGGATGCAATAGAACCAGTGCCCACCTTCATCCTCCAACAAGGGTTCTACTCCCGATACTTCACAGTACCAAAGAGGGATGGAGGGCTCCGACCCATCCTAGATCTTCGGAACCTCAATGTGTTCATAATCTACAAAAAATTCCAGATGACTACCCTCCAGATCATCCTTCCATTAATAGAGGCAGGAGCCTGGATGGTCACATTAGACCTGAAGGATGCATACTTTCATGTAACTATTCATCCCTCTCACAGACCTTTCCTTCGTTTTGCTATTGGTACCCACCACTTCCAATACAAGGCCCTCCCCTTTGGTTTGTCAACAGCACCACGCGTCTTCACAAAATTGATGGCGGTAGTGGCAGCCCACCTGCATCTACAGGGCGTCCATCTTCACCCTTACCTCGACGATTGGCTTCTGATCACACCCTCTCCAGAGGATCTCCAGAACCACATTGCGATTACATTACACACTCTGGAGACCCTGGGTCTGACGATCAACCTAAAAAAGTCCATGCTCATCCCCTCCAGACGGGTACAATTTATCGGAGCTATCCTCGACTCTGTACAGTGCAAGGCTTTCCTACCTCCCAGCAGGATAGCGGATATCACTTCCCTCATCGAGACTCTGAAAGGGACCCGGGTAGCAACAGCAAGACAGTTGCTCCGTCTCTTAGGCCTTATGGCCTCAACCACTATGGTTCTTCCCTTTGCGAAACTTCGCATGAGACATCTGCAACTCTGGTTCCTCCGCCGCTTCCGGCCCAGTCTACATCCCATCTCCAAAAGATTCAATCTTTCGGACCCAGCGCTACAGGCTATGGACTGGTGGCATGCACCACAAAATCTGCAGACAGGCGCCCCCTTTTGTCGCCCTCCCCCATCAGTAACCATAACAACAGACGCCTCCCTATGGGGCTGGGGAGCCCATCTCAAGGACCTGTGCATAGGGGACAGATGGGACCCGTCAGTAGCTCACAACCATATCAATTTCCTAGAGCTCTTGGCAGTCCTATATGCCGTAAGATCCTTCCACCACCTCCTGTCGGGAAAGACGGTGGCCGTCCTCACAGACAACACGACCACTATGTACTACATCAACCGACAGGGGGGGACAGTCTCCCGCAGTCTTTGCCGGCTGGCGATACAACTTTGGACGGAGTGTCAATTATGGGACATCTACCTGGTAGCGAATCACCTTCCGGGCCAGCTCAATACGCAGGCCGATTTTCTGAGCAGAAGCGGGGCGTCTCTGCACGAATGGGAACTCAATCCCCTCTACCTGAACCAGGTCTTCAACCATTGGGGTCACCCATCTGTGGACGTGTTTGCCTCCAGACAGAACAAGAAATGCCCTCTGTTCTGCTCCAGAACAGTGGATCTGATGTCCTTAGGAGACGGCCTTCTCCTCCCCTGGACGGGGCTACATGTCTACTTGTTCCCTCCGATTCCCCTGATACTGAAAGTGGTCCACAAGCTACTGGTGGAACGACCACTAGCGATACTAATCACTCCCTGGTGGCCAAGACAACCTTGGTTTCCCACCCTTCTTTGCATCTCCATGGGCACTTACATACACCTACCAGCGAACCCCGACCTACTTTGGATGCATGGGGGTCAAGTACTCCACCACGACATCCCCAGGCTGAAGTTGACAGCATGGCTTCTACGACCTCAGAGATAGAGGCTCGTATCGCTGATGTTCTGCTCAATGCTCGCAAACCATCCACACGCCGCTCTTACGCAGCAAAGTGGGGAAAGTTTTTATCCTTCCTTGAATCGATAGGGAGGCCCTCCATTCCATCGTCTCTCAACAATATTTTTGGTGTTCTGTTATCCTGCAAGGATCGGGGACTGTGCCATGCATCCATACGGGTTTATCTGTCAGCCATTTCGATAAACCACCCGAGGATTGATGGATGCTCTGTTTTCTCTCACCCAACAACAAAGCAATTCCTAAAGGGACTATATCGTCTTTTTCCATCGGTAAAGCTTCCTGTCCCTGCATGGGATCTACCCTTAGTTCTTACTAAGTTGATGGGAAGACCCTTCGAACCGATGGCGTCTTGTAGCCTACAGCTCCTCTCATGGAAGGTAGCTTTTCTTGTGGCTCTGACTTCAGTTAGAAGAGTGAGCGAACTGTCAGCGCTTCGCTGTGACCCACCGTATCTCATTTTTCATCAGGAGGCCGTCACTTTGACTCCTGATGTCACGTTTCTGCCCAAGGTGGTATCGGACTTCCACATTAAGGTGGACATTACATTGCCGGTGTTCTTTCCTGAACCCCAGGACTTGACACAACGTGGCTTACACTCGCTTGACGTCAAGAGAGCTCTCTCTTTTTATTTGCACCGGACAAAGCCGTTTCGCAAATCCCCAGCTCTTTTCGTCGCTTATGCCTTGCCCAAACTGGGACAAAAGTTGTCGTCTCAGAGACTTTCTAAATGGATCATAGAGACAATTAAGCTTGCCTACCTCCTGGCCAAAAGGCCTTTACCGGCCTCCCTGCGGGCTCATTCCACTCGAGCCGTGGCTGCTTCTACGGCATTCCTCAAAGGTATCTCCCTGGGAGACATTTGTAATGCTGCTACTTGGTTGTCCCCTCACACGTTTGTGAGACATTATGCTCTGGACGTCCGTGCCCACCAACGTTCTGCAGTGGGCCGTGCAGTTCTACAGTCAGCTCAGGTGTGAGAACATCAGCACCCACCTCCAGGTATGTGGTGTTTATTGCTCGCTATTCTCCCAGAGGTGTGATGCACAGAGACCACGAAGAAGATATACAGGTTGCTTACCTGTAATTGGAGATCTTCGAGTGGTCATCTGTGCATTCACACCACCCGCCCTCCTTCCCCTCTGCTTTCGGTCTCCCGTATAATTTTCTTGGAGGCTGTTTGCAGCAGTCAGAAGGGACTGGCGGGATCTTCGTGCCCCTCCCCGGTCATGCGCAGTGGAGTCGGCGCGGGACCGGGGAGTTGGCGCGAAAATCCGTTGAGGCTTTGAAGTTACCGATCGGGATCGGCGCAGGCGCACATAATCCCAGAGATGTGAATGCACAGATGACCACTCAAAGATCTCCAATTACAGGTAAGCAACCTGTATATCCCTACAGATGTGAAGGTAATGCCTCCTGGGTTCTTCTGAAGCGTCTCCTTCTCCAGTGAGGTGGGGGAAAGCCGAGATCTGCCCATTACTTTTGAGAAGAGATGCTCTATTGAAGAAGCAAATTGGGTTCCAGGAAACCCACTGGTGGGGACACCACTGCCTTATTCCTTAGCTTTTCACATGTGGCCACACCAGTTTGTTCCAGTGAGTTGTACAAGATATGACCGTGCCCTGGCCTCAGCTCTAGCCACCGTGGATGTACTGCAGTGTCTGTTGCTGCTGAAACTATTTTGTCTTCTCTCCTTACATTTCTCCTTTTTTTTATTTGGGGCTGAGTTCAGTAAGGGGAAGCTGTTGGGCAAGGAACTGTACCTTTTAATATTTCTTTTGGTCAGAGGAAAGATGCTGCCTTCTAAACAGTGGAAACAAAAACTCTGGGAGCCCCTGGGAACAATAAACTGTGTATGCTTATGGAAATTAGGCCAAACCATTCAAGTTTGTACTTATGCTTAGCATGTTTAGTTTGGCTGTTTCCAGTCTCCTTTGCTGATGCATATTGGCAGTTCTTCACGTTTCAGAGATTCACACCACATTAGAAAGTGGGCACATGATTTTCCTGTTTCTGTGGACTGCTATAATTTCTTCCCAACCCCTATGAGATACTGCATACCATTTACATAATTTTCTTCCGGCATGCATGCTTACTTGTTTTACATGTAATTTCATAATTCCCCCTCTGCTCTTGAATCTCATATTGCTCCTGATGCAACTGTGTTGTGCATTCAATTGGAAATGAGAAAGAAATTCCCACATATCCCTATAAATGCACCCTCCTTATTTTTTTCCCCCTTTCATTATTGAATATTGAATTGTTTTAAATTTCTAATTACAGGAAGTAGTTGGTGCACATTTGTCAGTTAAGAACTGCTGCAATTTTGGAAAGATGAAAGACAATTTCTGTATAAGAAATACAATTTTGAACTGGATTGTCTGCCAGATCATTATGGGAATGATCTGCCCAGTTCTAAACTCTTAAACTTTAGTTGTGTTATGCCCAATGTGTGGTAATGCTCACTACAGTAAGTCTTAAAGAAATGACTTGACCTACTAGCTAGATATGTGGTCTTCAAATTAAAAGAGAAAAGACATTTTTGGTTGTTAAGAAATGAAAAGTCTAGTAATATACTCTGTTGTGATATTTTCTTGGCATAACCAACAGGTAAGATAGATAACTTAAATGTTTAGTTCTATTCGTGTGAGAGTATGTATAGACATTTGATACGTTTTGTAGTGGTTTACATTTATGGCTTGGTTTCTTTTTCTTCTTCTTCTTCTTCTTCTTCTTCTTCTTCTTCTTCTTCTTCTTCGTCTTCTTCTTTTCTTCCTCCTCCTCCCCCCCCCCATCAAATTCTAGCTGACTTGCACTGACCCTGTGGGGTTTTCAAGGCATGAGATGTTCAGAGTTGGTTTGCCATTGCCTGCCTCAGTGTCATGACTCAGGACCTCCTTTGCAGTCTCCTAACCAAATACTACACAGGGCCGATGCTGTTTAGCTTCTGAGATCTGATGAGACTGGACTAGTCAGGTCAGGGTAGTGAAATTAAAACTATAGTTAAACAAAAAGCAACCTACAGACCTACAGAACCTTCTGTTCCAGTCAGGGAGATAATGAGACCTTCTAAATTTTACACAATTGTATCCAAAGTGGGGACATCGAGGCCCAGCCGGTTTGTTGCAACACACAAACTCCATCAGTGCTATAACCAGGGCTCTTTTTAGGCCGGAACGCACCAGAATGGTGTTCCAGCTGGTGTCCGAGCCTGCCCCACCCCTCCCCGCCAGCGGGAAAGGGCCCTGCGCTATGGATCTCAGCGCGGAGATTGAGCTCAAGGCCTGGCCTCTCAGTTCTTTGAACTCAAAGGGAGCTTTCCCTTTAAGTGCAATGAGCTGTCGGGAAAAAGCCCCACGCTCCGGATCTCTGCGTGGAGACTGAGCATGGGGTAGCTGCTCTCTGCATCTGGCTTGCTGCTGCCCCATCGCGGTTTGCTGTGCCTATGCTCTTTCTGCTCCCGGTAAGTGCCTCCCCCCATCTCTTTTCCCTCTCTCTTTCGCTTTCTTTCTCCCCCCCTTCCTTCTTTCCTTCCTTCTTTCTTTCCTTCCTTCCTTCCTTTCTTTCTTTCTTTCTTTCTTTCTTTCTTTCTTTCTTTCTTTCTTTCTTTCTTTCTTTCTTTCTTTCTTCCTTCCTTCCTTCCTTCCTTCCTTCCTTCCTTCCTTCCTTCCTTCCTTCCTTCCTTCCTTCCTTTCTCTCTTTCTCTCTTTCTTCCCTCCCTCCCTCCCCTCTTTCTTTCCTCTCTCTCTCTCTTTCTCTTTTTTCCTCCCTCCCTCCCTCTTTTCTTTCTCTCTCGCAAAAGCCTCACAGCCAATATCCAATTCCACAGCCTCATAGCCAATATCCAAGTCCCTATAGTTTAGTCTGCCCTGTGACAGCTCAGTTAAGGACCGAATGGTTCTAAATAATTGTGCTGGGTGTGAGCTAGCAGACGCAACCTCAGCCAGCATAGAATTGTCTCTTTGCAGCTTTGACTGCCACCTCATAGGATCTCATAAACATCCTATTGGATGCTCTTGATGCTCCGTTGAGGGCGTGCCGCCACTTTCTCTCTAGCCTTCTAAGTCCTCACTTCATCTGCCTCAGCTCCTCTGTGAACCAAGAAGCCAGTTTAGAATGAGGGCGCAGAGGGCTTTGGGGGGCGATCTCATCGATGGCCACCGATATCCGTCCTGCCAGTCCTCAACAAGCACATCCAATGAGCTGCCAGGGGCTATGGGATCCTGCAGTTCTATCTAAAACCACTGAGAGTCCATCAGGTTCTGTGGGCAAGCCAAAATACGCTCGCTGACCAAACAGAGTTGGGGTGACACCATCACACGAGCCTTCAGGGCATAGTGGTCAGACCATGGCACCGCCGAAGCGGTGATCTGATCCACTGTAACCCCCACCGCAACGATCAGGTTGAGCGTGTGCCCGGCCTGGTGAGTGGGGGCTGTCACAAATTGGGTGAGTCCTAGTGCCGCCATGGACAACACCAGATCTGTTGCCGGTACAGAGGCTGCATCATCGGCATGGACATTGAAGTCAACCAGGACTATTAGTCTAGGGTACTTCAATGCCCAGCCAGACATGGCCTCGACCAGAGAAGGCAGGCTATTGGCTGGTGCATTGGGCGGCCAGTACACCAACCAGATAGCCAAACTCTCCCTGGCTTCCCACACCAGGCCCGAGCATTCAATGCCTGCGAGCTTCAGTGGTGGGAGCGCCCTGTAGGAGTAAGCCTCCCAAATGAGCAGCGCCACTCCTCCCCGCCCCTCAGTCCATGATTGGTAAAGGACTGCGAACCCGGGTGGAGATAGCTGGGAAAGAGCCACTGTCTCCTCTTCTCACACCCAGCCCTAGGAGATAATCCCACAGGGTTGCAGTCTTGTTGTTAATAGACCTGACTTTACACAGTACACAGGGGGGTACCCTGGATGGCTGTAACCACTCAAAGTTAATGTCTTCTTAAAGGGCTCACAGGCCCGCACTCTGCTCCGCTGAATCCCTGGCTGGCGACCTAATGATAATCCCTCCCTATGTCGCCTCCTGGTGTATGGAGTGACCACGCAGCGTGGCAACAATAGCCCAAATGGCCAACCACGGACCACAGCCTGCTGCAGCAGATAGCCTAGCAGGGTGGCTGCAGTCCTGATGGCAAGGGGGGGGGCAGCTCCAGTGATGGGGACAGTCCTGATGGTAATAGCACTGTCTCAGGTTGTGGGACAGTCGAGCCACTGCAAGCGCACAAAGCCCACAGAACTGGTGGCTTTGGTGGCCTCTTCCACATCGCAGCCCAGCGGCCTCTTGTCTCAGCCTCGGTGCATCTCAGTCCTGGCGCTGGTGCCCGCAACCCTGGCAGACCTCGATCGCTCCCAACCCGGGTTTCCAGCCCCGGCCCTCGTGGTCTTTGTGGCCCTCTGCAGCCCCCAGCGGCCCCGGCAACAGCCCCCCGCGGGCACTCCAGTGGCTCCCTGGTGCTTCCCGCGTTGCCGCCTCTCAACACCCTGTGCCTTGGTGCTCGGCGCCCTTGGTCGCAGCAGCTCACGGTGGCTCCCAGCTGCTGGCTGCTCTTGGCGCTCTCGGCCGCAATGAGTCCCAGTGCTCTCGGCCACGTTCTCAGCTGCGGTAGATCCCAAGGATCCCAGCTTCTCCTAGCACACGGCCGGGTTCTCGGCCGCAGTGGGTCCCCTGGCGTCGCCTGGCACTCTCCCTGCACTCTCAGTGTTCATGGCTCCATTCTCAGTTATGGCAGACCCCCGGTGTTCTCTCGGCAGGCCCCGGCATCTCCAGTTTCGTCCAAGGTATAAGCTTTTGTGTGCATGCACACTTCTTTCATCTGAAGAAGTGTGGGTGGCACATGAAATCTTATACCTTGAATAAAATTTTGTACCTTGAATAAAATAGTCCACAAACTACTCCCATCTAGTGCATCCACAAACCTAGGGTTGTTCTGCCAGTGAAGTAGAGTTGCCAACTCCAGGTTGAGGAAATCCCTGGAGATTTGGGAGTGGAGCCGGAGAATGGTGGGGTTTGGGGGAAGGAGGGAGCTAAGGAAGGCATAATGTCATGGACTCCACTTTCCAAAGCAGCCATTGACCTGATCTCTGTAGTTTGGAGCGCAGTTGTAATTCCAGGAGATCTCCAGACCCCACCTGTAGGTTGGCAACCCTAAAAATTAATATCCAGTATACTAGTTCTGCAGGAAGGCAAGCTGATTACCATGGGAACCTAATCTTTTGGAATTGATTCCAATCCAGTGTGGGAATAATTGTTGGACAGAAGATATTGGTTCAAGCAAGATTTTGTATAGATGGGGCAGAAAATAATGTTTTTATTGGTTTTGTCAAAACTGTTTTGAGAACAAACAAGGTAAACAGAATAAGAAACAAAAGGTGGGTGTGGCTGGATGATCACACTTCTGGTAACACGGGGTGTGGCCTAATATGCTAATGAGCTGTACTGTCAGGGGTGTGGTCTAATATGCTGATAAGTTCCTGCTGGGCTTTTTCTACAAAAGGAGCCCTGGCTGTAACAAAAGCACAGTGATGAGATCACTTCCTGAAGGAGTGGTTCTTGATAAGCTGGGATTTTGGGAACTGCCCATACTCCTCATGGCCATAGCATCCCTCTAGATGTTCCAAGGAGCTTTACCATCTCCATGTAAGAGTTATTGTGAAACATTGTATGAAATGACTGGTTTTGATAAATATTCGTTCTAAAATCTTAGGAGATCTATTTAGCATTGAGTAGTTTCATTAGTTTTGCATTGCCAGGGGGTTTTTTTGGTTAACAATTACTTCCATGGGGATTATTATTATCATCATCTCTTATTTGGTATGCTGTACCAACAGCGATAAGATTCCCATTCTTTACTAATGAAGTTTATTGCTTTTTAAAAGCCTCTTTGTATCGTGTATTACACTTGTCCATTCTGTCATGAAATTGCACTATGGAAACAGATAGGATGGCTATAGTCTCATCCTGCCAGAAATGTTCAATAGTTATTAGTGGTAATGGATAACACTGGTTCATGTGAGGCTGTGTGTTGTATGCGCTCAATCCACACTTGCACAAAAAACAAGCATATATTACGTTTCATCTCAGCGTATAACTAGGATTCTTCCCCATGAAAGATTAGTTGCAAGCCAAATGACGGAGGACCCACAATTATTTTGTTGTGGATAATATTAATATTTATATGACCTGGAGATTAAAAATATTTTTTTCACACCCTGCTCTTAAAGTTAAAGAAAAGTTACAATATATCCCAAACGGGGACTCAAAATACTTTACAATGTTATTCTTCCCTTGTCTTTTATCTTTATGAAAACAACCCTGTGAAGTAGATTGTGGGGAGGGGCTCAAGGTCACCCAGCGAATTTCCATTGCAGAGTAGAGCTTAGGGTTGCCAAATTCCCAATGGGGGTGGGGTTCCCCCAATTTTTTGGGCCCCAATCCACTGCTGGCCAGCTGGCTGGTGGGGGAGCTCCACCCCCGAAAAGCCCTATTGCGCCTGATGTGCCCGGCACAATGGGCACTTTGCACAGGGGACGCTCTAGCATTTGGCTAGAAACTCTATGGTGACCATAGAGTTTTTAGCCAAATACTAGAGCGCTCTCTGCACAATGTGCCCAGTGTGATGACATCACTTCTGCCAGAAGACCCTGGGACCAAGCCAGGAGCCCCCTGCTGGCAGACTGGTGCAACCTGGCAACCTTAGCAGAGCCTCAAACCTGGGCCTCCTGGATCCTTGTCTCCTACTCTATCATGCTGACTCTTCAGCCACCGGCATTTATTTATTTATTTATTTATTTATTTATTTATTTATTTATTATTTCGATTTATATCCCGCCTAGCCAGCGGACCGGCTCTAGGCGGCTAGCAACATAAAATCACTCAAATACAAAGTTAAAACACAGCATAAAATTGACTCATTTTAAAATATAACAGACAATCATCACAAATGGCAGCAACATACCAGCACCAAATACTAGCCACTAGCTTATGCCCAGCCAGGAGGCTTCCACCGCAGATGTTCTGAAGATGGTTCGACGCGCCATCTACTAAGGGCCATTCCCCCCGGTGGCGGCCCCAAAAGCCTGGCGGAAGAGCTCCGCTTTGCAGGCCCTGCGGAACTGGAAAAGGTCCCGCAGGGCCCTGATGTTCTCTGGGAGCTCGTTCCACCAGTAGGGAGCCGCCACCGAGAAGGCCCTGTTTCTGGTGGTTGTCAACCTAGCCTCCTTCAGGCCCGGAAGGGTCAGGCGATGTTGAGTGCCTGACCGCAGTGCTCTTTGGGGTGTATATGGGGAAAGGCGGTCCCTTAGGTAGGCAGGCCCCAGGCCATATAGGGCATGAATGACATGAGAGCTTTCATTCAAATGCAATAGTTTACTCTGCTGAAAAGGAGCATATCTCTTCACCACAGGGAACGGTGGTAGCAAAGATAGTTACAGAGGGCGGCCATGTTGAGCTGGAGCAGAAGAGCAACATCCAGTAGCACCTTAGATATTTTTTTTGGGGGGGGTAATAAACTTTTGAGATTTAAACCTCCCTCAACAGATCTGACAAATGGAGCTTTGATTCTTTGGAAGCATATACCCCAAAAGTCTCATTGGTGTCCAAGGTGCTACTGGACTCAAGTGTGGCAGCAAAACAAAAAACCCCTATCAAGTGTGTTTTACATTTGTAACTGTCCCCTGTGGGTCACATATCATTTCTTTAGATCTCAGCCATTTTGCTGGTCCGTTTTGCAACACTCGACGCTGGTGAACGACACCGTCCAAATTGCCACACAGCACAACTTTCCTATCTGGGACCTTGCCATTTTGATTTTCCAGATATTAATTAATACGAATATATTTAATGTCTTGTGGGCAACTGTGATCATTTATCTCAGCTCTTTATAACTCCCTCTGTGCTCTGGACTCTCACTCAACTCCTCTCGTGCTCACGAAATTACCCTTCGGGTATCCAGATAGAGAGAATTCTCTTAATAAAACCCATCCATTAAAATGTTTTGGGCTGTTTAACATGCAAACGAAGGGGTTCCTTGAGCAGATGAAATATGAAGTCATTTAGGTTTTCCTCATCAGAATTAGAATAGGAAGGAACCTCTCCTTTTTTTATCCTGCTATGAATTGGCAAGAGTCTCTGGAGATAATTAAATTCTCTGAGATCAAAATTGCCACAGGAAAGTAATAAATTGTTAAAAATACTACCTGAGAAATGTTGTTAAAAATGCTACCTGAGATGTATGTTATTCACCTGGTTGGCCCTGATGTTAATTGGGGTGACCAGCCCATTCATCGCACTCTGATGGCACACATCACAAATGGGAGAGTCACTACCGATGGCGAGGCATGTTCCACATATTTTATTCATGTGCCTGTTGTGACGCATTGTGAACAGAAAAGGGAAAGAAACTTAACCCTGAAACCTAGGATCAAGAACCTAAAAGGGTAAGCCAAGCTGAGTAAAGGGCCAACAATTAAAACTTAATATATATAATATATAAAAATACATGTATTTATTTGTTAAGAATTAAAAAAAAACATATAGGGGACCAATTACACCTCATATCAAAATTCCAGCATTAAATATGTACACACAAGGTCGAATGGACTTGACCTGTAACGTTTTGGCCTGTTTAGGCCTTCTTCAGAGGTCAAACGCTATGAGGAACAAATCAGCTTATACCATAGTACATAATACAATACTACAGCATGGATACACTGCTGTTTGCAGTGCTGTTTGCACTGCTCTTTGCTAAAGGGACAGTCTTGCTGAGGACACTTTGGCTTGGACTAAACAATTATTGAAAGGCACTTTCTGGACCAGAAATTATTATCAGTGAAATATCATTTGGCATATCATTGGAACTTGGGAGACCTAGTTTATACTTTTATTCTATGCCTAGCAGTTTCACTTTGGAACAGTTCTTTTCTGGCCCATTTTGTATCCATGTTGTATAATTGTATTTTATTATGCATTATGGTAAATTTGTTCCTCATTGTGTTTGACTTCTGAAGAAGGCTTAAACAGTCCAAAAGGCATTAGGTCAGGTCCATTGGCCCTTGGGTGTATATATGATTTTGGAATTTTTATATGAGGTATAATTGGGCTCCTATATGTTTTTTAATTCTTAACAAATAAATACATGTATTTTTATATATTATATATATTATGTTTTAATTGTTGGCCCTCTACTCAGCTTGGCTTACCTTTTTAGGTTCTTGGTCCTATTGTGATGCATTCAGAACTTGCCTGATAATTGACCATACCCTTCATAATAATTGCCAAGAGAAGCTCTTTGTTTTTCAGATCGGCTTGCATGCCTGCTGGATACCTGATAACCTCTTGGACTTGGCAGTCCCACAGCCAGCCATAGGGTTATCAAGAACTGGTCGGCTACATTCAATGACCAGAGTCACAAGCTGAAAAACTGTTCTTTTTTCTCCCATGTATCCCAACATAAGCTCCAAGCATGACTGAGAACATTGGCTTGAATTTACTAAGTATGTACTGGGTTGGATCATGCAAAGGATTTTCACAGACACAAAGGGGGTGATCTTTTTTAATGATCATAGAATAAGAGTTGGAAGGGACCTCCGGGGTCATCTAGTCCAACCCCCTGCACAATGCAGGAAATTCACAAATACTTCCCCCCCCACACACACACCCAGCCAGTAACCCCTGCTCCATGCCCTTGCTTTTGCAGAATCTTCAATTCTGCTTGCATGCTGTTCTTGGAGGGTCTCCTGTCCTTAGTTTGGAAAAATTTGTAGAAATTTGGTGGTGCTACATGAGAGGGCAGGGTTTAGGGAGGGGAGGGGAGGGAACTCAGCAGGAGAATGATGCCACAAAATCTGCCCTCAGAAGCTGGCATTTCCTTCAGGGGAAATGAATTCTCCACTTTGGAAAGCAGTTAGAATTCCAGGAGAACTCCTCACCTGGGAAAACCAAAGAGCCGGGGGGGTTATGGAAATGAAGTGCAAAACATAAGTTATCGCTGCTCATGAGTTTGTGGACACTTTAGGCAGGGAAAGATAAGGCAAGTAGTTAATTTTAAACATCCTGCTGGATCTGTGATTTAACACCTTCTGTTGGAAAAATGTGACTTGCTAGCGTACAGAGAACATAGTGAAGAGGAGCGGAGTCAACAGTGCATTCCCAAGGACAGTTGCACCCTTCTAAGCGCAAGGGTGGTCAGTTTATCTAGCCTTTGCCTAGTAGTTCACCTCTTGGGGAAGGGGGTTAAAATGTGAAATAGCTTTTAAAATGTGAAATAGCCTGAGCCAATAGCTAGACTTCAGTCCAGTAGCGTCTTAGAGACCCACAAGATTTTGGGAGTGTAAACTTTCAAGAGTCAAAATTCCCTTCATAGGATACCTGGTGTATCTGACGAAGGGCACTTTGACTCTCAGAAGTTATACCCCCGAAATCTTATTGGTCCCTAAGGTGCTACAGGATTCGAATCTCGCTGTTCTACTGAAGACCAACATGGCTGTCCCCCTGAAACATGAGCCAATAGTACTTGTGAACAGTCACAACGCAAAGAGGTGCAAGAAGTGGAAATGTTTGCTTCCGTAGTATATATTATTTATTGCCTTTTTTTAAACTATGGAATAATAAAAAAAAACTTGGTTTATACTGCTCCCTTTTTTAGGAGGGGTTAGGGGGTGATAAAGGAGGGATAACTCCCTTTAAATTGTGAGAACAACACTGAAGCCAGAGTATTTTCCTTCTTCCTTTTAAAATCAAAATAGAGGAAAGCCTCTGAACACTTCTGCTCAATTGACCTTCTGGAATGATGTGAAGCGCAAGACGAGCCATGCGGAAGGTCTGTTTAGTTTGTGGAAATGAATTTTTGTCTGTATGTCCAATCATCCTGCCAATCGGTCTCCCTTTCGTGGAAATATTCTCCAAATGACAAATCTTCTCTCCCCCCCCCCCCCGGTCCCCCTTTGTGCCTGCCTGCCTCACTGCTGATAGGGCCCCTCGTCAGTTTTTCCAGAGGGGCGAGAATGAGTCCCTGCGCGTGTGTGATATAAAGAGCTCCTTAAAAATAGGCTGGAGCTCAAAAGATCACGGAAGTTCAGCCCTGTAGTGAGTGACACCTGTAAGAAAGAGGAAGACAGTGTTCAAACCTGGACAAGGTGAGAATAACAAGTTAAATCTGCCTTTGAGAACTGAAGTGTCTGTGAGGTACTTACTTGAGCAGTGAGCCAGACAAATCCTATTGTTGTACTCACCCATGACAAATAAAAAGCCACCAGAGCAAAGCTAATTGTTCTTCAAGCCAGTGATCATTTTTGTATTCATTTAATTGTCAAGACCCCAGTGTCCTAAATGTGCATTCTGTTTTCATAATCTGTTGGGCTAGTTCACATGGAAAATCTCCACTGATGGAAGAGACTGTCGTCAGCAGAGTAGGCTTTCCCCATCCCACCCTGCTACTGCAACCCCCAAATGCTGCTTCTGCCCTTGAATCAGAGGTCTGCACCAATGTTCCCTCTAAGCTGTGAAGTCTTGTGAGCAAAAAATTCCACTTTGTGAGCTACTGGTATTAAAGTTGTGAGCGAGCAATTTGGCTACTGCATAAACAAGTTTGCTCTGGAGCCCTTCTTCCTGAGCTGAGACAAAAAATGTGTGAGCTGGAGGCTAAAAAACTGTGAGCTAGCTCACACTAGCTCAGCTT